>CM062813.1:552766370-554210120 GCA_031772625.1 Pinus tabuliformis | reverse complement strand
AGATTTTTCTTTAGATTTGGAACATGCCTTACCTCCTTCAAGAGCCATTGATTTCCATTATGTTGCTTTATGAAAATTGTACCCATTCCAATGATTTTACAGGTTTTATCATCACCCAATAGAACCTATCCAAAATCTCCTTGAACATAATCATGAAAATGTTTCCTATCAGTTGTGGCATAGAATGAGGCCCATGAATCTACCACATAGGCATCAATAATATTTTCTAATGAAAGAATCAAAGCATCTTGCAACACATCACCTGTCACATTCACTTCATGATTGTTTTCTTACCACGCATCTCCTTCTTTTCCCTTCTGATACTTGCAATCTTTCTTCAGGTGTCCTTTCTCCCTGCATTTCTAGCACACTATCCCCGATCTGGACTTGGATCTACCTTTCCTTGACTTAATACAATAAATTGGCCTCTTTCCTCTTTCCATTTTTCTTCCACTAGTCTTTGCAGTCAAAGCATTACTTGATTTCTCACCCAAGCTTTTCAGTCACATTTCCTCGCTAAGGATTGCACCAACAACATCATCAAACTTTAAAGTACTAGATCTAGAGATAGAGTTACTAATGGTCATAACTAAACCATTCCAAATCTCTGGCAATAAGCATAGAAATAACAGAGCCCTAACTTCATCATCAAAAGTTACCCCTACAGAAATTAACTTGCTGGTAACTGTATTAAATTCATTTAAATAATTAGCGACACATCCACCTTCTAACATCTTCATATTAAATAAATGCTTCATAAAAAATACCTTATTTGAGGCTGAGGGTTTTTCATATAATTTGGCCAATGCTGACATTAAATCCTCTGTTGTTGTTTTCTCTGAAATATTAAATGATATTGATGCTTTTAGGCACATCCGTATTGTTCCAAGTGCCTTTCTGTCGAGAATATCCCATTCTATGTTTGTCATACTCGTCGGCTTCTTTGTCTTCCTCTCAATGATAGGTACAGATATTTTTGATACAGATAATTTTCCATCTGCATCTTCCACAACTAGTAGTTTTGGCCATTAAATTTTTCGACCCTAAATCTAGCATCTTCCACCATTGCTCCCACTCGAACCAAGATCCCTTCTCTCCTACAAGTTTATCATCCAAATAGACCTTTGGCTCTGATACCAGTTGTTATAAAATTATATATTACAGATAAATGGAACACATAAAATATATTGCAAAGATATAAACACAGAAAAATGCATAAAACAAGAGAGACATAGATATACGGGTTTCACCCAATTTGGGCTACGTCCACGGAGAAACAGCCAATCCTTCCTTTTATATTATCCAACAAAATGAAGAGATACAACCTACAGCAAATCCATTGTAATTCCCTCTTCACTCTCACACAATCTCCTCTCTCTTTCTCGCTCAGAATACAGATCTACATAACCGCAATATAATCCCCTCATATGTAGTGAGGGGTTGCCTTCTAGGGAAAGAAGCCCTAAATTAAACATAACTTCTACCACCAAATTTCCACGTAATGAATGGCCCAGATTGACTATGAAATTAGCCCCACCCCCCCGTGGACCCCCCCGCCACATTAAGAAATGGAGTCTAATGTGGTGATACCTCTTAATAAAGAAGATAATTAGGCTCCACACCCAACACATATGGCCTCACATGCTGCTTAACTTGCCTCCATGTATTTAGCCTCTACTGAGCTTAGCACCACTGACCTCTACTTCCTATTGTACTAGGAAATAGTTGTGGACCCAACACTAAAGATAGCACCTAAAGTACTTTTCTTGTCGGATGGACTCCCTGCCCAATCTACATCGATGAAGCCTTGAATCTTCACTCCCTAGTCCTCTTGTACCATAAACCATATTCGATAGGTCCTATGAGGTACTGTAACATATGCTTTTTTGCCTTCCAATACAGCTTGGTAGGCCTCATCATAGCTTGACTTAGTTGGTTTACTGCATAAAAAATGTCGGGTCTTGTGTTCACAAGATACATCAAAGACCCCACAAGCTTCCTGTAAATAATAGCATCAACCTCTTTGCATTAAGTGGCATTCTCCTTCCTTTAGTTTTTAACTAAAGGTGTGTCCATGGGCTTACAATTCTCCATGTGAAATCTTTGAAGTACTTTAGAGTCATACTGCTTACAATTCTCCATGTGAAATATCTGAAGTACTTTAGAGTCATACTTCCCCTTTGATGCAAACAATTCACCATCACCTTTCCATACTTCCAGCTTGAGGAAGTAATGCATTAAACCCATGTATTTGATCTCAAATTCCCTTGTAATATCCTCTTTGCAAGAGGGGATCAATTTCTCATCACCTATCAATATTAAATCATCAACATACAAAACAATAATAAGCAACTTACCATCTACCACAACATGATAGAAGTTCACATCTGCTTCACTTTTAGTGAAGCCCGATCCACTGAGATAAATATCTATCTAAGTGTATCATGCTCAAGCTGCCTGTTTGAGACCATAAATTGCTCTCCTAAGTCTACACACATGTGACTCCAAATCATGTCTCAAATCCTTCTGGTTATTCTATATAAATTTCCTCCTCATCAACATCATTGAGAAAGGCAGTCTTCACATCCATCTGGTGGATTTTCCATCCCACCTATGCAACCAATGCTAGAATGGATTTGATTGTGGAATATCTTACAATTGATGAAAAAGTTTCCTCATATTCTAGTCCCTCTATCTGAGAGTATCCTTTGGCCACAAATATAGCCTTGTAATTCTTGATGCTCCCATCAGCTACATGCTTCACTTTGTAGATCCATCTAGAACCAACCACTTATTTCCCTTCTGGTCTCGATACCACCTCCCATGCATTGTTTTTCAGGACGTATTTGTATTCTTCCACCATGGTTTTAGCACTCTATAATTTTTGAGGTTGCAAAAGAAGATCACAGAGGTAACCACAAAACCACTTTGGAAGTTGGGATCTAGCCTTGCCAACTTCATAGAGGGATATCTCTATCAAATTTAACTATGTTGTACTTAGATATTAGGCTAGTTATGAGAGTTTGAAGATTGATTTTAAAATTGATTAGTTGATTAAATGCCTGAAACTTCCTTTGGGATATGGAGTCTATAGCTTAACATGGATCTGTCTCATATTTTCAAAGGAGTTTCATAGGGCAAGGTAGATGAACTAATTGGATCCTTTATGTTTAAATGAAGTGAAATAGAAGAAAATATATAGGTTCAATTTAAGTTAAAGAGAAATTAAGAATTCTTTAACATGATATCAGAAGAAAACATTTAAATTATCCACAGCCACAATCAGTGTGTATTTTTCAACAAATTATGTTCATCAACTTTCTATAAAATAATTCAGATTTAAGAAAACGTAAGCATGGAAACAAAGAAATAAATACATAAGAAGTGAGAGAAGCACTTCACCAAATAGTCCAATGCATGAATCCTGTGAAAAATTTCCTTTTTATTACTGATCAACCCATCAAATGGAAATAGTACAATAGTGTTCTCGAATGCAAAAATCAACCCCTAATACTTAAAAAAAAAAAACGTATTTATAAGTTATTTACAAAATATCCTGTCAAAACTGACTAGGATGTATTTAGGAATTCGTAAACTGAATCTATCTAACTATTACAAAAATTTAGGAAAATTGGAACTGTCTAAAGTGTTGGTACTTGATTGGTGGAATTTTTGAATATCTAGCCCGTCAAATCCTGCTATGCTTTTGATGTTGAGTTGTACAACCAAGTCATTTCCTTACTCCAGTAATTCACATAATTCATCCCAACGCTTTTCACTAGGGATAGATGTCTTGAGTAACTTCATGTAGACCTCATCCACTTCTGTGTATTTGGAAAAAGTTTGTTTAGAAATAAAGATATGCTCTATTTCATACTGGATGTCCAAATCATATGTCAATGCTTCTAAAAATTCTTTTCCTGTCATGCTGATTCTTCCTCCTGTAAACTTAGAAGGTTCTTTAGCCTTAGTCAGCAATTTCTTACTATAATCTGGTCATGTGTTGGGCTTGTCATTTGTTACTAATAAAGTGGGAAGTCCTTTTTGTATAGGGTTTCTAGCTTGTTGAAAAACCTATGTACACCGATTTCCAGAACTTGACACTTTTCTTCCATCTGCCTGGTAAAATTTCTCTTGGTCAGCACCTTTTTTAACTCTAGTATGGTTTCATTTGTGTCCTCAATGTCCAGTTCTTCCTGTTCCTGCTTGTTTTTGGAATTGAGGAACTTGATGAGGTTTGTAGTTTCATTGGGTTTATCCCCCAACTATACTTTTATTTGTTCAATAGATTCACTATATATTTCAATCAATTCCTTCTGCTCAAATATAATTTGTATAGATGGACATATTTCTACCATGGCTTCCTCTATCCTTTTCCAAATGTTCTCTTTAACCTGTGCTAGGGTATTACCCATGGCAGTTTCATTTTCCATCTGCTGCAATCTTTGGGAAAGAGTCTGAGATTTCTACATCTCTATCAAGAAAGAATTCTCATATCTAGTTCTCTACTCTTGTAGGGTCTTTACATCCTCTCTTAACTTTTTTATTTCCTCCCCCTATATTGACATGTTTTCCATTGATTGAGCCAATTTAATTGAATCATCTGTAGTTGAAGAAGAAATAGGTGTTGTAGAAGAGGATGTTCCTGTTGTTGTAGTTGTTGTAGGAATGCATGTTTGAAGTAGTGATGCAATAGGCACTGCATCAAGAGGAACCATAGAAAGTTGTGAACTTTGTTCTTTTTCTTTGATCAACTTATCCATCTCTGCCTCCATTTCCTTAATATGTGCACTCTGTTCCACCAATACCTTCAGCATTTATTCTCTTGGTATCTAAGTTTCTCCTAAATCTTTTGCTTGGGGATCTTCAATGGCAAGAAGCTCAATTTCTTCCTCAAGAATGCTATGCTAGAATTCTTATTCTTAATGATCTCTTCCATGGCTTTTGAATTAGCTGGATCAAAGCCTGCTTTGATCACCATTTCCTCCAAATATCTAATTATGTTTTCTTTGGCCAGAGAGGAAATTTTCTCTAGTTTGAGTTCTGAATAAACATTATTCAAAGACAACCGTAGTTTAGAGGCAGTAAGGGCAATCTATGTGAAGGTTGAATAAATCATTTCTCTTGTTTTCCTCTGCATGTCTATCTGATCCAAAGGATGGACATCCTTTGCCTCAAACTCAAATGTAGTCTTCTTGAAATCATTTGTTGATTTAGGTTGAGGAACATGTGCCTGTAAGAATTCCATATGCATTCTCCCTTTCTCTGTGTCATAGGTTGAAATGATCCTATGTTGAATTGAGGGATACTACTTCCTGAATTGAGCATAGATATTATCATGGAGGGATTCATTTCTACGTTTAATTTCTTTGTATCTCTGAAATATATCCAAATGCCTCTATTCAGTAAATGACACTAGTGTATGAGGTGTTGTAGCTGGATTCTCTTTAGTGGTTGAATATGATGGAGAATCAGTGGTTTTACTACCAAATTTTAAATTCTGAAGGCCAAAGAGAACAATAATACTCTTTGTTTCCTCCAATGGTGGGAAATCTACCTTGGAGCTTGTCTTTGTCTTTTTGGAATAAATCTTGAACTCCTTGGCTGAGACTTTTGTAACTGAAGTTGAGTCCTCTTATCTAGGCATTTTCTCAATTTTCTCTCTAGGGGTAGGATACTCTTAAGCGGTTCTGGAGAGCACTTGTTCTTCGACCTCCTACAATGTATTCTCAACCTGATCCTACTAATTCCTATATTTCTAAATCTTTGATCTCTGGGTACATAGGGGGTTGTCTTTTGTTCCAACCTCATCTTAGAAATCACCCCAAAGGAGTCATAATATGATGTGAAGCTAAGGGGAAAATTCATTTGTTTCAGCAGGAGGTCTTCTTCCTCTCTTGTTGCTTTGTTATTACAGATGAATGGCCCTATCTATGTTTTTATTGTAAATTGGGAATTCTTCTTAACTGCCAAAAAGTGAATATTGTCTGATTGGATTATTTTTTTGATGTACTCCAAGGAAAATATCCTCATGGGAAGGTAATTTGGTAGTTTATAGGGTGGCATCTCGGAGCCATAAACCCTAATCTCTGTAAATTATTGGTATAAATACCAATCTCTTATCTTCACCTGCTCACTGAGATGTAGCACGTTTTGAATGTCCTCACTGATCCTAGGAATCTCCTCACCACTTAGTAAACAAGTTGTTGGATATACAAACTGATCAATAAAATCTTTGAACCTGTACTCCTGTGATTGCTTTCTGATAATTGAAGTCCAAAGGATTGTGGATTGAGGTTCACCCTGCTCATTGAGTTTCTGAACTGCAAATGGAAACATGTCTATCTAGAAGTAAATAAACATGTGCATAAGAATGAAATAGTACCTGAACATTCCTTCAATTAAAAACTAAAGGAATTGTTCATTTATTACATCTGCAAGAAAGTGACCACTGTTAAAGATGACTAACAGTCCTTTTTCTGTGGAAAGGGTGGATAGAAAGCCTAAAATAGGCGCATCTACCCATTCATCTGAGAAGTACACAAGTAAGCAAGACAAGACAGAGATGATCTATCTGGTTATTTGGGGGGAAATAGAAGAGGGATAAGGAGGATTCTTCTTGAGTAATTGAGAATATTCTAGGAGGAAAACTTCAAAAATCCTAGCTCTCTAGGGAAAAGTATGCTTTTGGTAAATTTCTTTAAGAGTTTCAATGGAAAATGGAGTCAAGGATTCATTGTGTGGGGCCTGCAACATCTGGTTTATATTCTCAGGGGTAATGGTGAAAAGGATTTCACCATTAGGGTAGATGATTTCTCTTTTACTTGAGACATAAGAGGCATATCACTTGAGGAAGAACTCGGGAAAATAATAGGATTGGGGGAAACAAACAGGGGTAGTGTAGATTTCCAGAGGCAAATCTCATCAGAATGGTCAAGACAGGGTTCTCGAAACCAATTGTGTAATTCGAAGAGGTTGACTTCACACTATTTTTCGGTGATTTTATAGTCTCTATCGGCTAAGAGAATGTGGTCTAAATCCACAAAGGGAGAGAGCATTGGATTTATCACAATGGCATCGTTTTTTCTTTTTGGGCCATCGTGATAGCAAGACGGAATTGGAGAAGATGACAACAGAATGGCAGAGGACAACTGTTAATTGTGTGGGAAGGACGGCTCAGAGGTAATTCCTTTGTGAGCAACAGATGATCGACGGGGGAAAATAGGGATCAAATTGGTAGCATTGTGGCGGTATGAGAGTGTGGAAAGAACATGATTGAGGGCAAGAGGGAAGATTTATAGGTTCACACAACGACGAGAACCATTGCCTGAACAACTATCTAGGAGTAGCATTAACTCGGCAACGGGAAATCACAACGGGACGAAGTGGAGAATGGGAGGGTGCAACGATTAATTGACATGGCAACCAGCGATAGGTGGAATGAGGCGAAGGACCATTGGCAAGAAGGAGATACGTGGCAATAGGGAAGTGGAGGTGGAGCGTGACGTAATCGGGAATGTGAATTATGGCAGGAGTGGCAAAAAAATGCTTTCAGAGGGGGTTAGGAGTGGTATATGGTATTGAGGGGGGGTGCGAAATTCCATTGTGGTGACATGTAGGGGTGGGACCGGCGAGGAGGAAACTGCTTTTCGTACCCCCACCCCCCCGTCGGTAAAGGGAAACATTGTGGGGGGGGGATGAAAATGCCTAGGATTCGTTCGATGAGATGGCGATATGATCGGGAATGGGAGATATGAGTGTGGTTTAAACACTAGCAACAAATTGTCCCATCAAGCACATATTTTTACAATAAGGTCCAAACTTTAGACAAATAACACCAAGTGTTAACATGTTTCATAACGAATTTAATTTTCCCCTAAACTAACTTAATTAAAATCAATTAGGGTGAATTTAGGAGTGCAAACCCTCCTTTATTCTAGCATTTTTAAAGGACTAAAAACCTATTCAAAACTATCTAACAATTACATTAATCTAGATTACACAGTTGGATTACTTTTATCACCTATTCTACCTAACCTAATCTTCACCAAGATTACATAGTTTGGCTAAGTTATTCATTCTAATGTAATTAACATAAATTGAAAATTTCTTGAACATGATTAAGAAGTATGTTTCAAACAAAAAGAAGTATTATGGCATTTTAAACAAGCTGCACATAATTCCATGAATTTATTCTTTAAAATTATTGTACTATTAGTGGCACTTAAACTGGCATCACTTTCACATTTTTCTTTTCTATGGGCTTCTTTTATCATTTTTTTTTTTCATATATATATATATATATATATATATATATATATATATATATATATATATATATATATATATATTTTTTATTTTTATTTTTATTTATATATCTTTTTTTGGAAATCATTTGTAGTATGCAATATTATTTACAATTTGAAATAATGAAAGAAAACATCCAATCATCATTTGATCTTATAAATTATAGGACCCTAACGGTGGCTCCAGTTGGGGATGGCACTCTCCTTGTGAGGTGTCAAAAACAGTAGACTAGTAGCCTTGAATCCTTGTCTTTAGCGTTTTGTTGTATCTGATTTTTTTTGGTTGTTGTAGTTATGGTGGAAAAATGACTAAAAGCTCTGGGCCTTCTCCACGTGCTTCAACTTTTATACATAAGCTACCCAATCATAACAATATAAAGAAAATGGTATCTATAATGAATGTGATGAAAACTGCTTCTATTCCTAAGAAACATAATGTTTCAACATCCTACCATTGACAGGTTCTCCAGGTAGCTCTGTTCCATCTATGTCCTTCAGAAAAAATGCATTATTTCCCCTGTAAGCATGGATAATGTAAGGTCCCATCCATAAATTATCAAACTTACCATGCTTTCCTTTCTCTTCTCTTCTAGAATCCCATTTCAGAACATGATTGCCTATCTGAAAATCATCGTCCTTAGTTCTTCTGTCATATATCTTCTTAATACTTTCCTGGATCAATTGAGTCTTTTGTGAACTTCCTCTCTTGATTGTTGCAGGTGAATTGTTTGATTTATTCTCCTTTGTAGATCATTTGGTTCAACCTCCAATTCTTGCAGCATTTTCAAAACATGAATTCCCAATGAAGTTGGAAAAATAGCATCCATTCCATAAACTAATTGGTATGGAGACATGCCAATTGATTTCTTAGTTGTAACTCTGTCTACCCATATTGCATTTACAAGCCTGTTGTGCCATGATTTTTGGTTACCCTGCAACATGTTTGATAATGTTAACCAGAATTTTATTAGAAGATTCTACCAGTCCATTTCCCTTAGGGTAATAGGTTGTAGAATGCCCCAAATTTATTTGATATTTATTGAAAAATTCCACCATCCTCTTTGGTCTAAATGTTGCAACATTATCTGTAACGATTTTCCTAGGGCATCCAAATCTTGAAAGAATATTATTCTCTATGAATTTAATTATTACTACATCAGAGACTTGTTTAGTAGGTATGGCTTCTATCCATTTGGTAAAATAATCAGTGGCTGTAAGAATCCACTTATGTTGGGTAGAAGAGGGAGGGTGAATTTCTCCTATAAAATCCAGACCCCATTGCTAAAAAGGAGTTTCAGCTGATATTGGATTTAAGGGTAAAGGCAGTAGTTTCATTTTGCCTTCAAATATCTCACATGTGTGGCATGAGGTGACTTTCATTTGGACATTAGAAAATAAGGTTGGAAAATAAAAACCTGCTCTTAGGATCTTGTTGGCAGTAGTCTTCTAGTACAGGTGTCCACCATAGTCTCCTTCATGAAATTCCTACATCACTTTATCTACTTCATATTTCAACAAGAAATTTAGTAAAATTCCACCAGTATCTTTCCAATACAAATAATTATCCAAAATACAGAATTTCATAGCTTTGAGTTTAAGAAATCTAGCTTTTGTTTTGGTCAAACCAAGAGAATCTTGTAAATGATGTAGAACAAAAATAAGGTCTGCATACCAGGGGGAGGTAGCAAAATCCTCTGCTACTTGTGGAGTCACCAGCTCTTCTGGTTCGTTGAGTATTGCTAGAAAGTTTATATCCAAAGCATGTAAATTAGATTCAGCCATCAATTTAGCTTACCCATAACCTTTAATGAGTTTGGTAGGTTTGATTTCAATGTCATATTCTAAGATAATGGCAATCCATTTACCCCTTTTCCCATTAGCATCATTTTGGGTTGGTATGTATTTTACCACTGCATTTGGAACAAAGGCAATTATATGTGAATGGAGGATATAAACTCTAGAATCTTTTATTTCTTTTACCAAGGAAAAATCCTTTTTTTTCCATGATATTGTATTTTAATGCAACGTCTCTTAAGGCTTTACAAAAAAAAGCAATAGGTTGTTCATGTCCTTCATTATTTTTCTGTAAGAGAACTATAGCAATGGTATGCTCAAAATCAAATCAGAAAATCAGAAAATATTTTGTAAAATCTGGGCTAATCAACACAGGAGTCTGGGTTAAGGCTTGTTTTACCTTATCAAATGATTGTTTAGCTTTAGTGCTCCACTTTACCTCTGTATCTTTTCTCAACATGTTTGTAATATTATTTAAAAGCTCTACTAGATTAGGAATGAATCTCCTCATAAAATTGATCTCGCCAATGAAAGATTGAACTTATTTTACATTTCTAGGGGGATATATTTTTAATATAGCTTCAATTATTCTAGGATCTATTTTGATTCCTTCCTTTGAAATGATATGTCCCAATAGTTTTCCTTCTTGTAAACCAAACAATGTTTTCTTTGGGTTGAGGGAAATACCAAATCCTAAATTTTTCAAAGACTCTCCTTACGTGAAGTGTTCCTCATCTGTTTTCGAAAAACAGTGATATCATCAAGATATATGACTATAAATCAACCCTTTTCATCTGCAAAGGTAAATTCCGTGGCTCTTTGGAAAGTGGCACCAGCATTCATTAGACCAAAACGTGTCTTCACATTCATGAAAGTGCCCCAGGGTGTAGTAAATGTTGTCTTTTCTTGGTCTTCAGGATGTACTGGGACTTGATTATGACCCGAGAAGCCATCTAAAAGAGAAAATATACTAGATCCAACCACCTTCTGCAAAATGTGATCCATCTAATTAGGTTCTCAGTATTTGGCTAAAAAATCAAAGTTCTTGGAATGTCTTGAAAGCTGAACGACCGCGTCCATATCGGAAAAATGACCCTAACGCAACTCATTTCATTGAAAACAGAGTTCGTATGAGAAAGTTATTTTTTTCTGATCACTTTGCTAAATAGGCAAAATTTGCAAAAAAATGCCCAGTCACCACACAGTCAGCAGTCCATACTACTGACGTGGCAAGTGACTAGGCAAGGTCAATGTTGGCCAACAATGAATCACAGATGGACAAGTGGCATCAGTTGATTGGATTATACAGGTGGTGTGTTGGCGCAATGTGATTGGTTTATTTTTGGACCAATGGAAGAATGCCACATGGCAAGCCTGGAGGCCACCACATGGCACCTCCCAAAGGCCTTAACGGTCTTGACACAGTGGAACAAAATTTTATGGTGGACGTCAGGGTTGAACCTGTGACCTTTGGCATACCATCCACAAGTTCTAACCACCTTCGTTATACCATGTTTCTTAACCTATATGTTCTCGGGTATATTTAAGTTTTAATGTTATGGGAATGGGAAGTTAGGAGGGCCAGCCCTCCGCATGTGATCACAATAACACAAATCACACGGTCATGGTTGCAGTTAACTCCTGCGGACAATTCCAAATGTTAACGTTTGTTGTCTCCCCATGTGAACGCAAATGTATTAACCGCATACAATCAGCGTTGACCCCAGCAGCTCTAACCTACCAACTTCGCAATGGTTTAATACATGCCATGTGAACATGATTACCACAACATCAAATGGTCAGCACTTCTGACGGACCATTACCCCAACGGTTAATGTGATGCTAACCATCGCATGTGAATAGCCCACCAAAATCGTTGGATGTTAAGGATAAGGTTTACGCCAATCCAAATTAATTTAATTAAGCACAGTTTAACTATTAGTTAACTCTCAGTTTAGTCTAGCGGAGGATTTGGCGGTGCCCCAATTTCAGTCCTGCCTCCAAATTTAGTGCGCTAACTGGATTCATTCCAGATTTAGTAGAACGTTTCTAGGAAAAACACTGGCTGAGTCATGGAAAAGGAAATTTTTGACCAAATTGAGCTCAGGAATAGGTGTTCTTGGATAATTTGGACATTCTGAACACATTAGTGTAGGTATTAGGAGCCATAGAGCTTTGTAATACAAGATTTTTCCACATTGAGCTAATACAGAGGCCCAAGCCATGGAAGTTGTACCAAGGAGATGTAGCCCATGAGGGGTGAACTCCTTCATCAAAACATTGTGTTAAAGTGTCTCTTTGATGGTTTACTATATTGTGAATATTTGTTGTTCAGTATTTGTTTTTGAAGCTATTTTTCTCATGAATGTCATTTTAAACTTAAGGAAATTTACCTAATTTCATACACAAACAGCTAATGAAACTTCAGTACAAGAAGCAATAAGCAAGCATATGTTTATAAATCTGTAATTGATATTAGCATAGCAAAAACTAACAATCAAAAACAGTGACCATCTTAGAAAAAAAGTAATTATCTTTCAAAGAGGGTTTATTCAGATTTTGGAAATCAATACAAAGTCTAATTTCTCTAGTCTTTTTCCTAGTTGGAACTAAATTAGACACCCATTTAGAATATCTTAATGGCACTATGATCTTGGCATCATACATCCTTTTGACTTCCTTTTCAATTATAGGCATAAGCATTGGGTTACTTCTCCTTAATTTATGTTTAAAAGGCTTATGGTCTTCTTTTAAGGGAATCTTATGTTGTATAATGTTGGTGTCACAGGATTTCAAATCCTCATAACTTCATGCAAACACATCTATGAATTCTTTGAACAAGTCTATGTACTTTAGATTTTCTGCTGGGGGTATAGATTTTGACAATTTAATCATCTTAGGTTCTTGTTCAATTCCAATGTTACATTCTTCAACTCCAGGTCCAGTAGGTTTGATTTTAGGCTTTTTGGCTACGTCATTAAAGTCAAACAAATCTTCTAAGGGGACTAATCCTCTAGGCAAAACATTGTCTTTCAACTGCAAATTTCTGATTCTTCTTTTTCTTGATCTATTTCTTTTAATTCTAATTTAGTCACATCATTATGTACATTGTCTTAGGTCAACTTCAGTATCTATATTAGCATACTCAAACTCATATTTTGACTACAAAAAACTTTCAATATGGGAATTTTTGGTGTCAGGGTGTGAATACACTATTCTACCCTTTTCCACATTAATTCATCAATCCAGGTGCGTACAATTTCCAAGGTAATTCGCAAGGTATATGCAGGGGCAAGGTTGCAATCTGACATCTACCAAGGATTCACAATTAAGAATCAACCATCGTTGTGACAGTAATTAAAAATAAATTGCAGAACTTAAAAAGGAATTCACAACGATCAATAAAGATTTGTAACAGTAATAAGAAATTAACACACCATAATAGAAACAACACACATAAAGAAAATGCGTAGCACCTAATCAAAAGAGTGGGCCCAGCTCTCTGATCAAGGATTCGTTAAATCATAGCTAAGAACAAAACAACAACTTGCTACTTAATATATGAGAAACTGTTACAATATTTGTCTCTGCGTGGCTAACCCCTCGCACAGGAATAAAACCCCTTTTATACAAATACATGGGAATGACATATTCCCCAAAATCTGGCAACTAATGCCCAAAAATATACAACTGTTTGAACAACAACTAATTTCTGAGAGAGAGAGAACAGTAAAGATCCAAAATAGGCTTGAAAGAAGCTACGAGTTGGTTATGTTGTTGCAGCATTGCCAAATAGCTGTTGTGAATGTGAGAATGTTGCTGCAAGATGTGAAGGCGATACCTGTTCACCAGAATCTACAGAAATAACAAGGTTTAGTAGTTCGCATAGGCAAAACCCTCGTGACCTTACTTCATCAATTAAATATTCCAAGAGACATTAGAAAGAAGGGTTACCTCATAGATTTATCACAATAAATGCATATCATTTGGTGAAAAAAGGATGAAAGGATAGGTGAAAATATAAGGAAAAGATAGGCAAATTTGGTACCCAACAGGAATCATTTCGAAAAACCTCCTAGTATCTAATATTATCTTGTACAGTAGGTTTGTTATTTACTTCAACAGTATATTGGTGGCTAGGCTGATATGGAATTTTACATGTACTCGCTGAATTAGCAAGAGCATCAGGTAAGATATTTTACTCTCTAGGGACCACAGACAGGCTATACTCAATGAAGGGTTCCAAAAAATCCAAAACAACATTCCTATAGGCTCTCATCCTTGGATGTTTAGTAGAATATTCCCCTTTAATTTGTTTTATTATCAGTTCAGAATCTTCATGAATTACAATTCACTTAGCCCGTAGATTCTTTAAAAGGTGTAACCCTAATATTAAGGCTTCATACTCAGATACATTGTTGGAACATTGGAAATTAATTTATATGAATTACCTTTTGAGTAATTATTTTATGAATTTGAAACACATATGCCTACCCATGATCCTTCTTTACTAACAGCTCCATCAAAACTTAAATTCCACAAAGGTTCATCTGGTCCATCATGTTCCCTGATATTTTTTGGAATTCCTCAGTTTGACATAACTCAGTTTTTTTATTGGGAAGTTGTTCCTATACATTTCCATCATTATACAAAATAAAAGAATCAAGGTCTGAATAGACTAAATATAAGGGATAATTATGAGGTTTATCCTGAGTAGTAACCATAAATTTCATGAGTTTTTCCCTATACAGTTTCGTATTCTGATGGAACACTGGAATTGTAGCATAGATCATATCCATTTGGAGGGTTCCCTGGAGTGTAGCCCCCCATGAACGAGACAATAGCATGCCATACTTATTGGGTATGTCAGCAACAAATATATCCATTACCACGATCTTGGCTGGTATTTGCACTAAGTTGACACACAAATCCTTAATAAGTCTGAGGCATTTTACTTTACTTGAATCAAACAAATAGAGATCTTTATATCGTCTAGTGATATCTGGTCCTAATTTTTCCATGCTAACCCTAGGCATGAGATTGTGAGAGGCCTCTAAGTCAAGCATTGCATTATGTAACATTTTATCATGAATGTTCAAAGTAATGTAAAAAGAGGTATATCTCCATCTTGGAGTTTACCATCGACTTTAGGTTCGAACAATATTTCTGGTTTATCATCAAATACATTCACTGTATTTGTATCTTGTCCTATACTTAAGGCTTTCATTAGTTGCAATATGTATGCAGTTTTATTCATTAGTTCTGTTAAAGGAATGGATATTTTGAGCTTTGCCAATTCATGTTCTATACTGAATGATGCCTGAGTTTTGTTTAAATTGATAGCCTCTTGTTTCTTAGCCAAGTTCTTTTGGGAGATGTCTCTTTGTTGACTAGTGGAGGGATCATTTGTTTGAGTTGGTTTGACTATAGTATCATGTTTTTTTTTAGGTTAACCTCAGTATTCTTTCTAGCAACAATATCAAGGTTTTTCTTGGTAGGTGTATCAGCTGGCTTTTTAGTTAGAGTATCAGGTGTTTTCATGCTCCTCATATTATATTTCTTTTGGACTTACATAATTACATTTTCAAAACCTTTCTTATACACTTCTGATTCCTTCAGATCTATCTCATCTTGGGATAGTAGAAAAAGGTCTTGTTCTTCTTGAGTAAGAAACGTATAATCATTGTCATTCACTACAATTAAATTGATTTGAGAATCATTCATGTCTTTAGCTATTTCTCCCTCATCATCTGTATAATTCTCTTGAAAAGGAGGTCTTACCTGCTTAACAGGACCTTTTGGGTCTGTTTGTTTGATCTGGGGTTGATTTCTTCTAAAATTTGGATTTTTGATTTGAGGAGCAATTTGGTTTTATCTAGGAGGAGCCCTATCAGTTGTGCTTATTCTATCCATCATTTTCTCCATGGTTCTAAGTAGACTATCTATTTTATAATCAGATGAAGAAGAAAAGGAAGGTTCCTCTTTGATGGTATCTCTTCTTTCAGTTTTTAGTTTTGCTTTTTTGGCTAATAAATTAGCCTCAACTTTAAAGGCATCGGATTGCATTTCTTCTAATGTAGTGGGGTCTCTCTCTCTCTCAGCTGATATGCCATATCGACATCAAATCCTTCAGGGAAATGTATAAGGGCCAACCATGGGGCAGGCTTAATAGCATCTGGGATTACATTATAAACTTTATTAAACCTATCACAATATTCTTCCACGGTCTCATCACATCCTCTCTTTAGGTTTTTGTATTCATTCAGGATCTGAAGAGGGTTATTTTTGGTTTCCCACCTATTTAGGAAAGACTGATGAAAGGCAGCAAGGTCAACTATGCTAGCTGCTACTAAATTTTTAAACCATTTTCTCACCTCCCCACCCAAACTCTGGGTGAAATGTCTCATCTTTATGTCACTTTATTCCACAATCTGGAGATCAAATAAATCGGTCATTTTATCTATATGTTGTTGTGCATTGATAATACCAGTGGCATCAAATTGAGGAATTCTGGTTTGATAATCTTGGGGCATAGGATGCAACTAGGAAGGTAAAACTAAGGGAGCATAACAAGTAGCCATATTATGTTGAATAATGTGTGGTCTTTTGGGAGAGATACATATAGGATTTGTTGGGATAGGTCGGGTTATTGTCTTTGATACTACTGGAGAAGTACTAGAGATTACAGAAGGGGTGAGACCTATTGATGTAGGATGAACAGATTGGGAAGAATGAGATGATGTTGCAATAGTGAGGGTAGAAATTTCAACAGATTGTTGAAGATAGGATTGATGTACATCTTGATCAAGTGCTGATACAAGATCTTGTAATTTGTCAAAGTTCTGGAGGGCTTGCTAATCAAAATCAGGTTCAACAGATGGTCTTTCATATTTATAGGGCTGGAGAACAAATTTATCAATTACTTTTTTATCAACAAAACTTTCATATTTGTTCCTAAATAGATTGTGTTGAAATGGTAAGTCAAATAGAAGATCTTGTATGGAATCAAACTTTTCTAGAAGAGAATTTTCCCTAGAAAGGGGACCATTACTTCCTTGACTTTCAGCTAAACTTCTTTTCCTTACTAACTTTTCAGGATCATGTAAAACTTCGGGACTTTTTGGATCGGGATGGGATCTAGTGTAAATTATTTTCAGAGCCAGATCTTAAATGTAAGAAACAAATTCTAATCCTTTATTTCTAAAATTTGGATCATTAATCTTTCAGAAATAAAGTTTTATGAATCAGGGAATTTAATTTTGCAAAAATAAAATGAAGGATTAAGCTTCCCCAATATGGTCACCAAAATTTTAGCACTCTGTAATTTATGAGGTTGCAAAAGAAGATCACATAGGTAACCACAAAACCACTTTTGAAGTTGGGATCTAGCCCTACCAGCTTCAGAGAGGGATCTCTCTATCAAATTTAACTTTTTTGTACTTAGATATTAGGCTAGTTATGAGAGTTTGGGGTTTGATTTTAAAATTGATTGGTTGATTAAATGCCTAGAACTTCCATTGGGCTATGGATTCTACAGCTTAACGTGGATTTGTCTCAGATTTTCAAAGGAGTTTCACAGGGCAAGGTAGTTGAATTAATTGGATCCTTTATGTTTAAATGAAGTGAAATAGAAGAAAATATATAGGTTCAATTGAAGTTAAAGAGAAATTAAGAATTCTTTAACATGATATCAGAAGTAAACATTTAAATTATCCACATCCGTATATTTCAACAAATTATGTTCATAAACTTTCTGTAAAATCATTCAAATTTATGAAAACATAAGCATGGAAACAAGGAAATAAATACATAAACAGTGAGAGAAGCACTTTACCAAATAGTACAACACATGAATCCTGTGAAGAATGTCGTTTTTATTACTAATCATCCCATCAAATGGAAATAGTACAATAGCATTCTGGAATGAAAAAATCAACCCCTTATACTTCAAAAAGAGAAGTTTTATAAGTTATTTACAAAATATCCTGTCGAAACTGACTAGGATGTATTTAGGAATTCCTAAGTTGAATCTATCTAACTGTTACAAAAAATTAGGAAAATTGGAATTTTCTGAAGTGTTGGCACTTGATTGGTGGAATTACTGAATATCTCGCCCTTCGAATCCTATTGTGTTGTTGATGCTGAGTTGTAAAACCAAGTCATCTTCTTACTCTAGTAATTCACATAATTCATCCCAACGTCGTTCACTGGCGATAAATGTCTTAAGTAACTTCCTGTAGACCTCGTCCACTTCTTTGTATTTGGAAAAATTTGGTTTGGAAATAAAGATATGCTTGATTTCATCCTAGATGTCCAAATCATATGTTAATGCTTCTAAAAATGCTTTTCCTATCATGTTGATTCTTCCTCCTGTAAACTTAGAAGCATCTTTAGCCTTATTCAGCAATTTCTAACTGTAATCTAATCATGTGATGAGCTTTTCATTTATTACTAGTAAACCGGGAAGTCCTTTTTTGTAGAGGGGTTTCATCTTGTTGAAAAACCTCTATACACCAATGTCCAGAAATTGAAACTTTTCTTCCAGCTGCCTGATCAAATTTCTCTCGGTCAGCACCTTTTTTACCTCTAGTATGGTTTCAGTTCTGTCCTCAATCTCTATTTCTTCTAGTTCCTGCTTGTTTTTGGAATTGAGGAACCTGATGAGCTATGTAGCTTCACTAGGTTTATCCCCCAATTGTACTTTTATTTGTTCAATAACTTCACTAGATCTTTCAATCAATTCCTTATGCTCAAATATAATTTGTATACATGGCTAGATTTATACTATGGCTTCCTCTATCCTTTTCCAAATGTTCTCTTTAACCTGTGTTAGGGCAGTTTCATTTTCCATCTATTGCAATCTTTGGGAAAGATTCTGGGATTTTTGCATCTCTGTCAGGAGAGAGCTCTCATATCTAGTTCTCTACTCCTATAGGGTCTTGTTGTAGCGGCTAAAATCACCCTCCAAAATTTTTCCTTAGCTTGTTTTGGAGCCTCCCTACCAACCTTATGCAGCACTTTGTCTTGCTTCGTTAAGTACTCAAGCTTCAGTGTTTCCCTCGAACAAAGGTAGCCTGTCGATCACAGCTGATCCATTCCCCTCATAGGCTGCTTACTTAGACTTGGTCCAGATACAAGCTAAGCATATTCCCCCTAAAAATTGCACATTCCTATAGGGAAACCATCCTTCCCTCCAGGAATTGCACAATTCTCTCTAATAGCCTGTTGGGATCAATGATTGCGCAATCCTGCCAGCCAACCCTCCCAGTAGGATTTGCACAATTTTTCCTAGCAGCAGGCTATTCAGCCTAAGATTTGCACAAATATGGGCAGTAGTCAGCTGCTATACCCAAAAATTTCACAATCCCCTTGGATAGTCAGCCCACCTCCAAGCCAAGAATGCCCATTTTTCCTAAGCAGTTGAACACTCGCATGCATGGATAGTCTGGTTGACCAGTTCCACTCGGGACCAAGGAAACTTGACTTGCATGCATGCATGACTTGATCTTCTCGAAATAGCAAGGGACAACATGAAAAAGGCATGCCATGATTCAGGGAGCTATTTTTAGCAGTCAGGGGCTACATGCAAACTTGTTTTAGAAGTTTCCCTCCAAGTGTCGTTTTTTCCTAGATTTGTGGCATGCGCATCTTGAGACCAAACTTATTTATTCGATGCATCAGAGCTCATCATTAACATCGATCTTGGAGCTATAACATCCCACAAGACATCCAGGACTCTTCGACACATCCGGCTTATCTATTCACGGGTAAGTAGCCTCAACTTGTCTTTTTTAGCATTTCTGTCGCTTTTTTTGTATTCGCTTGTGTGAGTGTTGTTTGCTTGATTTATTTGAATGCCTACTCCTGTTTACATATATTCTAGCTTTTCCTAGGTTTGTTTCAATTTTCATTGCTATCTCACTGTTGTCACATGCATGAAATTGTTTTGCATGGACGTTCGCCTAACCGGTAAATGACCGACCCACATGCATGTTGATCTGTTTGTTGAATCTTCCATTCATGTTTTGCATGCATTTTTTATTGCTTCTACTATCACTTAGTGTTGCCATGATTTTCATCGACTTACTTGCTCTCAGTTTCCTGTCGGAAAGTCAGGCCAACCTTAGCCCGGTCTCTGCCTTCACCAAGGCTGCATTGCGTAATCTGGGGAAGGAAGGCTCACCTTCCTCTCCATATTTGCACATTCTAGCCTAGCACTAGCCTCCTAGACTATTTTGCACATTCCTAGAGAATTGTGGATGCTTGGCTCAGGAAATTGCGTGATTTTTTCCTTGGGCCAACAGTCCTTCCCAGCTGGAATTGTGCATTGCACAATCCCAACAGCCAACTGCCCAACCAGATTGTGCATTTAGCATATCCAGCAACCATTCTAGCCTCCCAGATAGTCTAGACTGCCTTTTGCACAGTTCTGGCAGCCAGTCACTCAGCCTCCCAATGAAATTTGCACAATCTTGCTCATCAATTTCCCAGGTATGTGTTGTGTCCATCCCCAGATTTGCTTTATTTTCACTGACATATTTCTTACCATGCATGCTACTTGTTTCCAGGTCTTTTATGTGTTCATTTATCTCAATGAATTCTAAGAGAATAGGATCTCGGGACACTAATGGTATGGCAGCTGGAGCAGCAGTTGAGCAGGTGTCCTCTGGTCTGTCGATCTATGAAGATATGAAGTTGTATCTAGACAAGGACATCAAACTGAAGTGGCAAGAGGTGAATGAAACATTCGCCGGTACTTTTGGGGAAGAGCTTGAATACCGTTAGGTGTACGTGACCATTCATAAGTTCGGCTTGTAATGAATTGCATGCAGATATCCCGCATTCCCATGTGCGAACATGATTCACAAGATCGTCTCTCACACTAACCCAAGATGATGACCTTGCGCAGTGTTAGTGGGACGAACCTTGCAACCTTCTGGGCACAAGATTACGATGAGATGTATCAGATGACCAAGCCCATGAATTTCATGACTCCCCCGTTCATCTTGCCCAACAGCAGAGGCCACTCCAGAGACATTCTGAAGGATTGGGTAAAGAAGCCAACTAGTTTCAGGATGACCCCCAATCATATCTATAAGACGAAGATATTGAGGAAGGCATACCAATACTTGGTCATATTCACATGTTGACTAAGTGGCCAAGCGAGCATTGAGACCTTCCCTCAAAGTTGGGTGGTCGCACTAGACCAACTGGCTAGAGAAGGAAGACCATGCAACTAGTCGGCATACTGGCTGAAAGCTGAAGGAGAAAGTCACGAAGGCTCGATAGTCACCCGAAGGCATGAATGCAGAGATTTATATGTCTGCCTACATTCTAGATGTAGTATGTGCCCAACACGAGTTCACGGGCTTAGACTGGGCATGGTCACTAGCAGAGACTGTTGTGAGCACGTATTTCAAGTTATTGTCTAAGTGCAGCTTCATAGGAGTGATCATACGACTGTCTGACCATCTTGTCACCCCATTGTACAGGTTGATATTTGAACAGGAGCCACCCTCCATGTCAAAAGATGCGATGAAAGCATTGTTAGGCATTGCAAATTGGTATGCCTCACCGGACGACACGTTCATCTGAGTGTTTAGTGCGGAGAAGCCTCTGCGTGCTCTGCCAAAGTTTGCTTTGGACATGCTTGTCATGCAGGAAGTAGCGTATCATATCTCAGCAGGATTAACAGCTAGGCTGCAGTAAAAAAAGAAGGCACCTTGGCCCACTCTTACATTTCAGATCGGGTTATATGAGATCTGAAGCATCAAGCAAGCGGATGTTGAAGCTGAATAGATGAAGAAGTACCCGTTCGAACTCCGAAGATTCAACCCGTATGACCCACATTGCATTGTGAAGGATCACTGCATGAGAGTTTAGTTCAATTGGATCCATGGGGCATGTCATTGGACCAAGGAGGACTCATGGAGGTATTGCTAAAACTCCTCCATACCTAATGAACAGGTTGGTTTCGCTGTAGAGTGGCTAGCATAGCAGCATGAAGCAGCATCACGAAGAACACCAGTAGCAGTAATAGTACCAGAAATAGTAGAGTCAAGCATACCTATGCGCGACAAATGGAAGAGAAATATTGTCGATCGCATGGAGGAGGAACAAAGAAGAAATTTTTGAGCAGACCCACTTGTAGAAAAAGCAACTATGGCTATTCAACAAAAGAGGCAGCAGCATGACAAGCGAAATGCTCGAAGGCAGAGGGATAAGAAGAGAATGGAAGAAGCAGAGAAGGAGTTGCATGAGCTGAGGGAGAAACTTCGGAAAGAACAAGAGTTGCACCAATAGCAGGAAGCGCAACAGTAGCAGATTCAGCAGGAGGTGCATCACGTATAGACAGATGAAGCAGCGCCCGTACAAGTAGTTGATTCTTCTAAATAGTTGGCATCAGGCGAATAGGGTGAACCCTCGCAGGGGCAAGACTTTTCTCATGAGATAGAACAAGCTCTTGAATAGTTGGATGCAGACATGGAGTAGTAAGAGTTGGAATAGGACACTGACCTCATGCCTCACCAAAGAGAATATGACTCACCTGCTTCAATGCATCTAGACGATGAGCAAGTCTCGGATGACCAAAGAGGCATTGAGATCCTTGGTGGTCAACTGGAAGCAGAGATGCACAACATCTCCTTTGACGAATCTCATCACAAAGTTGTGCAGTCTCAGAGAGTACCAACTCTGGAGGACCAAACATCCCCTTTGAAATTTGAAGAGAAAGTGATCGTGGTTAATGTGCACAAGCATCCAGCTGTGTTGGCTGATGCAACTAGAGTGTATGCCGAAGCCACTAGCTCAAGTGTCTATTTTCTCATAGCTGAGAATGAGCGAATGGCAACAAAACTACAGGTGGCCAAGCAGGGAGGAGACTTGGTGATAATGTCCACCCGAGCTAAACTGAAGAAGTCAATACTAGATGAAGTATTGTCCTTGGACATAGTTATGTGAGCATTTTACTCCAAGTTCGGTACCTTGCATCAAGCAATCATTCATCTCTACGGATGGCAACAGCAATGTGCAATAAGAGTACGCATTTTGAATAACATACATACTATTGTTGATAACATGTGAGCTTGGATGATGAAGTACAAGGGAGCCTCACTTCACTTGCCAAAGATGATGAAATCCAATGCAATCGAGCTACAAGCACGTATCTAGAGTCAGGTCTGGAACTATGAAGACCTACCGCAACTCATCACTAGCATACAAGCTTCCCATGCACGAGTATTCAAAATCATGGAGGTTATAATGCACACTCATGCGATCCCATCACTTGGGACCTATTGTAGTGGCTACAACCACCCTCCAAAATTTTTCCTTAGCCTATTTTGGAGCCTCCCTACCAACATTACACAGAACTTTTCCTTTCTTCGTCAATTTCACAAGCTTCAATGTCTTTCTTACACAAAGGTAGTATGTCGGTCACAGCTTGGTCCATTCCCCTCACAGGTTGTTCACTCGGACTTGGTCAAGCTACAAGCTGAGCAGCTTCCCCTTGAAAATTGTGCATTTTTGGAGGGCAACCAACCTTCCCTCCAGGAATTGCACAATCCTCTCTGATAGCCCGCTGGGCTCTAGGATTGTGCAATCCTGCCAGCCAACCCTCCCAGCAGGATTTGCGCAAATTTTCACAGCAGCTAGTTGTTCAGCCCAGGATTTGTACAAATATGGGCAGAAATTGTTGGCTTATTGGGGCCTGACCTAGGTTTAGAGTTAAGTTAGCCAAACAAATCCTGGTACTACTGGCCCTTTCGATAATAGTCTGTGGAGCACGGACTGAGGTCTCACCCAAAGTAGTATGGGAGTGTGCTAGAACTAGGTTTCCGCACCCTAGAGATGTCTGAGGAGTTCAATTGCTTTGCAGTTTGACCCTGTGCATAGGTTGCTTCACGCAGTTTCCCCTACTTCACAGCCCAATATACTGCCTTCATGCAGCCCTACCCAGGGTCTGAACGTCGCACTCTGCGTTATTACCCAAGATCTTACTGGTATTCCAACGTTTGTTAATTACCTTTGCCTACTTGAGTTCTTTAAGTATACTTAACAATATAAACCATTCATACAGGTGCGTGCAATAAATAAACAGTATATTTGCAAATTATATTAATCATTCATTAACCCAAGAACAGATACATAGAATTCTAACAAAACTTCTCTTTATTAATTCCTTCCTCGATTACAGACTCAACTTCAACTTGCACACTCAGTTACAGGGGTCCGCGCACTTAGCTATGGACTACTAGGCCTCTGTGCACTCAGCTACAGAGCCTTCTCCTACTCTACAACCCAAAGACACACTTCAACTTGCAACTTAACCCCTTAGAATTTTTCCTACTTCTTCCTTCTCTCCTTTTGCACTTAGAGCATTGCTCTATTTATACAATCCCATGGTCTACGGACCACGGGTAGGTCTATCCAGCCGACATTGCATTACAAAACTAGGGCGGAAAACCCTGTGACTCTATCATACTTTCGCGCCCCGCACCGGCAATTCGTGGAGCTTTACAACAAGATTCGGTCAAAAATTGGGCTTTGAGCGCCAAAACATGTCTTAGGGGGATTCCATGCCCAACAAGCCCCCAACACAAACATCGTGACTCGTCCTCGAGTCACTTTGTCGGTGCGGTGATATTTGCACAGAGTCCCTCCAACTGTTCTCAAATTGCGCAGAGGTTAGCAGCGCACTGAGCTGTTGCTTGTTGGATCTGCAGCATACACTGTTTTGAGACCTCCGTGTCATGAGTGCTTCTCTACATCTATACCAAAATCTGCTGCATATGTTTATAGTCCCGCGCCTTTGTCCGGATTTTCGGAGCACGAAGACTATGCTTTTGCTGGCTAGTCAGATAGTCGACCCACCCATGTAGGGATTCAAGCAGTTTTCATTCACTTTGCCTGGGAAAGGTTCTCAATTTCATTTGATTAGCTGGACCACGCCTCCCTCTATGACCTCCTTAACAATGTATGGTCCCAGCCAATGCATTCTTAACTTTCTATGGAACTTATCAAACTTACTATCGTACAGCAACACTAAATCATTTACCTTGAATGTGTGCAACTTAATATGGCGATCGTGCCAGGCCTTCTCACACTGCTTTTGCACCTGTTGATGAAAGTCAGCTAGGAACCATTCCTCCTCAAGTTTGTCCAACTGTGTGAGCCTTTCTTCCAGGGCTTCGCAGTCCTTCATACCTGTGAGCATTGCTATGCGTAGACTAGGTACAATATACTCCATTGGCATGACAGCGTCCACGCCATAAACTAACTTGAAAGGTATTTTTCCCGTCAGTTTCTTGCACATCGTCCTATAAGCCCATAGCATTGCAAGTGCTTGTAGGCCCCAATTACTTCGTTGTGCATTGCATACTTTGGTTAGCGCAGTCTCCAGTATTTTGTTGAATGCTTCTACTATCCCATTTGCTTGTGGGTGATACGGTGTGCTTTTCTGGTGATACACCTGGAACTCTTCTGTGAGCACGTTGATGGTTTCATTCAAGAAATGTGTACCTTGATCACTCATTAAGATTTTTGGACAGCCAAATCGGGTCAACATGTGTTCAAACAAAAAATTTGCAACCGTAGCGGCCGTGCAGTCTTTGACCGGCTGTGCTTCCGCCCAACGCATTAGGTACTCCGTCGCGGTGATGATGTATCGCGCACTCGTTTTTCCCTAGGGTTTGATAGGTCCTATTAGCCTCTCTAGAAAAAGGCCCAAAATTGGATCCATATATGCTCTTAAAATATTCAGCATTGTGCTCAAAATCATCCAAAAGGTCAAAATCAACGCAATAAGAGAGCCCTTGGAAGGGCAGAAATACACCATTGGGAAGCAAAAAAAAAAATCTTGAAAACTATGAAAAACCAAAATCGCAGGCTTAAATCATGGAAATAACAGTTGCCGTTAGATCTGGCTGATCAACGGCCTAGATCTAAGCGGCTAATCGCAATCAACGTGGCAGAGAAGATGACTTAAAGAAGGGGTGCAAGAAACCGCCCATCAGCAATCTCCGATGATCGGATCGATGGGTCGCGTCGGCAGGGTATCGACGATTAAAGAAAAGTCCCTGGGCATGAGTGATAAGCGATTGTGACAAGTCGCATCACTATATCGCTATCGACGCTAATCAAGGGGCGGGGCCTATGCACAAGTATAAGGGCGATGCGATAACTAGACCCGATAGTTATATAAAGAATATTTTATATTATTTGAGATCCACCCAAGGACCGGTTTTAATGCATTTTCAGTGTATTCGTTATATAATGAAATACAAAGGAACACAGAACAGCACCAATTGTGATGAGTCCCAGACCCGAAAGGGTGCGGAAAGTGAAATATATAATATTTAAAATCCGTTGAGGACCGTTTTCATGTGTTTTCAGAGTTTTAATTTTTTAAGCGTATAACGAAATACAAAGGGATCACAGGGCAGCGCCGATAGCGATGAGTCCCGGACCCGAAAGGGTCTAGAAATGAAAATATATATATTTTCAGGTCCGCCTAAGGCTAATTTTTAGTGTTTTCAGTGTTTTTACGAATTTCAGGATACGGGGGAAATATAAAGGGACCAGGCCACCCGCGATAAGCGACAACGACCCAAAGGGTGGACCCGATAGAAGGATAAAACATTTTTGAGGAATTTTGAAGTCCGAAAAGGATAGAGAGGGGCGAGTTTTCTCAGTGTTGTTGTGTTTTTTGTTTAAAATGGAAACAGTCATTGTTTTCGACAGAGGTCCACAATATGGCAGTGTTTTTCTATTTTAATAGAAAGCATGCATTGTTAAACCTTTTAAAGGGCCACAGCACGCGCAGCTCATCCCCAAACTGACAAAGAGGCCGAGAAGCAGCACAACACAACACTCACAGCTATCCAAAACAAATAGAAATATCAAAGGCCACAACGCAGCTCATCAATACAAACATCATGGGGCATCTCTGGCACGAGAGAGCTCCCAGACAGCGCATCAAACTACCTAAAGGTGGTTATTCCTCTGTCAGAAGGAGAAAACCTCTAAGCCATGCTTGCCTATTGAGGGAATCAATCAGTTAACAAGACAGATTAAGACTCCGAGCCTTTGAGAGCTTAGGAGCATTGAAAATGCCTATAAAAGGCTAAAAGCTAGATGTAACAAGGGTTCAACTTCTAGAGATTGTTGCTACTCTGTTCCTTCAAGCTTCTCATCTTCATTCTAGAAATATAAGCTTATTTTGCTATTATATGTTTAATTTCCATTCCCTTTGATGTTCTATGCTTGCACTTGAATAGGTTATTCATGTTTTTTGTTGTGTCCAATACCAGATAACTGTCATCTTATCTCTGCATTGATAAATTATATTTGCAAGTCTCGTTTACTTCCTGGAGTTGGCCATTCATATGTGTTTATGCATGCAATCTGTTGGTACAGCTAGTATTCTCCATCTATCCATTGAATCTATAAACTATTGAGCATTAATGCTCTAAAGCCTTGTATTTTTTAGGGTGTTCATGCATGTCTTGAGTGAGAATAGAGTTGAAATGATTATCTGACTTGATCCAAACCATCATCCATTCCAATAGTTCTGAGAACAATATTGAAGATTATATGTTACCAGGAATCTTCGAGCTGCAACCTAAGAGAGCTTCCTGGAGTGATAACATAATTGGTGTCATTGCCGGGGAGAGCAAACTGAAGCTCAGCTTCCCTGGGAAACGACATAGATCTAGCTTTGATGATAGACAAAGTCTAGGCACTTTTTTGGTTTTAATCATCTATCTAGCGACTCTACTAGAGGCCAAACCTCTTAGCGACTCCACTTCATAGTTCTAGCTCAGTTTGTGAGGCATACTCAGAGAAATCCTCAAAAGCTACAAGCTGACCCAGTATCTGACCCTGAAAAATCATCAAAGAAAGAAAGGTATTGCAAAAAGGAGCATCAGGTTCAGGTAAACCTAAACAATCTTCTATATCTCTTCAAGAAAATCCTATAATATAACAAATACATGTTGAGAGTATAGCATCTAATACTAGCAATGAAGAAAAACTCTCAGAGATTCATAAAGCTCCTTATTCTTTAGGTTCTCCTTTTGTTGTAATCCCAAAGGAAACCTCGCCTCCTATCCATCATACTCCTTTAGTCTTATCAGTCACTCCTCAACCCTCTATCATTCAGACTACCAGTACTCTTTTAGCCACCACAGCTATGGCAAGTCCACAAGCACCTACCGAAATGGAAAGAATCATAGCTGCCAGGTATGGACCTCTAATACTACAAACTCCTTTGAATGCCATGCCTACTGGAGAATATCATAAATATAGGCCTAAGTTCACTGGGACTGAAGGTGTTACTGTTGAATAACATCTTGAGTCATTCTATAGCTATGCTGATAACTTGGACATTAGTGAAGATGATGTGTGGATGAGAGTCTTTGTCCAAAGCCTAGATGGAGAGGCTAGAAAATGGTTCGGAGAACTAACCCCAAGATCTATAGTAGATATTGAGGCTTTAGATGATGCATTTCTAAAGCATTGGGGGGATAAGAAGGATTTCCTCTACTACCACACTGAGTTTGGGAACTTAAAGAGAGAAAATGGTGAGTTGTTGTCTGATTTTAATAAGAGGTTTAACCATATGTACAGCAAGACACCAGCTGAAATAAAACCCACCACTACCTCTACTAAACTCACTTATGCCAGTGCTTTTGATTCTGACTTCTACCTATTGTTGAGGGAGAGGCAATGTGCTACTTTGGCTGACATGCAGGATGTAACCTTGGAAGTGGAATCAAACATCATGGCTGTAGAGAAGCTCAAGGGAAATGTTGATAGAAGAAGACAGAGGGGCGAGTCTTCATCATCTTCAGATCCCAAGATAGATAAAATGACCAAAATGATAGATTCATTAGCCTCTAAAATCTCCAAATTAAATGTTGAGCAGCACCCTGGCAAAGGGAGATTTCCTAACACCTTTGCTCCTAGAAATCCAAATCCAAATCCATATAGAAGAACTAATGAGCAGTTGCAGATTTTGTAAAGAAGCAAAGATGCCAACGAAGACCATAGGGTGAAGACCCCTTTCCAGAATGTAGTCATGGAAGAAGAGCAGTTTGAAGAAGATGATGAGATCCATTGTCTGGAAGACAAAGGCAATGCCTCCTTTTTTACCTCAGCTACCTATGAAAAGTCATTATTCAGTGACCAGATTAACCAAGAATGGGATGGTGAAGTTGTTATACAAACTATAGATCAGCAAAGATATCATCTGAGGTCAAAGATGAATAATGCCAAGGAAACTCTTATTCAAAGATTTGTTGTCCCTGCAGTACAGCAAGCTAATAAGAAGAAGCAACTGGCAATTGATCCCATCATCCCCAAACCTCCAACTCATGAGGTAAGAGGCCTTAACAAGTCTCCTTCTCCTTTTAGTTTTCAATCAGAAATTCATAAACTAAGAATACCTATGCCTCTGATTGAACTAGTGAAGAATGAGTCCTTCAAAAGATCCATCCTCGAGGCCCTTGAGCCTAAAGCCATCCAAGCCTCCATCAACTATGTAAATCTGCAAGATGACAAGCCAGTTGTTATTCTCAGCCCGATGATTGAAAATTGTGAAGACAACTCCCCATCATTCTATGTCTCTCTGACTATTCTTGATAAAATCCTTCACAACTGCCTTCTGGACATTAGAGCCAGCCATAATCTAATGCCCAAGGTTGTCATGGATGAGCTGGGTCTTGACATCACCAAGCCTTATCATGACCTATTTTCTTTTGAGTCTAGAAAAGTGAAATGTTTGAGATTAATCAAGGACCTAGCCATCACTTTATCTCAGTTGCCCATGAAAAGCATGATGATGGATATTGTGGTAGTAGATGTACCCCCCAAGTTTGGCATGTTACTTTCCAGAGGTTGGATCAAGAGATTAGGTTGATCATTACAAAATGATCTGTCTTATGCTACTGTCTGAGTTTTGGGAGGGGACAGCAAGAGATTATATAGAGAAGCTTAGTTGGCTTATATCATCAATGATGAAAGGAATCCCATTAATCATCCCATATATGTTGTTGACACTAATTTTGGAGCATGTATTCTTCATACTGAAGAATCCCAGTTGGCCTCCACACAGCTTAAAAAACTAGTTTTTCAGATCGCTAAGGAAGAAGGCCCACAGATTTGGGACATGTTCTTTGATGGGGCTTGCTTTAAGGAAGCTGCAAGTGCAGGTCTAGTCCTTGTGTCTACCACACAGGAATACATTCATTTATCTTTCGAATTAGCATTTGAGGTCACAAACAACATAGCAGAGTACGAAACTTTGATTCTAGGCTTAAGCGCTGCTAAAGAAATGGGCAACAAAGGCCTGAAAGTGTTTGGAGATGTAGACCTCATTATTCAGCAGGTAAATAAAACTTTCCAAGCTAAGAATCCAAGGCTGAAATCATACAGAGATGAGGTATGGAGTCTCAAGGACTCTTTTAATAATTTAAACATTTCTTACATTCCAAGAATGAAGAATAAGCTTGCCGACTCCCTTGCCGTGTCTGCTGGCACGTTTATCCCTCCTTTGCCTCCTAAATTGATGTATGAAGTTCAGGTGAAATATAAACTGTCCCTTCCTGAAAATGTCAAATACTAGAGAGTTTTTGAAGATGATGAGGAAATTAACAGGTTTTTACAAATCATTGAGGAATTTGCTGAAACGCACATTGACCAAGAAAATGAAACCATGGAAGAATGCGGCCAGTCCAAGATGAAGGACAAGATCGGTTGAGGAAGCATTGTCCAACTGCCTCATAATCATATACCAAAGGGATTGGTGCCTCTATAGAAGTTGTTCGATCATAACGATGTGCCTTATAAGCTTGCCAAAATGGAAAATGAGTCTATTGTTCGTAAACACAATATAGGGAGCCCAACCCATCCGAAATACATCAATCTATCCACTCATTTGTATTCTGCCCAGAATTTGGAGTATTTCACCCTCATGAAGAAATTTGCTGATATTTTTTCCTAGGAATACAGTGATCTTAAAACCTATGATACAAACATCATTCAACATAAGATTCCATTGGAAAAGAACACCACCCCTTTTAAGTAGAAATTAAGACCTATCAGCCCTCTCTTATTGCCTTTGATTGAGAAAGAGATCAAGAAGCTGTTGGATACCAAAATCATAGTTCCCCTAAGGTATTCGAAGTGGATAGCTAACCTTGTGGTAGTAAGAAATAAAAATGGAGAAATCAGGCTTTGTGTTGACTTCAAAAATCTGAACAAGTGCTCTAGAAAATATAACTACCCCCTACCTAAAATGGAACACTTGCTGCAAAGAGTTTCAGGGGCCAGAGTCATGTCTTTCTTAGATGGATTTTCAGGTTACAATCAGGTTGTTGTACATCCAGAAGATCAGGAAAAGACCGCCTTCACTACTCCTTGGGGCACTTTTATGTACTTCAAGATGCCTTTCGAACTGATGAATGATGGGGCTACTTTTCAGAGGGCCATGGACATAGCCTTTGTGGAAGAGAAGGATAATTTTGTACTTATTTATCTTGATGACATAACATTCTTCTCCAGCAGTCACAAAGACCATTTGCAACATTTGAAGAAGGTCTTCTTAGAGTGCAGACCCAAAGAAGTCACAGTTTTCTCTAGAAGAAGGCAAACTTCTGGGACATATTGTTTCTGCTGAAGGTTTGAAGATTTATCTAACAAGGGTTCAAGCAATTCAGACATTGTCCATCCCAAGGTCAAAAAGGGACATTCAATCCTTCCTGGGTAAGATTAACTTTGTAAGGAGGTTCATTCCAAACTTTGCAAAGCTAGTGAAGCACATCACTTCCATGCTGAAGATAGGATCAGAAATAAAATGGACAGATGCTTCAAGAAGCTTTTTTGAAGCCATCATGGAAGCTCCCACTCTAATCAGCCCAGATTACACTAAGGAGTTTTGTATCTTCTCTTTTTCCTCTTATGATACACTTGTAGCAGTTCTGTTGCAGAAAAATGATTAAGGCATAGAGCACCCCGTGGCCTTTTTTAGCAAGACTCTAAGGGATGTTGAACTAAGGTATGACCTTATTGAAAAGCAAGCTTATGCTCTCATAAAATCTTTAAAAGAATTCAAAATTTATATTTTTCATTCCAAAGTGGTTACATATGTACCTTCAACCTCAGTAAAAGATGTCTTAACTCAGCCAGATATTGATGGAAATAGAGCTGAATGGATTGAAAAATTCATAGAGTTTAACATAGAGGTGAAGCCCACTAAGCTTGTCAAAGGCCAGGGCATGGCTAAACTTATCGCTGAAGAAAATTGCAGCTTGTTAGACATAAATTTCATGGGTCTAAATTCTGATGATAAGCAGACAGAGGGAGCAGCAAAAGAACAAAAGCAGAATCAGTCTTTGTCTGAAATTCTAGCCACCTGTGAATGGTATTCCAACATAGTTCATTTTTTGCAGAAGTTAGAGGTCCCTCCAGGGCTTAGCTCAAGTCAAGCCTGGGCCATTAAACTCATATCAGCTAAATTTTGCATTAATAAAAATCTGCTTTTGGAAAGAGCCATCGGAAATCCTATTAAGATGTCTAGATAAAGAACAAGTTGTGGAAGTCATACACCAATTCCATTCTAGCATCTGTGGAGGGCATCAATATTGGAAAACCACAGCCCACAAAATCCTGAGGGCTGGGTATTATTGGCCTACTCTATTCTTTGATGTGTTTTCTTTTGTGAAAGCTTGTGACAAGTGTCATAGGTTTGCAGGAAGACAGCAACTAAAATCTCTGCCCTTGAAGCCAGTACATTTCAATGGTCCCTTCCAGCAGTGGGGCTTGGACTTTATAGGTGAGACCAACCCACATTCCAGTGGCCAACTCAAATGGATCTTAGTAGCCACTGATTATTTCACCAAGTGGATTGACGCAATACCCACTAAGAATGTCAATAATCAAGTTGTCATCAAGCTCTTGAATGAGAATATTTTCACTAGATTTAGTTGCCCAACCAAACTAGTCACTGATAATGCAGCAGATTTCAGGGCAAAAGAATTGGTGGACATGACAGAATCCATGGGCATTCAAGTGGTGTATTCTACCTCATATTATCCTCAAGGCAATGGCCTGGCAGAATCATCTAACAAGAGTCTGGTAAGGGTAATCAAAAAACTGTTAGAGGACAACAAAAAGAGTTGGGATTCCAAGTTGAAGTTTGCACTATGGGCTGACAGAGTTACCATAAAAAATTCCATAGGGAATTCTCCATTTAAACTGGTTTATGGCACTGATGTTGTTTTCCCTATCTAGCTGATCCTCCTTGTGGCTAAATTCTTGCAAGAAGAACAAGATGAAGAGAATGACATGGGAAGAAGAATGAATAACCTGGTTGAACTACAGTAGATCAAAGATCAGCTGGTTGAGAAGTCAAAGGCTCATTAAAAGAAAATCAAAGAAACCTTTGACAGGAAGGCAAAAGTGGACAATTTCCAAGTTGGTGATTGGGTGCTTAAATGGGATGCATTTAAGGAAAAGAAAGGTAACCATGGCAAGTTTGACTTCTTATGGACAGGTTTGTTTGTCATCGCTCAAATTCAGCAGAACAATACATTCATTCTGCACAGTCTGGAAGGAGGAAATACTTTTGGTAGCCCAGTAAATGGGAGGTTCTTGAAACTTTATTTCGTTTAAGGCTCTAAAGCCTTGTTATTGTAAATATGTTTTTCCAATTTTTATTTCATTGCAAAATAGACTCCATGCCCAATGGAACACTAGAAGGAAGATTTGATTTTTGTTTTACAGGAAAGGCATTGATCTGTGCTCCTTGAAACCTCACAGGGAGGATTTCATCCTCAGAAGGAGCCAGTGTTAGCCTTGCTGGCAAAAGGCCCAAAATTAGATCCATATATGCTCTTAAAATCTTTAGCATTTGCTCAAAATCATCCAAAAGGTCAAAATCAGCGCAATAAGAGAGCCCTTGGAAGGGCAGAAATACACCATCGAGAGGAAAAAAAAACGCTTGAAAACCATGAAAAACCAAAATCACGGGTTTAAATCATCAAAAGAATAGCAGTCATTACATCTAGCTAATCAACGGACCAGATCTAAGTGGGTAATCGCAATCGACACAGCAGAGAGGACAACTTAAAGAAGGGGCGCAAGACACCATCGATCAATGATCTCCGATGATCGGATCGGTGGGTCGCATCGGCGTGGTATCAGTGATTAAAGCAAAGGCCCTGGGCATGAGCAATAAGTGATTGCAACAAGTCGCATCTCTATATCATTATCGGCGCTAACCAAGGGGCAGGGCCTATGCACAAGTATAAGAGTGATGTGATAACCGGGTCTGACGGTTATATAAAGGATATTTTATATTATTTGATATCCGCCCAAGGGCTGGTTTTAATGCATTTACAGTGTATTTAATTATATAACAAAATACAAAGGAACACAGGACAGCACCGATAGCGATGAGTCCCAAATTCGAAAGGGTCCAAAAAGTGAAATATATAATATTTAAAGTCCACTAAGGGCTATTTTCATGTGTTTTCAGAGTTTTTTTTTTAAGCGTATAATGAAATACAAAGAGATCACAGGGCAGCGCCGATAGCAATGAGTCCTGGATCTGAAAGGGTTCAGAAATTAAAATATATATATTTTTAGGTCCGCCTAAGGCCAATTTTCAGTGTTTTTATGAATTTCAGGATACGGGGGAAATATAAGAGGACCAGGCCACCCGCAATAAGCAACAGCGACCCAAAGGGTGGACCCGATAAAAGGATAAACCATTTTTTATGACTTTTGAAGTCCGAAAAGGACAGAGAGGGGCAGGATTTCTCAGTGTTATTGTGTTTTCTATTTAAAACAGAAACAATCATTCTTTTCGACAGAGGTCCATAATATGGCAGTGTTGTTCTGTTTTAACATAAAGCATGCATTGTTAAACCTTTGAAAGGGCCACAGCACGCGCAGCTCATCCCCAAACTGATAAAGAGGCCGAGAAGCAGCACAGCACAACATAGCATGTGTAGCTGTCCAAAACAAACAGAAATATCAAAGGCCACATCGCAGCTCATCAAAACAAACATCATGGGGCATCTCTAGCACGAGAGAGCTCCCAAATAGCACATCAAGCTACCTGAAGGTGGTTATTCCTCTGTTAGAAGGAGAAAACCTCCAAGCCATGCTTGCCTATTGAGGGAATCAATCAGTTAATAAGACATATCAGACAAATTAAGACTCCAAGCCTTTGAGAGCTCAGGAGCATTGTAAAAGGCCTATAAAAGGTTGAAAACTAGATGTAACAAGGGTTCAACTTCTAGAGATTGTTGCTACTCTATTCCTTCAAGCTTCTCATCTTCATTATAGAAATATAAGCTTCTTTTGCTATTATATGTTCAATTTCCATTCTCTTTGTTGTTCTATGCTTGCACTTGAATAGGTTATTCATGTTTTATGCTATGTCTAATGCCAGATAAATGTCATCTTATCTCTGCATTGATAAATTAGATTTTCAAGTCTCATTTACTTCCTATAGTTGGCCACTCATATGTGTTTATGTATGCAATCTGCTGGTACAGTCAGTATTCTCCATCTATCCATTGAGTCTATAAACTATTGAGAATTAGTGGTCTAAAGCCTTGTATTGTTGAGGGTGTTCATGCATGTCTTGAGTGAGAATAGAGCTGAAATGGTTATCTGACTTGATCCAAACCATCATCTATTCCAATAGTTCTGAGAACAATATTGAAGATTATATGTTACCAGGCATCTCCGAGCTGCAACCTAGGAGAGTTTCCTGGAGTGATAATGTTATGCTCTTAACCTGCAAAATAATACCCAGATACAGAATATGCGAAGAAAAGATACCCAGAACACAGAATATGAGAAGAAAAGATACCCAAAACACAGAATAGCAATGATTTTATTATTCAAAGAGCAATGTTCACATGCCTCTTCGAGGGGGCAACCTCTAATAGAGCAGAGCTCGATTACAAAAATAAGACACGACGCTCCTCGCAGGGAGTCTCTATCCTTTATATATGACTCATACATGCAATACCACGGGCCAATACCGTGGGTTTTATTAATACCATCTATCTAATACTACGGCCCATTTGCAACTAACTATGGTCCCGTCATTAATTGTGGGTTAACCACTTACAAATATTAATATGGGCTTTATTGACTCTTGACTATGACGTGATCCCATGACATAAATAAGGGGGTTAGGGTGGGACCCTAACATGCCCTCCCCCTTAAGACTAGCCTTGTCCTCAAGGCTGAAGCTGCGGAAACTGCTGAAGAATAGTGGCTGGTTCCCAAGTTGCATCTTCCGGAGAGGTGTCTTTCCATTTGACGAGGACTTCCTTAATCATGCGGCCATGCAGGTGCTTGTCTCGTGTGTCTAGAACCTATTCGGGTTGAAGCCAGATTGACCCTTCTTCGTCCAATTCAGGTAGACTGGTTTGAACTCGGCAATTGTTCCCAATCACTTTCTTGAGGCACGATACATGGAAAACTGGATGGATTTTTGCCGTAGGTGGCAAAGCCAACTTGTAAGCCACTTCTCCAATGCACTGAAGTACTTGGTATGGTTCGTAGAATTTTGGAGAGAGCTTTTGACAACCCTTGTCTTTGAGTGATGTTTGATTATATGGTTGCAGCCTCAAAAAGACCTGATCCCCTTCTTGAAATTGGCGCTCTGAGCGATGTTGGTCGGCATGTTGCTTCATGCGGTTCTGAGCTTGATGAAGATTCTCGTGAAGATGGGCGAGCATGGTTGCGCGGTGTTGTAGGAGTTGATCCACTGCTTGTACTTTGGAGCACCCCTTGAGATAAGAAGTATGGGAAGGCGGAATTTGACCATAGACTGCTTCATAGGGAGTCATTTTGGTGGTGGCATGATAGTTGGTGTTATACCACCATTCAGCCAGAGGTAACCACTGTGCCCAAAGGTGTTGCTTTTCTGAAGTGAAACACCTAAGGTAGGTTTCCAGACATTTGTTGACGACTTCGGTTTGACCATCTATTTGTGGATGATATGAAATACTGAGTTTGAGTTGAGTGCCTTGTATTCTGAAGAGTTCCTGCCAAAAATTGCTGGTGAAGATCGGGTCGCGGTCGGACACTATAGAAGTGGGCATGCCATGTAATTTGAAGATCTGATCCATGAAAGATTGAGCAACCAAAGTTGGTGTAAACGGGTGGGGTAGGGCACAGAAATGAGCATACTTCTACAGTCGGTCCACAACCACCATGATGACTGACTTGTTCCCTGACTTTGGAAGACCTGTAATGAAATCCATAGAAACCTCCGTCCAAATTGATGCCGGAATGGGCAATGGTTGTAATGTGCCTGGTGTGTTGACAGTTTCCCCTTTGTGGCGTTGACAGACATCACATTCTGCTAGGAAAGTAAGGATGTCCTTTTTCATGCCTGTCCAAAAGAATGATCTTCTGGTGCGAGCATACGTCTTCTGAAAGCCCGAATGTCCTGCAATGGGAGATGAGTGCAATTCTGCCAAAATGCGACTTTTGAGGGTGGATGTTGGTGATATTACTACTCTGTCCTTGTAGCGAAGAATATCATTCTGCCACGAGTAGCCCTTGCTGGAATTAGGATCTACCTGCAATTGAGAAATGAGTTGGGAGAGCCCTGGGTGTGAAAACCATTCCCTGCGAGCCTCTTCAATCCAGTCTGGAATGGGAAGGGAAATTGCGAGCAGAGTACTTTCCTCCTCAAATTGGCACGATAATGCATCTGCTACACTGTTGTCTTTCCCTTTCTTGTAAATGATCTCATAATCATATCCCAGCATTTTGGCTAACCATTTATTTTGTTGTGGGGAGGATAGGCGTTGCTCCAAAAAATATTTAAGACTGTGATGATCTGTGCGGATTTGGAAACGTCGCCCCAATAAGTAAGGTCGCCAGGTCTCGACTGCATGTAAGATGGCCATCATTTCCTTCTCGTAGGTAGATTGGCCCAGATTCCTCCCACTGAGTTTTTGGCTTGTGAAGGCCAATGGTCACCCTTCCTGCATTAAGACCGCCCCAATACCTGTACCCGAAGCATCACATTCAATGACAAAGGATTTGGTGAAGTCAGGTAGTGCTAAGACTGGAGTGGAACACATGGTGTTTTTGAGAGCGGTAAATGCCTGTTGTGCTTCCTCGTTCCAGAAGAAGGAATTTTTCTTTAGGAGTTGAGTGAGGGGCTTCGCTATGCGGCCATAGTTACAGACAAATTTACGATAATAGCCTGTGAGACCCAAAAATCCTCTCAAGCTCTTCAAGGTCTTAGGTTGAGGCCATTCTTGCATTGCCTGGATCTTTTTGGGGTCCACCTTGACACCTTCACGCCCCACAATGTGGCCCAAATACTCAACTTCTTCCATGCCAAACGAACACTTAGACATCTTGACAAATAATTTATGCTTGTGGAGCAGTTGCAAGAGTAGATCTACATGCTGAAGATGTGCTGCCAAAGTGCCACTATAGATGAGAATGTCATCGAAGAAGACAAGGACAAATTTTCTGAGATATGGTTTGAGGATGTGATTCATAAGACTCTGAAAAATAGAAGGGGCATTACAGAGACCAAATGGCACGACCAGGAACTCATAATGGCCTTCATGAGTTCTGAAAGCCGTCTTGGGAATGTCGACTTCCTTCATGTGAATTTGGTGGTAGCCGGAGCGAAGATCCAACTTAGTGAAGAATTGAGCCCCATTGAGTTCGTCCAGCAAATCGTCAACCACCGGAATGGGAAATTTATCTTTGACTGTCAACTTGTTGAGGGCCCTGAAGTCGGGACACATCCGCCACTCCCCATCTTTCTTGAGGACCATGACCACTGGGGATGAATAAGGACTAATGTTGGGACAAATGACACCTGCTTCCAACAATTCCTTGATGATTTTTTCTATTTCATTCTTTTGGGTGAACGGATATCTGTATGGCCGCACATTTGGGGGTTGGGCCCCTGGAACCAAGGTGATGCTATGATCATGTTCCCCTCGCGAGGGTGAAAGCTCATGAGGCTTGTCAAAGACCGTCTGATGGTTATTTAAAATCTGCTGCATCTCAGGATGAATTGGCAGAGACATGGTTCCGACTACCTGGATGGCATTAAATTGAGCTACCACTCCATGATGGCCCTTTTTTAACAATTTTTCCATCCGATGCGAGCTGGTGACAGAGGGGGCTCCCGCCTGGAGTCCACGGAGGGCATGTGTGGAGTTGTTCTGCTTAAAACTCATATATAACTCCTGGAAATCCATTGTGATTGGCCCAAGAGTGCGGAGCCATTCAGCGCCTAGGACAATGTCGCAACCCCCCATGTGTATGGCAAACATGTGGGTTTTCAACTGATAATCCCCCATTTGAAGTTTGACATTTTCACAGCGGCCTTCACATTTCATTGTGCCCCCATCTGCAATTTGGACTTGGAAGTTAGAAACTGCCCGTACAAAACAATGCGCTGCTTCGGCGATTTTTTGATGGATGAAATTATGGGTAATTCCACTATCAATCAAGACTACTACTGGGCGATGTTTAAGAAAACCCCTGATTTTGAGAGTTTGAGGGGAAGAAATTCCTGCCAACGCATTTAGTGAAATAACTGGTTCGTCAGATACAATCTCCTTTTGGTTGTCTTCTTCAATCGCCTCTGGTTCCTCAAGTGGTGGATCTTCCTCGGTGGAGCTGTAGTCAGTGGCATCTATTTGAAAAAACTTGGGCTCCTTGCATTTATGACCCGGGGAATATTTTTCATCACAGTAGTAACATAGTCCTTGCTTCCTTCTTTCGGCCATTTCCGCAGGTGACACCTTTTAAACCTTAAGTGTTTGAGTCGTGTTGGGAGCCTGTGGGGGATGACCTTTAGCGGGGAAGTTGGGGTGGTTGGATTGGGCTGTTAATGCTCGTTCCACCTTACGAGCTACCTGGCAAGCCTCTGTCCACGTGGGAGGGTGGTGGAGTAGAACTTGAGCTTTGATGGCTTCTTTAAGACCGCTGATAAAACATTCCATGTAGAACTCATCTGTGAGACCCCTAGTGCGGAAGGCTAAGGCTTCAAAAGTGGTAATATATTCATCCACTGTACCCGTCTGTCAGAGCTTAGTGAGACGCCCCAAAAAAGAGTCTTCCTGTTCAAAGCGATTTCGAAGAGCTTTGGTAAATTGGGCCCAATTCTGAAAAGGTCCATTGCAACGCTGATGCCATTCCCCCCATTTCCATCGTTCATTGTCCAAGTACATGGTCCCCACCATAAGCTTAGTCCCCTCATCTAGGATATGATTCAATTTGAAATACTGCTCCATTTGTGCTAGCCATGCGGACGTGTGAGAACCGTCAAATTTATGCATATCCAACTTGGGAGGTCGCTGACTGGGTGGTGGATGGGTGTGCCAGACATGAGGAGAGTGGCTAGACTCACCCTCATGGTATTCATGGCCCTTATACGCCTCCTCGTGGGCTGGCTCCTTGCCCTTCGAGAGTGCTAGTTGTACCTGGAGACTTAGTCCGCGAATCTCAGTTTGGATGTTGTCCATCACAGTTTGGATGGAGGTCACAGTGTCTTCAATTTTGTCCATCCTTTCATTGGCCATCGCTTGAGCGCGAGTTTCTACCATACACCAACCTGATGAAAAATTGGGACCGCCTAAAAATTTTTACTAATAAATTGAATGGTACCACCTTGCTCAGCTCGTCGTCCTGATTCTTATGGGCTAGATCACTAATAAGGGCCCCGGAAGATCTCAAACTCTTTTTTTTTTTTTTTTTGGAGAACTCCTAACGGAGTTTTACTCCTTCTTGATCAATACTGCAGTCGCCAAATCCTCAAAATGTCAATGCTGCCAAAAGTCCTGCGAAAAGTATTCCCCTGTATAGGAACCCTACACAACAACTCCGATCTGGTGGATCTGAGAGATCTGAATGGTGGAACAACTGTTGTTGCGGATCTGATGGAGCTGCGGGACTGATGTCTGCTGCTGCAGCACGTCTTTGCACACGCGGATCTGATGTGTGATCCCCAATAGAAAAAGGAACTATGGTCGAGAGGAGTGTCAGGTGCTACAGATCGCAATATACATAAGGGTCTGACAGTAGTACTCGGCCCAATGTTTCAGGGCTCTAACTAAGGAGGATCGACCGTACCCTTAGCCGTACAACCCGACTACCCTATCGTACGAGCGAGTAATCTCTCCGAGTGCTATTCTCGGTGTACTGTAGCCACAAGACGGCCCAAGGTTTATCTATGGCGAGGTTTCAAGGGAGCCTAGGGGGCTTCCTATATACCCAGAGGATACATGGAAGACAGTCCGTGCGCGGTTCTGTCTAATGCGCTACTACTCGAAGGGGTACCCACAGGGGTTACAAGGGAGTCCAACAGACGTGACCGCCTCTTGTATTTCCTGCGTGCATGCCTCCCCAAACCCGCAGGTTTATGCGCTCAATGACAGATCCCGTGGTTTAAAGACGCCGGAACACATCTCTAGCCAAAAAAAAAAAAAATTGCTAAAAATTGGAGATCCCACCGAGCCCTGGAAAGTGCTCTGATACCACTTGTTATGCTCTTAACCTGCAAAATAATACCCAGATACAGAATATGCGAAGAAAAGATACGCAGAACACAGAATATGCGAAGAAAAGATACCCAAAACATAGAATAGCAATGATTTTATTATTCAAAGAGCAATGTTCACATGCCTCTTCGAGGGGGCAACCTCCAATAGAGCAGAGCTTGATTACAAAAATAAGACACGATGCTCCTCGCAGGGAGTCTCTATCCTTTATATATGACTCATACATGTAATACCACGGGCCAATACCGTGGGTTTTATTAATACCATCTATCTAATACTACGGCCCATTTGCAACTAACTGTGGTCCCGTCATTAATTGCGGGTTAACCACTTACAAATATTAATATGGGCTTTATTGACTCTTGACTATGACGTGATCCCATGACATAAATAAGGGGGTTAGGGTGGGACCCTAACAGATAATAGGTCCCACAAAGTCGATTGCCCACTTTTCGAACAACTACAGCATCATTGGTGGATTCAAAGGCATCTCATCCCTTCGCAATGGTTTACCGGTCCTTTGAAATATATCGTAGGCCTTACAGTGTGTTTCTGAATCCTGATGAAGGGTTGGCCACCACAACCCTGCATGGAGAATCTTTTGTGCAGTTGCTCGTTCTGCATAGTGTTCTCCTGCAGTGCCCCCATGTGCTTCCGTGAGGATTCGACTTCGTTCAAATTCATGTACGTACCTTCACAATATCTCATCATTTTCCATTTTTTATAAGTGCCCCATGATGACAAAAAACTTCGTTGTGCGCACCACCAATTCCTTCTTCTATTGGACGGAGTATTCCTTCGATGCAGTCCTTCTTGCCAGAAAGTGGATTATATATTCAACGTGTCCATTGGCAACATGCATAGCAAAGAGTTGTGCATTAGGTAATCCTTCCTCCAAAGTAGTAGGTTCTTCGCCCGTCTCAATACGTGACGCATGATCTGGTCCTGCGTTCAAGCGTCCAGGTTTTACCACGACCTCAAAGTCATATTCTTGGAACAATAAGAGCCACCTACATATGCCCCCCCACAACACAAGCTTATTGACCAAGTACTTTAGTGTGGAATGGTCTGTAGACATCTTGAAATGTCCTTCTAGCAAATAGTGTCGGTATTTTTGGAGCGCGTACACCATAGCCAATCCCTCACGCTCGGTTGTGGAATAGTTCTTTTCGGCTTTGGACAATCTACGACTTGCAAATGCGATAGGGTGATCCAAGCCCTCTCCCCTTCTTGTGTGAGCACCACTCCCAGCACTATACATGACGCATCAACATGGACATGAAACTCCACATCCCATTTTGGGAAGACCCTGTTATAGACATTTTTGTGCCTTACAGCATAGAGCATGAAATGTCAATAATCTAAGGGATCCAAAGTCCCTAAACATGTTGTTCTTACCCTTAGAGGAACAAGGTCAGCAAACCACAGCACTACAAATCAGTTCTCCACTGAAAAACACTCAGAAACAGGTCAATTTTGGATCAAAGCAGCTGCTCCAAAGGCTACCTGCGCTGCATAGCAAGTGCAACAAGGGCTACCTGCGCTGCATAGCAGGTGCAACAAAGGCTACCTGCGTTGGGCGTACTTGGACATGTGGAGGAATCTTTTTCTCAATGTGCCAGTGCCCAGGAAGCTTCCAAAAAGACACTTGATCATAAGATTCGCCTAATTGAGTTAAGAGCTTCTAAAACTCCAAGTGGAAGACAGAAACTCCAAGTGAAGAACTAAAGAACAACTGGAGTTGAAGAGGACAACAAGTCACACATCAAGCTGACTTATCTTCACTCCAAAACTCTATATAAGGATCTCATCCCATGGGATCTAGGGCGGAATTTAGTGCAAAGAATTGCTGTTGGTTTACAGTTGTGAGCATTGGGTGATTGCTTGAGGGAGGTGAAGAAGAGATTTCTCTCCATCGGGAAGGTGATGCTGGATTGGACCTTTCATGGTTGTATCACCGCCTGAACCTTACTTCCATATATTAATAAAGCATTTGAGGTTCTTCTATTCGCATGTGTTTCAATGATGTGTTGTCTTACTTGCGTATTTGATTTATGCTAATCCTTAAATCGATTATGAATGCATGCTGCTTGTAGTTTCCTTTCTTTGTCTTGTTTACAGGATCTCGTGTAGCTGGGGCCATGAAAAGACTTGGAGCCGGGAGCAAGCGGCAAATAGAAGAGATTGGATCGACCATTTGCGCAAGACATCGATAAGTGGATCTCTTCCTTTTATCTCTTGCATGTCATAAAGAAGAAACTTTAGATAGCTTTGCTTTCAGCTGTTGCTAAGGAACTGTCACCCTTAGAGTGGGTTAGGGTCATTCTGAGTTGGATACTTTCCCCCACAACAGACTGGCGACTCCACTGGGGATCGTGTCTTGTTGGTAGCTTGTGTTTATTGCTATTCATTTCTTAAACAAAGGGAGTACCGAATCGAACTGCATTCGAGTCCTTCGAATGCAAAGTAGAGGGCAGCTACTCTAGCCCAGTGCTGGGCATGTTTACGATTTGAAGAGCTGATCCACAAGGACTCTTTTTAGCTCTTTGTGATAGTGTTCATCTTCCTTTAATCATCCTCTAGTGTATACTTGACTGACAGCCTCTGATTTGGCCAAAAACCATTGATTTTTGAGCAAACTGTGAGCCAGAATCTGAGAGAGACGAGAGTTGTCTCATCAGTGCAACTGCAACAAAGGCTACCTGCACTGCAACGCAGGTCCCGAAGGGGCTACCTGCGCTGCATCTCAGATTGACAGTGCAGCACCTGCGCTGATCCAGTTTTGCCTTGTGCAGCTGGGATTTCCCACTGTCTGTTGCCCAGTTTTCAGTATTGTTTTTGCAGCCTGTTGTCAACCTATATACCCATCTGAAACTATCTTTCTTTGCCATCATTCCACCTCAGTTGTATGAAGAAACTGTGATTGTTCTTGTTGTATTTCTTATATTCATTTACAGTTTCCCATAACGAAAGTGAACTAGTCTTGCTGTGGCCTCTTAAATCTAGACCTGTGATAAAGTGTCGTTGTGATTCTAAGAGCTAGTTTATTGCTGTTCATAGCTGCTTGAGCATTTGCTTTCGTTATATGGTTCGAATTTCAGTATTTCTTGTGTTGAAACGAGTGAATCTTAAGGTGTTCTTTTGATTATTGGACAAAAACTTGTTTGCTTTCGCTTGAAATTGAATTCGAAAATTATACAACAGCTTTCTTTTTGTAATACATCAACATTAAGGAAGAAGAAAAGAAATACTTGCATTGTGCATGTGCATTTTGACAGTTTGCATGTCGATTTAGGAAAGTGCATCAGTGTGTGCTCTATGATCTGTTTGAAAAGATGATGTCTTTCTTTTCCTTCAGTAGTTAAGATTTTCATAAGTTGAAAGAATTGAAAAAGCTTGCTTATCATTCTTAGACTGCATTTAGGAGTTGTATCATACATCACGTGGTGATCCATAAAGGCAAACTGCTAAGCAAGATCAACCTAAAAAGAACTGAATTTATCTAACAACGCTTTGAAACATAACGAAACACAGTAGAGGTCTAGGTAGAGACGTGAACCGGCGTCGTTAAACATAGTGACTGTCGATCTCTACGAAGGTGGGTGGTTCCTCCTGAGGGACGATAGCACTAATACGGACTTGTGCCCCCGCGTACCATCGCGTATATTGGGGGATCCCTATAGGAACAAATCCTTTATCCATAGGAAGCCGTGTCGGCCGCCCTACTGATCGCGATGCAGTGAACACAGCATTCACAAAGATCGACCACTCGTACCGTAAAACGTATTCTGTGGTTTCGCGAAAGGTTTGGCACACCCTCTGCCTAGAACTCCAGAGTAGTTTCTTTTGGCCTTTTTCAAACTCTATAACTAAAAAAGTCCATCCGAGCATTTGTCACTTCGGGCTCGTTAATACATCGAAGGAGACTAGAGTCATCTTTAGCTTTTTCTCGACTCTTAAAAAGTGAAAAAGCAAGTTGTGTCTAAAGCGTCGTCATATAAAATTCATTTTAAACGGAACATAATCTCCTCCTATTCCTGCATTGATCTTCGAAGTTAGTCCTTTGGCATCGTAAGTTCTTGTAGAATCGCTAAGAAATCTTTTGGATAGACTAGATATGTCTGAACAACCGTCGACATCTAGGACTGTGTCGTCTGACACAGCAGCAACAGAGCCTCCTGCAGCTACTCCAACGATGTTCGCTGGTATACCATCTGTCCCGACAAATTGTCAACAACAAGCCGGAGTCCAATCAGGGACGACAATATGGTTAGTTCCTTTTTCTTCATCCGGATTATCATCTGGTACTTCTTATGTTGAAACTCAACAAATTGATCCAATGTGTCTTCAAAGGCCACTTTACCCTTTAAGTACTGGATTTCCACCATGTGGAGGGCAGTATGCTCTTTCATTGTTCCCTCCTAGAGAACAACCATATGAGAGTTTACAATAGGATTCAGGACAAACTGGAATTACATCCAGCGGTTGGGTACCAATACTGCCTCAACGATCAGGAGTTGCATATTCAATGCAACCAGTACACCCTGTGTCGAATATTCCCACCACACCTGCTATGGCGAATGCGTCGCAAGTACAAGCGCTACCTGTTATAATACAACAACCTCTTGTCTCAGCGGCTCAATCACAATCTCAGGGTAGTGCCTCCTTGTCTGGAGCGACTCAGGCTCAAACAAGTATTGTGACTCCTCATCTTGGTCAATCATCCAGTATTGGTCAACAGCAAATGGTCCAACAACCAGAGCTGGTTCAATCTCAACAACCGCCATTCCAGCAATCATATCAAGGACCTGAGCAACAAGTCTTTGTAAGTAATGGGCAACCATGCTATAATGGTTATACCCATCAACCTTGTCGGAGTTGTCAGCATTATGCTGGTCTGCAAAGACCCATTGCTCAGGCGATACCATCTTATCCTGGATATGCTTCGCCCAACCTGAACCAACAGTTGCCTTTTGTAGCAACTCTAGAATTACCAGATCTAAACCGGCTGACGAATGATCCAATTGCTTATGCCCCTTGGTGGCCAGCAATTCCGCATAAACTTCCATCGGACATTCCTAAATTCAATGGAAATCCAGGTGAAGACCCGTCGAATCACGTCATGACTTTTCATCTGTGGTGTTCATCGAACACTCTAAACGATGATTCGATAAGACTTCGCCTCTTCCAGAGGACATTGACAGGTCCAGCGGCTAAATGGTACATTGAATTGCCAAGAGCCTCTTTCGACAATTTCAGCTCCTTAGCCACGACTTTCTTAACCCATTTTCAATTACCGATAAGGTATGAAACGGGAACAGAACTCCTTACCAACTTCAAACAGACAACGGCCACTCACATATCTGATCATATACATGAGTGGCGACGTCGTCGTAGGATGGTGAAAACTTATGTTTCCGATCAGCTGTTAGCTGAATGGTTTATAAAGTCGTTACTTCCAGCTATAACGGAAGATGTGGCCAAGGGGGGAGTCGTAATAGAGGAGCAGGTCATTGCTCGTGCTCAATATTTAGACTTAGTATATACTCAGTCGGGCACGCTCTACGACAAAATACCTGACGCCCCTAGACCTGAATTTTCAATTCCTCCCCCTCCTAAATCGAATACTAACTCTCACGCCAGTAATGGCGAGACTGGCAAACGCAAAATTTCTAGTCAAAATGCAAATGAGGAACTTCTTGCCTCAGAAGTAAATGCCATGTCGACCGACAAGGGCAAACAACTGAAGCAACTAGGGGGCAAGAAGAAAAAGAAAAGGAAAGGGAAACCCCCGACAGGGTGTCATATATGCGATGAGGATCATTGGACAAAAGATTGTCCACATATAGCTGAAGTTAAGAAGCTCTTTAAGAGTTCGAAAACCCCAGCAATATTGACTGATCCGTTTCCTAACCCAGGCCAAAATCTGGTTGCTAATCGAAATGCTTCCCGATCCCAAGTGCTTATGTTGTCTACCTCAAAGCAGCAGAATAATGCTTTGACAAGGAATAAAGATTACAGGAATCCAAAGCAGTTGAACAACAAGGCAAATAAACAACCTAGTAGTTCAACAACAACTTTGACCAAAGTCGTGCCACCCATCATTCCTGAACCAATGATAAAGTCGCCAAAGGGAGTAGTACACAAATCGACATTTAATCCTCGTGCAAAAATAGCACAGAATTATAATATAGTAGAGGACCTGGCCCAATCGCCGTCCGCTATGTCGACACTTGAGGTAGCGCAAAATTGCACCTCCCAAGAGCAAGCTTTATTATCAACCATAGGTGGGATTGGCCCAATGGATTCCAATCTTGTGGCCTTTGATCATAAAGGATATGACCCTCAGATACCAGCTCAACTAGCTTTCCTTATTCAAGTGAAAGCCCTCAACAAAACTGTTCATCGAACAATTATTAATGAGGGGGCATCTACATGTCTTATGTCGATGAGTTGCTGGAAAAATTTAGGCTCACCACCCTTGTCGAAATCGTCAACGACGTTAAAAGCATTTGATGGACGATCATACACTCCATATGGGATTTTAAGTAACTTACAAGTTGAACTAGGGGGCAAAACAGTAGAAGTTGATGTTGAAGTAATCGACGGAAACCTTGATTACAACATCCTACTGGGAAGGCCTTGGATATATGCCATGGCTGCAGTTGTGTCGACCTACTTCAGGAGGATTGTATTTCCTTTTCAAGGAAAAATTACAATCGTCGACCAACAAACATTTCTCCCCAACAGTTCTCAAGTTACGGGAAGCAGCACAATGATCCATGAAAGTAATCAATCGCTCCAAAATATTGGAGTAGGTCTCCTAAAAGACCCTGCCTTAATGGGTACTTTTTCCCTACCGCCGGCGGGTAATCTGGCGGAAGTAGCCACAGTGGAAACCTACAATATGAAATCTTCTATATCCAACGGATTCGGAAGATTCCTAAATATTTTTTCAGCATGGATCATCGCCCTAATGGAAATACTGTAAATACATGGGCTCCGAGGACGGTTCTTATCTCGTGTCAACCTCGTTAAAAAATGAAACAAGGAGCCCCGAGGACGGTTCTTATCTCGTGTCAACCTCGTTAAAAAATGAAACAAGAAATCATGAGGATAGTTCTTCTACTGTGTCAACCTCATTAAAAAATGAAACAAATCCCCTTTTCAAAATTCAAAGGTAAACCTTCATTCCAACCACCAAGTTGAATGCAATGAAGCTTGGGGGGCACCCTCCTTTGACATGCGTTATTATGATGCTGGGGACATGCAAAAACGAGCAGTTTTGGCAAAGTTCATGCTCGTTAAAAAATAAACGCAAGATCCGAGCAGTTTTAATGCGGAAATTCATGCTCGTTAAAAAATAAACATAAGCTAGTGAGCAGGCTTCCCCAGAGTTCAAGCTCATCCAGAAAAAATGAACCGGTAAATAACCATTTGAGACCGTAAATTCATCAGCCATAAAAGCCTTGGTCGTGTTTGTGCACCGTCACCTCCACTTTTCATTTGGCCGATCATTCACATCCACTTGATTGTTTACCTATTTTGAGGAACAGCTGCGAAGAGTGATCCCACCTAGCCATCCTTGCAATAACTGCCGTGATTGGGGAATTCCAACCTGTACCTGGAATCTGCTGCTATCCCTGTTTATCACTCGTTCCTCGAAATACGAGTCTTCTTTGAGCTCTTTTCACTGACTCGTAAAAAATGAAAAGTTTGCCGAGTTTTGGCCTTCCAGCTCGTTAAAAGGACCGGAAGAGCTATCCCTCCTCTAGATTTTAATCTTTTTGGACCTGAGGGATTATTGCACAAAAAGATCGAGCGCTTGTCTAGTTCGGCTCGATAAAGATATCGAACATTCATCCCTTCTGTATTGTTTTATACTTTTTCGGACTTAAGGGATTAGATGACGAAAAAGGACCCCTGGAGTCTACTTTATGTACCCTTTTCAGACTCTCTAAAAATGAAAAGGACCGAGTTGTCTTTGTCGCTGGGCTCGTTAAAAATATTAGATAGAGACAAACTTGTCTTTAGACGAGAACGAGTTTCCCTATCGCTAGGCTCGTTAAAACATAGCGATGGGCTTGCCCGAAGGGCAGGTTATAGAACAAGCATATGTTATCCTCCTCAAGCTTGACAAAAATAAAGAGGTACTGGTCAGAAATGACTGGGGAAAAATTGGGAAGAACCTCAAAGCTTAATGGTAGCAAGTCGCTCTTGAACATGACACTTTTGCCTCCGTAAATATCGGGTTGGGTTATTATCATTCACCGGTCCATTCACCATGGTCTCGCCATACCATCCATACATGGGGTAATGCTACCGATCCATCACATCAGTGTCGTTATATGTTCAAGAGATGTCATTCAGAAAGTGTCTACCGGGTCCCATCCACTACCATACATCATCTTTCATCCTTCCATGACCGCCACCCTGAATCATATTTCACAGAACGTTTTCACCATCATCACTAGCTCCGTTCCGTGTCACTGATGTGGGATTCATTAAGGCCCTCCTTTGACGGATCACTTCTTGTCGACATCAGCTCATTATCCAAGAAGTTGATCTAGGGACACCCCCCCAGTACTTTGAAGCTTGCATGCCTCAATGGCAAGTTTCTCACTCCCGGCGATAGGTATACATTAATGACCTTCGACCAGGAGACTTTGCGTGGTGTTCGACGTCAGATCCTATATTCACACCACGTGAATTGTGCTGCAGTACCTTGAGGGTCATCATCATTATCGGTGATTCCTCTTGCGCTTGTTAACAGTTTACATTATTGACTGGTAATCAAGCGATGTCTTTCCATGTTCGACTTCAAGAAATTCTCACATGGATCGACTTGTACTAGAGTGAAGATCGGACAAGTTTGAAGACCCCGGATCTAGTTTCATCCATCCGGGCTGCGATATATATTCAGGAGATAAAAACATAGACATGTGCAGCAGATGATCATCCTACTGAAAGGATGATAATTGAAAGCAGAGAATTATCAGTCTATTATCAGACGATCGTCTGTTTATGTACAGCAAATGTATTTATAAAGCTGAGCATGGGAAATGCCCGCATCAGCTAGATCATGAAAAGAAAGTATGAAAAGATAATGTATTGTATTGTATTTTGTTACAGGTCACCTCCCGACGATTGAATGAACTTCGGACCCTCCTAATAAAGCATTTCACCCGATAAACGACCTCATACTTTAGGGGGCAACTGTTATAAACATTTTTGTGCCTTACAGCATAGAGAATGAAATGTCAATAATCTAAGGGAGCCAAAGTCCCTAAACATGTTGTTCTTACCCTTAGAGGAACAAGGTCAGCAAACCACAGCACTACAAATCAGTTCTCCACTGAAAAACACTCAGAAACAAGTCAATTTTGGATCAAAGCAGCTGCTCCAAAGGCTACCTGCGCTGCATAGCAAGTGCAACAAGGGCTACCTGCGCTGCATAGCAGGTGCAACAAAGGCTACCTGCGTTGGGCGTACTTGGACATGTGGAGGAATCTTTTTCTCAATGTGCCAGTGCCCAGGAAGCTTCCAAAAAGACACTTGATCATAAGATTCGCCTAATGATGAGTTAAGAGCTTCTAAAACTCCAAGTGGAAGACAGAAACTCCAAGTGAAGAACTGAAGAAAAACTGGAGTTGAAGAGGACAACAAGTCACACATCAAGCTGACTTATCTTCACTCCAAAACTCTATATAAGGATCTCATCCCATGGGATCTAGGGCGGAATTTAGTGCAAAGAATTGTTGTTGGTTTACAGTTGTGAGCATTGGGTGATTGCTTGAGGGAGGTGAAGAAGAGATTTCTCTCCGTCGGGAAGGTGATGCTGGATTGAACCTTTCATGGTTGTATCACCGCCTGAACCTTACTTCCATATATTAATAAAGCATTTGAGGTTCTTCTATTCGCATGTGTTTCAATGATGTGTTGTCTTACTTGCGTATTTGATTTATGCTAATCCTTAAATCGATTATGAATGCATGCTGCTTGTAGTTTCCTTTCTTTGTCTTGTTTACAGGATCTCGTGTAGCTAGGGCCGTGAAAAGACTTGGAGCCGGGAGCAAGCGGCAAATAGAAGAGATTGGATCGACCATTTGCGCAAGACATTGGTAAGTGGATCTCTTCCTTTTATCTCTTGCATGTCATAAAGAAGAAACTTTAGATAGCTTTGCTTTCAGTTGTTGCTAAGGAACTGTCACCCTTAGAGTGGGTTAGGGTCATTCCGAGTTGGATACTTTCCCCCACAACAGACCCGGATTGGAGCGGAGGCCAATTTCCCCTTTAGGACATCCATTCTCTTCATGCAATCATCATTCCAGCAGAAAGTGACATCCTTTTTCAATAGTTTCTCCATTGGCACAGTGATTTGGGCATAGCTTTTGATGAACTTCCTGTAGTACCCTATGTGTCCCAAGGTAGCACGCAACTATTTAACACTTCACGGTGCTTCCAAATTCAGAATTACTATAATCTTTGCGGTGTCTACCATTAGTCCCTATTTGCAGACCACATGTCCCAGTAGGTTCAAAAAGGGAACGAGGAACGTACACTTCTTAAGGTTCAGTGAAATCTGGTGTCATTGGTAAGTATCCAGCATCAAACGTAAGCTTGCTACGTGGTGCTTAACCAATCCAAAGACAGTCCAATCATCCAGATAGACCTCCAGGAATTTGTGGATATATTCTTTGAAGGTGGGAACAAGTATGCGCGAAAAGATGGCTGGCGCATTTTTTAACCCAAAGGACATGAAAGTGTATTGAAAGTAGCACCATTCAATGGCAAAGGTGGTCTTGCTCCTGTCTTCCGATGCGATTTTCATCTGGTGGTACCCTGAGAACCCATTGGTGAAATAATATGCTTCTTGCCTGCCGAAATTTTCTAATACTTCATCTGTGAATGGGGTCAGCAATGGGTCATGTACACAAGCAACATTCAAATTCCTAAGGTCCACGCATATTCTTATCTCGACCTTCTACTTTTTCTCCTGCACTACCATAGGGCTTACCCAGTTGGATTCTTCCACCGGCTCAATAATTCCAGTTGCGAGCATTTTGTCTAGTTCTACGTGAACCTTTTCCTTGTACTTCGGATTCAAGCGGTAAGGCCTCTGCTTAACTGGCTTCACGTCGGGTTTTAGGGTGATCTTCATCATCCCTAAATCACCAACGATCCCCTTTAAGTCTGTAATCTTGGTCGGGAATAAGTCTTGGTACTCGTGGAGTAACTTAGCGACCTTATCCACCATGGCATCATCCCAATAGTCACTGAGTGTTGCATACTTTGGTTCGGCCTCTGTCCCAATGTTTACCTGCTTCATTTTTACCGGCGCGGTGATGTCAGGATCTTCAATCAATGGTCCTTGAACCTCGTGATAGCCTTCAGTTTCTAGAATGTTAATTTTTCATGGATCTTCATCATCCTCCTCAATGTTTACATTGTAACACTCCAGCGCGCAGCTCAGCTGGGTCACCCATTCTGGCTGAAGCACTTCCATTGGCTCCTGGAGTATTCTGAACATAGCTTCTTTTACTACTTGTAGTGCATCATCAACAGTATCCCACCAACAATCCTCAAACGTGAAGGTTAACAGGAATCCTTCACGCAAGATATCCCATTCGCTCGTGCCATGGCGGAGCTCTGTCTCAGTATACCAATTCATGGGTATGATATCCAGGGTATGACAGAATAGGTGCACCCACTCAGGTTGTGTCTCTTCCCCATATACCTTGGTCCATTTCGCGAGGTGTGCACGTGGATCATCCCGTCCGTCATACTTGTTTGTTATCCGCATCTGAGGCATCCCAAACCACATGCACATCATCCTTCTACATTCGTGCCAATCCTCAAAACTTCTTTGATGCATACCACACCATCTTGCGAGCGTAGCATGCAGTACCCATTTCAGAGCATCGAAATGGTGTTGTTTTGGTACTTATCTTTCAAATTTGTTCAGAAAATCGTCCACCTCGCTCAACCCGTCATACATAGGTAAATCTCTTACCTCTGTTGCCACGCAGCGCAGCGACCTTTTCATCATGCTACAGTTGAGTTTGGTTACCTCGTGTAATTGGTTCTACAATCTTTCTATTTCCTCATCTGAATCTGCGGTGTAGGAGCTTTCGCACTCCCACGAGAGTCTGCCATCCAATTTTGGATTTACCCAGTCCTGCTCCAGCGTGATTATCTTGTAGATACAGTCTAGATCGTCGTCACTGTCGTAGTCGTGCACTAGCTCTGTGTAGTGCGATCCTTCCACAGGGTATAAAGGTACCACTACGCGTAGTGACATTTTCTCAAAAACCATCTTGCGCTTCTTTAGATTTATCACTCCATTCATGTAAGTGGCCCAATCTATTCCCAATAGCACTGGATAGGGATTGTTGTCATCAACAATCTCTATCACTTCAAAATTTGTTAGCGCTCTCACACCTTCGATATTTACCATTATTCCCTGCAATCTTCCCATAGGTAGGATCTTTTGCTGGTTCACCATTCACAATTGAATAGGAGACCATTGTAGCATAGGCTTGCCCATGCGCTCCCACATCTTCTTTGGCAGGATGTTCACGTCCGATCCTAGATCCAAAATCACTTGATCCATTTCATATTCCTCGATCTGCATGGTCAATCTCATCTCTCTTCATGTTTGCGTTGTGTGCTTCTCGAGCTTCTAGACTACGTGCGGTTCTCCTGGCGTGGTTCTAGCACATCTAGTGATGAGTTCTTGTAGCCCCTTCACAGCTTTGTTGTCACACAGCAACTTCATGCATGTCTCCAAAAATGTAGTGAGCATTGATGGGTCCATTTCCGGTTCCAGTTTGTCTTTACTTCCTGAAGTGGAGGCATCCGTGAAGCTCTTCTTAGCTTCCATGAATGTCTCCTTAGCACACTCTAAATCAAATTTTGGTTCCTTTGTTGGAGCCCTGCAAACCCAGGCACTCTCTTCGGGCTGCTTTCCTTTGTCATCTCTTGTCGTGATACCACTTCGAAGCACGATATTTACATTCGGGTCTTCCTCGCGCGGCTCAGACCTCATCATTTGCAGGTTCTGAGTCGAGGGAGGTTGGAGTGCTCCTTTATCGTGCAACCTCGCTATCAGCATGGGACAGTCCTCTATCTCATGATCAAAATGGGTACAATATAAGCATGATGGTCTCGTTGGATTTGTACAATCGCGGGCATAATGCCCTGGCCCTCCGCAATTGTAACATATTAGCTGGTCGTAACCTCTTCCTGGTCTCATTCCACCTTGACCTCGTCCGCGCCCCTGAAATCCAGTGTGCGCCATCCCTGAAATTTGATCGAGGTCCCATGTTTCGTTCTGAACTCTGTAGGTAGGAGGCTGAGCCATCATTAGTTCATAACCTCTACAGGTGCACTCATCGTGGCCTATTGACCTGTAGAAATTACATAACAACTGCTAGGAATTCTGCATATACTTCTGTAATAGATGGAAGTTATCTGTAGCATGCTTCCCTCCTATCTGACAAATTGCGCACCATAATGTAGGCACCGCACTCAGTCCTGCTTGTGCCTCCAGTCTCAATGGAATTGGTTCTCCTCCCGCTAGGTAGTTTGTGAATACTGGACAATGGTCCTTGTAATGTCTCTAGCCTTTGCACTTTATGCACCATACCTCCTCGCGTGCTTCTCAGCGAGCCGTCTTGTCTTGTTTCAAACTTTGCATCTCAAGGCACAAGTTTTTCAACTGCACGTGGATCTATTGAACTCCCAGGTTAGGATCTTGTATCGGGGTCTCGTGCAGTCTCATCATGATCTCCAAGGCCTTGGCCTGAGTGGTTAGCTTATGCTGTGACAATGCATTCCTTAGGTACGATGTTAGCGATGCTACAAACCATGCGCAGTGTTACCCATCTGTCAAGGTCATATTGGCTTCACGAATTGTACACTTCAGTCTCTGATCTAGCTCCCAGGGGGTCTCGCCTGGGAGCATCAAGATTTCCTTAAATCTAATGATCGACTGTGTCTCTGATTTTGGCCTGCTACATTCCTTGTTTAGTGCAGCTTGGATATCCGTGATCCCTACATTTGGATTATCATTGGAATGCTTAATCTACCAAGTCAGTGTGTGATCCTGTAGAGCGCTGACTAGCGTTGCTTTCTTTATATTGTCATTTGTGACTCCCTGCGCTTCCCATACAGCTCTAACCACAAACCAAACTAGTCTAAATCTTCATTCCCTACTCCTTTGAACACCGGCAACTTTATTGCGCTTACCATATTGAACTGTGGTGGTGGCAGAGGTGGTGTGGGCGAAGACGGGGGTGAATATGGTGAAACTGGCGGTGGTGTAGGTGGGAGTGGTATGCATGGAATTCACTGCTTAATCGAACTGATCACACTTCTTGGTGAAACCTTCGCGACCTCTTCCTTGCTTTCTCGCAAAGGTGAAATCAAGGGGCTAGTTTCTAGTTTTGCGCTACCTTCGTTTTTGTAGATCCTCCCACTACGTGTCACATAACCTGCTTTTCACACAGTATAATTTTAATCCAAGTGTTCAAAGATTTAACTTACTTACCTCGTGGTCCTTTCAGGAAGTGTCATTCTGCCTCGCTATATCTGACTGAAGTATCTACCGCAAACTCGGTGATAAATCCTCCTATAATTCGATCAAACCAGTGATCCATAGTGCGCGTGATCTTATCTTCTGATGCTTCCAGTCTGCGCACCAACTCTGGAGTCCACAATATGTTTGTCGAGCCCACCTTCCTTGAGTGTCTGCTAGCTTCGCGATCCACTTGTACAACTCAGAGGGTAAGGATGCAAAGAAAATTTCATGGATTTTCGCATATAAGTAGTAATCTGACCACTCTTCCTTTGATAATCGTGGATTCTTGTTTTCCTGTGCCGCAAACTCATGAATCTTTCTGTCCAACCACTCTTCAATTCCTTTCTTTGTCTTATTCTGGTGATACGACATCAGACATCTCTATGCAGATCCCGTTCCCGACAACGGAACCATTTGTTGGCTTATTGGGACCTGACCCAGGTTCAGATTTAGGTTAGCCAAACAAATCCCGGTACTACTAGCCCTTTCAGCAACAGCCTGTGGAGCACGGAATGAGGTCTCACCTGAAGTAGTATGGGAGGGTGCTAGAACCAAGTTTCCGCACCCTGGAGATGTCTAAGGAGTTCAACTAGTTCACGGTTTGACCCTACGCGCAGGTTGCTTCGCGCACTTTCTCGTACTTCGCAGCCCGATATACTGCCTTCGCGCAGCCCTACCCAGGGGCTGAACGTCACACTCTACGTTATTACCCAAGACCTTACTAGTATTCCAACGTTAGTTAATTAGCTTTTCCTAGTTGAGTGCTTTAAGTCTACTTAACAATATAAACCATTCATACGGTGCGCGCAGTAAATAAACAGTATATTTGCAAATTATATCAATCATTCATTAACCCAAGAATAGATACATAGAGTTCTAACAAAACTTCTCTTTATTCATTCCTTCAGCGGTTACAGACTTGACTTCGCCCTGTGCACTCAGCTGCAGGGGTCCACGCACTCAGCTACGGACTACTAGGCCTCTGTGCACTCAGCTGCGAAGCCTTCTCCTACTCTACGACCCAAAGACACATTGTTACACAGTAATTTGTCACCGTCCCTGTCACCCCTTTTCCCACACATTGGAGGACTTATTCCGGGACCTTTGAGAAGTGACATAACCTGAAAACACTTGCATTGTATCCCCTTGAGTATGTACTTCATATGCCCTGAAGACACCTTCTGCAAAATACCCATAAAAATAGCCCTTTTTCCATTGGCGCGGTTCCACTATGTATCACTCACGCCAATGGGGGAAATCCTCCAAAGAGGGTGCACCAGCTGGTGCTCTGTCTCAGAGTCGCACTCGCGCCAGCCCAGTTGGGTAAAGTTTTTAACAAACAAACTTACGAAGGTTCTTCCTAACATATTCATGAACTGATTCCATCTTGAGTTAGTTCAGTTGGGCTTCGAATCTCCATACGAGGGAAGTAGTTCTCCACCTCTCATGGAAGCTTCTTAGTGATAAAGCCAATACCATGAATCTTGTGGATGACCCTAACTCCTTCTCCTCTATCTATAAAAGCTTGTCCTTTTGCCTTTGACAAGTTAGTCTCCAATTTCCAAATTCTAAGTCCCAAAGTCTGAGAATTTCCAAGTTCATGCTACAAGGAGCCTTATTCATTCCCATGAGGCTAAATCTTAAGTGAGGATATTCTTGTCCAAGTAACCAAGGAGAGAGAGGCTTGTTCCCCATTCCCAACAAGCTTTGCAAGGCATGTGCTGCTGATCACCCAGCCAAAGGAGGATTTGACGTCAGAACTATGGTTGTATTCTTCTTTGTTTATCAATAATAGATGACTATCATTATGGTTCCACTCTTATTGTCTTTGTAATGATGATTGAGTTATATCCTTTTTGACTGATATATAGTTGCATCTATTGGATTTTATGCTTGTATTTGTGTCGTTATTTGCATGTGCAGGTGTCCGTTCACGAGGATCGTGGGGATTGTGACCGGTAGGAGAAAAGGAACAGGAGTGACGACTCTTCTACAAATATTAGCGTTGGAATCTAGGTAGGCCCTCATCATCGGTCTTTGATTGGCAATTAGGAACATGTGTGTTAGCATTCTTTGATTGTTGCTAGACCCCATTTGGGCTAGTAGGGATCACCTCTGTCCACAGAGGGGATTTACCTCCACAACAATTTGGCGACTCCACTGGAAGACCTCGTTAAAAAACGAAACAAGGTGTCCGAGGATAGTTTTGATCTTGTGACGACCTCGTTAAAAAACGAAACAAGGTGTTTGACGATAGTTTTGATCTTGTGGCGACCTCATTAAAAAACGAAACAATGTGTCCCGAGGATAGTTTTTGATCTTGTGTCGACCTCGTTAAAAAACGAAACAAGGTGTCCTGAGGATAGTTTTGATCTTGTGACCACCTCGTTAAAAAACGAAACAAGGTGTCCCAAGGATAGATTTGATCTTGTGACGACCTCGTTAAAAACGAAACAAGGTGTCCAAGGATAGTTTTGATCTTGTGGCGACCTCGTTAAAAAACGAAACAAGGTGTACGAGGATAGTTTTGATCTTATGTAGACCTCGTTAAAAAATGAAATAAGGGTTATGAGGATAGTTCTTTTCCTATGTCAACCTCATTAAAAAATGAAACAACTCCTCCTTTTCCAAATCGAGTCTTTGATTAAGATCTCGTAAAATCCAAGTCAAGTCTTTCCAAGATCTCGAAATTGAACCTTCATTCTGTCCACTTTGTTGAATGCAATGAAGCTTTGGGGGCATGTACCTCGTTTTGTGTCATTATGCTGGGGGCATGCGAACTCATAACAAGCATAGTTTTTCGTTTCAAGCTTGTGTAAACATGAAATTGAATCCAAGCAAAGTTCTCCATGGTTCGAGCTTATGTAAAAATTAACCCATACCCTATTTACATCTCATGATTGTCGTTTATCCGCTAAATTCTGTTAGATGAGCCTTGGTTGTTTCATTCCATCGCCACCATCTCTTTGGCCAATCATATGCTTTCACTTGGTTGTTTTCCCTTTCCTGAGGAACCGCAACGATGTGTGGTTTTATTAGCCAGCCTCTTGACCATTACATGTTTTGAGCAGTTCCACCATTGCCGGAACCAGTTGTTGCCCTTTATACCACTTTTTCCTCTAGGACGAGTCTCCTTTAAGCTCTTTTCTGACTTGTAAAAGATGAAAAGATTGCTGAGTATTTTTCCCTTTTTGACTCGTTAAAGAGAATAAAAATGGAGGTCTGCTTTCAGCTCTTTTCTGACCGTTTAAAGATGAAAAGATTGCCGAGTTATTCCTCTTGACTCGTTAAACATAAATAAGAGGTGGTCTGCCTTTAAACTCTTTTCCGACCGTTTAAAGACGAAAAGATTGCCGAGTTTTCCCTCTTGACTCGTTAGAAGAAATAAGAGGCGGTCGACTTTAAGCTCTTTTTTCGACCGTTTAAACATAAAAAGATCACCGAGTTTTTGTCGTTTCAGGCTCGTTAACGGTTACGAAACGACGTGAATTCGATCGCTTTTTTACTTTTTCAGGTCGAAGTCACTAATTATGAAAAGTACTCCTCGATCGTAATGGTCAGGCGGTTCTTTCGAGCATTGTTTTATACTTTTCGGGCTCGAGAGACACAACTTTACGAAAAAGGAACACCCCTGGAGTTTACTTTTCTGCTGTCTTTTCAAACTCTCTAAACATGAAAAGACGCCGAGTTTTTCCTCTGTCAGGCTCGTTAAAATTTAATGACATCGGATGCCGTAGAAATGACGCCTTTCAAGCATATGCTATCCCCGTCAAGCTTGTTGATAAAAATAACTAGGGTACTCGCCAACAATGGTGGGGAAAATGGAACCACAATTATTGTCGTGTCGGCAGTATGTCGCTCTTGAACATGGCACTTGTCTACATTCGTGTCTGGGTGGGGACATCTCATCTTGTTTTTACACTCGCCTCCGTGGGTTTGGGTTATCCTGTTTGACCTCTCATCTGCTCATTGCCTCGTCACCATGACCCTTGATCATTTGATGTCAAATACTACCAAGTCCACTATCGTGCTGCCAATATGTTCAAGAGAAGTTGACCTCTGCAGAATACTCAACCTCCCTCTGATACCTCACACAAAACATCTTATCCTTCTCTGTCTCTTGTCGATGATGTGGGAAACATTATGGCCCACCTTCGATCAAGGTCACTTCTTGTCGACTTCAGCTCATTATCCAAGAAAGTTGACCTAGAGACTCCCTTCAGGTGCCTTGGATCCTGCATGCCTCAATGGCAGGTTCTTCGTGTTCGACGCGAGGTTTTCATCATTGGCCTCCGATTGAATGATTCTACGGGTGTTTGATGCCGGCTCACTAATTTGCACACCGTAGATTGTACCTTGAGGACCATTGTCATTATTGGTGGTACCTCTCACGTCTGTTAATAGTTTTCATCATTGACTGGTAATCAGACGATGTTCTTGCATGTTCGAATTCGACTCCCATATTCGCATGCTTGAACTTGTACTTTGTTCGGGTCGAGATGGAGCACAAGACCCTGGATTTTTTCTGTTGAGATCCAGGTTGCGATTTTGTGGATTATTATGATCATTACATGACTCATTCACTGGATGGCTGCGACCATGCCTGAGTCTACTTATCGATCCTTACTGGATGGCTGCGCCCATACCTTGGATCTGGATTTTTATGCACTCTGCTATGGATGGTTGTGCCCATACCACATACGTCATGTACTTGAGATATCAGTTGTACTTCTTCATGCAGGTTCTCCGGCGGCAGTGTTTCTAGTTGGCCATGTTCTTGTAAATCATTTCACCCCTCTATCTCTCTCGAGCCTCATGCTTTAGGGGGCATCTGTTACACAGTAATTTGTCACCGTCCCTGTCACCCCTTTTCCCACACATTGGAGGACTTATTCTGGGACCTGTGAGAAGTGACATAACCTGAAAACACTTGCATTGTATCCCCTTAAGTATGTACTTCATATGCCTTGAAGACACCTTCTGCAAAATACCCATAAAAATAGCCCTTTTTCCATTGGTGCGGTTCCACTGTGTATCACTCGTGCCAATGGGGGAAATCCTCCAAAGAGGGCGCGCCAACTGGCGCTCTGTCTCAGAGTCGCACTCGCGCCAGCCTAGTTGGGTAAATTTTTTCACAAACAAACTTACGAAGGTTCTTCCTAAGCTATTCATGAACTGATTCCATCTTGAGTTAGTTCAGTTGGGCTTGGAATCTCCATAGGAGGGAAGTAGTTCTCCACCTCTCATGGAAGCTTCTTAGTGATAAAGCCAATCCCATGAATCTTGTGGATGACCCTAACTCCTTCTCCTCTATCTATAAAAGCTTGTCCTTTTGCCTTTGACAAGTTAGTCTCCAAGTTCCAAATTCTAAGTCCCAAAGTCTGAGAATTGCCAAGTTGATCCTACAAGGAGCCTTATTCATTCCCATGAGGCTAAATCTTAAGTGAGGAGATTCTTGTCCATGTAACCAAGGAGAGAGAGCCTTGTTCCCCATTCCCAACAAGCTTTGCAAGGCATGTGCTGCTGATCACCCAGCCAAAGGAGGATTTGACGTCAGAACTATGGTTGTATTCTTCTTTGTTTATCAATAATAGATGACTATCATTATGGTTCTACTCTTATTGTCTTTGTAATGATGATTGAGTTATATCCTTTCTGACTAATATATAGTTGCATCTATTGGATTTTATGCTTGTATTTGTGTCGTTCTTTACATGTGCAGGTGTCCGTTCATCAGGATCGTGGGGATTGTGACTGGCCGGAGCAAAGGAACGGGAGCGACGACTCTTCTACAAATATTAGCGTTGGAATCCAGGTAGGCCCTCATCATCGGTCTTTGATTTTCAATTAGGAACATGCGTGCTAGCATTGTTTGACTGTTGCTAGACCCCATTTGGGCTGGTAGGGATCGCCTCTGTCCGCAGAGGGGATTTACCTCCACAACGTACACTTCAACTTGCAACTTAGCCACTTAGACTTTTTCCTAATTCTTCCTTCTCTCCTTTTACACTTAGAGCCTCGCTCTATTTATACAATCCCATGGTTCGCGGACCAAGGGTAGGTCTATCCATCCAACATTACATTACAAAACTAGGGCGGAAACCCTGTGACTCTATCATACTTTAGCAGAGCTTTACAACAAGATTCGGTCAAAACTTGGGCTTTGAGCCCCAAAACATGCCTTGGATGGATTCCATGCCCAACAGCAATCAGTTTCTCTACCCAGAAATTGTGCAAATCTCTTTGGCAACTAGCTCGGCTCCCAGCTAGAAATCCGCATTTTTCTCCAACAGTCGAGCAGTCTCTTGCATGTGCAGCTGAGTTGACCGGTTCCCTCCAAGACTGATCAAAACATACTTGCATGTATAGGCTGCTTCTCCCAAGGTAGCATGCAAAGGCATCCCTTTTTTCATGGATCTATGTTTAGCAGTTGGAGGTTACATGCAAGGAGCAATTCCAAAACCTCCCACCAAGTGTCGCTTCCCCTAGATTCGTGGCATGCGCGTCACAACCTCGATGTTATCAAAACTCATAAACTAGACATTCCAAAGCCCATTCCTCACATCAACCTTGTAGCTCTGACATCCCACATCACATCTAGTATAAGTCGGCACATTCAACTCAACTATTTTTGGGGTAAGCTCGCTTCCCATGCCTTATGCTGCATTCCTGTCACTTTTTGTGTTTTCTCTTGTGGGAGTATTGTTTGCTTGATTTATTTGAACTCTTGTTGTCGTTTACATGTATACTAGGTTGGCCTAGATCTGTTTCATTTTTCGCTGCTATCTCATTGTTGTCCCATGCATGAAACTATTTTGCATGGAAATTCGCCCAACCAGCAAACTGCCTCACCCACATGCATGTTGATCTGTTTGTTGAATCTTTCATTCATGTATCGCATGCACTTTCAATCACTTCTGCTATCACTTAATGTCACCATGCATTCACTGACTTACTTGCTTTCAGTTGCTCGTCGGTGATTCGGTCCAACCTTGGCCTAGGCTCTGCCTTCACGAAGGTTACATTGCGCAATCTGGGAAAGGAAGGCTCACCTTCCTTTCCAGATTTGTGAATTCCTTCCCAGCACTGGCCTCCGAGATTGTTTTGTGCATTTCTAGAGGATAGTGGTTGCTTGACCCAAGAAATTGGTCAAATCTGTCCCTAGGCCAGCAGTCCTTCCCAGCTAGAATTGCACAATCCCAGTAGTCAGTAGCCAGACGGGGTTATGCATTGCATAGTTCCAGTAGTCAATCAGTCTCCCAGTAGCCTAGACTATACCTTTTTCAATCTTGGCAGTCATTCTCCTGACCCCCCGGCCGAAATTGCGCAACCTCCATGATCATTCACCCAAGTATGTTACAATTCAGTTCTCGTGTTCATTTTGGTTTTCAACTGATAGAGTGCTTTCCATGAGTGTTACCATGTCTCCAGGTATCACGAGTGTTCATCTGCCTCTCAGCAGTATAGGTACAATGATTTCTAGGAGAGCAGAGACGAAGACACCATTCATAGCACGCCAGGGGATGCAGTCGATCAAGTTTCCATGGACTTGCCTACCCACGAAGACATCAAGTTGTTTGTAGACAAGGACATCAAGATATGAAAGTAGTAGCATCATGAATAGAAGTTGAATACAGCATACCAAATGCAACAAATGCAAGAGGAGGGTTGTTGAAAACACGAAGGCAGAACCAGGTTGCAAGATCAAGCAGGTCCATGGATGATGAAACCAACTTTGTAGACTCTATCTATGAAGTGACAACATGATATGAAGATCATGAGAAGTCAGAAGATGGAACAAAGAAGGAGTTCCATGTGAAGAATTAGCAACTCAGGAAGAACATGAAGTTGCACAGATAGACGAATGAGTTGCAGCAAGAACAGGAACAGCAGTGGATGCAACATGCACTCCGGGATGAAATTGTGCTCGTACAAGTTAAGGATCCATCCTAGCAGCTGACATAGAGTAGACATGGTGAGTAGTGTTGTTGATAGCATGCAAGGGATTTGGTAGCATGCATGTAATTGAGTGTGCGCATGAAATCCAACCCATTCAACACACCCATCAAGGCGAAGACAACAACAAAGTCCAACTGGAGCTGAACATGTACTCTGGCAAGTTGATGCACATGACCACCAATACACACTTGAACATTGGCACAGACACCATGCATCAATGTGTTGTCAGTTCAGCCACACCTAAGAAGACCGTGTGCATGTTAGTAGACGAGTTGGATGAAGGGGTCAAACCAATGCACCAGTTGCAACGGAGGTAAGAGTTCGCTTCAGAAAGATGTCACCATGAGGTGCATGCACACCATCATGGCCAACCAAGCTTGGCATCAGCTCACCACCTTCACCATCACAAGCATGTCAAATAGTTGGTCTCATCACAGCAGACCGGGTGTCAATGATGTCTTGCAAGGGGTTCTCGAGCCATGTTGTCTCACATGAGTACATGTGCATTGTACCGTTGAGTCATGTCAAGTGTAAGTCAATTGTCAATGATTGGATGTAACAGTCATAGAGAAAGTGAAGAGTTATGAGGGTAGTTGAAATGTCACAAAGGGGAATGTCAAGCGTCACCCCACCCTTTTCTATAAATAGTCCCTCATAACTCATTGTATAGGCTTTTGGTCATCCAAGCTTCTACTAAGACTATCTTGAAGAAGGCTTGGACAGTATTGTAACGTGCCTTGTCTTCTCCACTGCACGGAGCTAGTACATCTCTTTGGAGGAGCAGGTGGATGTGGCTATAACATTCCACTATTGAGGCTAGATGGTTTACATGGTGTATTGTATGATTGTGACTTACACTTCTTTAATAATAAGATCCAACGCATTTTCATGCATATGTTGTTATTGTAGTTGGATTGTTCTGGTTGCCTTAATGATATATGTTGTTTAACTTACGTACTTGTATATGAACTGATTTGTATGCAATTATATGAATCTTTTTGTTAATGATGTCACCGTTTGTGTAGACTGCTCTGCCGGACATCAGACAAACCTTTCTCATGAACCTTGCTATTTAAACCATCACACTCGTCTCAGACTGATCTGTGAGTGTTGTTCATGTTATCTTACCTTGTTGTTGTTACTGTCGCATCCGAGTGGACTACTCTGCCGGAAGTTGTGCATGTTCTTTGTGTGGTGTGTTCCTAGCCGAGTTGGGACTAATCCTTTTCAACCTGGAACTCACCTTAACCTTCCTCTCTCTTCGAAGTGTTGGAACCCATCGTACACATTCCTTGACTCTCTACATCAGTCACACCCTTGCTACTGACAGAGTTATCTTACTTACCCTTGTGCAACATTGCGGTCAAGGCATTACCTTACGACCCACTGTTCGGACTCCTACACCAAATGGTCTAAGGTCTAATTGGGACTTCTTACTGAAGAGATCCCCTTGAAATTTTGGCGGGTCCAATACTATCAACATTTCTAGCGCAAGAAGGAGGGCCTGATGACAAGCAGTGTTCTCTCATATAGTTTTGAAACTTTGCATATATTTCATGGAGTCTTGCACTCTTCTTCCCCTGAGGTGTTTTTCGAATCGTGAAGATGTCTCCATCTCGGGGAAACTTTTTGATCTCTTGTCCACTCACACGTATGATGGTGAAGGTGAAGTGGCCTAGCCTAAGCACTTATATAACTTTCTATTCATGATTTATGAGGAAGATGAGTTTTCTGACGAACAGGTTGGTTTGCTGCTTGCATACACACTTCGCGAATCTCCATTTCGTTGGGTGCTCAGCCTACTGGATAACTCCGTGCACTTATTTGAACACGTTTGTGATTTCATTGAAGATATGTTCTATCATTTTGATCCAGACTACCTTGACCAGAAATTGTTACAGCAATGGAGGGCTTTGCATGAATCCGTTATTGATTTTTGGCAGCACTTTCGTGACTTGCAGTTTCAAGCTCCAAAGAGCCAGATGAAATTTTCTTATCTTTGGTACTGGTTCAAGTATTTCCTTAAGAAATCTGCCCGTCCCAAGAGGAATCTTGATATCAAGCCTTGCTCAACATTCTTCATTGATGGAACTGCGCAATCTCATGTGGGATCAGGCATTATCTCAACTGACTATCTGCCTCCCTCTCATTCAGCAGCTTCACCACTCCTGAATGATGTTGATAATCATGCTCACACACCATTTCATCCTTCACACTCTCGCAACATCACTCCACTCGATTTTCACATAGATTTGGTTGTGATTCCTTTGAGTTCTCATATGCATTCTTTTCTTCGACCTCCATCTTCGCACTCAGGTGTTCCTCCAGATGATGTTGTCTTGTGTTTGTCCATTCTGGACTATTCACTTATTGTGAACAAGGAACAACACACTGATGGAGTCAGTGTTTCACAACCAACATGCGTTGTCATTCATGAAGAGTATGAGTGGGAGTTTGAACAAGAACACTTTGTGAAGGATGACTAACGAACATCTTGAATTTTCTGATCTTGGTTGTCATGATCTCTTCACCTCATCATCCGATCACAATGTTGATTCACTCGTTGTTAATCTGTCTAAGCCACTGGTCTACAAAGATCCATCTATCAACGAAGTCGAAACCCCACATACAATCGAGGCACTTCAGCCCAAGCTGATGTTTATGTCAGGTCCTCGCTGTCTTGAGGTTAGTTTCGCTTCCGATTAGGAAATTGTTCAAACACTCAAGGTTCCTCATCACTCATCTATATGCACTCAAGATCAATCCAACACTTAGATTTTACTTCCTCCACTCGAGTTACATGATCCCATTGCTCACGCATTGGAGAAGTCTTACATTGCGAGCACTCGTGCACGATGCAAGTTATCTTTGTTTCTTTCGTTTGCTTGCATTTCTCAGTCAAGAGTGTGCGTATGCTTCAAAGTTGCATGTAGTGTCACACAGCACCACGATAAGTCCGCGGACTGCCCATCAAGCACATGCACTCACTTATGTCCCATGGACACTTTGAAACATGAAGTGTGGTTGTCTTTATTCTTATATATTTCTTGGTTGCTGGTCTACACAACTGGGTTTCTCATGTACCAAGCCTTCACCAACATGGGTCTACCAATGTGTCGATAGCTGCATTGGAAGTATCACTTCACGTGATCAGGCCCACACACCGTTAGTTTAGGAGTAGGAGTAGTGTTTGTTTTCAGTTGTTTGCTTGCATGCTTTTTTGCTTACATGCTTTGTTTGCTTGTTTTTTTGCTTGCTTTCTTGTCTACTTTCTTCGCTTTCATTTTTGCTTCTGCTCTTGCTTTGCTTTGTTGATTTCTTGTTCGTCTGCTTGTTTCGTTCGTAGGTTAGTTTTGCATGAAACCATATGTGACTCATGAAATGAGCTAGGTAAAGTAGAAGAGGGCTTGTACAGCTATCATCACCTGGTTATCTGTCATCTTGCCTCTGTATGATGATATTTTTACTTTTAGTCCATGATAAGTCAAAGGAAAATGCATATTGTTCGAAGTGAACCTTGGTGTAAACACAACGCTTGCGCACTAACTAGTGATACCTTCTCTAGTCGATTGTTTTTGGGTTAACCCTTGTCAACTCAGTCAAGTAGAGCAAGGTGAGGGGGGAAACCTTAACAAGCACATCAGAGATACAATAAACTGCTTCTCTACTGGAACAACCTCTTATGCTCTCAATAAGTCAGGATCCCTCTTCCACCTTTGAAATGAATAAGTGTTATGCACAGTGAAAATGAAAATGGAAAAAAATAAAAAATTCAAAATGAAAAATGAATGAGGTGAAAGAAGAGAAAGGCTTCCTACATAGGGATGTGATGAAAGTAACTCTGTCGGGGTACTTACTAGGCTCGTTGGCAGCAGAGCCATGCTTGTGTTCCTATGTGACTCCACCGAGGTGATATCGAATCCTACTAGCAGTGGAGCAACACCAGAGATGAAACTAAGACTCTGACGACTATACTGCATGTGCACCTATATACCCCTCAACCCAAATTGAAACAACTATGTTGCCTTGGCTTGGAATGTGTGTCAATCGACCAAGAGTTTAGAAGATGCTACATCTTACATCAAGCTAGTGTGAAGCCAAGACGAGCTGAGGGTTGAACAATACTTTCAGAGGTGTTAGGCTTGTTTTTCACGAACAAGGTCCATTCAGAGAGTTGGAGTTCTACCAATGTGTTGCAAGTATTGTAGCAGCTACAACCACACTCCAAAATTTTGCCTTAGCCTGTTTTGGAGCCTCCCTACCAACCTTACATAGCACTTTTCCTTTCTTCGTCCAGTTCACAAGCTTCAGTGTCTTTATTGCACAAAGGTAGCCTGTCAATCACAGCTTGATCCATTCCCCTCACAGGTTGTTCACCCAGACTTGGACCAGCTGCAGGCTGAGCAGATTCCCCTTGAAAATTCCAAATTTTTGGAGGGCAACTAGCCTTCCCTCCAAGAATTGGGCAATCCTCTCTGACAACCTGCTGGGCTCCAAGATTGTGCAATCCTGCCAGCCAACCCTCCTACCAGGATTTGCACAAATTTTTCCAGAAGCAGGTTGTTCAGCCTAGGATTTGTGCAAATCTGGGTAGTAGTTAGTTGTTTTACCTAGAAATTGTGCAAATCTCTTGGGCAGCCAGCCCAACTACCAGCCAGAAATGCACATTTTTCTCCAGCAGTCGAGCAGTCTCTTGCATGTGTAGTTGAGTTGACCGGTTCCCTCCGGGACTTAGAAAAATAGACTTGCATGAATAGGCTTCTTCTCCCAAGGTAGCATGCAAAGGCATCCCTTATTTAATGGATCTATGTTTAGCAGTTAGAGGTTACATGCAAGGAGAAATTCTGAAACCTCCCACCAAGTGCCGCTTCCCGTAGATTCATGGCATGCGTGTCACAACCTCGATGTTATCAAAACTGATCAACCAGACGTTGTAGAGCTCATTCCTCACATCAACCTTGCAGCTTTGACATCCCATAGCACATCTAGGAATAGTCAGCACATTCATCTCAGCTATTTTTGGGGTAAGCTCACTTCCCATGCCTTGTGCTGCATTTCTATCGTTTTTTGTGGGAGTATTGTTTACTTGATTTCTTTGAACGCTTGTTGTCATTTACATGTGTTATCACTCAGATATTTTCCCTAGAAGTTATCAAAAAAGGAATAGTCCAAGGTAACCACAAACCTAATCTTTTAGACTCGAGTTCTAGCCAACCTAAGTTCAGAGAGGGCTCTCCCTTTATAATTTAACTTTTTTTGGGTAAGATTTTAGGCTAGTTCTTAGTGCTTATGATTGTTTAGTTTTGATTGGGTGGTGGAATTAAGAAAACAGATGGGCAGAGCAAGTATTCAGGCCATTGGGATATGGATTCAATCAAGAGTGGCTGAACTGGATCTGATCAATCACTAAGATAGGAGTTCACAGGGCAGGCTAGCACACCAAAAGAAAATCTGCAGGTTCAAATGGATGAAGTAGTCCTAACCAAGGCAAAGGGCAATGAAGGATCCTTAACCGGGATTAATATGAAGAAAGGAAGGATGATCAGTAGCAAAGGGAAATGAAGAATCCTTTACTATGGACCAAAGGGGGGGTAAACTATGGAAGTAAGGGAGCAATTAAGAATTCCTAGACCAAGACAATTTATTAGAAAACATAAATAAAGAAAACAGTTAAAACAGAGAGCATTTAACCTAATTCTGATGATATCATTCCTTGTTTGCTTTTAAGATTTCGTAAGAGAAACATATGAATATTTATAACATGAAGAGATAATACTTATTTGTTCCAACTGTGCATAAGAATCCAGTAAAATGTCCTTAGTTTTATTTCATGTCCAGCAAAACCATTCCAGTCTTGAGTACAATAGCTCCTTAGCTCAAAATAAAATGTCTACAAAAATGTATTTTAATCCACCCTAATTACTTCAATTTGTGAAGTATTTATATGAAAAATGATACAAAATATCTCATAACAAGATACGAATTATTTTAGGAAACCAAAAATATCTTCAGCACGAAGATAGAGACAGATGGAGAATTGTCTTCATGCTGTCCATTTTATTGTGACTGTGATGGCTGTTGTAATTCGGTTTTGGCTCTTTTAGTTGCTTTGTAGTTGTGTGCTGGAATCACTTTCTATCTTCTACCTACTGATACTCTTTACTTGTTCTTCTTTGACTCTGTATTACCTGTTCTACCTGGCAGCCATGTTTTACCATGTAGATTTATTGCAGTAACTTTATAGTAAATCTGTAAGTTTTTTCTACCATTCACTACCAGGTAACTTCACTCTTATCATCTTTCTATATATTTCATCATCTTCTGTATACTTAGCAAAATTTGGCCTACTGGTAAACAAGTTCTTTACCTCATGCTCTATGTAAAACAGATTTTCAAGACTATCATATAATACCTTTCCAATGGGCAAAGACTTTACCCCTGAAGTACTAGCTTGGTTTCTGGCCAGCTTGTTTAATCTTTCAATATAATCCTCTTGAGTCATCAGCTTTTCATGTATTACCATAGGACTGGGAAGTCCTTTTTCTCTTAAGATGCCATACTTTGTTGTTCTATCATCAATTTCTAGGTCATCAAGTTGGTACCTGCTTCTACTGTTCAAAAATGTGATCAATAGGTTGGTTGCTTCAGGCATATCCCCTAATTCTATTCTTATCTTGTGGACTGCTTCTGTAGCCACTTTTACTAGTTCAGTTTGTTCAAAATAACTTGAATAGAAGGCCATACATCATTGATGGAATCAATGATGTTGGCCCAAAGAATTTCTTTCATGTCTCCCAGTGGATCTTGCAATGTCAAGTCCTTTTCAAGGGATTTTACTCTTTCTACCATTCTTTGGTTCTTTTGAACTTCTTCCTTTTTTTGTGTCTGGGCAAGTTTATAGTCAGACTCCAGATTTGACACTTTTTCTTTAAGTTTCTTAAGTTCAGTGGCCTGAATGCTCATTTCCTCCATGACCTTTACCAGTTTAGTTGTTTGTTCTGTGGAAGTACCTGCGCTTGTAGATGCCCCTATGCATGTTGATGTACATGTTACTGGAAAAGCTGTAGCTGGTGGAACTGTGGGTGCTAAGGCAATAGCCAACATGGAGGGTACTACTGTAGAGACTGTAGGGATTACAGTCTGAGAAGTGGTGGCCAACTCACTTTGCTTAAACTGTATCAAGTTATCCAGCTCCCTTTCTGTCTCTTTTAATTGTTCGTTCAACTTGAGGACTAAATCCATAAGCTCTCCCTCCTTCTGAATTTCCAACACTTCAACTGTCTGAGGATGATGTAGAGGGGGAATTTTGAGCTGCTTTTTCAGTGCAACTATGTCATCGTTTTCTTCTTGATAAGATTTTTTGCAGCTTTCACATCCTTGGGATCATGTCCTAGTTCTATGACCAAGTACTCTAAGGACTTTATTCTGGTGTCTCTGGCCTTTGAAGAAGCCTTCTCCAACTGGAATTGTGCTGATATATTATTCAGCAAATTCTGGAGTTGGTGGGTTGCAATTTCCTTGATGGTCAAGGTGGAGTAAACCATTTCACCAATCTGCTTGTGTAACTCAATTTGGTCGATAGGATGGATATCCTTTGCCAATACTTCAAAGTCTATCTTTAGATAATTTGCCATTTATCTAGGTTGTTGTGTGGTTGGCTTCAAAAAGCTCATCTGCATCCTACCTTCCTTTATGTCAAAGGTTGACATTAGCCTTGTTTGATTTGTTGGAGCCATTTTAAAGTAGTGTGCATAACTTTGGGCTTTTAATCTTTCATTTCTTGCCTTGCTTTCTTTGTATTTCTCTTTGATATCTTGGCTCTGGCCAGTAAGATCCCTAAAGGAGGATACTTCCACACTCTGCTTCCTTTCTAGCATTTGATCCTGTGAGGTGGGAGGTTCTTGTGTACCTCCAGAGGGTGTGGTATGCATGCTTTCTGCTCCTGTAGTTCCTGCTGTCTCCTTAGTATACTCCTGTTCTAAAAATGGGTTCAGCCTTTGCCTCTTGACAAAATTTTGGGCAACAGGTCTACTAAAAGGAGTGGCCTCCTCTCTATCCCTTTTAAGATTCCTATCCTCATTTAGAGGTGTTTGTAAAATAGGAGGATTGCTCATGATTTGTTCTGGTTGAGAAAGTTCTTCTGAAATCTCAGGTTGTTCTCTTTCCTTTAGCTGCTCTGATGGCCCTAGTTGCTCTGATGGCCCTTCTTCTGTTGTTTGTCCACTGTGTTCCTGCCGTTTCCTTTGAGATTAAGTTTCTCCTAGCACCTATACAAATGAATCCTCATCAAGTCTTATATCTAAATCAATCAATACATTATTGACATCAGTTTCTGTGCTATCCCGGTCTACCAGAGTGTTTTCCACCCATTCAAGTTGATTTGCATACTGTTCAATTTCAGGGATTCTATGGTGGATGTAAGGAGATAATTTATTCTTCTATTTCCTATTGCAAATGAACTCTAAGGGGTCATAATTCCAGATGAAACTTTTTTCCAGTCTCAACCTTTGGAGGATTTCCTCTGCTTCCTTCCCTACTTCCCTACTGTTACATATGAAGGGGCCAAGTTGATCTTTTATCCTAAGCTGAGCTTTATTCTTGGCTTTCACAAAATGCACCTCATCTTAATTGGTCATTTGTCTGTAGTACTCCAGGGCAAACATTCTCATAGGGAGGTATCTAGCCAGTTTGTAGGGATCCATCTCACATCTATAGATTCTGATTTCAGTGTGGTTTTGGTACAAGTACCAATCCCCCACTCTATATTGTTTTGATAACTAAAGGACCCTCCTGATATATGCACTGATTATGGGGGGAGGGCTTCCTAATAGCATAGTGGTCATTGGGTACACAAAGAGATCTATGAAATCAGTATAAGAATATTGAGAGCCATATTGATGGATTAATGAAGTCCAGAAGACCATTGATCTGGGGTTGCCTCTGGTATCAAGATTTTGGAGGGTGATTGGAAATCTATCAGCTTGATAATACAAGAAAAAATGATATAGAACTGAAGAATATTTAAACACTCTTTCATTATCCAACCTCATGAATTGATCATGCATTTTATCAGCAATGAATGTAGCATAGTCAAACATGATGGCTGGTGATTACCCAGGAGAGTAGATGGACATAAAGGCTATAATGATTTCATCAACAAATTCACTTATCGTATAGCTTAACACATTGGATATCATGTCTATGATGTCTCAACCAAGGTCAGAGAATATGGTATATATGTATGGTGGAGAATCCTTTGGAATGTATTTTTCTTCCCTAATAAAGGTCTGGTATAACCGAGCAAGTTTGATTGAGGTGAGTGTAGGGTATCTATTCAGCAAATCTCCAATAGAAAGAGGGGTCAGGCTTTGGTTTGGTTGTAACTGTAGTATTTCGTTAATGGACTCGACAGTGACGGTAAATAATATAGACTGGTCAAGGGTCCTCACTACCCTTTGGCTGGGATCATAATTCATATGGCAGTGATGGATAATCTCTGGGAAGATATGGACTCTGGGGAACTGATATTTGGGTAAAACTGACTCCCAAATCCCTATACAGTCTGCACGGTTTAGGTACTGGTCTCTTACCTGTAGTATTATTTCAAAGGGGATTCATGGATAGAGGTATCTGAAAATCTGAAAATCTTTATTTGCCAATGGGAGATGGTCTAAATCTCTGTGAGGAGTAGAAATGGGCATGACATTTAATGCAATTGGGGCAGCCATCCTTGGTTCTTGTGGATTCAAGGACGGGGGTGAAGGGTTTTCAGTGATTTTTAGGAAAAATTGGTCTAATTCAGGTATTTTGGAGTCACTAGGCAATTTTTCTTACTAAATTACTTAGGAATTGGAAGCAATTTAGTCCAAGTTGTGGAACAAAATAGGTTTTTCAGTGAATTAGGATAAATACCCGGTTTCGTCTTTTGGACTGAGTAATGGCGACTGTGCACTATTTGCAGGAAGCGCACGAGTCTGCAAGGTGGTCTAGAGTTCAGCAGCTTTGGTAAATTGGCAGTTGGACATAGGTTGATGGTTGCACGTACTCTGGTGCTTACATGGAGGTCAGAGTGCTCTTTTTCACAATTAAACAAAAAACAATGCATTTTTTAGTTTTATTCGTAAAGTCAATGATTTTGGTGGGTACACTAGGAAAAGGACACTTGGTGTTAAGCGGGAAACATGACGGTTTTTTGTTTAGTGGGAGGCGGTAAGTAGGATTGTATCGCACCGCTTTCGAGATAAAGTGGTTTTAGGGGGAGGCCACCCGATGCCATTCATCGAGCGCCATGTAGCGGCAGGGTGAATAGTGAAACCACCCATATCGGGCGGGTAAAGGTCGGCCTTCGGAGGCCACTCGATATGAGCGTCGACCATTGGATTTGAAGGGGTCAGATCACACAGTGATCAGGGTGATGATTTTATGTGAGGTTTAATGGAGGGGCCCGACAGGGTTTTAATGAATGGAAGGATTAATTAACTACGTATTAGGGAGTTTTAATGACGTCGGGAGGGATTTCATTGGCGGGGATAGATTATTAATTAATCACTGATTGATTAATTAATTTCTTTATTCGGTAGTGGGTCATGGTTATTAATTAGTCACTGATCGACTTAATTAATCCCATTAATTAGTTTATTAATAAGTTTATGTTTCAAACTTTGGGGCGGGATATTATTAACATATGGGTTTTAATAAAACATATGGGAAAGGGGTATTTTTTGGATTTAATAAATAATGTTAGAAGTCAATATGAAATGAAAGCGGAAAACAAAGTGCGCTAAGTATAATGTAAGTTGAATTTATTTGCTTTTCACATTAAACATTATAACTTAGGCCAAATGCGCATTTGTGGGTTTTTATGAAAAAAGGGTTTTGCTTGGGGGGGTTACTTTTCCTAGGAAAATGGTGGTTTTACCTTAGGAAAAGGGATTTTTTTTAGAGGAGATGAGTGATTTATGGAGGGGGTGAATGTTTATAAGGGGCTTTTAGTACTTAGACCTTATAAGTTATTGGGATGAAGGTCTGGTCCCTCCAGAAATCAGAGAAATGCTCTGAGCCCCTTTAACTTAAGGTTTTATGTACTTTTGACTTTGCTTATGGGAAATTAGTAAAATTAAAGGTAAAATAGATGGGGAAATTACTCACTTGACTTTGTGTAAATGTCCAATTATCATCCATACTTTAGCAACTTGTTGATGAAAGTAAATGATATGATCTTAACTAATCATTCATCAAAATTCTGCAACCTTTCAACTACTTACCCATCTACTCATCCTACCATTTTTTCTACTCTTTATTAGGGTGCACTTAAGCTGGAAAACCCTTATCAAAACATTTTTCTTTCTTTTACAAATAGAAAACTATCTAAGTCTATCTTTATTACATCCAAGGACTCAGATTAAACTATTGAGCTCCTTTTATTTACTCTACCTATCTACTTATCTACCAAGTTTACACAGTTTGGTCAGATCTTATTCTCTATCTCTAAACATGAAATTCAAAACATGGAATAACCAAGATTTAACTATTTGATTACCATGGATTGTGGCATGAATAACAAGTTGCACACAATCATTATTATGCAGAAAAGTAAATAGTAGTGGAATTTGAGCTTGCACACTTTCATGGTCTTTTTCTTTTTCCTTGGGGTTCATTTTTCATCTTTTTTGACCTTTTTTACTCTTTTTGTCCTTTGATTTTTCGTTTAGGACATACCCTCTTACATTTTTTTTTTTTAATGTGGAAAACGTTTGTAGAAAGCAAAGGTATGTACATATTACAGTTTGAACCTCGGATATTCAAAAATTATGACACCTATTGGTATAGGAACATAACAACATGTATACTAGATTGTCCTAGCTCCGTTTCAGTTTTCGTTGCTACCTCATTGTTGGCACATGCATGAAAATATTTTACACGGACGTTCACCCAACCGACGAACTGCCTCACCCACATACATGTTGATCTGTTTGTTGAATCTTTCATTCATGTTTCACATGCACTTTCAATCACTTCTTCTATCACTTAGTGTCACCATGCATTCACTGACTTACTTTCTTTCAGTTTCCCGTCGGTGAGTCGGGCCAACCTTGGCCCAGGCTCTGCTTTCACCAAGGTTTCATTACGCAATCTGGGAAAAGAAGGTTTACCTTCCTCTCTAGATTTGTGCATTCCTGCCTAGCATTGGCCTCCAGGACTGTTTTTCACATTTTTGGAGAACAGTGGCTGGCTAGCCCAAGAATGCAAATTTGTCCCGAGGCTAGCAGTACTTCCCAGATGGAATTGTGCATTGCATAATCCCAGCATTCAGTAGCTAGACTAGACTATGCATTCAGCAGTTCCAACAATCAATCAGTCTCCCAGCAGCCCAGACTGTACATTGTGCAGTCTTGGTAGTCGGTCTCCCAACCTCCCGGCCAAAATTGTGCAATCTCCATGATCATTCACCGAGGTATGTTACAAGTCAATTCTCATGTTCATTTTGGTTTTCAACTGACAGATTGCTTGCCATGAGTGTTTCCATGTCTCCAGGTATCACAGGTGTTCATTTTCCTCTCAGTAGTACAGGTACAATGGTTTCCATGAGATCAAAGACGAGGACACCATTCATAGCACGCCTGGGGATGCAGTCAATCAAGTGTCCATGGACTTGCCTACCCACAAAGACATCATGTTGTTCGTAGACAAGGACATCAAGATATGACAATAGCAACATCACAACAAGCAGCATCATGAACAGCAGCTAAAGACAGCATACCAAATGCAACGAATGTAAGAGGAGGGTTGTTAACAATAGAGAGGTGGAACAAGGATGCAAGCTCAAGTAGGTCCATTGATGATGAAAGAAACTTTGCAGACTCTAGCTATGAAGTGACGGGGCGACATGAAGATCGCGCGAAGGCAAAAGATGGAACAAAGAAGGAATTGCATGTGTTGAAGTAGAAACTCAGGAAGAACATGAAGATGCACAGACAGACGAATGATTTGCAGCAGGAACAGGAACATCAAGTGGGTGCAACGTGCACTCATGAATGAAATTCCACCTATACAAGTTAAGGATCCACCCCAGCAACTGACACAGAGAAGACATGGTGAGCAATGTTGTTGATCGAATGAAACGGATTTGATAGCATGCATTTTGTTGAGCACGTGCATGCAATCCAACCCATTCAACACACTCACCAAGGTGAAGACAATAAGCAAGTCCAACTAGAGAAAAACATGTACTTCGGAAAGTTGATGCGCATGACCACCAGTACACACTTGAATATCAGCACAAACACCATGCATCAGTGTGTTTTCGGTTCAACAACACCCAAGAAGACTATGCGCATGTTAGTAGATGAGTTGGATGAAGTGGTCAAACCAATGCACCAGTTGCAACGGAGGCAAGAGTTCGCTTCAGCAAGATGTCACCATGAGGTGCATGCACACCATCACGGATGACCAATTTTGGCATCATCTCACCACATTCACCATCACAAGCATGTAAAAGAGTTGGCCTCATCATAGGGGGCTGAGTGTCAGTGATGTCTTGCAAGGGTTGCTTGAGCCATTTTGTCTCAGATGAGTATGTGTGCATTGTAGTATTCAGGCATGTCAAGTGTAAGTCAAGTGTCAATGGTTGGATGTAACAGTCATAGAGAAGGTGAAGAGTCATGAGGGTAGTTGAACTATCATAAAGGGGAATGTCAAGGGTCACCCCACCCTTTGCTATAAATAGTCCCTCATAACTCATTGTATAGGTTTTTGGTCAGCCAAGCTTCTACTAAGACTATCTTGAAGAAGGCTTGGACAGTATTGTAACGTGCCTTGTCTTCTCCACTGCACGGAGCTAGTACATCTCTTTGGAGGAGTAGGCGGATGTGGCTGTAATGTTCCACTGTTAGGGCTAGCAGGTTTACATGGCGTATTGTATGATTGTGACTTACACTTGTTTAATAATAAGAGCCAACACATTTTCATGCATATGTTGTTATTGTAGTTGGATTGTTCTGGTTGCCTTAATGATATATGTTGTTTAACTCACGTAATTGTATATGAATTGATTTGTATGCAATTATATGAATCTTGTTGTTAATGTGTTGCATATGTTGTTGATGTTGTTACCATTTGTGTCGACTGCTCTGTCAGACATCAAAAAAACCTTTCTCATGAACCTTTCTATATCAACAATCACACTCGTCTCGGATTGATCCTTGAGTGCTCTTCGTGTTATATTACCTTGTTGTTTCGATTGTTGCATCTGAGTGGACTGCTCCACCAGAAGTTGTGCATGTCCTTTGTGTGATGTGTTCCTAGCCGAGTTGGGATTGATCCCTTTCAACCTGAAACTCACCTTCACCTTCCTCTCCCTTTGAAATGTTGGAACCTCTCATACACATTCCTTGACTCTTTGTACCAATCACACCCTTGCTACTGACAGTTTTATCTTACTTGCCTCTGTGCAACATCGAGGTCAAGGCATTACCTTACGACCCACTGCTATGACTCCTACACAAAATAGTCTGAGGTCTAATTTGGACTTCTTACTGGGGAGATCCCCTTAACATGTTGGAAGGTCCAGCACCGTTAACGGGACCCTCACCCAGGTGAAGACCAAGAAGCAGGTCCAATGGGATCTTGACTCGTACTTCGACAAGCTGATGTGCACCGCCACCAGCCCAGACTTGCCTATCAGTGTAGACATCATGCGCAAGTACATTGCTGGTCTAGACACACTAAATACAATGATGCGCATGATCACAAATGAGTTGGACAGAGAAGCCCAAGCAATGTACCCAGATGCTATGGAGGCAAGGTTTAGGTTTCAGACGGATGTCACAGTAGAACACACGGACACTCTCAAGGACTACCAATCTTGGTATCAATGTCACTGTTGAGCAGCATGAGGATGTCAAGCAGTTTGACGTCTATGGCTTTCTAAGTTTGAATGATGTCTAGTTTAGGTTGTCCAATCCATTGTTCACATGGGTACATGTGCATTGTAATGTTGAGTCATGTCAAGTGTAAGTCAAGTGTCAAGAGTGGATGTAACAATCATAGAGTAGGTGAAGAGTCATGAGGGTAGTTGAATCTTCACAAAGGGGAATGTCAAGGGTCACCGCACCCTTTGCTATAAATAGTCCCTCATAACTCATAGTATGGGATTTTGGTCAGCCAAGCTTCTACTAAGACTATTTTGAAGAAGGCTAGGACAGTATTGTAACGCACCTTGGCTTCTCCACTGCACAAAGCTAGTACATCTCTTTCGAGGAGTAGGCAGATGTGGTTGTAATGTTCCACTATTGGGGCTAGCAAGTTTACATGGATGTATTGTATGATTTTGATTTACACTTCTTTATATAATAAGAGCCAGCACATTTTCATGCATATGTTGTTATTGTAGTTGGACTGCTCCGATTGTTTTAATGATATGTGTTGTTTAACTTACGTACTTGTTTATGAATTGATTCACATGAAATTATATGAATCTTGTTGTTAATGTGTTGCATATGTTGTTAATGTTGTCACCGTCTATGTCGACTGCTCTATCAAACATCAGACAGACCTTTCACTTGAAACTTGTTGTTGGGAACGAGTTCCCCCAAGAACATTTTTGGCGCTAAAAGCCCATGTTTTGGGACAAATTTTGTAATAAAGTTATAAAGTCTCTGCATTTTGTGGTCATGAAGCGCGAAGCTGTCAAGAGTCATAAAGGGTTGTCCGCCCTTATTTTGTAAAGTGTAAAGTCGTCTTTAAAGATCCACCCATGGTCCGCAGACCATGGTATTGTATAAAAAGGAGCTAAGTAAGTAAGCTCTAAGTAGTGGAGTTCCTAGACAAGTTTTGGAGTCTTGGTAGAGAAGTCTAAGTGTTTTAGGTATTAGCATAGGTAGAGGCTCTACAGCTGAGCGCACAGAGGCCTAGGGTGGAAGTCCGCAGCTGAGTTCGCTTACCCCTGTAGATGTGTGCGCAAGGCGGATAGAGTCTGTATTAAACTGAGATATCAATAAAAAGAAGTATTCTGCAAATTTTGTGTATCTATTTCCTGTTACTGCATATGGTTATATTGCATTTTGGGTTTAATTTACAATGTTTATGTGATGCATAAAGATATGTGATTATATTGGTTAATTGAACGCAAGTAAGAATATTAGTTTACGTGGCACTAACTGTGATTGTTTAGTAAGATAAGTAAAACACTTAAGATAACTTGGGAACCTATACAATATGTTGTCATAGTAGCGCGAAAGTACTTGGATCGTGGGTTAAGGCTGCGTGAAGGTCAATCATACGCCTTTGCGGAGGTACTGAAGGGTAGAATAAAGGGGTAGACTGACAGAGCTGTAAAGCTTAGTGATCTGTGCAAGAGTAGGAATAGAGGGTATAAACTAACATCATGACCGTCTCAGGGTGCGGAAACTTGGTTCCAGCATCCCCCCATACTACTTTGGGTGAGAATTTGGTCCGCACTTCGCGGTCTGATGCCGAAAGGGCCAGTAGTGTAGGGATTTATTTGGCTAACTAGCACTGAACCTAGGTCAGGCCCCACAAAGACAAAACTTGCTATAACAACTATCACACTTGTCTCAGACTGATCCATGAGTGTTGTATGTGTTATCTTACTTTGTTTGATGTGTCTGCTACATCTGAGTGGACTGCTCCATCGGGTAGCTGCTCTAGCGATGGTTTCGGATACTCCGCCCATTTCATAAAGTATTCGACCTAGTCTGATGACAGATACCCAATATTCGAGAGATCCTTTCCTGGATGTCCTTTGTGTTGTGTGTTCCTAGCCGAGTTCAGACTGATCCCTTTCAACTTGGAACTCACCTTCACCTGCTTCCCCTTTTGAAGTGTTGGAACCTCTCATACACCTTCCTTGACTCACTGCATTAGTCACACCCTTGATCTTGACAGAGTTATTCTACTTGCCTCTGTGCGACACGGCGGTCAAGGCATTACCTTACGACCCACTGTTGGGACTCCTACACCAAACAGTCTGAGGTCTGATTGGGAATTCTTATTAGGGAGATCCCCTTGACATGTTGGCGGGTCTAGCACCGTAAACATTTATGGCACTAGAAGGAGGACCTGATGACAAGCAAAGTCCTATCATCCAGTTTTGAACCTTTGCATACCTTCCATGGAGTCTTGCATTCTTCTTCACCTAAGGTGCTTTTCAAATCGTGAAGATGTCTCCATCTCGGGGAAGCTTTTTGATCTCTTGTCCACTCACACGTATGATGGTGAAGGAAAAGTGGCCTGGCCTGAGCACTTACATAACTTTATTTCCATGATTCATGGGGAAGATGAGTTTACTGACGAACAGGATGGTTTGCTACTTGCATTCACACTTTGCGAATCTCTATTTCGTTGGGTGCTTAGTCTACCAACCGACACCATGCACTCATTTGAGCACTTCTGTGGTCTTATTGAAGGCACGTTCTATCATTTTTATCTAGACCATATTCAGTAACTATTACAACAACGGAGGGCTCCACATGAATCCGTTATTGATTTTTGGCAGCACATCCGTGACTTACAGTTTCAAGCTCCGAGGATCTAGATGAATTTCTCTTATCTCTGGGACCAGTTCGAGTATTGTCTTAAGAAATATGCCCGTCCCAAGAGAAATCTTGATGTCAAGGCTCGCTCAACCTCTTCGTTGATGGAACTTCACAATCCCATGTGGGAGCAAGCATTGTCTCGATGGACCATCTGCCTACCTATCATTCAATAGTTCCACCATTGTCCAGTGATGCTAAGGATCATGTTTGCACACCTATTCATCCTTCACACTCTCCCAACATCACTCCACTCCATTTTCATGTAGACTTGGTAGTGAGTCCTTCGAGTTCCCATATGCATTATTTTCTTTTACCTCCATCTTCGCACTTAGGTGTTCCTATGGATGATGTTGTCTTGTGTTCATCCATTCCGGACTCTTCACTTCTTGTGAACGAGAAATAACCCACTGACGTAGTTGGTGTTGCACAACCAACATGTGTTGTCATTCATAAAGAGTATGAGTGGGAGCTTGAACATCAACACTCGGTGAAGGATGACTCCCTTCCATCTGATCCCCCTCCATTCTTTCCTCACCTCTTTGGTGAACCTACTATCCATGATTTTGCATGTGTGTAATCATCCGCAGATGCACCCATTGTTGATCACTCGAAGGACTCACCGGATGTTAGTCCATCATTCGACAATGGAGAGGATAAGTTATCCATTGAAGATCCACTTGATCCTTCATCTGTATTTTTCGAAAACATAGAGGATGAGTTAGTTCACTTTTCATCTACCCCTCTCTTTGATTCATCTGATCATGAGGATGCCGAAGAATTCATTGATTTTTGTAATCATGGCAGTCATGATCCATTTTCTTCCAATTTTGATCATGATCATGAATCTATCACAGTTGATCTTTTGCAGCCACCAACATATGATGATCTACCTAATGATGAAGTTGAGACACCCAAGACTATCGAGGCACTTTAGACCAAGCTAATGGTTATGCCAGGCCCTCGCTCTCTTGAGGCTAGTCTCACTTCTGATCATGAAATTGTTCAATCGCCCAAGGCTCCTCATCACTCATCTATATGCATTGAAGATCCATCTCACACACAGATCACACTTCCTCCACTTGAACTGCACGATCCCATTTCTCATGCTTTGGAGGAGTCTTACATTGCAAGCACTCGTTCGCGACGCACGCTGTCTTTGTTTCTTTCGTTTGCTTGCATATCACAGTCAAGAGTGTGCTTATGCTTCAAAGTTGCATGTAGTGTCACACAGCACCTTGAGAATTCCATGGATTGTTTGTCATGCTCCTGCACTTACTTATGTCACGTGGACACTTTGAAACACGAATTGTGGTTGTCTTCATTGTTATATCTTTCTTTCCTATTGGTTCGCACCACTAGGTTGCTCACGGAACAAGCCTTCACCAACATGGGTCTACCAATGCACTGGTGGTTGCATTGGAAGTATCACTTCACGTGATCAGGCTTGTGCACTGTTAGTGTAGGAGTAGGAGTAGTGTTTGCTTTCAGTTGTTTGCTTGCATGCTTGTTTGCTTACATGATTTGTTTGTGTGATTATTTTCTTGCTTATTTTTTTTCTTGCTTTGCTTTCACTTTTTCTTATTATTTTTCTTGGCTCTCCTATTATTTCGTTCACTTGTTTTATTCATAGGTTATTTTGCATGAAACCATGTGTGACTCATGAATCGAGCTGGGTAAAGTACAAGAGGGCTTGTACATCTATTGTTACTTGGTTATCTTTCATCTTGCCTCTATATGATGAACTTGTTACACTTCATCCATGATACGTCGAAGGAAAATACATACTCTTCGAAGTGAACCTCGTTGTAAACACAACACTTGCGAGTTAGCTAATGTCACCTTCTCTAGTTGATTTTTTTTGGGTTAACCCTTGTCAGCTCAGTCAAGTAGAGTGAGGTGAGGAGGAAAAACTTGATAGGCACGTCAGAGATATAATAAACTACTTCTCTGCTGGAACAACATCCTATGCTTTGAATAAGTCGGGATCCCTCTTCTGCCTCTTAAATGAATAAGTGTTATGCATAGTGAAAATTAAAAATGAAAAGTCAAAATATTCAAATGAAAAATAAATAAGGCAAAACAAGAGAAAAGATTCCTGCGTAGGGAGGTGATGCAAGTAACTATGTCAGGGTACTGACAAGGCTCGCTAGCAGTAGAGCCATTCTTCTGTTCCTATGTGACTCCACCGGGGTACTGTCCAAGCCTACTAGCAGTGGAGCAACACCAGAGAAGAAACTAAGACTCTAACAACTATACTGCTTGTGCACTTATATACCCCTCAATCCCAATCGAAACAACTATGTTGCCTTGGCTTGGAATGTGTGTCAATCGACCAAGGGCTTAGCAGATGCTACATCTTACAATCAATTTAGTGTGAAACCAAGATGAGCTAAGAAGTGAACAATACTTACGGAGGTGTTAGACTCGCTTTTCACGAACAAGGTCTATGCAGAGAGTTGGAGTTCTAACAGTGTGTCACCAAGTGTTGTAGCAGCTACAACCACCCTCCAAAGTTTTTCCTTAGCCTGTTTTGGAGCCTCCCTACCAACCTTACATAGCACTTTGTCTTGCTTCATCAAGTACTCAAGCTTTAGTGTTTCCCTCGCACAAAGGCAGCTTGTCGATCATAGTCAATCCATTCCCCTCACAGCTTACTTACCCAGAATTGGTCCAGCTACAAGTTGAGTAGCTTCCCCTTGAAAATTGTGCATTCCTGGAGGGAAACCAGCCTTCCCTCCAAGAATTGCTCAATCCTCTCTGACAACCTGTTGGGCTCTAGAATTGCGCAATCCTGTCAGCTAACCCTCCCAGCAGGATTTGCTCAATTTTTCCCAGCAGCGGATTGTTCAGCCCAGGATTTGCGCAAATCTGGGTAGCAGTTGTTTGCTTTACCTAGAAATTTCACAATCCCCTTGGGTAGTCAGCCCAGATATAAGCCAGGAATGTGCATTTTTCCCAAGCAGTTGAGCACTCGCATGCATGGACAGTCCGGTTGACCAGTTCCACCCAGGATCGAGGAAACTTGACTTGCATGCATGCATGACTTGATCTTCCCGAAATAACAGGAGACAACATGCAAAAGGCATCCCATGATTCAGGGAGCTATTTTTAGCAGTCAGGGGCTACATGCAAAGTTGTTTTAGAAGTTTCCCTCCAAGTGTTGTTTTTTCCTAGATTTGTGGCATGTGCGTATTGAGACCAAACTTATTTATTCAACACATCATAGCTCATTCATTCACCTCAATATTGGAGCTCTGACATCCCACAACACATACAGGACTCTTCGACACATCTGTCTCATCTATTCACCGGTAAGTGGCCTCGACTTGTCTTTTTCAGCATTTATGTCATTTTTTGTGTATTCGCTTGTGTGAGCGTTTTTTGCTTGATTTATTTGAATGGTTGTTGTCGTTTACATATATTCTAGCTTTTCCTAGCTTTGTTTCAATTTTCGTTGCTATCTCACTATTGTCGCATGCATGAAACTGTTTTGCACGAATGTTTTCCCAACGGCGAACGACCTCATCCACATGCATGTTGATATGTTTGTTGAATATTCCATTCATGTTTTGCATGCACTATTTATTGCTTCTACTATCACTTAGTGTCGCCATGCATTTCATCTACTTACTTGCTTTCAATTGCTCGTCGATGAGTTGGGCCAACCTTGGCCCGATCTCTGCCTTCACCAAGGCTGCATTGCGCAATATGCGGAAGGAAGGCTCACTTTCCTCTCCAGATTTGTGCATTTTGGCCCAGCACTGGCCTCCTCGACTATTTTGCACATTCCTGGAGGACAGTGGCTGCTTGGCCTAGGAAATTGCACAAATATGTCCCTGGGCCAACAATCCTTCCCAGCTAGAATTTCACATTGCGCAATCCCAACAGCTAGTTGCCCAACTGGATTGCACATTTCGTAGATCCAGCAGCTAGTCCAGCCTCCCAAATAGCACACACTTCCTTTTTCACAGTTCTGGCAGTCAGTCACTAAGCCTCCCAGTGAAATTTGTGCAATCTTGCTCATCGGTTTCCCAAGTATGTGTTGTTTCCTCCCCCGAATTTGCTTTGTTTTCACTAAAATATTTCCTTCCATGCATGCTACTTGTTTCTAGGTCTTTCAAGTGTTCATTTATCTCAATGGCTTCCAAGAGAACAAGATTTTAGGACACTGATGGTATGGCAGTTGGAGTAGCAGCTGAGCAGGTGTCCTCTGGTCTGCCGATCTATGAAGATACTTAGTTCTATCTAGACAAGGACATCAAACTGAAGTGGCAAGAGGTGAATGAAACATTCGTAGGTACTTTTGGTGAAGACCTTAAAGACCGTCAGGTGTACATGAACATTCATAAGTCTAGCTTGTACTGGATTGCATGCAGATACCCCGCGTTCCCATGCACAGACATGATTCACTGGATCGTCTCTCACACTGACCCCAAGATGATGACATTTAGCAGTGTCAGTGGGACGAAGCTTGCAACCTTTTGGGCACAAGATTACGATGAGATGTATTATATTATTGAGCCCATGACTTTCATGACTCCCCCGTTCATCTTTCCCAAGTGAAAAGGCCACTCTAGACACATTCTGAAGGATTGGGTAAAAGAGCCAACTCGTTTCAGGATGACCCCCAATCAAATCTATAAGATGAAGATATTGAGGAAGGCATACCAATACTTGGTCATAATCACATGTTGACTGAGTGGCAAGGTGAGCACTGAGACCTTCCCTCAGAGTTGGGTGGTCGTGTAGGACCAACTGGCTAGAGAAGGAAGACCATGCAACTAGTTCGGCATACTGGCTCATCAGCTGAAGGAGAAAGTCATAAACGAAGGCTCGATAGTCACCCGAAGGAATGCATGCAGAGATTTATATGTCCACCTACATTCTAGATGCAGTTTGTGCCCGATATGAGTTCACGGGCTTACAGTGGGCATGGTCACCAACAGAGACTATTGTGAGCACGTATTTCAAGTTATTGTCTGAGTGCAGCTTCAAAGGAGTGATCATACGATTGTCCAACCATATTTTCACCCCATTGTACAGGTTAATATTTGAACAGGAGCCACCCTGCATGTCAGAAGAAGTGATGAAGGAGTTGTTATGCATCGCAGATCGGTATGCGTCACCGGACGGCATGTTCATCTAAGTGTTCAGTGCGGAGAAGCCTCCGCATGTTCTGCCAAATTTTGCTTTAGATGTGCTTGTCATGTAGGAAGTAGTGTATCATATCTCAGCAGGATTAACAGCTAGCCTGCAGCAGAAGAAGAAGGCCCCTTGGCCCACTCTTCCATTGTGTATCAGGTTATATGAGATCCGAAGCATCAAGCAAGAGGATGTCGAAGCTGAACAAATGAAGAAGTACCCATTCGACCTCTGAAGCTTCAACCTGTATGACCCACATTGCATTGTGAAGGATCACTGCATGAGAGTTCAGTTCAATTGGATCCATGGGGAATGTCATTGGGCAAGGGAGGACTCATGGAGGTATTGCTACAATTCCTCCAGGCCCAATGAATAGGTCGGTTTCTCCGTAGAGTGGGTAGCACATAAGCATGAAGCAGCATCACAGATAACTTCAATAGTAGCACCAGCAGTAGAAATAGTAGAGCTAAGCATACCTATGCACAACAAAGGGAAGAGAAAGATTGTCGACCACATGGAGGAGGAACAAAGCTCAGGTTTCGAGCGGATCCAATTTTAGAACAAGCAGCTATGGCTATTCAACAGAAGAAGTAGCAGTGCGACAAGCGAATCACATGAAGGCAGAGGGATAAGAAGAGAATGGAAGCAGAAGAAAAGGAGTTGCATGAGCTGAGGGAGAAACTCCAAAAAGAACAATAGATGTGCCAACAAGAGAAGGAAGTGCAACATCAGTAGATTCAGAAGGGGGTGCATCACATACAGACAGACGAAGCAGCCCCCATACAAGTAGTTGATTCTTCTGAATAGTTGGAATCAGGCAAATAGGGTGAACCCTTGTAGGGGAAATACTTTTCTCATGAGATAGAACAGGCTCTTGAACAATTGGATGTAGACATGGAGCAACAGGAGTTGGAATATGACACTGACCTCATGCCTCACCAAAAAGAGGTCGACTCACCTACTTCAATGCATCTAGATGATGAGAAAGTCTCGGATGACCAAGGAGGCACTGAGTTCCTTGGTGGTCATCCAGAAGTAGAGATGCACAACATCTCCTTTGTCGAATCTCATCAGAGAGTTGTGCAGTCTCAAAGAGTGCCGACTCTAGAGGACCAAACATCCCCTGCGCAATTTGAAGAGCAATTGATCATGACTGATGTGCACAAGCATCCAGCTGCATTGGATGATGAAACTAGAGTGTATACCGAAGCCACTAGCTCAAGTATTTGTTTTCTCATAGCTCATAATGAGTGATGGTGAAGGAACTATATGTGGCCAAGCAAGGAGGAGACTTGGTGACAATGTCCACCCAAGCTAAACTGAAGAAGGAAATATTGGATGAAGTATTGTCCTTGGACACAATTATGCGAGCATTGTACTCCAAGTTTGGTATTGTGCATCAAGCAGTCATTCATCTCCATGGATGGCAACAGCAATGTGAAAGAAGAGTATGCATCTTGAAGAACATACATACTCTTGTTGATAACATGCGATCATGGATGATGAAGTACAAGGGAGCCCCACTTCACCTGCCAAAGATGATGAACGCCAATGCAGTCGAGCTGCAAGCACATATTCGGAGTCAGGTCTGGAATTATGAAGACCTACCGCAACTCATCACTAGCATACAGGCTTCCCCTGCACGAGTATTCAAAAGCATGGAGGTTATAGTGCACAATCATGCAATCCCATCACTTGGGACCCTCACCTAGGCAAATACCAAGAAGTAGGTCCAACAAGAGCTTGACTCGTACTTTGACGAGCTGATGCACATCTTCAATAGCCCATACTTTCCTATCAGTGCGGACATCATGTGCAAGTATGTTGCTGGTCCAGCCACACTAAGGGAAATGATGCGCATGCTCACAGATGAGTTGGACAGAGGATCCCAAGCAGTGTACCTAGACATTATGGAGGCAAGGTTCAGGTTTCATACGGATGTCACAGTAGAACACATGGACACTCTCAAGGACTACCAATATTGGCATCAATATGAAACTGTTGATCAACATGAGGATGTCGAGCAGTTGGACTTCTATAGTTGTCTAAGTCTGAATGATGTCTAGTTGGCTTGTCCAAGCCATTGTTCACATGGGTACATGTGCATTGTAATGTTGAGTCATGTCAAGTGTAAGTCAAGTGTCAAGAGTGGATGTAACAGTCATAGAGTAGGTGAAGAGTCATGAGGGTAGTTGAATGGTCACAAAGGTGAATGTAAAGGATCACCCCACCCTTTGCTATAAATAATCCCTCCTAACCCATTGTATGGGCTTTTGGTCAGCCAAGCTTCTACTAAGACTATTTTGAAGAAGGCTTGGACAGTATTGTAATGCGCCTTGGCTTCTCCACTACACGGAGCTAGTACATCTCTTTGGAGGAGCAGGCGGATGTGGCTATAACGTTCCACTGTTGGGGCTAGTAGGTTTACATGGATGTATTGTATGATTGTGACTTACACTTCTTTATATAATAAGAGCCAGCATATTTTCATGCATATTTTTTTATTTTAGTTGGACTGCTCCAATTTCTTTAATGATATATGTTGTTTAACTTACGTACTTGTGTATGAACGGATTCACATGCAATTATATGAATCCTATAGTTTATGTGTTGCATATGTTGTTAATGCTATCACTGTCTGTGTCGACTTCTCTGCTAGACATCAAACAGAACTTTCACTTGAACCTTGCTATAACAACCATCACACTCATCTTGGATTGATCCATGAGTGTTGTACGTGTTATCTTACTTTGTATGATGTGACTGCCGCATCCGAGTGGATTTCTCCACCGGAAGATGTGCATGTCCTTTGTGTTGAGTGTTCCTAGCCGAGTTAGGACTGATCCCTTTCAACCTGGAACTCACCTTCACCTCCTTCCCCTTTGGAAGTGTTGGAACCTCTCATACACCTTCCTTGACTCACTGCATCAGTCACACCCTGTAGGTTTTAACCCCGTACAGAAATTACCTGCATATGATTCTAGAACACAAAAAATAAACAATGCGAGAGCATAACACATAAAACACATATACATAGATATTTTCCCCTGGATCCCAAAACCGCGACTACCAGCTTGATTTTTCATTATATTCCTTTCAATGTTACAATACATATTTATACATGCCAAAGCATCCAATACCATGGACCGAAAACCATTTGTTATAGACATATTTGGGCACTACAACCCCAATCTTATATGTCGATAAACCAAGGGCTCTTTAACCCCTAAAAGTGTTGTTTCATACCCTAAAGGAACATAGTCAACTGATTACATCATTCCCCAAAATTTCCACCTTCAAAACTGGCCAGAACTGGACCATACTGACTACCCCACTATCAAGGTGCGATGCATACTGACTTCTACACTAGCCAGGTGTGATGCATACTGAAGAGGCCTTTTGTAGGGTGCAATGAGCGAGGATGGACAAATGTTCGAGATAGTTTGCTAAGTGGATGCTCATGGAATCTTCTAGAAACTTCTCCTATGACACTTACCTCTCTGTATTCACCCAGGGATGAGTAAGAGATCCAAGAAATCTCCAATTGGAACCAAGAAAAACAAGTGGAATGACACTAATCAAAAAACCAGAGATGACTCACACCCTTGCAAACATCTATAAATGGATCCCTCATCTGAGAGATCTAGGGGCTGGAATTTGGTAATTTTGTAAGGAAGTGCTGATAGTTTGTCTTTGAGAAAAGACATTGTATTGTTGGGTGATCTTGCTTTTCATGAGGTAAAGAGGGCTTTGATGCTGGGAGGATGATGTTCGATCAGATAGCTGGGTTGTAATTCTCCCTTCTACTATTAATAAATTTCTTTGAGTTTTCCTCCATACAATCGTTCATTTGTGAATGTTGTTATTTGTGAATGCTATTGTATTTTCAATGCATCTCTGATTCTGCATTGGTTATGATATAATAGATCAAGATGCTTTGATGGTGTTTTGTTACTTTATCTCTACAGGTATTCATCGAGCGAGATAAGTAGGAGAAGAGGTGCAAGCTCTATCAAGGGAGAGAGAAATCAAGCAAGGAATCAAGCAAAAGATCCAGGTTGGTCCCTTTGCTTCTCTCTTATCTATCATACATAAAGGAAATCACAAATTGCTTTGATTGTTTGTTTCTAGGATAGCTACCAATCCTAGTGGGACTAGCAGATCGAAAAGACACTAGTTTTCCCGGAAACAAAATGGCGACTCCACTGGGGATCGAATAGTTTGTTTGTTTATTGTTGATTGTTTTTTTTATAACCTATAGATGGAGCCCGAAGTTATCCAAATAGCCTTCGAACCGCTTTTGCTCTGCAATTGCGAAGTAGATGAATGTTGCTTCAGTCAATCTCTGATTTAGTTTATGATTTGAACATCTGACTTACAAGCATTCTAGATGCCCTGTTGGTAGCTCAATAACATTCCAAGATCATACCCCTGTACTTTGTTCTTTACTGTTCATAATAGCTCAGCTTAACTCACTAAATTCAGCTGCAAATTTGAGCCAAAACCCACCTCAGTTGCGCTCCCTGGCCCATCGCACTGTCTGTCACTGGAAGCCAGTATGCATCACACTTCCCAAGTGTAGTAGTAAGTTGCATCCCTGTTTCTGTGAAGCACAGGTGCGATGACTGTGTAGTCTTATTTCTTTCCTTGAAATTTGGGTTTTTTATCCTTGTTTTCTGCTCTATTCAATTGTTTTGCTGCTTATGAACAGTATCTCATTGTTGAAGCCTCCTTGCTTTACATATTTCAGCCTCCATTCATTAGTATTAGTAAATGTTTTTATGTATTTTTCCATCATTTGCAATCCATTTTCGAAAAGTTGCTTAAATCGAACTGTCGTTTTGGTGCAAAAAAGTGTCATAGCTGTCGTTTTGTATCAAAAAGTGAAGTGTCATTGAGCTTCCTTCCTTGGTGGTCAGTTGAAATTTTTGTCATGTATTTGATTTGATTTGTTGATATCTTGAAGTGTTGAAAGCATTCTCTATTCGAAATCGAAAAGTTTCGTTTAGTCTTCCTTTCATTTTGAAGGGAAATTGTCGAAATGTCGCTTTGAATAAAATATTTCAGATCTATACTTAGTTTTCCTTTTGGCATTATTCACATTAAAGGGAACGAAAAACAAATACATGCATTTGCATTTACATTTAGACTGTGTGTGAAAAATGATTTAGGAAAAGTGCATTTATTGTGTGCTCTTTGCTCTCTGTTTGAAAGAATTGTAACCTTTTTTCCTGAGTAGCTAGGATTTTCATTACTAAAAATAAACAATAATTGTTTATCATTTTAGATTGCATATTTAGGAATTTTACATCTACATCATGCAGTGAACCTTGAAAGACAAACTTCTAAGCAAGATCAACTCTAAAATAAATTTCAATGAACTTAACAACTCTTTAGAACCTAACGCAACACATCTAGAGGTCTAGGCTAGAGACGTGTTCCAGCATCGTAGAATCTAGTAACTATCGTTTTCATCGAAGGTTGGGTGATTCCTCCTCTTTGATATCACAAGTGCTAGTACAGACTTGTGCTCCCCGTACCGTCGAGTATATATTGGGAGACCACAATAGGCTGATATCCTTTATCCATAGGAAGTCGTGTCTGCCACCCTATCGATCGCAATGCACTGAACACAACATTTGGGAAGATTGACTGTCATGCATAAGTCCTTGGTAATTTCTCTTTAATTTATCACCAAGGTGTATTTTGCAGTTTTTCGATTGGTTTGGTAATCCCTCTGTCTAGATCTCCAGAGTAGTCACTTTCGTTCCTTTTCGACTCTTTAAAAGAAAAGGTCCATCTAAGAACTTGTCACTTCAAGATCATTAAAAATCCAAGGGGAATAGATTCATCTTTAGCTTTTTCTCGACTCTTAAAAATTGAAAAAACAAAGTTGTTTCAAAGCGTCAATAAATTTATTTAAATTCAAGATACATTCATGTTCCTTCGTTGGTCTTAGGTTGAGATAATGGAGTCCACCAATCAAGGAATCAATTTGGAGGGGATTCCTAGTCCTTTTATATTTTGGGGAAATATTGTTGCACCTCATATGGCCACTTTATCCCTTTCGGGACTTACTATTGGCCTGCCAGTATGGCTATTCTCAACCCCTGTGGTTCAAAATAACCTGATTCCTCAGCAATCAAATCAGCAACAGGTTGATGTTAAAATTGACCCCTCGCCTTCTAATTCGTTTGTTTCTCCCTCCCCTTCTTCCTTTTTGCTTGGTGAAAGTAGTGATGCTAGTAACCAAGTGCCTGAGAAGAAGAAGAAAGGGAAAGAGAAGAAGAAGAAGTCGGTTAAGCAAGGGGGCAACCATGCAACATCTGGTGAAAATCCGCACACTAAACTTTTCAAACCTAAAGATCCATGCCTAATTTGTAGAGGAGACCATTTACATCGAGAATGTTTGTGCATTCCTCGGATCTTGAGAGAATGGTCTCCCCATTTGCACCGTCAGGTGTCATCAACCTCTGGTGATCACATTGACAGCACAGCATCAACTAGTAATAATGAAGTCAACGGACAGGAAAGGAAAGTCAAAGTTCCATGTGCATTATGTGAAGGGAACCATATACTTCCCCGTTGTCCCTTTTTGGGTGAGGCCAAAAGAGTCTTACATAACCATCCTGCTTCACCGCAGCGACTTCCACCTGGATATAAGAAACTCTCCCCTAGTCCTTTACTAGTTTAAAATCTGACTGGCTTAACTGAACCATTGGTCGAAACACATATCGTTGAAAGTGAATCTTATGAGTCTATATCAGACCAAAGTCAGCAAGTCGAGGTAACAGTCGACCCAGTCTTGCCTTCAAAAGGTCCACCTTCAGATGATATCATTCCCAAAGAGAGTGAGAACGGTACTTTTCAAATTCTTTTTGTCACTTCATAGTCTGATGAACTTGGGGGAAATCTGCCCGTTCCTTCACAACAGGAAAAAAATCCCCCAGTTCCCTCTACTCAAGAGGTTATTTCACCCATTTATTCGGTACCCCCTCCAAGCAGTCTAATCGCTTCCTCTGATTGGAATCGACTAACAAGATCTCACCTTCCTTATAATGTACCATTCTGGATCATAGTACAAATTTACAAAATGATCGTGTCTGGCACTATCATAGATGAAGGGGCTTCAGTGAGTATCCTTTCCTCAACTGTTTGGAAAGTTCTTGGTTCGCCATCGCTTATGCCTATTACACAGAATTTGTCAAGCTTTAACAAAGGAACCACTCGACCGTTAGGGATCCTTCGTAATTTTCCGATAACTTTGAGAAGGAAAACCGTTCACTTGAACGTGATGGTAGTCCAAGGACAGTTAGATTACAATCTACTCCTCGGACGTGACTATGTTTACAACATGGAGCTATTGTTTCAACACTCTTTCGAGTGATGTGTTTCCCGCATGAAGGCAAAATTGTCACTGTTGACCAGCTTTCATTTCCCAGTACAAACACAGCTTCAAGTCAAACATCATCCCTAAATGGTCCTTCTGTATCAAAAATGTCTCTTCAACCTTCATTCCATCCACCTATTTACCACGAATAGTCAGGTGAATGTAACAAAGATTAGGGGGCATGCACCCTGGTCTGCTTAGGCAGACAAACCCAGTTGAAAAGATAGGTTTCCCTATAGGTTATGTGATTAGAGGTGTTATCTCACACCATTCACCTTTGCCTATTTGATGGACAAAGCCAAGGAAGTGTTTCGTCGACTCCGCTGACAAAAACAATCCTGCTTAACCGTAGTGAATTCCATATGGTTACCTGGAGACTCTCCTTTTCTCGATGCCTGGGGGCATGCAAACCTTTTCATGCAAGTAAAAAACGACCAATTTCATTTTTTAGCTTTTTAGTTTTTTTAGCTTTTTAGCTTTTTAGTTTTCGAATTCTTAGGTTAGGTGATTGGTCTAATCCACCATTCACTTTTTTCTGCGCTGCGGATGAGGCAAATGAAGTGTTTTGTCTAAACTGCTGATCAAACCATACTACCTAACCTCAGTAGTTCCTTAGCTTTTAGTGTTTTTTAGCTTTGTAGTTTTGTCATTTCTAGCCTACATAAAAAGGCAATGAGCAATGTTTCTGCAAGGTTCAAGCTCGTTAAAAAATAAACCTTCCAAATGAGCAATGTTATCGTATGGTTCAAGCTCGTTAAAAAATAAACCTACCACTGAGCATATGTTCCCCCAGAGTTCAAGCTCATTAAAAAATGAACCCACTTTTGGTAAACAACCCTTGTGATCACAATTATATCAGCCTTTTGAACCTTGGTTGTGTTCCCTCCATCACCTTCATCCGTTTGGCCGATCATACGCTTCCACTTGATTGTTTACCATTTTGAGGAACAGCTACGACGAGTCGTCTTGTTAGCCACCCTCTTCACATCACCATGTTTTGAGAAGTTCCAAGATTACCAGGAACCAGTTGCTACCCCGGATACCACTCATTCCTCAAAAAATGAGTCCAATTTAAACCCTTTTTAGACTCGCTAAATATGAAAAGGTTGGCAAGAAATTGGCTTCTCCAGTTCGCTAAAGTGATTGGAAGAGCCATCCCTCTTGTATATTTTAAACTTTTCAAACCTGAGGGATTATCTCATGAAAAAGTTCGAGCGCTTGTCTTTTTCGGCTCGCTAAAGTGATCAGAAAAGTCATCCCTTTTGTATTATTTTAATCTTTTTCAGACTTAAGGGATTATGCTACAAAAAAGAACTACTGGAGTTCTCTTTTCGTCCCTTTTCAAACTCTCTAAACATGAAAAGGACCGAGTTGTCTTTGTCATTAAACTCGTTAAAACAATAGCGACAAACTTGTCCACCCAGACAAGAACGAGTTTCACTGTCGCTAGACTCGCTAAAACATAGCGACAGGTTTGCCCGAAGGGAAAATTATAGAACAAGCATATGTTATCCTACTCAAACTTGACAAAAATAAAGAGGTACTAGTCAGCAATGACTGGGAAAAAGGGAAGAAAACTTGAAGAATTGCCATGATTGAGTCGGGTTGGGTTATTCCGTTCACCAGTCATATCACCATTGGTCCTCCATACCATCCATATTTTGGGGTTAACGCTACCAATCCATCTCAGTTTCACTGATATGTTCAAGAGAAGTCATTCAGATAATTCACCACTCAGTTAATGCATCATCCACTGCAATACCTTCAACCTCCATTTTTCATGACCGGCATTCCTGAACCTTGTGTCATCGATCGTTTTCACCTCCAGAAAATCATTTGCTTTGTTTCGTGTCATAGATGTGGGATACATTAAGGCCCTCCTATGACGGGTCACTTCTTGTCGACATCAGCTCATTATCCAAGAAGTTAACTTAGAAACAACCCTTTCAGTGCTTTGAAGCTTGCATGCCTCAATGGGTGGCTTCTCACTTCTAGCGACAGGTTTACATCAATGGCCTTCGACCAAAAGATTTTGCGTGGTGTTCGACATCGGATCATATATTCACACCACATGAATTGTATTGTAGTACCTTGAGGGTCATTATCATTATCGGTGATTCCTCTCGCGCATGTTAACAGCTTACATTATTGGCTGGTAATCAGGTGATGTCTTTCCCTGTTCGACTTCAAGACATCTTTTCATATGGATCGACTTGTACATCAAGCAAAGATTGAACGAGTTTGAAGACCCCGGATCTAGTTTCATCCATCTGGGTTGGGATATATTCAGGGATATAAAGACATCAAATGTACATAGAAGTTGCACAGATAGTCATCTAAGCCAGGGAAGATGACTCTTCATATGAAGAACCATTTTGCGACAGCAAACAATTATCTATCCTATGTACATGAAAATGAATTTATAAAGCTGAGCATGGGAATGCTTGCCTTAGCTAAATCATGAAAATAATATGATGATGATGTATTTTATTGTATCTTATATAGGTCACCTTCCAGTTTGAATACCTTGGATCCTCATGATAAAGCATTTCACCCGACATCAAAAGATTTACGACTTCATGCTTTAGGGGGAAACTGTTATAGACATATTTGGAAACTAAAACCCCATTCTTATATGTCGATAAACCAAGGGCTCTTTAACCCCTAAAATTGTTGTTTCATACCCTAAAGGATCATAGTCAACTGACTACATCATTCCCCAAAAGTTCCACCTAAAAAACCACTCAGAACTGGCCAAAACTGAACCATACTGACTACCCCATTGTCAAGGTGTGATGTATACTGACTTCTACACTAGCCAGGTGTGATGCATAATGAAGAGGCCTTCTGTAGGGTGCGATGAGTGAGGATGGACAAATGTCCGAGACAATTTGCTAAGTAGATGCTCATGGAATCTTCTAGAAACTTCTCCTATGACACTTGCCTCTCTAAATTCACCCAGGGATGAGTAAGAGATCCAAGAAATCTCCAAGTGGAACCAAGAACAACAAGTGGAATGACACTAATCCAAAAACCAGAGATGACTCACACCCTTGCAGACATCTATAAATGGATCCCTCATCTGAGGGATCTAGGGGCTGGAATTTGGTAATTTGTAAGGAAGTACTGATAGTTTGTCTTTGAGAAAAGACAATGTATTGTTGGGTGAGCTTTCTTTTCATGAGGTAAAGAGGGCTTTGATGCTAGGAGGATGATGTTGGATCAGACAGCTGGGTTGTAATTCTCCCTTCTACTATTAATAAAGTTCTTTGAGTTTTCCTCCATACAATCGTGTATTTTTGAATGTTGTTATTTGTGAATGCTATTGTATGTTCAATGTATTTCTAATTCTGCATTGGTTATGATATAATAGATCGAGATGCTCTGATGGTGTTTTGTTACTTTGTCTCTATAGGTATTCATCGAGTGGGATAAGTAGGAGAAGAGGTGCAAGCTCTATCAAGGGAGAGAGAAATCAAGCAAGGAATCAAGCGGAAGATCCAAGTTGGTCCCTTTGCTTCTCTCTTATCTATCATACATAAAGGAAATCACAAATTTCTTTGATTGTTTGTTTCTAGGATAGCTACCAATCCTAGTGGGACTAGCATATCGAAAAGACACTAGTTTTCTTGGAAACACCATCGCATCCAAAACCATGGACCAAAAACCATCGCATCCAAAACCATGTGCGAAAAACATGCACAAAACCATAGGTAGGTCCGCCCAACCTAATATAGTGTCCAAAACCAAAATTTTCCGGGGCGCTGCCCCAGACCCCATAGAGTGGGGTTACCTACACCCCTTAAAACCCCCTGTGACTCCCCCCGCTACGCAATTGGCACAACGAAGCAAGGGCTTCGCCCCCCCTCTAAACCAGTTATTAACTACGTGGGCTAGTCATGGAAAGAATATAACACAACCCAACATTCTCCCACTTGTTGTTTTCTTTCCACAGGGGGCCACAAGAGAGCTTAGTCATTTATCCAGCCCTGAAATGCCCATTGTTTCTCTACACCAAGAGAACTTCTCAAATCTCACAGATTTTGTCAATGCATCTACAATATTCTTCAAAGTGTCCACCTTTACCAGCAACACCTTTTTTTCTTCTATCATATTTCTCACAAAGTGATATTGAACATCAATGTGCTTTGTCTTTGAATGACATGCAGGGTTCTTTGCCAAGAATATTACACTTTGGCTATCACAGTCTATCCTTATAGCTCCCTGTACTAACCCCATACTTGAACACAATCTCCGCAACCAAGCTGCTTCCTTGCTTGCATGAGTGGCTGCCATGTATTCTGCCTCTGTAGTTGATAGTGCCACTACAGATTGTTTCTTACTCATCCAACTAACTGCACCTCCAAATAGGTTAAACACATGCCCACTTGTAGATCTTCTCTGATCTAGATTTTTAGCCCAGTCTCCATCCACAAAGCCACAAATATCCAACACTCTGTCCAATCCTGGTCTTCCTTGGTAGCACAAACCATAATCACTAGTGCCACGCAATTACGTGAAAACCCGCTTCATTGCCGCCCAATGATCCTTCCCTAGTTTTGACATAAACCTGCTCAATACTCCCACTGCATGTGCAATGTCTGGTCTAGTACAAACCATCACATACATTAGGCTACCGACTGCATTTTCATATGGAAAACGAGACATATCCTCTTCCTCTTCTTGTGTCTTGGGACACTGTTCAGCAGATAAATTTACACCTACAGGAATAGGAACCTTCACCGGTTTACTATCCTGCATATTAAACCTCTGCAATATTGTATTAACATACTTCCTATGGTTTAACCAGAGCTTCCTCTTTGCCTGATCTCTTTTAATTTCCATGCCCAAAATATAGTTTGCATCACCAAGATCTTTCATGTTTAATTTGGAGGACAATTGGGTCTTCAAATCTTGGATAATTTCGCGTTTCCAACAAGCAACATATCATCCACATACAAGACCAAATAAATAACATAGTCACCAATTAATTTAAAATACACACAGTGATTTTCTTTGCTTCTAGTGAACCCAAGTCCCCATATAAATGTATCAAATTTCTGATACCACATCCTTGGTGACTGTTTGAACCCATACATAGACTTCTTTAACTTGCATACCAGTTCTTTCTTACCCTTCACCGCAAAGCCTTCAGGTTGCTTCATGTAGATCTCCTCTTTCAGATCCCCGTGAAGAAATTTTGTCTTCACATCCATCTGTTCTACCTCAAAATCAAAAGTAGCAACAACAGATAAAATTAATATAATAGAAGTTACCTTGGCAACAGGAGAAAAAATATCACCAAAATCAATTCCCGACACTTGGGAATAACCTTTTGCTACCAACCGAGCTTTGTATTTATCCACCTTTCCTTCTGCATTTGTATTCTTCTTGAACACCCATTTGTTGCCAATGGGTCTAGAAACTCCACCAGATCCCAAGCCTCATTTTTGTACAAAGATGCCAGTTCATCAACCATGACCTCTTTCCAGAGTTTTCCATCCTCTGAATCTACTGCTTCCTTCACAGTTCTGGGATCATCATCAGTAATAGATAAAGAAAAATTTGAACAGAAAGTAGATGGACTATACCTTTCTAGCTGTCTTATTTCTCAAACTAATCTTCTCACACTCGGAGTTTGTAGCTCTTCATCTTCTGATTCCTCTTCTACTGTAGAGTCTGATTCTTCCTCCTTTATCTCAAACTCTATCTTCTTAGGTTCCTTTGGTTGGACTTCATGTTTAATGACATATTTTACCTCTCTAAACACCACATCTCGGTTGTACACAACCTTCCTTGTTACTGGGTTCCAAAGCTTATAACCCTTTAAACCATCCTTATACCCAATAAAGATGCACTTTTCAGATTTACTATCCAATTTGGTTATTTTCTCCTTTGGAACATGTACATATGCATCACATCCAAATACCCTCAGATGTGAAAGAGAGGTTTTCTTACTAGTCCATACCTCTTGTGGAGTCTTATCCTCCAATGTTGATGAAGGTGATCTATTGGCCAAGTAACATGCTATCTCCACCGCCTCTGCCCAGAATTCTTGTCCTAACCTGGCACCACTGAGCATGCTTCTTGCCCTTTCCAACAATGTCTTGTTCATTCTTTCTGCAACTCCATTTTGTTGAGGTGTATATGGAGTAGTATTCTGTCATGTTATACCACACTTCTTACAATAATATTCAAATTCCTTACTGCAAAACTCTCCACCATTATCTGTCCTTAACACCTTTATCTTCTTCTCTGTTTGGTTTTCCACTAGAGCCTTAAATTCTTTAAACCTATCAAAGACTTCATATTTCCTCTTAAGGAAATATATCCATGTATTCCTTGAGAAGTCATCTATAAATGATACATAGTACACAGACTTATCCAGTGATGGAACCTTCACAGGTCCAAACACATCACTGTGCACAAGCTCTAATATCTGTTTCTCCCTCTTACCACTAGAGGGGAAACTCACCCAATTCTGCTTCCCATATACACAATCTTCACAAAAATCAAAATCCAGAGAGCTATTACTCATACCTTCTACCATACCTTTACCATGAAGTATTCAAAGGCCCTTCTCTCCAATATGTCCAAGCCTTTGATGCCACCTCATGGTCTTCTCTCCAGAGACCACTAGATTTTCTGCTCCACCTTCAGAAACCACTGAACTGTTGCACCCATCAACAACAGTGCTACCTTGGAGCTTTTACAGAGTTCCAACTAAAATTCCTTGCATCAATACCAGTGCCCCCCGAACCATCTTGCAGGTATCCTTCTCGAACACTGTTTTTACACCTGCATCATCCAGCTTGCTTACAGAAATCATATTTCTGTCTAATGTAGGAATATGCAGAACACCCGGAAGTGTTCTAACCCTTCCACCTTGCAACTTCAACTTTACTTTTCTGTGACAAACGATTCTAGATTTCCTGTCATTCCCCAAGAAGACATCACCACCATCATATTTCTCATACTTTCAGAACCACTCTCTATGGGAAGTGAAGTGAAAGGATGCACCTGAGTAAATCAACCATGCCTCATGATCTACATGTGTACTTGAATAAGCCAAGTACACATCCCCACCTTCATTTGAGGTGGTTTTCGCCTCTGCAAAAGGAGCATCATCAGATCCCTTTCCTTTGTCAGGAGCTTTAGATTTACAGTCCCTTTTGTAGTGCCCTTCCTTTCCACATTTCCAACACACCACCTTTACAGGTTTTCCTAGAGATTTAGATCTCCCTCTAGATTTACATCTCCCACTCGATGACTTATTTTTGTTTCTATTCTGGGACCGTCCTCATACAAACAAGGCATCACCATTTTGGCTCTCCATATTTTTCCATCTCATTTCCTCCATTAGCATGGAAGAGACTATTTCATCAAACTGCAAGGCAGTTGCATTGCTACCTATTGCAATAACGAAACTATCCCATGAATCTGGTAGAGAACACAACAAATTGATGCACTTATCTTCATCTGAAATTTAATATCAACAGATGATAACTAACTTACCACAATATTAAATGCGTTCATATGCTCTATCACCAAGTCTCCATCTTTCATCCTCAGGTTATACAACTTTTTCTGTAGGAACAGTTTATTCACCAAAGACTTAGATTGGTACAAAGTCCCTAACTTGTCCCACAAATCCTTCACCATAGCTTCCCCTGATACATTCAACAATACTAAATCTGAGACACGCAATCGTATTGTGCTCTTTTCCTTCTGATCTAAATTCTTCCATTCTTCATCAGACGCTCCCATTGGTTTAGTACCTGGATCTACCATGATCCACTAATATTTATCCACCAACAGATCCTCCATCTTGAGTTTCCACAACTCAAAACTCTGACCATTAAATTTCTCGATCTCTATCTTTCCACTGCTCGTCATCTTCTTTCACCACCAGAATCGATCCCGTAGATCTCCCACTGAACGGGGTCTACCACAGGCCTAAGCGAAACCCCTCAGCAAAAAAGGCATCCCCTTGAAGCCAAAACAGCTCTGATACCAAATGTAGGTTTTAACCCCATACAGAAATTACTTGCATATGATTCTATAACACAGAAAATAAACAATGTGAGAGCATAACACATAAAACACATATACGTAGAGATTTCCCCTAGATCCCAAAACCAGGACTACTAGCTTGATTTTTCATTACATTCCTTTCAATGTTAGAATACATATTTATACATGCCGAAGCATCCAATACCATGGGCCAAGAACTATCGCGTCCAAAACCATTTGCGAAAAACATGCACAAAACCATAGGTAGGTCCGCCCAACCTAATATAGGGTCCAAAACCAAAATTTCTGGGGCACTGCCCTAGACCCCATAGAATGGGGTTACCTGCACCCCTCAAACCCCCTGTGACTCCCCCCGCTATGCAATCGACGCAATGAAGGGGGGGCTCTGCCCCCCTTCTAACCCCTCGATTAACTACGTGGGCTAGTCGTGGAAAGAATATAACACACCCTTGTTGCTGACACAGTTATTCTACTTGCCTCCATGCGACGCGACGGGCAAGAAATTACCTTACGACCCACTGTTGCGACTCCTACACCTAACGGTCTGAGGTCTAATTGGGAATTCTTACTAGGGAGATCCTGTTGACATGTTGGTGGGTCCAGCACCGTCAACAGGTCTTTTACATCCTCTCTTAATTTTTTATTTCCTCCCCTTGTATTGACATGTTTTCCATTAATTAAGCCAATTTAATTGAATCATTTGCAGTTGAAGAAGAAAGAGGTGTTGCAGAAGAGGATGTCCATGTTGTTGTAGTTGTTGTAGGAATGTCTATTTGAAGTAGTGATGCAATAGGCACTGCATCAAGAGGAACCGTAGCAAGTTGGGAACTTTGTTCTTTCTCTTTGATCAACTTATCCATCTCTGTGTCCATTTCCTTAATTTTTGCACTCTGTTCCACTAGTAGCTTCAGCATTTCTTCTTTCTGTATCTTTATTTCTCCTAACTCTTTTCCCTGGGGATCTTCAGTGGCAGGCAGCTTCAATTGTTTCCTCAAGGATTCTATGTCAGCATTATTCTTCTTAATGATCTCTTCCATGTATTTTGAATCAGTTGGATCAAAGCCTACTTTGATCACCATTTCCTCCAAATATCTAATTTTGTTGTCTTTGGCCAGAGAGGAAATTTTCTCTAGTTTGAGATGTGATTGAACATTGTTGAAAGCCAGTTGTAGTTTAGAGGTTGTTGGGATAGGGACACTTGGGTCATTTTTGGGGTTAAGATAAACCAAGTTTTAATACAATTTTTGTAAATAATGTAAAGTCTCTGTGATTTGTGGATGTGGAGCACGTAGATGGGTAAGAGTCAAAGGGGTTTAGCCCCTTGTTTTATGTAAAGTTTGAGTCAGTTTTTACATTCACCCATTGTCCATGGACCATGGAATTGTATGAAAAAGGTTATAAATAGGTGTGTCTTAGAGAGTCTAAGAAAAGGAGGAAGTAGTATGATGAAGTGATAAGGACAAGAAGTGGGTAAGATAGAAGAAGAAAGGCTTTGCAGCTGAGTGCATAGAGGCCTAGGTAGAGTCTGCAGCTAAGTGTGCGGACCCCTGTAGCTTTGTGCGCGGGGTAGTTTTGAGTCTGTAACCTTGAATTGAAGATCAATAAAGATATTTTCCAAAAAATTCTTGTGTATTTCTATTTCTTTCTGTTAATGCTATATTATTTCGATAATGATGTGTTTTAATGAATATTGATTAAATGTTATGCGATTCTCTTGAATAAATTTTAATGATGTACGTAATGCATGTTTAAGCATTTTTGCCAAGACTCTAATGAATTCTCTGATTTTTAATAATAACTTAAGTAAATCTGTGAACCCTAATGTAGGACTGCTCTTTGATGCGCGTAAGTAGACAAATTGACTATTAAAGGTCCGCAAGGACTGATCATAGACCTTCGCAAAGGTCTAAAGGCTGCTATAATAGAGTTGCAACAACGTGCCCTAAGAGTGTATCGATTTGCGTGAAGGAATATCTGAGGTGCTAGAAGACATCACACTAGTCTCTGGATGCAAAAACTTGGTTCTTTCATCCACCATATTGCTTTGTGTGAAACTGTAGCCTGCGCTATGCTGATTGTTGCAAAAAGGGCCAGTAGTGTAGGGTTTTGTTGGTTGGCGCAACTAACTCTAAACCTAGGTCAGGACCCCCTAAGCCAACAGAGGTAGTAAGGACAGTCTGTGTGAAGTTTGAACAAACCATTTCTCTTGTTTGCTTGTGCATGTTTATTTGATCCAAATGATGGATATCCTTTGCCTCAAACTCTAATGTAGTCTACTTGAAATCATCTTCTGATTTAGGTTAATGAACCTATTCCTGTAATAATTTTATATGCATGCTCCCTTTCTCTGTGTCATAGGCTAAAATGATCCTATGTTGAATTGAGGGAGACTACTTCCTGAAATGAGCATAGATATTATCATGGAGGGCTTCATTTCTCTATTTAATTTCTCTGTATCTTTGAAATATATCCAGCTACCTATGTTTTGTAAATGACACTGGTGTATGAGGTTTTGTAGCTATATTATCTTTAGTGGTTGAATATGATGGAAAATCAGTGGTGCTACTACCAAACTTTAAATTCTGAAGGCCATAGAGCACAATAGCACCCTCTATTTCCTCCAATGGTGGGAAATATACCTTGGAGGTTGTCTTTGGCTTTTTGGAATAAATATTGGACTCCTTTGCTGAGACTTCTGTAACTGAAGGTGAGTCCTCTTCTCTATGCCTTTTCTCAATCTTCTCTCTAGGGGTAGGAGTCTCTAAAGCGGTTTTTGGCAGCACCTATTCTTCGGCCTCCTACAATGTATTCTCTACCCAATCCTGTTGATTCCTATATTTCTCAATATCTAGTCTCTGGGTATGTACATAGGGGGTTCTCTTTTATTCCAATCTTAGCTTAGAAATCACCCAAAAGGGGTCATAAGACCATGTGAAGCTGAGGGGAAAATTCATTTGTTTCAAAAGGAGGCTTGCTTCCTCTCCTGTTGCTCTGTTTTTATAGATGAATGGCCCTATATGTGTTTTGATTCTGAATTGTGACTTCTTCTTAGCTGCCACAAAGTGAATATTGTCTGATTGGATTATTTGTTTGATGTACTCCAAGGTAAATATCTGCATGGGAAGATACTTTGGCAGTTTATAGGGTCGCATCTCGGAGCCATAAACCCTGATCTCTGTAAATGACTGGTCTAAATACCAATCTCCTCTCTTCACTTGCTCACTGAGATGCAGCACCTTTTGAATGTCCTCACCGATCCTGAGAATCTGCTATCCACTCAGCAAACAACTTGTTGGATATACACACTAATCAATAAAATATTTGAACCTATACTCCTATGATTTCTTACTGATAATTGAATTCCAAAGGATTATGGACTGAGGTTCACCCTACTGATTGAGTTTCTAAAATACAAATGGAAACCTGTCTGTCTGGAAGAAAATAAACATGTGCATCAGAATGGAAGAGTACCTGAACATTCCTTCAGTTAAAAACTAAAGGAATTGTTCATGTATTACATCTGCAAGAAAGTGACCATAGTCAAAGATGATTGACAGTCCTTCTTATGTGGAAATGGTGGATAGAAAGCCTAAAATAGTCTCATCTACCCATTCATCTGAGAAGTACCCAAGTAAGCAAGACAAGATAGAGATGATTTGTTTGGTTCTTTGGGGGAAAATAGAAGAGGGATAAAGGGGGTTCTTCTGGGGTAATTTAGAATCTTCTGGTATAAAAACTTCAAAAATCCTAGCTTTTTGAAAAGTGTGCAACAAGAAATTCTTGTTGAGAATGCAACAAGATGATGGAGCTTAGTGGAAAGGAGTCGCATTCACTAAGTGGGCCTGCAGGAAAATTATGGCGCAAAGCCTATTTTTATACTATGTCTATTTTTAGACATATGGATCATGGTCTATGAGTTGCACGATGTTGTTTATGGATTATTGGTCATGTTGGGAAAAATATATGGACTTCTATTTTGGATCACAGCAGGAGTGATCAAAGTCTATTTTTAGACTGCTAGTCAAAAATAGAAAAGTCAAATATTATTGTCTCATAATAATATTTAGACTAAACTTTATCTTATCCTCTTGGAGCACTTCAGTTTGAGCTACAGATGTGGCACATGCAGCTTTCAGAAGGAGATACACTTTCTTTGTGGGTCATTTGAGCTATTGCATGCAGGACATCAGTTAGAACTCATGTGGTTGAGTTCTGTGGAGTTGGATGAGCAGTTAATGGAGTTTTGTTCAGTTTGACTTAGTTGAACTAGTTGTATTTAGTCTAACTGGAAAATAGACTAAGTGATGAGTCGTGTGAATTAGTTATTAATTGATTCACTAATTATTAACTCATAATGCAACTGAAGAATACATCAGTTAACTCAGTGCATGTACAGTTCAATGGAGACAGGTGTTAGAGGTTGAGATTGCTATCAGTTGTGACTATAGTTGTGCATGAGATTTTGCATAATCAAAGGATTGAGTATGCCCATGAGAATTTCATATGCCCAGTGATATAGCCTATGCTCACATGATTTCCAGTGTGAGTGATTTTCCCAAGGTAAATAGAACTTGGAACGAGTTTGGATTCATTCATTCTCATGCAGGATTGCGCAGTCGAGGTAGGCAAACAGTGGAGGAGATTTGAGGCATCAGATCTGAGCTAGTTTTGCGTGTAACAGGTGGAGATAGTGTTGAGTACTTGTGAGGAGTATTGTACTATGTATTGTTACATGTTCTCAATCATTATAATATTTTTCAGTTGTATGCTTTCCCCAGGTTACATACTGTGTTAATGTGCGCATGCGATTGATGTTTCATTGTTTTTAATGCTGCTAAATTGATGATCAACGTAGAGAAGGTTATGTATTATGCATGTATTCCGCAATAGTGTATAATCGGGATAATCTCTGTGAATAAGTGTTTATTATTCAAAATTTCTACATGGTATCGGAGCTGGTTGATTTGTAGAAAAAGTTCTACAGGATATCAAAGCGGGATTAATCATCAGATCTATTATTCAGAAAGTGTTTACATTTTATTTCCTCAGGTAGAGTCTGTAATCAGGCCAGGTAGCTTCTGGATTCATCCTTCTTTTGGAAGGTGAGATATCTGGTGAATGCCCATACAGTCGATCTCTGTACAAGAAATACTTTGTTCTCACAAATTTTAGATCAGAAGCGGTTGAGTTTTGAGCCGGTGGAATGGCGCTCAAGGATAAACTCAGAAACATTAAGTGTGAGAATGGAGATAGTATGCCCAGGTATCTCACGAAGTTCACCCAGTGCCGGGATGAGCTGGGAAGTGTGGGGGTGACTGTCGAGGATGAGGATATTGTGAGTCTAGCACTCCTTGGCCTTCCTAAGAGTTGGCATAGCTACCAGGACTCGGTGAATGGAAGGGAGAAATTGCCAAGATGGGAGAGACTTTGGTCAGATCTTGTGCAAGAGGAGATTAGATGGTGCACCAGAGATAGTTCTTCATCTATGCATGATGAGGAGAACTGTGCCTTAGCGAGTAAGGCGAAGAAGGGGAAGGGGAAGGCTTCTCTTTCCGAATCCAGTTCTTCTAATGATGAGAAGAAGGTTGACAAGTCGAAGGTGTGATGCTTTCGTTGTCATGAGTTGAGCCATTATGCTACTAATTGCCCAAAGAAGAAGTCCAAGAAGGGATCCGGGGAAGGATCTGAAGGTGAGGCACTTGCTTCACAGTTTGAGTTGGATTTCACACTCTTCGCATGCATGGTTTCATCCATGATGGGAAGTGGTTGGTTTCTTGACAGTGGATCTTCTTTCCACATGACCAGTGACAAAATTTTGTTCAGTACTTTGGAGGAGAAAGATCTCCATATACTCATATCGATGGGTAGTGATGAGAAGTATAGTGTCTCAGGTGTAGGCACGGTTATTTTTCAAAGGGAGCATGGAGCTCGCCTTACCTTGACCGATGTCAAGTATGTACCAGGACTGAAGAGAAACTTGGTGTCGATCGCTATGCTGGAAGACAGAGGCTATGATGTAGCCTTATGTGAGGGAAAGGTTTTCCTTAGACACATCATCACTAGCTAGGTGAAGCAGATTGGTTCACGGGTCAAGTACCTGTATGCTCTTGAGGTTCAAGATGCATGCAAAGCCTTGAGCAGCAAGGCAACTGATGAAGACTTGGTGGTTGAGAGGGAGCGTATATTACCTCTCAACATGCAGAGCCAGATGAAGTCTCAGACGATTGTGGAGGAGCCACAATTGGTGCAGCAGCTTCAGGAGGTTGTGGAGCAGCCACAACAAGGGAAGCTGAGAGGAGATCGAGTAGAGACATCTACTCATGTAGAGACCTCCAGTATGGGAAACTTTGAGCCAGGTGGGCTGAGGGATCGCATGCAGCCATACCTCCAGGTAGGAGGTGGGGCGATATACAGTGATCGTTCCAAGGAGGACGGGCAGGATCCTTGAGGTACCCAACCTCTTGGATGAAACCTTGCTACGGGAGCCCCAATGTGTAGTAGCAGGAACTGATTGATTGGGTAGAGACAGATGCGTATGGAGCGGCAGAGAGAGCGACAGTGCAGGGAATCCTAGGACAGCGCATATCATGCAGGCTACAGCAATGCGAGAGGCACAAGTGTTTTGCACAGTGCTAGGTGGCACAGAGAGGTGTGCAATTGTGCGAGATGCATGGGGATGTTGCAGTAGCACAGATGTCAGAGAGGGAGCACTTGTCAGTAGCAGGTAGAGCTTCAACATCAGAGTATGTTCCTAGCCCAACAAAGTGGTCAGTTGGGAGTGTTTTTTGTTCCAAGCGTTGTTGGAGCAAAGTGGACCGGGCAGATGTGTTGCATGCAGAACATTCCAGAGTTATAGGATCAGGTTTGAGAGGAAGCCTTTCTTGTTGAGAGGGAGTGTTGAAAAGTGTGAAACAAGAAATTCTTGTTGAGAATGCAACAAGATGATGGAGCTTAGTGGAAAGGAGTCGCCTTCACTAAGTGAGCCCGCAGGAAAATTATGGTGCAAAGTCTATTTTTATACTATGTCTATTTTTAGACATATGGATCATGGTCTATGAGTTGCAGGATGTTGTTTATGCATGATTGGTCATGTTGGGAAAAATAGATGGACTTCTATTTTTGGATCACAGCAAGATTGATCAGAGTCTATTTTTAGACTACTAGTCAAAAATAGAAAAGTCAAATATTGTTGTCTCATAATAATATTTAAACTATAGACTTTATCTTATCCTCTTGGAGCACTTCAGTTTGAGCTACAGATGTGGCACATGCAGCTGTCAGAAGGAAATATGCTTTCTTTGTGGGTCAGTTGAGCTATTGCATGCAGGACATCAGTTAGAACTCATGTGGTTGAGTTCTGTGGAGTTGGATGAGCAGTTAATGGAGTTGTGTTCAGTTTGACTTAGTTGAACTAGTTGTATTTAGTCTAACTGGCCAATAGACTAAGTGATGAGTTGTGTTAATTAGTTATTAATTAATTCACTAATTATTAACTCATAATGCAACTGAAGAATACATCATTTAACTCAGTGCATGTACAGTTCAGTGGAGACAGGTGTTAGAGGTTGAGATTGCTATCAGTTGTGACTATAGTTGTGCATGAGATTTTTCACAATCAAAGGATTGAGTATGCCCATGAGAATTGCATATGCCCAGTGATATAGCCTTTGCTCACATGATTTCCAGTGTGAGTGATTTTCCCAAGGTAAATAGAACTTGGAACGAGTTTGGATTCATTCATTCTCATGCAGGATTGCGCAGTGGAGGCAGGCAAACAGTGGAGGAGATTTGAGGCATCAGATCTGAGCTAGTTTTGTGTGTAACAGGTGGAGATAGTGTTGAGTACTTGTGAGGAGTATTGTACTATGTATTGTTACATGTTCTCAATCATTATAATATACATATAATGTGAGGTTTTCAACTGTATGCTTTCCCCGGGTTACATACTGTGTTAATGTGCGCATGCGATTGATGTTTCATTGTTTTTAATGCTGCTAAATTGATGATCAACGTAGAGGAGGTTATGTATTATGAATTTATTCCGCAATAGTGTATAATCAGGATAATCTCTGTGAATAAGTGTTTATTATTCAAAATTTCTACATAGCTCTCTAGGGAAAAGTGAGATTTAGTAAAAAAAATGAAGAGATTCAATGGAAAAGGGAGTTAGGGATTCACTGTGTGGGACCTACAACACTTGGTTTATATTCTCAAGGGTAATGGTGAAAAGGATTTCACCATTAAGGGAGATGATTGCTCTTTTACTTGAGAGATAAGAGGAATTGCACTTGAGGAAGAACTCGGGGAAATAATAGGATTGGGGGAAACAAACAGGGGTAGTCTAGATTTCCAAAGGCCAATCTCATCAAACTGGTCAAGATAGGTGTCTCGAAACCAGCAGTGTAATTTGGAAAGGTCGAATACACACTATGTTTCGGCAATTTCATATTCTCTATCAGCAAAGGGAATGTGGTCTAAATACACAGAGGAGAGAGCATTGGATTTAACACAGTGGCATTAGTTTTGTCTTTTGGGTCCATCATGATAATAGGACGGAATTGGAGAATATGACAACATCATGGTAGAGGACCACTGTTAATTGTGCAGGAAGGAGGGCACAGAGGAAATTCCTCTGTGAGCAATGGATGATTAACGGGGGAAAATAGGGATCGAATTGGTAGCATTCTGGCAGTATGAGAGTGCGGAAAGAATGTGATTGAGGGTGAGAGGGAAGATTTATAGGTTCGCACAGGAGCGGGAACCATTGGCTGAACAGTTGTCTGGGAGGAGAATTAATTCAGAAATGGGAAATTTCAATAGGAGGAAGTGGCGAATGGAAGGGAGCAACGGTTAATTGACATGGCAACCAGCGGTAGGGGAATGGAGGCATGGGACCGTTGGCGAGAAGGAGATATGTGGTAGTAAGGGAGTGGAGGTGGTGCGTGATGTAACCAGGAGAGTGGATTATGGCAGGAGCAGTGAAAAACCACTTTCGGAGGGTAGTAGGAGTGGTATATGGTATTGAGAGGGGGGGTGCGAAAATTTGTGGTGGTGACACGTAGTAGTGTGACCAACGAGGAGGAAACTACTTTTCAGAACCCTTGGCCCCCCTCGTCGATAAAGGGAAACATGGCCGGGGGGGCGAAAAGGCTTGGGAGTCGTTCGATGAGATGGGGATATGATCGGGAATGGGAGAGATGAGCATGGTTTAAACGCTAGCGACAAATTGTCCCATCGCGCACATATTTTTACAATAAGGTCCAAACTTTGGACAAATAACACCAAGTTTTAACATGTTTCATAACAATTTTAATTTTCCCCTAAACTAACTTAATTAAAAGCAATTAGGGTGCATTTAGGAGTGCAAATTCTCATTTATTATGGCATTTTTAAAAGACTAAACACCTATTCAAAACTAATCTAGCAATTACATTAATCTAGATTACACAATTGGATTAATTTATTCACGTATTCTACCTAACCTAACCTTAGCCAAGATTACACTATTTGGATAAGTTATTCATTCTAATCTAATTAACATAAATTTAAATTTGCTTGAACATGATTAAGTAGTGTGTTTCAAACAAAAAAAAGTATTGTGGAATTTTAAACAAGCTGCACAAATTTTCATGAATTTATTCTTCAAAATTATTGTACTATCAGTGGCACTTCAACTGGCATCACTTTCACATTTTTCTTTTCTGTGGGGTTGTTTTATCATTTATTTTTCATATATATATATATATATACCCTCTTTTCATTTTTTATTTTTATTTATATATATATTTTTTGGAAATCATTTGCAGTATGAAATATTATTTACAATTTGAAATTTTGAAAGAAAACATCCAATCATCATTTGATCCTACAAATTATAGGACCCTAACACATGGAATCAACCCAAATAGGTTTAGAAATTGTTTCCTCAAATGAATAAGGTTTTATATCAATGAGCTTAGTCATGAGAGACACGTAACTGGTGTACCTATCAAGTGACCTCCTCTGCCTGTGTTTTGATATAGGGGCTCCCATGTTCTCCCTAGCATCCTGCAACAATTTATAAGCTTCTTTGGTTCTCTTTATCCCTTCTCTAGAAGATTATGGTTAAGTGGGTGCCTCTACTCATCCTCTTGTCCACTCCACTACACATGGCTATTGCATAACCTCCTGAAGCTCAACCTGAGGCTCCTCATTTGGAGCTAGAAGCTCCTTCTCTGGTGGGATACTCATCTTTCGTTCCAGAGAGAATCTCATAGCCATCTCCTCATCGATCTTGACATATCTCCTCACAATTGTCAACCTTAGTGAAGGTAAATAAACCCAATAATTGTGTGGAGTTTTGGTGTATCCTATAAAATATCCCAACTCTACAGTAGGCTTAAGTTTCTTCCTTGAATCCTTGGAGACATGGCAATAAACTGAAGCTCCAAAAATTCTGAAATGAGACACATCAGGGTTTCTTCCAAAGAAATCTTCCTCCAGCGTGATCATTCCAAGTATTCTATGAGGAATCTGGTTCTTCAAGTATACTATTGTGTTGTATGCTTCTTCCCATAGATGTAATGGAAGCCCCTAATCATGCAACATGGCCCTTAATGCTCCCACTATGCTCATGTTCTTCCTCTCATCTACCCCATTCTGTTGTGGATTATGGGGTGCTATTAGTTCCCTTCGAATACATTTTTTGGCACAAAAATCCTTAAATGAATGCGAAAAATATTCACCTCCATTTTCACTCTTGAGAGCCTTCACCTTCTTCCCAGTATCCTTCTCAACAAATTCCTTGAATTCAACAAATTTTGAGAAAACTTCATCCTTCTTCCACATGAAGAAGATCCAACATTTTCTAAAGAAATCATTAATAAAAGTAACATAGTACTTATTTTTTGTTGTGAAGGCTATAGAAAATGGTCCACAAACATTAGAGTTGACTTGCTCCAAGATTGCATTTGCTCTGCTATCTTGTCCATGGAAAGTAGATTTGACATATTTCCCCAATGTGCATCCCTTGTAGACATCTTCCTGGACAAGGGAGACTTTAGGGCATGATTTTTAAGGCACCATGGTGTAGATGACCCAATCTCCTATTCCATAGTTCTCCAATATCTTGACTCTACACCTTTTCAGCCTTACTTCTCAATGCAGTGCAATCTCCCACCTCAAGTTTGTATAGGTTATTGACTTGAACCCCGATTTGTTTCACTTGCACAGTAGTTATTTGTCTCAGAAAAGGCTTTCCCTTTACTTAAAATAAAAGCATAACCTTTATCCTCCAATATCGTTGTAGATATCAGGTTCTTCTTCAACCTAGGTACAAACATAACATCTTTGAGGCAAAGAGGAGAGGATTTATCCCTCTCAAAGGTGACAGTACCAATTCCTGTATCACTATACCTCCCATCATTCCCCATTTCGATATGCATTTGGAGATCCTTCTCCTCTAGGCTACTGAAAAACTCCTTGCACCCTATCATATGGAAGGAAGCACCAAAATCAAGGTACCACACACTCCCTATAACAGTGTTGGTCATGCATACTGTTGTACCTTAAGAAACCAATTTCCTGGTTATGGAGAAATTGTGCTTAATACATTAATGATTATTGTTTGTTGTCACTTATTTGTCACTTTATTGACTTTGTTGTATTCTTAAATGAAGGACTTGGAAAACTTGGTCTTTAACCCTTAATACTTATGTGACCGGAAAATCTCAAAATTGCATTTGTTGCTAGATATAAATGATGAATAAAGAAAGCTTGAAGGAGAAGTTTAAGATAATATGTTGCTTAACACAGAACCTACTATCCGTCACTTAGAAGAATTATGAAAATGAGAATTAAATCATAGACAATATGTTGCTTGACACAAAAACTATTATCTGTGACCCTTGGAGAAGTTAAAGATAATATGTTGCCTTACACAGAAACTATTATCTATAACTTAGAAAGGAAGGTGAAAAATTCAAGTATAGGAGTGCTCTTTTAAGGAATTTTAACTTTATCTATATTATAAAATAAAGACCTGCAGCTTCATTACTATACTTGAAAGAAGAAAACATAAGATGACAAATGACAGAGAAGTTACAAAATTGTACCCAACAATTCCTGGGAACTTCTGATTCTTTCATAATTCAACAGTTGTATCAGGAATACAGTGGCCTAGTCTCCGGGTTCTCCAAAATTCCAACCACCCCTTCTTTGTAAATTTTCATCTTTTTATACACTGTGGAACACTTGTTGATTTCTAAAACTGTCAAATTATTTAACTACTTCTCTAACTATCTGAAATAAAATCTATTACAGAATTTTACAGAGGGTAAAAGACACCTCAAAGAACATGAAATAACAGGAAAATAACTGAATTTAGAAGAGAATGATAACTGATGGCTTGCTCTGTTAATCCGCTGTCGAGTTCTCCTGTATATGCCTTAATGATGTTTAATTCATTTTAGTTGTAATCAAATGTATTTGACTTGTGTAAACCTGGGCTTACATATGTATCGAGTGTTTTGATTGGCCAAAATACAAAGAAAACATACCCAATTGCCTTCCTCTTCAGATTCGGCTCTAACACTGATTTTCCTCTTTACACATCGAAATCAACATGAACCTTTGATTAATATGGAACTCAAAAAGAATTAATCTTGCTTCATAAATCCGTCGGATCCACCCGTTCAGCGCTCCATTGACTTCGCATCGCAAATCGCAATCAGCCCTTTCAAATGTTATATCAATGTAAACCTTTACAATACGCGATAAGGCGGACGCGCCGAGAGTTTAAAACATAATGCATATATTTTCGGGTCCAGCCATTCTCCACCGTAGATTTCAACCCCAGGATCCGATGGCTGATATCAATTTCGGGTGGGCTATTTGCACGAGAGTTACTCGCCCGAAATGAGAGGTTTTTCTCTCTCCTTTAGTGCTATGTGTCAACCATTGAATGGAATTGAGCGTTTTCCTATAAATACCGTTTACCACTTTTCATCCACTCGAAATCCCGCTTATAGTTTTAAATCCGCCCTTTGTCTTGGTTAACACCCAGACTTATACATGCCTAATGACTGTAGATCTTCGACCATCGACAGCGACGACGCACCTTCATATTTTTCTTCCACCAGTGCTTCTGGTTAATCTCCGCCATTCATTACTTGATTCCAATCTACATGATTAAGTCTGGATCATTCATTCCCTTCGACCTCATCCGTTGATCTCCAAGATTCAACGATTCTTGTGCATTCATTCTTCATCTGTCCACTCACTTTGACTTTGCGCCATTTATTCAGTATTTTGAGGTTCTGGGGCTTTAAAACATAATATATATGTGTTTCGGGTCCAACTATCATGAATTACAATCGGCTAACGCTGAGGTGCTATGTTATAATTGCCCACTGTCGTTTGCAATTGCGATTTAATCGCATCGCTAACATATATATATATATATATATATATATATATATATATGATTTGGTTTGATCCTTGGCTATACCGGGGCTGATTCTTTTATTCTTACTTGTTCCTTTAGCGATTTCCAATATACCATTATCACTTCTTCCTCTTGCTTTTATCTATTTTTGAAGTATTTTCAAGTCATTCTTGAACAAAAAATGAACACTATAGGTAAAAAAAATGCATGTTACAACATATGGCTCCACCTGGGGATAGTGCTTTTGTCACAGAAGCACTAAGAACCGCAAATTAGTTCCTTGTCCTCGGGCATGGAGTCATACATTACGTCGCCAAACTTAACTATGTGAAAATTTTGTACAGTGAACCCACGCTGATATCTACAGTGATAGGATGCTTGTTATTTGATAGCAAAATATTGAGGATCATAGATCAGTAGCCTTAATTGGGCATGGAGTCCAAAACTGTGAAAACCCTGAAGTTTGAAAAACTGAAATCTGACATTCTTGAAGTTTGAAACCTCTGCAAACCAGTTTCCAACTGGGACAGTCATCCTTATTTATCCTCTAAAGTTAAACTAAATAACTTCAACTGAAAAACAAACGCTCAACACCTGAGCTTATTTATGTACAAATTCCTACATATGTACATGATTGATCTCCATCAAATGAAGTCAATCTTCCAATGGTACCAGGTTAGCATATGAGTGCCTGATCTAGAACCATTCTGCCAGTTAATCTTGAGAATACAATTCATCCTGAACAAAAATTAAATTATGCATAAGGGCAGCTCACAACAAAAGTTAGGAATATATCCACAAGGTAGGATGTGTAGACTGCTGATAAATTCCTCCATGTAATCTGCCACAGGATCTTCAAAAGTATAAGAAAAAATATGGTCCTGATCAGCTCCAAAAAATAAAGTCTCTATGTATGAAGGTTTCTGCTTGATTAAACCTTCTATTGGGATAATATGTTCAATAGAACAACCAGGAACATCTTTAAGAAAATGATCTATGTCACTTTCATGTCTTCACTTTTCATCTCTAAGCTTTGATTGAAAATAATTTGTAGTTCTAACTTCAGGAAGAAAAAGAATTTTTTTCACATTACTAATACGACATATGATCAACTTCAAATAGATTATTTACCTCTGATCCATGGTCATCATTATGTTCTTCAATGCACTGATATAAAATCTCTTTATCAGCTTTCTTTTTACATAAGATAGCCTCTTTTGCTATGACAGAAGGCTCAATATATTGTTGTCCAACATATCTCATTTGTTGGTTTCTTTCTCTATGTTCAACACCCAACTGATGAACTTGAATAGCTTCATCTTGTTCCCCATTTAAACCATTTTTATTATAGATAGGAGGACCATCAAATTTATCAAGATAAGATCTCTAGGGATTTATTTGCAACTTAATTATTTCTTCCTCTTTTCGAGTGCTGAGTAGAAATTCTTGATGCATGTTTGAACTTTCCTCTATCTGAATACTCTCTTGATTTGCTTGGAATTGGCTCAACCAATTCTCTGCTTGGGATATTATTGAAGAATTCTCCGCATCATTTTGAGAAAATGATAGTTCTTTGCTTTTAGAGACCTGCTCATAATTAGTTTGGCTATAACCTCACTCAATGCTTGATATATTATCAACATGATCATTAGTTTCTTCAACAGGATTATCATGAGCTTTTAAAGTTTCTTTAGCATCATAATATTCACAAAAACCTTCAAAAATAAACTTGTGTGGATAGTAAATTCTACAAGAAGAATTGAATATTGAATGGAAATCTTTCAAAGATGAAATGCTTGAACGAGGCAGAGACCTGAACCAAACCCTAGTTTCTAGGTCCAAAGAAAACAAAAACAGCTTCATCTTCACATCTTCATGAATGATGCCCTGCTACTTCATGCATTCATGAAATTCTTGGAGGTGTTGAGCAAGATCTTCATATTCCTTTCTACTGAATTTTGGAAGATACTCATTCTAGGCATATCATGAGGATAGCTAGTGATCCCAGTAAAATCAAATGGATCAAATTTATGGACTCAAAATGCAGGGAGAGCCATTAAAACCCAGAAAAGAAAACTTCAAAGTGCAGTGGAGTCACCAATAAATGTTGTAAGTCAAAATCACAGGTGTGAATGTACAACCAACTGTTGAAACTTATCACTCTCAAGAATCAGCTTCAAACTTAATAAACCTAGGGAAAAGTGTTCTTAATCAATTGTTTTGTAGGCTGAGCTTCTTGTGGAGTCGCCTTTTATTGCTTTTATTTGAAACAGCCAAGTATTTCCTCCTCACTGAACAACCAGAGGAAAATATTGAAAACCCAGGGAAAAGTGTTCTTGTCTTCTCTCCCCGGCAACGGCGCAAATTAATGTTGTACCTTAAGAAACCAATTTCCTGGATGTGGAGAAATTGTGCTTAAGATATTAACGATTATTTTTTTTGTCACTTTATTATTTGTTGTATTATTAGATGAAGGACCTGGAAAACTTGTTCTTTAACCCTTAATACATATGTGACCGGAAAATCTCAGAATGCCATTTGTTGCTAGATATATTTGATGAATGAAGAAAGATTGAAGGAGAAGTTTAAGATAATATGTTGCTTAACACAGAACCTATTATCCGTCACTTAGAAGAATTATGAAAATGATAACTGAATCATAAACAATATGTTGCTTGACACAGAAACTATTATCTGCGACCCTTGTAGAAGTTAAAGATAATATGATGCCTTATGTTAGGGCCTAGATTTGCCGCAGGCTAGAAAGGCAAGGGTCTAGGTCCACATCAAACCACGCTCAGCCTCGTAGCTAGCCCTACGAGGACAGGAGAGGGCTCTCTCCGGGTCGATCTCGGCAAAAGACAAGCGATGGGGCTCGAGATGACTGAAATAAAAGCTAATTTTAGGCTAGGTATGAAGTACAAGGGTTTGATTTGAGTTTTTGGGGGTTTTGTGCTGGAAACAGGGAAAGGCAAATTGGGCTCGGGGATGAGGCACAGTTTCTGCAGAGTTCTGATTGGGGCAAGGAAGGCAATCATTTTGATGCTTTAAAGTGAGTGAATGGATAGATCATACTGGTGAGGAGCTAAGGAGAGCAAGAGAGTCTCAAGAATTCTCCTTAAACAGATGAAAACATGGAAATTTAAACAAATTCAAAGGCAGAGCATAGCAGTTAATGGATTCTACCTTAATCACTCATTTGTTCAAATTCAGAAGAAGAGATAGGAAAATGATACACATAACACTAATGAACTTACAGTTACTTAGAGAAGAACACCATCAAAACATAAAGCCACATGGATCCCAAACAGTGTTGCAAAACCCTGGTCTTTCCTTAACCAAAAATGCAAAGATAGAATGTACAATGATATGCCAAAGCAATCCCTAGTGTCCAACCTTGAAAATGACTTAGGAATTACATGATATAGACTAGTCCAACCCATTCCCTTGCCTCTAGGGGTTGAGCTCATCATTCTAGGAGCTATTACAACCAATTCTAAACAAAGCACTAAAATCTAGGCAATCAAAACAACTTGCCTCTATAAGGTAGGAAACTGATTCATTCATTAAATTTTCACTTTTTAGTGAATGAATCCTCTAGAACAAGTAAATGAGTGCCAAAATTACATCATGTTTATCCAATTACATCAAGATAGAACAAAAATTACATCAAAAAGCAAAACTAGTCAAACTGGCCGAATTTCTGAGCTGGAAGGTGAAAAATTGAGCAAAAATCCTCTATGCGTCGCACCAAATTCTCTATGCGTCCCGCCACTTGCTCTATGCACCACGCCAACCCGGCTTCATCCAAATTCACCCAATTTCACTCTTACGCACCAAACTTGCTTTGAATAGTTTACTCTTTGCTTCTTGGCATGCAAATGAATTTCTAAAAATGGAAAATCTCTCATATAGCCATGGATCTTGATTTTTCTTTTCTCAAACCCATTTTTTTAATGTTTACACTTTGGTACTTTTTCACAAGTAATACAAACTCTGTATTTTTGTTTCCTCCTTGATTTTTTGGCTTGAATGATGAATCTTTGGCAATTTTTGCAGGGATAGTGGCATGTCTTGACAAAGGAAGACCGGGGCTGCGCCTGGAGAATTCAAAAACTGAAAAAAAATTTGAAAATTACATGGCAATTTATTACAAAACGAAATGACAAATTTTCTTCAAAACAGAGTTTTGAAGAAAAGTCATAGTCGAGCATATGATGATGAAAATATTGGAAATGAAAACTTACTAAGGACCTCCCTCATGGGTCTGCTGGCATTGTTGGACATTGTTGAAGACAAAATTAACTAACCCTAGACCTAATGACTGAAATGACTCTTGCTGATCAAGAGACTAAAACAGGACTGTAAGTGACTTTAAAACTTGATTTTGATGACAGACCTGAGCCAGCAATGATAAGGCATAAGGGGTAATGAATGACAAGATCCTTCCGTCAGATTATGGCATGCCCCTAGCAGAATGCAGATGATCGAGCTGAATGAGACACCTAAAAATGAAATGCAAAAAGAGAAATGATCTCTGACGGAGGGATGACCATATTGACTCTAACACCTTACACAGAAACTATTATCTATAACTTAGAAAGGAAGGTGAAAACTTCAAGTATAGGAGCGCTCGGAATTTTAACTTTATCTATATTAGCAAATAAAGACCTGCATCTTCATTACTATACATGAAAGAAGAAAACATAATATGACACATGACAGAGAAGTTACAAAATTATACCCAACAATTCATGGAAACTTCTAATTCTTTCATAAATCAACAGTTATATCAGGAATACAGTGGCCTAGTTTCCAGGTTCTCCAAAATTCTAACCACCCCTTCTTTGTAAATTTTCATCTTTTTATACATTGTGGAATAGTTGTTGATTTTTGAAACTGTCAAATTATTTAACTGCTTCTCTAACTATCTGAAGTAAAAACTATTACAGAATTTTGCATAGGGTAAAAGACACCTCAAAGAACATGAAATAATAGGAAAATAACTGAATTTAGAAGAGAACGATAATTGTTGGCTTGCTCTGTTAATCCGCTGCCAAGTTCCTCTGTATATGCCTTAATGATGTTTAATTCATTTTAGCTGTAATGAAATGTATTTGACTTGTGTAAACCTGGGCTTACCTATGTATCGGGTGTTTTGATTGGCCAAAATACAAAGAAAACATACCCAATTGCCTTCCTGTTCAGATTCGGCTCTAACACTGATTTTCCTCTTTACACAACGAAATCAATGCGAACCTTTGATTAATACGAAACTCAAAAAGAATTAATCTTTCTTCATAAATCCATCGGATCTGCCCGTTCAGCTCCATTGACTTCGCATCGCAAATCGCAATCGGCCCTTTCAAATGTTATATCAGTGTAAACCTTTACAATACGCGATAAGGCGGACACGCCGAGAGTTTAAAACATAATGCATATATTTTCGGGTTCGGCCATTCTCCACCGTAGATTTCAACCCTAGGATCCGACAGCCAATATCAATTTCGGGTGGGCTATTTACTCGAGAGTTACCCACCCGAAATGAGCAGTTTTTCTCTCTCCTTTAGTGCTACGTTTCAACCATTGAATGGAATCAGGCACTTTCCTCTAAATACCATTTAACATTTTTCATCCGCCTGAAATCCTGCTTATAGTTTTAAATCCGCCCTTCGTCTTGGTTAATGCCCAAACTTGTTTGCGCCTGATGACTGTAGATCTTTGACCATCGACGCCGGCGACACACCTTCAGATTTCTCTTCCACCAACGCTTTTGGTTAATCTCCGCCATTCATTACTTGATTGCGATATACATGATTAAGTCTGGATCTTTCATTCCCTTCGACCTCATCCATTGATCTCCAAGATCCAACGGTTCCTGTGTGTTCATTCTTCATCTGTCCACTCACTTTGACTTTGCGCCATTTCTTCAGTATTTTGTGGTTCCAAGGCTTTAAAACATAATATATATGTGTTTCGGGTCTGACTATCGTGAATCCCAATCGGCCAAAGTTGAGGTGCTATGTTATAACTGCCCACTATGATTTGCGATTGCGACTTAATCGCATCGCTAACATATGTAGATAGATAGATAGATAGATAGATATATTGGTTATGGCTACATATAAACATTTATATTATGATTTGGTTTGATCCTTGGCTATACCGTGACCCATTCTTTTATTCTTACTTGTTCCTTTAGCGATTTCCGATATACTATTATCACTTCTTCCTCTTGCTTTTATCTATTTTTTGAAGTATTTTCAAGTGATCCTTGAATGAAAAATGAACATTACAGGTAACAAAAATGCATGTTACAACACATACTATTAGGATGATCTCTAATTAGAATTTTGAAGCCATTGCTTCACCTCCTGCTCCTCCTGATGGCTTCTTGGTAGACTTCTTGTGTTGACATTTAGTTGCATAATGCCTATATTCGTGGCAATGGAAGCATTTTATCTTGCTCAATTATTTCTTCATGTCATTATTTTGGTTGGATTCAGTGCTTCTCTGGGTCTTCATTCCGTTGCCCTTCTTCCCCTTCCCAACCAAGGCAAAATTCTCTTCATCCTTAGCTTTGGATGATGTTCCATCTTTGTTATTTCTCCTGAACTATTCTTTAACCAAATCGGACCACAACCTTTCCATTTTCGGTAATTTTCCCTTCCATTCAAAGAATATTGGTAGTTATGTGAGGATTTATCGGTTAACTGATGGATTTATGAGTTAGACTATTGTCCCACTGCACAACTGACATCAGTTGACTCTATCAATAGTTAAAGTTTAGTTAACTGAATACAAATGAAAATAATTGAACTGGATTGCTAAAATTTAGCAATCACACATGTATAATTGAACTCCAAGCCCTCTAACTTGAATTTATTGATCTAACTAAGTGACTGTCACACTAGTTAACTACCTCCAAGTTGTCCTGTTGATGTGAAAATTTGATTTACTCAATTTGACTAAGGCTAAAGTAAAATTGAGCCTTTCTTGCTACATTATTTAACGGCCATATTGTTTAAAGTGTGTAATGGATCTTTTCTATTGTATCCTACCTCTAATTTCATTTCTTTGTATCTTATTCTCTCTATCTATATCCTTTTTAGGTGTAGATAATTACCATGATGTTGTGGGATGCAAGAGTAGTGGTAATCTAAATCATAGGCTATTCTAATTCATATTCATCTTCATGAGACTATCCACATGTAGTTATGAGCTATATAAATAAACTTTTAGTCCTTTTGGGGAGTGGCAATCCCCTCTTTTGAGTGTAGTATTTAGTTCCTCCCATTGGGATTGGACATTTGCAACAATTTATCCCCTCCTCTTATGAATTAGTTCCTCTCATTTCAGTAAAAGTTGATAAGAGAATTTGAAGCACATTCAACAAACATTGAGCACCTTGCAACAACACATTTTTTTTTGCCAACCTATAGAAGTTCTTATTCAATATGAAAATAATTTAATATATAGTACATCATGTATAAGTGTGATATACATGTGAATCTAGTCAAGGTGCAAGTGGACCACAATTGAGTTGACTCAACAACACTAATGAATATGTGTAGGTTCTTTGAACTTAAATAATTTTCACTACATCCTCATGTTGGGGTTCTTCCATATTTCTTGTTTCTTTGAAAAAATGACCAAAAATGGATCAATCCATAGCTTATTAAACTTCGGTAGATTCTCTCGTGCACAAATTCCTTAAACAAATGGATCCCATGAGTAAGGGAATCAATTGAGAGTCACTATAAAAAAAATTGTATCATCAACAGAACCTCCAATGGCTCTAAGATCATCTCTCAACTAAGAGACTCTCATAAGATAAGAAACAATAGAATCTGATCTAGACATTGTAGCACTCTGAATTTTATGCCTTAAGGTTGGCTTCCTGGTAGTGTCATTAATGTTGTAAAATCCCACCAAAGCATCATACACTTTCTTGGAAATCTCAAAACCATCAACATGAGTGATCAAGTGATCCTTTATGGAATCTATCAAGATTATCTTAGCATTGGCTTCATCCTTCTTATACTTGGCTTTCTTCTCAGCTCCCTCTGGCTCTGGAATAACTTTCTCCAATGATCCTCAAGCTCATTTTCTTCCAAGATAAGATGTATCCTAGTCTACTGGGATAAGAAATTGGTTGCATCGTCCAGCCTATCTTCAACTCTGATACTTGGTGCCATTTTGACATGAGATCCAAAACCCAATTAAGTTGGTGAATACTTGGTCTTTAAGGATAACTTTAATGGTTTATCTTTCAGCAAAGCTTTGATACCATGTTGAAATTCTATGCTAGAGCAGTAGAATACAATTTTCTACTAGATAATTATTTCCTAATGATTTTCCATATATTTTTGTATGCCATTATTATCATTGAATCAATTACACTTTAGAAAATCTCAACAATAAATGTAGCGGAAACGATAAACATCATATAAAGATGACCATGCATAATAGAGACAACAATTTTACCTTGGTAGAAAACCCAACAACTTTTCTTTAGGAGAAATTATTCTTCAGCAAGATTTGCAAAACAACAATTTGTTTACAAATCTATGCTAATATAAAAGTCAAAATAGTAGTCAAACCCAGTCAAAATAGCAACAAGCTAACAAGTCTGGTTAAACCAACTAAAATAACCATATGTCATTGTTAGTCAAATCAACTTGGTCAAGCAATCCTACAATCAACTTTGGTCTTGCATTTAACGACCTGCATTCTATGGTCAAATAAATTTGTCCAATGCCTAATCAATCTTGGACGACAGATATCAAATAAACTTGGTCAAGCTTGGGCAACTTCATTCAAACTCAGCCTCCTTCTCACATGTGCGATTGTCTAAGAGAGATAATATGATGAAGAAATAGAGAATAAACTTACTCTTTTTTGTGGTGAAAATGAGATAGCACATCATATATTTATACTTGTTGAATGGGGAAAAACAATCCAAGGGACACACCCTTTCATTTGTTTAGGCCAACTTGACTTCTTGGGCTCACTTATCACTTGAAAAATAATTTTATTTTTAATTTTTTTCTTGGACGACTTGGAGACCCCTTTTTCCATGTGAGTATACCTTCCCATGCTACAAAAAATCAAAACAAGGAACATAAGAAGGTGTTTAAGAAGCTAAAACTTCACACATTCTTTATCCTAAATCTCTTTTTCACAATCTACCATAGCTATTCAAAATTGAAAATGGATACCTCAATTGTTCCATCGATGCATTCCCCACTTAGAATGGACATTTGGTACCCTATCGCTATCAAAAACTCTTGAACAAGGTTATGATATACTCACCAATGATAAGGATATAGACTCCATTTTACATTATTTCCAATAATGGAGTCATTATATTCTAGGATAGAAAATGGTCATCCATGTTAATTACTTGCTCCTATATTTGATTTCGACTCATGGAAAGTTGCAAAATGAATGTCATTAGAAGTAGCCCACAAACCTTCAACAAATCCACCTAAACATCAAGTACAATAATGGAAACACTAACCAAGTTAATGAATGCCTCAACTAATTATTTATTACATTCATGAAAATCCTCTCCCCTAATGGACTCGATACTTATGAGTGGCCCCCATTATACTACATCGGGTTTGATTTTTCTCACAGATATTAGGCCATTGTTGTAGACAAGAAAGTTTCTAACTTTCACCTCTCGAGTGGATTTTTCTTCCATTTGGGCCATGTTTTCTTTTCCTTTAACTAAGAAAAATATATTGTTTAGGAGGAATTCCATAGTCAATTAGTAGGGCACTTTTTTATAGATAAGGTGGTGGTAGTGTTGGGATGGGGTCCCTGGGGTCAATTTTGTTAAGTTTTGAGTCAATTTTGCAATCTATTTTTGTAACGAAGGTAAAGTATCGTTAAAAAGTGGAAAGCGGAGCACGAAGCTAAGTAGAGTCAAAGGGGATTTATTCCCTTAGGTGGGTAGATGATAGAGTTGTTTTCAGACCCGCCCATGGTCCGCAAACCATGGTATTGTAAAGAAAATGCTATAAGTAGTTGAGTCATAGCAAGTCTAGAAGATATCGTTTTGTGAAGAACCATTGTAAGGGCAAGGTGCTAAGGCAGGAAAAGTTTATTTCCTGTACTTAGGTGAAAGGGGAATGCTCTTGCGATTGAGTGCACGGATACCATGGTAAATCCACAAGCTGAGTGTGCGGGCCCCTACAGCTAAGTGAGCAGGGATAAAGATTTTGTATATGAACGTTTACATCTAATAAAGATTGTTTTGGGTCAGAATTGATGCATCTGTGTTCTTTTATTTACTTCTACAAAGTTTATGTATCTTCGCTCTGTAATTTGTTTTATATGAATAAATTCTTATTTATTGCACGAAACTGATAGATCTATAATCTTTATGTATGATAAGTATAATTAACCACCTTCGTGAAGATCTAAAAGTCATTTAGATAGAGTTGCATTAATTGTCTATTCGGAAAGGATAAGGTTGCATGAAGGTAGATCTAAGCCATTAGAGCCTCAGGAAACCATCACACAGGCCTCTGGATGCATAAACCTAGTTCTAACATCCCCCAATACTGCTTCGAGTGAGACTGCAACCTACGCTAAGAAGGTTGTTGCCAAAAGGGCCAACAGTTAGGGTTTTGTTGGTTTGTGTAGTTAAAGTTGAACTTGGGTCAGGCCCCCATCAAGCCAACAAATGGTTCCATTACATAGTGTGTGTACACCAATTTCTTACGCTGGTGCACGATGGGTGTCTCTGGATGGGAGAGCCCATCCCCATCACAAATATGTTGAACCACTGTATCACAAAGTTTCCCTACCAAGGGGTGGATCCCACCAAGGATTTTGGAGGAAAGAGTCAAGAGAAACAAATCGTGGAAAAAATGAAGCCCGAGTATGGCTTAGTGAAGAATTCACACGGATACTTTATCCATTCCATCACCGATAGGGAGGTGCAATTTTCCACCAAGATTTTGGCTTGTAAGATTATGAGAAAGTGCTGCACTAATGAGGTATTGGCGCCAGTCATTACTTTGGTTGCACAGTGTGCAAAGGGGGTGCAGTATAACTAGGCGCAGTGCCTTTGCAAAGAGTTCTTATTGAATTTTTGCGAAGCACAGGACGATGGCAAGGCATTTCATTATGCCTCAATGTTTTTATTGGTTTCCGTCATCGTGTGGAGGCTCCCAGAGGACAGTCAGTTCCCTCCACAGGACAAGGATTTACCAAAGGCCGTGAATTTCGCTTCACTGTGGGAAACAAAGGACCCAAAAAGGGTCATGGAAACAAAGATGATATGGGTGCTGGTTGAAATGGACCTTTGCATGGTGATCAACGAGAGGCCGAGATTGTCACCTACCATGTTTGAGCAGTTAGAGGCCTACGCAGACTTTAAAGCCAATTTTCACAACATATCCATCTGTGCAAGTCAAGATCCTAAGAAAGTATGGTACAAGTTGTCGTACCTAGTCACTGATGCAGATGTACAGGAAGTGGTGGGAAAATAGCCAAGTGAGTGGCAACAGCCATCAGATCTTGGCGCAGGAACAAGAACGATCAAGGAAAGTTCCTCCGTGCAAGCCACACTAGTGCAAAAGAAAAAGGAAGTTGAGCAGGTTTCCGCCCGAGAAAAGGCAGTGCAGAAAAAGAAAGAGGTTGAGCAGGCTGCAGCCTGAGAGAAAGCAGCATAGAAAAAGAAGGAAGTTTCTACTAAGGAAGCTGCTAAAAAATAGCGTGTCGTGAAGGAAGCTGCTGAAAAGGAGTGTGCTGCAAAGGAGGCCACAGTGGAGGTTGAGGAGTTTGCTTCTCAGCAGACTGCGGACAAGGAAGGATCTGAGGAGGAGAAAGGAGGTGGTGGAAAGGAGCAGAGCACTCCCTTCAAATTGCAGAAGTAGACCATGGAGACAACTTTTGGGTCCAAAAAGAAGAAAAAGTCTGAAAAGCAGGCACACATGGATCCAATGGTCCTCATTGAGGGGGACTTGGATGAGATCGGAGACAAGGTCTGTGGCACAACGACAGAGTTGTGGGCACAGTTCGAGAAGTAGTACATGCAGATGTTGGGGAGCGTCTAAAAGGATCTGGGTGAGCTACAGATTAAAACAGGTCGAATTCAGGCGAGCGCGGGACAAGCGAGAGGGATTCAAGCAAGCCTGCAGCAAGCCAGCGCATCAATACTAGATGCAGACAGGACTCTACACATCAGATTTATATCATTATTTTGGGAATGGAATCCCCCCAAGGCATGTTTTGAGGCTCAAAGCCCAAGTTTTGACCCAATCTTGTTGTAAAGCTCCGCGAATTAAGGGCGCGGGGCGCAAAAGTATGATAGAGTCACAGGGTTGTCCGCCCTAGTTTTGTAATGTAATGTTGGCTGGATAGACCTACCCATGGTCCACGAACCATGGGATTATATAAATAGAGCGAAGCTCTAAGTGTAAAAGAGTGGATAAGGAGAGAAAAATATTCTAAGTGACTGAGTCATAAGTTGAAGTGTGTTTTTGGGTCATAGGGTAGGAGAAGGCTCTGTAACTGGGTGCACAAAGGCCTAGTAGTCCGCAGCTGAGTGCGCAGACCCCTACAGCTGAGTGCGCAGGGCGAAGTCGAGTCTGTAACCAAGGAAGGAATTAATAAAGAGAATTGTTATCATAATTTTGTGTATCTATTCTTGGGTTAATGCATGTTTGATATAATTTGCAAATATACTATTTATTTACGGCGCACACCTGTATGAATGGTTTATGTTGTTAAGTATAACTTAAAGCATGCAAGTAGGCTAAAATAATCAGCTAACATTGGAATACCAGTAAGTTATTGGGTAATAACATAGAAGTGGAGCATTCAGCCCCTAAGTAGGGTTGCGCAAAGGTAGTATATCAGGCTACTAGGTACGGCAAAGTGCGTAAGCGACCTGCACGCATGGTCAAACCGCGGACCACTTGAACTCATCAGACATCTCCAATGTATGGAAACCTAGTTCTAGCACCCTCCCATACTACTTCGGGTGAGACCTCAGTCCGCGCTCTGCGGACCGTTGTCGAAAGGGCCAGTAGTATCAAGATTTGTTTGGCTAAATTAACTCTGAACCTGGGTAAGGCCCCAATAAGCCAACACATTACCAGAGGGATCACTACGCATAGATGCGGAAGGAGAAAACACCCATCTCGAACATATCAAAGACGTGAGTATCAACTTAGTTGCGATTCCCATTCAGACCCTCCATGCACTTCATCAGGGGGTATCCGACGAGCTCAGGATAAAGGAGCAATGTGCGCTATCAGTCATAAGTGAGGTCAAGATGAACAACGAGAAGATATTTGCAGAAAAGGCTCAGGTGCTAAAAGAAAAAGAAGCACTAGCCACGCGAAGCCAGAGCTTGGAGGCAGCAATTGCATAGGAATGTAAGAAGTTGCTAGAACTTCACATTCCAGAGGATGCAGAAGCAGCAGAGAAGATTCAGGAGTTGGTTGCCACAGTCAGAGAATCAAAGGATGAGATTGGCCGAGTAACCTTTGAGTTCCAAATGAAGATCGCATAGCTGTAGTTGAAATTGCAACCAACTGCTTCGCCAGAGGTCCAGGGGCAGTGTAGAGCAGCCATCAGGGAGAGCATGGGCACTTTGGATGAAACAGTCACAGGTTGCATGCTGATATTCGAACAGGCCATGGAGTTATGGACAACTCTGCAGGAGGACCCAAACCTGTAGAAACTTGGCACGAATATCTGGGAAGCACAAGGAAATTTTGATGAAGTCAGGGCTACTACGTGCACTTTGGCGCCAGTCTAATGCCTCGCTCGATTACAACAAGTAAAATAGTTGCAATCACAAATTGAAGAGATGCAAATAAAAGAGGTTGTTTTAAAAGAAAGAATAAATCCATGGATAGAGGAAGAAATTCAACTTACTCTGTTAGTCTAGGAAAAGTTAAAGACACTTCAATAGACACAAAGAACAATGCGTCGGGCGATGGAAGGCCCGATGACAGAAAACTTGGTAGAGGAAGTGCAGCAGGCCACAGTATAGGGTTCTACTGACATAGAAACATTGCAGGTGGAGTTCACTGAGCTCCCCAACAAGATCAAGGAAAATGATGAGTGACTCGAGTGTGAGTCACCATATTTTTGTTGGGGGGTTGTTGGGATGAGGTCCTTGTAGTTAACTTTGTTAAGTTTTTAGTCAATTTTGCAATATCATTTTGTAGTCAACATAAAGTCTTCGTGAAATGTGGAAAGTGGAGCGCGAAGCTAAGTAGAGTCAAAGGGGCTTTAATCCCTTAGGTGGGTAGGTGATAGAGCTGTTTTGAGACCCACCCATGGTCCGCAAACCATGGTATCGTAAAGAAAATGTTATAAGTAGTTGAGTCATAGCAAGTCTAGAAGATAACTTTTTGTGAAGAACCATTGTAAGGGAAAGGTGCTAAGGCAGGAAAAGTTTGTTTCGTGTACTTAGACGAAAGGGGAAGGCTCTTGCAGCTGAGTGCACGGATACCTTGGTAAGTCCGCAGGCTGAGTGCGTGGGCCCCTGTAGCTAAGTGCGTAGGGACAAAGAGTCAGTATCTAAACGTTTACATCTAATAAAGATTGTTTTGGGTTGGAATTGATGCATGTATGGTCTTTTATTTACTTCTACAAGGTTTATGTATCTTCGCTCTGTAATCTGTTTTATATGAATAAATTCTTATTTACAGTGCGGAACTAGTAGATCTATAATCTTTATGCATGAAAAGTATAATTAACCACCTTCACAAAGATCTGAAATTAGTTTAGATAGAGTTGCAGTAGTTGTCTGTTCGGAAAGGATAAGGTTGTGTGAAGGTATATCTAAGCCATTAGAGCCTCAGGAAACCATCACACAGGCTTCTGGATGCAGAAATCTAGTTCTAGCATCCCCCAATACTACTTTGGGTGAGATTGCAGCCTGCGCTAAGCAGGGTGTTGCCGAAAGGGCCAGAATTGAGGGTTTTGTTGGTTGGCGCAATTAAAGTTGAACATGGGTTAGGCCCCATCAATCCAATGGGTAGTGATGTAAAAGTATGTTTACTAGAAAAATATTTAGAAGAATTTTAGTATATACATCAAAATTTGCATTTCCCATGTCACCAACAAACTTGTAATCAAAAAATTGGGATTGTGAACTCCTATTACTACTCAAAATAAGCAATGAAATCTTGTCTCCATGGACATTCTGATAGGCCTTCCTTCAATGAAGCATGCAAAAACTTTATTTATGTGTTTGTTGGAAAATTTTCTAAAATATAAATATCAGCACACTACAAGAAGGGGATCACAACAAAAAAAACTTTTAAACTCTTCTTTGAGCATGTTTTGGTTTCTAAGGATCATTTTTTTAGATAGTGATATTAGGTTCCAGAAGATTTTGGTGGTCCAAATGTTGGTCTAAATGGAAACCATGTTGAAAAAATAACCTCATAATGATGTACATACAAAGGTAGTTGATATGATGTTTTTGCATTCATCTAGGATGTACAACTCCAAACATATTATCATATATCATGAAAACATTCCTCGTGTTTAGGATAATTGCAAAATAACTATTCACGGTCCTATTTACCATAACCCTTTTCGATTGTTCCTAAACTTTCATCTATTAGACAATACATAGTGCTTACCACCACGTATGAATAACAAGATATTTTCAATGCTTAAAATAAGTAAACAATGCCAGGAAATTTTTTAATGTATTTAAATCATTTTATAGTAAGTTCATGTTATTTTATAGAAAATCAATGCCAAATATAGATATCACTGTGATTGGCATATGACTCCATACCATAATAAATTCAATAATAACATGTGATTGAACTTGAAAAAGTAATGACTTATATGTATCCATAGGATTATCAAATAACTCCATTGTCGTCTTTACACCATTTCAAGCCACTAGATGAGAATGTTTTTACATTTTAATCTACCACCTTACCTTGGTTTACTCCCTATTTTTGACATGAAGTTTTTTCAACCATACTTTTTACATTTGTTAGCACCTAGAAGGTTGTAGATAAAATATCCACAATATATGAAATCTCAATTGCATTGAAAATGCTATGTCGTGTACTAAATCATTGATGTCAAAATTAAGGGCATCTAATATCAAGACATACAACTCTATTAAGTCATCAAAGTAGAAAAAAAATTTCATCAAGGCAATCGATTCACTAGAAATGAGATCGAGTAGAAGTTTCCCCACTTGATCTAGGAATTTGATGCAATGATGACCATTTATTCCAAAGGGTAGAGAACTAATCAAATTGTCTTACTAGGTCTTCTAAAAAACATTCATAATTTTTTCAATTTTTGCTTCCTAAACTTTTGACAAAAAATTTAGGTTCTAAATAGACATTTTGGCACTACTACAACTAACAATAATTGTTGATTTGTCTTAACACTAAAATATTTTTCTTCTCATTATAATGTTTCTCCATAAAGATATAATGCTCCTAAAAATAAGCTCATATGAGAAACTTGTGGCCCCAAGAAATTGTTGTCCAACTCATCTTCTCGAAGCCCTCCTTTCTTCTGCCAGCTCAACTCCTAGATTTATGGTTTCTACTTCAACATTTGTGCACTCTATATTTTTTGCTTCATATTGTAATAGATTGATATTTCCTCCTTGTAGTTAAGATATGTTTTTGTGAATGAGTAGAGTAGACACATCTCTTCTCATGGATCGCTACTAACATTCTAAACATTGTGTATGAACAATGCTTTTACTTAATATTTTGAGGAATAAAATTTTATTTACATTATAATCTATGTTTTATAAGTTTCCAAAGAATAGTCTCCAAAAATTACGAAAAATGTGATTAAGCAAAATTTGAGTGATCCAATGGCCCCGCCAACTAGTTTTGAATATCAACAACAGTGTTCCACTCATAACAAGAAGAGATTCTCCAAATAACACATGGTGACCATCAGAAAAGGAACATGAATAAGGAAGCACAAGGGGTTTCTATCATAACCATAAAGAAAACTAAAAGTGTTGAAGTTGAAGAGGATCAAATATAGAAGCACAAAAAAAATATTGCAACAACCTATTAGCTCTGCTATATAATCAGGATTTTTCAAAGCTGGGGGCCACTTTGTCCGTGATCATGCTAAAAAAGGGGGCTTATAGTGGTTACTCTCACCTTCCCCTCTACCTCTCTCACCCTCCTTTTTTCTTAACTTCCTGTGCTTTTTATTGAAAATCATATTAAAAACCCTTGTCAAAGCCCTAAGCGTCAATACACAAAACCTTATAAAAACCCCATATATCTACACGCCTTCGCAAACCCTCTGTCGTGACCTTAACTGTTGTTCTCCGCCACCCCGAATCCAACATTTCCCTGTCCAACAAAAAACCTGCTTGATTGAACCTCCACCGTCTGATCACCTCCGCCACGATCGAACGGCGATCGCTCTCCCCGAACTCGCAAACCGACGGCATGTTAACACACGATGGGAGGGTGGTTTTCCCTTTCCCCACCGCCACACGTCGCGCTCCGAGTGGTATTGCACGCCATTGTACCTTTACCGCCCAACTGTCAACGACGGTGCAAGAAAATACCACTTACTACTTAGACCTTTTCTCCCACTCAGTAACGCCTCCGCATCTTCGACGCCCGGCGACCGTTGGATCTGCCCACCCGAGATCCAACGGCATGTGATCACCCTGCTCCTGCCTCCTTTGACATCCCTGTTGGCTCTCTCCATCATCTATCCGCCCGATCCAATGACCGATATTACTCCGCCATCCAACTACTCTACCCACTGTGCAATCCACGTACTGTAACCATTCTATGCTCTCGAAAGGACAAAGGGTAATCAATTTTCAGTACCAGATGCATTTCCTCCTCAACAACTACGTTCCACGAACAACATGGCCGAGAATGAAAAGGACAGAGCCGAGCAGGTAAATGCATTCAACAGTTATGGGACTTCATCCCATATAACACTCCACCTACCCGAGAAGGACAGTAGAGCACCCGAGAAGATCAGATTCATCTGCTACAATAAGCAATCACATTCAGAAGATCTGCCAGGTAGTTAAAGCGGTTGGTGGTCAATTATGACCTCCTCATACGTAGAATGGCCGAGTGCCTTTGTATTCAAACTCTATATATACCCAGAAACAAGATGTAGTCAGGGTTGATGGTTGTTGCTTTCATGTAAGGTTCAACTTCTGGAGACTGTAACTACTTTGATACTTGCAGCATCTCGTCTTCATTTTCAGCTAATACAAGCTTCTTTTGCTGTTAGTTGCTCACTTTCCATTTCTATTCTATTTTAGGTTGTGCCTGTTATGCAGTTTTCCTAAACTCTTGAAGTTTAGCATTAGAGGAGTTGTCATCCTACCTCTCTGTTTAAATTTTGCATGTATTAGTGAATGTGTTAATCAGGTTTCTTTTCACTTAGTGACAGAGAGTTGTCATTATGTCTATACACTAGGGAATTAGATTTGTAGGCCTCTTTACTAGTTGAACACGGCCATCACAAGGTCTTGTGCTGATCCGGATTTAAATGGGAACGCAATAGATTATAGAGATAACCATAAATATAGAGATGCAATAACCATAAACACAGAGATGCAGCGGAAATAATGCTTCATTTCATTAATGGAAAATACTAAAATGTGCTTACAAACAGAAATAGAAATAAACCAGCTAGGGCGATGGTAGCTTATCTCTGAGAAGAGATGTGGGGGCTACATGCCTCTGAACTGTTCTAAAACTGAGTTACAATGAGGCTCGAAGGCCTATTTATTGTTGAGAAACAATGGAAAACCCTTCACAACCCGAAACCTAACCCTAGAATATGAAACGCCAAATTGTGGGCCCCGTTTGGGTAAATTGGTACATCAATTTCCCAGGGTCGTAACTTTGGCATACGATCTCCGTTTGACACGTACGATAGCTCGTTAAAAAGATCTATCCGAGTACTACCACTTTGGGAGGCAACATCGATCCATGGACCCATGTTGCCCCAGATTCCCAAAAAAACGTCGTTTAGGTCCTCAAAACGACTCCGGAAGTTCAGGACCCGAAAAACTGCTAAAAATAGTAAACTATGCTACAATTTAGGAAACTGAAAAAGCTGAAAGAGACAGTTGTGGGGGTCCAAATGGGATAGGTGGGTGGCCACCAACATCCACCTGGATCATTCCTCCCCCCTTAGGAAGCAATGGTCCCCATTGCGTTGAGTTCCTCCATCTGCTGAACTTGTCCTGCAATCTCTGATGTGTCCAGTAATGGTGGGAAGCATGGTCGACGATTGTCCATATTGAACACTTGGTGCAGGCAAAGGAATGGAGGAATGATGTGCTCCAAAGCATTGTTCCCCACAGCCTTGGTACTGTTGTAAGGACCATGTCGGAGTGGTCTGAGCTTCTGATGGGTTCTGGTAAGGTGTTCTCTCTGCAGATGCAACCAGACTTTGTTGCCCACCTGAAACTTGTGTGGTATCTCTGTGGGTGAGGAGAAGTTGTTCCTGTGTTCTTTCATGACCGTATCCCTTTGCTGCTGCATCTGCATGGAGGAACCCTTTGCAGGGGTCATGGAGGTAGCAACGATCTTCCCCATACTTTGGGAGTGAACCAGACAGATAAATTTCCTGGTCTGTGAGATGAGCTTGTTGCCTTTCTTAGCAGTGATCAAAGATGTGGCAGTAGGTGGGGCTACCTCTGGTATCCTGTATAATGAATTACTCAAAGAAATAATGACAGCACGAGGCCTTGACTCATACACAGCATGTCGCCTCCATAAGTATGGCTGGCCTAATAGTACATCGCAAACATCCAGAGGTGTAACATCACACAATACCTCGTCTGTGAAGGGCTTGATGCTGTACGGAAGGCGGCACTGCTGGCAAACTTTTAGATCTCGTCCTTCGTGAAGCCACCCGATACTGTACGGCTGCGAGTGTGGTGTAGTCGGTAGGCCCAACCGCTTCACGACCTCTGCTGAAATGAGGTTCTTTTGGCTGCCATTGTCGACAATGAATTGTAGCAGTGAACCCTTCACCCACATCTGTGAGTGGAAAAGACGCTCCCCTTCCTCTGGATTTTCGGGCTCATCTTTCTGGATCTTGGCGGTGGCAACAGTGGCGCTGGGATCCGCATCAATGATCTGCTTCCCTTTTCCATTCCCCTTGTCGGGTTCTAGCTCAGGGTCGGAACATGCATCTGATTCAGAAGCCTTCAACTCAGCCACCAGCGACTGCTTGGTCCGACACTCACTTGTGTTATGAGTGGGACTCTTGTGGAACTCACACCACTTTCCTGTGTCCTTCTTCGGCTTCGTGGTGTTGTTCTTTTCTTGCGGCTTCGACGGGTTGTCTTGGGTCACCCCGCCTTGGCTTTGTCCTTTGGGCTTCGGATTTGCAGATCCAAAGTCTCGCTTCTTCTATTTGAACTTTTGCTCAATTTTGACAGCGTATCGGTATGCTGTGCCGAGTGAGGAGATGTTCAAGAACACCATCTCTTCCTTGATGTATTTGTGTAGGCAGCCACGGTATTTGAGTACCAGATACAGCTCAGAATCTTTGATACCCAACTGTGTGCGAAGGGTATGAAAAATGTTTGTGAACTCCGGCACATCTTGGTCTCGTCCCTGCCGCAGTGTGGTCCATTTGATGTATTTTTCCTCATAGCTTCCGACAGGGTAGTACTGCTCCTTGATGGCATCCCGAAATTCATTCCAAGTGGGTGCAGCTGAAAATAGTGAGCCTGTACTTTCATCCTTCTGCTCGTAGTAGGTTTCCCACCAGTCCTTGACATGGGGGGCTGCTTTGAGAAGAGCGAAAACAATCTTTTCCCGACTTGAAAATTCGTGAACAGAAAAATACCCATCTAGCAGATTTAACCATTTATCTACGGCATCTGCGTCTATTTGACCCTCGAAAATGGGCATTTCAAAATTAACTTGTACCTTGAAGGGTGTGGCATTCCCAGAGTCGCTGTTGGAATCCGATGCGTCGCCTCTGGGTAGCCGCTGAAGGATCTGCGCAAAGCTATCCATCATCGCGTTCCTTTGCCACTCGAGCGCTTCTTCGAGCAAGATTTTGATAGGATCTCCTGCCCCCTCGTCTTTCTTCTCATCCGCCATGGGAGGCCGTCGGGATTTGCGAGGCTGGTCTTGCAAAGGTTCGACCAGTTCAAGCCCTAACTCCTTATATCCCGACCTCGTTGGGGACATGCAAAGAAAAACAGAGAAAAAGCAGACTGCTCTGATACCACTGATCCGGATTTAAATGGGAACGCAATAGATTACAGAGATAACCATAAATACAGAGATGCAATAACCATAAACACAGAGATGCAGCGGAAATAATGCTTCATTTCATTAATGGAAAATACTAAAATGTGCTTACAAACAGAAATAGAAATAAACCAGCTAGGGCGATGGTAGCTTATCTCTGAGAAGAGATGTGGCGGCTACATGCCTCTGAACTCTTCTAAAACTGAGTTACAATGAGGCTCGAAGGCCTATTTATTGTTGAGAAACAATGGAAAACCCTTCACATCCCGAAACCTAACCCTAGAAGATGAAACGCCAAATTGTGGGCCCCGTTTGGGTAAATTGGTACATCAATTTCCCAGGGTCATAACTTTGGCATACGATCTCTGTTTGACACGTACGATAGCTCGTTAGAAAGATCTATCCGAGTACTACCACTTTGGGAGGCAACATCGGTCCATGAACCTATTTTGCCCCAGATTCCCAAAAAAACGGCGTTTAGGGCCTCAAAACGGCTCCGGAAGTTCAGGACCCGAAAAACTGCTAAAAATAGTAAACTTTGCTACAATTTAGGAAACTGAAAAAGATGAAAGAGACAGTTGTGGGGGTCCAAATGGGATAGGTGGGTGGCCACCAACATCCACCTGGATCATGTGCATCTGTTGGTGTGGTCAGTATTGTCCATATTCACTCAATCCTTAAACTGTGAGTAATTGGTGGTCTAAAGCCTTGAAAACTGGGGGTGTTCATGCGTGTCTAGAGTCAAGCAAAGTAGAAGTGGTTATCTGGCTTGAACAAGCATCATTCCTTCCATTCATCCATTTCCAACATTAAGTTGAGTTTGTAATGTTCCTAAGCATCTCCGAGCTAAAACCTAGGAGAGTTTCTTGGGGTGATAACATTAATTAGCGCCGTTGTAGAGGAGAGGAGATTAAAGCTCAGCTTCCCTGGGAGAACGACACAGTTCCATGCTTTGATGATAGACAAATTCTGGACATGTTCCTGGTTGTAATCATCTATCTGACGACTCTACTAGAGAACCAACCTAGTGGCAACTCCAAATTACAGTTCTGGCTCAGTTTGTGAGGCATACCCAGAGAAATCCTCAGAAATCACCAGCTGACCCAGTGCCTGACCCTGAGAAGATTGCTAAGTGAAGGAAAACAACACAGAAAGGAGCATGAGGATCAGGTAAGCCTAAGAAAACTTATGCATCTCTGAAAGATATGGTTATAGCTGAAGATATACAGTTTGAATATTTGGAGCCTAGCATTATTAGTAAAGAAATACCTTCAGAGATTCATAAAGCTCCTTGTTCAGTTAGTTCCCCTTTGTATCTCAGTCCAAAGAAAGCCTCCCATACATTCCATCATATTCCTTCGTGTCTGTCATCTATTTCATTACTTCCTACCATTCAATCTGCCAGTATCCTTCCACCTATCCCAGTCATGGTAGGCCAGCAAGCTCCCACAAAGATGGAAAGAATCATAGCTGCTAGGTATGGACCCCTAGTCTTGCCCGTTCCCTTGAATGCCATGCCTGCAGGAGAATATCATAAATATATGCCCAAATTCACTGGTACAGAGGGAGTAATAGCTGAAGAACACCTTGAATCTTTTTATAGTTATGCTGATAACCTGGATATCAGTGAAGATGATGTGTGGATGAGAGTGTTTTTCCAAAGCCTTGATGGAGAGGCTAGAAAGTGGTTCAGGGAATTGCCCCATAGGTCCATAGTAGAGATCGAAGCATTGTATGATGCATTCTTAAAACAATGGGGGGATAGGAAAGATCTGCTCTATTACCATACAGAGTTTGGAAACCTGAAGAGGGAAAATGGGGAATCATTGCCTGATTTTAATAAAAGATTCAATCGTATGTATAGTAAGATACCAGCTGAAGTAAAGCCTACCCCCACCTCTGCCAAACTCACTTATGCTAATGCTTTTGACTCTGATTTCTGCCTGCTTTTGAGAGAAAGAAGATGTGCCTCTCTGGCTGACATGCAGGATGCGGCCCTTGAGGTGGAGCCCAATATTATGGCTGCAGAAAAGCTTAAAAGTCATGCTGACAGAAGGAGGCAGAGAAGTAAGGCTTCTTCATCTGCTTCATCTTTAGAACCCAAATCAGATAGAATGACTAAAATGATAGAGTCATTGGCTGCTGAGATATCTAAGCTGAAAGTTGAGCAGAGTTCTAGGAAAGCAAGGTTTCAAAACACATTTTCTCTAAGAAATCCAAATCCATTCAGAAGAGAAAATGAACAGTTGCAAATCATTCAAAGGGGTAAAGAATCAAATGAAGAACAAAGAGTTAAGGCTCCTTTCCAAAATGTAGTCATGGAGGAGGAGCAGTTCGAAGAAGAGGATGAAATTCATTGCATAGAAGATAAAGGTAGTGCTACCTTTTTTACATTGGCTGCATATGAAGAATCATTACTACAAGACCAAACCAGTCAAGAGTGGGACAGAGAAGTTGTTCTGCAGACTGGTGAACAACAAAGACACAATCTGAGGTCAAAAGTAAACAATGTCAAGGAGAACCCTGCCCAAAGAGTTGTTGTCCCAACAAAGCAATAGAATATCAGACAGAAGAAGCTAGCAGCTGATCCAGTCATCCTCAAAGCACCAGCACAAGAGGTAAGAGGTCCTGATAAGTCCCCTTCCCTTTTCAATTTTGAGTCAAAAGTCTAGAAGTTAAAAATATCTGTACCTATGATGGAACTAGTGAAGAGTGAAGTTTTTAGAAAGCCTATCCTTGATGCCCTTGAGCTGAAAGCCACACAAACCTCCACTGACTACGTCAATTTGCAAGATGATAAGCCTGCAGTTGTGCTTAGCCCCATGATCGAACCTGCCGATAATAATTCCCCATCATTTTATGTCTTCTTGACCATTCATGACAAATTCCTCCACAATTGCCTGCTAGACACCGGGGCTAGCCACAATTTGATGCCTAACGCTGTGATGGAAGAGTTAGGCCTTGATATCACTCGACCATATCATGATTTATTCTCATTTGATTCAAGAAAGGTAAAATGCTTAGGATTAATCAAAGACCTAGCCATTACCCTAACTCAATTGCCCGTGAAGAGTATGATGATGGATATTGTGGTGGCCGATGTCCCTCCCAAGTTTGGCATGATGTTGTCCAGAGGGTGGATTAAGAGACTAGGTGGGACATTACAGAATGATTTATCTTATGCCACTGTCCCAGTTTTTGGAGGGTAAAGCAGGAGATTGTACAGAGAAGCACAACTGGCCTACATCATCAGTGATGAGAAAAAATCCTTCTAATCATCCCATATATGCTGTGTACACTGATTTCGAAGCTTGTATTCTCCAAATTGAAGAATCCCAAAAGGCCTCAATGCAAATCAAGAAACCAGTAAATCAGGCCGAGGGAGAGCAAGGAAGTCAGGTTTGGGAAATGTTCTTTAATGGAGCATGTTCTAGGGAGACTGCAGGAGCAGGGCTAGTGCTGATATCTCCAAAACAGGAAAGCACACATCTGTCTTTTAAGTTGGCTTTCCAAGTTACCAGCAATACAGCAGAGTATGAGGCTCTGATATTGGGTCTCAATGGAGCCAAAGACAGAGGAAGCAGGAACATAAAGGTGTTTGGAGATGTTGATCGTATCATTCAGCAAGTGAATAAAACATTCCAAGCAAAGCACCCAAGGCTGAAAGCATACAGAGATGAGGTATGAAGACTCAAAGATTCTTTTGATAATTTTTGTATCTCATATATCCCTAGAGTAAAAAATCAGCTTGTCGATTCCCTTTCTGTGTCTGCTAGCATGTTTATCCCTCCCATGCCTCCCAGACTAGTTTATGAAGTTCAAATGAAATACAGACCATCCTTGCCTGATAATGTCCAGCATTGGAAAGTTTTTGAAGATGATGATGAAGTGAATAGGTTTCTGCAAGTCATTGATGAATTTTCTGAAATGCAAATTGACCAAGAGAATGAAGCCTTGGAAGAAAACCCCCAGTCCCAGCTTAGAAAAAAAATTGGTAAAGATAGCATTGTCCAATTTCCCAGCAATCATATACCTAAGGGTCTGGTTCCATTAGAAGATTTGTTTGACCAAAATGACGTGCCTTATAAGGCTGCCCAAAAAGAAGACCAATCTGCAGTCTATAAGCATAATATAGGGAGTCTAGGACAACCAAGATATATAAATTTTTCCACCCATTTGTCTGTTGCCCATAGTTCTGAATACTATGATTTAATGAAGCAATTTGTTGATGCCTTTGCTTGGGAATATAGTGACCTAAAAACATATGACAAAAAGATCATTCAGCATAAAATCCCTTTAGAGAAAGACACCATCCCTTTTAAGCAGACGTTGAGACCAATAAATCCTTTGCTTCTTCCTCTAATGGAAAAGGAAATCAAGAAGTTAATGGCTGCCAAAATCATAGTTCCTCTCAGATATTCCAAATGGGTAGCCATTTTGGTAGTGGTGAGGAAGAAAAGTGGAGAAATTAGACTCTGTGTTGATTTTAGAAACTTAAACAAATGCTCTAAGAAAGACAATTACCCTCTACCCAAGATGGAGCATTTGCTGCAGAAGGTCTGAGGAGCCAAAGTGATGTCTTTCCTGGATGGATTTTCAGGGTACAATCAGGTTGTTGTACATCCAGATGACCAAGAGAAGACTGCATTAACCACTCCTTGGGGCACTTTTATGTATTCCAAGATGCCTTTTGGACTGATGAATGATGGAGCCACATTTCAGAGAGCTATGGATATAGCATTGGTGGGGAAGAAGAATAAGTTTTTCCTTGTTTACCTTGATGATATAACAGTATACTCCAGCAGCCATCAAGACCATTTGCAACATTTGAAAAAGGTGTTTTTGAAGTGCAGAAGGTTTGGGATTTCAATCAATCCTAAAAAGTCACAGTTTTCTTTATAAGAGGGCAAGCTGTTAGGACATGTTTCTACTGCAGGTGTCCGAATTGACCCAGAAAGAGTAAGAGTAATACAGACCTTGTCTCTCCCAAGATGAAAGAAATACATCCAGTCCTTTCTCGGTAGGATAAATTTTGTAAGGAGGTTTATCCCAAATTTTGCAGAACTTGTAAAGCATATTACCTCCATGTTAAGAAATGGGTCAGAGATCAAATGGACTGATGCAACAAGAAGATCCTTTGAGTCCATTAAGAACTCTATTATGGAAGCTCCCACTTTAAGAAGTCCAGATTAGAGCACGAAGTTCCATATATTCTCATTTTCCTCTGATGACACCCTTGCAGCAATCTTATTGCAAGAAGATGAAGAAGGCTCAGAGCATCCAGTGGCATTTTTCAGCAAAACATTAAGGGATGCTGAGATGAAGTATGATATCATTGAAAAAAAGGCATATGCTCTTATCAAGTCTTTGAAAGATTTCAGAATTTACATTCTACATTCCAAGATAATTGCATATGTACCCCCTGCTTCAATAAAAGATGTTATAACATAGCCTGATGTTGATGGAAGAAGGGCTAAATGGATTGCGAAGCTTATTGAATTTAACATAGAATTGAAGCCCACCAAACTGGTCAAAGGTCAGGGCCTTGCCAGAATTATGACAGAAGAAAATTGCAGAACGCTAGACATGAATCTCATGACCACGATTTCAGAGAATGGTCAGGAAGAAGAAGAAACAGCTGAACCAGGGAAAAATCAGTCATTGGCTGAAAATCTAGCTTCTTGTGATTGGTACTATGCAATAGCTCAATTTTTGCTGAAGCTAGAAATTCCTCCAGGCCTCAGTTAAAGCCAGGCTAGAACTATTAAGCTCAGGGCAGTTAGATATTGCATTCATAAAAATCTGCTCTACTGGAGGGACCCCTCTGGAATTCTACTAAGGTGTCTAGACAAAGAACAATCCATTGAAGTCATGCAGCAATTTCATTCCAACATGTGCGGAATGCATCATTATTGGAAAACTACATCCCACAAAATCCTCAGAGCTGGGTACTATTGGCCCACATTTTTTGTTGATGTCTTTTCATTTGTTAAATCATGTGACAGGTGCCAAAGATTTGAAGGAAAGCAGCAATTGAAATCCCTGCCCTTAAAACCCATACATGCTAGTGGCCCTTTCCAGTAGTGGGGCTTGGATTTCATTGGAGAAATCAATCCACATTCCAGTGGCCAGCACAGATGGATCTTAGTAGCCCAGATTACTTCACCAAGTGGATTGAAGCAATCCCTACTAGAAAGGCTGACCATAATGTGGTCATGAAGTTCTTGAAAGAGAATATCTTCATCAGATTTGGTTGTCCACATAAATTGAGCACAGACAATGCAGCAGCCTTCAGGGAAGAAGAATTGGTGGACATGTCTAACTCAATGGGAATTAAGCTGGTTCATTCCACCTCATATACCCTCAAGGCAATGTTCTAGCATAATCTTCCAACAAAAGCCTGATAAGGATAATTAAAAAGTTGTTGGAAGACAATAAGAAAAATTGGGATTCTAAACTCAAGTATGCACTGTGGGCTAACAGAGTAACCACCAAGAAATCCACAGGGAATTCTCCTTTCAAGCTGGTATATGGCACTGAGGTTGTATTCCCAATTCAGTTAACCCTCCCTGTGGCAAAGTTCCTAAAAGAAGAGCAGCATGAGGAAGAAGACATGGCAAAAAGGATCACTGTTTAGCAGAGGTACATCAAATCAGAGAACAGTTGGTTGAGAAGTCTGCAGCACATCAAAAGAATATCAAGGAAGCTTTTGACAGAAGGGCCAAAACAGATAATTTTTAGGTTGGGGACTTAGTCCTTAAGTGGGATGCACTGAAAGAGAAGAAAGGCAACCATGGGAAGTTGGATGCTTTTTGGACAGGGCCTTTTATCATTTCTCAGATCTAGGGGAACAATACCTTCATACTGTAAGGTATGGGAGGGGAGACAGTTTTTGATGACCCAGTAAATGGGCGGTTTTTGAAAACTTATGTTATTTAAGATCTTTTGGCCTTAAAGTTGTAAATATGTTATTTGATTAGTTTTTAGTGTAAACTCAATTATACTCCATGCCCAATGGAACACTAGGAAATTTTGCTAATTTGTTTTTCACAGGAAAGGCAATGATCTGCAGTTCTTGAGACCTCACATGGAGGATCTCATCCCTAGAAGGAGCCAGTGTTAGCTCTGCTATATAATCAGGATTTTTCAAAGCTGGGGGCCACTTTGTCCGTGATCATGCTAAAAAAGGGGGCTTATAGTGGTTACTCTCACCTTCCCCTCTACCTCTCTCACCCTCCTTTTGTCTTAACTTCCCGTGCTTTTTATTGAAAATCATATTAAAAGCCCTTGTCAAAGCCTCAGGCATCAATACACAAAACCTTATAAAAACCCCATATATCTTCACGCCTTCGCAAACCCTCTGCCATGACCCTAACCGTTGTTCTCTGCCACCCCCAATCCAACGTTTCCCTGTCACATCCGACGAAAAACCTGCTCGATTGAACCTCCACCATCCGATCACCTCCGCCACGATCTGATGGCGATCGCTCTCCCCACACCCGCAAACCGACGACATGTTAACGCGCGATGGGAGGGTGGTTTTCCCTTTACCCGCCGCCACGCATCGCGCTCCAAGTGGTATCGCGCGCCATTGTACCTTTACCGCCCGACCGTCAACACCGATGCGAGCAAATACCACTTACCGCTCAGACCTTTTCTCCCACTCAGTAATGTCTCCGCATCTTCGACGCCCGGCGACCATTAGATCTGCCCACCCGAGATCCAACGGCCTGTGATCACCTTGCTCCCGCCTCCTCCAACATCCCTGTTGGCTCTCTCCTCCGTCTATCCACCCGATCCAATGACCGATATTACTCTGCCATCCGACTACTCGGCCCATTGTGCAATCCACGTACTATAACCATTCTATGCTCCCGAAAGGACAAAGGGTAATCAATTTTCGGTACCAGATGCATTTCCTCCTCAACAACTACGTTCCACGGACAACATGGCCAAGAAGGAAAAGGACAGAGTCGAGCAGGTAAATGCATTCAATAGTTATGGGACTTCATCCCATATAACACTCCACCTGCCCAAGAAGGACAGCAGAGCACCCGAGAAGATCAGATTCATCTGTTACAGCAAGCAATCGCATTCAGAAGATCTGCCAGGTAGTTAAAGCGGTTGGTGGTCAATTATGACCTCCTCATACTTAGAATGGCCAAGTGCCTTTGTATTCAAACTCTATATATACCCAGAAACAAGATGTAATCAGGGTTGATGGTTGTTGCTTTGATGTAAGGTTCAACTTCTGGAGACTATAACTACTTTGATACTTGCAGCGTATCATCTTCATTTTCAGCTAATACAAGCTTCTTTTGTTGTTAGTTGCTCACTTTCCATTTCTATTTTATTCTACGTTGTGCCCGTTATGCAGTTTTCCTAAACTCTTGAAGTTTAGCATTAGAGGAGTTGTCATCCTACCTCTGTGTTTAAATCTTGCACGTATCAGTGAATGTGTTAATCAGGTTTCTTTTCACTTAGTGACAGAGAGTTGTCATCCTATCTGTACACTAGGGAATTAGATTTGCAGACCTCTTTACTGGTTGTAGCCAGCCATCACAAGGTCTTGTGCATCTGCTGGTGTGGTCAGTATTCTCCATATTCACCCAATCTTTAAACTGTGAGTAATTGGTGGTCTAAAGCCTTGTAGTTTGGGGGTGTTCATGCATGTCTGGAGTCAAGCAAAGTAGAAGTGGTTATCTGGATTGAACAAGCATCATTCCTTCCATTCATCCATTTCCAACATTGAGTTGAGTTTGTAATGTTCCTGAGCATCTCCGAGCTACAACCTAGGAGAGTTTCTTGGGGTGATAACGCAACCAATATAAGTGCTCCCACTAGAAAATGGTAATAATGTAAACAAAGATAGACAAAGTTGTTCATCAAAAAAAGAATTAAACACCAATATAACAATATACAAATCATAAATAAAATCATATACAAATGCATTAAAAGGAAAATATCTTACAACAATCAACATAAGCACTCTAGGAAGAAAGAGGAGCTAATGTAAACAAAGTTCAAAAAGTGCTTCATTAAAAAGAAGTAAACACCAAAGTGTGAATATGGAAGAATGCATTGATTCCAATTAATATTTGATGTAGATGCATGAAAGGAAAAGGAAAAAAAAAAAATTCATCAATGGATAATAAGTACTCCAAGCAGAAACACGCGTTGGTTTGAAAAAAATAAACAAGTACTACATGAAAAATAAGGAGACACCAAAGAATGACATGTGGATTATGCATGTAAATTGTGGAATAAGGATTTGTATAGGATGCATTTAAACTGTTGGAGGTGTTATAATGAATAGTCATAAATCCACCCACAAGAAAGATGGATTGTGGAAGTCAAACCAAAATTTCACCACTTTCTCTTTTTTCACAATGTCTATTATAGTTATTATAGTTTTTACAATTACAAGAATGTTACTCTAAAGCTCAATCCTAATAATGAGAGAAATATGGCCTCATTTCAATAGTGCAATAATTTTATCTGCCATTGGAAAATCGAGAACAAAATGATGTTGAATAAGAATATTGAGAAGTTGGTGAGGCAAAATTGCACCAATGTGTGCTCACAAATTCTAAAATTATCCAAGACTATGTAAAAATGGGAAAAACATAGGCATAATGGAATTTTAAAATCCTCACACATGATTCAAAATTCTCTCACTTTTATAACCTATTTTCTGCAGTAACTAGAACCAGTTATAGTTTTGTGTTTCTCGCAACTTGAAAATACTTGTACATCATTAAATAGAATCATTAGAAGGTGGAGAAAATAAAACAATAATACTCTAGACAGTTTTATCTAATGCATGAGTACATGGTTAGGTATATTTATCCTCTCTTTGTGGATTCTAATACATAATATTGCAATCCAACATTCAAACATATTTTCTCTAAATTATGGACTTTAGTTTTCAGGGTTTAGAGAAGTGTGTCATTTTCATATATATTTTCAAGGAGATGGGAATTTTCATCCTTTAAAGCCATAAGTTCTTCTAGAAAAACTGAAATATCATATTAAGGTGGGGACACATCATTACACAACATATCACTGTGCATTTTCACTTTTTTTTCTACCTATAAAAGGGGGAAATACATCAATATAAGAAGACATATGTTTAAGATAAAAGAATCTATAATGACATTAATAAACCAAACACAATAATGGTCCCAAACTGCAACTAAACATAAAATAACTAAAATAACCTCAGATGTAAAAGTTGATGATGTTAGTGCATAGAGATCGTAAAATTACACAACTTACATAAAACAGTTATTAAAAGGGAATCAGTTTGTAGAAGTTATGACCCAAAGAAGGTTGCTAAAATAGGGATTGAAGTAGGTGTTTCCTAAATATGTCTATAAATATATATGATAGTAATATAAAAATTAATTGCACCCTTGCATGTGTTGAAGAATCTAGGGAAAAATTTTATTAATGATTCTTCCATTGTCATTGACAACTATTGGTGATGTATTTTATTTTCTATAGTTAACTTATTTATGTTTTCTTGTTCTTCAATCATCAAATAGGTATCAAAACAACTCAAAGAAATATAAGTACACAAGATGTTGGCTCCAAGCCATGGCAAACCTCTCCTCCTGAGAGTAAACCCTTGAATCTATTTTTATAGATGTTTATATGATGAATACCAAGACCCTTGACAAGATAGACACTAGGTTCCTTCCAAGACAATTTTCACTATCCTCTGCTTTGTTTAGTTCACAGTTCCCTGCTCTCTTTCTCCCTATGTCCTTGCTTCTCCCTATGTCCTTGTTGTCCAGTCACTGTCTTTGATTCCTCCTTTTCACAGTTGCCAGAGTCCTTTGTTTATATTGATATCTTGAGACAAACTTGCATACTCCTTGGTGGGTTATTATAATGTTTATATGTGCCACCACTGAGAGTTACAGTCAACACCGAGAGTTGTAGTCACAGTACATGTGCCACCACCGAGAACTGTAGCCTCCACCAAGACTTGTAGTCATATTATATGCCACCACCGAGATTTTTTTCTACGTGTATATACATAGGATACTATGAAGATCAGTCATTATATATATATACAATCCTTTGATACCTTTCGAGAGTAATCACATTGTATCGATTTCATAGAAACCTTCCATATATATTCTGGATTTCCGATATTCTAGAGACAATGTATGTAGATATATTACAGACTTCCTAGATACTTCATTGATTGTGTATGCATTATGTTCTTCGTTGATTGTGACTTGTCTGAAATTTATTGTTTTACTCCATGTTACTCCTTGTATATATATGAATCAATGATGGATCTTTGAACCAACAAGAGAGCCTTGTAGTTAGGTCGGCATATCATCAAGGAGATTAATTCATTTTCGTAGAGAAGATTTTCATGGTGATAGTGACACTTGTCTTGGAGTATTAGCCTTTGACTTTATGAGTTTAATAATACTTATTATGTAACATAAAAACCTAAAGACATCAAGAAGAATTCTTTTAACCTATGGCAATCACATCTTGCTCATGAAACCCATGATACAAGGAATAAAAAAAATTCTTCATAATATTATAGTTACTAGTCATAATGAAAACCAAACCTAGTTACTTTTCCTTCAACACTCCCTCTTAACTAGGTATGTATTCATTAAATGGTACATGGCTATTCAACACTAAAGATATCTCATAGCAAGAGTCAGACTAGTAATCCATTTGTATAGCATCATTATAAACAACATTGTCACATAGAAAGGCCTTGACTAATAGCTCTATCTCTCAATAGATCAGAGCACAATGTTGGTGAGACCAATGACTTATAGAAACCTTAGTCATGGCCTCACAAGGTACATACCCACCCAGGTGTTCACTGAGTACGACCTTCTAGGACTATTCTTGTCTTGGGTTCCCAGCCCTCAAAGAATATCGATCCTCTTGCCTACTCTTGTCTTGGATTCCCTACACATCCTCAAAGAGTATCAGATGCCAGATGATTACCCAATCCTCCCATTATTTCTTCCCAAGTGAAGACAATAATGGTGTGTCTATCTCTTCCTCTTATAAGACATGCCCAAGTTTCCTCTGATAAGGAACTTGTCCAAGCTCCTTTGTAATTGGGAACTTGTTATAACTCCCTCTTAGCTAGGGACTTTTCCATTCATTAACAACTTCTTCTTCATAGGTCCTTTAGTTGCTTGATCTCCTTGTGATGTCATGAGGTCTTTTGTTTGAACTTCTTCTAGGTAGGACACCGGCCATCGATACCTTTCCTTCCTAGCTTGTCATGCCACTACTCTCTTCGTGGAATGTGGCCTTCTTTATATATGTTAGGTCCTTTTGTCATCTGGCTACTCCTTTTTCATCTGTCTATGCTTCAGAATACTCATCACATAGATGCTTAGTTGTACTTTCATGTTCCCATACTTTGATTTGGTAGCCCTTTATGACTTCATCTTGACATTGCTTCAACATTAAATAATGCTTTTTTTGGATGGCTTCTTCATCATGAAATATTTATGTAGGTATCAGCATCTTGCATTCATGTTGACATATCTCCCAAAGATATCCATTGTCTAGGATATTTATCTTTTCCATCAGAATCTTCACACATTTCCAGGAGATTTCCTAGTCAATTCTTCTTGGTCTTTTGGATGTTGATTGCCTTCATCATGGTTGCATAGTTTACTATCTCTTCCTTCCTCTTACATTCCATTCTTGGGGGTTTCTAATCATATTTTTGTACTCGTAGTCAACCACCTCATACTTCATATGAGGATATATGTTGATTTCATCTAGTGTGACTCATGCCTTTCTACATCCTTTTATAGGAGGAGATCCTTTTCCTTTCGATCATGCTTATCAGGATCGAAGTATTGATCCATATTACCTGCAACCATACAATATGATATTATAAAATTAAATACAAGTATACATACCTCATTTTACCTTTAGGTTGTCCAGGTTTCTTTCAGCGACTTTCTTGATTGAAAGATCTTCAATCCCTTGCTCTTACGTTGTCGTCAACCATGAACTCCACAAGTTGGAGTTTCTATTGAAACACTTGCTTCATCCCTGGATCGATGAATCTTCTAGTGAAGATTCCATCAGAGAATCTTGAGGATATTAAAGATCCTTATCCGTCATATGTTTCCCCTTTGTTGCATGATGATTCTTCTTTAAATGTTTGAGTTCTCCAAATTTATTTCCTTCAACTTGCCTTTTTTTTGCATGGAAACCTTAAGTAGATGAATGAGTTATCTTACTTATCCTTGTGAATCTAGTCACCTTCGTGATGATGTCACAAGATCTTGTTTCTAATGATGTCACACCACATCCTATAATGTATTGAAGTCATATTCTATGTAAGATGTAGGAGCCCAAAAAGATATTTATAGGGAGAGATTGACTTAAAGAATTATACTTCCTCTTATCATGGGCTTCATTCAACTCCTTCCATCCTATCCAGTGACATGAATTCTCTTTTCCTCTTATCAATGACCTTTTAAGAATCATACTTTTTTTATAATGTTCGCAGTTCCTTTACTAGCTTCCCTAGTGTCTACCTTATGAATTCAAGGAGACCTTATTCAATGACTTTACTCATTTAATACTATCCTCCCAATTTTATGCAAGGACATTTACATGAGGACTATGACTATCGTCCAATATTTTTATTTCCTTGCAAAACAAAGCAATTAAACCAAAATTTGATTAAACATGAAGGATACTTACTTGGCATGTGAAGAGGAGATCTTCACCTTGATACTTCCTTTGCTTGAGCTTCCCTCTAGTATCATTTTATCCAGACTTCCTTGGAGACCTTCTAGCACATATGCATGACATTTGTGATCAAGATTGCTTTGAGATCATTTTGACTCCTAATTATTCTTCCAGGTGATTTGACTCCTTATGGCACTGAGACCTAGAACTACCTGCCTAGAATAGGGGAGTTAACATTGAGACACTTCTTTGGAGAAGGCCCAAGTATATTTATGCTTTAACAACATTACCTCCAAATTGTGACTTTATCGAAGTGGTATGCAACCCTTAGAATACTATGTCATCACCAGGACATCATGCTGCAAAATGGGGTTAATATTATTGCAATACTAAAGTCATGATAGTTGCAATATCACCGAAATAATCATTGTACATTTTTATGAGATTGTCTCTGCACCTTTATTGAGATTTGTAGCTCTGTACTCATAATTTACGATCATGATTGTTCTTATACAATTTCTTGGATGTCGAGACAAAGGACATTACTATAGGATCACTGGGACTCAAGAGTGTATAATTATTTTCATGATATGTATGTTAATACTATGTGTACTTTTGTGTGATCCTCGTTAAACATGCTAAGACAGTGAGCTCGTGATTATAGTTATGCATTCATAATGTCGAGACAAGGTAAGTTACTATGAGATCCTTCTTTCACGAGTATACTGAGACCATGACTGTGATTTTATTCCTGCATATAGATCTTCATTATGATGGATATGTTACATCTGTTTATAATGTCGAGACAGAGATTACGTCTAGTATGCCTGCACTGAGATCCTCATTTATCTATCGATGAACACAATCCTAGAGATTGTACATATGTCGAGAGTGTATTGCTCCATCCATGATTATAGTGACTATGTTGAAGGTTGTGAAGCCGAAACTGTTGAGACCGTGATCGCAGGAATGTCGAGTATATTCTCCTCCTTGTTGTTAGGCTCGCACAATATTCACGATATCATGTAGTATTGCTGAGATTTTTTAGACCGATATCGTCATTGTAATCTTGGATTAATGTCAAGAGGGGGACTGTGATTTCACAATGAGATATTAGCACTTGACCTGAGAGGGTTGACCATCTTTGTGAAATGTATGCCGAGATAATGATTCCATAAGAATATTTATCATGTATCCTAATATCATTTTATTCACTACCCTTGACTGAACCATAGCTCTGATACCATGTTGAATAATTTAGGGAAAATTATTATTAATGATTCTTCCATTGTCATTGACAATTGTTGGTTATGTCTTTTATTTTCTTTAGTTAAATTCTTTATGTTTTCTTGTTCTTTAATCATCAAACAGATATCAAAACAAGAAACTCAACGAAATACAAGTACACAAGATGTTGGCTCCAAGCCAGGGAAAACCTCTCTCCTCTTTTTTTTTTCTCAATATGACTACTGCTATTATTGATACAAAAAGTTACAGCAAGGCCTTGGCCTTGAAAGTTCAGCCTGTTGATGGCATTTTACAAAAAAACACATAAGATCAGTGCAGTTGGAATCTTCAGCTGTGTGTAAACTTCTTCTACGACACATTACAGTTTTGAACAGTAACAAAACCATTACATTTGCCAGACAGCGCCCTGAGACGGACAGAAACATGGACAGACCGTGCCCTGAGACAGACATAAACAACTGGTGTATGTAGTAACGACACATTGACAAGCAGGAACCTGAGCCAAAATCATAGCAACGAAGACACACAGAATTATGCTAGGTTAGTCATCATCTGTAGTATAGGCCTCCTCGACAACCAAACACCCATACCGTAGAGAGTCCTCCGAGTCCGAATGAGGAGCCACCGAGCCGGTGGGATCGCCACGCACGGACGCACCTGGGCCAGCGGGGTTGGCCGGATTCAGCGTCGAAGCATTCTCCATGACTGGGCTCAAGTGATCCTCCAGATTTACAGTCTGTTGTTCTGCAGTTGCTTCAGCTTGGGCCGCTCCCAAATTTCTGTTGTCTTCACGCTTTTCGATAGTGACTGAAATAATGAAAGTAGCATTATCGAGCGAGCAAGGGAAATGATACCGCGCAGTATGGTGAGCAGCATGTTCACATACTGCATCTCCAGATCTGCCACGACCCCTTCCTCTTCCGCTCCTCGTAGCCGGTGGACTGCGCCGCTCAGGTTCCAGAGTGTCGGAAGATCGCTGCGAGACTGCTCGACCACCGGAGCCCCCTCTTCTACTCAGTAACCTGACTCTTTCGCGCGGCATTTTTGCTTGCTCTAAGCTGGGTAATAACGGAACTTCCCAATAACCATACAAACTCTGCACATTAACCGGTCTATGAACCCCTACAGAGTGATTCAGAGAAATGCCCAGAACTGGAAACAAAAACTCGACAGTGGAATGCATTGAAGCTGTTATGCAAAGAGCGTTTAAGGAGCGGTAGGACGTGGCGTGCGAGACGACGGATGAGCGCAGTAATGGTTGCATTAAAGAATTTGTGCAGGCCCATCTCCCTTTCCTTGCGACCTGACTCGTGGCGTATGTGGGCTGACACTTGCCCATGTGATACGCCGCCTGTATGTCCTTTGGACAATTAATCACCCGCATCCGGGGGTGAGTGATCTTGATGCACCAGGGAAATGCAATCCTGCTTGAGCTGATGATCATCTGTTTCTTCGAGGGTGCCTGAGAATTGAAGAAGTTGCTGGTTTACGCCTTGATTGGCTAGCCTGTCCGCAACTTGATTGGCTGTCCGTCTAACATGCTTGAAGGTTATGCTTTGAGGATGTCTCAGCCTTTCCTCCAGTTGTTCCAATCTGCTAAGCAATCTCCAGCTGGTGGCTATCTTGGCTGCAGAGGTGCCCGTTTGGATTCTGGTCGCTGCATTTATTAGTATAAGCGAGTCTCCTTCTACCTCTAAGGGGTAGTAGTTTTTTTGTTCTGCAAGACAGATCCCTTGCCAGAGTCCTTCCAACTCAGCCGTGTTATTGGTATCTTTGCCGATCGATCCGTGATAGATGAGTATTGATGTGCCTAGATGGTTCCTGAAGATACCTCCATATCCTGTAGGTCCGGGATTGCCCTTGGCAGCCCCATCAAAGTTTAATTTGAATGAGTTGATAGCAGGAGGGGACCAGTTGAGGGGCGAGGTAGTACTAGAAACGGGATGGGCTTTGATCTGGGCTAGAAAGGATAGGTCCAGATTCCAAGCTTGCAGGATAAGACTTTCCTGAGGAGTGTCTGGTATGTCTGTATCATGCCAGCTACGTATGGCTAAAGTTTCTTGAAGATTTTGTTTCAAGAGGAGCCATAATGCATCAATTGGCCGGCTGCTGTTATTGAAGATTCGGTTATTTCTTTCTTTCCAGAGGATCCAGTAGAGGAAGCCCGGTATAAGGTTCCACAGTGAATTCAGTAATGAGCTTTTAAAAGGATGCTTTGTCCATGTGCGGATGGTTTCTGTGATGTCTCCCCTTCGATTTTCTGATCTCCTGTTACATTGGTCAATTCTCTCCCATAGTTGGGTTGCTAACGGACATGTCTCCATTAGATGCCTGATGGATTCAGGGTGTATATTACAGTTGGGGCATCGTGATGGACCAATGAATCCTCTTTTTTGCAGGTTGTCCCAGGTGAGTATGCGTCTTTTGCTTAGCAGCCAGAGAAAAATGGAGATCTTGGGCCATATGCCTGGCTGCCAAACCCTTTCCCAGATTGGATCTTTATCTGTTTGGGAGGTGGAGTAGCGAATCTGGTGAGCTTCCTTGGTTGTGAACATTCCTTTAGGCGTGTGACCCCATCTCAGTTTATCCTCTAGGTGTGAGCATTTGATTTTCCTGTGATTTAGTTCCTGTTCTATATCTGTGTACGTTTCCCCTTGCCATTCAGGTTGCCAAGTACTGCCTGGTTTCCAGATTCTGAAGTCTTGGATCATGTGTGGCTGCCAGAATTGATGTACTAGGATTCGATTGGCTTGTTGCGAGTATGCCTGCCAATGTGGCTTGTGGAAAAGGGTGGCTAGTTTTGGAAGCTGTTGCCATGAGTCCTCCCAGAACCTTGTTGTAGTGCCTGCATGGATTTCCCAAAAACTGTGTTCTTGAATGAAGGTGCTATGTAGTTTTGCGGCATTCCATATCAGCGAACCTTGTGTAATTGTGTTGATTCTAATGAGATCCTTCCATTGACTGCCTGGAGCGTATTTTGCTTGCCAAAGTTTCGCCCAGGGAGTGTGAGGTTTGGAAATCCAGTTCCACCAGATACGAGCCCCCATAGTGATGTTACTTTGCAGTGGATCCCTTAGTCCAAGCCCGCCGTCTGTTTTTGTGCTGCATACTTCTTTCCAGTTGACAAGAGCCCATTTCCGGTTGAGCCCAGAGGAGCCCCACAGAAAATTTCGCTGGAGGTTGCGTATTGCTTTGAGTGCCCATTTTGGTGCTGCAAGAATGGAGAAAAGATACAGAGGCATAGCCTGGAGGATCGATTTGATCAGGATGAGTCGACCGGCCATATTTAGAGAGCGGAAAGTCCAGGATGAGAGTCTTGATTCCAACTTATCAAGAAGAGTTCTCCAAGAGGTGTGATTGATGGCTGAGTCTATCAAGGGAGCTCCCAGGTATTTAGAAGGAAGCGTAGCAATGGTGAACCCCAGAATGCGAGCGATATTCCTTTGAGTGGAGACTGGGGTATTGAAAAAGAAGAGTTGGGACTTTGAAGCATTGATGGAGGTGCCAGAGGCTTCCGAAAAAAGAGAGAGCAGAGATTTAAAGACTTTGGCTTCTTGTGAGGAGGGATGGCCAAATAACATGGTGTCGTCTACAAACTGCTGATGGGACAGGGGATTGTGACCGTGAAGAGAGATACCTTTAAGAGCATGGGACAAGATGGTTGAAGAGAGGAGACGACTTAAGCCTTCTGCCATGAGGACAAAAAGAAAGGGAGAGAGGGGATCCCCTTGTCGAATACCACGGGAGGGTCGAAAAGGCGTGGAGGGGGAGCCATTGAGCAAAACAGAGAAGCTAGGAGAGGATATGAGATTTGAGATCCATCTGGTCCATGTGGGATTGAAGCCAAAAGCTAATAACATCTGGGAAATATAATCCCAGCTAAGTTTATCAAACGCTTTGGAGAGATCTAGCTTAAGAATCATACCTGGTTTTTTCAGAATCTTAAGAGAGTGGATAACTTCATTTGAGAGTATGATGTCATCCATGATCTGCCGCCCTTCTACATAGCTCGTCTGCTCCGGAGAGATGAGAAGAGGAAGTAGAGGTTTAAGCCTGTTTGCCAGAACTTTAGATATGAGCTTGTAAATGACATTGCATAGTGCTATCGGTCTGTATTGGTCAGGCTTATTTGGTTCATCGCCTTTGGGGACTAGTGCTATGAAAGTTGTATTGAGGGAGGGAAGAAGCCAGTGCATGGTTCTTGATTCTTCTACTAATTCCCATACCTCTGTTTTGATGAGTTCCCAAAACTCGTGGAAGAAATTGGCAGTGAATCCATCAGGGCCGGGAGCTTTGCCGTCCTTGAGTTGGCCTAACGCTTCTTCTACCTCCTGTAGAGATATGGACTGGAGCAGTTTGTTGTTGTGATCCTCCGTTATGATTTTGGGTATATGCTGTGTGATATTCCTAATGGCTTGATCTCTGTTGCCAGGAGGTTCCCTGAGAATTTCCTGGAAGTAATCTTTGAATTCTTTCTCCATGTCTTCATGCTTTTCCAGCCTATCCCCTTGTTGGTTATTTATGAATGCTATGTTATTATTCATTCTTCTTTGGATTGTGGTTCTGTGGAAGAATTTTGTATTTTTCTCCCCCTCTTTGAGCCAGTGAATTCTGGACTTCTGTCTCCAAAGGATTTCCTCTTGCTTCCGGCGGGCTTCGATCTGATTCCAAAGAGTCTGCTCTTGTTGCGCTTGTTCCTCCGTTCTCCCTTCCCGGATGAGAGTTTGTTGAAGTGCCATCATTTGTTGTTCCAGCCTTTTGCGGTTCTCAAATATGTTACCAAACTGAGTGCGATTCCAGACTTTGAGAACTTGTTTTAAGTTTTTTAATTTCCATTGGAATTGGAACATTTTAGCTCCTGGAGGTGGAATGAATGAGAGCCATGCTTCATTTACTACAGTTTTGAAGTTGGGATGTGAAAGCCAGAAGGCTTCATATCTGAAAGGTCGATTGCTTCTATTACCTGGCCTCGCCCATTGCAACATAATTGGCCAGTGATCTGATCCTCCTTGTGGTAATATGGAAGCGTGAAAGTCCCCTCCCAGGTGTATGGCGTTGTCTGAGATAAGAAACCGATCCAGTCTAGAGGCGATGTGGTGGGTTCCTTTGCGCTTGTTAGTCCATGTAAAAACTCCATTGGAGGTTTGAATGTCCATGAGTTGGTTATTTTGAATGAATTCTCTGAATCCGCTGCTGTCATTTTCAAGCCTTATTCTGCCTCCCTGTTTCTCCTCCATTGTCTTTATAATGTTGAAATCCCCTCCACTGATCCAAAGGGGGCACTGTCTGTTGGCATTAAGGATGGTTAGACTGTCCAGAAGGTCAATTTTTTGCTGAAGATTCTGCGGAAAATAGACATTTGAGAGGTGCCCATGTATGTTGGTACCTATAAGATGGAATGAAGCTTGAATGAGGTAATGGGTAGCATGAAAGTCACTTAGAGTAAGAACCTGTGGGTTCCAAAGGATAGACAATCCGCCGGAGGCTCCAGAGGCGTCTACTGATACTGAGCAGCTACCTGCCCAGACTTTATTACGAATTTTTTCCATGGCATTATTGTTGCTTTTTGTTTCTTGAAGAAAAACTAAGGACGGTTTTTCTTGTTGTATCAAGTTTTTTATCATTCTATGTTTGGAGGGGCTATTGAGTCCTCTCACATTCCAGGATATGAGCTTCATGAGGAACCATGGGGTTTAGGTTTGTAGAACTTTGTCAACTTAGGGAATCTGCCCGATTCCATAAGTAATTCTCCTACTATGATTGTCCTTTGTAGATCAGTTTTGCGCCCTCTTTTCTTGGTTTCTTTAAGGATTTTTTTTCCATCCCATGGGCTTCCTGCTTGTATGCCCAGATGTATGTTACGCTGTGCTTTGGATAAAACTCCTTCAAGCCTGTCTATTTGCCACGGTGGTATTGAGTTGAATTCTTTTTGTTTGCATGTTGTTTCTAATTTGAGGATGTCAAGACCATCTAGGCTGACCTTCTCTGGATCTTCTTCCATGACAGTGGGTAAACTTTGATCTTCCTCCGCTACTGAATCCTGTAGACTGAGGGCTAATGTTGCGTCTAGCTCCATTGCTGAGGGTTGCAGGATATGCTCTGGATCAGAATGTTCTGAGGAGGAAGGGAAAGAGCTAACAAAAAGAGCAGGACTTTTATCTGAGAGAGAGCTGGAAATGATTTTGGTAGGAAAGGGCATGGAGGGAGATTTGGGGGCGGAGGGAGCAGTCGAAGAAGAGGGGAGGGAGGGGGATTCCTTGGATGCAGAGCTAAGAGTGGCAGGCTGATCTGGGGAGGAGAGCAGTATGAATCTATTCTGAGAATCTGGTTTAGGGGGATTCTCTGGGGCGGCTTGATTTTTCTTTGCATGGCGTCGTCGATTCGGGATCTTGGTGAATCCTTCTGAGTCTTTATTAGCCTCCTTATCTTGGGGTTTGTTCTGAGAGTTCATGGGACAATCTCGAAAGAGATGGCCATGTTCATGGCATTTTCGACAACGAAAAGGAATATGCTCATAATCTAAAGGTTGAATCCATTCAAAGTCATCATGGTAGAGACTTACCGAATCTGCAAGAGCTTTGGTCAGGTGCATGTGGACACATATCTTGGCATAAGAGGTGTATCTGCGGGTTTTGGTTTCCTCCGCAACTTTGATGAAGTTCCCTAGTTTGTTGCCGATATCTGCTAGCGTTTCTTCTCTCCAATACTCCACAGGAAGAGAGTACATTCGCACCCATACTGGTGCCCAGCTGAAATCCTCCTTGTCTGGATTGAACCTAGGCTTCCAATCCCTTAGGAAGAGGCCCGAGGAGTTGAAGAAATACGGTCCGCCTTCGAAAATGCAAGATTTTTCCTCTATGCAGTAGAATATGGTTGTAAAGAAGCCTTTGGGTCCTAGATGTAAAGTCACCTGTCCTTTAGGCCTCCATTTGGAAGATATCCATCCCTGCAGTGCTTTTTCAGTAGGCCAGAAACCCAGAAACTTGCCTATGAGCGCATGATCCTGCATGTACTGGATCTCGCTGTTGATGCGGTGGCTGGGAAGATCAACTTTTATTCGCTCTGTGGCTTTGGGGATACAAGTGGCTGAGGTTGCTTTCTGCTGCGGCGAGGATGGCGCTTGATTTTCACCTGTTCCTTTGTCTTCTGCATCACGTACTACCGTGGTATCTCCTTCACTGTTCTTCTGTCTTGTGACTTGATCAGTATCTGGTTCACCGTCAGGGGAAGTCAGAGGTATTGCAGGATTTTCTGTGTCAGGGGCAGAGACTGTGGAAGGAGGGGGGGAGGAGCCCACCCCTCCTGCAGACGCATCCATGAAAGGACGATCAGGGGAAGACCGGCGGCGGGTTGGGAAGATCAGGAAAGTTCAGGGTTTAGGGTTGCGACAGTGCTTGCAGAGAACGATCTATTTTTATAGATGTTTAGATGATGAATACCAAGACCCTTAACAAGATAGAAACTAGGTTCCCTCCAAGACAATTGTCACTGTCCTCTGCTATGTTTAGTTCATAGTTCCCTTCTCTCTTTCTCCCTATGTCCTTTCTTCTCCATATGTCCTTGTTGTTCAGTCACTGTCATTAATTCCTCCTTTTCTTGGTTTCCACGGCCCTTTTTTTATATTGATATCTTGAGACAGACTTGCATACTCCTCGCTGGGTTATGATATTGTTTAGACGTGCCACCATCGAGAACTGGCTCCACCACCGAGAGCTGCAGTCACCAACGAGAGTTGTAGTCACAGTACATGTGCCACCACCAAGAATTGTAGCCTCCACTGAGAGTTGTAGTAACATTATATGCCACCACCAAGAGTTGTTGCTACATATATATACACAGGATACTACGAAGAGCAGTCACTATATATATATATATATATATATATATATATATATATACACAATCATTTGATACCTTTCGAGAGTAATCACATCGTATTGATTTTAGAAATACCTTTGATATATATTCTGTATTTCCAAGATTCTAGAGATAATGTATCTATATATATTATAGACTTCCAAGATACTCCATTCACTGTGTATGTGTTATGTTCTTCGTTCACTGTGACTTGTCCAAACTTTCTTGTTTGACTCCACGTTACTCCTTGTATATATATGAGTCAACGATGGATCTTTGAACCAACAGGAGAGCCTTGTAGTTAGGCTGACATATCATCAAGGAGATTACTTCATTTTCGTAGAGCGGATTTTCATGGTGATAGTGACACTTGTCTTGGAGTATTAGCCTTTGACTTTGTGACTTTCACAATACTTGTTATGTAACATAAAAAACTAAATACATGAAGAAGAAGTACTTTAACCTATGGCAATCACATCTTGCTAATGAAACCCATGATGCAAGGAATAACAATTTTTCTTCATAATGTTATAGTTACAAGTCATAACAAAAACCAAACCTAGTTACTTTTCCTTCAACAGCATGTATCCCAAAAAAATTATGACTATTAAACAAAGCACTAAAAATTATCTTTGGGAGATTTAATTATACTTGTTTAAAGTTAAGATGATAATGTTGGATGTTAATTGAGAGGAACCTAATCAAGGTGTTGAAGTGGATTTCATGCATTGATGATTGTGTGGCAATAATTACTAATTCAACATGTGGCATTGTTAACTAGACTAATGATGTTGCATATGCTAATATATCAAGCTCTACATGAGACCTAGTGACATGGAAATATACATGTTAATGTGACAATACAAAGGATTACATATCATGTTTCTATAAATCCAAATGCCTCCATTTAAAAAGGATCTCATTCAAAAAATTCAAAGAGACCTTTTATAAAATAAATATCTCCATGTGAAGTGACTTTCCAAGGTTCCAAAGAAGGTGTGGGTGATTGTAAGGTTCTCACTAAAGAACAATGAAAGGAGCACAAAACAAAGGGATTTTTTCATAGTAGAACCAATTAGTGTGCTCCGCTAAATTAGAAATTTGCATGCCACCAATAAAAGGTTACCAAAAATAAAGAGTGTGACCTAAAAATGGAATATGATGTTGAAAACCCATGTCTAAGCCTAGAAATGATAGCTTAAGTCTAAAGAAATATGATACAAATCTTAGCAAGGGACACAAACCATGAAAATAAACAAAATACTAGAAAGAAGGTCACATGACCTAGCATGCAGCTAGGATACTTATCAAACATAGATAATATTCCAAAAAGTGACACCAGAAAAGCTAAGCCATAGTGGAATAACAAATATAAATCAAAGTTCTTATATGATTTCAAACAAATGACCATGACAAATAAGTAAAAATAATATTCATATCTAAGGAAAACATATTCCTTTTAAAATGAAACAAAAACTAAATGTAAGTGACAGGACTTATCCATGTAATGGAATAGTTACATTTCCTCTCAAAATGCACCAACTTACATAAAATGAGAAACATGTATCTTCATGAGAAATTTTAGAGAGCTCCAGATAGTTTATTGTAGTTCCAAAATAAGGGACTTGTATATTCGAACAAGGAAGGTTGCTACTAGGACTGATTAGTGATCCAAAATATAAAATGCATAGAATTGGTAAAAATGTTTTCTTGGTCTCAATATGAAACTATCATTTTCAATGGTCTAATACCACATATAAATTTAATATTTTCACAATATTGAACACCTTAATCATTAACTAACAATAGAAATCAAAGGAATTCCATGATTGACATGGTAAAACCCTCAAAGAGTAAAATGTACATGGAGAAAATGATCAATGTATTATGTATGCATTACTCCATACTCTCTTGTCTCTTGAGGAAATGGTACAAGATACAGTATATATAAATTAGTCATATCTATCTAATTAATTCAACTAATCACCAAATATGGGATCAAGTAACAATATCATGATGGAAGAAAATTAACTCACTAACAATATCATTGATGAGAACAAGATAAGCTTAGTTACAAATGTATACATTAAAATTTTGATAATTTGAGAATAGTTAACTATGTGGTCTACTCACACCAACATAATTCTATGTGAAACTCTCCCATGTTTTCATTCCAACAAATTAGGACAACCACAACAATGTCTTCAAAGGTGGAGAAAATGTTCAATTCTCCTTCAATTTTTGGATTAACTGAAATAGGTGTAGATTACATAACCAATATTATGTTATCAAAGGCTTGATGGGATTCTTCTTTCCACTTAAAATAATCATGGCACTTTTTCAAAAATTCATTGATAGATTTCATAATGGAAGCATAGTTTGATACAAATATTCTTATAAAGCTAATTTTTTCAAGAAGTAATGAATAGCCTTTTTTGGAGGCATGTTTACTTGATTTTATTTACTTTTATAAGATCAAGATAGACTTATTCCTTTGATAAAATATTCCCAAGAAATGTTTCCTCAAACCAAATATAACTTTATTAGAATTCAATTGAATTATACATTGTTTACAACTTATAAAATCCCTCATAACATGTTCAATATTTAAGGCTATTACCTTTGAAAATATAGTGAGATTATCTTAATTTGCATCATTTATTTCCAAAATATCATCAAAATAATGGTCCATTACCATTTTTAATATATCACAAAAATTTATTAGTCCAAATGGCGTCCTCATATAAAAATGTTACTAAGGGTATAGTGAAATCTATCTTGAACTTATACTATTTCACCACATCTATATGGGTGCACCTTGAGAAACCATATAGTGTAAAATAGCCATCAATGACAAGTGTTTTATAAGAATTATTATAACAAAATTCAAAAATGTTTGTGTCTCTACATTTATTATTGGCTCTAGTTCTAGATGCAATATCTTTTTCCTCTGCCTAAGATGTAGCACCTCATGTTTGAGAGGGATTGTATATTAGAAGATGTTTGTATCATATATCTTCAAAATCATTATAATACCATACAAATACATACTCTTGTTACATAAGAATTATGATAAATTGTTATTTTTCTTCCTTTATGCAATATATTCACAAGTGCAAATTTTTAGGTTACTCCCAAGGCTTAATATTTACCACCATTGACTCCTACACTTTTCTTGAATGATGGTTCTTTTGATACCATTCCCTTCCCTAAACTTGTAGTCTCTTGTAAACATTGACTCAATATAATTGAATCCTCAATGAAAAGTGTAACCCTTAATTTGCAAGATATCATAGTTGTTGTAATGCTCCCGCATAGGATCCTCATGGTCAATATATTGATCTTCATACAGACACTACTCAAAAATCATATTCTCACATTGATTGGAAGGGTATGTCAAAAAACATCTCATCATCATTAAACACTTGCATGTGTTAATAACTATGAAGGATGAAAATCGAAGGATGACCTCAACTTAAAATCCATTCCTACAGATGAATATATATGGGCTGAAAAAGAGAAGTAGAAATAACAATATGGTAATATAATAGATTTTTATCTCTTGATATATTATTAATAGAAAAGAATTGACTTCCTTTCATTAGGTCCCACAAACTATAAGTGAATTCTTCCAATGATTGTATTAACAAAATATCTTTGTTTCAGTTGATTGGAAACTACTTGAAATACTTAATAACAAGGTCTTGTACTTTCATTTATTGGGCTTGAAAAGCTTGTTATATATTGAGGACCAACACTTTATACTCAACGACATTTTTTGTACACTCAAATCTCAACTAGAAAGAAAAAAACTATATTTCTCTACTAGGGGTATAGCTCATGTTTTGGTGCAATATCCATCAAAGTACACTTTCCACATACCCTCAAATTAATTATCTTCGTAAAGTGATTTAAATTTCTACATCATTTCTCTGGAATAGCTTAAGTTTTCAAATTTGAACCTATTATGGAAATGGAATCCATATATTGTTGGGTTTTGTTATAGTGAAAACACAACACCCCCATTTTATTCTATCATAATAGACGTGGGGACCCTTCCGGCATTGCTTTTAGACTTTGAGTGTGACTGCTTCTTTTCGAGTCTAATTTGTTTTTTATTTACAGTTGTTTTATTTGTATAGTTTAACTAAGTTTGATTAAGTTTGTTTGTTAATAAACTTTGTAAATAATTTTTTGTTTTAAGCATCTTATATTAATGAATAAAATATCCCCCGAGACCAATCTCGTGTTACAACATGTGGCAATGACTCTTTAAGAAACAAATAGTATAACTTTAGGCTATGGGAATATTCTTTTGAAAACCTTTATAACCAAAGTTCGATGAATATAAAGTGAAAACTAATGCAAATAACACATAACACGTATAATACAACACTATCAGAGAAATACCCATATCGGAATTTTTGTTATGAGTCACATTATGAAACTTGCGATAAACTAAATTTCCAAAATATGTCCCTCCTCCGCTCCCTTATATCGGAGAATCTTTCATATCGGAGTTTTTGTTATGTGTCACCTATTAAAAGTTTCAATATCATATTTCCTTGATATTCAATTTCCAATATGCCAATCCCTTCGATCTCTGATTTTCGATAATCATATTCCCCCTATCTCCAATCTTTGTTATTCCCAAACCTCCAATTCTCTGATAAACCCCTCTTATCCATATCGAAACTTCTTATCGACTGTCATTCCTTTCAACCTCCAATACAAGACCTCTAATTTTTGCCAAGCTTTGATAAGTCAGACCCGATATGCGTATTAACGATGGTCTAATCAGAATATCACATCAACCTGTATATCGGAACTTTTAAATGGTAACGATTATAAAACCCCCGATATTAAATCTTCGATATAAATCTCTGATATAATGGACCTGATAAAGTCATTAAAGGGATTTGAATACGATATCACATTCACTCCATATCGAAGCCACCCAATATCGCAACTATTTCATTTTGTCTCATTTTAAAATTTATGATATTCATTTCTCCGATACTTGTTAACATCTACCACTTGTCATTTGCACAAAGGGTCGTTGTTATATTTATTAAACCCACTGTTTAAATGGTTTTCAGGTTTTATGTTATGTATTTTGTTTTCAACGCTATTTTAGTTAATTTTGTTAATGTGGCTCTGATCTCCTCTATAATTTATGAAACATGACATAATGACGTGATCGGTCCATGCTTCTAAAGGCCCCTTTCCATGTGGAAAACACCGTTCGAAATTAACACAATTGTTGTAACAAACTCCATAACAGGCCATGCTTAATAATAGCTAATGGATACTTCGGCCAACAACATAGTCAATTGGTTTGATTGGTGTAAATATTTCCCAAATTTGGCCTGCATTCAACTAAAACAATATGTTTTTGGCTTGTTGAAGAAAACATCTAGTTTCGGTTGTTGGAAGATATAAGGGGGGTTGTTAGCTCAGTAAAATTTGTACAAATAACCCTGTATTCAATCTTGTAGGGGGAGGTCACGACCCACTCAAGGGGAAGTCTCTGTAGTTGTTCGATTTGTGCAATAGCACTACTGTTATGTACAGAAAGGTCGATTATAGAGAAAAAAAGAGGGTTTTTGGATCTGTTCTCATTGCTTAGCATTATTGGAGGCAATGTGATTATGGGTCTGAGCTACTCCAGGACTGCATATTTTGTAATAAACTTTGGCACTGTTTAATTAATTCTTGTTCTTGTGTAATATTACCGGAACTCGGGATTATTGTCTCACTGTTAAAGTTTCATTTTTGGTTCTGATCTTTATTCTAAACAGTATTATGTTTCTTCAATATTATGCATTATTGTTGTGTCATTGACATTTTGTTGTTGAAGCTTTGTTAGAGCTATCTTTGCAGGGCAGAATGAGATCGAAATCAATCTTAATTCATTGAAGTATTCTTGTGGTGACTGATAACTATTTATTATTCATTTGTAGGCTTATTTTGTTTTCACTTGTATTAGTTAATGTGAACTACTCCCTTTAATTAATACAAAAGCACATGATGAATTATACCAGTCATTCCCCCTATTTTATTTAATTTTCTTAGGGATTGGGAGAGGGCTATCCCATTCTAGTTCAAGATAGGATTTTATGTTTTTAGATTAGTCTTGCATTTGTATATTTAGCTATGCATCAAGTATTCTCTTAAAGATGCAAACAAATCATTTAATTATGGGTTGATCAGCCTTTTTAAATTGATCAAACCTTTGTATTGATTTACTTCTTTATTCTACATCTTTAAATATGGATATAAAGGAAATGTTACATAATATGATGTCGATAGATAAACTCTTAGTTTAGGTTAGATTAGTATTAGGTTAGTTTTAGGTTAGTCTTAGATGACATGGTAACTGGACACATAACCAGATGAAACCACCATCTTCAACGGAAAAGGAGTTGCTCTAAGTTCCCGAACGGGTGGGCTCCCCTAATGTTCACGAAGGAAATTTTTCTAATCAACATTTTTTGGCACTAGAAGGAGGGCCTAAGCTAGTTGATCTATGTGAAGCCTTGTTTTAAAATTTTTAACTAGCCATGGCTCCTACATGAATTCCTAGTTTGGGTCACGCTTTTAGCTCACGCAAGCCTACCATAGGGATGTCAAAGAAACAAATTGAATCCATATCTGAATTGCAATATGACGGTGAGAGCGACACTATTTCTGCTTTAGATCATGTTAATCAATTTATACACAAATGCAAATGTTTTAACATCACTAAAGACAATGAAATTTGCAAGTTGTTTACTCTCACACTTCAAGGAAGGATTCGGGAATGGTACAATACATTACCCTCCAAGTGCATTCACTCTTGGAATCACTTCATGCAGGTATTCTTTTACGCTCGTCACAATTATAGTTATGAAAGACTGTGCTCAGGATTTGATAACTTGACAATCTTTGACGATGAAACTATTAGCGAATTTTAGATAGATTTATCTTATTATGCTACAGATTTCATCATGACGATTTACCCCCTAAGAAAGTTTTAACTGAGAAATTTACTTGTGTTATTCAAGAACATAATATAAGAACTTACAGTGAACATAAAGAGGAATCACCATCAATAAATTTTGATTCTAAAATTGATCCTATTGAACCTTTAAATGAAAGTTCTAATCCTCCTCAACCATCAACATCAGGAGAGAATCTTACATATGAAAGTGATTCTATGGTACCTATTAATGTTTGTGACAATGAGTCATGTTTAATAGAATCAAATTATATAGAATATCAGGAATTAACACATAATCATAATGATAATTCTTCTTCTAAAAGTGATCTAGATCCTATTTTGTCGACAGATAACACGTTATTGAACCCGAAACCGTCTAATGAATTATCAAGTGTAATTCAAATTTATGATTTGATTTCTTGGTATCATAATTATTGTATGTGTTAACCTGTTGGAATATTTACTATTTCAAATCTTAAGAATGAATAATATCATGAAATGCAAGGAGTATCTTTAAATGACCAATCGCTTATTGATATTAGTTTAGAAACCTCTACATATCCTTTTCACAATATTCAAGATTCTCAAAAATCATTGAAAAAGGATGTGATATTTAACGATCATGAGTTTCGATCATTTGATTCAAGTTCTAAGCAAAAACCTCCTTCCTTCTATTCTGATTTGGATCACCAATTCTCATTACAAGTTTTCGATATCAATTATGACAATCTTTTATACAGTACTTCTTATGTTGAAGGCATATTGCAATCATCTGATGACCCTCTTACTCTTGCAGTTAATCATGGGTTGGTTAGTTGCCTTAATTTTAATGTACATATAATAAACGCCTTTAAGGATCTTCCTGCTTTTTCTCTTCATTGTGATGGTCAATGTCTCATGAGGGAAAAAGATAGTTTTTGTAAATTCGTAGAAACAATTGATGTTAATACTTCCCATCTTGTACAGTTTTCAAAAAAAAACCTTGGTGGATCCTTAAAGGTAATATCTCTAATTCTTTAGATTGTACATATTACGATAGATTTTATTTTCAATTAGAAAATTCTTTTAGCATAAAATTTTCTGATTTTAAATTTCTTTTATTTTCATTTTTAGCAATTAATATGCTTAACTCTATAATTTTTCTGCATAGTTTAATTATTAATATTTTTCTTTTGCTAACATATGCAGTGTATATTTCTACAGGGAATATGGAACTTGCTTGGTTACATTCGAAATAAGACTATACCTGGACATTTTCCTTCAAAAGAGTTAGAGTAGGAAGAAATTTAGTTTTGTTTAGTTTGTTTTATTTTCTTCTTAGATAAAGCATATAATGTTTTTAATGAATAGGAATGATTTTTTACCATTCATTCCGTTATCATCTTACTTATAATGGGTTATCATTCGTGAAGATTTTTATTTGATCATTATCATTTACAAAGGTTAACCTCATATTCTAGGTTGCTAAATCAATTATAACACTCATTTCTACCTTTTTGTAAATATAATTGTGTTATGATTAGGATTAAGGCTAGTTTAGAAATTAGTTTAAATTGAATAAGAAGATGGTTTCAAAATTTGATTAATACATGGGAGAAGATGAAAATTCTTCAGGTAAAACTATAATCGAATTCTTCCACGTACACATTTATATGTTCATCCTCATCTGGTTTAAGTTTTATTTCAGCTTTTCTTTTCTCTTTTAATCATTATTTCTTTCTTATATTTTGTTATTCTTCTTGCAGGTTCCCATGGATTTGATTTGTAGATTCACATTAGCTAGCAACTTACATTTCGGAAGAACAATCATCATATGACATTAGGGAGTTTTCTCTTTTCTAATTTTGCCTAAATCTTGAAATCGATTATCAGTGTTATTCTTAAAATTGAATCTATAAAAGACTCAAAAACTATCTTTAAGCAATATTTGCAAAAGTAAGAAAACCCATGTCAAGCATACAACAATAACTCTAAAACTATAATTGTGCTTTAAAACAAAAGAGCTTTATTAACAAATCATCATACAAGATAAAATCAACGTAATCTCATTTTTATGTCAATTCTCTATTTATCTTGTAAGATGTATCTCAAGGTTCATTCTCTTGATTGTCTTCTTTCTAATTTGCTATGCATTTTAGGCTTAGCTGGATTTTCTTTTCATTTCATTTCACAATAAAATGAAGTAATGTTTTCTCTTTTAGCTTGGCATAATCATTGGGCGAGTCATTTTTATGCTCTAATTTATATTAACGTAACCTAATCTCTAAGGATCACTTCAATGAAGATGATTTCATTTATGTTCATTTTCAACTTTCTTAACCAAGTAGAGTCCATGGTTTTTTTCTTTGAGTTTAAACATTTCCGTTATTTTTTAATGATCTATCTTTAACCCCTATCTTTAAAGAAAGTAAAACACATTTAACAGCAGTTACTTAAGGTCATGAGTTCTTTTGGTGAACAAGTTTAGTCAAGAGAATAGTAGTCAGCTTAAAGCTTTTTATGCCATCCCTTGCTCTTAAGGAGCAGTATGCCACCACATCTATTAAGTAATTTATATGAGATTAACGGTAACCATAGTTAAACATAAAATAAATAAATAAAAAATGGTCAATTGAAGAGTAGGAGGTCTCATCACGAGCCAACCTACCATGATCATAAGTTCTAACATTGTGACATTGCCATCATTAGTCACCAAGCCAAGGTAATGGCTTTCGACTACAACGTTGAGAGAAAAGAGGTCTCATCACGAGTCGTCATTATTCACCATGTTAGATCTCATGAATGGCATTGTCATTAGTTGGTTACCAAGCCAAGACATTGATCTTCAGTTGCCATTTAAATAAATTTAAGATGAACTTTTGCAACCATGCATTTATTCCTAATAGATGGGACACTAGCACCTAAAAGGGTTAAAAGGCATCCATGTTGAGGCTAGATGTGTGCTAGCAGCAGTGGCCATGCCTATAGTATGGAAGTTAAATTAATACTATGTTTTCTTGATTAACTTGTTTACTCGAAAACTAATGTCCAACTAAGTTGAATATTGTACATATAAATTTAGTGAAACATTGAATTCATGGGGTAAATTTTTACAAGTTCATGAACGATAATGGTGTATCTATTTATTTGACAGCGTATAATAGTGAAAAAATGGTTAGGATATCTAAATTTGACCATGTCAAATTATCTAATTATAATTCCTTCATTCTTAAACTAGGTTACGTATCTCTACGGCAAAGATAATAGACAAATTATGGACACGTTCCTGGTTGTAATCATCTATCTGACGACTCTACTAGAGAACCAACCTAGTGGTGACTCCACATTACAGTTCTGGCTCAATTTGTGAGGCATACCTAGAGAAATCCTCAGAAATCACCAGCTGACCCAGTGCCTGACCCTGAGAAGATTGCTAAGTGAAGGAAAACAGCATAGAAAGGAGCATGAGGATCAAGTAAGCCTAAGAAAACTTATGCATCTCTGAAAGATAAGGTTGTAGCTGAAGATATGTAGCTTGAAGATTTGGAGCCTAGCATTATTAGTAAAGAAATACCTTCAGAGATTCATAAAGCTCCTTGTTCAGTCAGTTCCCCTTTAGATCTCAGTCCAAAGAAAGCATCCCATACATTCCATCATATTCCTTCGTGTCTGTCATCTATTTCATTACTTCCTACCATTCAATCTGCCAGCATCCTTCCACCTATCCCAGTCATGGTAGGCCAGCAAGCTCCCACAAAGATGGAAAGAATCATAGCTGCTAGGTATGGACCCCTAGTCTTTCCCGTTCCCTTGAATGCCATGCCTGCAGGAGAATATCATAAATATATGTCCAAATTCACTGGTACATAGGGAGTAACAGCTGAAGAACACCTTGAATCTTTTTATAGTTATGCTGATAACCTGGATATCAGTGAAGATGATGTGTAGATGAGAGTGTTTGTCCAGAGCCTTGATGGAGAGGCTAGAAAGTGGTTCAGAGAATTGCCCCATATGTGAATAGCAAAGATTGAAGCATTGGATGATGCATTCTTGAAACAATGGGGGGATAGGAAAGATCTGCTGTATTACCATACAGAGTTTGGAAACCTGAAGAGGGAAAATGGGGAATCATTGCCTGATTTTAATAAAAGATTCAATCGTATGTATAGTAAGATACCAGCTAAAGTAAAGCCTACCCCCACCTCTGCCAAACTCACTTATGCTAATGCTTTTGACTCTGATTTCTGCCTGCTTTTGAGAGAAAGAAGATGTGCCTCTCTGGCTGACATGCAGGATGCGGCCCTTGAGGTGGAGCCTAATATTATGGCTGCAGAAAACTTAAAAGTCATGCTGACAGAAGGAGGCAGAGAGGTGAGGCTTCTTCTTCATCTGCTTCATCTTCAAAACCCAAATCAGATAAAATGACTAAAATGATAGAGTCATTGGCTGCTAAGATATCTAAGCTGAAAGTTGAGCAGAGTTCTAGGAAAGCAAGGTTTCAAAACACATTTGATCCAAGAAATCCAAATCCATTCAGAAGAGAAAATGAACAATTTCAAATCATTCAAAGGGGTAAAGAATCAAATGAAGAACAAAGAGTTAAGGCTCCTTTCCAAAATGTAGTCATGGAGGAGGAGCAGTTCGAAGAAGAGGATGAAATTTATTGCATAGAAGATAAAGGTAGTGCTACCTTTTTTACATTGGCTGCATATGAAGAATCATTACTACAAGACCAAACCAGTCAAGAGTGGGACAGAGAAGCTGTTCTGCAGACTGGTGAACAGCAAAGACACAATCTGAGCTCAAAAGCAAACAATGTCAAGGAGAACCCTACCCAAAGAGTTGTTGTCCCAACAGAGCAATAGAATATCATACAGAAGAAGCCAGCAGCTGATCCAGTCATCCTCAAAGCACCAGCACAAGAGGTAAGAGGTCTTGATAAGTCCCCTTCCATTTTCAATTTTGAGTCAGAAGTCCAGAAGTTAAAAATATATGTACCTATGATGGAACTAGTGAAGAGTGAAGTTTTCAGAAAGCCTATCCTTGATGCCCTTGAGCTGAAAGCCACACAAACCTCCACTGACTACGTCAATTTGCAAGATGATAAGCCTGCAGTTGTGCTTAGCCCCATGATCTAACCTACCGATAATAATTCCCCATCATTTATGTCTTCTTGACCATTCATGACAAATTCCTCCACAATTGCCTGCTAGACACCGGGGCTAGCCACAATTTGATGCCTAACGTTGTGACGGAAGAGTTAGGACTTGATATCACTAGACCATATCATGATTTATTCTCATTTGATTCAAGAAAGGTAAAATGCCTAGGATTAATCAAAGACCTGGCCATTAACCTAACTCGGTTGCCCGTGAAGAGTATGATGATGGATATTGTGGTAGCAGATGTCCCTCCCAAGTTTGGCATGCTGTTGTCAAGAGGGTGGATTAAGAGACTAGGTGGGACATTACAAAATGATTTATCTTATGCCACTGTCCCAGTTTTTGGAGGGGAAAGCAGGAGACTGTACAGAGAATCACAGCTGGCCTACATCATCAGTGATGAGAAAAATCCTTCTAATCATCCCATATATGTTGTGGACACTGATTTCGAAGCTTGTATTCTCCAAATTGAAGAATCCCAAAAGGCCTCAATGCAAATCAAGAAACCAGTAAATCAGGCCGAGGGAGAGCAAGGAAGTCAGGTTTGGAAAATATTCTTTGATGGAGCATGTTCTAGGGAGACTGCAGGAGCAGGGGTGGTGCTGATATCTCCAAAATAGGAAAGCACACATCTGTCTTTTAAGTTGGCTTTCCAAGTTACCAACAATATAGCAGAGTATGAGGCTCTGATATTGGGTCTCAATGCAGCCAAAGACAGAGGAATCAGGAACATAAAGGTGTTTGGAGATGTTGATCTTATCATTCAGCAAGTGAATAAAACATTCCAAGCAAAGCACCCAAGGCTGAAAGCATACAGAGATGAGGTATGGAGACTCAAAGATTCTTTTGATAATTTTTGTATCTCATATATCCCTAGAGTAAAAAATCAGCTTGCCGATTCCCTTGCTATGTCTGCTAGCATGTTTATCCCTCCCATGCCTCCCAGACTAGTTTATGAAGTTCAAATGAAATACAGACCATCCTTGCCTGATAATGTCCAGCATTGGAAAGTTTTTGAAGATGATGATGAAGTGAATAGGTTTCTCCAAGTCATTGATGAATTTTCTGAAATGAAAATTGACCAAGAGAATGAAGCCTTGGAAGAAAACCCCCAGTCCCAGCTTAGAAACAAAATTGGTAAAGATAGCATTGTCCAATTGCCCAGCAATCATATACCTAAGGGTCTGGTTCCATTAGAAAAGTTGTTTGACCAAAATGACGTGCCTTATAAGGCTGCCCAAAAAGAATACCAATCTGCAGTCTGTAAGCATAATATAGGGAGTCTAGGACAACCAAGATATATAAATTTTTCCACCTATTTGTTTGTTGCCCATAGTTCTGAATACTGTGATTTAATGAAGCAATTTGCTGATGCCTTTGCCTGGGAATATAGTGACCTAAAAACATATGACAAAAAGATCATTCAGCATAAAATCCCTTTAGAGAAAGACACCATCCCTTTTAAGCAGACGTTGAGACCAATAAATCCTTTGCTCCTTCCTCTAATTGAAAAGGAAATCAAGAAGTTAATGGCTGCCAAAATCATAGTTCCTCTCAGATATTCCAAATGGGTAGCCATTTTGGTAGTGGTGAGGAAGAAAAGTGGAGAAATCAGACTCTGTGTTGATTTTAGAAACTTAAACAAATGCTCTAAGAAAGACAATTACCCTCTACCCAAGATGGAGCATTTGCTGCAGAAGGTCTGAGGAGCCAAAGTGATGTCTTTCCTGGATGGATTTTCAGGGTACAATAAGGTTGTTGTACATCCAGATGACCAAGAGAAGACTGCATTCACCACTCCTTGGGGCACTTTTATGTATTCCAAGATGCCTTTTGGACTGATGAATGATGGAGCCACATTTCAGAGAGCTATGGATATAGCATTGGTGGGGAAGATGTTAAAATTGGAAACCAGGGAAAAACTTCATGTGGGTCATCTTATTCATGGCTAATAATATTTTTATTAGATTCCTCTCGTCAAGAGGTGTAGTATTGATATAAATATCATCCAATTCCGATAAGTATTCATGGAGATATGAATTTATTTTGATTATGGAATTATTATCAAGCCGACCTACAACTCATGTAGGCTCAGAAGCCCAACAGTCGCATATATTCACCCACCAATGTTGTGTATAAATATAAGAGGAATTTTCCTCATTTGGACTCACTCATCTCATCACATTTCTCTCTCTCTCTACTGCGCAGATATGAGTCTCTTCTGTACTGCGCTGAAATGGGTCTCTCTCTCTCACACATGTGAAGCCGGAAGCTGTTGAATTTGAAGCTGCAACTACAGAAGTAAAGATGACTTGCGTGGCCTAGAAGACCTCCTCTTTGGAACTGCGTTGTAGGTTCATCTGAACCTCCTTTGAAAGCCGCAACTTTTGGTGGTGGAATGAAGTCAATCCGACGAACGGTTTGCAAGATATCGACTGCCCTAGTTTGAAGTCGGAAACTACTGAAACTGAAGCTGCAACTGCAGAAGTAAATATTGACTTGCGTGGCCTAGAATATCTCCTCATCTGAACTGCACTGTAGGTTCATCTGAACCTCCTTTGAAAGCCGCAACTTTTGGTGGTGGAATGAAGTCAATCCGACGAACAGTTTGCAAGATATCGACTGCCCTAGTTTGAAGCCGGAAACTGCTGAAACTGAAGCTGCAACTGCAGAAGTAAAGATTGACTTGCGTGGCCTAGAAGATCTCCTCATCTGAACTGTGTTGTAGGTTCATCTGAACCTCCTCTGGAAGCTGAAACTTTTGGTGTTGGAATGAAGTCAATCCGACTGTCGGTTTGTGAGATATGGACTACCCTAGTTTGATAATGAAGCCGCTAATGCTGATGCTACTGATCTAGGGTTTGCTACTGCTGATATGAATCAGATTTATTGTACTATTTCTCTCTGCTGAATTACTGAAGATAAAAGAAGATTTGATCAAAGGGTTTCCCCACACATTGTGGGGTTTGTCCCTAGCTAGCCGCCACATCTTGTGTCTCTTGTCTTGGCTTGTTTTCTGTCGATCGTTTAATGTTCTATCTGCACTTTACTTTATGTACATGTGATTGCTAATCGGTGGAATATAATAAGAAAAAGAAGTAAACTGTTATAAGCATAGAACATATCATAATTTAACATAGTATCAGAGCTGAGGTGAAGACAAAGCCCGAGCAAGAGCAAGAGCAATCATTGAAGAGAAGATTGGCAAGGCTATCCTAAAAGAACTATGGGGTCCTCAACACTCTTTCCTGCCGAAGACAAGCTCCGTGAGAAAGCTGACTATCACGGATGGAAGATGTCTATCGATCTAACTGTTACACTAAAAAATGTCACCATGACTATTTACAGTTAGTATGGCTCTATCAACAGTCATGCTATCCTCTTAGGCAAGTCTTATGCCTCTGCTCTCCATGTCAAACTCCAAAAAGAGAGAAAGTCTTTATAAATGTATTTATCTCTGGGTACGCAGGTTCTCTCAACCTTACCTGCGGGTACGCATCCAATGTTCACAAAAGCTGCGTCTTTGGACGCTCTATATGTAAAGGGGCAGGTGCGTCCCCCTGTAAAGGTCAAAATGCGCAAGTTTCATCTTTTAAAAGTTACTTGTGGTCATTTCTAGAGCATTCTAGAAGGTTGTTCGACGTGTATTGAGCGCCTCCAGATGGTTCATGCACCCCTACCAAAGAGGAACTTATCCCATCAATAAGGGAGCTATCCCATCCAAAGAGGGGATTATCCCATTGATGGTGGACCTGATTAACTTCCTCTTGAGTACTATAAATACAGGCATTGGGCCAGAAGGAGGGGAGGTTGGAAGCTATACATTTCTAAGGGTAAATGCTGCTGGAATTAGGACTCCCATTTAGAAGCTTGTGAGGAGAGATTGTCATCTTTGCTTGTTCTATTTGGAAGTGGGTGAGCTTTGTCAAAGTAAAGGAGAACTCTTGATGGACCCTGGGAGGGACTTGCACAACACCAAGGCTCAGGTTGTATTTGTTCCTTTTGTTACCTATTAATGCAAATGAGTCCATTCTTCTCAATAACTTGTTATTTATGAGTTGTTTCATGTACTCCTTGGTCTATGTGTTAAATATGTTTTATTCTATGAGATTATCAAGTGCTATTTAATCGTTTGATTGTTAGTGGATGCAGGTTTCAAAGTGAAGGAGGAGCTCATCCGGATCAGCGGAGCTGGACTGCTACAACAGCGTTGGACTACAGGTAGGATCTAAACACTTGATTTCCCATATAGTAAATGCATGTTTAGAGAAGGATTGCTCTTGTTTGTCTTGTTTGTCACTAGAGAGTCTTAGGCTCCTAGGGAGGTTGGTTGTGTCCGCACAATCGACTCTTTCCGCCTGACAAATTGGCGACTCCGCTGGGGACTCCATTGATGTGAAAGTCTTTTCCTTTGTATGCAACTTTGCTCTGAGAAAAGTCATTTATTTTCTGGTTTTTGGCTCTGTGACTTTGTTTTTGGGTGGGTTAGCTTAGGGTTAGATTCAATTTAGTTTTTCTTGAATTTTCCAGTAGGACGCACCCTCTAAGTATTGCACAGTGCGTCCCTGGACGCACTGTCGCTGTGTGCACAGAGCGGGCCCGCACCTGTCTTAACGGGTTGCCTGCGTCCCCTGCTAAAATTTAAGAAAATTCCATTTTTTGCATTTTCTCTCTTAGATTTTGCTTTTTCTTAGTTTTTACTGCCCAGATCCATTAGTCTCTTGTCAAAGATCTTCACCTGAACTTGTTTCGATAGCATTGAGTGTTTTAGTGGATTTCATAGAAGTTTAAGCCCTAGGGTTTGATTTTTGAGTAGGTCTTGTAGTGACTTTGGCGGTAGAAGTTGTCAAGCCTTAGATCTCTCTGGTTTTGTCAGCATTCTTCGAAGTCAGACCTGTCATAAAGTCTACCTGTGAGAGCAACTTACCATTGAGTTGTCTCTTTGGCAAATTTCGAAGTGCTTGTTGATTGAGTATTGAATTCCATTTTACAAAAAGAACAAAAAGATTTGAGTTTTGTTTTGACTGGTCTTTTGATTCTGCATTAGATGGTCCTTGACTTGATTGTGGTCAAGTAAAACAACCTAGAATCGTCTTTGTAGGCTCTTGCCTCGTTAGGTTTACTTAGTGTAAATTTATTTTTGATTTGCTTGTGAGTCAAGTTTTCATAGATTTTATAGCTTTTGAGATTGATTTTCGTTAAAATAGATTTATATGCTTTATTAAATAAGAGAAAATACAAAAACATCTCCTTTGAAAAGTTTTGTTTTGAGTAGCTTTGAGGCATTTTGAAAGAAAAAGAGTTTTTCGTGCACGTAAAGAGTGGTCATGTTTGTATGCTTGGAAAGATAGAGAGAATTGTTTCTTTGATTGTCTTTACTAAGAAAGTTGTTTTCTATAAAATTTGCATCTCTCAACTCACTTAGTTAAGAATTTCATTGAAAAAAGGAAAGTAGCGTAAATCATCTTAGGTGCATCTTTGTAGTGGTTTGAGTCGAGTCTACACACCATTGGTTTCACTTCCGCTACCTTTTGTCTTTAAGAAAAACCATAAAATTAATGCTTAAAGTAAAATCGACGTAGTAACTTTTATTTACTAGGGCTCTGAAACACCAATTTAGATCAGGCTAGTGTCTTGGAGTAGGTGAGTAATTAACTCTCCAAGACAACAAAACCAAACAAGTAGCTTATCTTGTGATAGAATAAATCCAATTGTCTCATTTGTACTCTTGGAAAGCTCCTCTTAAAGGAGAAGCACGAGCTCGTGTCCGAACCAGTGAGGGGATCAATCCCCCCTCGTTGGGAACGACGCCAGACACGCACGTATTACAAACGGTAAACCTCGGATTAACCATTGTCGAGGAGCCAGGGGTCACTTGTCGGTAAACCTTGGATTATTGTCAAGGAACCAGCAAGGGGATTGAGCTTGATACTCTGCCCTTGCGTGCTGTCGGAGTGTAGACTGTTCCCCCAGGTGCATTTGTTGCGGTTGGTAACCTTAGTGACCATTATCTTTAGGATTCTACCGAGGTGACGGTGGAGGGAAGATCCCACTGTACCTGGAGCAGACGTCGGCTAGACTCACTTGGATTTTCCGAGGGGTTCACTTCACTCGAGACGGTTAAAGTGGAGGAACTTGTGCCGGTCTATTCATTAAGCAGGTTGTCGGGGTAACTGTTCCACCCGCCACTTCTGTACTGAATCCGGCGATGTTGGGCTTCATCACCAACTAGCGTTTTCGGTCTGGAAGGCTACTGTTTGTGCTTGGTTTGATGCCCTAGATTCTTTAGGCGTGTGATTCAAATTTGTTTGGTTCTTTAGAGACTTTAGGTGGTTTGATTTGAGATTTTACTTTGTTTTCGTGTGTAGTAGTTAAAAGTTTTTAGCTGTGGCGGAATTACCGAGACAGTCCCGTAGACTTCGGGGCCAGTCTCCTGAAGTTGTTTCTGTGGCCGAATTGTTGAGAAGATCCCGTAGACTTAGGGGATCACCTCCTCGAGACGACCCCAGTAATCTAGAAGGTTTAAAGGTCCTTGTAACTCCTCCTAGTGGCAGTAGAGTAGGTTCACCTGAAGAAGGAGAATCTTCCTTGGTAGTCCATTCAGATTACCAAGGCTTAGAGACAGGTTATAATCCTGAAGTTGTTACAGTTTCTGAGCTTGTTGGTAGTTTTTCATCTGCTAGTGATACAGGCGAAGAACCTGAAATATCTGAACCTGTTACTCCGACTTCTAGTGTTCCAGATTCACCGAGAGTAGAACGAGTTATCACCGAAAATCTTCCTACTGGTCTGATTGCTATGGAAGAACTTGCTCCAGAGGAAGAAATAGGCGTCTCTAACCTTGAAGATCAACTTACTATTGATCTAAGGGAGCGTGAATCTATTTTTTACAGTCCTCCTAGAAGTACTACTTGGTACCTTTCGTTAACCAATTATTTAGACAACTCAGGGGTAGGTTTTTCTACACCTCGTACTCCTTTTCCACCTGGAGGTATTTATACTCCTGTAAATATGTCTGGTCAGTCGTCCGTGTTTACTCAAAGTCCTGAATCTTTCTTACACGGCGGTCCTTTTGTTCCCACTGGGTATCAATCACTTTCTGGTACTTTTGTGGGGGCATCTCCTCAACCCATTGATCATGGGTTATTAGCTGGAAACAATGGTAATGTACCATTGGGTGTAGGAGACATTTATATGATGTCAGGTTCAGTTCCTGTTTCCCAACCTCAAGGTGGCCAATTACCGCCTGGGGGGCAACCTCAGTTAACGCCTAGGGGGCAACCTCAAGGTACACAAATCGTGTCTGGGGGGCAACCTCAAGGTCAGTATGTACCTATGGTGCAATACATGCCTCAAGGTCAACCCCAGCCTCAATATGTACCCCAGGGTCAACCTCAGTATCAATATCAACCTCAAGGATGGCAACCTCAAGGATGGAAACCTCAAGGGTATCAATCCCAAGGGTATCAACCTCAAGGCTATCAACGTCAAGGTCAAGGTCAACCCCAGTATCCGTATTTACCTCAAGGTTATCAACCTCAAGTTCAATACTCAAGTCAAGGTTATCAACCACCTCAAGGTCAGTCATATGTTCCAGGTATGGGAACTGCACCTTTCAATTATCAATCCTATCCTCAATCCGGTTATGGATCTCAGTATCCTCAACCTGTTACGGGTCAATACCTCGGAATGTTAGTGTGGGATCCATCACAAGGTCAACAGGTGTTGCAGCCAAGTTTACAGTTGGTACCTCAAGCTGGACAACCCGTAGTTTCTGGTCCACCCCAGCAACCGCAACCTATCCAGTCAAATGTTCAAACTTTTGTAACTTCGGTAGTTACTCAGCCGCCAATTGCACCTAGTACTCCATCTCAAACGGCTGCTGCAACTACCGCTACATCTTCCGCACTTACTTCTGGAGTATCGACAGCTCCGGTTTCTACTGTCTCTGTAACCACTCCTCAGACATCTTTACCATTGTCCGGATCTACGATTCAAACCACGGTCCAGATGCCTACAGGTCAGCCTGGTATAAGTACGGTTGTCACTACTCAACCTCAATTTGTTCAACAACCGTACCAGGGACAGTACCAACCTGGGAGAGCTGTCCAACAGCCAGTTTACCAGTATCAACCGTATCCTGGGTACACTTATCAACAACCTCAACAACCCCAGTACGGTCCGGTTAATCCTGGTTTTCCAGGAGGATATAATATCCCAAATGCGACTCCTGTTCCTAGTTATCCTGGATATCCTCCTCCTGGGACTGGTCTTGTGACCCAGAGTTTTAGAGATCCTAACCGGCAGTTACCGTTTATCGCAACTTTGGATTTACCAGACTTGACGCGCCTAACGAACGATCCAATTCAATATCTTCCGTTCTGGCCGCCAATGCCAAATAAGTTGCCCAGTGATATACCCAAGTTCGAAGGTAAGTCTGGAGAGGATCCGTCCAATCATGTGATGACTTACCACCTCTGGTGTGCTTCAAATTCTATCTCGGATGATTCGATCCGCTTACGTCTTTTCCAGCGTACACTCATTGGTCTCGCGGCCAAGTGGTACATTGAGTTACCACAGGCCTCTTTTTACAATTTTAGCCAGTTAGCTACCTCGTTCTTAACTCACTTTCAGTTGCCGGTCAGATACGATAACGGCACGGAGTTATTAACTTCACTAAAACAATCGACGTCCACGTATATTTCTGATCACATTCATGAGTGGAGACGTCGAAGAAGGTTAGTGAAAGTTTTTATCCCGGACCAAATCTTAGCTGAATGGTTTGTTAAATCATTGTTACCGAAGATTACTGAAGATGTAGCTAAGGCCGGAGTAGTTACTGAGGAGCAAGTCATTGCTCAGGCGCAGTACCTTGACTTAGTTTACACTCAGTCGGGTACGTTACACGAGAAGATTCCAGATCTTCCAAAGTCGAATCAAATCACTGCTGCTCCTTCGGGATCTCATGCCGCTAATGGTATGATTGGTATCGTGAATACAAAGAGCAAGAAGAAGTCTTCCAAGGCTTCAACTACTCCTATTATCACTTTGCCTGATTCCCCGACAAGAGAGTCTTCTCCCGAACTTTCCGCCGATATTCATGCTGTAGAGTCATCTACGGCCAAATCAAAAAACGGTGGAAAGAAGAAAGGAAAGAAGAAGGCTAAAGCAGACAAGGCTCCGAAGGAGAAAATGGAAAAGTCGGAAACCAATGACGAAAAGCGCAAACCTCGATATCCTTGTCTTATTTGTGAAGAGGATCATTTTACGAGAGATTGCCCTCATCGGGCCGAGGTTGTGAAAATAGTCAAAGGTTCTCCCACTCCTGCTGTGTTAAAAGATCCATTTCCAAAGCAGGAAAGTAAGATGATAGGTTCTTCCTCGACTGCCAGTGAAGAACACATTTTGATGATGTCTCATGTGAGGATTGCGACTCGATCGCAAGATTATGGTAGTAAGAATCATTCTATTCCATCAACCTCAGCTCCTGGTTCTGATCCACTACAGATCGAGAAACCTAACCCGGACCTAGTAATTAAACCGCCCGCCAAGGGTGTACTTCGAAGGTCTGCTTTCAATCCACATGCGAGAGCGGCCCAGAATTACAACATTGTTGAGGACTTAGCTGTTTCACCCTCAGCAATGTCGGCTTTAGAAGTGCTGCAATCATGCCCAGCACAACGAAAATTACTTTTGTCGGCTATCGGAGCTGTTGATGTTCAGGACCCGAACCTGATAATCTTCGATCTAGAAAATAGTACACCGCGTCTACCCCATCAAATGGCTTTCCAAATTCCAGTGATAGTCAAAAACAGGCCTATTCATCGGACTGTGATTGATGAGGGAGCTTCTACGTGTATTATGTCGATTCAATGTTGGAGATCGCTTGGTTCTCCTTCGTTGAACCAATCCCCGACCATCCTTAAGGCCTTTGATGGCCGTGGGTTCCGTCCGTTTGGTATTCTACAGGAATTACCTATAGGGGTAGAAGGCAAAACCGTTAGTCTGGATGTGGAGGTGGTTGATGCCCCTCTAGACTACAACCTTCTTTTGGGTCGAAGTTGGTCATATGTTATGACAGCAGTCGTTTCATCGGTCTTCAGAGTAATAAAGTTTCCATATAACGGTAAGATCGTGACCATTGATCAGTTGTCATACTTTTCATCCGACCCAGCCTCTTCAGAGAGTATCCAGCATGTCGGTAAGACGACAATCCCCTATAGGGACGTTGGCGTAGGCTTAGTTAAAGATTCCGGTTTACTGGGAACTTTTCCTTTCCCTCCAATCAACGTAGACCCTTCATTTGCATCAATTCATATGATTACATCAGAAAACATTATTTATGATGATCCTTGGATCGTCCCATCTGAATCTGAGATAGACTCATTCGGTGATGCTATGCCTTTGAGTCCATATGAAATTGCTTATGAAGCTGTCATGTCTTTTACCGACTCGCGTTCAACCGAGATCGACCAAATGAATGTGGTCAGTGAAGAATCACTTTTCACATCAACCTTAGAACGGATAGCGTTTCCCGAAGTCGTGTCATCTGACGAGCAACTTCGTGAAATCCTAAGTGTAGACGATCTACCATGGGAAGATCTCCATCACAGATCTTCGTTTTTACCTAAGGATGATGCTTTTGAAAATGATTTTTCATCTATCTTTACCGCTGAATATGTCAAAGACGCTCAGAATCCAACGAAACATTCTGATTCAGAGTTGAATTTAGGGAATATTTCTCGTACTATTCCCATTGATATTTCAGTGAAGCCCGGAATTGAGGAGAACATTCATATAGGTGCCTCATGTACAGAAGATGAAATCCAAACTTACAAGGACCTATTCCAAGAATTCCGCGATGTGTTTGCCTGGTCTTACGAGGAAATGTCGGGAATCGATCCTGCCATTGTTGTTCATGAAATAAAGACCTACTCGGATGCTAAACCCGTCCGGCAATGGTTGCGTCAGATTCACCCTCGGAAAGCGGCTGCGATTAAAGCAGAAGTCGAAAAGCTGTTGAAAGCAGGTTTCATTTATCCAATACCGTTAACGGATTGGGTATCGAATATTGTTCTAGTCAACAAGAAACAAGGAACAATAAGAATCTGTATCGACTATAGGGATATAAATCGAGCTTGTCCAAAAGACAACTATCCTACGCCTTATATCGATCAAATTATTGATGATTGTGCCGGAAGTGAAATGTTTTCCTTTATGGATGGTTTTTCGGGCTATAATCAAATCAATATTCTACCTGCCGACCAACCAAAAACGGCATTCATTTGTCCATGGGGGATGTTTGCTTATTGTAAATTACCTTTTGGGCTTAAGAATGCCGGGGCCACTTTTCAACGGGCGATGTCTTACGCATTTCATGACATCAAGCACATTGTGCAACCGTACCTCGATGATTTTCCTGCTCATTCTTTACACCGAGCTGATCACCTTATCCACTTACGAGCAATCTTTATGAGGTGTAGGCATTATCGAATTCAGTTGAATCCCCACAAGTGTGTGTTCTGTATAGAGACGGGTCGATTGCTGGGATTTGTTGTTTCAAAAGCCGGCATTCGCATCGATCCCTCGAAGGTCGAAGCTATCATCAAATTGCCTCCTCCTTCGAGTTTGCGCCAACTCCAAAGTTTGCAAGGGAAAGCGAACTTTTTACGCCGATTCATTCCAAACTACGCCGAGGTCACTAAAGGTTTTACACGGTTGTTGAAACAGAATGCTCAATTCTTTTGGGACGAGATTGCCCAACAATCTTTTGATGCACTTAAACACGCGTTGACCCATGCACCGTTGTTGCATCCTCCCAACTACAACCAGGACTACTTCTTATACCTCGCAGCTTCGCATTCCACCATTTGAATGGTGTTAGTTCAAGAAGATGAATTCGGAGCGGAACATGTGATATATTATCTTAGTAGGACCTTAAATCCCACTGAGCTAAAATATTCGCATGTGGAGAAATTGGCCCTGGCAGCCGTTCAAGCTGTCCAGCGTTTTCATCACTACATTCTTCTCCGTAAAACTACAGTTATTTCGGATTGCAACCCTATGATTTATATTTTGACAAAACAACTGCTAGGGGGCAAGTACTCTAAATGGATCGTTATCCTGCAAGAGTTCGACTTGGAGTTCGAGAAGTCCAAGTCTAAGAAATCCTTAGTTTTTGCGGAATTGATGTGTGATTTCCCGCGTGCTGACACAGAGACTGTGGCAGAGGAGTCCATTGCGGACGAATCTTTGTTTCTTATCAGTACTTTAGATCCATGGTACGGGGATATAATCATCTATCTCCAAACCCAAACCTTTCGGCCTGAAGCTTCAAAGTCGGAACGTCGAAAAATTCGGTTTCAATCCCAGCAATACAAAATTATTGGAGATACACTTTATCGCCGGGGGGCAGACTTAGTTTTTCGACGTTGTTTAACTCACGAAGAGGCTGAGAGGGTTTTGAATGATTGTCACTCTGGAGCATGTGGCGGTCATATGTCTGGGTATGCCACAGCTCAGAAGGTGTTGTGCGCTGGCTACTTCTGGCCATCTATGTTTAAAGATTGTATCATTACAGTCCGGAAGTGCCACAACTGTCAAGTGTTTGATCGCAAGATGCGCGCACCACCTGCTCCTCTCCACCGTATAATTGCCGTTGGTCCATTCGCCAAATGGGGTATCGATTTTATTACTTGTAACCCTCACTCGGCCGGGGGGCATGCGTATATCATCCTCGCGGTTGATTATTTTACTAAATGGGCCGAGGCGATGCCTACATTCGACACAAGCGGCAAAACAGCTGCAGTTTTCGTATTCAATCATATTATAACTAGGTTTGGTGTCCCACAAGCAATCATTACTGACCATGGGAGCCATTTTCGAAACATCATGATGACTGAGCTTACAAGCCAGCTTGGTTTGCGCCACGATAGCTCTACTCCTTATTATCCGCAAGCCAACGGTTTGGTTGAGTCTATCAACAAAGTTCTGGTTATCATGATCCGACGAACCATTGGTATTCATCGGTCGAATTGGCACAACATGTTATTTTCAGCGCTATGGGCATACCGAACCTCAGTAAAAACTTCAACAGGGTTCACTCCTTTCCAGCTAGTTTATGGCTTGGAAGCTGTGTTACCCATTGAATGCGAAATCCCATCACTTCAAATGGCTGTCGAATTACTTCCAGCTACTTCCGAAGAGGAGAAACGTTTATTATACTTAGCTAAATTAGATGAGACTCGACGTGACGCTGCATTGGCAATCGAGACTCACACGAAGCGAATGAAAGCTCAGTATGATAGAAATGTGACCCCTCGAAGTTTTTCGGAGGGAGACCTAGTGCTATTATATGATCAAGCTAATGATAAGCTAGGTGCTGGAAAATTCGTTCCTATGTGGCATGGACCCTACATTGTAAAGCGAAAGCTAGCAAAAGGGGCTTATGAGCTGGTAGATTTTGATGGGGACTCTTTGGGTAAACCCAGAAATGGACTTTACCTAAAGAGGTATTATGCTTAAATGGTGGGTATGGAGAATTTTTAGTTAGGTTAGGTTTTCTTTCTAGCTAGTGTGTTTGTTAGTTTGGTTAGTGTGCTTAGCTTAGAGAGTGTGTTTTTCGTCATTATTCTGGCTTATCTTGGTTTTACTCTTGATATTGCAGATGTCGACGCCTCTCCAAACATACATCGGATTTGTTGATGGTGCTTGTCGTAGTACACGGAATATCTCTTCCGCAGCTTGGGTTATCTATTCGCCCTCTGACGAGTTAGTTTCTATGCATGGGGTAAGCCTCGGTCAAACAACGAACAACATTGCAGAATACAGTGCAGTGGTTGAATTATTATCCGAATCTATTTCATTTGGAATTCGACGTTTGATAGTGAGGTTAGATTCTGAACTTGTTGTATTACAGCTTAATAGAGTATATGCCATTAGAAATCCTGTGTTATTAAGGTTGTTTTTGAGAGTGCGTCTTTTGGAACGTGAATTTGATTACATTGAATATCAGCATATTCCGAGGTCTTTAGATACATTAGCAGATGCAATTGCTTCTCGAATGTTGGACAGACATTTACGATAATCATGCAAGTAAATTTAAAAACATTTCATCACATATGTTAAACAAGATAAGCCGGTAATAGTGATATATATATAGATAGGAGTGTGTCAAAAAATATACATCGTCTTCGATCATAGGTTGAAAAACACCTTATGATCGGCAAAAATGATAAGTACAAAAAGCCAAAAATGTCATATGTGTCTACAAAAGTGGCTAGCCAATCACTGGTGGTGCTCCCTATACGACACCACTGCACGGGCTACCTTACACAAAAATCTCCTAAACGGCCCAGGGACTGCGACTACATAGCGCTGAAGTCTGATAGGAATATCATCTATGGTAGTCTCAGGTATATCCACCGTCAGACGCTCTAGATCCTGCTCCAACTCAGCTAGTGACTCTGCAGCCGCATCCTGTGGGGCCGGTACCGGTGCAACTGGATGTCTCCTCTCAAAAGGCCGGAGGTTGGCTGGGCGCTGTGGACCAACATCTGCATTTTGAAAATTTTTACTGTCAGTTTTGAGACGATATATATAAAAAAAATATATATATATATATAATTTGAAAACTTGTGAAAAATAAAGTACCTCCGTCGTCCCATTGTTCTCCCTGTGGAAGAACCATGTCCGGATCACCTCGAAAATCTACTCCGGCATACGGAAAGTCCTGGATCGAAAAAACCTGGTCCTCTAACCAGTGAAAATAACTATCAAGGAATCGAACAACCGCCGCGCCCTCGTCAGGATGTCGGGCCATCACCGTAACCCATCGTATCAGCTTTGGCTCCCGAGGACCCAAGATATCAACAGTGAGTTGCTGAGGGATCAGCATCGGAACTCTCTTTAAGGCAAAGCTCACAACTAGAGGCCCATATCCAAAGGTCTTCAGTTGTCCGTTCTTTGTCCCTCCCAAGTTTGGCATGCTGTTGTCCAGAGGGTGGATTAAGAGACTAGGTGGGACATTACAAAATGATTTATCTTATGCCACTGTCCCAGTTTTTGGAGGGGAAAGCAGGAGACTGTACAGAGAATCACAGCTGGCCTACATCATCAGTGATGAGAAAAATCCTTCTAATCATCCCATATATGTTGTGGACACTGATTTCGAAGCTTGTATTCTCCAAATTGAAGAATCCCAAAAGGCCTCAATGCAAATCAAGAAACCAGTAAATCAGGCCGAGGGAGAGCAAGGAAGTCAGGTTTGGAAAATATTCTTTGATGGAGCATGTTCTAGGGAGACTGCAGGAGCAGGGCTAGTGCTGATATCTCCAAAATAGGAAAGCACACATCTGTCTTTTAAGTTGGCTTTCCAAGTTACCAACAATATAGCAGAGTATGAGGCTCTGATATTGGGTCTCAATGCAGCCAAAGACAGAGGAATCAGGAACATAAAGGTGTTTGGAGATGTTGATCTTATCATTCAGCAAGTGAATAAAACATTCCAAGCAAAGCACCCAAGGCTGAAAGCATACAGAGATGAGGTATGGAGACTCAAAGATTCTTTTGATAATTTTTGTATCTCATATATCCCTAGAGTAAAAAATCAGCTTGTCGATTCCCTTTCTATGTCTGCTAGCATGTTTATCCCTCCCATGCCTCCCAGACTAGTTTATGAAGTTCAAATGAAATATAGACCATCCTTGCCTGATAATGTCCAGCATTGGAAAGTTTTTGAAGATGATGATGAATTGAATAGGTTTCTGCAAGTCATTGATGAATTTTCTGAAATGAAAATTGACCAAGAGAATGAAGCCTTGGAAGAAAACCCCCAGTCCCAGCTTAGAAACAAAATTGGTAAAGATAGCATTGTCCAATTGCCCAGCAATCATATACCTAAGGGTCTGGTTCCATTAGAAAAGTTGTTTGACCAAAATGACGTGCCTTATAAGGCTGCCCAAAAAGAATACCAATCTGCAGTCTGTAAGCATAATATAGGGAGTCTAGGACAACCAAGATATATAAATTTGTCCACCTATTTGTCTGTTGCCCATAGTTCTGAATACTGTGATTTAATGAAGCAATTTGTTGATGCCTTTGCCTGGGAATATAGTGACCTAAAAACATATGACAAAAAGATCATTCAGCATAAAATCCCTTTAGAGAAAGACACCATCCCTTTTAAGCAGACGTTGAGACCAATAAATCCTTTGCTCCTTCCTCTAATTGAAAAGGAAATCAAGAAGTTAATGGCTGCCAAAATCATAGTTCCTCTCAGATATTCCAAATGGGTAGCCATTTTGGTAGTGGTGAGGAAGAAAAGTGGAGAAATCAGACTCTGTGTTGATTTTAGAAACTTAAACAAATGCTCTAAGAAAGACAATTACCCTCTACCCAAGATGGAGCATTTGCTGCAGAAGGTCTGAGGAGCCAAAGTGATGTCTTTCCTGGATGGATTTTCAGGGTACAATAAGGTTGTTGTACATCCAGATGACCAAGAGAAGACTGCATTCACCACTCCTTGGGGCACTTTTATGTATTCCAAGATGCCTTTTGGACTGATGAATGATGGAGCCACATTTCAGAGAGCTATGGATATAGCATTGGTGGGGAAGATGTTAAAATTGGAAACCAGGGAAAAACTTCATGTGGGTCATCTTATTCATGGCTAATAATATTTTTATTAGATTCCTCTCGTCAAGAGGTGTAGTATTGATATAAATATCATCCAATTCCGATAAGTATTCATGGAGATATGAATTTATTTTGATTATGGAATTATTATCAAGCCGACCTACAACTCATGTAGGCTCAGAAGCCCAACAGTCGCATATATTCACCCACCAACGTTGTGTATAAATATAAGAGGAATTTTCCTCATTTGGACTCACTCATCTCATCACATTTCTCTCTCTCTCTACTGCGCAGATATGAGTCTCTTCTGTACTGCGCTGAAATGGGTCTCTCTCTCTCACACATGTGAAGCCGGAAGCTGTTGAATTTGAAGCTGCAACTACAGAAGTAAAGATGACTTGCGTGGCCTAGAAGACCTCCTCTTTGGAACTGCGTTGTAGGTTCATCTGAACCTCCTTTGAAAGCCGCAACTTTTGGTGGTGGAATGAAGTCAATCCGACGAACGGTTTGCAAGATATCGACTGCCCTAGTTTGAAGTCGGAAACTACTGAAACTGAAGCTGCAACTGCAGAAGTAAAGATTGACTTGCGTGGCCTAGAATATCTCCTCATCTGAACTGCACTGTAGGTTCATCTGAACCTCCTTTGAAAGCCGCAACTTTTGGTGGTGGAATGAAGTCAATCCGACGAACGGTTTGCAAGATATCGACTGCCCTACTTTGAAGCCGGAAACTGCTGAAACTGAAGCTGCAACTGCAGAAGTAAAGATTGACTTGCGTGGCCTAGAAGATCTCCTCATCTGAACTGTGTTGTAGGTTCATCTGAACCTCCTCTGGAAGCTGAAACTTTTGGTGTTTGAATGAAGTCAATCCGACTGTCGGTTTGTGAGATATGGACTACCCTAGTTTGATAATGAAGCCGCTAATGCTGATGCTACTGATCTAGGGTTTGCTACTGCTGATATGAATCAGATTTATTGTACTATTTCTCTCTGCTGAATTACTGAAGATAAAAGAAGATTTGATTAAAGGGTTTCCCCACACATTGTGGGGTTTGTCCCTAGCTAGCCGCCACATCTTGTGTCTCTTGTCTTGGCTTGTTTTCTGTCGATCGTTTAATGTTCTATCTGCACTTTACTTTATGTACATGTGATTGCTAATCGGTGGAATATAATAAGAAAAAGAAGTAAATTGTTATAAGCATAGAACATATCATAATTTAACATAGTATCAGAGCTGAGGTGAAGACAAAGCCCGAGCAAGAGCAAGAGCAATCATTGAAGAGAAGATTGGCAAGGCTATCCTAAAAGAACTATGGGGTCCTCAACACTCTTTCCTGCCGAAGACAAGCTCCGTGAGAAAGCTGACTATCACGGATGGAAGATGTCTATCGATCTAACTGTTACACTAAAAAATGTCACCATGACTATTTACAGTTAGTATGGCTCTATCAACAGTCATGCTATCCTCTTAGGCAAGTCTTATGCCTCTGCTCTCCATGTCAAACTCCAAAAAGAGAGAAAGTCTTTATAAATGTATTTATCTCTGGGTACGCAGGTTCTCTCAACCTTACCTGCGGGTACGCATCCAATGTTCACAAAAGCTGCGTCTTTGGACGCTCTGTATGTAAAGGGGCAGGTGCGTCCCCCTGTAAAGGTCAAAATGCACAAGTTTCATCTTTTAAAAGTTACTTGTGGTCATTTCTAGAGCATTCTAGAAGGTTGTTCGACGTGTATTGAGCGCCTCCAGATGGTTCATGCACCCCTACCAAAGAGGAACTTATCCCATCAATAAGGGAGCTATCCCATCCAAAGAGGGGATTATCCCATTGATGGTGGACCTGATTAACTTCCTCTTGAGTACTATAAATACAGGCATTGGGCCAGAAGGAGGGGAGGTTGGAAGCTATACATTTCTAAGGGTAAATGCTGCTGGAATTAGGACTCCCATTTAGAAGCTTGTGAGGAGAGATTGTCATCTTTGCTTGTTCTATTTGGAAGTGGGTGAGCTTTGTCAAAGTAAAGGAGAACTCTTGATGGACCCTGGGAGGGACTTGCACAACACCAAGGCTCAGGTTGTATTTGTTCCTTTTGTTACCTATTAATGCAAATGAGTCCATTCTTCTCAATAACTTGTTATTTATGAGTTGTTTCATGTACTCCTTGGTCTATGTGTTAAATATGTTTTATTCTATGAGATTATCAAGTGCTATTTAATCGTTTGATTGTTAGTGGATGCAGGTTTCAAAGTGAAGGAGGAGCTCATCCGGATCAGCGGAGCTGGACTGCTACAACAGCTTTGGACTACAGGTAGGATCTAAACACTTGATTTCCCATATAGTAAATGCATGTTTAGAGAAGGATTGCTCTTGTTTGTCTTGTTTGTCACTAGAGAGTCTTAGGCTCCTAGGGAGGTTGGTTGTGTCCGCACAATCGACTCTTTCCGCCTGACACTAACCCTTGAATATCAAGGAGTGCCGGACCATGTAAGAGGCAATCTGTTGCTGCCTGGAACAAATGGAAAAATGGAGAAGTCAAAACAAAGAAAGATCATCTGGGACTCTATCGACAAGCGCTTGGTGGCCTACATCTCTGATCTAGACACCTCCAAGGAAATCTACGACAGACTGGTGAGTTTATTTAAAGTTAATGATGCAAATCAAGTTTTGTTTCTTAGAAATAAGTTGAGGGAAATCAAGAAGGGTAAAGATGAAAGTATGCAAGCATACTTCTTAAGAATCACCGAGATCAAGAACGATCTCCTATCTATTGGGGAAACTATTACTGACAGAGAAATGGCACTCACGACTCTTGGAGGATTACCATCCGAATGGTACGTATTCAGGACTACTCTTCTAAACTATAATGTAATTCCTGGTTTCAAGGAATTAATGGCTAGATACATTCAAGAAGAAACAAGGGAAGAAGAGCAAGAAATGCCCATGCCTAAAGGTCCTCCTGCTGCTTTTTCTTCTCATGCTAAGAGAAGAAATAATTCTGGGTCTAAATCAAAAGGAAAGGATGGATCTAAGGGTGGAAGAAAAGGACGATGTTTCATCTGCGATGAAGCAGGTCACTATGCAAGGAAGTGCCCTCATAGAAAGTACTCACACTAGGATGATGATCAAAATCCCTCTAATGGAAGTCAAAGGAATGACAAATTCAATAGAAAAGGTAAGAGGAGAGATGGGAATCAAGGAAGAGGACAAGCATTCAAGAAGGCTAGAAATTCTAGGATGCATTAAATGCACCTGACCTCAAAAGGAACCTAGTGTCCATCTTGGCAATGGAAGACAAAGGCTACAAGGTAACCTTCAACAATGGCAAGGTATGTATATGGAAAAATAATGTTAAAGATGCCTTTACTCTTGGGTTTAGTGTTGATTCATTATATCAGGTCGATGGAAGTCCGCTAGGTGTCATGTCTTGTGACACAACTCTTTAGTCCGAACTTTGGCATCAGAGGTTTTCCCACCTTCATTACAAAGCTCTACCCGATGTAAGACACATGGTAACAGGGATGCCCGAATTCCAAGTAGAGAAAGAAGGAGTATGTCTGGGATGTGCCAAAGGAAAGCTCAAAAGGGGACCATTCCCCTCAAGCCAAAGCAAGACCTCCGATATATTACAACTGGTTTACTTAGGCATACCTGAGGTTGGCATTAAGAGGGAGACTACTACACCACATACTCTTGAGCAGAATGGTGTGAAGGAAGAACCACACGATGATGGAAGCTGTCCGGGCCATGCTACATGATCAAAGTCTTCCTAAGTTTCTATGCGCTGAAGCTGCAAACACTGCCGTATATGTAGAAAATCGATGCCCTCATCAAGCATTGGGTTCCAAGACTCCTGAAGAAAAATTCATCGGTAAGAAACCTGATGTTTCTCATTTTAAAATTTTTGGAAGCCCTGTATACTTTCATGTGCCGAAAGAGAAAAGAAATAAATTGGGAGCATCTGGAAAAAAGGGAATTTTCGTGGGCTATGGTGAAAATACTAAAGGCTATAGAATCTATGTAGCCGGTCAAAGGGAAGTCATAATTAGTCATGATGTCACCTTTGACGAAGATATGGCTCTCAGCAAGGTGATCAATCTTCCGACTTTGAGGAGCTCTCAAGAAGCCGACACCAGGGAACCGAAAGAAAAGGATGATGAATCAATGCCTGATGTAGAAGAACCCATGGATCCGATTGATCCTCCTCCATATGAGCCTTCCTCTTCTAGGAAGAGGCCTTCATGGCTTAAGGGGTTACTTGATGATGCTGAAGGACATGCTGCACCCCGAGGAACCTTTCGTGAAAGTAAGAAACCTAATAGGTATCAAGGATACCTGACCATCATGAGCACGATCATACAAAATGAGCCTTCGTCATTCTCAGATGCCGTCAAGCATCAAGTATGGAAGGATGCTATGACCGAAGAATATGAGTCTATCATAAAGAATGATGTCTGGGAAGTAGTTCCCAGACCCTGGACAAGACAATTGTTACTTCAAAATGGCTTTACAAGATAAAGCATGCAGCAGATGGAAGCACGGAAAAGTATAAGGCTCGTTTTGTTGCTCGAGGTTTCTCCTGAAAGGAAGGTATAGACTATGATGAGATATTTGCACCTGTTGCCAGATATACGACCATCCGCTCGATCATAGCCCTTGCCGCTTCACAAGGATGGAACCTACATCAGATGGATGTTAAGACCACGTTCTTGCATGGTTCTATCAAAGAAGAGGTCTATGTGGAGCAACCTGAAGGATTTGAGATTTATGATTGAAAATCTCATGTATGCAGGTTGAAGAAGGCTCTCTATGGGCTGAAGCAAGCACCCCGAGCATGGTATGAGAGGATCGATAGCTACTTGATGAAGTTGGGATTCACTAGGAGTGAAGTTGATCCTAACCTTTACTTTAAGGTTGAAGATGACAAGCCTCTCATACTGGTGTTGTATGTGGATGACCTCTTTCTAACAGGTGAAAACCCTCTCATTCACAAATGTAAGAGGGAGATGGATTCTGAATTTGAAATGAAGGACCAAGGACTTGAAGTGTGGCAGAAGCCAAGGGAAATTTTCCTATCTCAAGGAAAATATGTGGTAAATGTATTGGAAAGATTCGGTATGATGGACTGCAAGCTTGTGACTACCTCGAGGATCTTAACTTGTAGAAGTTATATGGTAGTGATGTCGGACCAGACTTGGGAAATGCCTCTGAGTTTCAAAAACTCATTCGCATTGATGTTCTTGGTGAACCTCTGTCCGAACATATGTTTTGCAGTTAGCATTGTGAGCTCATATTTGGTTGAGCCTCACTGGATTGATGCCAGGAATCTTCTGAGATGTCTTCAAGACACAATCTCTCATGGATTAAGATACACTGCCGGAGATGTGAGACTACTTGGATATACTGATGTTGATTAGGCAGGCAGTGTGGTGGACCGTAAGAGCACTTCTGGGTACTGTTTCAGCTTGGGATCTGCTTCGATATCCTGGATGAGCAGGAAGCAGAAGTCAGTGGCTTTGAGCACCGCCGAAGCAGGATATATTGTTGCTAGCATAACCTCATGTGAGGCAGTTTGGTTGTGAAAGCTCTTCAGTGAGTTGTTTGGATTCACATTGGATACCACTGTGATCCTTTGTGACAACCAAAGTGGGATTCGTTTGTCAGAGAATCCCGTATTCCATGATCGCTCCAAGCATATTGATATCAGATACCATTATATTCGAGATATGGTGCAAGGGGGAGCTATAAGGCTCCATCATATCGGTACAGATGAACAGGTCGCCGACATTATAACAAAACCCCTTGGGAAAGTAAAATTTCTGACTTTCCGTGAACAACTTGGAGTTGTTCAAAGACCCTCCAATGAGGGTCATGTATGATGCATTGAGCCCTGAGAGCTCCAGGGGGGTGCGGGGTGCTTCTTGGAGCAGCATATGACCAAAGGATTATTCACTATCCCCTGGTGGTATACATGTACACCCCGTGGCGACATTGTAGCAGGATTGATGTGTTCTCCTATGAGGCCTGGATTGATGTGTTCTCCATGGCAGCCTGGATTGATGTGTTCTCCATGGCAATTGTAGCAGGATTGATGTGTTCTCCTGTGAGGCCTGGATTGATGTGTTCTCCATGGCAATTGTAGCAGGATTGATGTGTTCTCCTGTGAGGACAGGATTGATTAGTTCTCCTGTCGAGGCATCCTACCCATGCAGTCTGGGACTCATGGGAAGTACCTCTCATCTGATCAATGAGCAGGGAAATGAAGTTAGGGACCATAGTAGTACTGATGGACGCATCGTTGTAACTACCGTACTCCCTACGCTAGGATGACCTCCATTGATCTGGGATCAATGATACTGGTCTGGGACCAGTGGTAGGAGTTGTACCATACTATGACGCTGACTTCGGGTCGGTTGAGACTGGTCTGGGATCAGTGGTAGATACTCTGAGACTGACTTTGAGTCAGTGGAGGATGATATTGGTCTGGGACCATTGGAGTTGTACTCACTATGACGCTGACTTTGGGTTGGTTGAGACTGGTCTGGGACCAGTGGTACCTACTCTGAGACTGACTTTGAGTCAGTATGATACATCCTCGATCATTTCTTCTTCTTCATAATTCAGACAAAAGCAGAGCAGAACAGAGCAAAACATTACAGATCAGTGCAGGGCAGAACAAGACAAAGCAGAACAGGCAAAATAGAGTAGAGCAGGCAAGGGTTAGGTTGTACAAGGCAGTGCATTTGATGGATGAATAGTAACGACCGATAGACAGGTTGCAGATGAAGTTCTCCATGGTTGAGAGGGAGTGTTAAAATTGGCAACCAGGGAAAAAATTCATGTGGGTCATCTTATTCATGGCTAATAATATTTTTATTAGATTCCTCTCGTCAAGAGGTGTAGGATTGATATAAAGATCATCCAATTCTTATAAGTATTCATGGAGATATGAATTTATTTTGATTATGGAATTATTATCAAGCCGACCTACAACTCATGTAGGCTCAGAAGCCCAACAGTTGCATCTATTCACCCACCAACGTTGTGTATAAATATAAGAGGACTTTTCCTCATTTGGACTCACTCATCTCATCACATCTCTCTCTCTCTACTGCGCAGATATGAGTCTCTTCTGTACTGCGCTGAAATGGGTCTCTCTCTCTCACACATGTGAAGCCGGAAGCTGTTGAATTTGAAGCTGCAACTGCAGAATTAAAGATTTAATTGCGTGGCCTAGAAGACCTCCTCTTTGGAACTATGTTATAGGTTCATCTGAACCTCCTTTGAAAGCCGCAACTTTTGGTGGTGGAATGAAGTCAATCCGACGAACGGTTTGCAAGATATCGACTGCCCTAGTTTGAAGCCGGAAACTGCTGAAACTGAAGCTGCAACTGCAGAAGTAAAGATTGACTTGCGTGGCCTAGAAGATCTCATCATCTGAACTACGTTGTAGGTTCATCTGAACCTCCTTTGAAATCCGCAACTTTTGGTGGTGGAATGAAGTCAATCCGACGAACGGTTTGCAAGATATCGACTGCCCTAGTTTGAAGCCGGAAACTGCTGAAATTGAAGCTGCAACTGCAGAAGTAAAGATTGACTTGCGTGGTCTAGAAGATCTCCTCATTTGAATTGCGCTGTAGGTTCATCTGAACCTCCTCTAGAAGCCGAAACTTTTGGTGGTGGAATGAAGTCAATCCGACTGTCGGTTTGTGAGATATGGTCTGCCCTAGTTTGATAATGAAGCCGCTAATGCTGATGCTACTAATCTAGGGTTTGCTACTGCTAATATGAATCAGATTTATTGTACTATTTCTCTCTGCTGAATTATTGAAGATAAAAGAAGATTTGATCAAAGGGTTCCCCACGCATTGGGGGTTTGTCCTTGGCTAGCCGCCACATCTTGTGTCTCTTGTCTTGGCTTGTTTTCTGTCGATCGTTTAATGTTATATCTGCACTTTACTTTATGTACATGTGATTGCTAATCGGTGGAATATAATAAGAAAAAGAAGTAAATTGTTATAAGCATAGAACATACCATAATTTAACAGAAGAAGAATAAGTTTTTCCATGTTTACCTTGATGATATAACAGTATACTCCAGCAGCCATCAAGACCATTTGCATCATTTGAAAAAGGTGTTTTTGAAGTGCAGAAGGTTGGGGATTTCAGTCAATCCTAAAAAGTCACAGTTTGCTTTATAAGAGGGCAAGATGTTAGGACATGTTTCTACTGCAGGTGTCCGAATTGACCCAGAAAGAGTAAGAGTAATACAGACCTTGTCTGTCCCAAGATCAAAGAAATACATCCAGTCCTTTCTCGGTAGGATAAATTTTGTAAGGAGGTTTATCCCAAATTTTGGAGAACTTGTAAAGCATATTACCTCCATGTTGAGAAAGGGGTCGAAGATCAAATGGACTGATGTAGCAAGACGATCCTTTGATTCCATTAAGAACTCTATTATGGAAGCTCCCACTTTAAGAAGTCCAGATTACAGCAAGGAGTTCCATATATTCTCATTTGCCTCTGATGACACCCTTGCAGCAGTCTTATTGCAAGAAGATGAAGAAGGCTCAGAGCATCCAGTGGCATTTTTCAGCAAAACATTAAGGGATGCTGAGATGAAGTATGATATCATTGAAAAAAAGGCATATGCTCTTATCAAGTCTTTGAAATCTTTCAGAATTTACATTCTACATTCCAAGATAATTGCATATGTACCCCCTGCTTCAATAAAAGATGTTCTAACGTAGCCTGATGTTGATGGAAGAAGGGCTAAATGGATTGCGAAGCTTATTGAATTTAACATAGAATTGAAGCCCACAAAACTGGTCAAAGGTCAGGGCCTTGCCAGAATTATGGCAGAAGAAAACTGCAGAACGCTAGACATGAATCTCATGACCACGATTTCAGAGAATGGCCAGGAAGAAGAAGAAACAGTTGAACCAAGGAAAAATCAATCATTGGCTGAAAATCTAGCTTCTTGTGATTGGTACTATGCAATAGCTCAATTTTTGTTGAAGCTAGAAATTCCTCCAGACCTCAGTTAAAGCCAGGCCAGAACTATTAAGCTCATGGTAGTTAGATATTGCATTCATAAAAATCTGCTCTACTGGAGGGACCCCTCTAGAATTCTACTAAGGTGTCTAGACAAAGAACAATCCATTGAAGTCATGCAGCAATTTCATTCCAACATGTGCGGAGGGCATCATTATTGGAAAACTACATCCCACAAAATCCTCAGAGCTGGGTACTATTGGCCCACATTGTTTGTTGATGTCTTTTCATTTGTTAAATCATGTGACAGGTGCCAAAGATTTGAAGGAAAGCAGCAATTGAAATCCTTGCCCTTAAAACCCATACATGCTAGTGGCCCTTTCTAGCAGTGGGGCTTGGATTTAATTGGAGAAATCAATCCACATTCCAGTGGCCAGCACAGATGGATCTTAGTAGCCACTGATTACTTCACCAAGTGGATTGAAGCAATCCCTACCAGAAAGGCTGACCATAATGTGGTCATGAAGTTCTTGAAAGAGAATAACTTCATCAGATTTGGTTGTCCACATAAATTTAGCACAGACAATGCAACAGCCTTCAGGGAAAAAGAATTGGTGGACATGTGTAACTCAATGGGAATTAAGTTGGTTCATTCCACCTCATATACCCTCAAGGCAATATTCTAGCGGAATCTTCCAACAAAAGCCTAATAAGGATAATTAAAAAGCTGTTGGAAGACAATAAGAAAAATTGGGATTCTAAACTCAAGTATGCACTGTGGGCTAACAGAGTAACCACCAAGAAATCCACAGGGAATTCTTCTTTCAAGCTGGTATATGGCACTAAGGCTGTATTCCCAATTCAGCTAACCCTCCCTGTGGCAAAGTTCCTACAAGAAGAGCAGCATGAGGAAGAAGACATGGCAAAAAGGATCATTGTTTAGCAGAGGTACATCAAATCAGAGAACAACTAGTTGAGAAGTCTGCAGCACATCAAAAGAAGATCAAGGAAGCTTTTGACAGAAGGGCCAAAACAGATAATTTTTAGGTTGGGGACTTAGTCCTTAAGTGGGATGCACTGAAAGAGAAGAAAGGCAACCATGGGAAGTTGGATGCTTTTTGGACAGGGCCTTTTATCATTTCTCATATCCAGGGGAACAATACCTTCATACTGTAAGGTATGGGAGGGGAGACAGTTTTTGATGGCCCAGTAAATGGGCGGTTTTTTAAAACTTATGTTATTTAAGGTCTTTTGGCCTTAAAGTTGTAAATATGTTATTTGATCAGTTTTTAGTGTAAACTCAATTAGACTCCATGCCCAATGGAACACTAGGAAATTTTGCTAATTTGTTTTTCACAGGAAAGGCAATGATCTGCAGTTCTTGAGACCTCACATGGAGGATCTCATCCCTAGAAGGAGCCAGTGTTAGCTCTGCTATATAATCAGGATTTTTCAAAGTTTGGGGCCACTTTGTCCGTGATCATGCTAAAAAAGGGGGCTTATAGTGGTTACTCTCACCTTCCCCTCTACCTCTCTCACCTTCCTTTTGTCTTAACTTCCCGTGCTTTTTATTGAAAATCATATTAAAAGCCCTTGTCAAAGCCCCAAGCATCAATATACAAAACCTTATAAAAACCCCATATATCTTCACGCCTTCGCAAACCCTTTGCCGTGACCTTAACCATAGTTCTCTACCACCCCCAATCCAACGTTTCCCTGTCACATCCGATGAAAAACCTGCTCGATTGAACCTCCACCGTCCGATCACCTCCGCCACGATCTGATGGCGATCGCTCTCCCCGTACCCGCAAACCGACGATATGTTAACGCGCGATGAGAGGGTGGTTTTCCCTTTCCCCGCCACCACGCTCCGAGTGGTATCGCGCGCCATTGTACCTTTACCGCCCGACTGTCAACGCCGATGCGAGCAAATACCACTTACCGCTCAGACCTTTTCTCCCACTCAGTAACGCCTCCGCATCTTCGACGCCCGGCGGCTGTTGGATCTGCCCACCCTAGATCCAACGGCCTGTGATCACCTTGCTCCTGCCTCCTCCGACATCCCTATTGGCTCTCTCCTCTGTCTATCCACCCGATCCAATGACCGATATTACTCCACCATCCGACTACTCCGCCCACTATGCAATCCACGTACTATAACCATTCTATGCTCCCGAAAGGACAAAGGGTAATCAATTTTCGGTACCAGATGCATTTCCTCCTCAACAACTACGTTCCACGGACAACATGGCCAAGAAGGAAAAGGACAGAATCGAGCTGGTAAATGCATTCAATAGTTATGGGACTTCATCCCATATAACACTTCACCTGCCCGAGAAGGAGAGCAGAGCACCCGAGAAGATCAGATTCATCCGCTACAGCAAGCAATCGCATTCAGAAGATCTGCCAGGTAGTTAAAGCGGTTGGTGGTCAATTATGACCTCCTCATACTTAGAATGGCCAAGTACCTTTGTATTCAAACTCTATATATACCTAGAAACAAGATGTAATCAGGGTTGATGGTTGTTGCTTTGATGTAAGGTTCAACTTCTGGAGACTATAACTACTTTGATACTTGCAGCGTCTCGTCTTCATTTTCAGCTAATACAAGCTTCTTTTGATGTTAGTTGCTCACTTTCCATTTCTATTTTATTCTACGCTGTGCCTGTTATGCAGTTTTCCTAAACTCTTGAAGTTTAGCATTAGAGGAGTTGTCATCCTACCTCTGTGTTTAAATCTTGCACGTATCAATGAATGTGTTAATCAGGTTTCTTTTCACTTAGTGACAGAGATTTGTCATCCTGTCTGTACACTAGGGAATTAGATTTGCAGACCTCTTTACTGGTTGCAGCAAACCATCACAAGGTCTTGTGCATCTGCTGGTGTGGTCAATATTCTCCATATTCACCCAATCTTTAAACTGTGAGTAATTGGTGGTCTAAAGCCTTGTAGTTTGGGGGTGTTCACGCATGTCTGGAGTCAAGCAAAGTAGAAGTGGTTATCTAGATTGAACAAGCATCATTCCTTCCATTCATCCATTTCCAACATTGAGTTGAGTTTGTAATGTTCCTGAGCATCTCCGAGCTACAACCGAGGAGAGTTTCTTGGGGTGATAACACAACCAATATAAGTGCTCCCACTAGAAAATGGTAATAATGTAAACAAAGATAGACAAAGTTGTTCATCAAAAAAAGAATTAAACACCAATATAAAAATATACAAATCATAAACAAAATCATATACAAATGCATTAAAAGGAAAATATCTTACAACAATCAACATAAGCACTCTAGGAAGAAAGAGGAGCTAATGTAAACAAAGTTCAAAAAGTGCTTCATTAAAAAGAAGTAAACACCAAAGTGTGAATATGGAAGAATGCATTGATTCCAATTAATATTTGGTGTAGATGCATGAAAGGAAAAGGAAAAAAAAATTGTCACCAATGGATCATAAGTACTCCAAGCAGAAACACGCGTTGGTTTGAAAAAACTAAACAAGTACTACATGAAAAATAAGGAGACACCAAAAAATGACATGTGGATTATGCATGTAAATTTTGGAATAAGGATTTGTATAGGATGCATTTAAACATTGTTGGAGGTGTTATAATGAATAGTCATAAATCCACCCACAAGAAAGATGGATTGTGGAAGTCAAACCAAAATTTCACCACTTTCTCTTTTTTCACAATGTCTATTATAGTTATTATAGTTTTTACAATTACAAGAATGTTACTCTAAAGCTCAATCCTAATAATGAGAGAAATATGGCCTCATTTCAATAGTGCAATAATTTTATCTGCCATTGGAAAATCGAGAACAAAATGATGTTGAATAAGAATATTGAAAAGTTGGTGAGGCAAAATTGCACCAATGTGTGCTCACAAATTCTGAAATTATCCAAGACTATGTAAAAATGGGAAAAACATAGGCATAATGGAATTTGAAAATCCTCAAACATGATTCAAAATTCTCTCACTTTTTTAACCTATTTTCTGCAGTAACTAGAATCAGTTATAGTTTTGTGTTTCTCGCAACTTGAAAATACTTGTACATCATTAAATAGAATCATTAGAAGGTGGAGAAAATAAAACAATAATACTCTAGACAGTTTTATCTAATGCATGAGTACATGGTTAGGTATATTTATCCTCTCTTTGTGGATTCTAATACATAATATTGCAATCCAACATTCAAACATATTTTCTCTAAATTATGGACTTTAGTTTTCAGGGTTTAGCGAAGTGTGTCATTTTCATATATATTTTCAAGGAGATGGGAATTTTCATCCTTTAAAGCCATAAGTTCTTCTAGAAAAAGTGAAATATCATATTAAGGTGGGGATACATCATTACACAACATATCACTGTGCATTTTCACTTTTTTTTCTACCTATAAAAGGGGGAAGTACATCAATATAAGAAGACATATGTTTAAGGTAAAAGAATCTATAATGACATTAATAAACCAAACACAATAATGGTCCCAAACTGCAACTAAACATAAAATAACTAAAATAACCTCAGATGTAAAAGTTGATGATGTTAGTGCATAGAGATCGTAAAATTACACAACTTACATAAAACAGTTATTAAAAGGGAATCAGTTTGTAGAAGTTATGACCCAAAGAAGGTTGCTAAAATAGGGATTGAAGTAGGTGTTTCCTAAATATGTCTATAAGTATATATGATAGTAATATAAAAATTAACTGCACCCTTGCATGTGTTGAAGAATCTAGGGAAAATTTTTATTAATGATTCTTCCATTGTCATTGACAACTATTGGTGATGTATTTTATTTTCTTTAGTTAACTTATTTATGTTTTCTTGTTCTTCAATCATCAAATAGTTATCAAAACAACTCAAAGAAATATAAGTACACAAGATGTTGGCTCCAAGCCATGGAAAACCTCTCCTCCTGAGAGTAAACCCTTGAATCTATTTTTATAAATGTTTAGATGATGAATACCAAGACCCTTGACAAGATAGACGCTAGGTTCCCTCCAAGACAATTTTCACTATCCTCTGCTTTGTTTAGTTCACAATTCCCTGCTCTCTTTCTCCCTATGTCCTTGCTTCTCCCTATGTCCTTGTTTTCCAGTCACTGTCTTTGATTCCTCCTTTTCACAGTTGCCAGAGTCCTTTGTTTATATTGATATCTTGAGACAGACTTGCATACTCCTTGTTGGGTTATGATAATGTTTATATGTGCCACCACCAAGAACTGTAGCCTCCACCGAGACTTGTAGTCATATTATATGCCACCACCGAGATTTTTTTCTACATGTATATACACAGGATACTATGAAGATCAGTCCTTATATATATATATACAATCCTTTGATACCTTTCGAGAGTAATCACATCGTATTGATTTCATAGAAACCTTCCATATATATTCTGGATTTCCGATATTCTAGAGATAATGTATGTATATATATTACAGAATTCCTAGAGACTTCATTGACTGTGTATGCATTATGTTCTTCATTGATTGTGACTTGTCTGAAATTTATTGTTTTACTCCATGTTACTCCTTGTATATATATGAATCAATGATGGATCTTTGAACCAACAAGAGAGCCTTGTAGTTAGGTCGGCATATCATCAAGGAGATTACTTCATTTTCGTAGAGAAGATTTTCATGGTGATAGTGACACTTGTCTTGGAGTATTAGCCTTTGACTTTATGACTTTAATAATACTTATTATGTAACAAAAAAACCTAAAGACATCAAGAAGAAGTCTTTTAACCTATGGCAATCACATCTTGCTCATGAAACCCATGATACAAGGAATAAAAAAATTTCTTCATAATATTATAGTTACTAGTCATAATGAAAACCAAACCTAGTTACTTTTCCTTCAACACTCCCTCTTAACTAGGTATGTATTCATTAAATGGTACATGGCTATTCAACTCTAAAGATATCTCACAGAAAGAGTCAAACTAGTAATCCATTTGTATATCATCATTATAACCAACATTGTCACATAGAAAGGCCTTGACTAATAGCTCTATCTCTCAATAGATCAGAGCACAATGTTGGTGAGACCAATGACTTATAGAAACCTTAGTCATGGCCTCACAAGGTACATACCCACCCGGGTGTTCACTCAGTACGACCTTCTAGGACTATTCTTGTCTTGGGTTCCCAGCCCTCAAAGAATATCGATCCTCTTGCCTACTCTTGTCTTGGATTCCCTACACATCCTCAAAGAGTATCAGATGCCAGATGATTACCCAATCCTCCCATTATTTCTTCCCAAGTGAAGACAATAATGGTGTGTCTATCTCTTCCTCTTATAAGACATGCCCAAGTTTCCTCTGATAAGGAACTTGTCCAAGCTCCTTTGTAATTGGGAACTTGTTATAACTCCCTCTTAGCTAGGGACTTTTCCATTCATTAACAGCTTCTTCTTCATAGGTCCTTTAGTTGCTTGATCTCCTTGTGATGTCATGAGGTCTTTTGTTTGAACTTCTTCTAGGTAGGACACCGGCCATCGATAACTTTCCTTCCTAGCTTGTCATGTCACTGCTCTCTTCGTGGAATGTGGCCTTCTTTATATATGTTAGGTCCTTTTGTCATCTGGCTACTCCTTTTTCATCTGTCTATGCTTCAGAATACTCATCACATAGATGCTTAGTTGTACTTTCGTGTTCCCATACTTTGATTTGGTAGCCCTTTATGACTTCACCTTGACATTGCTTCAGCATTAAATAATGCTTTTTTTGGATGGCTTCTTCATCATGAAATATTTATGTAGGTATCAGCATCTTGCATTCATGTTGACATATCTCCCAAAGATATCCATTGTCTAGGATATTTATCTTTTCCATCAGAATCTTCATACATTTCCAGGAGATTTCCTAGTCAATTCTTCTTGGTCTTTTGGATGTTGATTGCCTTCATCATGGTTGCATAGTTTAATATCTCTTCCTTCCTCGTACATTCCATTCTTGGGGGTTTCTAATCATATTTTTGTACTCGTAGTCAACCACCTCATACTTCATATGAGGATATATGTTGATTTCATCTAGTGTGACTCATGCCTTTCTACATCCTTTTATAGGAGGAGATCCTTTTCCTTTCGATCATGCTTATCAGGATCGAAGTATTGATCCATATTACCTGCAACCCTACAACATGATATTATAAAATTAAATACAATTATATATACCTCATTTTACCTTTAGGTTGTCCAGGCTTCTTTCAGCGACTTTCTTGATTGAAAGATCTTCAATCCCTTGCTCTTACGTCGTCGTCAACCATGAACTCCACAAGTTGGAGTTTCTATTGAAACACTTGCTTCATCCCTGGATCGATGAATCTTCTAGTGAAGATTCCATCAGAGAATCTTGAGGATATTAAAGATCCTTATCCGTCATATGTTTCCCCTTTGTTGCATGATGATTCTTCTTTAAATTTTTGAGTTCTACAAATTTATTTCCTTCAACTTGCCTTTTTTTTTCATGGAAACCTTAAGTAGATGAATGAGTTATCTTACTTATCCTTGTGAATCTAGTCACCTTCGTGATGATGTCACGAGATCTTGTTTCTAATGATGTCACACCACATCCTATAATGTATTGAAGTCATATTCTATGTAAGATGTAGGAGCCCAAAAAGATATTTATAGGGAGAGATTGACGTAAAGAATTATACTCCCTCTTATCATAGGCTTCATTCAACTCCTTCCATCCTATCCAATGACATGAATTATCTTTTCCTCTTATCAAGGTGATTTGACTCCTTATGGCACTGAGACCTAGTACTACTTGCCTAGAATAGGGGAGTTAACATTGAGACACTTCTTTGGAGAAGGCCCAAGTATATTTATGCTTTAACAACATTACCTCCAAATTGTGACTTTATCGAAGTGGTATGCAACCCTTAGAATACTAGGTCATCACCAGGACATCATGCTGCAAAATGGGGTTAATATTATTGCACTACTAAAGTCATGATAGTTGCACTATCACCGAAATAATCATTGTACATTTTTATGAGATTGTCTCTGCACCTTTACTGAGATTTGTAGCTTTGTACTCATAATTTACGATCATGATTGTTCTTATACAATTTCTTGGATGTCGAGACAAAGGACATTACTATAGGATCACTGAGACCCGAGAGTGTATAATTATTTTCATGATATGTATGTTAATACTATGTGTACTTTTGTGTGATCCTCGTTAAACATGCTAAGACAGTGAGCTCGTGATTATAGTTATGCATTCATAATGTCGAGACAAGGTAAGTTACTATGAGATCCATCTATCACGAGTATACTGAGACCATGACTGTGATTTTATTCCTGCATATAGATCTTCATTATGATGGATATGTTGCATCTGTTTATAATGTCGAGACAGAGATTACGTCTAGTATGCTTGCACTGAGATCCTCATTTATCTATCGATGAACACAATCCTAGAGATTGTACATATGTCGAGAGTGTATTGCTCAATCCATGATTATAGTGACTATCTTGAAGGTTGTGAAGCCGAAACTGTTGAGACCGTGATCGCAGGAATGTCGAGTATATTCTCCTCCTTGTCGTTAGGCTCACACAATATTCACGATATCATGTAGTATTGCTGAGATTTTTTAGACCGATATCGTCATTGTAATCTTGGATTAATGTCAAGAGGGGGACTATGATTTCACAACGAGATATTAGCACTTGATCTGAGAGGGTTGACCATCTTTGTGAAATGTATGCCGAGATGATGATTCCATAAGAATATTTATCCTGTATCCTAGTATCATTGTATTCACTGCCCTTGACTGAACCATAGCTCTGATACCATGTTGAATAATTCAGGGAAAATTATTATTAATGTTTCTTCCATTGTCATTGACAATTGTTGGTTATGTATTTTATTTTCTTTAGTTAAATTCTTTATGTTTTCTTGTTCTTCAATCATCAAACAGATATCAAAACAAGAAACTCAACGAAATACAAGTACACAAGATGTTGGCTCCAAGCCAGGACAAACCTCTCTCCTCTTGAAAGTAAACCCTTGAATCTATTTTTATAGATGTTTAGATGATGAATACCAAGACCCTTGACAAGATAGAAACTAGGTTCCCTCCAAGACAATTGTCACTGTCCTCTGCTCTGTTTAGTTCATAGTTCCCTTCTCTCTTTCTCCCTTTGTCCTTTCTTCTCCCTATGTCCTTGTTGTTCAGTAACTGTCTTTAATTCCTCCTTTTCTTGGTTTCCACGGTCCTTTTTTTATATTGATATCTTGAGACAGACTTGCATACTCCTCGTTGGGTTATGATATTGTTTAGATGTGCCACCATCGAGAACTGGCTCTACCACCAAGAGCTGCAGTCACCAACGAGAGTTGTAGTCACAGTACATGTGCCACCACCGAGAATTGTAGCCTCCATTGAGAGTTGTAGTAACATTATATGCCACCACCAAGAGTTGTTGCTACATATATATACACAGGATACTACGAAGAGCAGTCACTATATATATATATATATATATATATATATATATATATATATACAATCCTTTGATACCTTCCGAGAGTAATCACATCATATTGATTTCAGAGAGACCTTCGATATATATTCTGTATTTCCAAGATTCTAGAGATAATGTATCTATATATATTATAGACTTCCAAGATACTCCATTCACTGTGTATGTGTGATGTTCTTCGTTCACTGTGACTTGTCCAAAATTTCTTGTTTGACTCCACGTTACTCCTTGTATATATATGAGTCAACGATGGATCTTTAAACCAACAGGAGAGCCTTGTAGTTAGGCCGACATATCATCAAGGAGATTACTTCATTTTCGTAGAGCGGATTTTCATGGTGATAGTGACACTTGTCTTGGAGTATTAGCCTTTGACTTTGTGACTTTCACAACACTTATTATGTAACATAAAAAAACTAAATACATGAAGAAGAAGTATTTTAACCTATGGCAATCACATCTTGCTAATGAAACCCATGATGCAAGGAATAGCAATTTTTCTTCATAATGTTATAGTTACAAGTCATAACGAAAACCAAACCTAGTTACTTTTCCTTCAACAGCATGTATCCCAAAAAAATTATGACTATTAAACAAAGCACTAAAAATTATCTTTGGGTGATTTAATTATACTTGTTTAAAGTTAAGGTGATAATGTTGGATGTTAATTGAGAGGAACCTAATCAAGGTGTTGAAGTGGATTTCATGCATTGATGATTGTGTGGTAATAATTACTAATTCAACATGTGGCATTGTTAACTAGACTAATGATGTTGCATATGCTAATATATCAAGCTCTACATGAGACCTAGTGACATGGAAATATACATGTTAATGTGACAATACAAAGGATTGCATATCATGTTTCTATAAATCCAAATGCCTCCATTTAAAAAGGATCTCATTCAAAAAATTCAAAGAGACCTTTTATAAAATAAATATCTCCATGTGAAGTGACTTTCCAAGGTTCCAAAGAAGGTGTGGGTGATTGTAAGGTTCTCACTAAAGAACAATCAAAGGAGCACAAAACAAAGGGATTTTTTCATAGTAGAACCAATTAGTGTGCTCCGCTAAATTAGAAATTTGCATGCCACCAATAAAAGGTTACCAAAAATAAAGAGTGTGACCTAAAAATGGAATATGATGTTGAAAACCCATGTCTAAGCCTAGAAATGATAGCTTAAGTCTAAAGAAATATGATACAAATCTTAGCAAGGGACACAAACCATGAAAATAAACAAAATACTAGAAAGAAGGTCACATGACCTAGCATGCAGCTAGGATACTTATCAAGCATAGATAATATTCCAAAAAGTGACACCAGAAAAGCCAAGCCATAGTGGAATAACAAATATAAATCAAAGTTCTTATATGATTTCAAACAAATGACCATGACAAATAAGTAAAAATAATATTCATATCTAAGGAAAACATATTCCTTTTAAAATGAAACAAAAACTAAATGTAAGTGATAGGACTTATCCATGTAATGGAATAGTTACATTTCCTCTCAAAATGCACAAATTTACATAAAATGAGAAACATGTATCTTCATGAGAAATTTTAGAGAGCTCCAGAGAGTTTATTGTAGTTCCAAAATAAGGGACTTGTATATTCGAACAAGGAAGGTTGCTACTAGGACTGATTAGTGATCCAAAATATAAAATGCATAGAATTGGTAAAAATGTTTTCTTGGTCTCAATATGAAACTATCATTTTCAATGGTCTAATACCACATATAAATTTAGTATTTTCACAATATTGAACACCTTAATCATTAACTAACAATAGAAATCAAAGGAATTCCATGATTGACATGGTAAAACCCTCAAAGAGTAAAATGTACATGGAGAAAATGATCAATGTATTATGTATGCATTCCTCCATACTCTCTTGTCTCTTGAGGAAATGGTACAAGATACATTATATATAAATTAGTCATATCTATCTAATTAATTCAACTAATCACGAAATATGGGATCAAGTAACAATATCATGATGGAAGAAAATTAACTCACTAACAATATCATTGATGAGAACAAGATAAGCTTAGTTACACATGTATACATTAAAATTTTGATAATTTGAGAATAGTTAACTATGTGGTCTACTCACACCAACATAATTCTATGTGAAACTCTCCCATGTTTTCATTCCAACAAATTAGGACAACCACAACAATGTCTTCAAAGGTGGAGAAAATGTTCAATTCTCCTTCAATTTTTGGATTAACTGAAATAGGTGTAGATTAAATAACCAATATTGTGTTATCAAAGGCTTGATGGGATTCTTCTTTCCACTTAAAATAATTATGGCACTTTTTCAAAAATTCATTGATAGATTTCATAATGGAAGCATAGTTTGATACAAATATTCTTATAAAGCTAATTTTTTCAAGAAGTAATGAATAGCATTTTTTTGGAGGCATGTTTACTTGATTTTATTTACTTTTATAAGATCAAGATAGACTTATTCGTTTGATAAAATATTCCCAAGAAATGTTTCCTCAAACCAAATATAACTTTATTAGAATTCAATTGAATTATACATTGTTTACAACTTATAAAATCCCTCATAACATGTTCAATATTTAAGGCTATTACCTTTGAAAATATAGTGAGATTATCTTAATTTGCATCATTTATTTCCAAAATATCATCAAAATAATGGTCCATTACCATTTTTTAATATATCACAAAAATTTATTAGCCCAAATGGCACCCTCATATAAAAATGTTACTAAGGGTATAGTGAAATCTATCTTGAACTTATACTATTTCACCACATCTACATGGGTGCACCTTGAAAAACCATATAGTGTAAAATTGCCATCAATGACAAGTGTTTTATAAGAATTATTATAACAAAATTCAAAAATGTTTGTGTCTCTACATTTATTATTGGCTCTAGTTCTAGATGCAATATCTTTTTCCTCTGCCTAAGATGTAGCACCTCATGTTTGAGAGGGATTGTATATTAGAAGATGTTTGTATCATATATCTTCAAAATCATCATAATACCATACAAATACATACTCTTATTACATAAGAATTATGATAAATTGTTATTTTTCTTCCTTTATGCAATATATTCACAAGTGCAAATTTTTAGGTTACTCCCAAGTCTTAATATTTACCACCATTGACTCCTACACTTTTCTTGAATGATGGTTCTTTTGATACCATTCCCTTCCCTAAACTTGTAGTCTCTTGTAAACATTGACTCAATATAAATGAATCCTCAAGGAAAAGTGTAACCCTTAATTTGCAAGATATCATAGTTGTTGTAATGCTCCCGCATAGGATCCTCATGGTCAATATATTGATCTTCATACAGACACTACTCAAAAATCATATTCTCACATTGATTGGAAGGGTATGTCAAAAAACATCTCATCATCATTAAACACTTGCATGTGTTAATAATTATGAAGGATGAAAATCGAAGGATGACCTCAACTTAAAATCCATTCCTACAGATGAATATATATGGGCTAAAAAAGAGAAGTAGAAATAACAATCTGGTAATATAATAGATTTTTATCTCTTGGTATATTATTAATAGAAAAGAATTGACTTCCTTTCATTAGGTCCCACAAACTATAAGTGAATTCTTCCAATGATTGTATTAACAAAATATCTTTGTTTCAGTTGATTGGAAACTACTTGAAATACTTAATAACAAGGTCTTGTACTTTCATTTATTGGGCTTGAAAAGCTTGTTATATATTGAGGACCAACACTTTATACTCAACGACATTTTTTGTACACTCAAATCTCAACTAGAAAGAAAAAAACTATATTTCTCTACTAGGGGTATAGCTCATGTTTTGGCACAATATCCATCAAAGTACACTTCCCACATACCCTCAAATTAAATATCTTCGTAAAGTGATTTAAATTTCTACATCATTTCTCTGGAATAGCTTAAGTTTTCAAACTTGAACCTATTATGGAAATGGAATCCATATATTGTTCGGTTTTGTTATAGTGAAAACACAACACCCCCATTTTATTCTATCATAATAGACGTGGGGACCCTTCCGGCATTGCTTTTAGACTTTGAGTGTGGCTGCTTCTTTTCAAGTCTAATTTGTTTTTTATTTACACTTGTTTTATTTGTATAGTTTCACTAAGTTTGATTAAGTTTGTTTGTTAATAAACTTTGTAAATAATTTTTTGTTTTAAGCATCTTATATTAATGAAAAAAATATCCCCCGAGACCAATCTCATGTTACAACATGTGGCAATGACTCTTTAAGAAACAAATAGTACAACTTTAGGCTATCGGAATATTCTTTTGAAAACCTTTATAGCCAAAGTTCAATGAATATAAAGTGAAAACTAATGCAAATAACACATAACACGTATAATACAACACTATCAGAGAAATACCCATATCGGAATTTGTGTTATGAGTCACATTATGAAACTTGCGATAAACTAAATTTCCAATATATGTCCCTCCTCCGCTCCCTTATATCGGAGAATCCCTCATATCGGATTTTTTGTTATGTTTCACCTATTAAAAGTTTCAATATCATATTTCCTTGATATCCGATTTCCGATATGCCAATCCCTTCGATCTCTGATTTTCGATAATCATATTCCCCCTATCTCCAATCTTTGATATTCCCAAACCTCCAATTCTCTGATAAACCCCTCTTATCCATATTGAAACTTCTTATCGACTGTCATTCCTTTCAACCTCCAATACAAGACCTCTAATTTTTGCCAAGCTTTGATAAGTCAGACCCGATATGCGTATTAACGATGGTCTAATCGGAATATCACATCCACCTGTATATCGGAACTTTTAAATGGTAACAATTATAAAACCCCCGATATTAAATCTTCGATATAAATCTCTGATATAATGGACCTGATAAAGTCATTAAAGGGATTTGAATACGATATCACATTCGCTCCATATCGGAGCCACCCAATATCGCAACTATTTCGTTTTGTCTCATTTTAAAATTTATGATATTCATTTCTCCGATACTTGTTAACATCTACCACTTGTCATTTGCACAAAGGGTCGTTGTTATATTTAGTAAACCCACTGTTTAAATGGTTTTCAGGTTTTATGTTATGTATTTTGTTTTCAACGCTATTTTAGTTAAGTTTATTAATATGGCTCTGATCTCCTCTATAATTTATGAAACATGACATAATGACGTGATCGGTCCATGCTTCTAAAGGCCCCTTTCCATGTGGAAAATACCGTTCGAAATTAACACAACTGTTGTAACAAACTCCATAACAAGTTATGCCTAATAATAGCTAATGGATATTTCGGCCAACAACATAGTCAATTGGTTTGACTGGTGTAAATATTTCCCAAATTTGGCCTGCATTCCACTAAAACAATATGTTTTTGGCTTGTTGAAGAAAACATCTAGTTTCAGTTGTTGGGAGATATAAGGGGGGTTGTTAGCTCAGTAAAATTTGTACAAATAACCCTGTATTCAATCTTGTAGGGGGAGGTCATGACCCACTCAAGGGGAAGTCTCTGTAGTTGTTCGATTTGTGCAATAGCACTACTGTTATGTACAGAAAGGTCGATTATAGAGAAAAAAAGAGGGTTTTTGGATCTGTTCTCATTGCTTAGCATTACTGGAGGCAATGTGATTATGGGTCTGAGCTACTCTAGGACTGCATATTTTGTAATAAACTTTGGCACTGTTTAATTAATTCTTGTTCTTGTGTAATATTACCGGAACTTGGGATTATTGTCTCACTGTTAAAGTTTCATTTTTGGTTCTGATCTTTATTCTAAACAGTATTATGTTTCTTCAATATTATGCATTATTGTTGTGTCATTGACATTTTGTTGTTGAAGCTTAGTTAGAGCTATCTTTGCAGGCCAGAATGAGATCGAAATCAATCTTAATTCATTGAAGTATTCATGTGGTGACTCATAACTATTTATTATTCAATTATAGGCTTATTTTGTTTTCACTTGTATTAGTTAATGTGAACTACTCCCTTTAATTAATGCAAAAGCACATGATGAATTATACCAGTCATTCCCCCTATTTTATTTAATTTTCTCAAGGATTGGGAGAGGGCTATCCCATTCTAGTTCAAGATAGGATTTTATGTTTTTAGATTAGTCTTGCATTTGTATATTTAGCTATGCATCAAGTATTCTCTTAAAGATGCAAACAAATCATTTAATTATGGGTTGATCAACCTTTTTAAATTGATCAAACCTTTGTATTGATTTACTTCTTTATTCTACATCTTTAAAGATCGATATAAAGGAAATGTAACATAATATGATGTCGATAGATTAAATCTTAGTTTAGGTTAGATTAGTATTAGGTTAGTTTTAGGTTAGTCTTATATGACAGGGTAACTGGACACATAACCAGACGAAACCACCATCTTCAACGGAAAAGGAGTTGCTCTAAGTTCCTGACCGGGTGGGCTCCCCTAATGTTCACGAAGGACATTTTTCTGATCAACATTTTTTGGCACTAGAAGGAGGGCCTAAGCTAGTTGATCTATGTGAAGTCTTGTTTTAAAATTTTTAACTAGCCATGGCTCCTACATGAATTCCTAGTTTGGGTCACGCTTTTAGCTCACGCAAGCCTACCAGAGGTATGTCAAAGAAACAAATTGAATCCATATCTGAATTGCAATATGACGGTGAGAGCGACGCTATTTCTGCTTTAGATCATGTTAATCAATTTATACACAAATGCAAATATTTTAACATCACTAAAGACAATGAAATTTGCAAGTTTTTTACTCTCATACTTCAAGGAAGGATTCGGGAATGGTACAATACATTACCAGCCAAGTGCATTCACTCTTGGAATCACTTCATGCAGGTATTCTTTTACGCTCGTCTCAATTATAGTTATGAAAGATTGTGCTCAGGATTTGATAACTTGGAAATCTTTGACGATGAAACTGTTAGCGAATTTTAGATAGATTTATGTTATTATGCTACAGATTTCATCATGACGATTTACCCCCTAAGAAAGTTTTAACTGAGAAATTTACCTCTGTTGTTCAAGAACATAATATAAGAACTTACAGTGAACATAAAGAGGAATCACCATCAATAAATCTTGATTCTAAAATTGATCCTATTGAACCTTTAAATGAAAGTTCTAATCCTCCTCAACCATCAACATCAGGAGAGAATCTTACATCTGAAAGTGATTCTATGGTACCTCCTAATGTTTGTGATAATGAGTCATGTTTAATAGAATCAAATTATATAGAATATCAGGATTTAACAAATAATCATAATGATAATTCTTCTTCTGAAAATGATCTAGATCCTATTTTGTCGACAGATAACACATTATTAAACCCGAAACCGTTTAATGAATTATCAAGTGAAATTCAAATTGATGATTTGATTTCTGGGTATCATAATTATTGTATGTGTCAACCTGTTGGAATATTTACTAGTTCAAATCTTAAGAATGAATTATATCATGAAATGCAAGGAGTATCTTTAAATGATCAATCACTTATTGATATCAGTTTAGAAACCTCTACACATCCTTTTCACAATATTCAAGATTCTCATAAATCATTGGAAAAGGATGTGATATTTAACAATCATGAGTTTCGATCATTTGATTCAATTTCTAAGCACAAACCTTCTTCCTTCTATTCTGATTTGGATCATCAACTCTCATTACAAGTTTTCGATATCAATTATGACAATATTTTATACAATACTTGTTATGTTGAAGGCTTGTTGCAATCATCTGATGACCCTCTTACTCTTGCAGTTAATCATGGGTTGGTCAGTTGCCTTGATTTTAATGTACATATAATAAATGCCTTTAAGGATCTTCCTGCTTTTTCTCTTCATTATGATGGTCAATGTCTCATGAGGGAAAAAGATAGTTTTTGTAAATTCTTAGAAACAATTGATGTTAATACTTCCCATCTTGTACAGTTTTCAAAAAAAAACCTTGGTGGATCCTTAAAGGTAATATCTCTAATTCTTTAGATTGTACATATTACGATAGATTTTATTTTCAATTAGAAAATTCTTTTAGCATAAAATTTTCTGATTTTAAATTTCTTTTATTTTCATTTTTAGCAATTAACATGCTTAACTCCATAATTTTTCTGCATAGTTTAATTATTAATATTTTTCTTTTGCTAACATATGCAGTGTATATTTCTACAGGGAATATGGAACTTGCTTGGTTACATTGGAAATAAGACTATACATGTTCATTTTCCTTCAAAAGAGTTAGAGTAGGAAGAAATTTAGTTTTGTTTAGTTTGTTTTATTTTCTTCTTAGATAAAGCATATAAGGTTTTTAATGAATAGGAATGATTTTTTACCATTCATTCTGTTATCATCTTACTTATAATGGGTTATCATTCGTGAAGCTTTTTATTTGATCATTATCATTTACAAAGGTTAACCTCATATTCTAGGTTGCTAAATCAATTATAACACTCATTTCTACCTTTTTGTAAATATAATTGTGTTATGATTAGGATTAAGACTAGTTTAGAAATTAGTTTAAATTGAATAAGAAGATGGTTTCAAAATTTGATTAATACATGGGAGAAGATGAAAATTCTTCAGGTAAAACTATAATCGAATTCTTCCACGTACACATTTATATGTTCATCCTCATCTGGTTTGAGTTTTATTTCAGCTTTTCTTTTCTCTTTTAATCATTATTTCTTTCTTATATTTTGTTATTCTTCTTGCAGGTTCCCATGGATTTGATTTGTAGATTCACATTAGCTAGCAACTTACATTTCGGAAGAACAATCATCATATGACATCAGGGAGTTTTCTCTTTTCTAATTTTGCCTAAATCTTGAAATCGATTATCAGTGTTATTCTTAAAATTGAATCTATAAAAGACTCAAAAACTATCTTTAAGCAATATTTGCAAAAGTAAGAAAACCCATGTCAAGCATACAACAATAACTCTAAAACTATAATTATGCTTTAAAACAAAAGAGCTTTATTAACAAATCATCATACAAGATAAAATCAACTTAATCTCATTTTTATGTCAATTCTCTGTTTATCTTGTAAGATGTATCTCAAGGTTCATTCTCTTTATTGTCTTCTTTCTAATTTGCTAAGCATTTTAGGCTTAGCTGGATTTTCTTTTCATTTCATTTCACAATAAAATGAAGTAATGTTTCTCTTTTAGCTTGGCATAATCATTGGGCGAGTCATTTTTATGCTCTAATTTATATTAATGGAACCTAATCTCTAAGGATCACTTCAATGAAGATGATTTCGTTTATGTTCATTTTCAACTTTCTTAACCAAGTAGAGTCCATGGTTTTTTTCTTTGAGTTTAAATATTTCCGTTATTTGTTAATGATCTATCTTTAACCACTATCTTTAAAGAAAGTAAAACACATTTAACAGCAGTTACTTAAGGTCATGAGTTCATTTGGTGAACAAGTTTAGTCAAGAGAATTGTAGTCAGCTTAAAGCGTTTTATGCCATCCCTTGCTCTTAAGGAGCAGTATGCCACCACATCTATTAGGTAATTTATATGAGATTAACGGTAACCATAGTTAAACATAAAAATAAAAAAAATAAAAATAAAATAAATAAATAAATAAATAAAATGGTTAATTGAAGGGTAGGAGGTCTCATCACGAGCCGACCTACCATGATCATAAGTTCTAACATTGTGACATTTCCATTATTAGTCACCAAGCCAAGGTAATGGCTTTCGACTACAAGGTTGAGAGACAAGAGGTCTCATCACGAGTCGTCATTATTCACCATGTTAGATCTCATGAATGGCATTGTCATTAGTTGGTTACCAAGCCAAGACATTGATCTTCAGTTGGCATTTAAATAAATTTAAGATGAACTTTTGCAACCATGCATTTATTCCTAATAGATGGGACACTAGCACCTAAAAGGGTTAAAAGGCATCCATGTTGAGGCTAGATGCGTGCTAGCAGCAGTGGCCATGCCTATAGTATGGAAGTTAAATCAATACTATGTTTTCTTGATTAGCTTGTTTACTCGAAAACTAATGTCCAACTAAGTTGAATATTGTACATATAAATTTACTGAAACATTGAATTCATGGGGTAAATTTTTACAAGTTCATGAACGATAATGGTGTATCTATTTATTTGACAGTGTATAATAGTGACAAAATGGTTAGGATATCTAAATTTGACCATGTCAAATTATCTAATTATAATTCCTTCATTTGTAAACTAGGTTATGTATCTCTACGACAAAGATAATTGCTTCTCCATAATGTGTCGCGATTGTTGTAGTGAAAACACAACACCCCCATTTTATTCTATCATAATAAACATGGGGACCCTTTCGGCATTGCATGTAGACTTTGAGTGTGACTGCTTCTTTTCAAATCTAATTTGTTTTTTATTTACACTTGTTTTATTTTTATAATTTGCCTAAGTTTGATTAAGTTTGTTTGTTAATAAAATTTGTAAATAAGTTTTTGTTTTAAACATCTTAAATTAATGAATAAAATAGCCCCCGGGACCAAGTTCGTGTTACATGTGGCAATGACTCTTTGATAAACAAATAGCGAAACTTTAGGCTATCAGAGTACTCTTTTGAAAACCTTTATAGCCAAAGTTCGATGAATATAAAGTGAAAACTAACGCAAATAAGACACAACACATCAAATAAAACACTATCGGAGAAATACCCATATCGGATTTTTTGTTATGAGTCACATTATAAAATTTGTGATAAACCAAATTTCTGATATTTGTCCCTCATCTGCTCCCTTATATCGGAGAATCCCTCATAATAGAGTTTTTGTTATGTGTCACCTCTTAAAAGTTCTGATATCATATTTCCCCGATCTTCGTTTTCTGATATGACAATCCCTCCGATCTCCAATTTTCGATATGCCAATCCCTCCTATCTCTGGTAATCATATTTCCCCGATATCTGATCTCTGATATTCCCAATCCTCTGATTCTTCGATAAATGCCTCTTATCCATATCAGAACTTCTTATTGGTTGTCACTCCTTTCAACCTCCGATACAAGACCTCTGATATCTGTCAGGCTCCGTTAAGTTGGACCCGATATGTGTATTAACATTGGTCTAATCAGAATATCGCGTTCACCTGCATATCGGAACTTTTAAATGGTAACAATTGTAAAACCCCCGATATCAAATCTCTGATACAACGCTCTGATATAATGGATCCGATAAAGTTATTAAAGGGATTTGAATACTATATCGTATCCGCTCCATATCGGAGTCGTCCAATATCGCAACTATTTTGTTGTCTTATTTTAAAAGTTCTGATATCCATTCCTCGGATACCTGTTAACATCTGCCACTTGCCATTTGCATAAAGGGTCGCTATTATATTTATTAAAATCGTTATTTAAATGGCTTTCGGGTTTTATGTTACATATTTTGTTTTCAATGCTATTTTAGTTAAGTTTAATAATAAGGCTCTGATCTCCTCTGTGATTTGTGAAGCAGGACATAATGTCGTTCTCAGTCCATGCGTCTAAAGGCCCCCTACCATGTGGAAAATATTGTTCGAAATTAACTCGACTGTTGTAACAAACTCCATAACAGCCCATGACCAATAACAGCGAATGGATCCTTTGCCAACAATAGAGTCAATTAGTTTGACCGGTGTAACGATTTCCCAAATTTGGCCTGCATTCAACTGAGACAATTTGTTTTCGCCTGCTAAAGAAAACCTCCAATTTCGGTTGTTGGGAGATATAAGGGGGGTTTAGCTCTATAAATTTTGTATAAATACCCCTGTATTCAATCTTGTAGGGGGAGGTCGTGATCCACTCAAGAGGAATTATCTGTAGTTGTTCAATCTGTGCAATAGCACTATTGTTATGTACAGAAAGGTTGATTATAGAGAAAACAAACGGTTTTTGGCTCTGTTCTCATCGCTTAGCATTATTGGAGAGTTATCCCATTCTAGTCCGAGATAGGATTTTATGTTTTTAGATTAGTCTTGCATTTGTATGTTTTGCTCTTAATCAAGTCCTCCCTTAAAGAGGCAAACAAATCATTTAATTACGGTTTGATCGGTCTTTTTAAATCGATCAAACCTTTGTATTGATTTACTTCTTTATTCTACATCTTTAAAGATCGATATAAAGGAAATGTAACATACTATGATGTCGATAGACTAACTCTTAGTTTAGGTTAGATTAGTACTAGGTTAGTTTTAGGTTAGTCTTATATGACAGGGTAACTGGACCCATAACCAATCGGAACCACCATATTCAACGAAAAAGGAGTTGTTCTAAGTTCCCGACGGGGTGGTCTCCCCTAATGTTGACAGAGGACATTTTTTCTAATTAACAGGTTCTTTTGGTTGTACATGAATATGTTTTTTTATCTTTTTTTATAATTATTGGCATGGCACTTGTGCATGGGACCATCATATGACTTTCATCATTATTTAGGAATCTTGCAATTTCATAAATTCAATGTCCTTCAAGAATCATCATACCATAATTCAAAGATAATTATGTGATTATAAGAGCAAAAAATGTACAAATTTGTGATACATATTTAATTTAATCTCCCTCAAAGTAGGCATGGAGTTCGAATTAATCCCAAACATGGTGAGGTATTCAATTAATTGTTATTAGTAGTTGTTATCGAGATCTGTACTAGGCTAAGAAGTAGTAGGTGTATTTTGATCATATGAAACATTAACCATTTTTCACTTATAAGGATCAACAAGAATTTTAGTAGAATCAAGAGCTTTCCCTTTAAATTTGTTGTATTAGGTCTCTGAGTTTGAAATTACATTTTCAAAATATGCTCATCCTCCTCCACACCTTTCTCATACATAATTGAATATTCATCAACAAGTTCTACTAAATTACCACCCCAACTAAAAAACTTACACGTTTTAATTTTAACAAACTACTACACCATTTCCAAATACCTTTGATTGTTGGCACATTAACTAGGATCATGATTCTCTTGAAAAAAGGAGTCTTCTAGTGAAGTTTTTTCCCCGAGTTAAATATATATTCTTCGTGCGTAACTAAGAAGTCCTAAGTGGTCCTCCAATATTATCCTTTGAAATGAAGCAGGAAAATTATCCCCTGCGACAAGTGAATACTCATGGTCGTTCATGTGCATGAGACCTAAGTACATTTCCCAACAACCCTTAATATTAATGGCCCATACACTTGGCGTGAAACTGACCTTTAGGTACATGCATGTCGTTATGGTATTCATTCCACAATGAGTCTAGTCAATGGCAGTGATTATGTTGTTTCCTCTCGCATCTTTGTATAATTTCACTTTGGTGACTCTAGGTGGCCTTTCAGAAATGGAAGTGGCTTTGGGAATCCAGTTGGATGATCATGATTTCAACTTCTCTTCAAAATGTGACTTCATATAAATTTTTCATATTCAATCCCTCTTGTTCTAGTTCTAGTTTATTTTTCTAGTGGTCTATATAGCTTTAGGCATTGAGCTCTCTAGTCTCAAATTCAAAAGGCACCATCCTCCTCTCCTCCCTTTGCATTTGGTTTAAAATCTCTCTTCTTCGAGTGTGGAAAACCCTTCATCTCTCTATTATCCATAACCCCTTCTTTATCCATAATTTCTTTTCTTCTTTTTGATATGCGTGATTTTCTATCTTGCCGTATTCCTCCCTAAATATTAACCATGCATCTGGGTCTCCCTCTCATCCTTCGATGGGTGGTTTCTCCTCTCTCCCTATGCTCACTAGTGTCTCTCCTTGTCCCTATTCTCTCAATTGTGATCTCTATACGAAGTTTTCTTTTTTCGGCCCCTTGTCTCTTTGTACTCAACCCGTGCCTCATTAATCTCTCAATCCTACCTTTCATCCCTTTGATTAAACATGTCAAGAGATACTACTCCCTCCAGTCATAGAGGCACCCACTAAGCACCAAAGCCCAAATGGATGCAGAAAGATTGATTGTAACCTTTTGGGAGAACATTCCTCCCTCAATTCACAAAGAAATATAACAAACATAGTAAAAGGATCAAATGGAAAGGTGGTTCATGTCCAATGAAGAATTAGGACTGTGTGGGTCATTGGATCCCTAATATAGGGAACACACAAACTAGGCAAACTAAATATCACGAAAATGTTGATTTGTACTAGAAAATAAAAACAATTATGGGGGAGGTTTTGGTGGAATGATTAGAAGCTCAACAATAAATCCTCCTCGACATTGATGAACTGCAACTCCAATTGACGAAGTTAAACTCCAAAGTTTCTCTAATGGTGAAAAAATTAGTTGATTTGGAGCTCACTAATTCAAAAGAGAACACAAGAGATCATGAAATTATATATGTTGATTGGCCTTTGAATTGAATGTTTAGATCATCAATTTTTGTTTACCTTTATCAAGGCCATTATAGGGCATTTCAGGATAGTTATAGGACTAAATCTTAAAGTTCATCTTCAAACTTTATCAAATTGTTAAATCTACATTATGGTGTTACAAATTTTGGACTAATATTATAGCCTAAAGTCACTTATTTGTGCTCCTAGTTTGGTTTCCCCGGTGATAGAGTAGTAACCACGGATTAATAATGATGTTTTTTGTTTTAAAGGCAACATAAATCCTTGACTAGCATACCCAAAAAAAAAATAGACGAGACTATTCTCAAAAATGTAGTGAAAAAAACCAATGTCCAACTTTATAATCATCTTCATAAAACCAAATTTACACCAATGAATAGTGAGAGGGTTGCACTTTGGACCACTCATAATAACACACAGCATAATGAACACAATCCTTAAAGCCATTGATTCTATGAAATGCAATTTGTTCCATTTGCCTAACATTTAACTCTTAATCATGAACTTCTTCAATATCATGGTTTTGGGATTTAGATCTATTATCTTTCAAGGAAAATATGATCCTCATGCACATACATGATCCTACTAGGGCATCAACTGACATAAAAAATATATTTATCTTGTCAAGCAATAAAGCAGTGAGTTGTCGATTCCACGACCCCATTGGTTATTTGTTAACCATGTGCCCTTATCTTACTAGAAACAAAGCTTTATGGCCCAGTCATGAGATTCTCTTTTCATATTTTGTTTACTCAATTATAAATGTACAAGGTTGAACACATTATTGGAACTTCATCAAGGATCATTTGGCATTACATGTCTAATTCCTTTTGGGGCTCCACAACCCTTGCATGTGCTTAACTTAAACTAAAATCCTACTATGAGCCATGAGGTCTTCACCTTTCTAACCAATATTTTATCATGTTCATTCATAAAGGGGGTTTTAAAATTGTCAAAAATAGTCAATATGTTGTAGGTATTGCAAGCGTGGAAGGGAATGTAATGGGGTTTATAGGCATTGGAGGGTATTAAAAGGGATACTTAGTGAAAATAGGGGTTTTTTTAATAAGAAAGATGTATTGGGAGGGGAGCTCAACAAAAGTATTTTGGGAGATTTTTATCAATATCAATGACTATAGGTATTCTTTAATACCTCATGAATGCAGTTGCTATGACATGTTGATTGTGTGGAGACCCTATCCCATGGGCACCTATGTCCCATTTTCCACCAAACCAAATTTGACTTACGGCCATGCTAACATTATTAATTTCTATGGGACATTGTATAGTTTGAATAATGAGCTTGGCGCCTAAGGCAATTAACATCCTTACAAAATTCAATTCATACGTAAATTGGCAATGATAAAACCGAATATTATAAATCAAAGCAAGAAAACCATTGTAGGTCTCTAATGCACTCAACATTGCTTGATCTAGATTGGATACAAGTTGTAAACTTATTTGATTATGCACCTTTTTCACACATAACATACACAATTTGTTGTGGTTCCTCATGTATTTAATTTATCATATTGTTGTTGTCTTATTACACTTGCTTCTCTTTCATTTATTCGCATTGCACCATGGTTTGATGATCATTGGCACTATGACATTACACATTCAAGTTGCTTGTATGAGGAGGGGCAGATGTAACAATGAATTTTTTCACTTTTCATGTATTAGACTTGTTGATAGTGCCATATCAAATGTTTGTATATGTCGAGCTTAAATCCGATTGTTGACATACATCATTCTAGGCACACTCCCTAAGGCCTACATTTTCATTTAGCTATAGTAACTTCCTAGGGTATATGGCCTTCATTGAGTGCATGTTTTAGGGTCTCACATGGGGGTGCTCTTTTGGTTAAAGACAAATGCACTTGTGTTATGTGATCCCATTATTGTATACTATAAAAATTACTTTGAAAACTTAGATATCTCCACAAAATGACAATGCAAATTAGAAACTTAAAAGAAAGAACTTGTATTCATTTTGAATGTGAGCTTGTGGCTCCTATGGTGCACCCATGGCACCTTAGATAATGATGGGTGAAGAGGAGCTCATGGTTAACATCACACTTGTATTTTATGCATGAACACTCTTGCCCAAATGGTCTCACTTTTATAACTCTCATGATAATTTCTTTGCATCGCGAAGATTTCATCCAACATGTGTGGCCATTTTCTCTTGAATTCCCATCATTTACCATCTTTCTTTTCACTATATTTTTACATATAAAGATTTCACTCATTAGCATCTCTAGTTATATAGAAATAGGCAATGGAATGGATTAGAAATTTCGAAGAAAAAAATGTAAAAGAAGAATTAGTTCAATGGAAGGCATTAGTTCAAGGATTTTTCGCGAAAAGGGAACCATTTGACATGGTAGGCACTAGTGAATACAGGGGTATTTATACAAAATTTATACCGGGGGGTTGTTAGCTCTATAAATTGAATAAATACCCCTGTATTCAATCTTTATGACATTTTAAAACACAGGGGAATTAGGTTGCCGACAAATCTGGTTGAGATTTTGCAGAAGAAAGACATTTATACTCTCAGTCATGCAAGGGACCCACTTAATATAGATATCCAAAAAGAGAGGTGAAGATTATGCTATGATTTCAAAGGTGAGAATGTAGTTTTATGCTCTAAATAAATAAATTGACTAAAAAAGAGTCACAAGGCCAAATGATGAAGCAAATTCAGTAACTCGAGCCAAAAAAAGGTAGAAGTAGAGTATTCAACATGACTTGGATACAAAGAAATGTTTGCAGTTGGTCATCAAGAGCCAGTTTGGTGGTGGGCTAAGATTCAAAAGTTTAAGGCACCAAAGAAGACTTTGAATCTTCCTTCAATTAACTCTAACGAACAAGCCCCTAGCCGGGGAATTCCTTTAAAGGCAAAAGTAAAATTTCTCACTTTTATTAAATATCCTTGCGTGATTTAGATATAGGAGGATACAAAGCAACTTACCATTAGTCCAAATGTTTGGAAAGAGAAGAATAATAAAGAATGTTGTGGTTCATTAAAGAAAACCTAAATGAACTAAAGGCACTACCATGTCATATCATCTAAGACATATGGCTGGGTAAAAACTCCCAAATTTTCAAATTAATTTAAAAACAAAAAAAAACGAACGTATCCCCACTTTTAAAGTCTTATCATAAATTAAGGCTATGGTGTTATGTATCGAAGAATTTATTCCCTAGTGTTCATGTTTTGGATAAATGGACAATTATTAAATAAAAAGTTCAGAGCTTTATTGACGAACCCAAACAAGGACACCATGATTTCAAAAATGTTTAAAGGCATCCTTCATTTTTTTATTCTCATTTTTGTGAAGTTTAAAGGTGAATCTAAGGAAGGTTCTAACAATTTTGTGGAGTTGATCACTTTGAATTTATTAAAATTTGTTAAAGATAAAAATGTAACATAGGTTTAGATACTCCGTAATTCTTCTTCCATTATAATTGGATCACAGAAAAGACCCAAATATATGATCTAACTTATAAATTTGGAGAATCAACTTAGAGATAATATGTTGCTTTGACTTTATTTCCTTTGCATATGCTTTTCAAGTGTTCAATGTGTGTTATGAAACCAGCGCAAGAAAAAGATAGAAAAGATAGATCAATGCCTTAAAATTCAACCTCTTCGACGGGGCAACCTCCTTTACATTACATAAATGAACAATTCTTCGATGATTCCAACGACAAAACCTCATTTTTATATATAGGAGTCTAAGGAGTCACAATATAACCCAGCCGACTTAACAATAATAATATAAAGCGACAAAAATAACAATAAAGGGATTCTATGGGGCACAGTAATAACAATATGGGGACAATAAGGGCACAACAATATTAATAAGGGGTACAACTACAATAGTAATGGGGTAATCACTAGTATTATAGGGACCCAACATGCCCCTCTCCTTCAAAAAAGTGTTGTCCTCAACGCTTGAGTAGTTCTAAATGCTTTTGTATAAAATTCTCATCCTCCCATGTGGAATCTTCAGCGGATAAGTTCTTCCACTTGATAAGATACTCCGAAATTGATCGATTTCACAGCTATCGAGTTCTTGTTTCTGTGACTGCTTCCAATTCCAATATAATTTTTCCTTCCTCGTCAAGTTCTGGCAATATTGTTTGAACTGGGAGCTTGTCGCCTATAACCTTCTTTAAACATGAAATATGGAAAACTGGTGCAATCGAAAAGCTGCAGGAAGCTCCAATTTGTATGTCATAGTACCAATCTTTTGCAACACCTTGTACGGACCATAATACTTTGGTGATAATTTATTATCCTTCTTAGCTTGCTTGAGGGACATTTGCTTATATGGTTGTAGCTGTAGGAATACCCAATCACCTACATCAAAACTTCTTTCGCTGCGATGTTGATCTGCCTATTGTTTCATTTTATTCTGTGCCAACACTAGGTTATCCTTTAAGAGTTGGAGGATTTGTTGTTGATGTTCGATGTGATGTTCCACTGCTTGAACCTTATAATTTTCTCTTTAATATGATGTGATGGATGGTTGCTGATATCCATAAAGTGTCATAAATGGGATCATTTTTGTTGTTGTATGGAAAGAAGTGTTATACCACCATTCAGCCAGAGGCAACCATTTGACCCATTGTGTCTGTTTATCAGATACAAAACAACGAAGATATCCTTCCAACATTTGTTTACTATCTCAGTTTGCCCATCAGATTGAGGATGGTAAGATGAGCTATGAGTTAACTGAGTACCAAGACAAGAAAATAATTATGTCCAAAAATTTCTAGTGAAAATAGGATCTTTGTCACTTACAATAATCTTTGGGTTTGCATGTAGCTTTTGAATTGTTTCCATAAATGCAATAGAAATTGTACTCGCTTTAAATGGATGTGATAATGTACAAAAGTGTGCATACTTGGTGAGTTTGTCAACTACCACCATGATGACACTTTTTCTCTCAGACTTAGGTAAACCTGTGATAAAATCCATTGAAACCTCCTCCCAACGTTGGCTTGGAATGGATAAAGGTTGTAATAGACCCGGTGTGTTAATTGTTTCAACTTTATTTTGTTGGCAAACCAAACATTCTGCCACAAACTTTTGAATATCTGATTTAAAGCCATCCCAAAAAAAATCCTTCTTAACCCTGTGGTAAGTTTTTAAAAATCCTGAATGCCCTCCTAAGGGAGAAGTGTGCAATTCCATAAGAATCTTTTGTTTTAGCTGGGAATTCTTACAGAGGTATAAGCGATCTTTGTATCATAACGAATCATTTTGTCAGTTAAATGTATCAGACGTACTGGAATCTTGTTGTAACTTTTGAATAAGTGTCCACACTTCTTCGTCATTCTTTCATTCCTCTCTTGCTTCGTTTATCCAATCTGGTTGGATAATAGAAATGGCGCACAATAATGCTTCCATATCCTCATCCTTTCTTGAGAGTGCATCTGCCACCACATTTTGCTTCCCTTTTTTGTAGATGATTTCAAAGTCATAACCTAACATATTTGTGACCCACTTTTGTTGTTCTTCAGAGGATAATCTTTGTTCTAACGATCCGTTTTTACCTTGAAGTGTCTTCCCATTAGGTAGGGTCCCCATTTCTTAAGTGCATGGAATATTGCCAACATTTCAAAAGCAATGGGTCTTTCATCTTGCATTAAAACAGCACCAATTCCATTTCCTGAAGCATCACATTCCACAATAAAGGTTTTTGTGAAGTCCGATGTAGCTAAAACCGGTGCTTGGCACATTGCTTCTTTAAGATGTTCGAAGGCCTTTATTGCTTCTAGAGTCCATGAAAATGCATCTTTCTTCAATAATGTTGTTAGAGGTGCTACTATTCTCCCATAATTCTTAACAAACTTGCAATAATACCCTGTCAACCCAAGAAATCCTCACAGCTGCTTTATGGATGTGGGGATTTTTCATTCCTTAATAGTTTTAATTTTGCTAGGGTCTACCTTAACTCCTTCATGAGATACAATATGATCCAAAATCATTAAAAATAATGACATTTACAAAGAAACATATCGCTATGAAACAAATTTATCAACAAACAATTTACTATCATCATTTAATGACCTTGTTTTAAGAAGATATCATAAAAATAATAACAAATAAAGCACAAAACGGCAGAAACACCTGCAAGTAATGCATATACGAAAGTAAAATAAGATTCTATCTCGTCAACCCCAAGGTGTATAAATTTACAACACACTTCATAAACCACTCATCTTATAATTGTTGCCAATATGTATAAATTTACAACACACTTCATAAACCACTCATCTTATAATTGTTGCCAATATAAACTATTAAGCATACACATCTGACTGTACATAGACTCAGTGATATGTGCAACAATTTAAATCTAAGACCAATCATGAAATTAAGATATTTTACAATTCAATCAACCACATCTCTCACCAGCATTATCCTTAAAAGGAATAATATCATATGCTAAATAAATCACATGCTGCAAAACGATTCCAGGTTGATCTGCAAATGAAAAAATCCAACAAGAGAACCAGCTAACCAAATTAAGAAATCTGGTGATTTTAAAATTCAACTCTCATCGATGTTCTTGGAAAGCCCAACCACAAAGCATATAACTGATTGATAAAGTGCAGACAGATATACAAACCAAACACAAACAAATAAAGCGTTAGGATAGTTTTCCCGTCAACATTGCTCTTTCATTAAAAAAACCTCCAGTTAGAAGTTATGAACGTGCTGTAAGATAAAGACTTCCATTTCTCGACTATCTTTTTCATTCAACCCAATATCTTCTGTAATTGAAATGTATTAAGTTTTTAAAATTCAAGGTGAGTCTCTTTATGTCTGGCCAGTATTCAATACCACGGTATTAAATTCGTCGGCTCATTGCGAAGCAAAATGTTACAACTATTGTTCATCGTAATGCCTGCCTCTGTCAAACTGTAACAGAACCTTCTGCGAAACAGGATTGATGTTATCCATAATCCATTCACTACCTTTGACATCGCAATAAGAATTTCATGGCTATACGGTTAACAGAAGTCTACACATATATAACAAAGTTACTAAACAAACACATGTTACCCAACAAACACAAACACAAGTACCCAACAAACACTCGGGCAGCAGCCTAAACGCTAAAAAGATGAGAAAAACATGCAAGCCACCAATAGAATTAGTCATAGAAGCAAAACTCCTTAAAGTAATAATCACATTTATCATTAGGAAACACGGAATCTTTCATCTTACAGGGGATAAGTTGTTGATCCTTCTACAATGTAACATTAAAATTAATTAAAAATACATTACAGTCAACTGCATATCCCAAGTTCTTTTCCATCCTGAAAGCAATTGGGATAAAATGTCCTGGAACCCTTCTTTAATCAACTGCCTGCTACAGAATACTTTCCGAACAATATAACTACTAATTGTGCTCAACAGGTGGATAATTACACTTCTAAGAAGAAAACAACAATAAATCATGAAAAGGAAAATGCCCCATCACATCCACCAAAGTACTCTGACGTTTTTCTTGCTTGAAAAGATGAATTGCCCAATGAAATTGTCAGAAAGATGCCACTATACAAAGCACAATTTGATTTTGTTATAACTAATAATGATTCAAACATTCCAGTACCACACATGCCAGTGTCTCAACCTGCTGTCTCTATCAAATTCCATCCAATTCTAGAATATGACCAGAAAGAAAACCCAGAAAAGTATATCAACTCGTTTAAATGTAAAATTATTTTTAACGAGCAGCCCCCGTATAGCCCAACATTTGAATCAATAATTGAACAATATTTTAATATCTTATTATCCAAATGTTTCCTCATAAAATTTATGTAACTTTTATTACATGATTTGGCCATATGTATAAAGGTGGTAGCATGAGTGAGCTTGAAAGGTTGTTTTCCACCAAATTCAAGGGATGTTGCAAATAAAACCAGTAATATTCACTGTTTAACTGATCAATATAGATCTGCAGGTTTCAGTTTTGTAACAAAATGAAATCTGCGGGTTTACCATGTAGGGATTCACTGTTTATGCAACTATGAAACAAATAAAGACTCGACAGTCTTAATCATCATAACGTTCAGATTACATAATCGAACGTTCTAGCTTCTAATACACTATCAAAAGAGGCCTGACAATCCCTCCCGATAGCTGATGCTTCCAGAACCCACAGTAGAGTCGTTCATCTGATCTAAAACACATACAGCAGAATATTTAAATTAAAACTCAGGATACCCAGCCTGAAACTAATCCGGTGACCAGAAAACACATTTGTAAATCATGAAATACTGTAAAAATATGTAAAGAGAGACGCATTTAAATGTGGCAAAATGGTGCCAAATTCATCGGTGCCCCCAAAACTAGAGGCTGTAAACACACAAAGGCCCATCAAAATATGAACTGCAGACCTCCGGCTTAGGATGCAAGCTTGCCAACCTGTATTTACAGGCCCAACCAACATGTACATAAGAGGACCCAGTTGCAATGACATGTAAATTCTAGTAAAAAAAGCCACCATAAAAATGATGGGAGCTCAGATTACTGCTCTAACTTTCTTGTACACTTCAGAGTCCACCAACATACAAATTCTAACTCTCCTTTGAATGTCATGACCAGATGGAACAATGCCAACAAAAGTAACCAGAGTATGCCAGGTAATCAAATATTAATCTAAACATACAATCTATACACTAGGATAAATTATCCTTACACTTTATTTTTAATGCATATTAACTAAATAGACTAACTGGTCGAATGGGTGGTGTGTACATTATTGGAATCCTTTCCCGTCATAGAAGCATACAGGACAACTGCTATGGGAATGCAGCAAGAAATAAGGTTCACAAACTGCTTCTCAAGAAAATTATGATCCCAAATTTGTACAGTCAAATATCCCACTCCTCCAGTGCTTATCACAAAAATTTTCTTGCACTCTGCCTTCTTGATATAATAATACAAGAGTAATAAATATTACACATTTGATTTGTACGGGAAAAAGGGTAAAACCCACACCTCAGAAACCACTGTTCCTAAAACCCCCTCATAACCAACCAGCAGCATACATCTTTATATTGAGGTACACATCTGGAAAGACTATCAATATACTCATTAAACTATACTACCGGACCACTTGGATGAGAACTAACAACAAAATAATGGAATTCTTCCAGACAACTAGGAAGTCCCAAAAAAATGAGTGTGGCATAAGCCAATACATCAGGTATCTACCCCCTGGTTTTAGCCCTTTTCATTCCCAGGTTACTGCTGTTGAATGGAGATACTGAACCAGCCATGGACGAACCATCTTCTCTCAATGTACCATTCAGAATGGCCAGCTCTCTTAATTGCTGCTTCTTGAAAAAATCTTGAGACTCATCCTGCATTAAGTCAAAAGATTTGAGTGAAAAAAAATGACTTGGAAGACTGACAAATTTCAAGTTTACTGTAGACAACAAAAATGATATCCTGTATAAATTCAAAACCAGCAAAGATGATCCTGTTTGTCAAAAATCAACACATACTACAGGTTTCAGCAATTCTTCTAGTATCTCTCGTGCTTGCAGTAAGCGAGCATCTATGATACTTGCAGGCAATTCTGCCTCCACAAGGATGTGCAGAGGCTCATTGAGATGCTCATACCCTGGCTTGTCCCTCATCATGTCCTCCTGCCACCACACGCAGATGCTTAGAGACTTTTAACTTTCTAAAAAACCAGACATTGCAATAAAAAGGAGACGAGACAGAAAACAATACCGGGGATATTGAAATTACCCTTGAAGGGTCTTTAATTGAACCCCGTCCTCTGATTAGAACTCGACATTCAGTAGCGGCTTCAACTCTTTTTAGTGAGTTCCCTCTAGGACCAAGGAGACGTCCAACAAAGTTAAACTGCAATTAAAACAAACACACCTTCAGAAATGCCTTCCAGAACCAACACGTTCTACATAAATTTGTCAAACACTATAAGCAATCAATTTAGAATCTTAGATCATCTCAAGGTGGCAGATTTTGTTACGTTAGGATATTTGTCAACTGGAACTTCAACTCTGATGGTTTTTTTAACAATAATTCCACTAGAACCTCCACCTGGTGCTCCATGCCAACCATGAGGGGATGCCTGTAACATGCTCAGCCTCTGCATTGAGGGAAACTTGGGTTATTAGAAAATTTATAAGTTGACCTCTGGATAAAGAATGAAAGTTTAGCATACCATCCTCTTCTTCAGTGGAAATATAATGAAGCATGACAATGTAACAAGATAGTAAAACAACAATGACAGAGGCAACTGATAATATACATACAAACTTGCCATCAATTTAATTTAATATACTAATGGCCAAAGTTGGCAAATGGAACCGTAAAATGTACAAAGATTAGTAAACCATTGACAATGCTAATGCATCTCCAAGTGAACTACAAAAATTCTACATGAACTGGCAATAACTATAAATTGCATGAAAAAATGAAGTACTAAACCCCATAAGGTGCCCTCCACTGATGTGAATACACTACATAATGATGGAAATTCACTACCGATGAGAATATAACAATGAAAACCAAATGTAATGGCTAAATATAACCTGTCCTACAGTTATTTGAAAGTTAATCCACCACAAAATAGCAATAGTGTTGGCAGGCCTCTTGTAAGGAGACAGAATAAAGTTGTATGAATGCTATAAGCATATACGATATATGAATGCTATAAGCATATACAATATATAATTTTCATTCTTACTCAGAAAATAAATTATGATATTTTCCAAAGAGAAAACAACTAACCAAACAAAAACAAAGAATTTTATAATTTAATATCATGTAACCTATTAAAGCTGACTTTGCGAAAAGAAACTACTGCATGATGATTTCAAATGAGATGCTGTGTTGAGACATGCAAAGTCTAAATACAAATCCGCACTGTCATAGACACATACATGTAGATGAAAAAGTCATGACAAAATGAAAATATTGCCTCAATGAATGCTGCAATAGTTACAACAGGCTACCAAATAAATCTAGAAAATAGTTACTAATGTTGTCCAGTCTGAAATTATGTCATATGCACATCCATCAAGCATCACAAACCTCACGCAAGTCTATGCAATGCACCATTAGTTTTAGCAAGATATTAGGCAGTTCAAAAGTGATTGATATCAGGAACCACCAACAGCTAATTCCACAGGACCATATTAACTACATTTTCATGCCAAATATAGACATCTACTCCTGACTACTATTTCAATTAACAGGCTAGAATTTAACCATAGGAAAAGAGTTAACTGTATTTGGTCAAGTGGAATTGATATTTAAGTGATTTTCCATCACATCTAAAAGCACAACACATAAAATTGTTATAGAAAGATGCTTTCAAACTATAATTCAATTTGTCAGAACATTTTGCAATACAAAGTATAGTCTTATCACACATTGAACTTTCAAGGACCTATGCAAATGAAGTCAGCAACAGTTTTACAGAACAAACAAGACACACCAAAAAAAATACATGTTAATGGTTAGTATCCGTACTTCTGATTGGTAAGCAGCCCATCCATTCATGTCCACTCCTCCATTTGAAAGTAATCCTCCGTGAGTCAACGGGCTACCATGCTCAGGCCCATTGTGGTCTAAAAAAGATGAATTCCCCAACAATGCAGTTACCCGCACTATTTCTGTTTCACAACCCACCTTCAAAAATAAGAATGTGTACCTGTTAAATCAGATGCTGGAGCATTCACTAAGAAATTAGTTAGTCTAAAATGGATAAGAGAGATGCTCGAGAATTCACTAAGAAATTAGTTAGTCTGAAATGGATAAGAGATACGATAGTGCTATACGCCAATCAAGGCAATGTTATGGCTCAAGCACAGTAGCACTTTACAAAATATATAGCCTCCAAATAGATTAAATTAGAACCTCTGATATAGAGTCAATTTCTCCTATTCCTCATTGTGAAGGCACTTTGACATGTAGATCCAGGTCCAGAAATGTTTACAGGAATTACAACTGGAACAAAGGCATAAACATGGCAATATTGATTGGGTATAACAAAGATGCAGTGATTAGCTTCCAGATGTTTTTCTTATACAGGATGACTATGAAATTCAACTCAATGGAACCAGCAACTTTATAATGTCAAATATGGTATACGGTGAAATTTTCAAGATGATGACCTACAGATATGAACCACTGCTCACTCCAGAAAACAAAATAGAACTCTATGTCAGAGGTCAGCTTGCGTGACACCTGTGCACCTGGCCATGGCATAAATATGTTGATGAAATTATTGCCCAGGTAATCAGACTGCACTAAGAAGCAACTTACAGCATACACAAAATTCTAATATTACATGTGCAAAAAGCCCTCCACCGGGGCCTAAAAAGCATATATCAGTTAGATATACAAACCACAAGAAGGCCGGACACATACTTATATTAATCCAAAGAACTCATTGTTAATTAAAATCTGTCATACCTAACTTCAGTCTTAACACTACTGTTCTCACTGCCAGTCTAAGACTTCACAACACGTCTTTCCAGAAGTTATCCAACTTTTAAAGTCGCTTGATCACTCAGAAAGCATGTCAACTGGCAGTAAAAACATCTGTTGTTGATTCGCAATCAACATCTGCTACTTAAGCTGACTTGCCAGCATTCATTGCTAAAAGCTTCCTTTGCCCCTCCTTTGCACTGCAACTTTAGTAATGGCCCCCTTCTCTATTGAAGCCTCCAAAGCATATTAGACATGTGGACCACAGAAAAACTCAAGAACAGGTGCATATTTTCCTCTGGAACCATGGCAACAGACGACTTGGATTGTACCACCAAGTCATAAGGACATCTTTACAAGTCTCAAGTTTGTTAGATAGCAAGGGCCCATGCAACACATACCAATAACATATCAGCTGTTGAACCTTGATCCCATTAAGTCAGTGAGAATTTATGCATTGCTAACCATTAAGACATGTTGATCTAACATTGATTCCCTACCAATAGCTACTACTGCTAGCTTGTCTGGTTGTGGGATTCCATTCTTCAGAGCTAAGTCCATTCCTTTTAGCTGTAACTTCAGTTATTCCTTCAATACAGAATTATGAGAAACTCGACTGCTGACAAAGCTGGGTATGATTACAAAGGCTGACTCCCGTGGCAAACAAATAAGACAGAAATGTTCGTGACATCATACCTATCATAGACTTATTAGAAAAAATATCCCTCTTGGAAGCTTTATGGACCAATCACACACAAATAAAATAGCTTTAATACAAAAGCAAAACTCCCAATTTCTCCAAATGGTCAAAATTCTAAAAATAAGATGCCCAATAAAAGACACCTCTCTCTCTCTCTCTCTCTCTCTCTCACACACACACACACACAACACACAACTTGGGGCACAATTTATGATGAAAGATAATTGTTCCAAATTCTGAATCAAATAAGAGCTGAATTCTTAATTCTGTGGGTTGTAATTCTGTCGTGTTTGATTTCATAATTCTATGGGTTGCAATTATGTCATGTTAGTCATATGCCAAGAAGCATTCATAACATCCACACAAACTATAGTACACCAGTGACCTACATCAATTTCTATCAAAAGATTCAGAACATACTGAATTTCAAAGATTATACTATTCCTGGTAAACATAAGTATACCCGTGAACAAATGACCCAAAAACACATTGAATTGCATTTCTGAAACATTTTCGGGTAAATAATACAAATGATTAGATGAATGTAGTAACTGTTTGAATCAGTCCTCAAATGCAACTATGATAGATTCATGTACAAAACTGCATTCAATGTCACTGCAGTTACTGTATCATGATGAACCTTATCCATGATACTCTTCTTATTAAATCCCCGGTTAAGTACAGCTCATATACCATGAAAAATTGCAATACAAAGCTAATTAGCCAACTGCTAGTGAACTACTAATGACCAGTGTATAATAGGGATGTTTTATAAATATTTCCAAAATACCTCTGAGGTTTTAAAAATATTGAGCTGCAACAAAAACCCATCAGCCCTAACTTCCAACAAGAAATCTTTTTTTTCCAGCAGATATTCAAACTTGAGTACAAATTGATCCACTCTCTCAGCTCAGAACCTGTAAGCATATTTGTTGGGTTTGCAACTTTGCACTTGCCCACTACCCAAGGACCAAATAGTTCATTCCCAGTCTCATGATCTGCATTTACAGAAGCTCTTTAATACATTTATTGTCTAGTTGCTTCAAGGGATCATAGTAAAAGTTAAAAAACGCACTGAAGTGATAACTGCATGAAGTTCTATAAAGCCAGGATAATCCACCTGCAGCATCTGGCTATGTGTATCACTTCATGAGGTTCTATAAAGCCAGGATAATCCACCTGCAGCATCTGGCATGTGTTATGAACAGAAGTCAGGTTACATGATTCAACAACGTGATTACTGAGTAGAAATCTCCATCAATAACTATTGCGCAATAGGCTGAATCAATTTTATCTCTTCCATTGATCACCTTCCACCATGTACTGCTGAAGTGTAAGACTTAAAACATGATAAGGAGAATTTCCACTAGACAAATATCACATCTGAGGGGAAAGTGGATGCACCTGCAGGAAATAATTGACAGTCATCTGACATACATTTTACATAGAAATATACACATAACAAACTACACTCTGATTAATATTTTAACGTGCTCACAGGTAATAGTTTCTTATGGATGAGGTTCAATTCACCTCCCTCGCCCATTTGATATAACTGCACCAAAGGCATATATCTTTCTCTTTGCTCATTTGAACACAAATATGAAAGAATAATTTATTGCTGTGTCATTCCTATACTTCAATTGACAAGCTACGAGGAAAACTTTCATCCATTTGCAGGATCTAATAGCTTGGTTGCCGATTTTCCTTTGCTGCTATTAACAAAAGAACATCAATATGGTTGTACATACAAAACAACCCAAACAATCTCCAAAATTTTGAGGTATCTCCATATAGTGCTGGATGTCAATTCAATGCTTGTAAGTACAAAATGCACTCTCCGTCTGTGCTAAATTCTATTCAATAAGGGCAAATCCAAGCCATCACTCATACATAGCTAAATCTCTAAATCACTCATAATAGAAACATGTCATAGAAATAGTCAATATCTTTTAGAAATAGTCAATATCTTTAAGTTTCTTCCAAAAATGTGCATATACCATATTACCCAACTCATGCACATGATGTGATGTGACCATAGTGATTATGGTTACAAAAGCTCTTATAACAGAGATCATTTGGGTTTATGGATCTGTGTACCTTCTTTTCTAACATCTATGCTTCAAAAGCAGAATTTCTAGTACCTTATTCATAGAATAAAGGAGTTTTTATAATTCCATGGGGTCTTACTCAGTCTGGACATTTTTTGTTAACAGTTATAGAAAATTTGTCACTTTTCTCAATCATCTGCAGCATGATTTTGACCTTTCATAAGCATGTCTTGTTGAAGTGTATTCTTTTTCCTCCACTTCTGTACATCTCAGTTGTTTCAATCCTGCTCTCAACTGTTAGGTCCAGTATGTCTATGCTTACAAAACTGCTAAATTGTTCTAACTCCGAACTTAGCCAGACCAAAGTCATTTCTTCACCAACTCATAAAAACTTTAGACCAATGCTTCACGTTTTGGCATCAAATCATGGCAGTTATGGGTCAATAGAGAGGTCAATAAATGATAATAGTTTTCTGTCAAAATATTTCACAGACGCTTCATCATTTTTTGCTTGACTAAACCTTATGGGGCATTGGAATCTCAACACAAAGGAGGTATCCTCTTCGACAATGGGGACAAATAGCAGAAAAATGTCCCATGAGAAGTCAATCTTTGCAATCATATAGAAAAAATTATTATCGTCACAAACTGAATACAACTTCAGAAAAGGAATTCTTTGGGATATAGGCTATTTAAAGCAATGTTGCACGACTCATACTCGTATAAGACTCGGTGAGGCATCAACTCGTATAAGACTCACCGAGGCATCAACTTAAATTGTGGTGAATTTTAACCACAAAAAAGAAACTAATGACAATTCCAATCCTTATAAGTTATAAAAACCACAATATATGCAATAATTCATAACATCATCTCATATCTATAATGAGGAGTCAAATTCATGGCCAAGGAAGATGGACTTGAGCAAGATCGAATGCATCATTTATCATAAGCATAGGCATTGGGCATCATAGTGTCCAAATGAGAAGAAGAGTAAAGGGCAGTAGTAGCAAAAGCAAATGGCAACCTCTGCAGAAACTCAAAGGAATGAGTTTTCTACCAAATTCCAGAAGGATTTCTCGATGGCATCTTGCCTTTCTACCAACACATTTCCAAGGGATACTTGGTATGTGGACAATGGGGTATATCGGCATATGACATGAGCTCAATAGATTTTTCCAATCTGAAAGGGCACAACTCAAGGCTTCAAGTAGAACTTGGTGATGATGTCAAGTACTCAGTAGCAAGAGTCGGTACCATTCCCTTCTAGTTCCAATCAAGTAACCTTTTAGACTTTAACAATGCTCTGTTTGTTCCAGCTCTCATGAAGAACTTGCTTTCAATTTAAGTTATGGGGAATAGGAGCCATGCAGTAGAGTTCAAGACCTAGTAGGTCCTCATCAGGCTAAAGGAATCTAACCTAGAAGCAGCACAAGTGATAGGTGGTTAGTGAAGGCAATTAATACAAGTCGTAGGATGAACCTATTCGATCCCTAATACATAACGAAAATGGCTTGTATGAGTTGTGCTTGTGGCACAAGACGATGAGGTGCTTGCATCATAAAGTACTCCCTATCTAAGGGAGATAGTAACAGGTATTCCAGAGTTCAGCATTCAACAACGAGTATGGAAAGGGTGCACACTTGGCAAGCATGCCAAGGCTATTTTCCCATGCAATGAGCATAGGTCTAAGGAGATTTTAGACTTGGTGCATTTGGATGTCTATAGACTAATTTTATTAGCATGAATATTAGGAAGCATGTAATATGTTTCATTTATCGATGAATTCTCTCAAAAGATTTGGATCTACTTCTCAAAGACCAAGGATGAGGTCATTAGCAAGTTTTAGGAGTTCAAAGCTCTAGTTGACACCAAACAAGGAAGAGGATCGAAGTCTTGAAATTAGACAATGGGATTGATTATACCCCCAAGGAGTACGAGGGCTTATACAAGGAGGCAAAAATCAAGTGGAGACTAATTGTTCCAGAAAAACCAAAGCAAAATGGGATTGCAAATTGAAAGAACTAATCCATCATAGGGACTACTAAGGCCATAACTCATGACCAAGATGTGTGAAGTGAAAAGTTACTTTGGTAAAATAAATTTTTATCGAGTTTATTAGCTTTATTTTAAAGGTGATTGATGGGGAAAGAATAGTGCCAAATATCCCAAAGGGCATATGGAGCTATGATGCAATAAAGAGAACTTGTTATGGATGATAAATATTGGGAGAAATAATTGTTGCTGTAACATGCAGAAAATTAGTAATGGTTGCAGATTTAATATGGTTGGAAATAAAAGAGTAAAAGGCCCTTCCAAAGATGTGCTTGAATGAACTTGAAATAACATTAAGACAAGCTCCTACTTTAGTCTGATAATCAATAACATATCTGTCAACCACTAAGTAAAAGCAACAAAAGCCTTAGATACAATGCACCTCATCCAAAGCCTTTTTCCAAGTGACAAAAACCACACTTAGCTTCAAATTCTTATTGCAGTAGCATTAAACATGAATCCTGGGGATATAAATCAATAAGAGACAGAAGATGGAATGCCAGACATAAGATGAAACTTTGCTAATCATATTGCTGTTCAAAGATCTTCAATACAAGCCAAAACCAAGAGAATATCGTTTCCTCAAACCATCAATGGTTAATACCAATGTTGCACGACTCCCTCCAATTTCCCTTTTCCTCCACCTCATTTCCGAAACCAATTAACAAAAAAAGAAAAAACAATTTTTTGGACAGTTTGGGGATTTTGCTGCCCGAAGGGTCTTATAGGGGTCCGACGGGAGTCTTATAGGCTACCCACGGGTCTTATAAGGGTAAACAGGTCTTGTACAAAACCTGCTGGGTAAGGGTAAAGAACGTGGGTTTAATGAGGGTCACCCGTCCTCCCTTCTGACCTGTTCTTACCCGCAGGCTTAATAAGGGTGGTGCTTCACTGATTTAAAGTTTGAACCAAGATCTTATTCCCTAAGGGTAAACAGGTCTTGTACAAAACCTGCTGGGTAAGGGTAAAGAACGTGGGTTTAATGAGGGTCACCCGTCCTCCCTTCTGACCTGTTCTTACCCGCAGGCTTAATAAGGGTGGTGCTTCACTGATTTAAAGTTTGAACCAAGATCTTATTCCCTTCTGTAGTTTTATTGAAGAAACAGTTATTTGACTAATATATGGCTTCTTGTTAAATTCTCTATTCCACATGGCTAGTCACCTAATACTTTATTCCACAACAGTAAACTGTTGCCATTATCTCAGTTGCAATGATTGCATAATGGATCTCAAACTCAAAGGAATGGTAAGAAAAGCAGTCTCCTGCATAGAGTGAATAATGGATATCCAGTGTCTTCTTAACAATAACGCCCTACATTAATTCATCAGCACCTGTTATCCATGGAATAAGATGCTAATGACTTCTTAACCTGTTATCAGTGGAATGAGACACTAGTGATTCTCACAATATTGGACCCTACAATCACCTTGGTGCAGAATATGGTGCCAGGATGTTGCATACTAATTGACACTTTAAAAAAAATTAAGATTGATAGATAGAACAATGTGCTGAGGAATGAGGGCACAAGTTATCCTGAATGTCAAAACAATAACAAAGATCCAAATAAAAAAAATACAGCTCGACTTCCTCGCTGAACCTCTAACTGTAATAGTCAAACTGTCCATAACATCATGGCCTTTAAAGTTAGTAACTATTTGCTGCAATTGACACCTTCTATATTGCCAAAATCTTCCTCGAGCTATTGTCAATCTTTCAATAGGCTGATGTAAACTTCACAAAACAGTTCAAAAAAGTTATAGATGTTAGTAAATTACACTATGGAAACAGTCCCATAACACCATGAATAAACATTCAAAAGATGTCTACTATTAGTAACATTGGAATACATGGAAACAAGAAATTCATGTAATAAGGAATGAAATGTAGCAAAATCGTTGACACTGTTCTCCACTAGTATGTTTTTCGTAATGCAGACATTGATAAAATAGGCCCATAACGTACCCTGGTTCAGCAGCCGACAGCATTGTGGCAAAACTTGCATAAAAGGACTAAGTTTTTGCCGTTCAGCAAGCAGCTCAGTAAGATACCTGCTTGAAGAATCAAACACTTTATAAGTTATCTTAACGGCAATTACACATTAATTGGTAAATTACCTACCACTAGATGCAAACAATAATTGAAAATGGCAGGTATAGACATCTAAAATAATATTCCAATTAAAAAAAGAATGTATGGACTTCTAAGTGAATGTTTCGTGAATCTATATTTCCAACAATCCCCATTCATATTCCCGCACTAGAAAAAGAGTATTATCTGGATGCAAATATAAACATTGCACAAGAATAAAGTTTGCATGTGTAAGGCAAAATTTTAAAAACAATGCATAAAATTTAAAACTGATATAATCCACAAAATCTCTCACTTTAATCATTAAAACAAAAATATTTTGGACTGGTCAAATCATGAAAAAAGTGAGCTTGCAAACTTGACTATAGCATGTACAGAATGGAAAATCTGCATGCCGGAGTTTCATTTTCTGAGACAGTATATAGTCAAATTGCTTCAGCATTTTTTTAACATCACATCACACCCTTCCACTAGGAAACGTGGGACATCACACCCTTCCACTAGGAAACATGGACACACCCCCCCATGTTTCCCACTCCAAGGACAGGTCAACACCTGGGGAAACATTTCCCCACAAATCATTTCCCCAAAAGGGAGACCTCTAGGTGTCCCCCACCCCCCGGGCCGAAAAAAGGGATACTTCATGGCAAAACCCCTCCCACCCCAAAAAAAAGGGTTCTTCTGGGCATCTCCCAAATATCACTCTAAATTTTTGCCTGTAAAGGCTTAAAAAAGGGAAAATAAAAAGCAGAAATTATAAAGAAAAAAAATATATATATATATATATTAGAAAAACCCTACTTCACTTTCACTTTTATTCACTTTCACTCCTTGATGCTCATTTTAGTTGCAACGCTCCTTGCCCATTGTTAATTTTCAGTTTTGAACTTTTGAGTCTTGACTCTAGATAATGTTGAGCCTTGTATCTAGACCTCAAGGCTCAGACCAAGTCTTCTGAGTAATTTCAACTTACTATTTCAGACATCAGTATCTATTATTTTTCTTAGTACTAATTAGATTCTAGAAAGATGAATTTAAATTTTCAATCTATGTATTGATATTTTACTATTTTTTATCATTTATGGTTTATGAATCAATGTATTTCATTACTGAATCTGAATCATGTTACAAATTTTAAATTTGATACCATTATACTGTTTACTGTCTAGTATTAATATTTCACAATGATGAATTTGCAAGGGATGAATTGATATTTTTGGGATTTTATCATTATTATTTTGATTTATATATTTTAAAGGCAGGGACCCCTATTGCTAAGGACCTCAACATCCCCCAATCCCGCCTGAATTTCTCGAAAACTTGGGAGAGCTTCCACACATCCCCATGAGCATCTCCCTCCTCCCACACTCCCCCATCCCGGATCTTGGTGGAACATTGGGCTAGACTCTATATACATAGATTTTATATTTAAATATATGTATTGCAGCTTTTGCCTAGCCTGTATACATGCATAATACATATTTCCCACCTTTAAAAGAATCCTTTAATCTTGAGAAATAGAAAATGAGTGGAAGTATTACATCAAAGACAAATGCATCGATAAATGGAAATTCTCACACAATCCCCAAAAGATATCACTTTATTCCCTGGCGTTTCTTTGAATACAAGCATGTGAAGCTACTTGTGAGGGACTGTAACAAGGAGCTTGACTACACTCCTGATCCAAGCACAGCCTTCAGATGACATAAGAGAATTGGATAATGCATGATTTGGTTGTAAATGACCATGGTGGGTGAAAGACTTTTATCTTTGGGTATTTCAGCAAATAGCATCTGGTCTTGCTAGTGATTAGAAGCTCGCTGTAGTGAATGTGTTGATCAGTGGAACCAGAACATTCATTATAAGAACCAACAGAGCTGCAACACGTATTTTTAGGAGGCAGGTAGTTTATCTCACATGTTTCAGTGATCAGTCTTGAGTCTTAATGGATTATTTATTTACTTCAGAATCCAGATGGTTCCTGGTTTACATTCACTTATTCAAAAGGTATTCTCAAAGATTCCTTGCCAATATATGCTGCAAAGGTATTTCTGATATCTTCCAAAAAATATGGTTGCTAAGGCTGACAGGATTGAACTTGTCTAAATTCTATAATTCTGCAATGACAACCTCAGGAAGTTCCAGAGAAATAAATACGGGCAGGGACCATGCTTATTTTGACTCCAGCTGTTATTTATTTAGTGGTTGACATTCTTTATGATCGAGGTACTGTCATGCCAAAGAATTACAGCAGCCTGTTGCAGGATAACACCAATCCCTGAAAAAATAATGCCAAGCTTGTTGAATCTTAAAACTTTTGCCCAGCCACTCACCCCCAAACAATCGAAGGTATCTCATGCCACCAGCTTCCCATTATTGGCAGAGCCACGGGTTTATTTGTGACTGCATGGGCATTTTCCTGTACGATAAATGTCTGTTTCAATTTCCCATTAAGTGTTGCAATGCCTCTGGTCAGACCTTTGACAACCATGTGTGCTGCATTGATCGTATCTCTGGCTTGGATAAAATGTCTTCGGCTACAAATTGGTGTTTAGCAGGTGCACCTCAAAATCCAACTTGCATGTAATAAGTATCCATTAGTAAATCAATGAAGTTTTAACAAGTAATCACTCTGCATCAAATCATTGAGATATCTCATCTTCCATGACACAAGAGATGAGATTTGATTCACTTCCTTCCGGAGAAAATCTGTGCATGACAAAACATCATTCCACATCACAGTGCCCCCGCTGGTTAAACAAGTAGCCAAGAGTCATTACACAACATGGCACAATAAAAGAGAGATGACAGAGTAGGAGATCCTATTAAGTCGTTGCTCAAGGAAGCCCTCATGCGACAAAGAAATGAGATGATGGAGAATTTTCCCCAGATCCTTCGATAACTACCAACGAGATGATGGAGAATTCTCAAACAAGGATAAGGCTGAGTGCCAGTCCCAAGTGGCTTTGGAAGAATAGGCACCCCTCAGACCCGCACCTAGGCCAAAAGAAGTCCATGTCATGCAGTGAATCCTCTGCCTTCAGGAAGTGTTTCTTGAAGCAACTTCTAAAATAGAAAAGCATTAGTTTTTAATATGCAATTAAGACTTTATAACATAATTCGGAAAAGTCTTCAGACAGGTTTAAGGTTCACAGTATTATTCTAGATCTATTATGAATCTCTTTAAATTCTTAACAATGAATCTACCGATTAACTGCATACTATTTTTTTCAAGTTGATATTAAAATAAGAATGAAGTCCACCCTCCAAAATTCAGTTGCTCCAAAAACAGGAATAAGAAGATGGGGCAATGTTCATGTCCTAAGTGACTTTAAGAGAATAACAGCACCGTGTCACAGCAGCTTATAGCCAAATGGAAGTGCTTTTGTTAATAACTTGCCCCTCGAGAGTCATTTTGTTTGCATAAGAAGATCACTTAGAGTGAACTGCCTCTTTGGACAAGCTGCAATAATTCTACCGAGATTTATTTTAATAGGATCACCCAATTTTTGGACCGTAGTGGAGTCATTATGTTTGCATAAGAAGACCACTTACAGTGAACGACCTCTTTGGGCAAATTGCAATAATTCTGCTGAGATTTATTTTAACAGAAACACCCAATTTTTGGACGGTAGTGAGTCAATGTCCTAGGAAATGTTGCTCTGCGGTTCCCCGGTAGACGTGAGAAGGTGCAACGACCAAGGAACTGGGATTCAAAGCTGGGATAGTTGAGGTAAACTCCCAAAACCATCACCAACAGCCAATGCTTCTACTGAGTTCAAAGGAAGCGCTTAAAAACTTTAAAACAAAATTAAAACCATGGACCAACCAATGATGAGCAAAACCCAACAAAACCTGTAAGCGAACCCTCTAAATTGAACAGATTCTCCAAATCGTCCAATACACAAATAAACCAGAACCGAAACCGAAATCCCCCTGCAACCGATAATAGTAATAATAATAATACAACATTAAGCATCACAAAATGATCATTAATGCCCTCGACAATCCAATCAAACTTTTTATTTAAAGAAATATTTTGGTCGAAACGCCAGAAAGAAGACTCAAATTTGTCCAACAGAAACACGAGAATCGAACAAATCCAATGGCAAATCAGACAATGCGATTCATACTAAACGGAAATAAAAAAAAATCAAAAAAGAATTTTTATTTTATTTTAATGAAAACCCACTAAAATAAAGAACATTTCACTAACAGAAAAAAAATCTGAAATGAAAACACATGCGTTTGGTTGAGATTTCCACAAGGCCATTTCATGCCGCCTACTACGAAGAGATCCCTAGATCAATCGGATGACTGAAGTTTAAATCCATCGAGATTTGGGGTTTTAAAATTAAATTTTTCTAATTTTCCGCTGGAAAAGTAAAGAGACTCACTTGTCATGCTCGGCTATGGCAATGCTTGCAGAACGCATTCCAGGGAGCTGCGGGGAGTGTGTCGCTGATGGCGAGAAGTTCATATATCTGGCCGACATTTCTTCCGCTGAAACAACTTTAGATTTGGCCTTGGAGCTGCTAAATCCGGCAAAACCCGAGCTGCTAAATATGGGTTGCTGAAGCCTCCCAGTTCCAGAAAAGCTAGAAACCCCGTCGGCCCAAAGGGGAAGATAGAGCTTTCTGTTTATGTAATAGGGTGAGGAGGGTTTTTGGTCCCTTCCTTGTTTCACAAAGAGGATTTTTCAGGCCGCGGTTTAAAAATGTCTGTGCCAATATATGGAGGACTCCACTCCCCTTCTTCCACCGGCTCGGGAGGTAGGCCTCCTACATAATTGGGCACAGGTCACGGGCTACCGGCGGTAGATATTTCAGATCCGCGGCGACGGGTGGACACCGGCTGGGCCGTGCAGGGCTAGGGGGCTTGACCGGGAATTGGCTGTCCTATGTGGAAGGCATGCCGGTGGTGGGAGTGGGGATTTTTGGCTTTTCATGTTGTGCCTTTCTTTTAATTAAAAAAAAAAAAAAAAAAAAACAAGGACATAAAAAAAAGGCTTCACATACAGTGCAATAGGTTGGGGTGGTGTGTATGAGCTGTCTGTGGGTTTCCAACGTGACCATTTTATCTTATTTGGAAGGTTTCCATTGACCATTTACTAAATTTTTATTATAATTATTTAAACTTTAATATTTATTTAAATAATTTTATAGTTTCAAATCACTTTTTTTTTAAAACGTATAAATAATATAAAAATAAGAAAAGCAGAAAAAATTGAATAGTCTAAGATTAAGTAAATAAGAACAACCAAAAAATTAATTAAGGAAAAATTTTAATAATATAACATACCATTTCTTTTTAATTAAAAAAATATTAATATTGAATAATATTTCATGATCATAAAGATACTATAGTTGTAATGCTATATTTTTTTTAATGTAATAAGATATATCTGTCTGTGAATATTTGATTGTAATAGTTTTGTAGTTATAAATATAATAGGAATAATAATTGAAGTTTATTATTTAAAAGGTTAAATTATTTATTGAAAATAAGTGGTTAATAAAAGAAATATAAATTGTTTCTTTGACAAGATAGTATATTTTATATCCTATGGGCTCTATGATCTGTAAATTATAGAGTAAAAATGAATGCTTTATGCATATACTATATAATTTTTTATTTCGTTTAATAAAAATTTGATTTTTTCTTTAAAAAAAGAAATATAAATTATTTTTTATTGAATTATTTGGAGTATAAATTATTTTTTATTGAATTATTTGGAGTTTAGTTCTGTTATTGTGATTGATTATTAATTTATTTTCTAGTTAAATATTTTTGAAAAAATAAGATTTAAAAATAAAAAATAAAAAATCATAAATTTTATTAACAAATTCAACATTTCCAATAAGTTTATTTTTTTATTGATAATCAATCCTTTTATATTTTTCTATTTATTTTTACACTTATAAGTTTTAAGAAATTTTAAAATGAAGCAAAACTAGAGGATTTTTTTCAGTAAGAAGCAAAACTAGAGGATTATATATCTGAATGAAGTTACAATCTATTTGTAAAAGTTTATAAAAAAAATTATTAAATTTGGGTTGGAATTTTCTCATGGATTGTGGATCTACCAAAGGTCTAGAAGGATTGAATCTTTTTTCACTCTAAAAGAGATTTTTATATCAAGAAATTTGATCTCTTTAAGAGTTTGGTAAATCGTAAATTAAGAGGATATAGATTAGTTTAATTATTAATTTTAATTAATAATTTTATGCTTTTTATTTTATTTTAATTTTAGTTTTATGTAATTTAACCGAGTCAAAGTATTTTAATGATAATTATAATTATTAATATTTCTATTTTATTTTTAGATATTTACAAGATATTATATTACTTTGCATCATCTCAAGTAATCTAATAACAATTATTAAAATGATAAATGATATTAATATATCAATTTAAAAAATTTATATCTTAAATATTAATTTTAAGGGAATAAAAATTTTAATGTAAATAATGTAATATAAATATTTTATAATTCTTAATGATGTCTATAGGTATGTTTAATTATCAATAATTTATAGGTGGACGATCCCCTATTGGGACGCCAGGGTGGTTGGTTCATCGGAATGTTATCTCTTTTATCTGGTTTCAAATCTCATGGGGGGACACCTTTGGCCACTATGATAAGGCTCAAGGGGTAGGCTCCCCCTTATCCTTGGAATCTCAACTCTTTTTAAGTCATAAGTTTCTAGTATATATGGCTTGTGGGTTGTTGGATATACTCTTACGTTATAGTGGCAGCCACTATGTTTGATTCTAGGCCTTGCCTAAATTAGTCCAACAAGTTATCGATTCATCATGACTAAATAACAAAAATAATAATAATAATTAATAGGTAGAGATTTAATTTCCATGAAATATTCTAAAGTATTCTTAGTGGTGTACACAAATCAAAGGCTTAGATTTATTTTCAAAGTAGTTATGTCTTTTTTGCTCTTTTAATTAAATTCATTAATTAAAAGAAATGTCATATGAACATGTGTCATGTGAAATGAGCTATGGTTTTTTATGCATGTGTTATTGATAAGAGATGGTATTGGGCCATGATATTGTAACAAAGTCTATTTACACATTAAGAATTCCCATAATGAAGCAGGGGTAAATCTCTATGATTAATAATGATGTTACATGTTCTTTTGAAATGTATATATGTTTTCCTCGATGGGGGTGTCGGAAATTGGAACGACGGCTAGGGAGATGGTCAGCATCTCCCTTCCCATGCGGCACTAATGCAAGTTGAAGGTTTTGAGAAGGCCTCACTTGGTGCTCAACCAATGAAGCTTCTAGAAGATCCTAGTCGATTTAATTCCATAAGCGTGTGAGAGGATATGGTTTTTGGGTTAAGTGAGATGAGGTATACGAGTGTTGAGCAGATAAATTTAACTGTTGAGTCAGTGGCTTTTGGACCAAGCCGCTCTCGGCTCTATGTAGTTGGACTAGGTTATGTAGTTTCGATGATGGGGCTAACGATGCCTTTAGGACTTTTGGATTGAAGATAGGATGAGGCATTTAGAACCTGGGCATTCAGAATCCACTTGTTTCAATAGTGCTTTCCTTATAGGGTGAGGGGCTCAAAGTTTCAGGGGGTGTTCTCGAACAATTGGTAGTCTCGAAACCCCAATGGAAGTGTGTGGTGGTGTTTGGTATGGGGGTCTGTGTGGAAATTGGGGAGAGTTGGACATTCGGAGCAAAGATTCTTAGAAGGTTGGAATTGTGCCTTCAGTTCGCTCACCTAGAACTATAGGTATTTAATCTCGATCTAATTTTCATTTTATATTGGAGTTTGTTTTGTGGGGCTTCTGTATTTAGGTATGTGGCTTGTTGCGTGGGAATTCAAAAGAATGTAGGGGGCCAGGCAAATCCTTGGGCATTTAGTTCTCCCCTCCTTTGCAATTTGGTCTTCAGGGCTTTGTGCAGTGTGGGTCTGAAAGCTTGAGGGTTCCTTTCAATTGACGAGGAGATTGGTAGCTCCTATATGAGAAGCCTAACTCACAGAAGGGTAGTGAGGTGGTTTTTTGCTCAAAAGTTGGCCATGCAGTAAATGGCCATGGGTTGGGCGTTGTTGGGAAATCAATAGGTGACTAAGAGTCCAAAAGGTGGTGGAGATAGTTGGTCAGGAGTGCAGGGTTTCTAGGGTCCAATAGGACAGAGGGTGTAGGTGAGTGATACGCCTAGGTGGACTCGAAGCCTCGCGAGAATGGTCTCTAGTCTGAACAATTTACACATCCTTCACTTTGTGGACAGTCAGGGAGCCATGATTCACCAATGTGGGAGGGCTCGTCACAACGGTGGTTAGAGAGTTCATGCAGATGGCCATCATACTGGGTAAGTAGACGATGGAGAGGCGCTCAAGCAGTAGCAAGGCAGCTCACCGACAAACATTGACCTACTACCACCCTTTAATGTTCTTGAAGCTCAGATTTGTCAGCTAACAACCATGGTGGAGCAATTGGCTCAAGACAGACACGACGACTGCAGTGAGATCATCACTTTCATGAATAACCTCCAGCATGACCAATGGCACATGATGGACAAATTGGTTTCTCTCTGGCGAGGTCAAACAAGGATACAAGCAAGGGTTGATGACAGGATGGCCCATAGGGAGGGGCATATTCATGAAGCCTTCCATCAGCCACATGGAGACAAAATGGAAGACCCAGGGTCAGGTAATCTTACAAGTTGGTTATGGTAATTGGTTGTATTTTGATCCTTAGTTAGTTTTGGACTTAGTGGGCAATCCCTGTTTGGTCGATTAGCTTTCTTATGTTGTTATCTATATCTTTCTGTCAATATCATTTGGCCAATAAGTCTAGTAGGAATGAGGCCAAATGTGCTTTGATTAAAAGATCATCACGATGTAAACATTTCCTGAATTAATAGAATATGTTGACTTGCAAAAAAAATGTATATATATTTAACTTATATATATATATATATATATATATATATATATATATAGATATATATTATCATTAATAATAATTGTTATTATTTTAAATAAATTTTTAATTTAGTTGATTGTTATGATTCTTTTTTAATTTTAACAATTTGAGATGTACGATGAAGTAAGTGTTTTGATGCTTATTATAGATTGATGGCTATCCCATTTACTAGCCATTTAATTTATGTGGTTGCGCTAATAATTACCTGGATCATATTATTCATAATATACATGTCAAAAATACTTAAAAATAAAAATAAAAAATGAGTATTGATGTGAAGTAAAATCTCATCATAATGTCATCATAGTTACCACCCTTAAATATATAATAATTAGAATATAAAAATATATATACAAAACATAATTTTTAATGACGTAGTCTAACTTACCGATGAAATAGCCTTTTTCAGTGGAATTCACTAAAATCGGTCAATACAATTTCAAGATTTTTGTTGTTTAAAATATATTTTTGAATGCATAAATGGATTCAACACCCTAAAATACTTTTAGGGCACTTGAATTATGCATATTAAACAATTTAAACTCAAGTTTTTGAAAATATTCATCTGATTTGAATTAAAATTAACCATAAAAAATGTCGTGAAAAAAGTCATTTCATTTATAAATTAAACTAGGCCATTTTTAATATTGGAAACAATTTCTCATACATTTTTCTAAAAAAATTGTTCCCAATATAAATTCTGTAAAAATTTACATTCTATAATCATTTTTAATAATTTACTTTAAAAAATATTTTATTGAATAAATCATTTTAATAACAATTATTAAAAAATGTTAATATACTAAAATAATGCATTATAAATCATCTATAACTATTCATTAATTATCGTTATCTATATCATATTATTCACAACATACTCGCTTTTCACAAAATTAAATAAATATATATACATGAAAATACGAAGAAAAAAGATATCATAATGATATATGATTGCAATTACCAATATCATAAATATAACAATTACCAAGTCAAAAAGGGTATGCATAACTTTCATTACATCATTTTGATAAATAAGCTAGCATGAACGCATCCCAGCATTTATTCTTCCATAATATTTTTCGGCATTCGTAATTAATTTATGAGAGCATGTTAGTATTTTGTATAGTAAAATGCATATTTTCAATCCATTTTATCCAAAATTTAATTAAGAATTTAAAGATTATTGAAAATGTAAATTATACCATTCAAGTTGTTTTGTCTCTTTTTTTTTCCAATTTAAATAGTGGAAAATTTTCATTTCACGAAAAACCAAAATCTAATTATTATTATTAAACAAAATATAAAATATAAAATTTGAAATTTTATTATTTTTTAATTATATTAATTATAAATAATTAAATATAAAATTAATTTAGAATTATATCTAAAAAAATTCTAGATGGGTGACGTTTGAGACAAATTGAAGGGTAGATTGTAGCCGCTCCACTTAAGAGCATGGGACATGGCAACCCTCCCCAAGAGGAGTTAAATAGCGACTTGAATTATAGGACAATCACAAATGAGATATAATATGACTAAACATTCCAAAGCAGGCCAGAAGTGGAGCGAATTTGATACAGTTTTCGAGCTTGTAACTCGTGTGAAATTGGTTTTTGCAAGATACTACCTACCCCATGGCATTTTATATTGATTCAAGGAATCAGTTTAGTGCTCAAAATTCAAAGTGTGCGATAGAGCTCGAAACTTGTACCATTGTGTAGATCTCGGTGATCTGAATCCAGTGCAACTTGAATCGTTCAAAACCAATATCGTATGCTCCTGATATCACGTTCTGATCGAATTCTCAAACAAGTAAAAATTTGCAGAAATGACAGGGTGACTGTGCATTTTTGGGTCAATGGTAGACTACTACTTGGCCACTCCTGATTGGTCCAAAAATTATGAATTTGATTGGCTCATCATTTTTATTTAATTATATTCGGTGGGTTGACTGTGTTTTGGAAGGACCAACAGTGGGAGGCCACGTGGGCCAATGTGAGGTTGCCACGTGTCCTCTAGTGACAGAGTAAAATTTTGGTGTGAGGGCCAAGGGCACCCCACAAGATTTGAACCACAAACCTACCACCTAGCAACAACAAGCCATAACATCGCGCCATCGCATTTGGTTCTTAACAACCTAAGGTCGTGGTTTCATTTAAAGTGGAGCGCAAACGTGTTTTGAAATTGGGGTTGGGGCTAAGCCCCAACTCTATTCCCCACGCCCTCAAAACCAAGAGGCAGGACCATTAGCCAGGGCTTAGCCCCAGCCCCATGGTCATAGCATTGTAACCTTTAACCCTTGACATGACTGCAACCAGAGTCGAGAGGGGGGCCAGCCTTTAGGCACCTACAATAGGGGCTAACCCCAGGGCCTCTGGCCCGCAATATGACTAGTCCTTCAACAGTTGGTGCACACACAAATATTTCGGAACTCGACACGATCATATGCACCATCGATGCACCCAAGTGCCAAGACAGTTGGGGCTGGACCGATAGGGGCAAACAGTTAGCCCCAGCCCCTCGGCACGTGGCCCCATACGATTACATTTTTCGAAAACTAGGGGTTAGCAGACAAGTTAATTGTCCGACAATTTCTTCCGTCAAGTGGGATTGTAGGCCAAGTTTGCACGTTGGTTCCAGGTTTGTGGCACTCAATCCAGATTTGGGTCGAATTGGAGGATGGTTAGATATGATAATTGGAAAAAAAAACTTGTAGCAAGCATAATTTTCTCAGTTTTTGGCCACATGAGGTGCAAAAAGAACCCAAATGGGGATTTTTGACAGTTCTAGATCCATTGGAGACATTTGTTTTGCATTCTGAGCATTGTAAAGCTGTGAAAACATAAATTTGAACACTTAATGAAAGACGCCCTGCATTGGAAGTTGGATCAGGAGATGTAGCCCAAGAGAGGGGTGAACTTCTTTATCATGTTTGTTGTTATGTGTTTCTGATATGTTATTTTGTCTTTGTTTTGGCTGTTAACTAAGTTTAAAAATCATTTTCTTATGTGTTTTGTAACTTGATCCATTACCCAAAATACATAAATTTTCACTTGCAATTTGTATATCACCTTCAAATTTCATAAACAGATCATATATGCAAAGCAATGGCACTGACAATCCAATTCACGTTGGTCTACAGAGTTTAGAAGAGGAAGGGAAGGTGGGAAACGAAGGTTGTCTGCACCGGTGGAATTGGAATAGTTGTGTGTTAAGACTTGTCCATATCGGCACAAAGATAGGACAATAGATTTTCCAGCCTGGAGAGTCAGCTTCTACTCCAATTTATTTGGAAAAGCAATAGCGAGAGGGTAAATTTCTAATACCTATTGACTTGCTTTATGGTGTTCTTTGGTTTCTCGAGGTCAATTGGGACAATAATGGTTTTGTGTGAGTAAAGGGATTAGTGTGGTTTCTGTCGAGAGAACTAAGATGGCCATAGTCATTGGTTTTGTGCCCTGATATTACCATTGAAAGGTCATATAAATGTGATCTTATCAATCCTTACAATTTTAATTTCCATTTGCTTTCTTCCAGCATGAATTTGGCACTATTGGCACTAATTAGGGAGGCCACCTTCTCTATCTTGGTGAATTTTCATTACCATCTATCTTGACAACTAAAAGGGAAGGATTTTTCTTTCCAAGGTGAGAAAAAAACAACTTCATGTAGGTAACTATCCTTTGTTTCCACTTTATGTTTGTGGTGTACTTTGGTCTTGTATTGGAATGTTTGTGAGCACGCCCTCTGTGTGTATAAAACCAATTGTGTTATTGTTATTTTCAAAAGTCAAAAGGTCCAAGTCTATGGTTTATTTGCTTTACATTATTATTGAAGTCTTTATTTCCTGGGGATGCTTCAACTCTTGCTCTCATTGTTTCAATCTAATCCTTGTTAACGTGTGGTTGGGCTTATTATTATTATTGGGCTAGTTAGAATTCACAAATCACATTGTGGGAATTCGTTAGATGTCCTCTTTCTGGACCGGTTATATGAATTGGAGGGATCTAGAATCAATGTTATACAATTATCCCCCCTTTGTGCTAGATTATTTTCTCTTCAATTGAAAGCCACCCTTCCCTAAAATTCGTTACCTGGATAGTTTTTTTGGTATTGGGAGGGACATTGTGGTGAGAATTATTGGAGCTCGGGTTGTGGGGGTTATTCAAGCTTCCCTCCGGTTACTATGTTCTCCAAGGAGGTGGCCTGACCTAGAGTTTATGGGTGTACAATAGCGTCTTATCCCTCACCTGTTATATTGGTTGTCTTCATGATCTACCCATAGGCATTGTAGTGCACTCTCATCTCTTAAGGTGCTCTTGTTGGAAGGGAGTATTTTCAGGGTTGTTTATTTGGAAAAGTAAGAACTTTGAAAGAATATACACCTCTCCTTCATCTATAGGGGCTTGTATGGAAATTATTTTGTGATACCTTTTATCTAGAATAGGACATCCTTCGAGTAAATACGCGGTGTGGTTGCAACACTGGAAGCTTCAACTAAAAAGTTATCTCTCTATGTGTCTTCAACTTTTGGAATGACTCTCATCAACCAAAATGTCACATTAGCGGGCTCGAGTACAAAGGGGGCCAACATACTATCAAGAGAGGGCCCAAAGGGGACACTCTCGTATGCACCAACGTTTGCAAGACTTTGCGGGACATTACTAGGAGCTTACACCTGATCCTATTAAAGAAGAAATTGCAACAGTTGAGAGTGAAGCTCCCTCAATCTCCCTCTGTGAAACTGAAGTGTTGGTTGAATGGGTTTACTGGATCCCTGATACAAGGCATGCTAGAGGATGTTTCAACCAATACATGCAAAACGTCAATTTATAGTGGTAGATGAACTTTATCTTGGGGTGCAACTTAGTGGAAAGACAAGAGGATAGGGATGACGTCCTTCATTCTCTAGAGTGCATCCACCGCCACTTGAGTGTTGTGGACCACATATTACACTGTATAGAAAAACACCTTGGCATATCTATGATGGGGAGCGTTGCCCATGAAGAGGCAAAGGCACTTGTTCGAATTGTTGTTTCTAATTCAAAGCCCTCAAAATAATTATCTCATGTCTTTGCTTTGTGTGTTGTGTGTTATAACTCTCTTTGATCAGTATATCTCAAGGTAGAACTCCAACTATACTAAGTTTTTTGTATCTTCTTTTTGTTTTTTGGATTCTCAATCCTCTTCGTTGGGGGTTCTTTTTTTGTTATGGTTAGGAATCCCCAACAAGAGACTAACATGGACAATCTTCTTTTTATGTCATCTCAAGTTTTTTCGGCTAATACAATATTCACTTTTAAAAAAGAAAAAAATAATGATTATTATTAATTAAAAAAATACAAATTAATAAATAATTTTTGTAAATCTTTAAATATTTATTTTGTGTGTTTTTAATTAGTTTAGATTATTATAATTCTAAATCTCTCATTAATATTAATATTCAAATGATAGTGGATACTAATATGGTATTTTTCTAAATTTATTTTTGAAATAAGATTATATATATATATATATATGAAGATAATAAATAAATGTAAAGATAAAAATTCCACTTGTGTTAAAGATATTATTCATTTATGTTGAAGGATTTTAGTTTGAGTGGTTTGGTGAACAATTTATTTCTCTAATTGCATGGGTTCAACTTTCTCAAGACATGTTGCAATCAACTTGTTAATAGCATTTATTGTATCTTGACTTAAGACATTATTTATTTATAATTTTTAATTATAAAAGAAATTTATAAATAAAAACAATTTCTTAAATTATAAAATGACAAATATATTATTTTATTTAAAAATAATATTTCTATATAAATTTTGGTGGTTGGAGCTTGTTGTGATATGCGAATATAAAAAATATTAAAGTTATTATATTAAATATATATTTTAATATATGCTAAAATTGATTTTTAATTAGTAAAATTAAACTTATAATGTGTGTAATGGATGTTAATCATCATCATCAATAATATTACATGGAAGATTTGTTATACTCATATTGTATAATTGAACTTGAAGAAATCACATTCTTACAGGAATTAACATTTTATGAATTATAAGAAATATATATACAAGACATGAATATGAGGTGAAAATCACTGACAAAGGTGTTGAGAGGTGCGTTTATTATCCATGCTTTTGTTTATATGTTAATCAAGGTCACATGAAATAGATGTTGATTTTCATTATCACATTAATTGGTTTATGCTTATAGGCAATGGAATTGGGTAAGTGTGCTAAGCACGAGCTTATTGTATATGCCTTTGGGTGTATGTATTGATCAAGGTCACATGAAATGGATGTGGATTTTCATTTATCACATGAATTAGCTTATGCTTCTAGGCATTGGAGTTGGGTAAGTGTAGTAATCAAGTTCACATGTTGTAATTAAACTCGAATAGGATGTGTGCTTATAATAATTTTAGCTTGGATTGAAATACATAGGTTGTGTGTGTTTTTCTTTATAAGTTAGAAGTGTTGGCTCCCTTCATATTCATGGATATCAAGGTTGTTTCAAAGTTTCAAGTGTGTAACTATCCTTGGAATCTAACAATTATTGGTACATGAGCATGGCTTTTGTGTCCAAAAGAAGTATAATTGGTTATAATTTAATCCACTGTGTATAAACATACCATTTATCTATAAGTTATGTTGATGATAATCATGTAATGAGTTGATGTTAGTTCATAACGTATTGATGTTGCAAAGCTTTATGGTTTGTTGTTGAGTTCTACTTCACAATATAATCTATATTTATAGATTAATAGAATGGATAACGGTGGTGTTCTCACCTCTACAAATAGAATCTACGGTAATGAATGAATGTTTATAGTTATTTTTTAGATGTGTGCTTGTCTCCAATACTTACATATTAATAGATCAAATATAGGGATAAGTGACAATGTTTGTTATATCACCAGGTGAGATGTTGTCTTTGATGGTACTGTATCTTAGTGTCATTAATATATACTATATATTGTTGGCACTACGTGTGTAATTTTAAGCTAATAAGGCAAGAAGGCTCATTTATGACCTAACGGGGCTCTTTGTATTTACTTTGTCTGGCCTAGACATATACACAAATAGTCAAGTGGAATCATGTGCCAATCTTGAAGGTCTAGAACCTTTGGTGAAGAGGGTCGATATAAAGCTTTAATGCATCAAAGACTAAAAACAAACATAAGAATACTTGAGAGACATCCTTTATTGAGAGAATACTTGAGAGACATCAAGAAAATCATCAAAGGACAATAAAAAAGGGAGAAATCACATGCATCCAACACATAGCAAAAACCTCATCTCTTCAACAAACTGCAGAAAGGTATTCTTACCACAAGTATCTCACTTCCACTCTCTCATTTGCATAATGTGATCAAAATATGTAAAAATCGTGAATGAGTTGGTTTATAAGCAAAAGGTGGCTAGTTAACTTGGCCACCTTTGTTTAGTTAAAGAGGATAAAACAATTAGTCCTAACACACATGGCAACATTCAATTCAAAGAAAAGGAGGATGAGGTTGAAAGAAGTTAAGACTACAGATGCTCGAAGTGGGATTTGATTACAAGGTGAGGGGAATGATGATGTGGTAGTGGGACCAACGGTCCAAAAATAGACATTCGTACCTTGGCTGCTAGCACACCACCTCACTCGAATCAACCATAAGAGGAAATAAACGTTGATCCACATGCATATATGCCTTCACATTCTCGAGGCTCACATTAGCAAAGTCACTCTCGGCCCCCAAGCAGCCTACAAGAGAGGAAAAGTTCATTTTTTTCCTACGCAGAACCTCCTACAAGACCCTACAGGAAATCCTATAGGATCCCATAGGAATCCTACAGGATACAGTCAAGCAGTCTACAAGATTGGCAGTGAGCAATTTCAGAGGGAGAAAAACAGGGGTTGGCTACATCAAGCATTGTAAGGAGGTAGGCTCTACATTTCCTCCTATTTTTCCAAGTGAAAGGAACATAAATCTTCTAATTTGTTGAAATTGATTGCAGTATAAAGGAATTATATCCACATAAATTTTAGTTCCATTTCCTCCTTCATTAAAAGTTTGTATCAACCATCTCTGCTCCTCCATTCATCAGACAAAATGACAGGGGAGTTTAATAGAAGGGAGCCAATCAACACCGTGAGGATTCACCAACACCCTCATTTGCTAGAAATATTATCAAGACATAATTGAATGGGGTACTTTGAGAAATTGAGGGGGTATGATGATGAAGTAGCCAAAGATTTTGCTCTCTCCCTCATTCTACTAACTGGGATCCATTCCACTATTGTGGTGAGAGGCCTCTCCATAGAGTTCACCCCTGAAATCATAATAAAAATTACCACACTTCGCTTAGGAGTGCCTTGGAGAAAGGAATACAAGGGAAATAGCCAAACTGCAAATAAGAAATTCTTGTTAGAGGGAGAAGAGGCCATGGAAGACAAGAATGGAGTGAGAAGAGCAGGCCTACCATACCCCTGGAATGAAATAAGCTACCACCTTATAAAATATATATCATGTGAACGTAGGTATAGTGTGGTATATGGATACCACATTAGGTTTCTTAAAGAATAGAGGTTTGGAGCAGATACACCTCCTCACCATAGACTCAACATACCCTACTTCGTTCTTCAATCACTGATAGATATGAGCATGAAGGTGAAGGAAGGAAACTACCAACAACTGTCCCATCATGGGTTAATTAGACTCATCATAGAATATTCCCTCCACAACCTTAGAATTCCTATCACATCGGAAATTTTTAGAGACATGCATATAGAGGAGGATATAAAAGCCCTCGAATATGACAAGAGCCCTATTGCTAGTGAAAGGGATGAAGAAGAGACTGAAACAGATGAAGAAGAAGTAGAGAGGGATGAAGAGGAAATAGATGAGGAAGAAGAGGAAGAGAAAGAGAAGGAAAGTGGTGAAGAAACAGAGGAAGATGCCAAGGAGGAAACTGATGAACAAGGTGAGTATCTAGAGGGAGAATAAGAGGAGAAAGGAAAAAATGAAAAGGGGAAAGGAAAAGAGAAGGAAGAAGGCAAGGAGGAGTCACCCAGGGTGTCTCCATAACTCACTGAGAGAGAGGCAACAACTTCCCTCATTGCCCTTAGCACCCCTATCAAATAAAAAGGAAAAAGATAGAGACAAACTCCATTATACTTCAGAACAAGGAAAAGTACAAGGATAAGGCTGGGAAAACCTCAAGCCCCCACCAAGGTCCCTATTGTTATTGAAGACTCACCTAAATAGTAGGAGAAGATGGCTCCTCTTATAAAAACTCAAGGAGAAGGATCCTCCGGACAAACCTCCCCTAAGTCTCATATCACTTATGTGAGAAGGTCTATGACTAGATCTACCTCATCCAAGGGAAAGACATCCTACAGGATACACAATAGGACCTACAGGAAACAGAGGCAAACCTACAGGAAACTATACTAAACTTACAAGAAACTCAAAAATTGGATAAGGAAGGGAGTATGCAACAAGAACCAAATAAGGAGGACCCAGAGCTAAGGGAACCTAGTCCTCAACCTAACCTTGACTCCTACTACAGATTTATTGAAGGGGGTAGGGTAATTCCACAAAAATTTGCCATCCCATTATTCTTTGAGCTTGAGAAAGAAAGAGCAAGAACACATAGATGGATATAGATTTCCAAGTCCAAGGGAGTGGAAGACATAGGTCACATGGAGGAAAAGATCAAAGAGATGGGCAGAGAACTAAGCAGCCTGAGGGATAGAGAGGCCATAATGAAAACTCAGTTGGAGGCAAAAAATGCATGGTTGAAAGGACAACTGCAAGAAAAAGAGAATAAATTAGCAACCATGGCTAGTCTATCTTTACAGGAAATCTAGTGCAGGATGCCAGCTAAGTCCTATGCATTATACCTTAAGGAATAGTGGCTGCAATTATAAATCAAGATCCTAGCACGGAGAGACACTGCCATTCCAGGATTATAGATAGTTCATTGATCTTTGTGATCAAGGCACATTGGAGGATAGGTCTAAGATGTCTGAGTTCTACTTGCATAACATGGCCCTGATGGATCTGAATGTATGGGAACCTAATGCAAAACTAGGGGATTTACAATTGATGGCTTTGGAATCATGGATGAACAATGAGGAAGAAAGGGTTGCATAAATGAAGAAGATATTTGCAAGGGAACAAATATAGCTCTCATGATAAGATCTGAGCAGTCAAATCCAATGGTTGTCATTAACACACATAATTTAATTGCAAATGATCCTCAACTTGCACCCAGGTATCTTGTTGCCCAAGAGCAAGCAATTACACATTTTGAGGATATGTTCAGGCTGTTGGGGGATGGCAACATGCAAGCTTGCCAAAGGAGATGGAATACTTTGCCATACAGTTTGAAAATAATATAGTACCATTCTCCTCAAATAATGAGAGAAGCACTGAATAGGACACCCATGTACAAGCAAACCATCCAAAGGCTCAAAGTCAATTGGATTGACTTGAGACTCAATCCATCACTAATCTTGGGGATGTTAGAAGGTAGGAAGGAAGAGGAAGAAAGAAAGCAGTGGGAGGAGATAGAAAGGAAGAAATGGTTATATGCACAAGAAGAGGAAACCACAACAGAAGCATGGGATGTTAGGGAGGCCACCAGGGCTATGAAAGATATGGACATTGATTTAGTTTCTCAGAGGATGAGCAACACTTTCAGTAGGGGGGTGATGATGAGCCTCATCATTGGGTAACTATATGGACCTTAATTCACCTCCTAGCTTAGTCAAATCAACTCTTCTCGCAATTTATTACATGTTTTGATTATATTTTGTTTAATGAGATGAGTCAAAGTGAGATATCATGCCTAGTGGACTAATGTGCATTGAATGCAGGTTTGTGAGAGAAAATTGGGGAATTTTGGCAAGATTAAAGGTTGAAACTCGAATGGGACAAGGAAGATATATTGTAGGAGGTAAATCCTCCTCATTTACTCCTCCCTCATTCGAATATTCCTCCATCAGTCACACTAGCTTAGAGTACAAGCATCCAAGTCATGAAGATCAAAAGGCAACCGAGCAAGTGACAGTCAAAGAGCTAGTTTATCTCGAGTTTGGGATCCGAGCCTCCATAGATTTAAGGAATTCGTTGGGGACTTCAGTTGTATAAATAAAGAGGCCTAGAACCTCATTAGGATTTGAATTTTTGTTGTAAAAACACTAGTTATTTTTGAGCTCCAGACTTGTGGAAGACATTGCTATGTAATTTTCTCTTTTGATAATGAAAATGAGCTTCTTCTTGATCCAGTACTGAGTTAACTCATAGGGCTAAATCTCTTGGATTAGGGACCAACCCTAGCAGCAAAGGCTCCTCTTCTTGTATCTGTATGCTTAGATTGATTTCATAGATTCATGGTTAAATTGTCCTTAGAAGTATTTCATTGTAAGTAGCGTAGATTTGATTAGTTTGTTTATTAGTTTACTTCCATTTGTGCTTTACTTCTGCAGTAGTGTAGAAGAGATAAAGAACCATCAAAAAGCTATCAATAGGTTTTTTTTCCTCACTTCTCCCTTAAGGTCCCTTAAGGGATCATGATTTGAGGAAAGGATTGCTATGCAGCCCCAAAAAGACATAATTATACTTTCTCATAGAATTTAGAGTTTTCTGCACCCAAGCTATCAGTTGATCAAGTTACAAGAGTAGGACCTCGTCATCATTTCTTCCATCTTCAGCCTTACAGTAGATCTCATCAATGATTCCATATTATTCTGCAAGTTTTCCTCATGCATGAAGTAGACAGCTAGCTCATTAAAAACTTTGTTTTTCTAGATTATTGAAATTTTCCTTGTTTACATGATTTTTGGGAAAATATCAATGTCTGATGTAGTGCAGGTGTTTTAGAAGTAAAGATAGATCCCATAACCAACAACCTCCTTCAAAATTCATCCATCCATGATCATTCCTTGCTTTCACTAAGACCCTCACCAATTTCATCATTTTACAAGGAAACTTCTCCAAGCACGTTAAGCAAATCCAACCATCTCCCAACCTTGGTTTTGAGTTTTGAGTGATCCTAGGCATTTTATTGCTTCATTCCATCCACAAACCACCTTCCCTAAGCCTTCCATCACCTTCAACACCCATTATTTTTCTCTCAGCTGTATCATGTAGAAATATAGGGAATCCTGTAGGTTTTTAGGACATCCTATAGGTTTCCCTGTAGTGGCCTGTTTTGAGGCCGAATTGAGGGAAAACCTCTAGGAATCCAGGCAAGGTCACGTCAAGGTCTCGCAAATCTCCCAACCATCCACCAGCATCCCTAAGCCACCTGCCACATCACCAAAGAGAGATTAGCTTTCACAGTTCTCCATAAAAAGGAAAAAAGACAAAAATAAAAAATAGATTTATTTTAGCCATTTACAGGCACAGTAGTAGAATTTTGATGTTTTTAATTTACATGCTTAAGATAGTAGAATTTCATGCATGTTAATATATAATTATTTCTGAAACATAGTCTCTTAGCATATAGGTAGGAAATGGTGTGTTTTAGCATTGGATTTCAATATTTTTCTTTACTGCAATTTACAATATTTCTCTTAGAGTAGATTTCTCTTCCCCTTACCAGTAATCAAGCTTCTTATAAATCCATAGAAATCTGGCTTGAAAAACCCTAGTGGTCTCTCGCCAGCTTAATAGTGACAAAAGGCAAAACCATCACTTTTACTTGTGTATACAACATTGTCACCTCCAAGTTTGTACGAACCTTGGGTTGATAAAGTAAAGTTGGTAGCCCCAAGGGTTGCAGCATTCTTGCTGCAATACTAGTGCTCATCACCAAACACCTAGCTCGGTCATAAGCTCCATTTCCACTTTTCTATGGGCGTATGGTATTGTTCCCAAAATATTGGGTCGGGGCTAAGCCCAAGCCCTCAGCTCCTCTCTACTTACAGTGTCATGGGTGGTAAGGTGACTAGGGGCCAGGGCCTAGCCTCGACCCCGTCCCCAATATACGAATCTCTCAAAATTTATATAGGACTCGGCGGTTTAGTTTATTAAGTTCCACTATTGGCGTTGCGGTAGAGAGATGCACTGCTTGTTCAGAGGTCTCATGTTCGATTCTCCCCAGTAGAAGTTTGGCTTTAACCAATTTTTTCACAGTACCAAAGTGCCATTTGGTAGCCCAGGGTTGGGCCACATGGCACCCATCCATTGGTACACTTAAAAATTCCAACAACCAATAAAATCCATCAATCCTTGAACGAATCTGGTGAATCCACTTAGCAGCCTGCCATTTGCTCGAAGTACAATCATCTTATCCAGTTACCAGTCCTACACCCAACCTGTAAAAAGTTTACTTGTTTGGGAAAATGATCAGAATACGATATCGGGAGCATACAATATCAGTGTTGAGCGATTCAAGTTGCATTGGAATCAGGTTAGCAAGCTCTACGCTTTGGCACCGGTTTTGAGAACTTTTGACACATTGAATTTTGAGCACTTTACTGATCCCTTCGATCATGGGGTCTCATCCTCCCAAAATCTTTGGTCCATTAGTTCGCAACATAATAAAAAATTATCTAAAATCCCATGTCAACTAGGTTCACTAGCATGATCATCACACAAGCTCATTGGCCTAATTTCCTTGAGTGTTCTCACCAAAAATTCATAATTATGCTGACCCATACTCTTAATACATCATACATATCTAGGCACACATGCCTTAATGGAAGTTGGCCCACCAACCTAATAATATGAGTTATCTAACCTGATTCCACATGCACACTCGCCTTAAAATATATCAATTCCTTATCCCATTGACCTAGTATTTTTACACATATAGGGGCATGTAAGCCTCAATATATTTTTATCTCACTAGTGTGAGTGTCACATGTACATGTACATTACAATTTTGGGTCCAAGTCAGGGATGTTACACTCACAAAGTATTCCACCCTGTGAAAATCTATCGTAAACCTAGAATGATGCTTAAGCTATACCTCTCAAAAGCTTTTGAAAATCTTAACTAGAAGTACATGTTCCATATACTTAAAGCCAATGGTTTCTCCCAAGATTGGATATAATGGATTGGAAATCTCTTATCTTCCACCTTCTTCTCCATCTGTATCAATGGTTCTCCCCACACCCATTTCAAATCCTCTCGCTGGGTAATCGATAGGGTGATCTGCTCGCATCGTTCCTTTTCATTCTAGACATGGAAGGGTTAGGGATATCTCTTAAAGAATTTTTTTCCATGAACTCACTCCAAGGCATCCGCTCATTCAATTATGATATTCCACTCACTCATTAACAATTCCTATATTACACCGTGGGAATGGGAATCCCCTATGTCCATGAATCCTAAGAGTTTATTTTAATATTATAGGAGTTTCCTCTCACCTCTTGCATGCATGTTAACAAATCCAAATCTCAAGTTTTTTTCTTCAATACACCTTCCCTTGTGCAACTCCTAAAAGCTAATATCTTGGACTTCCAAAAATGCAAGCTTCCCTGAAAATATATAGGAGTCTCATTGGTTGACAGCTCTCTATGATGGAGTTTGTGGGAGGACCTCATATCCAAAATTAATAGCAAGTCGACAAGGTGCAATTCACTCTCTAAATATTTATAGCAGACTATTCCTTCTGAAATTTATGCTCCAACTCCTTAGCATCTACCCGTTTTCAACAATACTGGCACCATCCTCGATCCTCCAAGAAATTTGGAATTTCAACACAAATTTCTTTGGGGGGATCCAATATGGAATGAAAATGGTACCTAGTGGCATGGGACAAGCTCTACAAACCAAAACTCAAAGGAGGACTTGGTTTGCATGACACCACCACCATGGTAACAATATTGGGTGCAGAACTCTAGTGGAAATGGATTTGGGGGTTGTGGGGGGGGGAGCTAATCTTTGGAAATGTATCTAGCACCATAAATATGGTACCCACAAACCATCATAGCTCTTGGTCTTCTTACACACCATGGCACCTGGTTTATTTATATGGTATTTAGCCAAGAAAGGTATGCACCTAATCCAACAACATTATCTTTGGGAAATTAAATATGATCACACTGCTATGTTTATGGAAGACTCATAGCAACAATTCCCAATAATTTGTGAAAACTAGTAGCTTAATAATATGAAGCATCTAATTGTAGCATAGGGCTTACCTAAATTTGTATAACATTGGCACTACATCGAGGCCAACCAACAATGGTGCTAATGGTTACCACCAATATACAAGCATCCTAAACCAATGAAAGAACAATGAAAACAATTATGGGGATATATTCAATAGGGTTGATTCCCTTTTCAACTCAACTAGACAAAATTTGATGGGATTGCACCACAAAGGCACCTTCACTATCCACGAGGCTTATCACTTCGAAGCATGTCATCATGGTGTTGGCTTAAGGGGTCCTGACCCAGGTTCAGAGTTAGTTGCACCAACCAACAAAGCCTACACTATTGGCCCTTCGATATAAACCTACGTAGCGTAGGTCGCAGTCTCATCCGAAGCAGTATTAGGGGATGCAAGAACCAAGTTTCTGCATCCATAAATTAGTGTGATGTCTTTCAGTGCCTTAGATATTCTCCCGCAGAGATCTACCCTTAAGGGAGAGTTAAAACTCCTAATTCGGCCTTAGATACCATCAATTCTTCATGGGATCAACTAATTGTGTTAATCAGGCCCTAACAGGATATGTCTACTACTTTTGTGCAACTGAACAGGTCTTCTAGGGCTTCTAAGACCTAGATCTGCCATCGTGCAGATCTATCTTCCTTATCCAAGCTAACCCAAAATAGATTTATATATTCATGAATATCATGCAATTGTCTTGTTAAGCATAAACATGTTTATTTAACCCAATTCACGTGGAGAAAACACATTGAATTACAGAAACAACATTGAAGGTAACATAAAAATTAGACAGATAGATGGAAGTGTTTCCAACCCAAAGTCAGTCTTTATTAATCAAAATCTTTCCAGTACAGACTTCAATGATACAGATTTAAACAAGAATGCAACAAATTATAGAAATAACCATAAATATAGAGATGCAATGGAAATAATACTTCATTTCATTAATGTAAAATACTTAAATATGCTTACAAACAGAAATGGAAATAAACCAGCTAGGGCGATGGTAGCTTATCTCTTAGAAGAGATGTGGTGGCTACATGCCTTTGAACTGTCTTACAATGAGGCTCGAAGGCCTATTTATTTTTTAGAAATAATGGAAAACCCTAAGCATCCTAAAACCTAACCCTAGGAGATGAACCACCAAACTATGGGCCCCGTTTTGGGTAAATTGGTACATCAACTTCTCGGGGTCGTAACCTTGGCATACAATCTTCATTTGACGCTCATAATAGCTCGTTAGAAAGATCTATCCGATGACTACAACTTTGGGAAGACAAACATCAATTGTTAGACCCATGTTGCTCCCATTTTTCCCAAAAAAACGTCGTTTAGGGCCTCAAAATGGCTCCGGAAGTTCAGGACTCGAAAAACTACTAAAAATAGTAAATTGTGCTACAATTAAGGAAACTGAAAAACTAAAAGAGACAGTTGTGGGGATCTAAGTGGGATAGGTGGGTGGCCACCAACATCCATCTAGATCATGCCTCCCCCCTTAGGAAGTAATGGTCCCATTGCGTTGATTTCCTCCATGAGATGAGGAAACTTCTATTGAACTTGGTCCCTGGTGAGCTGTTCAACAACCTTTGATGTGTCTAGTAAAGGTGGGAAGCATGGTCGAGGGCGGCCCACATTGAACACTCAATGCAAGCGAAGGAATGGGGGAATGTTGTGCTCCAAAGCATTATTTCCCATAGCCTTGGTACTAGTGTAAGGACCATATCGGAGTGGTCTGAGCTTTTGATGGGCTCTTGTAAGGCGTTCTTTCTACAGATGCATCCAAACTTTGTCTTCCACTTAAAACTTGTTTGATACCTGCTGCTGATCATGTCACTGCTTATGCTTGGCATTTTCCAGAATGGAGTGGCGATAGATCGACCCATTGGGTAGAGGTGCTCCGGAAGTTAGATCTAACGAATGCTTGACCTGGTAGTGCAACAGTACCCTTGTGGGTGAGGAGAAGATGTCCCTATCTTCTTTCATGACTGTATCCCTCTGCTTCTACTGCATGGAGGAACCCTTCTCGGGGGCCATGAATGTGGCTACGATCTTCCCCTTACATTGGGAGCGAACCAGACAGGAAATGAATTTCCTATTCTGGGAGATGAGCTTGCTGCATTTCTTAGCACTGATCAAAGAGGTGGTGGTAGGTGGGGCTACCTCCGGTATCCTGTATAATGAATTACACAAAGAAATAATAATAGAGTGAGGCCTTGAATCATACATCGTATGTCTCCTCCACAAGTATGGCTAGCTTAATAATACATCACAAACATCCAGAGGTGCAACATCACACAATACCTCATCTATGAAGGGCTTGATGTTGTACAGAAGGTGGCACTACTGGCAGACTCAGAGATCTCTTCCTTGGTGAAGCCACCAGATGTTGTATAGTTACGGGTGTGGTATGATCGGTAGTCCTAGCCACTTCATGACCTCTGCTGAAATGAGGTTCTTTTGGCTCCCACTGTTAACAATGAATTGCAGCGGCGAACCCTTCACCCACATCTATGAGTGGAAAAGATGCTCCCCCTCATCTAGATCTTCGGGCTCATTCTTCTGGAACTTGGCGGTGGCAACAGTGGTACTGGGCTCCACATCAATGATTTTCTTCCCTTTTCATTCCCCTTGTTGGGTTCTGACTCAGGGTCAGAACATTCATCTGATTCGGAAGCCTTCAACTTGGCCACCAATGACTGCTTGGCCCAACACTCACTTGTGTTGTGAGTGGGGCTCTTATGGAACTCACACCACTTTCTTGTGTCCTTCTTTGACTTTGTGGTGTTGTTATTTTCTTGCAGCTTCGACACGTTGTCTTGGGTCACCTCACCTTAGCTTTTTCCTTTGTTCTTTGGATTCGCAGATCCAAAGTCTCGCTTCTTTTGTTTAAAACTCTGCTCAATTTTGACAACATATCGGTATGTCATGCCGAGAGAGGAGATGTTCAGGAACTCCATCTCATCTTGGATGTATCTGTGTAGGCAGCCGCAGTATTTGAGTACCAAAGTCAACTCAGAATCCTTGATACCCAACTGTGTGCGAAGGGTATGAAAAATGTTTGTGAACTCCGAAACATTTTGGTCCCTTCCCTGCTGCAGCATGGTCCACTTTATATATTTTTCCTCATAGCTTTTGATAGGGTAGTACTGATCCTTGATGGCATCCTGGAACGAATTCCAAGTGGGTGCGGTTGAAAATAGTGAGCTCGTACTTTCATCCTTCTACTCGTAGTAGGTTTCCCACCAATCCTTGACGTGGGGGGTTGCTTTGAGAAGATAAAAAAAAATCTTTTCCCGACTGGAAACATCATGAATAGAAAAATACCCTTCTAGCAGATTTAACCATTTATCTACAACATCTTAATCTATCTGATCCTCGAATATGGGGATTTCAAATTTAACTTGTACCTTAAAGGGTGTGGCATTTCCTGAGTAGCTATTGGAAGCCGATGTGTCACCCCTGGGTAGCTGCTGAAGGATCTGGGCAAAGTTGTCCATCATTGCATTCCTTTGTCACTTGAGGACCTCTTCGAGCAAAATTTTGACAGGATCTCCTGCCCCCTTGTCTTTCTTTTCATCCGCCATGGGAGGCCGTCGGGATTTCTTTTCATCCGCCATGGGAGGCCATCGGGATTTGTGAGGCTGGTCTTGCAAAGGTTCGATCAGTTCAAGCCCTAACTCCTTATATCCCGACCTCATTGGGGACATGCAAAGAAAACCAGAGAAAGAGCAAACCCCTCTGATACCATTGATCCAGATTTAAACAGGAATGCAACAAATTATAGAAATAACCATAAATACAGAGATTCAACAGAAATAATACTTCATTTCATTAATGTAAAACATTGAAATATGCTTACAAACAGAAATGGAAATAAACCAGCTAGGGTGATGGTAGCTTATCTCTGAGAAGAGATGTGGTGGCTACATGCCTCTGACTATCTTACAATGAGGCTTGAAGGCCTATTTATTGTTGAGAAATAATGGAAAACCCTAAAAATCTAAAAACCTAACCCTATGAGATGAAGCGCCAAACTATAGGCCCCGTTTTGGGTAAATTGGTACATCAACTTCCCGGGGTCGTAACTTTGGCATACTATCCTTGATTGACGCGTAAAATAGCTCGTTAAAAAGATCTGTCTAAGGAATACAACTTTGGGAAGAGAAACATCAGTCCATGGATCCATGTTTCTTCCAGTTTTCCAAAAAGGCGTCGTTTAGGGCCTCAAAATGGCTCCAGAAGTTTAGGACCCGAAAAACTGCTAAAAATAGTAAACTGTGCTACAATTAACGAAATTGAAAAATTGAACGAGACAATTGTGGGGGTCCAAGTGGGATAGGTGGGTGGCCACCAACATCCACCTGGATCATTCAACTACCCTACACACTCAGCTGTAGGGGTCCACGCACTTAGATGTGGACTCTTCCAGGCCTCCGCGCACTCAGCTGCAAAGCCTTTCCTTTGCTTACTGACGTGAACAAACCTTCCTGTCTATCAAACCATTACAACATCCTTCATTCCTTCATAATTCTTATATCATTATCTTTATCATTCACTAAGACTCATCTATTTATAGTCTTTCAAATACATTACCATGGCCCCCGGCTCATGGGTGAGTCTTCAAAATGGCCTATCACTTACCCAAACAAGGGGCTAAGGCCCCTGTGACTCTTGAATAGCTACACACTTTGCATCCATATTTTGCATAGACTTTACATTCATTACAAAATTCTTTACAAAAAATGACTAAATTAATTCAATTCTACCCTTGGGGACCCCATCCCAACAAGCCCCCAACATAAAGATCATGACTCGCCCTCGAGTCACTCAGCTGGTTGTTCCACTTTATGGTGGAGTTCACTTACTTCCTTGGTCAATGCTTGAAGCTCCACGATACTCTGTTCTATTGCTTGTTGTACCTCCTGGACCAATTTTTCGGTCGTTCTCCCTTCTACTACAAGTTGCGTAGTCCATTGGGTCTGCTGCATGGCCTTCATCTTCTCATGAATATTCTGTGAAAGTTGGTTGGCTTCCTCTATTGAGGGTTGAAGCCAATCTCTTATCAGGGACTACTTTTTCTATAACTCCTGTATCTACATTTGAATCACCTTGCCTTCCTGCAAGTGCATGAAGCGTTGGATTGGTGCCAATGTCCACACAGTCGTACTGATTTCATCATATTTTTGTTGTACTTCCCTGATCTCTGTGTTCAATTGTTGTAGCGTAGGGTGCTCCTACAATGTATCCCATAGACCCATTGCCTAATTGAAGAGTTGGTTGCAGCCGTGAACTGCAACATCTAGTTGACCCATTGATGCTTTAATAGCAGCACCTCTTTGTTTTCGAACTTCTGGCAGTGTGGTTGGTTGAAGCTGTTCGCTACCTATACCAATAGGTTTCATTTTTCATGATTGGCAGAGGAAGTGCCAAATATGCTCTACTTTGGTGATGCAAAGATCTCATATTTTTGTGGAAAACACATATCTACAGTTGTTTGATGCTGTCCTACTTCTGAATGGGTGATCCAACAGTCTAAGCTGGGTCATGCCATATTTCAATTTTGGTTGTAGATTAGAGAAAGAAATCTGTCCAAACTGTTCAATCTTGGCAGATCAGTAGTTAGGTAGAGAATGAAGGTTCCCAACTGCTTAATCTGGGGCCTTGGAAGTAATAAGGCTAGCCTTAGATAGAAAATCAAAAGAAAATGGAAAAAGAAAAGAAAAAGAGCAATTGAGGGTTTGCTAGTCTAAGTGCACCCTCCCTGAAGTAATAAAAAATGCTAGGCAATAAGATGGGTAGGTAGATGGGGTTGCAGAAGCATGATTTCTTTCATATCACTGGCCTAAGCAAAGGAAACACATGGTGGCCAGTGCAGATCTTCCTATTCAGCAATTTTGTAGCAACAAGGTGAAGCATGTCTAACTTCCCAATCATTCCCTGTCAAACTTCTTTCTAACATCCCTCTATCACCTTTGTTCATAAGAGAAGTCAAACTCTTTGTTGATTCTTGTTATATAAAGAGCCACATTTCTTGTGTAAAAATCTTTTCATTTTGATCTACTCTCCTAACTAAGTTTCTTCCCTAAAAAGCTTTAGTGTTTGCTTCCTCTCTTCCATATCTCCCATCCAATACTAACTACTAACTCTATCAATACTTAACTCCCTATGTTCCCCTTTTCCCTATTATTATATCACTATTGTACATAAAAAACCCCAAAAAAGTGTATATATCCCTTCCCCTAGGCAATATAGCCTTATAGTTCTAAAAGGTCAGAGCGCAAAGAAATTAAAGCGCTAAAGGCAAAATAGCGCTAACATTATGTCTCGGGATTAAATCAAGATCCGCTTGGTTTAACAGCCCTAACCCCATTTTGCAAATAAATGTCAAAAAACCCATTTTTGCCCACAAAACATTGGAAAAACCCAAAAACCCGCCGATGGCTAAAGTCCCGCCCTGGCGCGCATTCCCAGAAAAAATAATTGTTTATTACCCGCTCCCCGCCGTATTGTCCGATCACCTCTGCTCCCCGTCAACCGTCGGATCTGGGCCCTCCCATCCGACGGTCCTCAGCAATATCGGGCTGCCTCCGATGGCAGTACGTTAGTGCCCGAAAATGTCAGAATGGTGACGTAGGGCGCTGGACACGCGTCACAATTCAATTGTATTGGGCGGCCTCTTGCCAAAACCACGCCCGTACTTTAAGCGGTCCGATATTACCGCTTACCGCCTTCTGTTTACCACCCGCCAAGTCGACCCTATGTCACCTCCACGCCATTGCCGAGTCAGCACCACATCAACGCCCGACCCGCCATCGCCCCGAGCTGTCTGCCACGTCCCCCGTCCACGTGGACCACTCACAGACCGCCACGTCATCATTCCGTACCATGACCCCACCTATGACGTCATGCTGACGTCATCCGAGAAAAGCGCGCCAAAGGCCAAATTTCCTATATTTTCGCCCAAAATCACGTTTTTTCGCATTTTTGTAAAAAAGTCTGTTATGCCTCCTGCATGAAATTTCACGACGTTCTCGCCGCCAACCTGCAGAAATTGATTCAAAGCCGTGGCCGCCCACAATTCGGCTTGGATAAGCCTCCACCCATCGCGCCGTGACCAGGTATTTACCAATCCTTCCTGCACCTGGTTCAGTTTGTTCTTCACTGTAAAAAACGCCCAGAACTGCCATTTTCCCCTGAAACTCAAGCTTCCTTGTCCTGCAAGTGACTCAATTTCTCCCAAGAGTGACCAATTGTCCCCTTTTACGCCAGAACTGCCCTGTTTTCATTGAAAATCCTTTTAACCTCAATTCGCTGCACAAAGCCGCATTTGCCTACATTCCCAAGTGAAATTCTGCTTAAAGAGCACCAAACACATGGAGACACCAGTAGCTCTAAACATTCCACCTTTAAATGCCCCACAAAGAGAGCTAGAATGGCTGCCCCTGGTTGATAGAGACTACCAGATGGCAGAAGTAATCCCAGATTACAGCAAATACCATATTCATTTAATCAATGAGCTGAGAGCCAAACATCTCAATGGAAATGATGTTCTAGGGATTTGGGACTCCTGTTTGCCCATTTTCAATCTTCCTCAAGTCAATGTACTCCCAGATTTAATCCATCGATGTAGTGCCAACTATGATCCATGTCAGAGAGCTGTCCTCAGTCCCTCAGGCTCAGTCTTGTTCCATGTCACCCCTGAGGCTATAAATCAAATGCTGCACTTTCATACTACAAAGCCATTGACTCCTCTATCCATAATGCACTTGTTAGACCAAGGAGGCAAACTGTCCAGTGCCCAAATCGTAAAGATTAATCAACTATTCATTCAATCAGGCTCTCAAACTGTGAGGACTCCTCCTATTGGAAATGTATATCTCAATGAGTTGGGCAGGATGCTTGTGGATATGATCAGTTATGTCCTGGGTTACAGGTCATCTGAGGATGTTGATGAAACCATTCTGGCTATGATGTCTGTCTTCTCCCCTGGAAAGCCTCCTTCGGTTCACTATGATTATGCTACATACATTGCCAACAAAATTCACGAGCAATTGATGAATCTAGAGAGGGAAAGGATATTTAGATACACTTCTTACATCTATCACTTGTTCCTATTTTATCAGCCTGATAGCTTCCCTATTACTCTCAAGAAGTTTGATGCCCAAGGGAACCAAAGGTCTGTGGTATTTTGGTCTTCAATCTTTCATCACATATCTTTTTCACCATATAGCTACTGTGAATTCATAGACCTTTTTATCCATCCAGCCATGTCCTTGCTATTGAGTTCTCCTCCTCCAAGATTGACAGATGAGATGCAAAGAATCCTCCAGCTCTCAAAGGCCTACAACATTGGGGATTGGTACTTTTACCAACACCATATAGTGATCAGGATATATGGTTGTGAGTTAGCCCCATACAGGCTACCAAGATATGTCCCTATGAGACTTTTTGCTTTAGAATATTTCAGACAATTTGGAAATGTAGACATGATCCATTTCCACAGCAAAAATAAAAAGGCACAGCTCAAAGTCAAAAACCAGCTAGGCCCATTTATTTATAACAAAAGAGAAGAGGCATGGCAAGAGGCAGATAAGATCCTGAATCGCCTCGGGTTGCAAACCAGTTTCCTCTGGTTACCCTATGATCCCAATCACTTCATTAGTCTTAGAAGGGTCAAATATAAGTTGGCTAGCTATGATCATCTCAGGTTACCACATATTGAAAAGTATGCAAATCAATTAGAATGGAAAGAGGGCACCCTAGAAGAAGCAAGTTCTAAAGAGGAAATAGCACAAAGAGTAGCAAAGAAACTTGAAAAGGAAGCTGACTTGGAATATTGTGGACAGGTTTCTTCTTTTTATCATACTCAACTTGGAGCAGCTGCCTCATCTTCTACAGCTCCCCAGCAAGCAGCTCAAACTACTACTCAAGCAGCTAGCACAGATAAGGGGAAAGAAATGGAGCAGGATCAGACACTCCCAACAACAGAACAGCAGAAAGAACAGACACAACAGCAAGAAGAAATGGCTGAGGCCCCTGTATCCACAAAGCAACAGGTTCAAGAAAATGTGCCTCCAAGGCAGGAAATAGCAGTGGAGACCTCTGTGCTCCAAACCCCGATGAATGAAGAGAGAGCTAGGAAGAGGGACAGATAGCAAGAAACCCCCCTTACTACATCAGCAAGTCAACAAGGGGAGAAAAGGCAAAGACTAAACCCTTTTTCTGAAGAAGAGATGCCTATTGGACCATCCATGGGTATGGGCCCCCCTAGTATGGAAGCATCAGCCAGTTCCTTCCAACAGGAACAAGAAAGACCACTTGGAGGAGAGGTCAGCTCCTCAAGCCAGCAAAGAAGGGCAGAGTCTGGAATCAAGAAGCAATTTATGGATATAAAAGCTAGGAATGAGCCAGTCAGACTCCAGCTTTACAATCATTTGCTCAAGATGGCTCCCACTAATCAACAGAGGCTCATGTCAGCATATGACATTGCAGAAGGGAAGATGACTATGAGCCATTTCATGCCTGCCTTGCTGCAGCCACAGTCAGCTGCAGATTACATCAGAACCAACCTAGAAGTGTTTGCAAAAGACATCCACCCAATGGACCAAATAGAGCTACATAAGCAAACGGGTGAGATGGTCTACTCTACTCTTGCAGATAAAACACTTCTAGCACACAAACTGCAAAATTCTCTCCATAATACTACTGCCCAACTAGAATTGGAGAAAGCTTCTTCTCAAGCCAAAGACAACAGGATTAAGTCTTTGGAAGATATCATCATAGAGCTTGGGCATGACCCAAGTGATCCCAAAGCTGTGCAGGCGCTAATGAAGAAAAAAGATGAAGATATATCAGCTTTGAGGAAGATGGTCAAACTTCCAGCAACCCTTCACCCCCAAACAGAAGATGTTGCTCAACAGAGAAAGGATCAAGATGTAGCAGCCATGCTGCTGACATTACACAAACAATTGGTAGAAACAGAAGGACGATTGGTAGCAACAGAGGGTGCATTAGAGGCAGCCCTGAAACAAAAACAAGGAGAGCAGATACCTCAGCCCTCTCAGCCAGTAATAAATCTTGGAGAGCCTCCTCAAATTATAAGTCCTCCCCTGGTACAAACAACAGGAGCAAGTGCCTCAATTGCTGGGCCTCAAGCCACAGAAAAGGAAGCAGCAGCAGAGCAAGTCCCAGGCCTCGGTATGCGAGATATGATGAAGGAGCTGCAAGCTCTTGAAACCCAAATGATTGAGCTGAAGGATGCCAAAGAAAAGCTGACACAACTGGACGAGAAATATGACAAATCCAAGCAGCAAGTGGCAGAAAAGACCAGGGAAGTTAGGACACTAGAAAGAAGGATCAAAGAGCTTGAAAAGGAGCTCACCATGAGCAAGGTAATAACTGAGGTCAAGAAGATCCGGTGGGCCAAGATTGGCCAGTCAATCACAGATATGTGGCAATACATAGAGACAATTCATGAGCAAATGGATCTGCTGAACAAGGCTCATGTTGAAAGTCAAAGGGTCAGAGCCTCTCTGGGAAGTATGCCTGATATTGCTACCAGGATGATCAATGTCCTGAATAATAGAACTGGCCTTCAATTGGCAACAATGGGTATCAGGGATAGGACTGATACAATTTTGTTAATCAAAAGGGTGCACACCCTCAGAAGCTATGTGCAAACATTAGAAAGAAAGTGCCAAGATATTCAAGTAGAAATCAATGCTTTTGCCACCAAAATCACAGCATTGCATGGCAGAGGGCTTCCCAGCCTAGTGACCAGTGCAGGAAGACTGTTGTCCCATGAACAGTATGCTAAAAGGGTCAACAATTATGCAGCTAATCAGTTGACAGCTACAACAAGCAGTCCAGAAGCAGTTGGCCCACCATCAGGGCAAGAGATTTATGATAAGCTAGAGAATTTATTCTTCATTGAACATGAAATTAAGCACCTTTTTGAAGTGCCACCTAATTATTATAAATATACAGAGGCAGATGAGACCCTCATCAAGATGCAGAGACATCAAATGCCCACTGATGAGTGGTGGACGAATATGATTAAAACTTTGCTTTAAATCAAGTCTAAATTTTGGTCTAAAAAGTTTTTCACAGCAACAGGAAAGCAGTTGAATGAGGTGGACAGTGACTATGCACAGCTAGAGCATCACAGATGAGCTGTCCGAATACAACAGTGCCCTAACACGGTAGCATAAAGGCAAAAACAATCGAGATCACCGCGAGGAGCTCAGATGGCCCATAAACCCAAAAGTCAAGAATTTCTGACAAACAACAAACAACTGCTGTATGTGTATTTAAGTAGCTTTTAATTTTGTAAAAAATATCTTAGAAAGTTGGTAAGAGCAGTTATTGTACAATAACTCATCGCTGAGATATTTTTGTGATATTTTGTATATATGCACCCCCGCATAGCTTATTGGGGGTTGTTGTTGCTCACTTGTTCAAGAGAACTCGACTGTATATTCTCTGAAAGATATAATACAAAGGAGCTGTTGGTTTCCAAAAAATCGGTTTGGCTTGGATGCGATGTGATGAAACTATTGACTGCTGCAGGATTCTTGTGTTATTGCGTGATACAATAAGTGTTTTCTAACTGTATTTGTGTTTCATCTCTTGCATAATCTATCTGTGATGTATGGTAACTAGTCTTGGTAGAAAAGAAAAAGAATAGTTCAGGATTTGTCCACTAAGAACACCCTAAACTCAATCTTTACTACTAAATATGTTTTCTCCAGGGTTAGCTACAACTATGGAATTCTTAAATGCTCCTATTTGCTATAATCAGATGATAAGTCTTTATTCAGTAATTCTCACTTGCTGCTGATTAGGATTTGTCTGTTGTTCCCTGTTACACTGTGAAAGAACTCTTAATTGCCTTTTACTGGTGTAATTTATACTGTTTCTTGTCAAAAAATCAAAGTTTGTATCATCAATACCCATCTGGCCCTGCAGTGAAACTCTCTTTATCACATATATCAAATGCTATTCATTTCTGGACTCCACATGCCCAATGGATTGAACTCTCTTTGATACTTGCTTGCCCTTCTTTGAACAAATAGCCGACAACCAAAATTCAAACAAAACTCTCACCTCATAGCTAGCCTAAAATCTTCAAAAAACAAAGCTAAATCTAAAAGAGAGAGCCCTGTCTGATTACAGGTAGGCTAGAACCTGTAATCCAAAGCTTGGTTAGTGGTTACCTCGGCCGTATTCCCTCAGGAGTCAAAGGGAACAACCTGGGTGTTAACAGAAGCTTCAGCCGAAGTTTGGATATCTTCATCTGGAACTCAAAAGTGACTCGGCCAACCTCATATTTGGCATCATGCACCATCCTAGCTAATTTTCTGACTTTCATCTTGGCCTGTGCATCATCTCGGATATGCAATTCTAGAACTGTTTTACAGGCTTGTTCAATTGCTAACTCTAGATGTGTGTTGCACGATTACATTTCCTCTTTCTCCTTGAGCACCTATGTATTCTCCTCATACATCTGTTCATTGTTGAATTTAAATTCACTGAGGACTGCAACGGCACTCTGCTCCTTGATTCGAAGCTCATCTGAGATCCCATGATGCAATGCATGGAGGGACTGCAGTAGCAACGCAACCACATTGATACCAATATCCTTGATCTTTGCTAGCGTGTCATGATCTTCCTAGTTATCTACTCGCAAGGATCCTTCTGATAAAGGAATAATCTATAGGTCCAATATACACTCCACTTCTGGAACACTCACGCTCGCTTGAGTCAGGCTCGCTTGCACCGCGCTCGCTTTCCCAACACTCGCCTGGATCCTACGAACCTGGATCTGCAGCTCGTGCAAATCCTTCTTGGCACCCCCCAGTGTCTGCATATATTGCTACTCAAAGTGCGACCATAGCTCTGATGTGGTATCTCGAACCTTATCATCGATCTCGTCTAAATTGCCCTTTGTTAGCACAAGAGGGTCCACCTGCAATTATTTATCTGATTTTTGATTCTTTCGCAGACCTGTCACTATCTCTTTGGTGTGCTTATGGAATTTAAAGGGGTTGGACACCTCCTCACCCCCATCACTGCCCTACACATATAGCTCCTACGCTGTGGTATATGGGGAAGCCGATGCTTGCTCCTTTTCTGTACGTTCCTTGTTTGCATGCTCCTTTTCAAAGCGTGTTGTCTCCGCAGTGGCCTTTTCAGTAGCTTCTATCTTTTGTTAGGTAGCCTTCTACGCATGATTGCCTTCTCTTTTTCTTTCCTCTTTTTCGTAGTAGAGGTTTGCGTGGAGGATATTTCTCCTACTTTTCTTGTTCCAACATCCAATTGGATAGGCTCATGCCACTCTGGTGGCCATCCAACCACAACCTCCTATGCATCTGATACGAACACTAAATAAGGTAGCTTGTGCCATACCTTTTTAGGGTCTCTCCTCGTGCAGATCTAGACATTGTGAAAGTATGCCTTAAATTCTGCAAAGGCCCTTAGCTGCTCGAACAAGGTGGGAGATAACCTTGGTCTCTAGTTTATAGCTGTGTGGATGTCCATTTCCATGAGTACCCAAAAAACCTTGGATTTTGTAATCGGTCCATGTCGTTTGTCTGCCACAGTGAAGCAAACTTCGCTGCCTCTGGGAGGGTCTCATTTAGTGGGGGGAACTAAATGTCCTCGGGAAGCCTCCATGCCACCAAAACAATTAGAAATAAGAGATAAGCATAGTGGAATGACTAGCTCTTCTCTTGTGCCTTGCGATAGTTTGCCAAAAATTCTCTACAAAGATACTGGGCCCAGTTATACTAGACCCTGTTCACACACTGTGTGACTAATGAAATAACTGGCGCAAGCACTTCATCTGTGCGACACTTCCACATTATCTTTCCTGCTAGGATCTGCACTGCAAATTATACCACCTGGTTTGTTATGGAGTAGATAGAATATCTGCACTTTCCCTTTACAACCCCAAACTCGGTCTTCATGCAATCTGGGAGTTGTTTTTCATTGGGTTTGTTCGCAAACTCCTTTTCTGAGTCTTCTCCTTTATATGGTAGCTTAGTAATCCGATGGATTAAAATATCTGTGATGGGGATAGGCTCACCTAGCCATAAAAACACATCATGCACTAATGTCAGGAACTGTCACGCACACATCGTATTGATGTTGGAGCGGTGAAAATGGGGTACGAATAGCATGTGCAATAGTCCCACCAGCTGAACTCCTATGACCCATTTCCTCAGTTCCAACTTTGTGACCCCTGTTTCTTCATAGTATATGTGGGACATATACTGATTTGTAGCTAAATTTGGGAATTTCTCCTGGTTAGCAAGGTCCTAATCTTTGATATTTAACACTGGTATGCACGCTAAGAGCGTACCCTCAAATGGAACTTCAGCTGGGAGTAGTGGCATAGAAATGGTAAATTTGTTGGAATCGGGGTCTTTAGTCACCCTCTTCTGTCCTTTTCATGGAGGCACATATGCCAGAAGCATAGTGATTGGTTCAGCGTCCTCGGCATCCAACTCCTCAATCCCCTGGTGGAGTTCCTCTTCGTCTAGATCTAGGGGAACAAAAGGTTTCTTTTGTTTTCCCATTTTTCCCTTCTACTGCACCTCCTGCGGGTGCTTTTTTGGCTAGTGGCACACTAGTTCTATGACCAACTTCTTTTGCTTTAGCTTAGAAGTAGACTTCTTTGGCCTATGCAACCTTGGCGTCGTAGCTATTGTTGGTGTAGTTTTTATGCGTGCAACTTTCGGAGCTGGGGCCTCAAACACCGCGGCCTCAGAACTCATAGGCTCAGATATCCTCTCCAAATAAACTCGGTGCAATGTATCAGAATAATGAGCTAGCCCTGGGTGCTTGAACAAAACCTCCCAATCTTCTCGGTGCATGCAAGAAATTCATAGACAACAAAGTGTTTCTTTGTAGACCAACAAGACATACTTATAGCAATTTTTGGATTCAAATCCGACTGTTCCCTCCATAAATTTGTCATAAATGCACCTTTGGTGGCAGATTTTCAAAGATTTTCACCTTAATTGCCGCCTACCCGCTCCTTCTAATATGATTTTCTTAGTCCAATAAACTACAGTGACTCCAACGACTAGTTTTGGGATGGGCTGCACGACACCCTGCTCCATGGTGCAGCGTTCTGAGCGTAGCTTCATCTGGTGCACCCTCGACAATCTTTGCGCAACATACTTGCTGCCTTGTCCTCTCAGCTGGGCAGTGTAGTTTATAGTCCTATGCTCCCTTGAAATTGCCTGGAGCACTAGGATTTTCTTACTTTCATATAGTCATTGTGTAGGGGCAGGATCCCCCGTATACAACTTCAACCAGCTCCCATTCACTTTTCCTGGAAAAGGTTCACCATTCAACTTTGTGAGCTGAACTGCGCCACCCTCTATAATTTCCTTGACAATATATGGTCCTAACCAATGCATCTGGAATTTACCTAGAAATTTGGTGAACTTGCTATCGTATAACAACACAAGATCATTTATCTTGAAAGTGTGAAGCTTGATATGGTGATCATGCCATGATTTTTCATGTTCCTTCTATACTTGTTGGTGGAATCCCGCTAGAAATTGGTCCTCCTCTAACTCCATTAGTTGCGCGAGTCATTCCTCCAAGGCCTCACGATCTGCCATATCTGTCAAAGCTGCTATGCACAGACTAGGTACAATGTATTCCATAGGCATCACCACTTTGACGCCATAGACCAATCTGAATGACATTTTCCCTGTCAGCTTCTTATAGGTTTTCTTATAGGCCCATAGTATTGCAGGTACGCACACATCCCAGTCATTCCACTACACATTACATACCTTTGTCAATGCATTCTCCAAGGTTTTGTTAAAAGCTCTGACTGTCCCATTTGCCCGCGGGTGATATGGTGTGCTCTTCTGATGGTAAACCTGAAATTAATCTATCATTGCTCTAATTGTCTCATCCAAAAAGTGTGTTCCCCTATCACTCATTAATACTTTCGGGCATCCAAACCGCGTTAAGACATATTCAAATAAGGACTTTGATGTAGTAACCATTGTACAATCCTTTAATGGCTATGCTTCTGCCCATTTGGTTAAATATTCCATTACAGTGATAATGTAGCGTGCACCCGTTTTCTTTCTAGGTGGCTGAATTGGCCCAATAAAATCGATCACTCATTTCTCAAATGCCTGCAAAGATACTTGAGGATGTAGCGGCAGTTCGTCCCTCTGTGGTGGTCTGCCAACCCCTTGACATGCATCACATGCCTTACAATATGCTTTGGAATCCTTGTGCAATGTTGGTCACCATAATCCTACGCGCAAAATAATTTGTGTGATTTCGTTTCCTAAATAATGGCCTCCCACATCTCCCCCACAAGATTCAGTGAGAATACTATTGCGCTCAAATTCCAGCACATATCTCCGCAATAATTCATCTGCCCCCATTTTGTACAAATGTCCCACAATGACCGAAGAATCTGTTCCACGAACTACTAGTTCTTTCTTCTGCTGAGATGTATATCCTTCAGGCACCATCCCTATAGTTAAGAATTGAATAATGTCAGCAAAATGATCATCTGCTACACGTACCGTAAAGAGTTGCACGTTTGATAATCCTTCCTCCAAATTACTGGGTTCTTCACTTGTTTCAATCCTCGACAGATGGTCTGGACTGACGTTCAACCAACTGGGATACACAATAACTTCAAAATCATATTCCTAAAATAATAACAACCACCTACAAAGCTTTCCCCCCAACAAAAGCTTATTGAACAGGTAATTTAGGGTAGAATTATTTGTATACATCTTGAAACGCCCCCCTAATAGATAATGCATGAATTTCTACAGTGCGTAGACCATGGCCAACCCTTTGCACTCTGTCATTGAATAAATTTTTTCAGCCTTTGATAACTTCCTACTTGCGAAGGCTATAGGATGGTCCAATTCACCTTCGCCTACCTATTTTAGTACTACACTTAGCGCAATGAAAGAAGCATCCACATGTACCTGAAATTCCTTCTTCCAATCGGGGAATACCAGGATTGGCGCAGTCACCATTTTTTCTTTTAACACATCTAAGCTACGCTGAAATTCCTCATCCCAACAGAGTGTCACATCCTTCTTTAACAGTTTTTCCATTGGCACGGTAATTTGAGCATAGGCTTTAATGAATTTTCTATAGTATCCAGTGTGTCTAAGTATCGTGTGCAATTGCTTGACATTCCTAGGAGCTTCCAAGTTCACAATTACAATGATCTTTGTAGGTTCCACCATCAATCCTTGCTTATAGACAACATGACCCAAGAAGATCCCAAAAGGAACACAGAATATACATTTTTTCAAATTCATTGCAATTTGGTATCTTCGACACGTATCCAACATAAGGCACAGACTTGCTACATGGTGTTTTACCAATCCAAACATAGTCCAGTCATCGAAGTATACTTCTAGAAACTTATGAATGAATTCTTTGAATGCTGCTATGACTACGTGGGAAAATATTGTAGGCATGTTCTTCAATCCAAAAGGCATAACAGTGTACTGAAAGCAACCCCACTCTATCGTGAAGGTGGTTTTGCTTCGATCCTCTGGTGCAATATTAATTTGATGATAACCAGAAAACCCATCAGTAAAGGAATAGGCCTCCTATCCTCCAACATTTTCTAAAACTTCATTTGTAAATGGTGTTGGAAATGGATCATGAACACATGCATCATTCAACTTCTGCAGATCTACACAAATCCTTATTTCACCCTTTTGTTTCTTCTCTTGGACTACCATCGGGCTCACCCAATCAGACTCTTCAACAGGTTCTATAATTCCAGCATCCAACATTTTATCCAACTCTTGGCGAACCTTCTCCTTATACTTAGGATTAAGGCAATAAGACCTCTGCTTGACAGGCTTCACATCCAGCTTCAAAGTGATCCGCATAACACCCAAATCACCAAGTATACCCTTTAAATATGAAAACTTAGTGGGGAAGAGATCCTAGTACTTGCAAAGTAATTCAACAACTTTGTCTACTGTAGTGTCGTCCCAATGATCTCCAATCTTCACGAAATTTGGTTCATCCTTAGTGCTAATGTTTACTTGTTTGGTTTTCAAAGTGTGAAGATGTTTGGGTTCTCTACCTGTGGTCCTTCTATTATGTGATGCCCTTCTGTTTCTAGAATATTGATATTCCCCGGGTCTTCTTCCTCCTGTTTAGCGGTCACATTATAAAATTCCAATGCGTGGCGCAGTTGGGTGCTCCAATCAGGTTGGGTCCATTCCATAGGTTGCTTTGGCATCCTAAACATAACCGCTTTAATCTCTTGAAGCACTTCGTCAATGCTTTCAAACCCATCCTTGAAGCTGAAAGTCAATAAGAAACATTCTCTCAATACATCCATTCCGTGGTATTGTGGCGGAGTTCTGTTTAGAGATACCAGTTCATGGGGATTGTATTCCAAGGTATGACAAAATATATGTAGCCATTCTAGCTACAGTTCTGTCGCCCACGCCTTAGTCCACTTCACCAGGCTATCGTGTGGATCATCCTTCCCACTATACTTCTTAGTCATCCTTGTATTAGCATGCCCAAATTGTAACTTCATCATTCACTTGTAATCCTTCCATCCAGTGAAACTTCCCTTATGCATACCCTGCCATTGTGCAGGTGTAGCGTAGTGCCATCTCTAGTGCTTGTATTCTAAGGTATGACAAAATATATGTAGCCATTCTAGCTACGGTTTTGTCGCCCACGCCTTAGTCCACTTCACCAGGCTATCATGTGGATCATCCTTCCCACTATACTTCTTAGTCATCCTTGTATTAGCATGTCCAAATCGTAACTTCATCATTCACTTGTAATCCTTCCATCCAGTGAAACTTCCCTTATGCATACCCCGCCATTGTGCAGGTGTAGCGTAGTGCCATCTCTAGTGCTTGAAAGCAGTGATCTTCAGAGACTTCGCACTCAAATTCAACTAAAAACATATCTACGTCAGTCAACCCATCATAATAAGGTAGCTTTCTTACCTCCGATGAAACACAACACAGTGACTTCATCATCATATTGCATCGCAATGTATATACTTCATGTAAGCAGTTCTACCAATGCTCTAATTCCTCATCGGAGTCAGAAGTGCATGAACTCTCCCGGTCCCATGTGATCCGTCCATCCACCATTGGGTTGATGCAATCCTGATCTTGCACTGTTATCTTGTATATTTGATCCAGCTCATCGTCACTTTCTACATAATCGCGCATGGGTTCGGTATAGCGCGCTCCTTCCATAGGATCTAGTGGAACTATGACCCTAAGCAACTTCTTTTCAAAGGTCATTTTCTTCTTCTTCAAATTAATGATCCCATTCATATCAATAGCCCAATCGATTCTTAGGAACGTGGGTTAGGGATTACTGTCATCGATAATTTCTGTAACTTTGAAGTACGCTAATGCACTCGGACCTTCATATCAACTGTCACTCCATACAATCATGCCACGGGGATGATTTTCTGTTGATTTTCCTTCCATATCTGAATTGGAGACCACTGTAGCTCAGGTCTCCCCATCCTTTCCCATGTTTGTTTCGGTAGAACATTCACGTCGAACTCCAGATCCAAAATTACCTGGTCCATTTAGTAATCGCCTATCTACATTGTTAGCCACATCTCATGGCCTATTCGTGCCTTATGATTACCAATCTTTCTTACCACATGTTGTTCATTAGGGATATTTTCTTCAATGGAGAATTTATTTATTAATTCTTGCAGACCTTCCACAAACTTTCTGTTGCACAGTAACTTCATGCAAGTCTTCAAAATATAGTGAGTATGGAAGGATCAACCTCTTGTGTTGTACTCGTCTCTGGTTTCTTTTCCTGGCTTCCTGAGGTGGAGGTCTCCGCGAAGCTCTTATTTTCTTCCATGAATGTTTCCTTAGCACAATTAAGGTCAAAGGCGACTTCTTTCTCATGAGATTTATAGACCCATCTGTCTTCCTCAGACTGCTTACCTTTATCTGCGTCGGTCGTCATACCACTTCTTAGTAGAATATTAATGCTCTGGTCTTCCTCATGGGGCTCAACCCTCATCATTTGTAAATTTTGTGTAGGTTGTTGAGGCTACGTTTTCTTCTCTTTCATTTTAGCTATTAGCATCAAACAGTCTTCTATGGCATGGTCGAATTGTCTATAGTATCGACACAAAGGTTTGATTCGGGAAATCTCACATGAAGTGCCTTGAATCTTCACAGTTGTAGCAGATAATATGACCACGACCTCTACCAGGTCCTCCTCCTCATCCTTGTCTTAAGCCTTGAAAATTCCTACACACTCCTCCTACACCTTGATATGGAGACCAAGTTTTTGCTGGCATACAGTAAGTAGGGGTTCTTTCCATCATTAGATCATAACTCCGATAGTGGCACTCATCATGGCCCACAGATTTACAAAAATTGCAAAACAGTTGCTGGGGTGTCTAAACGAACTTCTGAAGTAAGTGGCAGTTATCCGTCGCATGTTGCCCAGTAACTTGACAAATGGCACACCATGGCCCAGCTCCCATGCTTGGCCCAGCTGGGGGTTCTAGCTTCAGGGGGACTGCCCTCCCATAAGATAATTCGTGTATACCAGAAAATGATCTTTATCGTGTCTGTGGCCCTTTCACTTCAAGCACCATACCTCTGTGTGCACTTCTAGCTTAGACTCCTCTTTCTTTAGACTCTGTAATTCTAGGTGCAGGCTCTCTAACTGTGAGTAGATCTGTTGTACCACCAGGTTCGTATCCTGAATAGGTGATGCGTGCAACCTCATCACGATCTCTAAGGCTTCTACCTACATTGCTATCTTCTGTTGTGATAGAGGTATTCTTAAGGGCGGCAAAAGTGTTGCTATAAACCAGTTGCGATGTTGGGTATATTATATTTGCATGTTAGCTTGCTTGATCTAGAAATTTAACCTCTGATCAGAGTCCCAAGGTGTCTCATCGATTCTCATTTGGATCTCCTTAAATTCAATTACTGAATGTGCCTCCGATTTAGGATTACTAAATTATTTTTTCAGAGCTGTCTGAGTCTCTTCTAACGATGCCTAAGGATTATTAGTGCAATACTTAATGAGCCAGGTTAGTGTGTGATCCTACAAGGCGGTAACTAGTTGTGACTTCTTTATATTATCATCGGTGACCTATTTCACTGTCCATACACCATTCACAACAAACCAAAATTGCTTCGGATCTTCACTTCCTATTCCTTTGAATATTGACATCTTCATCGCAATTGCCATGATGAATGGTGGAGGTGGAGGTGGAGGATGTGAAGGCATAGGTGTATGAGGTGGAGGTGGAGGCGGAGGTGGAGTGGATGGATGAGATATCCTTGGAATACCCTAAGTTATTAACTGAACGACACTTCACAGCATAGTCAGCACTGTCCCTTCGTCATCACTTGAAGGAGGTTCAATCAATGGACTATACTCTGGACCTGTCTGTCACTTCTTCTATAGAATATTCCACTTCGCATAACTCTAAACATCAAGGTAATGGCATTACCTGCTTTTCACATAATAGAATTTTAATCCAATTATTCAATGACCTTAAGTACTCACCTCGCGGTCCTTTGAAGAATCTTCTCTCCGCTTCAATATAGCTAACTGATGTGTCAACTGCAAATTCAGTAACAACTCCTCCCAGAATTCTATCAAACCAATGATTGACAACCAGCGTGATCTTATTTTCAGATGCCTCTAGTCGCCACACCAATTCTGGAGTCCACACTATAGGACTATCGAGCTTCCACCTCCCTTGAATGTATGTCAATTTAGCTAACCACTCATATAACTCACATGGAAAAGTGTAAAAGAAAATTCCGTGTATCTCTTAATACAAATACCTATTCAACCAATCCTCCTTCAACAAGAGTGGATTCTTGTTTTCTTGAGCCGAAAACTCATGAATCTTCTGATCTAACCACTTTTCAATCTCTTTCTTAGTCACATTCCAATAATGCAACATGAAAAATCTCTTAAGAAGATTTCGGTAATGGAAACAAAACCTTTTTTTGGCTTAAGGGTTCCTGACCCAAGTTCAGAGTTAGTTGCGACAACCAACAAAACCTTGTACTACTGGCCCTTTCAGCAGCAACCTACATAGCGCAGGTCGCAGTCTCACCCGAAGCAGTATTGGGGGATGCAAGAACCAAGTTTTTGCATCCAGAGATTAATGTGATGTCTTTTAGTGCCTTAGATCTACTTCCATGCAGATTTATCCTTCCAAGAGAGTTAAAGCTCCTAATTCAGCCTTATATACCTTAAATTCTTCTCGGGATCAACCAATTGCATTAATCAAGCCCTAACAGGATATGTTTGCTACTTCCGTGCAATTGAACAAGTCTTCTAGGGCTTCTAAGAACTAGACCTACCATCGCACAGACCTATCTTCCTTATCTAAACTAAACCAAAATAGATTTAGATCTTCGTGAATATAATTCAATTATGTTGTTAAGCATAAACATGTTTATTTAACCCAATTCACATGGAGAAAACACATTGAATTACATAAACAACAGTGAAGGTAACATAACAATTAAACAGATAGATGCAAGTGTTTCCAACCCAAAATCAGTGTTTATTAATCATAATCTTTCCAGCACAGACTTCAACTACCTTGTGCACTCAGCTACAGGGGTCCACGCACTCAGCTATGGACTCTTCCAGGTCTCCGCGCACTCAGCTGCAAAGCCTTTTCTTTGCTTACTGACGGGAACATACCTTCCTATCTATCAAACCCTTATAACATCATTCATTCCTTCATACTTCTTGTATAATTATCTTTATCGTTCGCTAAGACTCATCTATTTATAGTCTTCCTAATACAATACCATGGCCCCTGGCTCATGGGTGAGTCTTCAAAACCGCCTATCACTTACCCAAACAAGGGGCTAAGGCCCCTGTGACTCTTGAGTAGCTACGTGCTCTGCATCCATATTTCGCAGAGACTTTACATTCGTTACAAAATTATTTACAAAAAATGACTAAATTAATTCAATTATACCCCTTGGGACCCCATCCCAACACATGGCCTACCAATAAAGGAGGTATGAGTTAAAATATGAAAACATCACACTTGGCCAAAAATATCCTTATTTTTGTGGTTGTTGTTTAAAATAAAACTTTATCATGGGATGAAATTCTAAAACGGAATTATCAAGGGCTATCTAGATTCCCTTTATGCCTTCTCCACTTGGAAAGTCCAGTGCATCTCTTCAATAACTACACCTTTTCCACCTACCTTTAGGTACACTTAGAAGATCATCTTTCTTACTCAGATAGATACCCCCTCACCATTCACAGCACCATCATTAATTGGCAAAAATGTGCCTTATCTAACCCAGTTCTTAACCACATACGGATGCTCACTCCTATAGAAATTAATGTGTATATTCAAAACTAATCATGGAATTTACTAAATCACAAGACTCAAAGCTACTCTACTAATATGCAGAATTTAACTCACCATCTAGAACAAAAATCATAGACATGTAAAAGGAAACATGACACATGCACAAAGATTTATCTAGGGGAAATCAAATTCTGAAAATCCCTTCCCATCTGTATTGTATTAATTAGAGAATATAGATGAAATACACATGCTTGCTCAAGCCTAAGCACAAATTGTAAGTGTATAGTCTATCCCTCTGCTTGACTGACTAACTATGGCCAAAACTTAGCCAATTTTCAAGCCCTCTAAGCTCCTATTTCCTTGTGTTGTTCCTTGGGGATATTAGCCCCTATTATTGGGGAAATTCCCTCTATTGAATTGTGCAATTTCTCTAGGTCCTTCCTCTGACTGCATGCACCACCAATACACATGGGAATAGTCTACAAACTTTAGTACATTTCCTTGGAATCTCCATCTCAACTGGGTAACTTGAATTATCTACATAAAACATGTATTTTGGGTTGATTGATCACTGAGTGTGGTTGAAGTTCCACTTCCACAACTTGACCTCCACTTATTCTTCTGACAATTAAAACCTTTAACTAACAATAGCTCAATTTAACTAAAATAGATTGCTACAAATTAGGAATCAATCATACTGAAATGAAATTAATCTTCCCTAACTCAAATTAACTAAGTTAACTAAGTGATAAGCGCCATGTCACCTCAATTAAATAACTCCAAGGTTTCTATTGAAATAGAAATTCAAGTTTTCTCTAAGGCAATGTTAAACTAAAATTTTCTTGCTGCATTTTCAACATTCCCTCTAGCCAAGAAAGGGATTATCAACCACCCCTATCCTGCACCTGTGGAACTCAAACTTCCCTCTTGACAAGGCCTTTTTCAAAATATCAACATCTTGTTCCTCTGTCAGAATGTACTGCAACAACATCATCCACCTCTGCACACAATCCTGTAAATGGTGATACCAAATATCAACATGCTTGGATCGATCGTGAAAAACAATATTTTGAGAGAGTTCAATGCAACTTTGATTATCACCGTAAATCACAATTGGATCCATGATCTGACCAAATAATCCAACATGTATCTTTCTCTTCTAAATCGCCTCACATGTTGCTTGACTTGCAACCATGTATTTTTCTTCTGTCGAGATGAGTGCCACAGATCTTTGCTTCCTAATATACCAAGAAATGGCTACGGACCCAACACTGAAAATTCCACCTAATGTACTCTTTTAGTTTGATGGACTCCCTACCCAATCTGCATTTGTGAAGCCACATAGCTTCACTCCCTCTTTCCATTTGTACCATAGTCCAAACTGGGTAGTGCTTCTGAGGTACTGTAGAAAATTCTTAGCTACCCTCCAAAATATTTTGGTTAGACTAACCATAGCTTGGCTCAACTGGTTGACTGTAGCAGATATTTGGTTGGGTTTTCGCAATATACATGAGTGAACCTACCAACTGTTGGTAAATAGTAGAATCCACTTCCTCACCTAAAGTGGTATCCTCTTTCCTCTAGTTGGTCGCTAGAGGAGTCTCCATGGGTTTTCATCTGTCCATATGGAACCTCTGAAGTATCTCGTTGGCATAATTTCCCTGAGAGACAAAAAATTCCCCATCACCTTGCCATACTTCCAATCTAAGGAAGTAGTGCATGACACCCATTTCCTTCATCTCAAACTCTCTTACAAGGTCCTCCTTGCAATATTAGATCAACTTCTCATCACCAGTCAAAAATCAAGTCATCAACATATAAGACAATAATCAACAATTTACCTTCTATCAAAATATGATAGAGCTTTGCATCCGCTTCACTTTTGTTGAAGCCCAAAACAGTGAGTTAACTATTGATCTTAGTGTACCAAGCATGGGGTTATTTCTTGAGACCATACAACACTCACTTGAGTATGCACACATGAGACTCTCGATAAAAAGTCTCGAAGCCTTCTGGTTGCCCAATATACACCTCCTCCTCAATAACTCCATTGAGGAATTTTGTTTTCACATCCATCAAGTGGATCTTCCACCCCATATGTGCATATAGAGAAAGTATTGATATGATAGATGAGTACCTTGCTACAGGAGAAAAGGTCTCGTCATAGTCAATCCCCTCAACCTGAGAGTACCCCTTGGCCACAAATCTAACCTTGTACTTTTCTATGCTTCCATCTGTTGCATGCTTCACCTTGAAGATCCATCTTGAACCCACAGCTGATTTGTCTATTGGTCTTGGGACCTCTTCCCAAACACTATTGTTTACAATGGATTCATACTCCTCCACCATTGCATCAACCAATATAGGTTACTCTACTGCTTCCTCAAAAGAGGATGGCTCAGTCTCTACTAGCTCAATCATTAGATCCATGTAGCAAGTGTACCAATATGGCGACCTTCTATTCCTACACTAATTGAAGGATCACCCAAATTCTCACTCACATCCTGCATAATTTTCTCAACTTCTCTGGTCCTTTTCCTGCCTTCTTTGGATGGCTCTACTTGAGTGGCTATCTCCACTCTCTTACCCTCAACTTGTGGTTGCTCCACAAGATCCCGAGGCTCCTCCTTTGGAGCTAAAATATCCTCCTATTGTAGGATCTAAAGCTACCTCTCAAGAGAGCACCACCTTGATTTGTCATCATAAAATTTTACATCCCTTCACACAACTGTTATTACGAGGGATGGAAAGTACACATGGTAGTTGAGGAGTTTCTGTGTAACCCACAAATACCCCCAATTCTGTTGTTGGCTCTAGATTCTTCCTTGATTCTTTGGAGACATGGTAGTAAACAAAGGCTCCAAAAATGTTGAAGTGTGACACATCCAACTTCCTCCGTGAGAAAGCCTCCTACGATGTAATCGTGCTAAGAATATGATGACGACTCCTATTTTCCAAATAGACCATTGTGTTGCATGCTTCAACCCACAAGTGTAGAGGTAGGATTTGGTCATGCACCATCGCCCTTGCTACTCCCACAATGCTATCATTATTTCTCTAAGCCACCCCATTCTGTTGTGGTTTGTAGGGTGCTTTAGACTCTCGTCAAATGCCTTCTTTTGCATAGAAATTTTTAAACTCATTCGACACATACTCATCTCCATTATCGCTCCTGAGAGCCTTCACCTTCTTGCTTGTTTCTTTCTCAACCAATGCCTTGAACTCCACAAACTTGGAGAATGTTTCATCCTTCTTCTACATGAAGAATATCCAACACTTATGTGAGAAGTCATTAATAAAAATGACAAAATATTTGTGGCCGGTAGCGGAGGTTCTCGAAAATGGTCCATAGACATCAAAGTGGATCCTTTCAAGGATTGCATTCGCTCTGCTATCCTGATCATGGAACGTGGATTTTGTGTACTTCCATTCTGCTGATCTAATGTTATTTTGGGGAGGTTTTTGGTTATATTCTACATGATATTCAAAGCACCATGATGCAATGGCCAAGTATTCTATGCCAAATTTCACAAGCATTGTGGATTTTCACCTTCTCTACCTGTGTGATCAATGCAGCATAATCCTCCACATCTAGCTTGTACAAGTTCTTCATGAAAACCCTGATTTAATTCACCTGTCTCATGGCTATGTGTCCTAGAAAGTGCTTAGGAGTGCCTTGATTTTGTTGAATATCACATCATAACCATAGTCTTCCAAAACTGCAACAGAGACAAGATTCTTCTTTAGACCCAAAATAAACATCACATCCTTGAGTCTGAGAGGCGATCCCGACTCCCTCTGAAAGGTGACTGTATCAATCCCAGTCGTTTTGTACCTTCCATCATCTCCCATCTATATGTGCATATGGAAATATTTCTCCTCCAAATCATTGAAAAATATCTATTTCATGTCATATGGAATGAGGCACCACTATCTAAGTACCACATGCTCCCCATGACTATGTTGGACATGCATGAAATGAGAGTAAAATCAAGCTTGAATTGTGAAGCCAGAGCTTCACCTGCTACTCCTCCTGAGGTATTCTTGCTTGTATTATTATATGGACACTTCGTGGCATATTGCATAAATTCATGACAATGAAATCACTTGATTCTGGACAAGTCTTTCTTCTTTCCCCCTTGACTAGATTTTTCTTTAGATTGGGATTTCTTCCCTTTCCCTTTCTTTGCATTTCTAGCCAAGGCACAATTTTCTTCATCCTTTCCCTTGGATGAAGTCTCGTCTCTAGTATTCAGTGGTATTTCCTCTTGTACTAAATCAGACCATAGGCATTCCCAATTCGGTAGTTTCTCCCTCCCATTCACCAAATCTTGGTAGATGTGCTAGCTCTTGGGAAGGCCTAAACGGGCTAGGCTCACCAAATCATCCTCTGCAATAGTAACACCAACTTGACCAAGTTCATCATGACATTGTGTTAAACAGGAATGCAAAAAATTACAAATATAACCATAAATACAAAGCTACAACAGAAATAACACTTCATTACATTAATATCAAATACCGAAGTATGCTTACAAATAGAATGGAAATAATACTAGCTCATGCGATGGTAGCTTATCTGTGAGAAGAGATGTGGCGGCTACATACCTCTAAACTCAGTTAAAATGATGCTCAAGGGACTTTTTATTATTGAACAATAAGATAAAACCCTAAACAACCAAAACCGTAACCCGAGGAGATGTAACAACAAGAGTTTATGAGCCTTGTTGGGGTTAGTTGGGCAGCCAACTTGCTGGGGTCGTAACTTGGTCATATTATCTCCATTTGATGTGCATGATACCTTGTTGGAAAGATATCTTCAAGGACTACATATACTAATATGATTGCTATATCAATAAATGAGGCTATTTTTCCATAAAAAAAAGTTGTTTAGGGCCTCAAAACAGCTTCGGAAGTTTAGGACCCGAAAAACTGCCAAAAATAGTAAACTGTGCTACAATTAAGGAAACAGATGAAAATGACTGGGGGGTCTAGGTGGAATAGGCGGGTGGCCACCAATATTCACCTGGATCATTCCTCCCCCCTTAGGAAGCAATGGTACCCATTGTGTGCAAAGCCCCCATGAGGTGAGGAAATTTCTATTGAACCTAGTCCCTGGTGAGATGTTCTGCAATCTCTGATGTGTCCAGTAATGGTGGGGAAAATGGTAAAGGGCGGTCCACATTGAACACTCGATGCAAGCCAAGGAATGGTGAATTTTTTGCTCCAAAGCATTGTTTCCCATAGCCTTGGTAATGGTGTAAGGACCATATTAGAGTGGTTTGAGCTTTCGATGGGCCCTTGTAAGGCGTTCTTTTTGCAAATGCAACTAGAATTTGTTGCCCACCTCAAACTTGTGTGGCACCTAATGTTGATCATGTCGCTACTTTTAGTTGGCATTTTCCACAATGGAGTGGCGATAAATTGGCCCATTGGGTAGAGGTGCTCCGGGAGTCAGATCGAATGAATGCTTGACCTGACAGTGCAACGATACCCTTGTGGGTGAGGAGAAGATGTCCATGTATTATTTCACGACTGTATCCACCTGCTTCTGCTACATGGAGGAATCCTTCCCAGGGGCCATGGATTTGGCTATGATCTTCCCCTTACTTTGAGAGTGAACCAGAAAGAAAATAAATTTCCTAGCTTGGGAGATGATCTTGCTACATTTCTTTGCAGAGATCAAAGAGGTGGCGGTATGTGGGGCTACCTCCGGTATCCTGTATAACCTATTACCCAAAGAAATAATCATATAGCGAGGTCTAGACTCATATACAACATGTCACTTCCATAAGTATGGTTTTCCTAATAATACATCATAAACGCCGAGAGGAACAACATCACACAATACCTCATATGTGAAGGGCTTGATGTTGTAGGGAAGGAAGCACTATTGGCTGATTCAAATATCTCGCCCTTGGTGAAACCACCTGATGTGGTATGGTTGCAAGTGTGGTATGGTCAGTAGGCCTAGCTACTTCACGACCTCTGCTGAAATGAGGTTCTTTTGGCTACCATTGTCAACAATGAATTAGAGCGGCGAACCCTTCACCCACATTTGTAAGTGGAAAAGATGCTCGCCCTCCTTTGGATCTTTGGGCTCATTCTTTTGTATCTTGGCGGTGGCAATAGTGGCGCTGGGCTCCACATCAATAATATGCTTCCCTTTTTCATTCATCTGGTTGGGTTTTGACTCAGGGTGGGAACATGCATTTGATTTTGAAGCCTTCAACTCGGCCACTAGCGACTTCTTGGCCTGACACTCACTTGTGTTGTGAGTGGGGCTCTTATGGAACTCACACCACTTTCCTATGTCCTTCTTTGACTTTGTGGTGGTGTTCTTTTCTTGTAGCTTCAACGGGTTGTCCTGGGTCACCCCACCTTGGTTTTGTCATTTGTTCTTCAGATTTGTAGATCCAAAGTATCGCTTCTTTTGTTTAAACTTATGCTCGATCTTGACAGCGTATCGGTATGCCATGCCAAGCGAGGAGATGTCCAGGAGCTCCATCTCATCCTGGATGTACTTGTGTTGGCAGTTGCAGTATTTGAGTATCAAATGCCACTCAGAATCCTTGATACCCAACTTTGTGCAAAGAGTATGAAAAATATTGGTAAACTCCGACACGTCTTGGTCCCTTCCTTGCCGCAACGTGGTCCACTTTATGTATTTATCCTCATAGCTTTTGACAAGGTATTACTGCTCCTTAATGGCATCCCGGAATGAATTCCAAGTGGGTGTGCTGAAAATAGTGAGGCCGTACTTTCATCCTTCTGCTCGCAATAGGTTTCCCACCAGTCCTTGACGTGGGGGGTGGCTTTGAGAAGTGTAAAATTGATCTTTTCTCAGCTAGAAAAATCATGAATAGAAAAATATACTTCTAACATATTTAACCATTTATCTACAACATCCTCTTCTATCTGACCCTAAAATATGGGAATGTCAAAGTTAACTTGTACCTTAAAGGGTGTGGCACTTTCAGAGTAGCTGCTGGAAGTAGAAGTGTTGCCCCTGGGTAACCGTTGAAGGATCTGGGAAAAGTTGTCCATCATCGCGTTCCTTTGTCACTCGAGCGCTTCTTCAAGAAAGATTTTGATAGGATCTCTAGTCCCCTCATCTTTCTTTTCATCTCCCAAGGGAGGTCGTCGGGATTTGTGAGACTAGTCTTGCAAAGGTTCGACCAGTTCAAGCCCTAACTCCTTATATCTTGACTTCATTGGGGACATGCAAAGAAAAACAGAGAAAGAGCAGATCGCTCTGATATCACTGATCTAGATTTAAATAGGAATGCAAAAAATTACAGATATAACCACAAATACAGAGATGCAACCGAAATAACACTTCATTTCATTAATATCAAGTACTGAAGTATGCTTACAAACAGAATGGAAATAAGACTAGCTCAGGCGATGGTAGCTTATCTCTGAGAAGAGATGTGGCGGCTACATTCCTCTCAACTCAGTTACAATGAGGCTCAAGGGCCTTTTTATTATTGAACAATAAGAGAAAACCCTAAACAACCAAAACCCTAACACGAGGATATGTAACACCGAGAGTTTATGGGCCCCGTTGGGGTTAGTTGGGAAACCAACTTCCCGGGGTCATAAATTGGTCATATTATCTCTGTTTGATGTGTATGATACCTCATTGGAAATATCTCTCTGAGGAATACAACTACTAATGTGATTTCCATAGCAATCACTGAAGCTATTTTGCCAAAAAAACATCGTTTAGGGCCTCAAAACGGCTTCAGAAGTTCAAGACCCGAAAAAATGCCAAAAATAGTCAATTGTGCTACAATTAAGGAAACATATGAAATTAACTAGGGGGTCTATGTGGAATAGGTAGGTGGTCACCAATATCCACTTGGATCAAAGGCACCGCTATATAAGTACCACATGCTCCCCATCATTATGTTGGCCATGCATGAAATGAGAGTAAAGTCAAGCTTGAAGTGAAGCCAGCGCTTCACCTGCTGCTCCTCTTGAGGACTTCTTGTTTGTCATCTTATGTGGACACTTCGTGGCATACTGCATGAATTCATGACAATGAAATCACTTGATTCTAGACAAGTCTTTCTTCTTGCTCTCTTGACTAGATTTTGCTTTAGATTGGGATTTCTTCCATTTCCCTTTCTTTGCATTTATAGCGAAGGCACAATTTTCTTCATCCTTGCCCTTGGGTGAAGTCTCGTCTCCAGTATTCGGTGGTATTTCCTCCTGTACTAAATTAGACCATAGGAATTCCCAATTTGGTAGTTTATCCCTTCCATTCACCAAATCTTGGTAGATGTACTAGCTCTTGGGAAGGCCTAAAAGGGCCAGGCTTACTAAATCATCCTCTATAATAGTAACACCAACTTGACCAAGTTCATCACAATGTTGTGTTAACCTACTTAGGTATTACAGAATGGTCTCGTTCTTTTGCGTCTTCATATTTCAAACTTTATCCTTGAGTTCCAACTTCCTGTGGTCACTACTATTATGGAACAGATATGTATGCTTACCACATTGCATAGAGAGTCTTTCCCATGGACATTTGAGACAATATGGTCTCGTACTCCCTCCAATATGATTCTCCTCGCCTTGGCTACACACTTCTTCCATTCTGCTAGATCTTGAGTATCATATGTTGCTAGTTTCGAGATATCATTATCGATATATTCCTTCAATCAATTATCTTCGAGCACTGTGTAGAAAATCTTGTAGATTCACAAGCTAATGCAATTTTCTAAAGCAAGAGACAAGAATCTACTTCTACCCTTTACAACAGAAGCCCATAAACATCAAGCAAACAATAATCAATAGAGGAAGAGAATCAAAGGCACATAACACAATATATATCCGGGGAAAGCCACAACTCAAAACCCCACTATCTATTTTGTATTAATCCAAAAAGCTAAGATAAAATTACAGTGCTTGTTCTCTCTAGAACAATCCCAACACTCAACAAATTCAATCTCCAACTCATAAGAAAGCTCAAGGCCAAATCGTAGCCAATTCACAAGCTCTCCAAGTCTCTATTCCAATGTGTAATTCCTATGGAGAATAGCTTGTATTTAAAGGAAAATAAAGCCTCTAAAAATAGTGTAATCCCTCAAGGATCAGTTCCTGATTGCATGCACTATCAGTGCAACTCAGAAAAATCTAAAACAAATAGTACATTGTCCCTGCACTCTAGTCTCAACTAGGTATTTCTCATAATTGACATGTATGAGTTTTTGATGAGTAAATATTCAGTTAAATAGAGTAGCACTGGTGGAGTTCATTAGTGTCACCACTGGCTATTAACTCACTATTAGTTCTCTCAATCAGTTTGAGAACTAATTTAATTGAACTGACTCATGAAACTGAGTCTTCTATTTTACAACTCACAATTAACTCACACTGGACTCCTACAAAGTAGAGAAAACATATACATGACTTCCAAAAGACTTTGAACTCGAATTTCCTAAGTTATGTAAGTTTAATAAACTTAATTTAACTATTTTAAGTTGCTATGAGAATAGAATTTGAATTTAATTCACTGTTTAATTCAAGGAAAAATTAAACTGGAATTTCTTGTTGCCATTTCTCAACACACTGCTTCCATGCAGTCCTTCCAAGCAACATAATTCAAGCTTCCCTCAAGGGCATACTTGAGTCTTAGTCTATGGAAATCCATCCTTCTAGCTCTAAAGGATTGATCCTATAAATCTGATCCTCCTACAATAAAAACTTCGAAGTCTCTTCTCTACAGTGAATCCTTCTCTGATACCATGTAGAAATTAATGTGTATATTCGAAACTGCTCATGAAATTTACTAAATCACAAGACTCAAAGCTAATATATTGATTTGTGAAAGTTAATTCACCATCTACAACACAAATCATAGACATGAAAAAGGAAACATCAAGCATGTACATATATTTATCTAGGGGAAAGAAACTGCTCAAAACCCCTTCCTATCTGTATTGCATTAATCAGAGAATAGAGATGAAATACATATGCTTTCTCAAGCCTGAGCACAACCTGCAAGTGTATAGTCTATCCCTTTTCCTAGCTGACTGACTCTGGCCAGCACTTAGCCAATTTTCAAGCTCTCTAAGCTCCTATTTCCTTGTGTTTTTCATTGAGAAAATTAGGCTCTATTATTTAGGAAATTCCCTCTATTGAATTTCACAATGTTGAAAATGCAACAAGAAAATCCTAATTTAATTTTCCCTTGAATTAAATTAGGAGAAAATTATAATACCACATGAATTAAATTAGGATAAAATTGTAATTCCACATCACATGATAACTTATATGAGTTAACTAAGTTAATTTGACTTAGTAGGTTCAATTAATTCGAGTCGAGGGTCTAACTTGATTCATGTAGAGTGGCTCCTACTTTATAGGAGTCCTGGTTGAGTTTATTTTGAGTTGTAATTCATTAATTCAACTTAATTGAGTTAAAATCAGTTAAACTAGTTCCAACCGTTGAAGGAAGTAGTAGGAGGTCTAGCACTTTAGTGTTCTACCAATTAACTGATAATTCATCTATAAATAACTCATGCATATGTGATCTACGAGTTACCTAGTTGAGATTTGAGTTCAAGGGAAGTTTACTATCAATTGTATAATCATCCAAATTGTACAAGTGGTGCATGCAATCATATGAAGGCCTATGATGGATTGCACAATTATGGATGAGGAATTTCCCTAATTAATAGGGGCTAATTCCCATGGAAACAACACAAGGAAATAGGAGCTTAGGAAAGAATAAAATTGGTTAAGTGTTGGCCAAGGCTTGTCTAGGAAGAAATGTGATAGATACAGATAGTGCAAAGGTTGCTCAGGCTTGAGAAAAGCATTATAATATTCTCATATTTTTCTGACTAATGCAATATACAGATAACAATGGTTTTTAGCTATGGCTTTCCCTAGGAAATAATTATGTAAGGTGTTGATTCAATTCTTTCTCTTATATGCTTCGTGATTTCACAATCGTTAATTGTTTCCGTAGTTGGTAGAGTAGATTCAAGTCTATTGTTTTATTAAATTACAATTATCAGTTTGAATATACAAGGAATTTATACATGGTATCAAAGTTGAAATCACAATAGAATAGAAGAATATGAGTTTGTATTTATAGGAGGAATGAGTTTTGCAGATCTATTCTCCAGAGCTAGCAACATGATCATGATCGCGTTCTATGGTCTGAGGCTCGAGTATGCCCTTGAGGGTAGTTCGAATTACATCGACTGGAAGGACCAGATGGAAGTAGTCATGGAAGATAATCGATTGAAGGAATACATTGATAGCAATGTTCTGAAACTAGCAACTACAGATGCAAAAAATTTGGCAGAGTGGAAGAAGAATGTAGCCAAGGCAAGAAGGATATTACTAGAAGGAGTTCGAGATCATATTGTCTCAAACCTCCTTGGGAAGGAGACTCCATATGCAATGTGGAATTCCTTGACATACTTGTTTTAGAACAGTAATGATCACAGGAAGATGGCACTGAAGGACAAGCTTCAGAAAATCAATATGGAGAAAGGAAACACAATACCACTATACTTGAGAAAGTTCACCCAATGTCAAGATGAGCATGAAAGTGTTGGTGTTACAGTTGTTGAAGATGATCTGGTTAGCCTATCACTTCTAGTCCTTCCCAAGAGCTGGCACAATTACTAGGATTTAGTAAATTGGAGGGAGAAGCTACCAGAGTGGGAGCATTTGTGGTCTGAATTGGTGAAAGAAGAGATAAGGAAAAATACCAAAGATGGAACCTCATCCAAACATGATGATGAGGAGAATTGTGCCTTGGATGGAAATGCAAAGAAAGGGAAAGGAAATAAATTCCAATCCAAAGGAGATTTTGGTTAGGTGGGAAAGAAGAAAGACTTGTCGAAGATTAAATGTTTTCACTATCATGAGCTGAGACACTATGCCATGAAGTGTCTACACAAGAAGGCTGGCAAGAAGCCCTCAAGAGGAGCGTCAGGTGAAGCTCTTGCTTCAAAATTTCAGTTGGATTTCACACTCATTTCATGCATAGTGACATCAGTGATGGGTAGTTTTTGGTATTGGATAGTGGAGCCTCATTCCATATGACAGGAAAAAAAGAAATTTTTAGTGACTTGGAGGAGAAGGATATCTAGATGCAAATGAAGATTGGAGATGATGGAAGGTATAACATGACTAACATCAGTACTGTTACTTTTCAGAGGGAGTCTAGTTCTCCTCTCACATTAAAAGATATCATCTATGTTCTTGGTCTAAAGAAGAATTTAATTTCAGTTGTTATGTCGGAAGATCGTGGCTACGATGTGATATTTAGCAAAGGAAATGATTTCCTTCGTCACATAGCAACAGGACAAGTGAAGCGAATTGGAGTTTGGGTGAAGAATCTCTACAAATTGGATGTATAAGACTATGTCACTTTGAGCATGAAATCAGAGAAGGTGAAGAACCAATACATCACTGAGTTATGACATAGGAGACTTGGCCATTTGCACCATGGAGCCTTGAATATCATGCATCGTATTTCTATAGGACTTGCAAGGGTGCACTACAATAGTTAGATACATGAAAAGGGTGTATATTGGGGGGGAAGTACACGAAAGCCACCTTCCATGATAACAACAGTCGAGTGCAAGAGATCCTTGAAAGAGTTCACTTAGATGTGTGGACCGTTCTCGACATCCTCCATGGACAAGAACAAGTATTATGTGATATTTGTAGATGATTTCTCATGTAAGTGTTGGATATTCTTCTTGTAGAAGAAATACCATAAATTCTTAAAATTTTATGAATTTAAAGTAGTTGTTGAGAAAGACACATGCAGGAAAGTGAAGACTCTCAGGAGTGACAACGATGGAGAATATGTGTCAAATGGGTTCAAGAACTTTTGTGAATCAAAAGGAATTTGAAGGGAATGTAGAAATTTTGAATAATTTAACATATATTCAATGGAGATTATCCTGATCATGTACTATTGCGGAATACATACACAATACATAAGCTCCTCTATGTTGATCATCAATTTAGCAGCATCAATAACAATAAAACATCAAAAGCATGCACACATTAACACAGTATGTAACCCGGGGAAAGCTTACAGCGAAAAACCCCACACTATCTGTATATTAATGATTGAGAACATGTAACATTACAAAGTACAATGCTTATCACAAGCAATCCAGTACCAGCTCCACCTGTTACACACAATACAGCTCAGATATGATCTCCAAATCTATTCCACTGCTTGCCTGCCTCCACTGCTCAATACCTGCTCAAGAATGAATGAGAATGGTTTACCAAACTCGTATTTCACCTCCAAAGAATCACTCAAACTGTGTAAGATGTGAGCAGAGGCCATAATACTGGGCAAATACATGAGCCAACTCATTGGCATACTCAATCCCTTGATTGTGCAAATCCTCATGCACAACTATAGTCACAACTGGTAGCAATCTGATTCTCTAACACCTGTCCCTGTTGAGCTGAACATGCACTGACATGCAAATTAGTTAACTGATGTATTCTATAGTTGTATTATGAGTTAATAATTAGTTTAACAACTCATCATTAGTCTATTTGCAGTTAGACTAACTACAACTAGTTTAACCAAGTCAAACTGAACACAACTCCATCAACTCCACAATCAACTCCACCAAACTCAACTGATTGAGTTCTAACTGAAGTCATGCATGAAACAACTCAACTGACTCATAAGAAAAGTGTACTTCCTTCTGACAGCTGCATGGGCCACATCTGTAGCTCAAACTGAAGTGCTCCAAGAGAATAAGATAAAGTTTATAGTCCAAATATTATTATGAGACAATAATATTTGACTTTTCTATTTTGGACAGCTAGTCTAAAAATAGACTTTGATCACTCCTGCTGTGGTCACTCCTACTGTGATCACTTCTGCTGTGGTCACTCCTGTTGTGATCATCCCCGCTGTGGTCACTCCTGCTGTGATCATCCTTGCTGGGATCATCCTTGCTGGGATCATCCCTGCTGGGATCCAAAAATAGAACTTGCGCCATAATTTGCCTGCGGGCCCACTTAGTGAAGACGACTCTTTTCACTAAGCTCCATCATCTTGTTGCAATCTCAACACTCCCTCTCGACAAGATATGGATTATCAACAACCCTTATCCTGCCTCGGTGGTACTCGAATTTGCTCCTGGTGAGAGCCTTCTTCAGAATATCAGCATCCTGATCCTCCGTTGGAATGTATGAAAGCAACATGATCGTTCGCTGCACACAATCTCTGATATGATGGTACCTGATGTCCTTGCCGCCATATACTCGGCCTCTTGAGCTCCCTCCCCAATCTGCATCCTCCTGTCTGTACCAAGATCCATATCCCGATGTGCCTCTCAAGTAGCGCAATACATGCTTGCTTGCCTTCCAGAAGAGCTTGGTAGGCTTTACCATAGCTTGTGAAAGCTAGTTAACTGCATATCATATATCGGGTCGTGTATTAACCAAATACATCAGCGACCCCACCAACTGTCAATAAACAATGGCATCCACTTCTTCTCCCGTAGTGGCATCCTCCTTCCTCCAACCTCCAGGAAGAGGAGTATCAACAGGCTTGCAACCATGCATGTTGAACTTCTCCAGTATCTCCCGAGCATACTTGCCCTGAGAAACAAACAGTCCACCACTGCGCTGCCATATTTCCAATCCTAGGAAATAGTGAAGGAGGCCCAAATCCTTCATCTCAAACTCTGTAGCAAGATCCTTTTTGCATGACAGTATCAACAGCTCATCACCCTTTAGAATCAAATCATCAACATACAGTACAATGATAAGCAACTTACCCTCCACCACAATCTGGTATAGGTTAGGATCCGCCTCGCTCTTGGAGAATCCAAGTCTTGTGAAATAACTGTCTATCCGTGTGTACCAAGCACGTGGTGCTTGCTTCAACCCATACAACACTCTATTGAGCCTGCACACATGCGACTCGCTGCTGAAGACCTCAAAGCCTTCGGGTTGCTCAATGTACACCTCCTCCTCAATGACTCCGTTGAGGAACGCAATCTTCACATCCATCTGATGAATGTGCCATCCCATCTGCGCTGAGAGAGCAAGAATCGTCTGTATGGAAGAATACCTTGCGACAGGTGCAAAGGTCTCCTCATAATCGATCCCCTCTATCTGTGAAAAGCCTCGGGAAACAAATCTTGCCTTGTACTTCTCCACACTCCTGTCAGCTGCCTGCTTAACTTTGTAGATCCATCTCGAACCCACCACTGATTTCCCTTCCGGTCTAGGAACAATCTCCCATCCAACATTTCTGACAATAGAATCATACTCTTCCACCATGGTGTCTACCCATGCAGGATCCTCCACAGCTTCCTCGAAAGAGGATGGCTCAGTCACAACACACTTGCTCATAAGAGCCATGTATCCAGTGTACCGATCAGGTGACTGTCTCTGCCTGCGTTGGGCTATAGGTGGTCCTACAACTTTCTCTGCATCTTGAGCCAGTCGCTCAGCTTCTGTCAAGCGCTTTCGCCCTCTGATGGTTGGCACTGCATGAGTGGTCTCTTCCACTCCATGAACCTTGTCCTGTGGCTGATCCACGTCCTGAAGCTCATCCTTAGGAACTAATAGCTCCTCATCTGCATGTAAGTGTAGCTCCCTCTCAAGCGAACAATTCATGGCTTTCTCCTCCTGAAATTTTATATCCCGTCGCACAACAATTTTACCACTGTCTGGCAAATACACACAATAGTTGTGGGGCGTATCAGTGTACCCCACAAATATCTCAACCTCTGCGGTCGGCTCCAACTTCTTCCTGGCATCCTTCGTCACATGCATGTATACGTTACCACCAAAAATCCTCAAATGAGAAAGATCAGGCTTCTTACCAGAATAAGCCTCCTTGGGTGTACTCATGCCAAGTATCCTATGAGGACAACGGTTCTGCACATAAACTGTTGTATTGCATGCTTCCGCCCACAAGTGAAGGGGTAGGCCCTGATCATGCAACATTGCCCGTGCAGCACCCACAATCGTTCTATTCTTCCGCTCAGCTACCCCATTCTGTTGTGGGTTATGGGGAGTTATGAGCTCTTCGAATCCCTTCTGCCTTGCAGAAATCCTTGAACTCGTCTGAGATTTATTCACCACCATTATCGCTCCTAAGAGCCTTCACGTTCTTCCTCGACTCCTTCTCGACCAGTGCTTTGAATTCATAGAACTTTGAATATGTCTCGCTCTTCTTCTGCATGAAGAAGATCTTGCACTTACGAGAGAAATCATCAACAAAAATCACATAATACCTGTGTTTTGCTGTCGAAGTAACTGAGAAAGGTCCACACACATCTGTGTGAATTCTCTCAAGGATTGTCGTGGCGTGACTATCCTTCTCGTGAAAGGTGGCTTTCACAAACTTCCCCAAAGTACACCCCTTGCAATGATCTGACTACGCAAGAGTGCCTTTAGGAAGCCCTGTAGTGATCTGCTGTAGTATCTTCAAGGCTCCATGGTGAAGGTGACCCAATCTCCTGTGCCATAACTCGCCATCATCCAGGCTCACCAATCCTTCTACCTTGCCTGCCATTGCTACGCATCCATATACATGCAACTGATAAAGGTTCCTCACTCGAACCCCTATCTTCCGGGTCTCACCAGTTGTCTTGCTGCGCAGGAAAGATTTTCCCTTACTGAAAACAACATCATACCCCTTGTCTTCTAACATCACCACAGAGATAAGATTCTTCTTCAATCCTGGAACATGCATGACTTCCTTCAATACGAAGGGTTTACCAGACTCCCTCTCAAAGGAAATGGTACCTATACCGGTCGCATTGTATCTACCATCATCGCCCATCTCGATGTGCACTCCAAGATCTTTGTCCTCCAGATCAAAAAAAAAATCTCGATCTCCCGTCATGTGAAAAGACGCACCACTGTCCAAGAACCACACCAATCCCATCACACTTGAAACCAAGCATACGATCAATGAAAAATCAAGCTCAAACTGCGAGGCTAGAGCCTCTCCTGCTGAAGATCCAGCAGCTTGCTTGTTCTTCTTCTTCTGCGAACAATTAGTGGCATAGTGTCCGTGCTGGTGATAGTGAAAACACTTCACCTTGGACATGTCCTACTTCTTGCCTTTCGCACCAGACTGAGAAGCTTTCTTTCTCTTCCCTTTCTTTGCTTTGGCAGCCAAAGCGCAATTCTCTTCATCAGATACCTTTGATGAAGATCCATTCTCACACTTATTGTTTCTGAGTTTATCCTTGAGCGCCAGGTCGCTCTTGCTTTGGAATAACATTTGCAATCCGTTGAAAGACATTTCAACAACACTGCTGCAAATTCGATTTCCACCAGCTCAAACTCAACCGCTTCCGATCTAAAATTCGTGAGAACACAATATTTCTCGTACAGAGATTGACTGTATGGGCATTCACCGGATATCTCACCTTCCAAAGGAAGGATGAATCCAGAGGCTACCTGGCCCGATTACAGACTCTGCCTGAAGAAATAGAATGTAAACACTTCCTGAATAGTAGATATGATGATCAACAACTCTGATACCATGTAGAAATTTTGAATAATTTAACACATATTCAATGGAGATTATCCTGATCATGTACTATTGCGGAATACATACACAATACATAAGCTCCTCTATGTTGATCATCAATTTAGCAGCATCAATAATAATAAAACATCAAGATCATGCACACATTAACACAGTATGTAACCCGGGGAAAGCTTACAGCTGAAAACCCCACACTATCTGTATATTAATGATTGAGAACATGTAACATTACAAAGTACAATGCTTATCACAAGCAATCCAGTACCAACTCCACCTGTTACACACAATACAGCTCAGATCTGATCTCCAAATCTATTCCACTGCTTGCCTGCCTCCACTGCTCAATACCTGCTCAAGAATGAATGAGAATGGTTTACCAAACTCGTATTTCACCTCCAAAGAATCACTCACACTGTGTAAGACGTGAGCAAAGGCTATAATACTGGGCAAATACATGAGCAAACTCATTGGCATACTCAATCCCTTGATTGTGCAAATCCTCATGCAGAACTATAGTCACAATTGATAGCAATCTGATTCTCTAACACCTGTCCTTGTTGAACTGAACATGCATTGACATGCAACTAAGTTAACTGATGTATTCTATAGTTGTATTATGAGTTAATAATTAGTTTAACAACTCATCATTAGTCTATTTGTAGTTAGACTAACTATAACTAGTTTAACCAAGTCAAACTGAACACAACTCCATCAACTCCACAATCAACTCCACCAAACTCAACTGATTGAGTTCTAACTGAAGTCATGCATGCAAAAACTTAACTGACTCATAAGAAAAGCGTACTTCCTTCTGACAGCTGCATGGGCCACATCTGTAGCTCAAACTGAAGTGCTCCAAGAGAATAATATCAAGTTTATAGTCCAAATATTATTATGAGACAATAATATTTGACTTTTCTATTTTGGACAGCCAGTCTAAAAATAAACTTTGATGACTCCTGCTGTGATCACTCCTGCTGTGGTTGCTCCTACTGTGATCACTTCTGCTGTGGTCACTCCTGCTATGATCATCCCTGCTGTGGTCACTCCTGCTGTGATCATCCCTGATGGGATCCAAAAATAGAACTTGCGCCATAATTTGCCTGCGGGCCCACTTAGTGAAGGCGACTCTTTTCACTAAGCTCCATCATCTTGTTGCAATCTCAATAGGGAATTAATAGCACCCCATAACCCATAGAAGAATGGGGTTGTTGAAAGGAATAACAAAAGTATTTTGGGAGTTGCACGAGCAATGTTGCATGATTAGGGAATATCGTTGCACTTGTGGGCTGAAGCATGCATCACAATGATATAAGTGCAGAATAGGAGTCCTCATCGGATTCTCAAGATGAGTACATCAGAATAAGATTTTTTAGGAAAGAAACCAGATGTGGCACACTTCATGATATTTTGTTCATCAGTTTACTTTCATGCTTCTAAGGATGCAAGGAAAAAGCTAGAACCAACAACAGAGTTGGGCATATTTGTGGGGTACACTGATACACCTCACAACTATTGGGTGTACCCGCCATCTCACACGATGATGGTGGTTCTTGGATATGTAAAGGTTGATGAAGAGAACACCATGATATGTTCCCTTGAGAGGGAGATTCAATTACATGAAGTTGAGGAGATTTTAGCTCCAAAGGAAGAACCTCAGGATTTTGTGGAGCAACCACAAGCAAAGGAGCATAGAATGGAAGAACCTACTCCTACAGAGACATCCAAAAATGGAAGGAAGCACACCAGAGAAGCTGACATATTGATGCATGATTCTAGAGAGAATGTGGGGGTAACCACATCATAGCGCAGGAATAGGATGTCACTATTGTACCTTTGTAGATAATTCTAGGTTAAGGAAGTATGCCAGAGAATCTAAAATATTGTGTTTGTTTCTTTAATGTTTAGATCACCAATGTTATAAACCAATTCAAACGGGTGTTGAATCTTAATTAATCGTGATATAATAAAAGGGTTGGTTCTTTACCTCTTTACAAAAATTTGGTTTAAAATATATGTGTAAGGTAGAAATCAAAGAATCTATGGTCTATCAAATATTCAGATAGAGTATTTAATTAACCATATGGAAAAGATGCATGTAACCTATGTTTACAACCCAACAAAAATATATTTAAATTGATGAAGAAGTGACAATTTAAAGATGTAGAGGAGTTATCTCAGACAAACAATCCAATAAACTAATCTCTTTAATATATTATAACTTCACAGGGGATTTCAGACAAGTTGACACTCAACCTTATCTTACCTAGATTTCTTCATTAAAAATTAAATATATGCAGAAATTTACAATATGAAATGAAATAACAATGAAGAACTCATGAGAACACACACTGCTTTGAGGAAAATCCAGAATCCTTTCATTAATATCAGAAAAAATTCAGATGAATACAATAATACAAGTATACTCAATAGCTTATCCCAAGGGTTCAACCCTTTGTACTTTGATATAAGAAGTATTTATACAAATTTCCTCAAAATATATTGATTTAAATATCAAGATTTCTTTGCAAAATATCTAAAAATTGTTTACAAAAATAGTTCAAGAATATAGGAAAATTAAACTGCTCAAGCTTTTTGGCACTGATTTCGAGGATTCTGGTGATGACTCAGACTGAAAAGGTTGTTGCTTTGTTGTTGAAGATCAATATCTATTTAATCAAGAAGCTGACATAATTTATCCCATCTTTCTTCATCTGGAATGGAATATTTAATTAACTTTCTATATGTTTCATCCACTTCGGTATATTTCTAGAAAGTGGGCTTGACTATAAACAGATGTTTTATTTCATGCTTGATCAATAAGTCAAAACTTAAGCCTTCCATGAAAGCCTTCCCTGTAATAGTTCCTTTTATGGTGGAAAATTTGGACTTATTTGCTGCTATAGAATATATTTTTTGTTGATAGTTTTCCAGTTGAACTAATTTGTCTCCCATCCCCTTTAAACTTGGAAGTCCTTTTTGATGTAGTATATTAAAATTTCTGTGGACTTTTTAAATGTTGGCCTCCAGAATATGACATTTATTCCTAAACTGTAGCATTAAATTTCTTTTAGTAAGAACTCTTCTTACTTCAAGAATGGTCTCAGTTCTATCTTCAATCTCATATTCTTCCAGTTCTTCTCTTGTCTTTGAATTTAAAATTCTTATCAAAGCAGTAGCTTCTCCTAGTTTCTGACCCAAATCTTCCTTTACATCTTCTATGACCTTCTTTGATTTCTGTACTAACTCTTCTTGCTCAAAAATAATTTCAATTGAAGGCCAAATTTCAGTCATGGATTCATTAATCTCTATCCAGATATTCTCCTTTTCTTGTGCAATTGTCTATGCCATAGCAGATTCATTCTTTAGATATTCAATCCTCTGAGTTAATCTGTGAGTTTTCTAAAGCTCTGACAAATAAACATTATCAACTTTCAATTTTTTTTCTTGGAGATTATTAAGTTGAGCTTTCAGTTTTTCAATCTCCTGCCCTCTGATAGATAAATCTTCCATAGCTCTTATTAATTTAGTTGTTGTATCTATAGACTATGTCTCCACTGTTGTAGTAGATGCTAAAGTAGAAGCCCCTGTTGTTGATGTACCTATGATTGGAACTGTTGTTAGAGGAATGACTGTTGATTGAGTTAATTGTTTCTCTTTCTCTTTTAGTAGTTTTCTATTTCGGTATCCGTTTTATGAATTTATTCATTTTGTTCAATGATTATTTTGAACATATCTTCTTTCTCCTTTTCCAGTTCACTAACTTCCTTTGTTTGTGGATATTTAGTAGATGGAAGTTTGCGATGCTTCCTTAAGGCTACAATATCAACATTTTTTCTTTTAATTCTCTCCTCAATATCTTTGACATTAGAGGGATCATATCCCAGTTTAATCACCAAATCCTCTAAAGACTATATTCTGGTGTCTTTAGCCAAAGAAGATATTTTTTCTAATTTTAATTGAGACTGGATATTATTAATGGAAGCCTAGAGTCTAGGATGTTGTAGAAGAAAGTACTTGTTCCTCTGCTTCCTGCAATGTATTTTCTTGCCATTCATCTTGATTCATGTACTTCTCAATTTCAGGTCTAGGAGTGTGAGCATAAGGAGTACTTTTCTGCTCTACCCTCAACTTTGAGACAATTTCTAAAGGATCATATGACCATGTAAAACTATGTTTGAATTTCATTTGATTAAGGAGAAGATCTACCTCATTTGATGTTGATCTTAACCTGAGATTTCCTTTAGGCTTACATAAAGTGGAGCTCATCCATATTTATCATTTACCTAATATACTCTAATGCAAAAATCCTTATAGGAACAAACTTAGGAAATTTATATGGAGGCATTTCACATCCATATACTCTGACCTCTGTGTATTTTTCGTATAGGTACTAATCACCTGTCTTTGTCTATTCACTGAGATGTAGAATTCTCTTAATCTCAGGTCCAATTATAGGTTCAGCATCACTGTTGAGCAAGCAAGAAAATCTATATAAAAACTGATCCATATAATCACTCAATGTGAATCCATTGGTATTCTTCCTTACAATGAAATTCCAATGAATCACATACTATGGATTTCCCTATTCATCTAGTTTCTATAGTGGAAATTGAAATCTATTTGATTGGTGAAATAAGAACAAGTAAACCAAGACTGAAGCATGCTTGAAAACTCCTTCGGTAGAAAATTTGAGAAATTGTTCATGGATAACCTCTGCCAAGAATTCACTATAATGAAAAATAACTGAAGTCTTTTCTCTTGCTAAGAAAACTGATAGGAAACCTATAATTTCTTCATCAACTTATTGATCGGTTTAATAGCCGAACAAATAGGAAACTATAGAAATGATTTGTTTTTCATCTCTGGAAACATTGAGTATGAGTAAGGTGGGTTTGTTCTTGGAAATTGAACATTTTCAAGAAGAATTGTCTCAAAATTTTTATCTTTGTGGGGAAAATTTAGGCTTTTGTAGAGTTCCATGAGGGAGTCTACAAAGAAAGGGTGCAGAGAGGTAGAATTTTGGATTTGGAGCATAGAACATATGGATTCATGGGTAATTTTGAATAAGATATCATTGTTTTAGGTATGTGATTTACGCTGAAGCTCTTCTTACAACTATTATGGATCACAGAAGTCTCAATTTAGCAAGAATAGTTCTCTGACTAGGTATGTATCTGAAATGGCACCATGAGAAAAATTCTGGGAAATGGTGAGTTTTTGGAAAAACGAATTGAAGTAGGAAGGAGTCCCACAAACTCAATTCACCACTGAGATCAACAAACTTTTGTTTTAACCAAATGTAGAGTTCGTAGAGATCAAACTCACAATTGTTTTCAGAGATTTTGTAATGTTGATCTACTAAGGGCTAGTGATCTAGGTCAATTACAGGTGGAAGCATAAGGTTTTCTACTAAAGTTTTAGATCTACCCTTAGAAGAGAATCTGAAAAAAAATGGAATAGGAGACTATAGTTACCTGGGAGCTAGCTAGTTGCAATATTTGAGGAAGAAAGTTGTTCGTCTTGATTTCTTGGTTGCCGTAGCGGGCTCAGTTGCTTAGTTCGTAGAACAATACAAAGAAAGGAACAATTGAATAAGGTTTTTTATTTTATAACTGAAAGCATTTACCATTAGAAATATCAATTAATGGAGCAAGTTCATTAAATTCAACAATGATTATATCCTTCAAACAGATAATTAATCAGTAAATCATGGTTGAAATAGGAATGGGACACTTGGAGAAGGAGTATTGGTTGTTTGAATTTGGCGAGAGAGGGAATGATATTTTTTATTTAGGTGGGAATGAGGGAAGGTTGATTTCGGAGGGGGTGTGAAGAGTAAGTTGTTTAGTTAGAGGGGGTGCGAAATCAACGAGCGAGCGACACATATATAAGGCGGGATGGAGGTAATCCTCTTTTCAGACCCCCACCCTTTAATTAACTGTCGAAGGGGCAAGGAGGGTCCGAAGTTGATGAGAGCTGTCGATCTAGGTAGAAGAGATCATGGCGCTTTATTGTAGCGCAGTCAATACCATATATGACAAACAAGTCATATCAATTAAAAACTTTATTAGAAACTAACTAATCACAATTATAATTGTGATTTAAACTAATTGACTTCATTAATTTAGTATCTAATGTGGATTTTAAGGTGTGTCACATATTTTTTTATTTTTCTAAGGGTTTTCATCATTTTTTCATATTCATTTTTTAAATACCCTTTTCATTTTTTTCTTTTCTTTTTCTTTCTATATATACTTTTTTTCTCTTTATTTTTCATTTTTTTACATATAAATGTAAAATGCAGAATAATATTACAACATCGGCTCCATCTAGGGACTGCGTTTCCCTGTGAGATGTAGATAACATGCAAATCCATGTGCCTTCTCCTCAATCTATGGAGTCTTTGTTGTGAGAATAACACTTGCTATGAAAATGTAGATAAACACATAAATGTACAATGAATTATGGTTGTAACATCTTTCAATGTTAAATATAGTGCTTGAGATAAAGTTCATTGATAGGAAATGTAGAGTATGCTCCTTCCAGGTTCTGTAGAATGAAAGTATTGTTTCCTTTAACCTCTACAATGTTGAATGGCCCCAGCCAAAGATTATCAAATTTACCATGTTTGCCCTTTTCTTCTCTTCGGGCATCCCATTTCAAAACTAAATATCCTTCTCTAAAATATCTTTCTCTGGCTTTCCTATCAAACAAAGTTTCATCTTGTTTTGATATTGACAAATTTTGTATTGAACTTCATCTCTATCTTCATTCAATTCTATAATCTGATTAATTCTTCTAGAAAAATCATTAGGTTCTTCATTTGTCTCTTGTAAAAATTTCATGACAGGGAAAGCTAACTGTGTAGGAAGAATAGCCTCAGTGCCATAGACAAGATGAAAAGGGGATTTACCTGTTGATCTTTTGGGTGAAATTATGTTGGCCCAAACTGCATACTTAAGATGACTGTCCCAATTTCTCTTATGATATGCAAGTACCTTTTTGATTACCTTTACCAAACTTTTATTAGATGACTCTACCAGTCCATTTCCTTGAGGGTAGTATGGAGTAGAATGATGCAATAGGATCTAATATTTCTAGAAAAATTCTATCATTTTAACACTAGTAAACGCCTGTGAATTATTTGTAACTATCTGCTCGGGACAACCAAATCTAGATAACATGTTTTCATCAATAAATTTAATGACAAAAACATCTTTAGCATTTTTGGTTGGGATAGCTTCTACCCACTTTGTAAAGTAATATGTGGCAGTTAAGATCCATTTGTGTTGATTTTTGGATGTATCTCTCCAATGAAATCTTGTCCCCATTGTAAGAAGGGTGCCTAAATCAAAATTGGAACAAGGGGGAGTGTTGCTAATATTTGTTTACTAGCAAAAATATGACATGGAATGCAGCTTCTAACATTTTCTCCAACCTGTGAAAACAACTTTGGCCAATAGAAACCTGCTCTCAAAATCTTGTGTGTTGTTTCTCTCCAAGCATAATGACCCCCACATATTCCTTCATGAAACTGATCTATAACTCCTTTTGTTTCACTCTCAGTTAGGCATAGAAGTAAGATGTTTAATGGATCTTTCCAATAAAGGTTAGCATTGATAATACAATACTTCATAGCCTTTAATCTAAGAGTTATGCATTGATTTTTTGTGAAACTAGGAGGATATTCAAAATCACGAAGAAATTTTACAATATCAGCATACCATTCAGATAACAGGAACTTTTCCTCAATGTGAAGTGGAAGAGGAGTTGAATCTGTAGAAGAAGAAGGTTCTTGTGGATTCTTCTTTGGTGAACTAGAGGAAGGTTCTTGTGGATTCTTCTTTGGTGAACTAGAGGAAGGTTCTTGTGGATTATTCTCTGGTGAACTAGAGGAAGGTTCTTATAGATTCTTCTCTGGTGAACTAGAGGAAGGTTCTTGTGGATTCTTCTCTGGTGAACTAGAGGAAGGTTCTTGTGGATTCTTCTCTCCTGATACCTGCATGATAATGTTTATTCCTAGAACTTTGTAGTTAGATTCAACCAACAGCTTGGCTAAACCTTGTCCTTTTACCAGCTTAGTGGATTTGATGTCTAGGTCAAATTCAAGAATTTTAGCTATCCATCTCCCTCTCCTACCATCTATATTAGGTTGGGTCAAAACAATTTTGACAACATTGTTCGGGACATAGGCAGTAATAGGGGAATGAAGGACATAAGTTCTGAAAGCTTTTAGAGCTTGTACAAGGGCATATGCTTGTTTTTCAATAATATCATATTTTAGCTCTGCATCTCTCATAACTTTACTAAAAAAGGCAATTGGTTGTTCATCTTGGTTATCATTCTTTTGCAGTAAAACAATAGCTAAAGTGGTATCAGAGGAAAAAGAGAAAATGCTGAAAGGTTTTGTATAATCAGGGTTGGCTAGTATTGGGGCTTCATAAATAGCCTTTTTGATTTGTGTAAATGCATATCTAGCCTACACTGTCCATTTAAACTCATGATCTTTCTTCAACATATCAGTAATATCTTTAACAATTTCAACATAGTTTGGTATAAATCTCCTTAGAAAATTAATCTTTCCTAAAAAATCTTGAATTTCCTTTTTATTTCTAGGGAGACCGATTACCTCAATAGTTGAGACTCATTTTGGATCAATTACCACTCCTTCTTTTGAGATGATGTGGCCTAGTAACTTTCCTTCTTTTATGGAAAACATAGATTTCTTTGGGTTGAGCAAGATTCTGAATTTTTTGCACCTATCAAAAACCTTTCTCAAGTGCTTTAAGTGATTTTCATCAGAGTTTGAAAACACAGTTAGATCATCCAAATAAATAACAATAAGCTTATTTATTTTTCCAACAAAATATAAATCCATAGCTCTTTGAAATGTTGCTCCTGCATCTGTTAAACCAAATGGAATCCCACCATACATGAATGTACCCTTGGGAGTTGTGAATGTTGTTTTCTCTCTGTCTTTTGGAGCTACCAAAATCTGGTTGTATCCATAGAAACCATCTAGCATGGAAATTCTATTAGAACCTGAACTCTTTGTAGTAATTGATCCATTTTAGGCAATGGATAATTGTCTTTTAAGGATGATTTGTTCAGATTCCTAAAATCCACACACAATCTAATTTCACCATTCTTTTTTCTTATAGGAACTAAATTTTCAATCCACTCAGAATATCTAAGAGGAACAATAATCTTGGCATCCAACAACTTCTTTAGTTCTTTCTCTATGGTTGGAAGTAAAATTGGATTAATTCTTCTTAATTTATGTTGGAATGGTTTGGCTTCTGGTTTTAAAGGGATTTTATGCTCAATAAGATTTGTATCATAAGTTTTGAGCTCATCATAGGACCAAGCAAAGACATCTTTATAATGTTTCAAGAGATTGATATACTTGTCTTTTATATCCTTGGGTAAGGATGCTGAAATTTTCACATTTTTAATTTCTTCATCAGTTCCAATGTTATAGTCTTCCACATCCTCTTGTGGTGTGTTTAATAACGAAGTTTTTAAAACATCATTATGATAAAAAATCCTTTCAAGAGGGATTATACCCTTGGGAAAGAATTTTTTTGGAAATTGGATGATATTATGATCACTATCTTGTTATTTAATTGTGAGGATTCATCTTACTGATTTGATTTACGATCAATAATTTGTTCTTCCTCAATTTGCAAGGTTGAGAAATCATCAATTTCCTGCAGGAAACTCTTCAATTGTTCATCATATGCAAACACTTGCTAGTGTTTAAGATTCTCAGGGATTGAAGGCCTATATTTTACCTGAATGTGATATTGGAGTTGCATTGGATTAAGAGTTTTAAAGGAGCTTGTAGAAACTACTAAAGGGTCTGCATAAATGTTCTCATATCTTGGGATTGTTGTGATGTTAAAAGCTTGGAAATAGTTTCCTATGGAATCCCATACTCATTTCAGTAAGATCTAAGCCTAGGATGTTTTGCTTGGCATAGACTTCTTTCTTGTTTGACAATTAATTCTGAGTCACTGAAAACACTCAAATTTAGAACTTTCAGAATTTTAGCCAACTCAAGGCCTAAAAGTAGGGCTTCATATTCTGCTACAATAGTAACATTGAAGTCCAACTTAAAGGATTGGGTTATGTTTTCTCTATCTCTAGAAATTAATGCAATTCCTGCTCCAGCACCATCTTTAGAAAAAGTCCCATCAAAGTATAACTTCCACACATCAGTTTTTATACATTTAGGTTTGTTCACAATATGTTCAATGTTGAGTTGAGAATTTTGGAAATTATTTGATGATAATGTGAAACATCGAAAAATCCTAATCAACAGCATAAATAGGAGGATATATTTCTCAATCATCCCTACAAATAGTGTTAATTAATCTTACCTCTCTATATGACCTAAGGTGTTCACCCCCATATACAAGAATAGTAGCATAGGAAATATACATCTGCAGATTTCCCCCTAATTTGGCATAACATGATCTTGATAACGACATTACAAATTTGGGAGGGATATCTGTGACTACAATGTCTAGCACTACACTTTTTACATGGATTTGTGTTAAATTTACAACCAGGTCTTTTATTAGTTCAAGACAAGGAACTTTCTTGGAATCAAAAGTGTACAAATCATGGTAAGGTTTGGTAATTGTAATTGCAGTTGATCCATGATTACTTTGGGCATCAAATTATGAGAGGCCCCTGAGTCTAACATACAGTTGCATAGAAGAAAATCATGAACTTTAGAGTGACATAAAAGGGAGCAACATTTTCATCAATCATGTCAAAACTAGGACCAAAAACCATCGATGGTTTTTCATCCTATAAACTAATCACATCCCCCTCAGCATATATGCTCGAGGATTGGATCCACTTTGATACTTAGCTTTTGTATCCTAGGTTTTTGGAGAGTTCAGACAATGGAACATGGATTTTGACTCTCAGTAACTCTTTTTCTACATTGAAAACCGTTGGAACAATTTTTTCAACAGTATTATGTTCATTGGCTTGAGTTAATGGCTGAATTGCATTTGTTTGTGTTTCAACAATTTTTACTGGAGGCCCATTGATTGTAAAATTCTTGGATGGCCTACCATGGACTGGTCTAGGCCTTAAGTCATACCTTCTTTTTAATTCAACTATTAGAAACTTTGAAAAGGCTTGATATTTAGAAACCTGTGAAGTTTTTTTTTTTTTTTTGGATTAAAGCTTGATCATTGGAAACTTGAATTATAGCATTAGGTTTTGATTGATCATCGAAATAATTTATGTCATTAGTAACTAATGGTACAGTTTCTTTGGGTTCTTGATCACCAATCATCAACGATGATTGAATTTGTTGATCAGCGTTGAGTCTTTGTAAAATCTGAGGTTGAAAATGTATTTTATACTGAGCCTAAGGTCTATTTGATTCTTGTTGAACTAATCTAGGTTGTGTTTCAATATTTGAAATCCTATTTGAAATATTTCTAAGTAAGGAAGTGATTTCATCAATTTTTTGATCCTCATTTTTTCTTTTAGAAGAAGAACCTCCTTCTTCCCTAGTTTTCATTTTCCTTTATGCTTTTTTAGCCTTTGCTTTGAGTTTAGCGTAGGCTAATCTATTTGCCTCAACCTAAATAACATTGGTCTGCATGTCTTCTAGGGTTACAAAATTTATTTCTCTGAGAATAACTGCAAAGTCATCATCAAATCCTTTAGAGAACATGACTTTGGAAACAACTACTAGTGGTTTACAATCTAGTGGAATTTTATTGTAAATTTTATTAAATCATCCACAGATTCACCAGGGTTTCTTTCTAGGTCATCAAACTCAGTCATATAGTAAAATGGATCCTTTTCAACACCGCATCTGTTTTTAAAAATAGTAACTAATTCATTCGAATAAGGGATAGAACTATCTCGTAATTATCTGAACCAAATCCTAACATTGACTTCAAGAGATTGAACAAACAATCTCATGTAGACATCTTCATGTTATTAGCAAAGTCTAAGAAAGCTTCCAGATGGTCTTCAATAGACAAACCAATTTCACCATTTAATCTATGTAAGTGCTTGAGATATACATATGGGAAATTATTTAGGTAATTGGGAAGAACTAAAGATGGATAATGAGCCTGAATGATGGGTCGAATACTAGCCATTTGATTAGATGAATATGAGGAAGATGAGGATGAGCTTTGAGAAGATGAAGATGATGAAGGGGATGAAGTTGAGCTTTTGGGAGTTGTAGGGGGTGAAGATAGGCTAGAAGAATTTATGGAAGTTTTTATTTTTCTTGGTGTTTGTATGACTAATTTCTGTTCTTCAGGACCAAAATTTCCTTCATTATCAAACAAAGGATTTGTGTAAATAGAAAATCTGTCCTCAAAGCTAACATAAGTAGATGGATAAGTGTGAATTACTGAAGAAATAAAGTCACTAGGTTTTAATTCTGGTAATTCTAGACCTAATTCTTTTTCTGATTTAGGAGATTCTGAAAGAGGTTCAGGAATCTGATAAGATTCTAACTAATAAACAAGGAGAGCTAACTACAAATCAACTCCTTTAGATAGTAGTTCTAACACTTTTGGTGGTAAATCTGATAGTTCAGGAGGAATTGGAACAAGTCTAAAAGGATCAGTTTCAGAAACAATTTCAGATGGATGAATTTCAGAAGCAGAAGTACACACTTCTAGTATTTGTCTTGCAGAAGCAATTCTTACTAGTCTCTCAGGATCTGATAGTGTTGAATAAAGTTGTGGATCTGAGAGAGACCTAGTGTGTCTACGTGAAACCAGTTTATTTGTGTGGAATCACCAGGCGAATGATTTTAACCTACTAACCTTTTATTCATCGTTAAAAGGTAAGTTTTAATCGTTTTCCCAGGGAAAATAATTCAAGAATTTCGTTCCTGGCAACAACGACAGTCTAATGTTGTACCTATGTAGATAATTCTAGGTTAAAGAATTATACCAGAGCATCTTAAATATTGTGTTTGTTTTTTTAATGTTTGGATGACTAATGTTCTAAACCAATTCAAACAGGTGTTGAATCTTAATTAATCATGATATAATAAAAGGGTTGGTTCTTTACCTCTTGACATAAATTTGGTTTAAAATAGATGTGTAAGGCAGAAACTGAAGAATCTATGGTCTATCAAATATTCAGAGAGAGTATTTAATTAAACATATGGATAAGATGTATGTATCCTATGTTTACAACCCAACAAAAATATATTTAAATTGATGAAGAAGTGACAATTTAAAGATGTAGAGGAGGTATCTCAAACAAAAAATCTAATAAACTAATCTCTTTAATATATTATAACTTCACAAGGGATTTCAGACAGGTTGACACTCAACCTTATCTTACCTAGATTTCTTCAATCAAAATTCAATATATGCATAAATTTACAATATGAATGAAATAAGAATGAATATCTCACGAGAACACAAGTTGATTTGAGGAAAATCCAAAATCCTTTCATTAATATCAGAAAAAATTCAGATGAATACAATTATGCTCAATAGCTTATCCCAAGGGTTCAACCCTTTGTACTTTGATCTATGAAGTATTTATACAACTTTCCTCAAAATATCTTGATTTAAATATCAAGATTTATTTGCAAAATATCTAAAAAATGTTTACAAAAATAGTTCAAGAATATAGGAAAATTAAACTACTCAAGCTTTCTAGCATTGATTTCAAGGGTTTTGGTGATGACTTGGACTAAAAAGGCTTCTTATTTGTTGTTGAAGGTCAATATATGTTTAATCAAGAAGATGACATAATTTATCCCATCTTTCTTCATCTTGAATGGAATATTTAATTAAATTTCTATATGTTTCATCCACTTCGGTATATTTATAGAAAGTGGGATTGACTATAAACAAATGTTTTATTTCATGCTTGATCAATAAGTCAAAACTTAAGCCTTCCATGAAAGCCTTCCCTGTAATAGTTCCTTTTATGGTGGAAAATTTGGACTTATCTGCTACTATAGAATATAATTTTTGTTGATAGTTTTCCAGTTAAACTAATTTGTCTCCCATCCCCTTTAAACCTGGAAGTCCTTTTTGATGCAGTATATTAAACTTTCTGTGGAATTTTTGAATGTTGGCCTCGAGATTATGACATTTATTCTCTAAATGTAACATTAAGTTTCTTTTATCTCTTCTTACTTCAAGAATGGTCTCATTTATATCTTCAATCTCATATTCTTCCAATTCTTCTCTTGTCTTTGAATTTAAAATTCTTATCAAAGAAGTAGCTTCTCCTAGTTTTTGACCCAAATATTCCTTTACATCCTCTATGACCTTATTTGGTTTCTGCACTAACTCTTCTTGCTCGAAAATAATTTCAATTGAAGGCCAGATTTCAGTCATGGATTCATTAATATCTATCCAGATATTCTCGTTTTATAGATAAATCTCACATAGCTCTGATTAATTCAATTGTTGTATCTGTAGACTGTGTCTACATTGCTATAGTAGCTGTTGAAGTAGAAGCCCCTACTGTTGATGTACTTATGATTGGAAATTCTGTTAGAGGAATGACTGTTGATTGAGTTGATTGTTGCTCTTTCTCTTTGAGTAGTTTTTCTATTTCAGTCTCCATTTTCTAAATTTGTGCATTTTGTTCAATGATGATTTTGAACATATCTTCTTTCTCCATTTCCAATTCACTAACTTCCTTTGTTTGTGGATTTTCAATATATTGAATTTTGAGCTGCTTACATAAGACTACAATATCAACATTTTTTCTTTTAATTATCTCCTCAAAAGCTTTTACATTATTAGGATCATATCCCAGTTTAATCACCAAATCCTTTAAACACTTTATTTTGGTGTCTTTAGCCAAAGAAGATACTTTTTATAATTTAATTGAGACTGGATATTATTAATTAAAGCTCGGAGTCTGGGATGTTGTAGAAGAAAGTACACATTCCTCTTCTTCCTGCAATGTATTTTCTTGCCATTCATCTTGATTCATGTATTTCTCAATTTCAGGTCTAGGAGCCTAAGCATAAGGAGCAGTTTTCTACTATACCCTCAACTTTGAGACAATTCCTAAAAGATCATATGACCATGTAAAACTGAGTTTGAATTTAATTTGTTTAAGGAGGAGATTTGCCTCCTTTGTTGTTGTTCTAGCATTACAAATGAAAGGTCCAACCTGAGTTTTGATCTTAAACTGAGATTTCCTTTTGGCTAACACAAAGTGAAGCTCATCCATATTGATCATTTTCCTAATATACTCTAATGAAAAATCCTTATAGGAACAAACTTAGGCAATTTATATGGAGGAAATTCACATCCATATACTCTGATCTCCGTGTATTTTTGGTATAGGCACCAATCACCTTTCTTTGTCTATTCACTGAGATGTAGAATTCTCTTAATCTTAGGTCCAATTCTAGGTTCAACAACACTGTTAAGCAAGCAAGAAACTCTATAAAAAATTGATCCATATATTCGCTAAATGTGAATCCATTGGTATTTTTCCTTACCAAGGAAGTCTAATGAATCATAGACTGTGGATTTCCTTGTTCATCTAGTTTCTGTGATGGAAACTGAAATCTATCTAATTGATGAAATAAGAATAAGTAAACCAAGACCAAAGCATGCTTGAAAAATACTTTAGTATAAAATTTGAGAAATTGTTCATGGATAACCTCTGCCAAGAATTCACTATAATGAAAAATAACTGAAGGATTTTCTCTTACTGAGAACATTGATAGGAAACCTATAATTTCTTCATCAACCGATTGATCAGTTTGATAGCCCAACAAACATGAAACTATAGAAATGATTTGTTTTGTCATGTCTAAAAACATTGAGGATGAGTAAGGTAGGTTTGTTCTTGGAAATTGAACATTTTCAGGCAAAAATGTCTTAAAATTTTTATGTTTGTGGGGAAAAGTTAGGCTTTTATAGAGTTCCATGAGGGAGTCTACAAAGAAAGGGTGCAAAGAGGCTAAATTTTGGATTTGGAGCATCTGACATATGGATTCATGGGTAATTGTGAATAAGATGTCATTGTTTTGGGCAACAATAGCTCTCTGACTAGGTAAGTAACTGAAATGGCACCATGAAAAAAATTCTGGGAAATGGTGAGTTTTTGGAAAAATGAACTGAGGTAGGAAGGAGTCCCACAAACTCAATTCGTCACTGAGATCAACAAATTTTTGTTTTAACGAATTGTAGAGTTTGTAGAGATCAAACTCACAATTGGTTTTAGATATTTTGTAATGCTAATCTACTAAGGGTTGGTGATCTAGGTCAATTACAGGGGGAAGAATAGGGTTTTCTACTAAAGTTTTAGATTTACCCTTAGAAGAGATTCTGAAGAAAAAAATGGAACAAGAGACTGTAGTTACCCAGGAGCTAGCTGGTTGCAATATTTGAGGAAGAAAGTTGTTCGACTTGATTTCTTGGTTTCCGTAGTAGGCTCAATTTCTCAGTTCGTATAATAGTATAGAGAAAGGAACATTTAAACTAGGTTTTTCTATTTTATAACTTAAAGCATTTACTATTAGAAATATCTGTTAGTGGATCGGGTTCATTAAATTCAACAAGGATTATATCCTTCAAACGCATAATTAATCGGTAAATCATGGTTGAAATAGGAATGGGACACTTGGCGAAGGAGGATTGGTTGTTTGATTTTGGCGGGAGATGGAATTACAATTTTTTATTTAGGCAGGAATGAGAGAAGGTGGATTTGTTTTGGTGGGGGGGGGGTGAGCAGTAAGTGGTTTAGGCGGAGGGCGGTTTGAAATCAACGAGGGAGTGACATGTATACAAGGCAAGATGGAAGGAATTTGATTTTTGGAACCTCCCCTTTGATTAATTCTCTAAGGGGCAAGGGGGGTCTGAAGTTGATGAGTGTTGTCGATCTAGGTGGAAGAGATGTGGCACTTTATTGTAGCGTAGTCGATATCATATACAACAAAAAAGTCATATTAATTAAAAAGTTTATTAGAACTAACTAATAACAATTATAATTGTGATCTAAACTAATTTACTTCATTAATTTAGTATCTAATGCGGCATTTAAGGTGGCTCACATATTTTTTTATTTTTCTAAGGGTTTTCATCATTTTTTCATATTCATTTTTTAACTACCCTTTTCAATTTTTTCTTTTCTTTATATATATATATATATATATATATATAATATTTTTCTTTCTTTTTCATTTTTTGACATATAAATGTAAAATGCATAATAATGTTACAACATTCACCATATTAGTACACTGGCTACATGGCTATGATGATTGAGAGTGTAGAGACTGAGCCATCCTCATTCGAGGAAGCAATGCAACAACCAATATGGGTTGATGCCATGGTATATGAATATGATTCCATTACTAGGAACAATGCTTGGGAAGTTTTCCCAAGGCCAGAGGATAAGTCAGTGGTAGGATCTAGGTGGATCTATAAGGTGAAGAAAGCAGTAGATGGGACTGTCAAGAAACATAATTTGTATCCAAGGGGTTCTCTCAGGTGGAGGGAACTGATTACGAGGAGACCTTTTCTCTAGAAGAAAGATACTCTTCAATTAGATATATTCTAGCACTTCTAGTGTAGATGGGATGGAAGATACATCAGATGGATGTGAAGGCAATTTTCCTCAATGGAGTGATTGAGGAAGAGATGTACATAGAGCAACCGAAAGGATTTTATATCTATTGAAAATGCAACAAGATGATGGAGCTTAGTGAAAAGAAGTCGCCTTCACTAAGTGGGCCCGCAGGCTATTTTTGGCACAAAGTCTATTTTTAGACTATGTCTATTTTTAGACATATGGATCATGGTCTATGAGTTGCTGGATGCTATTTGTGGATGATTGGTCATGTTGGTAAAAGTAGATGGACTTCTATTTTTTGACATATGGGCGGTTTCTATTTTTAGACTGCCAGGCTAAAAATAGAACAGTCAAATATTATTAGCTCATAATATTATTTGGACTATAAAAATTATCTTATCCTCTTGGAGCACTTCAGTTTGAGCTACAGATGTGGCACATGCAGCTGTAAGAAGGAAATACGCTTTTCTTGTGGGTCAGTTGAGCTATTGCATGGTGGACTTTAGTTAGAACTCAAGTGGTTGAGTTTTGGTGGAGTTGATTGAGGAGTTGATGGAGTTGTGTTCAGTTTGACTTGGTTGAACTAGTTGTATTTAGTTTAACTGCAAATACACTAGTGATGAGTGATGTGAATTAATTTTTAATTAATTCACTAATTATTAACTCATAAAGCAACTAAATAATACATTAGTTAACTCAGAGCATGGACAGTCCAGTGGAGATAGGTGTTAGAGGTTGAGATTGCTATCAGTTGTGACTATAGTTGTGCATGAGATCTTGCACAATCAATGGGATTGAGTAATGACAATGAGGATTGCGTGGTTCAGCCAAGGAAATACGAGTTTGCTTCAGCCATTCATCATTATTCTCTTGCAGGATTGCGCAGTGGAGGTAGGCAAACAGTGGAGGAGATTTGAGGCATCAGATCTGAGCTAGTTTGTGTGTAACAGGTGGAGATAGTACTGAGTACTTGTGAGGAGTATTGTACTATGTATTGTTACATGTTCTCAATCATTATAATATACAGATAGTGTGGGGTTTTCAGCTGTATGCTTTCCCCGGGTTACATACTGTGTTAATGTGTGCATGCGATTGATGTTTCATTGATTTTAATGCTGCTCAATTGATGATCAACGTAGAGGAGGTTATGTATTATGCATGTATTCCACAATAGTGTATAATCAAGATAATCTCTGTGAATAAGTGTCATATTATTCAAAATATCTACATGGTATCGGAGCAGAGTTGATCATCAGATCTATTATTCAGAAAGTGTTTACATTTTATTTCTTCAGGCAGAGTCTGTAATCGGGCCAGGTAGCCTCTGGATTCATCCTTCTTTTGGAAGGTGAGGTATCTGGTAAAAGCCCATACAGTCAATCTCTGTACAAGAAATACTTTGTTCTCACAAATTTTAGATCAGAAGCGGTTGAGTTTTGAGCTGGTGGAATTCGAATTTGCAGCAGTGTTTTCTTGGTGTCAAAGTTGAAATGTATTTCAACGGATTACGATTGGAGTATGCTCTTGAAGGTAGCTCGAACTATATTGCATGGAAATACAGGATGAAGGCGGTGTTAGATGACAATGGGCTGAAGGAGTTCATAGAGGATGAGGTCCCAAAGCCTACTGATGCTGCTCACGTTGAGGTTTGGCAAAAGAAGACATCAAAGTGTCGAAGGATTCTGTTGGATGGCATGAAGGATCACATTGTGTCCAGCCTGCATGGAAAGGCTTCTCCATACTTGATGTGGAAAGGGTTGACAGATTTATTCTAAAGCAAGAGTGACCAGAGGAAGTTGGCGCTCAAGGATAAACTCAGAAACATTAAGTGTGAGAATGGAGACAGTATGCCCATGTATCTCACGAAGTTCACCCAATGCCGGGATGAGCTGGGAAGTGTGGGGGTGACTGTCGATAATGAGGACTTGGTGAGCTTGGCTCTCCTTGGTCTTCCAAAGAGTTGGAATTCCTATTAGGACTCTGTCAATGGTCAGGAGAAATTGCCAGGATGGGAGAGGCTTTGGTCAGATCTTGTGCAGGAGGAGATCAGGCGGAATACCAGGGACGGATCTTCATCAAAGGTATCTGATGAAGAAAATTGTGCTTTGGCTGCCAAAGCAAAGAAGGGGAAGGAGAAGGGTTCTATTTCTGAATCCAACTCTTCCAATGATGGGAAGAAGGTTGAAAAATCGAAAGTGCGATGCTTTCGTTGTCATGAGGTGGGCCATTTTGCTACAAATTGTCCATGGAGGACATCCAAGAAGGGATCCGGGGAAGGATCTGAAGGTGAGGCACTTGCTTCATAGTTTGAGTTGGATTTCACACTCTTCGCATGCATGGTTTCATCCATGGTGGGAAGTGGTTGGTTTCTTGATAGTGGAGCTTCTTTCCACATGACCGGTGACAAGAGTTTGTTCAGTACTTTGGAGGAGAAAGATCTCCAGATACTCATAGCGATGGGTAATGATGAGAAGTATAGTGTCTCAAGTGTAGGCACGATTATTTTTCAGAGGGAGCATGGAGCTCACCTTACCTTGACCAATGTCAAGTATGTACGAGGACTGAAGAGAAACTTGGTGTTGATCGCGATGCTAGAAGACAGAGGCTGTGATGTAGTCTTCAGTAAGGGAAAGGTTTTCCTTAGACATGTCATCACTAGACAGGTGAAGCAGATTGGTTCACGGGTCAAGAACCTGTATGCTCTTGAGGTTCAAGATGCATGAAAAGCCTTGAGCAGCAAGGCAACTGATGGAGACTTGGTGGTTGAGAGGGAGCGTATATTACCTCTCAACATGCAGAGCCAGAAGAAGTCTCAGACGATTGTGGAGGAGCCACGATTGGTGCAGTAGCTTCAGGAGGTTGTGGAGCAGCCACAACAAGGGAAGCTGAGAGGAGATTGAGTAGAGACATCTACTCATGCAGAGACCTCCCGTAGGGGGAAACTTCGATCCAGGTGCGATGAGGGATCACATGCAGCCATACCTCCAGGTAGGAGGTGGGGCGATATAGAATGATCGTCCCAAGGAGGAGGGGCAGGATCCTTGAGGTACCCAACCTCTTGGATGAGACCTTGCTACATGAGCCCCGATGTGGGGTAGCAGGAATTGACTAATTGGGTAGAGATAGATGCGGATGGAGCGGCAGAGAGAGTGACAGTGTAGGGAATCCCAGGACAGCGCATAGCTAGCAGGCTGCAGCAATGCGAGAGGCACAAGTGTTTTACACAGTGCTAGGTGGCACAGAGAGGTGTGCAATGGTGCGAGATGCATGGAGATGTTGCAATAGCGCAGATGTCAGAGAGGGAGCACTTGTCAGTAGCAGGTAGAGCTTCAGCATTAGAGTATGTTCCTAGCCCAACAGAGTGGTCAGTTGGGAGTGTTTTTGTTCCAAGTGTTGTGGGAGCAAGTGGACCGGGCAAATGTGTTGCATGCAAAACATTCCAGAGTTGCAGGATAGGGGTTGCAGATATCCATATCTTGTTGAGAGGGAGTGTTGAAAATGCAACAAGATGAGGGAGCTTAGTGAAAAGAAGTCGCCTTCACTAAGTGGGCCCGTAGGCTATTTTTGGCGTAAAGTCTATTTTTAGACATATGGATCATGGTCTATGAGTTGCAGGATGCTATTTGTGAATGATTGGTAATGCTGGTAAAAATAGATGGACTTATATTTTTAGACATCTGGGCAGTTTCTATTTTTAGACTGTCAGGCTAAAAATAGAACAGTCAAGTATTATTAGCTCATAATAATATTTGGACTATAAACATTATCTTATCCTCTTGGAGCACTTCAGTTTGAGCTGCAGATGTGGCACATGCAGCTGTCAGAAGGAAATATGCTTTTCTTGTGGGTCAGTTGAGCTATTGCATGGCGGACTTCAGTTAGAACTCAATTGGTTGAGTTTTGGTGGAGTTGATTGAGGAGTTGTGTTCAGTTTGACTTGGTTGAACTAGTTGTATTTAGTTTAACTGCAAATACACTAATGATGAGTGATGTGAATTAATTGTTAATTAATTCACTAATTATTAACTCATAAAGCAACTAAAGAATACATCAGTTAACTCAGTGCATGGACAGTTCAGTGGAGACATGTGTTAGAGGTTGAGATTGCTGTTAGTTGTGACTATAGTTGTGCATGAGATATTGCACAATCAGTGGGATTGAGTAATGCCAATGAGGATTGCATGGTTCAGCCAAGGAAATACTAGTTTTCTTTAGCCATTCATCATTATTCTCTTGCAGGATTGCGCAGTGGAGGCAGGCAAACAGTGGAGGAGATTTGAGGCATCAGATCTGAGCTAGTTTGTGTGTAACAGGTGGAGATAGTACTGAGTACTTGTGAGGAGTATTGTACTATGTATTGTTACATGTTCTCAATCATTATAATATACAGATAGTGTGGGGTTTTCAGCTGTATGCTTTCCCTGGGTTACATACTGTGTTAATGTGTGCATGCGATTGATGTTTCATTGATTTTAATGCTGCTAAATTGATGATCAACGTAGAGGAGGTTATGTATTATACATATATTCCGGAATAGTGTATAATCGGGATAATCTCTGTGAATAAGTGTCATATTATTCAAAATTTCTACAATATCTTCGACAGAGAGTCACATGTGTGCATATTCAAGCGAGCACTGTATGGATTGAAATAAGCACCCTCTGCTTGGTACACCAATATCAACAACTATTTCAATAGGTTGGGCTTCACCAAAAGTGAAGAAGATGAAAACCTTTAACATATTGTGGTTGAAGGTAAATTATTGATTATAGTATTATCTTTCAATGAATTAATTCTAACTAGTAATGAGAAACTGGTCAAATCTTGCAAGAGAATCTGAGATGAAGGACTTGGGGCTCATGCATTATTTCCTTGGTATGGAAGTATGGCAAGGAGATGAGGAACTCTTTGTCTCTCAGGGAAAGTATACGAACGAGATATTGAAGAAGTTTCACATGGAGAGAAACAAACCTATGGAGACTCCTCTAGCAAGGAATTGGAGGAAGGAAGATGCTACTTCAGGTGAAGTGGTAGAGGCTACCATTTATAGGCAGATTGTGGGTTCATTTATGTACTTAGTGAACACATGACCAAACATGTGTTTTGCAATTAACCAACTTATTAAAGAAATGTTTAAGCCAACCAAACTCTATTGGAAGGCAGCTAAACATGTGTTGATATACCTTAGAGTCACCACTCAGCTTGGTCCTTGGTACACATGAACAGAGGGAGTGAAGCTTCAAGGCTTAAAAAATGTAGATTTGATAGGGAGTCCATCAGACAGGAAGATCACATCAAGGGGAATCTTCAGTATTGGGTCAACTACAATTTCTTAGTACAATAGGAAGCAAAGGTCAGTTGCACTTAGTTCAACAGAAGCGGAGTACATGCCTGCTAGTCAAGCAACGTATGAGGCTATTTGGATGAGGAATATCCTTGTTGGGTTATTTGGTCAATAGATGGATCCTACAGTGATTTATTGTGACAATCATAGTTGTATCAAAATCTCTAAGAATCCAGTTTTTCATGATCGGTCCAAACATATCAACATCTGGTATCACCATCTACGAGATTCTATGCAGAGGAGAAACATGTTGTTGGAGTACATTCCTACAAAGGAACAAGATTCATACATATTGACTACGGAAATTTCAAGAGGAAAATTTGAGTTCCATTGAGGTAGGATTGGGGTATTGGATAATCCCTTTCTTTTTGAGGGGGAGTGTTGAAAATGCGACAAGAAAATCCTGATTTAATATTCCCTTGAATTAAATTAGGAGAGAATTGTAATTTCATATCACTAGACAACTTGTATGAGTTAACTATGTTAATTTGACTTAGCTGGTTCAATTAATTCGAGTTGAGAGTCTAACTTGAGTCATGTACATAATATTCTACTTTATAGGAGCCCTGGTTGAGTTTATTTTGAGTTGTAATTAATTAATTCAGTTTAACTGAGTTAAAGTCAATTAAACTAGCTCCAAATGTTGGAGGAACTAGTAGGAGGTCTAGCAGTGGGGTGAAACTTTAGTGTTCAACCAGTTAACTGATAATTCAGCCATAAATAACTCATGCATGTGTGATCTACGAGTTAGCCAATTGACATTTAAGTTCAAGGGTAATGTACTATCAGTTGTATAATAATCCAAATCGTATAGGTGGTGCATGTAGTCAGAGAAAGGACTATTATGGATTGCGCAATTATGGACGAGGAATTTCCCTAATTAATAGGGGCTAATTCCCAAGGAAACAACACAAGGAAATACAAACTTGGGCAAGTGCAAAATTGGTTAAGTATTGGCCAAGTCTATTCTAAGAAGCAGTGAAACAGATAGAGATAGTGCAGAGATTCCTCGGGCTTGAACAAAGTATTGTAATCGTCTCATATTTTTATGACATGTAATATACATATAGCGAGGGTTTTTAGCTATGGCTTTCCCCAAGAAATCATTGTGTAATGTGTTGATTTAATTCTTTCTCTTATATGCTTCATGATTTCGCAATCGTTAATTGTTTCCGCATTCTATTGTTTTAGTAAATTATAATTAGCAGTTTCAATTTATAGGGAATTTCTGCACACAATTCCTCTAGGTCCTTCCTCTGACTGCATGCACCACCTATACACATGGGAATAGTCTAAAACTGATAGTACATTCCCTTGGAATATCCATCTCAACTGGGTAACTCGAATTATTTTCATGCAACAATTATTTTGGGCTGATTAATCAGTTAACTGGTCGATTACTGAGTGTGGTTGAAGTTCAACTTCCACAACTTGACCTCCACTAGTTCTTCTGACAGTTAAAACGAGTTTAACTGACAATAACTCAATTTAACTGAAGTAGATTGCTACAAATTAACAATCAATCATTCTGAAATGAACTCATTCTTCCCCAAATCGAATTAACTAAGTGATAAGTGCCATGTCACCTCAGTTAACTACCTCCAAGATTTCTGCTAAAATAGAAATTCAAATTTCCTCTAGTTTGACCAAGACAAAGTCAAACTAAGATTTTCTTGCTTCATTGTCAACAACCCCTAGTTTAATTCTTTGGGAAATTTGGAAAGAGTGAAACAAAATAATTTTTATAGGATCCTCTTTTCATGCTAAAATTTTTTGGAACTCTATTTTGGCCAACATCAAAGAATCCATTCTTGCATTCCCTTGGTCTCCCTCTCACTCGTAGACACAAGGATTAGAAGCTTGGTTTCTTCATTGTTGGCAACTCATTCCCTCCACTTTTCTCCACTTTACATCCCCCCACGCTCACCATTCCCTCCATATGGGACCCTCCCATTCTTTCCCCAAACTTCATTTTTATGGTTATTTGAAGGGGAATCTAAGTCCAACTATCTAATTAGAGATCACAAAGACCTTCTAATCTTCATATACTTATTGGAGGCACGTTTTGGACTAGTTTTGGTTGCACATCCATAAGAAGAGGCAACATGAACAATGCTCTACAACATCACGTGGACATGGCTAAGTGCATAGTTACAACACATAGCATAGAACTTTGTAGTTGGGGACAACACAGAATAAAAGAAGCAGATAGGTGGAAAGTTTCCCAAAATTCAAATTTCAAATGTGCACATTTTGAGTAATTCCAATTTCGGTAAACAACAGTTCAACTGCCCATAGTACGAGTTTCACTGGAAGCATTTCTTATGGTAATTGTATGCATGTAATCTTGTATAAGTCAGTAGAAGCCAACGAGATGATGATTCTATTTTTTACTTACATTTTGTTGTTTTTTCTCCATTCCATTATGTATTATTCTACTATGTTGCTTTGTTATCTAGCTAATTAGTGGGATGATTGACTGATAACTTTTTAACTATGTAATGTTGAAGTAGGTTGGTGAGCCAAGAGGAACTAAGGGTTGACGTAATACCACTGAAACCATTTTGGTAATAGAATGATTTTTTAAGTTCCATATATGTGTCTTGTGGTTGCATGATAATATATTTTATGCATAGGGTTTAGTTGTGGTATTAATGGTTGAATGAACATAATGTGTTGCTAAGGATAATGGGTAAACCACTTTTCTTTTAATTTTTGTTGGTGAGAATTATTTGCACGTGATATCAGTAGTTTCAAAGAGTGTTATGTATGTAATATTGAGCTAGTACATGGTAGGATGATGGCCATTGACCTAGTATTTTCATTCAATTTCCCTCTCATGCAAACATTTGACCTTTCATCTCCCTTTTCTCCTATTTTCCTTTTTTTTTCATAAATAAAATGTCAATTAATGCCTCTTCTCCTTTTTGAATTCCTTCTCCAATTTCCTCAACCATAAATAAATTGAAAGTGACACCCACTAGGATGTCTTTCCCAACATTTAGCTTGGAATACATGTCCCATGACCTTGGTCTCATTTTTCCTTTATTAACATTTATTACATGAACTTTTAACCCAGGGATGTTACAATAATGTCCTCCCAAGATTGTATATTTGGGGAACTACATTCAAATATCACTCTTTGGCTTGTTACATGAAATACAAGAGAAATTCTCCTTCCACATAGCCAAGGTCATTGCAAGGCATTAAGTAAGCGATGATGAAGGAGTATCATAGGGAAAATTCCAACCCACAGTGGATACGAAAAGTTGCATACCCGCCTTTGATGTTGAATCCCCAGAAAGAGAAGGATACCAAAAAAGTTGCAGGGAGACATGGTTGTGACATAATGGAGGCCTCGAAAGATGGTACAGTATATGATATGCCCTGACTCTACGATAAAACCACTTCAGGGGGTCCTGAAGGAGGAGCCAAATTGATTTGAACCTTCTTGAATATTTTCTTGGGGTTAATGTAGGACAATGGAGCTTTGTAAAGTTTGCATGATGTAGGCCTAGAGATTTTATATATCTTAAGTCACTAGACTTAAGATATGTTAAATTTGAAGCTGAAAATGCCAAAAGAACCATCAGAGCCGAGATCCTCCATTATATAGCCCTGGATCTTATATATATATATATAATCTGAAAGAGGGGCTTACCTTGCACCAAAACCGCCAGCTTGAGTCCTTTATTTACTAGTCGTTGAGACTAAGCACACATATTTTTTATACCCGCCTTTGAAGTTGAATCCCTGAAAGGAGAAGGATACCAAAAAAGATGCAAAGAGACATGGTTATTACATAATGGAGGCCTCGAAAGATGGTCCACTATATGATATGCCCCAACTCTTTGATAAAACCACTTCAGGGGGTTCTAAAGGAGGAGCCAAATTGATTTGAACCTTCTTGAATATTTGCTTGGAGTTAATGTAGGACAATGGAGCTTTGTAAAGGTTGCGTGATGTAGGCCTAGAGTATTTTTATATGCCTTGTCCTAATTGAATTAGACCCTCAAATTCATTCCAAAACCACCATAAATAAAACTTGGGACCAAGTACCGAATGGAGGCATATTTTATAAATTCACTAGACTTAAGATATGTTAAATTTGAAGTTGAAAATCCCAAAAGAACCACTGGATCCAAGATCCTCCATTATATAGCCTTGGATATCTATATATATATATATATATATATATATATATATATATATATGTAATCTTAAAGAGGGGCTTACCTTGCACCAAAACCACCAGCTCGAGTCCTTTATTTACTAGTCGTCGAGACTAAGCACACATATTTTTTATATATCAGGTGGCCCTTTTTCATTGGCTCTTTGTTAGGTCCCTATAATACTAGTGTATTCCATTATTATTATTTTCATTGTATTCCCTTATTGTTATTGGTGTTCCCATGTTGTCCCCATATTGTTATTATTGTGCCCTTACATTATTATTGTTATGTCGACTTTGACTATATTGTGACCCCTTAGACTCCTATATATAGAAAGGAGGCCTTGTCATTTGTATCATCCAAGAATTGTTCATTTGTGCAATTTAAAGGAGTTTTCCCCCTCGAAGAGGCTAATTTGAAGTCATTGCTCTATCTTTTCTTCTATTTTGTGAGCTGGTTGCATAACAATTGGTATGAGAGCTTTGGATTTTAGGATTTCGCTGCTTCAAACAGCTCATCGTGGAAGTTTTGCTATAACCTTTTTTATACGCCATTTCAGAAGCTAAAATTAAAACCCATTTGAGCTGAAATATTGATGAACCTCGGGTATGAATTTCAGATCTTTTGTAGCTATATTTTTAGAGATATGATCTAAGGAATTTAGGGTTTTTTTCAGGCTCCCAAATTATATCTCAAACATGTGACCTGGGGAAAACTGCCATAACTTTCTCTCCGAGCATCAAATTGAAATTTCATAAAAAGGTACAAAAATAAGACGGAATGTAGTTTTCTTTGTATTGGATTCAGGTCCAAAGGTTGAAACCGTGACACGTGGAACTTCATACAAGTTTTCTCTACTGAACCAGTCTATATCCAAAGGTTGAAACCGTGACACATGGAACTTCATACAAGTTTTCTCTACTGAACCAGTCTATAATCAGGTAATCATGGGAGATTTGACATAACTCTTTCTTGGAGAATCCAATCTTGATCAGACTTGCGGGGTTAGAATGAAGGCTCAGAGGGCTAACATAGGACAATATTGTAGACCTTGGAAATACTAAATTACATAGATAAAATAGATTCAATATCGAGCTCCTACAAAGCGAAAAAATGTGTGCAGTCTTTTTAAAATTTTGCAAAAGTTTGGTTTGAAAAATTAGCTTGAAGGAATTCAAAGGACATAGTGAAGCATAATTGTCATTAATTGATGCCCTGAAGAAATAAAATGGAAGCACCTAGTAAGTTTTTGACACCTAATCCTCTAAGGGTTATGGTGTGGAAGATAAACAGTCAAAGGGAGTCCAAGAGACCTTGGAATATGGAATCCAATGGTCACTCCCATGTATTATAAATGTGTATCATTTGTTAATAGAAAATGTATTCACACTTTACCTTATTTGGCTTTCCACATTCCATGTGCATTTGACATGGTATCAGAGCAGGAGATTGCTGGTCCTACTCCATTTTAAGCCATTATTTTCCTGTGAATACTAACCTATCATCTAGGTAGCCTTGAGTGCTTGTCAACCATATTCTCCCATGCAAAAACAGTTCTTTCATTATTCCCTGTGGTATTGATTCATGAAATCACTGATCCTCTCTTCCATGTAATAATATGCCTGACAGTTTTATTACATGCATTTTTGGCCCTGCTCCCATGGTGTGATTGCCCATACCACCGTTGGTTCGAGGTTATTTAATACCACCAAACTGATCTCCATATGCTTCTTGTGGAGCTGATTGTTTATGCCTTTTGGGAAGAACTGTCAGAGAAATAAATCCAGGTCCTACACCTTCTCGCTCTTCACATGTATACCATTGTGCAAAGGGACGGATAAAAAGTGGTTATGGTTTATTATTTATCTTGGCCTCATCAAACTTTGCTTTAGATTTCTCATACAATCTGGGAAAGCCTTTAGATACATGGAAACGACAAGAGGGATCATCAAATAGTAGCTCTGGAGCCACAATAGAAATAATTTCATGGTAGTCTGATAGACTTGATTTATCCACATAAATCTTGGATCCCAAAGTCTTTGATATTTAATACCACCACTCGGCCCCTTGACTGTGTAATACCACTTGGCCCCTCGACTGTCATGCTCTGCCGCTCCAGTCCAGTGTAATACCCGATACCACCATACATTATACCACCTGCAACTTTGCTTCCATAGGGTCTTAGAAAGCTGATTGTGCCTTCGGCCTCCATACTTTTGTGCCTCTGGCTTCTAGTGAGGTGAAGAGCCGATACCACCGACTGAATGACATAGAGCGGAGTGGTATGAGGAGGATGCTCCGCTACTCTGAGGACGCTCGTGGTGATGGTATTCCAGTGAGGACGCTCATACCCAGTTCAACACAAGAGCTAGCATTGTTGCCCATGCTTCCTGTGTTCTAAATGTTTTTGAAGAGACCTAGCTGTGTGCGCTATACACATTTGATGTTGCTTCATTCTTCGATAACTCGGTGCTGTGTGGACCCCCACTTCAAAGGAACTGTACCAATCATGATTTACAGTGGTGCAATGATAGCATTTCTTCCTCTCGCCATTGACTCTGGTAGCATTAGTATTCGTGGTTCTCTGAAGCTCTGTGTGGTGCTGGTTGTGGGGTCCCTCTCATGAAAATCCACTCTCTACTATCTTCATACAACCCTGGTATCAAAGCATCAACCATACGTTGTCTCCATTCATTGATATTAGTCCTAGTTTAACTTTGTCTCTATTCATTGATATTAGTCCTGGTTTAACATTGTCTCCATTCATTGATATTAGTCATACTTTAAGACTTTCTCCATTCATTGATATACCATTGTTTGCTATTTTATGCAAGGTGGTTTCTGTTGTATAACACTGTGCTATTTTTAACTTTGTCCTCGCACTCATACCTCCCCACAGTCATACTTCCCCATGTACTTCCCCGTGGTCATCTAGTTTTGTTTCAAGGTTATGAAGCACTTTCAGACATTTTATTGCTAAAAAAACAAACTTCAATTCAATTCAATATACTTTAGTGTTATGGCGTTGGTTTTTGCTCATGGAGAACATGGAGAGCCTCTTTGCATGAATTTATGTTCACTCTTCATTCAAATTTGTTGAAGAATCATTGTTGCTAGTTGGTTGAAGCATTGATTCCATGTGTTGAGCTCTCGAAAATGACCAAATTTTATGAAGCATTAGAGTTCTTGAAAACTCTGATACAATCTATTGTTGATGACACATTCCAAATTAATAAAGGCTCTCTCTCAGAAATTCAAACCTGTCTACAATATTCACAAGAACATATTGAGTTTTTGTAGCTTGAATCATAGCTATAGCAAGAGGAGTTACATAACTATGGTCATGATTCTGAACTTGTTTCTGTTCAAAGCAATCCTTTTTTTGAGTCAAAAATTGACTCCCATCAACATGCAGAAACTAATCAAGATAGTAAAGTTGAGGCTGATTCAAGAGAAGATGTGAATGCAGATTTAGAAGTCCATCCCACACTTCCCAAGCCAATCATTAGACCTTGGGAAGAGCTTGTCCATAACAAGCACATAACATGTCTTGGATATGATAAGGAGGTTTCCTTTCATATTCCAGATTACTCAAATCCCATCCAATTTCAAAGTGTTAGATCTCTTCATGGTGGTTCACCTTCACCTATTCCAGATTCTGCTCCTCCACATTCACAATCAAAAGTTGTTAAATGCCAAAATTGTGACCTAGTTGGCCATATGAAAGATCATTGTTTTGATCTTCATCCATGTAAGCAATGTCATAAAACCATTCATTCTTCAAACAAATGCTTCAAAAACAAGCCTCCTACAAGAACAAAGATTCATCTTGGATGGATTGCTTCTTGGAAATAGGCTTCAACAACCAAGAAGATATTCCAGTCATATGTCAGAACTTGTTCTAGAGTATTGAACAATCTTGAAGTTGAGTTTTCTCCATCATCTCACCTTGTATCTGACAAGGGGGGAAGTGATGGTCATCTGCAAGCTTCAAATCCACATCAAGTGAGCCAGAGCGACAACCTGCCATGCCAGATTCGGAGTTGTAGCTAGAGACAAAGACAAAGATGCCCGTGGGCATGCCTTCAGTTGGTGATGCCTCTTCAAAAAATTGGGGACACTTCCTCTAGCAGAAGACTTCAGCTTCTTGTTAGTTTTGGAAGAGTTACAGGAATTGCTTTAAGAATTCCAGAGTTGTTGGTCATCCTTAAATCATCATAGGTTGAAACCTCCCTTTTTAGGATGAGGTTCTCCCTTTTTATGCAGGGTGAGACCTCCCTTTCAAGGTTGAAGGTTTCCCTCGCTGAAACATTACGAGCACTTCCTCTAGCAGAAGACCTCAACTTCATGCCATACTAGGAAGAGTTCTAGGAACTACGCTAAGTGTTCCAGTGTTGGTGGTTATCCTTAAACCACCCCCTTTATACCAACATTTTAGAGAGCACATTCATCCTAGCGCTGCAATGCATTTTTATAAATTTTGTATTACAACTCTCTTCTTGGACTCATACATGCCCATTCGAATTAAGGGGGGAATTTTGGACACCTAATCCTCTAAGGGTTATGGTGTGGAAGATAAAAAGTCAAAGGGAGTCCAAGAGACCTTGGAATATGGAATCCAATGGTCACTCCCATGTATTATAAATGTGTATCATTTGTTAATAGAAAATGTATTCACGCTTTACCTTATTTGGCTGTCCACATTCCATGTGCATTTGACAGTAAGCAACCTGAAAGCTCTAGAATGACTCATGAAGAAGAGTAAGAAATTCAACATGACATATCAAAATTAATGGACCAAGTGAAACAAATTTCACCCTCACAAAAAGTAACAAAAGCTAAGATGGATGGTTTAAAGAAAGGCGTGGAAACTTAGATGGATGGTTTAAAGAATGGCGTGGAAGCTAAGATGAATGGTGTGGAAGCTAAGATAGATGGTGTGGAAGCTGAGATGGATGGTTTAGCAGTAAACATTGAAGATTTGAAGAAAGACATGGAAGGTTTGAAAGGAGGTCTGGCAAATTTGCTACAAGAAATGTTTCCTAATGGTGAAAAGGTAGCAGAGGAAACTCACGATGAGAAAAAAATAAATGTTAGTCATGATTTCTGTTAGCTTGTTAGGGCCTAACCCAGGTTCAAAAGTTATTTAGCCAAACAAATCCCAAAACAACCAGCCCTTTCGGCAACAGTCCGCGATGTGCGAACTGAAGTCTCACCCAAGGTAGTATGGGAGGGTGCTGGTACCAGGTTTCTGCACCCTAGGGATGTCTTGATGAAGTCTAGGAAGTTCGCAAACTGAACCCGCACACCTATGTTGCTCCGCACAACCGTCTGTCCTTCACAGCTTGTGTGACTGCGTACAGGTAGCTCTGTAAAGAGTGTGAAGAGGTGTTGTCTAGATCCTTTATTCTTAGTGTGCTATTATTATAGATCTCAACTTAATTGTGTGTACCCAATGTTCTCATTAATCATTCAACATTCATAGCAAGTGTGCGCAATCATAAAAGTATAAAGAGATGCATAAACATAATAGAAGCATAAATACACAGTATTCCAAAATCAACTTATCTTTTATTAATCCTCGGTTCAAGTACAATCCCAACTCCGCCCTGCGCACTCAGCTACAGGGGTCTGCGCACACAGCTACGGACTCTACCAAGCCTCTGCGCACACAGCTGCGGACTCTACCAGGCCTCTGCACACACAGCTATAGAGCCTCTTCCTACTACTACAACCCAAGATTCGGACTTACAGACCCAGAGCTAGTTCATCATCCAAAAACCCATATGACTGTTTTAAAGCAAAGACTAACTTTACACTTAGAGCCTCGCTCTATTTATACAATCCCATGGTTTGCGGACCATGGGTAGGCCGATACACTCTACATTAAATTACAATATCTTAGGGTGGACAACCCTAGACTCTCGCACTCCACGCCCGCATTTCGCGGGGTATTTACATTACACTTGAACAAAATTTGGGCTTTGAGCCCCAAAAACATACTATGGGGGGATTCGCTGCTCAACAGGCCCCTAACACAATCATCGTGACTCGTCCCAAGTCACTCTAATGGTGTGACGATCTTCGCGCAAAGCCCATCCAGTTGTGCCTCTGTTACACGAAGGTCCGTAGCACACTGCTTTGCCATTCGCTGGATCCGTTCTGCTCACTCAGCCGAATGCTCAGTGTCAGGGTCAAATCCCTGTCTCAGGTCATGAAAATCTTTAATTTGCACGATTTTTCCTTTGATGTCATCTGTGATGAGGAAGGCCTCATCAATCCAAGGCTGGACGCGTGCTTTAAGTACTGCCTCTTTTTGGCGCGTTATGTCCACTTGCTCCTTCAATGCCTTTGCTTGTTGTAACCTCGTGAGCCGCTGAGTTAGGACCACTGTCTGCGCTATTCCGCACATGCTATCATATTGCATTTGGAGCTCCTGCGCTTCGATTTCCAACTGTTGTATAGTTGGGTCCTCTTGTAAGGTTGTGAGGACCCTGAAGGATTATTCCAACAACATGGTGGAGCTCTACACTGCCTGTTCAATTTCTTCCAATCCTTTTCTAATATCGTCGGCGCGCTACTCTTTGACTTCTGGGGGTGAGGAGGGTTGCACCTTCAATCGCAGCTCAACAATTTGCAAGTTGAATCCAGCTGGATCCTCATAGCTTCCTCCTTCGCCTCGTGGAATCCACTGGCCAGCTTGTGGATCTGCATTCCTACTGGTAGATCTGTTGCAATTTCTAGTTCTAGGATGCAACAACATGCTTCCTCGACGATCTGCTCTAACTGCTGGTTCTAAGCCACCACTTCATCACGTTGTAGGCTAAGTTGTTCGATATTGATTCGTTGTTCACTTAGCATTTGCACTGCACATCCCTTCCTAGCGCAGAGTTTTGTCATCGCTCCATCCTGTAGCTGGTATAAAATATCCCATGGGAGGGTAGCCAAGTTTAGGCTAAGCCCCTTGATCCGTCCTACCATGGCTCTATCCTCCATGCTGTCCACTGTCAGTGCTCCTTTCGGCAATGCGATGGTGTTGGCCAATTTGGCCCGCAACAACTACTCTGTTGCCGATGCTCCCATGGTACCGTAGATGGCTACCGTTCCTCCTTGTGGGAGTCGCACTTGAAGTCCTTGCAGTTGTGCCCTGAGCGCCCCCAACACATTCTGCTACTCCATCATTTCTTCTTGGACCTCCTCCTGGTGACCTCATGAACTGCGTCACCGATGTCGTATAGATTACCCTCTATCAAGGTAATAGGCTCCCCATCCAATTTTGAAGCCTTGGTCTTCTTTCGTGGCCCTGTTCGTTCCATCTTGCGCGGCTGTTTCAATTGTGTAGAGGTGGTGTTTAGGTCCACGCCTTCTGCCTTATCATGTCCTATGGTCATGTCCTGGCCTCTCTCCTCCTACATCATGGTGGCCCCTGCTGCTGCTGTTTTTTCGGTGGCCGTGGTCTGCTCTGCGGCGGCCTTCACTACCTCGTGGGAAGCCCTTACCTCCTTAGCGAGCTGCTCGTTCTGCCATTGTTGTACCAATAGCTTGGCGACATCCTTCTGTCTTTGTATCGCTACCTCATCACACAATGCCAGATCTGGGGCACACCATTCGAGTGGCCATGAGTTGAGCACTACGAACATTGTGTCATCGATTGCGATGAACGGGAGTTTGGTCTAGTTCTGCTTCGGGTCCTTCCGCGCCTTGATATACACATTGTGCATATCTGCCTTAAAGTCTGCAAAGCTCCATAGACTATTGTATACCGTGGGGGATAGGTGTGGCTATTTGTTGATCCACATCCATATGCTCGCCTCCATGAGTATCCAGAAGATCTTGATCTCGTGGATGCGCATGACGTGCCTTGTCACCCAGAGAGACGTGTATTTTGTTGCCTCTGGCAAGTCTTGGTCTAGGGGAGGAAACTGACTATCCTCCGGCAATTCCCCTACAACTAACAAGATGGATAAGAGAAACCACATGTAGTGGAAGGTCTTACCTTGCTCCTGAGCCTCCTTGTAGTTCATCAGGAACTCCTCGTAGAGGAACTGTGCCTAGTTGAACTGTACCCCCTTAGCACATTGCTTGGCCAACGCAATGACCATTGCTGGTACCTCATTGCCACGACATTTTCTCATCACTTTTCCTGCCAGTAGTTGAGTGGCTACGCACACCCCTTTGTCTTGAATGCTAGTAATCACATAGCCCCTCTGCTTCTTCTCTAACTTGTATTTCTTCTTCATGGCTTCTGCAAGCACCAAGTCTCCACTTTGGCCAGCTATTTCCACGGGGTCCCTTCTCATGCAGGGAAGGTTTGAAATCCTATGAATCAGCTCAGCCATAATGGGAATCGGCTCCTCTAGCCACAAGTACCCCTCATGCACTAAGCAAAGCAGTTGCTTGATGATGAATATTGTGATCGGTGCCCAGTGAAAGTGCGAAATCCATAGTAGGTGGAGTAGCTTGGCCTCCTCCACCCCACACAGCCATTTCTGTGGCTGCAATGCTATAACTACCCCCTCCTTACTTTGTTTCATAAGTTGGCTAGTCTCCGAATGTGGGAACATTTCATTGTCTGCGAGGTCCCAATCTTCAAATTTCATCGTGGGTATGCGGAATAGGGTTGAACCCTCAAATAGAATTCCATTTGGGAGGAGTGGGGTTTCGAGTGCATTCTTAACGGTGTCCACGTCCTTGGGTACTTTTTCCTTCCCTTTCTGTGGGGGGACATATTTGGGCAGTTTTGCTGCAATGCATACTGGCTGAATGTCTTCCACCACTTCTTCATCTGGTTCAATCTCTTCTACAAAGGCCTGAAGATCCTCCTCCTCATCGTCTGTCTCAATATTAACTGTCTTGCCCTCATCTTCCATAGACAGTTTACCAAACCACAGATTTCGTGGAGACATACGGACCAGTCTTTCTACTGTGGATCCTTTTTGTGCCTCGGTGTCCGGGGCGATTTAGGGAATTCTGGTGCATCCCCTACTAGCGATGTAGAGCTCTGCATGGGTCCCTTGGTTGTTGACATCATTCTGATCATGGAACCCTATGTCTCCTTCGGTAATGTTTCAAACCACGAACTTGCTCTCATAGCCTCTAAATTTGTTAGGTTCATACCCAATTGATAACGCAACAACTGAATTCTCAAAATTCCAAGGGTTGTTCGGTGGAGAGCCACCTGTGATTTATAGGAATTTTTGAATTCAAATTCGACTGTTCCCCCCTTATTTGGATTATTAATGCGATATTGGCAACCGTCAGCCTCAAATCTAGTTCTGACTTCATGTTTGAATTGCCCGTCGCCCGCTCCTCGTTGCCTTAACTTAGACATCTTGTCATGAACAGTGACTTCAACAGTCACTTCCCAACCTACCCATGCAACAGCGCAACCCCTCGTGCACGTATACGACTCGTGCGTCATGTGTGCAACTTCCATGTCACGTGGCTCCCATACAAACTCTTTTATAGTCCTGCACTCTCTTTCAACTGCTTGGATCACTGAGACTGTGCTTCCTACGGATAGTCAGGCGGTCGCACCACTAGTACGAGGCTTCAAGTCACCTTTCAACCCAGTCTATGGGCCTTCCTTAGTTACCCTTGTGCCAGTCAGCACCTCGCATTCTTCCTTATGCGGTGCGCTTCCCTGGTTACTTTGTCTGATAAGGTGCGGTCGCAGCCATGGTAGTATAGCAAAAAATTCTCGGCGACAATCTTCTAGTGCGGTGGTAGGGCTGCTCATACATTGTCCCATCCTTCTGTCGACATGTAATGCTTGTGTGATTTTGGTTTCTAGTTTTCTGATATCCGCATCCATTAACATGCTTTTCTACTTCAGTCGTACCCGAGCTTCTTCGAGTTCATGAAGTTTCAAGTTCCCTCGCCAAATGACTTCCTATAACTACATAATTCCTTTACATGGGTCCTCACATGCTATCCAAACTGCAGGAGCTATGGTATAGATATTCTTCTCTGCTCTTATGGTTTCATCTCCTCTTGTTAGTGGTGGGATCATTTCCACGCTGCGTTTTTTGCTTATGGCCCTATAGGCCCATCGAACCGCTGGTACGCGCAGGTCCCAATCAATTCATCTCACCTGGTGAACTTTGTTCATGATTCCGCATAGCTTTTTGAATGCTCCGATACAGAACATTCATGGTGCGCATCCCTTTTTCTGCTACCACGTCTAGTTTCGATTTTCGATCCTTAGTCTGGGTTGTGCTTGCACAACACACGTCTGCACCCATCGACACAAGTGGGCATGCAAGCTACTTCGTCCTGGCTGCATGGATCTCGTTCGATGCTGGGGACTTCTAAACCGTAAGCGCATCTGTCTTCTACATTCGCGCCAGTTTCCAATGGTCTTTTGATGTATACTCCACCATCGTGTAGGTGTTGCGTGCAATTCCCATTCCATCGCACCGTATCGCTGCTGTTCCGGTACTGCGCTTTCAAATTTGTCCAGGAATTCCTCCACCGTCGTTACTCCATCATATGTTGGTAGTTCCCTTGCTTCTGTCATCACGCAACGCAGTGATTTAATCATCATATTGCAATTCAGCGTTGTCACTTTGTGCAACCAATTTTACCAACATTCTACTTCTTCATCTGAATCTGAAGTACAAGATCTGTCGTGCTCCCATGAGATTCTCCCATCTACAATCGTGTTCACCCGATCCTAGTCTTGCGTCGTTATCTAGTAAATACGATCTAGCTCATTGTCATGCACTGGTTCAGTGTAACGCACTCCCTTGGCTGGGTTTAGCAGAACTACTATGTGTAAGGACTTTTTCTTGAATATCATCTTCTGATTCTTCAGGTTGCTGACTCCATTCATATCAATGGCCCAGTCTATTCCTAGCAATGCAGGATAAGGATTGTTGTCATCAAAAATCTCTATTACTTCAAAGTATGTTTACGTGCTCACAACGTTGATATCAACTGTCACCCCTTGCAACATCCCCATGGGAAAAATATTCTGTTGGTTCGCCATTCGTAATTGAATAGGGGACCACTGTAACGCGGGCTTGCCCATACATTCCCATGTCTACTTCGGTAATAAATTTGCATCCAAACACAAGTCTAGGATTACCTGATCCATTTCATATTTTCCAATCTATGCCATCAATCTCATTTCCCTCCTGATGCGCAATGTATGCTTTCCCAGTTTTCGGACTACGCGCAGTTCTCCCGACCCCGCGCATCGAGTGATCAGCTCTTGTAGTCCTTTAACTACCTTATTGTCTCGCAACAGCTTCATGCATGTCTCCAAAAAGGTAGTAAGCATAGAAGGATCCATCCCTGGCTCTGGTTGATCCTTACTACCTGAAGTGGAGGCCTTTGCGAAGCTCTTCTTAGCTTCCATAAACATCTTCTTTGCGTGTTGCAAGTCAAACTCAGGTTCCTTTGTAGGAGCCTTGCGAACCAATGTATCTTCCTCAGGCTGCTTCCCCTTATCTTCCCCTATGGTCATGCCACTTATGAGCATCATGTTCACGTTGGAGTCTTCTTCGCGCAGTTCAAACCTCATCATTTGGATATTCTGAGTCGGAGTAGGCTAGAGTACCCCTTTCTCGTGCATTTGTGCAATCAATGTAGGACAATCTACCATTTCATGATCAAACTGAGCACAATATGAACAGGATATTCTTGTTGGGTTGGTACAATCGCGAGCATAGTGCCCTGGTCCTCTGCAATTGTAATAGATTAAATTTCAGTGGCCCCTTCTTGGCCCCATTCCTCCTTGTCCTCGACCTCGGCCCTAAAATCCAGCGCATGTCATCCCCATGGCTGGGTCGAGGCCTCGTGTTTCTGTCTGCATTCTATAGGCTGGGGTCCAATCCATCATTAACTCGTAGTTGCGACAAGTACGCTCATCGTGGCCCGCTGATCTACAAAAATTACAAAACAGTTGCTGGGGAGTCTATGTATACTTTTGCAACAAATGATAGTTATCCGTCATGTGTTTTCCTCCTATCTGACAGATTGCACACCATAGCGCGGGTGCTGCACTTGGCCCTACTTGTGCCTCTAGTCTCAATGGCATTGGTCCCCCTCCTGCCAATTGGTTCGCAAATACTGGACAGTGGTCTTTGTCATGGCCCCGGCCTTTGCATTTTATGCACCACACTTCTTCACGCTCCTCTGGCCGTGGCGCCCTATCCTACTTCAAACTTTGCATCTCCAAGCATAGATTTTGTAGTTGCATGTGTATTTGTTGGACTCCCAACCCCAGATCCTATATCAGTGTTTCATGCAACCTCATCGCCATTTCCAACACTTCGGCTTGGGTTGAAAGCTTCTGCTGTGATAGCGCCATCCTCAGGTGTGGTGTCAAAGATGCCACAAACCATGTGCACTGTTGTGCATCCGTTAGTGTCATATTAGCCTCACGGACCGTACTCTTCAGCCTCTGATCTAGATCCAGGGGGCTCTAACCTAGAAGCATCGCGATTTCTTTAAATCTAATGATTAACTATGTCTCGGATTTCGGCCGGCTAAATTCTCTGTTCAACGCATTCTGGATCTCCGCTATTCTTGCATTTGGGTGATCATTAGAGTGCTTGATATACCATGTCAACGCATGATCCTGTAGCATGCACACCAATGTGGCCTTTTAATGTTGTCATCCATGACCCCTTGTGCTTCCCACATTGCTCTTACCACAAACCGGAACTGATCCGGATCCTCATTCCCTACTCCTTTGAATATGGGTAGCTTGATCGCACTCGCCATGCTAAATTGCAGGTTTGGTGGAGGTGGAGTGGGTGAAGATGGAGATGAAGGAGGTGAAGTGGGTGGTGTCGTAAGTGGAGGTGGTAACTAGGGAATGTGCTGCCTCATCAAACTGACCGAACTTCTCGAAGAGATCTGAGTGAGCTCTCCCTCGCTCTCTCGCGAATGTGAAATCAAGGGACTATTTCCTAATTCCCCGCTCCCTTTGTAGATCCTTCCACTCCACATTGTTCCAAACATTAATGTATTCGTATCACTCTTTTTTCACATAAAAAAATCTTAATCCACGCATTCAGGGATTTAATGTACCTACCTTGTGGTCCCTTGAGAAAACATCACTCTGCTTCATTGTAGCTCACAATCATGTCTATCGCAAACTTAGTGATAAATCCCCCTATTATCCGGTTGAGCCGATGGTCCACAGCTCGCACGATCTTATCTTTTGATGTCTCTAGTCTACGCACTAATTCTGGAGTCCACACTATCAGTTGATCGAGCTTATACCTTCCCTGGCTGTTGGCTAACCTCACGATCAACTCATACAGTTTAGAAGGGAAGGACGCAAAGAAGATCTCGTGTATTTTCATATATACATAGCGATCCAACCACCTCTTCTCAGATATCTGCGGAGTTCTGTTTTCCTGTGTCACGAACTCGTGAAGCTTTTGGTCCAACCACTCTTCAATTTCCTCCTCTGTGGGGTTCCAATGGCATGACATTAGACATCCGTTAGGTAGATCTTGGTCTCGGCAACAAAACCATTTGTTGGCTTGTTGGGAACTGACCCAGGTTTAGAAGTGATTTAGCCAAAAAAATCCCGAAACTACTAGTCCTTTCGGCAACAATCTGCGGTGCCCGAACTGAAGTCTCACTCGAGGTAGTATGGGAGGGTGCTAGAACCAGGTTTCCACACCCTAGGGATGTCTTGATGAAGTCTAGGAAGTTCGCAAACCGAACCCGCGCGCCTGTGCTGCTCTGCGCATCTGTCTGTTCTTCGTAGCTTGTGTGACTACGTCCGTGCGAAGAGGTGTTGTCTAGATCCTTTATTCTTACTATGCCATTATTATAGATCTTTACTTAATTGTGTGTACCCAATGTTCTCATTAATCATTCAACGTTCATAGCAAGTGCGAGCAATCATAAAACTATAAGGAGATGCGTAAACATAACAGAAGCATAAACACACAGTATTCCAGACTCATCTTATCTTTTAGTAATCCTCGGTTCAAGTACAATCCCAACTCTGTCCTGCACACTCAGCCACAGGGGTTTGCGCACATAGCTACGGACTCTACCAGGCCTCTGCGCACATAGCTGCAAAGCCTCTTCCTACTACTACAACCCAAGACTCGGACTTACAATCCCAGAGCTAGTTTGTCATCCAAAAACCCATATGACCTTTTTAAAGCTAAGACTGACTTTACACTTAGAGCCTCGCTCTATTTATACAATCCCATGGTCTGCAGACCATGGGTAGGCCGACACACTCTACATTAAATTACAATATCTTAGGGCAGACAACCCTAGAATCTCGCGCTCCACGCCCGCATTTCGTGGGGTCTTTACATTACACTTGACCAAAATCCGGGCTTCAAGCCCCAAAGACATACTATGGGAGGATCTGCTACCCAAAAATTTCATAAACTCTAACATTGGATTGAAGACCCACCATGCTCCAAAGATCGATATGAGGATGTTTGATTGCGAGGATCCCGTAACATGAATACTACAAATTGAGAAATATTTCAATCTCCATAATGTGAAAAACACACAAAAGGTACACATTGCGACTTCATATTTGGAACCCAATCAGTTTGTATGGTATCGATGGTTTTTCTCTCATAAACAAATTGTCACTTCGACAATTTTTACGGAAGAAATGATAGCACATTATGAGGATACAAAAAGAAACACATTTTTTAGCCAATTGATAAATCTCAAACAAAAAGGTTCAATGGTGGAGCACATTGAGGACTTTTAAAAATTGAATATAAGGGTAAAATATATTCTAGAGGAGCATAGGACTAATGTGTTCATAGTGACATTAAAGGATAACATCCAACATGAGGTTCGCCTTTGGGAACTTGATTCATTGGAGAAGGCATTCAGGTTGGCAAGAAAAATTGAAAGCAAAATTATGGCAACAAGGAAGCCTACCAATCACAAATATAAATATGCAGGTGTTGTTTCCCCTAGCCTTCCACAAACTATAAGGTTGACACCACAACAATTGGAAGAAAAAAGAGAAAAAGAGCTTTGTTACAGTTGTGATATAAAATACACTAAAGGTCATAGGTGTGCTGAGAAGAAATTATTTTACATAGATTTTGAAGAGGAATTAGAAAAGGAACATGAAACATCAAATGATCAGGTGCTCATGTCCTAAGTGTCGTAAAATGCTCAAAATTTAAAGTGCTTAGAACTGGTTCAAAGTTGAATGAATGGAAAGTGCTTGTATTCCCGATTCCGGCGCCGCAAACGGTTCGAAAAACGGTCACCGTATGAGGAAGTTATGGCAAAAAGAAGAATTTGTCCATAACATTAGAAATTTTAATTTTTCAAAAAAAAATTAAAAAAGGAATATTTCGCCTGGCACGAAATCCGAGGCAACCACCAAACATTAAATGTAACTGCAGTTAAGTTGGCGGAATTTTGGCAGGAGCGCCAAATTTGGCGGACCCGCCATAATTGGCGGAGCTATCTGGAGTTTTTCTAGGGGCAAACTGGAGAAACTTTAAATGGCCATAACTTTGGCTAGGAAAGTCGGTTTTGGACGAATGTTTTTTTGATTTTGAGTATTTTCGACCTTCTGAAGCCATTGGTGTAGGTCTTACAGCCATCTGAGGTCCTTTGTAGAGGTTTTGGTGCCGTGAAAGTTCTAGGAGCCACTAGGGCCCAATTTTGTGAAGACTGTATAGGGTTGCAGGTATCCATTGGAGGTGATCCAATAGTCAATCCTGAAGGATTCAAGTGTTCTGAATCCATTTTTGCCATCTATTTCTCCCGTAGATGCTTCTATTCAGCTGTATTTTCAATTTGAGCATTTAATAAAAACAAGGACAAGCCCGGTTGGGAGCTTTGGACCCAGCAGACGTAGCCCTGGAGGGGGTGAACTGCTTTATCAACTTCTTTTGCATTTGTGGTTGATTTATTTTGCAGAACAAATTCGTTTTAATGTGTTAAATAGTACAAGGAAATAACTCTGCTATGCTTAAATGGGTCATGAACAGCTGAAAATTTCATGTGTTTTCTTTCTGCAAGACATGGAAATCTTTTAAACATGTTTAATTCTGAATTGAATACCTTGCAAACAAATTTCAAGTAGTTTCAAATTCAGATCAAGTTGGTATCAGAGCCAGGTTTTGTGCAAATATCTTCTAACTGTCTTGCAAAGTATTGATGCTTACCAGGTTGAAACTTAAAAGAGGGGAAGGACAGTTGACTAGAGAACGAGAGAATCCTCAGTCAAGGAAGGCCAGAGAGCCATCACCTCCACATTCAATTTCACCCTCAAGAGTCTTAGAAGAAGCTTCAAGGATGTCTGCGCATGAAGGAGAAATTCCTATAGAGACAGATCCAAGAGAAGAAGAAAGAGTCTTCAGAAAGGCTTTCTTGGACCTCACTGAAATGGTGAGGATATTGTACTAAGAAAGAAATGAGAAATTGGCTGGAGAAGGGTCCAAACATCCACATGAAGGAGAGGGCTCTTCAGGAGGTAAGAAGGATGATGATCATTCCAAGAAAGGACATGGAGGAAATGGTGATCCACCACCCCCATCTTCACCTTCTTCCTCTTCATCTTCGTCTTCTTCTGTTCATAAGCATAGATCCTCACGAAAAAGTCCTTTTTTGAAGCTTGATGTAAAATTCGAATTACCTATGTTTAATGGTGAAGTGAATGCAGAAAAGCTTGACAACTAGATTAGGCAGCTGGAAGTTTACTTGAGGATTCAAAATATGCATGATGATGCCACAAAGATTCAGTTGGCTTCTTTGAGAATGGATGGAGCAACATTGGTCTGGTGGGAGGCCAAGACTAAAGAGGAGATCAAGAAATTTGGTAAGGTTACCTTAACGTGGCCTGAATTTCTGTTAGCCATTAAAAAACAGTTTTATCCTCTTGCTCACATGCAGAAGGCCATTATGAATTGGCAAAATTTTAGACAACTTAAGGGTCAGAGTGTCCAAGACTACACCCAAGAATTCAGGAGAAGAGCTATCTTGTTAGGGGTAGATTTGCAGACCCAGGAAACCTTGCTGAAATACATTGGTGGCTTGCATAGCTACCTTAGACACACCATCTTGATGTTTAACCCTACTAGCCTGGACGAGGTTTGTGTCCAAGCTACCCATTTAGAGGCAAGGGGAAAAAACACATTTGAAGAGGGTAGAAACAAGCCCCCCAAGGGGAAAAACAAAGAGAAAACCTCCAAGGGAAAGGGAAAAAAGAATGCATTTGTCAAACAGGAGAGTGAGAAAGTGATCTGTAAACACTGTTCTAAACCAGGCCATGAGGAGAAAAACTGTTGGAAATTATATCCTGAAAAAAGACCTCAATTTAACAAATCCAAAGGGAAACAGAAAACTGCTGCTACTACATCTACACCACAAGATTTAGGGGAAGATTCAGGTGATGAAACCAAAATTACAGCCATGGGTTTGAAAAAATTGAAGGGAAAAGAAATTGAAACTCAAGCCAGCACTAGTACCTCAAACTACCATGTACAAGATCCTAATGAGGAAGAAAGAATTGAACTGTTTCATGTGAGGGTGATTTCAAAACATACCAAAATTGACACACTTTTTGATAGTGGGTCACAAGCAAACCTTATATCAGAGGACTTGGTCAAGCAACTTAAACTTGAGACCATTCCACATCCGAAGCCATATCCACTTGGATGGATTTGCAAAGATGCAAATTTACAAGTTTCAAGAAAGTGCACATTGCGCTTTTCAATTACTGCACATTTTATTGACACAGTTGAACTTGATGTGGTACCTTTTGATATAGCAGGAATTGTTTTGGGAAGTCCTTACATGTTTGACAGGAAAGCTATCTTTCATCGCCATGAAAACAAATATCATCTGTTCAAAGATGGCAAGGAGTTCATTGTTAGAGCTCATCGCAAGAAGACAAATATAGCGATGGTGAATGCAGGACAGGTAAAAAGGCTGGTCAATTCAAGTAAGAATTTTGTTCTTCTTATGATTAAGCCCAAGGTTGATGTGAATCATGAGTCATTTGGCAATTGTGATCCAAAACTTAAATCAGATCTGTATGATGTAGTTGATGCATATCATGAGATGTTTCAAGAGCCAACATGTTTGCCTCCTAAGAGGGAGATTCAGTATGAAATCCATCTGCATCCAGATTGTCCTCTTCCAAACATAGGCATGTACCGCATGTCTGTTATGGAGAATGCTGAAATAAAGAAGCAAATCAAGGACTTGTTGGACAAGGGTTTCATAAGGCCAAGTACTTCGCCATGTGGGTCACCGATTGTATTGATTCCAAAGAAAGATGGCACTTGGCGTATGTGTGTTGATTTCAGGGCCTTGAACAAGATAACGGTAAAGAATCGTTACCCACTCCCAAGGATAGATGATTTGCTAGACTAGCTGAAAGATGCTCGATATTTCACTAAGCTAGACTTGCGCAGTGGATATCATCAAGTAAGAATTGAAGAAAGTGACATTTGGAAGACAACCTTTAAAACCAAACAAGGACTCTTTGAGTGGCTTGTGATGCCATTTGGTTTGTGCAATGCACCTGCAACTTTCATGCGGATAATGGATGATGTCTTGCATCCTTTTCTTGATGATTTCATTATTGTCTGCTTAGATGACATCTTAATTTTCAGCAAGTCTAGAGAAGATCATGTCATGCATGTTAGAAAAGTACTTGATGTTTTGAAGAAGAATCAATTATTTCTTAAAATGTCAAAATGTGAATTTGGAAAGACTTCTTTGGTTTATTTGGGACACATAGTAGGAGGAGGTGCTTTGAGAATTGATCCTGCTAAGATTGAGGCTATTGTGAAGTGGCCTACTCCCAAATCCATAACAGAGGTAAGAAGTTTTTTGGGTGCAGCTCAATATTGGAGGAAGTTTATCTCTAACTTCTCTTCTATAGCAGCTCCTATGCATGCAGTGACAAGTGTGAAGCATGCTTTCCAATGGGGAGGCAAGCAACAAAAAGATTTCGAATCTTTGAAAGAGAAGATTAGTTCAGCTCCAGTCCTTGTATTACCGGATTTGAGACAGCCATTTGAGATACAAACTGATGCTAGTGATTATGCTATGGGTGCAGTTCTTCTACAGCATGGTAAGCCTATTGCTTTTCATTCTGAAACTTTTAATGGTGCTGTTGTAAATTATCCTACATATGATAAGGAGTTGTATGCGTTGGTACAAAGCGTCAAAAAGTGGAAACACTACTTGATGGGCAAAGAAACTGTTATACATACTGACCATCAGCCCTTACAGTACTTGCAATCACAAAGCAAGTTACAACAGTCACGACACTTCAGATGGATGGGCTTCTTGCAACAATTCCATTTGGTAATAAGGTATAAGAAATGTACTTTGAATAAGGTTGCTAATATGCTTTCAAGGCCTATTATTGGTGCTGTTACTTTACTTAAGAATGATTCCATTGTACATGATAGTTACATAGAACAATATGCATCTGATGATGACTTTAAAGATGTGTATGCTAACTTGAGTAAAGGGAATCATGTAGAGGAAAATGACTATCACATGCATAACACTTTGCTGTTTCATTTGGGCAAGTTGTGTATACCACAGGGGGAGAGGATAAATGTCATAAGAGAAGCTCATTCTTCTCTTATTGCTGGCCATTTTGGTGTGAGCAAAACAATTGCACATCTACAGAGGTATTGCTATTGGCCTCGCATGGTAGATTCTGTTTCAAGGTTCATAAGAGGTTGTTCATTATGTGCTACAAGCAAGCCTAGCAATAGGAAGCTTGGTTTGTATACTCCTTTGCCGGTACCTTCTAGACCATGGGAGAGCATCTCTATGGATTTTGTAGGAGGTTTGCCAAAATCTAGAAAGCAACATGATTATTTATATGTAGTAGTTGATCGTTTCAGCAAAATGTGTATACTTATGCCTTGTAAGAAAACTATAACTGCTGAACAAACTGCTGAATTATTTTTTCATCATGTATGGATTCACTTTGGTTTGCCTACTTCCATTATTAGTGACAGGGATTCCAGATTTGTGGGGAATTTTTGGTCCAACCTATGGGAGATGATGGACACAAAGTTGAAGAAAAGTACTACTTTCCATCCGCAAACAGATGGTCAAACCGAAGTTGTGAACAGAACCATTGTGCACCTCTTGAGAGGTTATTGCAACAAGCATCCCAAGCTTTGGGATGAACATTTGCACTACATACAACATGCTTACAATCGTGCCAAGCACTCTTCCACAAACACCTCACCGTTTGAAGCTTGTTTTGGTTATTTGCCAAAATCACCTCTTGATTTCATTCTTGAGAAAGATGTTTCCATTGAGGGATATAGTGACATTGACAAAGCTCGTTCATTCATTGAAAGGATTCAACAAATACATCAGCAAATTCAAGAACAGCTTGAGAAGAGTCAAGGCAAGTACAAGGAAAGACACGACAAGCATAGAGCCGATCACAAGTTTCAAGAAGGAGATGAGGTATGGCTGTACATTAGTAAGGAAAGGATGCAAGGAGAAGGTAAAAAGTTGAAGCCTATTCGTTATGGTCCATTCAAAATCCTCAAGAAGGTTGGAAATAATGCTTTTCAATTAGATTTGCCTTCCTACATGCAAATGTATTCTGTTGTCAATGTGGAGAACTTACATTTGTATGAACCTCCTTTGATTGCTGATCATGAAAGTGTTGTTCAGCTGCCATCTATAGAAGATTTCTCGCCAGAATTCTTAGATGAGTTGAAAGAAGATACAATCCTTGACAGAAGGACACGCACTTCAAGAAGGGGCAGTGTAGATTATGTTCGGGTTGGTTTCAAAGGCAGCAAACCGAACAAGGCAAAGTGGATGGAGGTGGACAGAGTGAGGGAGCTGTACCCTCACCTCTTTAACAGGTAGTTGAAGGCTTTTGGGGTCCAAAAGCTTCCCAATGGGGAGGCGTGATCAGGTGCTCATGTCCTAAGTGTCGTAAAATGCTCAAAATTTAAAGTGCTTAGAACTGGTTCAAAGTTGAATGACTAGAAATTTCTCGTCTTCCCGATTTCGGCGCCGCAAACGGTTCGAAAAACGGTCGCCGTATGAGGAAGTTATGGCAAAAAGAAGAATTTGTCCATAACATTAGAAATTTTAATTTTTCAAAAAAAAATTAAAAAAGGAATATTCCGCCTGGCACGAAATCCGAGGCAACCACCAAACATTAAATGTAACTGCAGTTAAGTTGGCGGAATTTTGGCAGGAGCACCAAATTTGGCGGACCCGCCATAATTGGCGGAGCTATATGGAGTTAACTAAAGTTAGCTGAAGTTTTTCTAGGGGCAAACTGGAGAAACTTTAAATGGCCATAACTTTGGCTAGGAAAGTCGGTTTTGGACGATTTTTTTTTTGATTTTGGGTATTTTCGACCTTCTGAAGCCATTGGTGCAGATCGTGCAGCCATCTGAGGTCCTTTGCAGAGTTTTTGGAGCCGTGAAAGTTCTAGGAGCCACCAAGGCCCAATTTTGTGAAGACTGTATAGGGTTGCAGGTATCCATTGGAGGTGATCCAATAGTCAATCCTGAAGGATTCAAGTGTTCTGAATCCATTTTTACCATCTATTTCTCTTGTAGATGTTTCTATTCAGCTGTATTTTCAATTTGAGCATTTAATAAAAACAAGGACAAGCCCGGTTGGGAGCTTTGGACCCAGCAGACGTAGCCCTGGAGGGGGTGAACTGCTTTATCAACTTCTTTTGCATTTGCGGTTGATTTATTTTGAAGAAAAAATTCGTTTTAATGTGTTAAATAGTACAAGGAAATAACTTTTCTATGCTTAAATGGGTCATGAACAGCTGAAAATTTCATGTGTTTTCTTTCTGCAAGACATGGAAATCTTTTAAACATGTTTAATTCTGAATTGAATACCTTGCAAACAAATTTCAAGTAGTTTCAAATTCAGATCATCAAAAAAAGAGGATACACACCAGCAACAAAGCCTAGAGAAAGAAGAAGTGAATCCAACCATATCTTGTAATGTATTGGCCGAAATAATCACTCATAAAACTATTAAGATAGAAGGACATATCAAGAAGAAAAAGGTAATAATGTTGATTGATTTAGGGAGTACCCATAATTTTATTCATTGTAAGATAGCAAAGGAATTGAATTACTTCCTATATCCAGCACTAGAGTGTCAAGTGATGGTTGCAGATGGAAGAACAATAAATTGCTCTGGAAAGTGCCATAATATCAAGCTATCCATGGGAGAATATGTGTTGAATAGTCCAATTATTTCCATTCCAATGGGTGGTGCTGATGTTGTACTAGGATTCCAATGGCTACAAGCTTTGGGTATGATAGCTTTTAATTTTCAATAACTTTTCTTGAAATTTTTTTTCAGGAGGAAAGGAAGTTGAATTAAGGGGTATTGCAGGGAAATCAGGAAGGATAATCAACTGTAACATCATGAAAAATATTCTAAAGAAAGAAAAACGTGGCGTAATTGCACAATTATGTTCGCTAAAGATTCCCATGTCAAATCATCTATTTCTCCAGATCTTCAAAAAGTCTTGGAAAATCATTCCAAGGTATTTGAGACTCTCAAAGGCCTCCCACCTATTCGTGATCATGATCATTCTATTCATTTAATTCCAGGAAGTTTTCCTCCAAACATCAGGCCTCACAGATATCCCTATGCCCAAAAGAGTGAAATTGAACGTATAGTTGCAAAAATGCTAGAGGTTGGCATAATTCAACCTAGTCAAAGTTCTTTCTCTTCTCCTGTAGTATTGGTGCACAAGAAGGATGGATCATGGCACATGTGTCAAGATTATAGGGAGCTCAACAAGCTCACTATTAAATATAAATTTCCCATTCCTGTCATTGATGAATTATTGGATGAATTGCATGGAGAAATTTACTTCACCAAGTTGGACCTTCGTTTAGGATATCATCAAATCAGAATGAAGACTGAACACATTATGAAAACAACATTTAGAACTCATGAGGTCCATTATGAATTTTTTGCCATGCCTTTTTGCCTTACGAATGCACCCCCTACATTTTAAGGTTGATGAATTCCATTTTCAAACCCTTCCTTAGAAAATTTGTCTTATTATTTCTTGATGATATACTAATCTACAACAAGTCTTGGAAGGATCATTTTCAACATGTTGATAGAGTGCTCAAACTATTGGAGGAGAAACAATTATATGAAAAGACCTCCAAATGTTTCTTTGGAGTAAAAGAGGTGGAATATTTGGGTCATATTGTATCTCATGAAGGTGTTAAGGTAGACATTAGCAAAATTAAAGCCATTAAGGAATGGAAAATCCCCACATCCATAAAGCATCTGCAAGGATTTCTTGGGTTGACAAGGTATTATCACAAATTTGTTAAGAATTATGGGAGAATAGCATAACCTCTAACAACATTACTGAATAAAGATGCATTTTTTTTGACTCCAGAAGCAATAGAAGGCCTTTGAACATCTTAAAGACGCAATGTGCCAAACACTGGTCTTAGCTATGCCAGACTTCACAAAAACCTTTATTGTGGAATGTGATGCCTCAGGAAATGGAATTGGTTTTGTTCTAATGCAAGAAGAAATACCCATTCCTTTTGAAAGTCATCCAATCAAAGGAAAGTATTTACACAAAGCTATTTATGAGAAGGAAATGTTGGTAATACTACTTGCACTTAAGAAATGGCGACCTTACCTAATGGGAAGACACTTCATGGTGAAACCAAATCATGATACTCTTAAATAATTCTTAGAACAACTATTATCTTCATAAGAGCAGAAAAAATGGGTCACAAATATGTTGGGTTATTACTTTGAAATCATCTAAAACAAGGGAAGAAAAATGTTGTTGCAGATGCACTCTCAAGAAAGGATGAGAATGTGGAAGCATTGCTTTGCGCCATTTCTATTATCCAACCAAATTGGATAAACAGAGCAAGGGATGAATGGAAGAATGACAAATAAGTGTGAGCACTCATTCAGAAGTTAGAACAAGATCCAATACATCTGATACATTTAGATGGAAAAATGATTCGTTATGGTACAAAGATCACTTATACCTCTGTAAGAATTCCCAACTCAAACAAATTTTTTTTTATGGAATTTCATACCTCTCCCTTAGGAGGGCACTAAGGATTTTTAAAAAAATACCACAGGGTTAAGAAGGTTTTTTTCTAGGATGGACTTAAATATGATATTCAAAATTTTGTGGCAAAATGTTTGGTTTTCCAACAAAATAGAGTTGAAACAATTAAGACCCCAAGTCTATTACAACCTTTATCCATTCCAAGTCAACATTGGGAGGAGGTTTCAATGGATTTTATGACAGGTTTACCCAAGTCCAAAGGAAAGAGTGTCATCATGGTTGTAGTTGATAGACTTACCAAGCATGCACACTTTTGTGCATTATCTCATCCCTTTAAATCCAGTACAGTTGCTAATGCATTTATGGAAACAATTCAAAAGATACATGGAAAACCAAAGATTATTATAAGCGACAAAGATCTCATTTTCACCGGAAATTTTTGGACAGAATTATTTTCTTTTCTGCGTACTCAGTTAGCTCATAGCTCATCTTATCATCCTCAATCTGATGGGAAAACTGATATAGTGAACCATTGTTTGGAAGGATATATTCGTTTCTTTATATCTGATAAACAAACACAATGGGTCAAATGGTTGCCTCTAGCTGAATGGTGGTATAACACGTCCTTCGATACTGCAACAAAAATTACCCCATTTATGGCACTTTATGGAATCATCCACCGTCCATCACATCATATTTAAGAGAAAATTCTAAGGTTAAAACAGTGGAAGATCACATCGAGCATCAACAACAAGTTCTCCAACTCTTAAAGGATAACCTCACTTTGGCACATAATAGAATGAAATAATAAGCAGATCAACATTGCAGCGAAAGAAGTTTTGATGTAGGTGACTAGGTATTTCTATAGCTACAACCATACAAACAAATGTCCCTCAAGCAAGTTAAGAAGGATAATAAATTATCACCAAATTATTATGGTCCGTACAAGGCGTTGCAAAAGATTGGTACTATGGCATACAAATTGGAGCTTCCTACAACTTCCCGAGTACACCCAGTTTTTCATGTTTCATGCTTAAAAAAAGTTTATAGGTGACAAGCTCCCAGTTTAAACAATATTGCCAGAACTTGAAGAGGAAGTAAAAATCATATTGAAACCTGAAGAAGTCACAGAAACAAGAACTCGACAGCTACAAAATCAATCAGTTTCTGAGTATCTCATCAAGTGAAAGAACTTACCCATTGAAGGTTCCACATGGGAGGATGAGAATTTTATACATAAGCATCTAGAACTATTCAAGCATTGAGGAAAACACTTTTCTGAAGGAGATGGGCATTTTCGGTCCCTATAATACTAGTGTATTCCTTTATTATTATTGTCATTGTAGCCCCTTATTGCTATTGCTGTGCCCATGTTGTCCCCATATTTTTATTATTGTGCCCCATAGAAGCCCACTATTGTTATTGTTGTGCCCTTAAATTATTATTGTTATGCGGCTTTGACTATATTATGACCCCTTAGACTCCTATATATAGAAAGGAGGTCTTGCCATTTGTATCATCAAGAATTATTTATTTGTGTAATGTAAAGGAGGTTTCCCCCTCGAAGAGGCTGATTTTGAAGTCGTTGCTCTATATTTTCATATATTTTGTGAGCTGGTTGCATAACACTCTTGGTGCTATCAACCTTCCTCCCACTTGTCAAATATGACCAACCATCATGACCATAGTGATTAACCCGAGAAGAAAATGGGTCCACACTTAACACATCGTCTTTGTACACGTCACCCTGCCTTGTTCCTCATTGGTCAACTGCCACATCCGCCTATTTTGTATCATCCCAGCTAATCCCCAAAGGGTGCACAATGTAATGCTCTAGGGGAAAAATTATGGGAAATAGAAACTTCTCCATTAACTTTTGTTCCCAACCCTTTTAAAAATCTCTTAGTCCATTTACGTTCAGGACAAGTCAGAAATACTCTATAGAGCCCCCATTAGTCCTTGCACCAATGAAGTAATTTTGTATTGCCCTATCTTCTTACATGCGTTTAGATTTACATGTCGTCCTGACATCCAATTAGCTCGACTATTCCCACAGGTTCTCTCCTTTCGACTGTCGGGGAAATAACACCCATGAAACGTCAACCCAGGCCTATCAATTAACAATTAATTATTGACAGAAAGCCAAATTCGTCTCTCGGCTCCTATCAGGTGACAAACTTCTTCCAACAAGGAAATGATTAAGTGTTCTCCTCCTTCACCCATGTATTCTGATATCGATTGTTCTTCACTTACAAGCCTTCCACTCCAAGGTCTTGGAACAATTCTCCACTACCTTTGTCTTTGAACTCAAATCCTCAAAGGTTCCAACATAAAGTTATACATGATTATTTATAATGGTGCAAATTTCTACGTCTCAGTTGTAAAGATTTAAATAAGAATCCAGGGTATAACATAGAACCGTACAAATATTATAACATGTGTTCATTTAATTAAATAAAAGATGTTGAGCTCTGGAAGAGGTAAGACCTATTTCTTTTGAAAGTTGACCAATTAAGGGAAAGTATTTACATAAACCTATTTATGAGAAGGATATGTTGGCAATACTACATGCACTAAAGAAATGGTACCTTTACCTAATGGGAAGAAACTTAAAGATAAAAACAAATCATGATAGTCTTAATTAATTCTTGGAACAAATATTATCTTCTGAAGAGCACCAAGAATGGGTCACAAAGATGTTTGGTCATGACTTTGAAATCATATACAAAAAAGAGAAGCAAAATATTGTTGCAGATGCACTCTCAAGAAGGGATGAGGATGTGTAAGCATTACTTTGTGCCATTTCTATTATCCAAATTGATTGGACAACTGAAGCAAGAGATGAATTATGAAGAGGAATGGACACTCATTCAAAATTTACAACAAGATCCTAGTGAATATGATTCATTTATTTGGAAAAATGATTCATTGTGGTACAAAGATCACTTATATCTATGTACGAACTCCTAAATTAAACAAAAGGTTCTTTTGGAATTGCACATCTATCCTATAGGAGGGCACTCAAGGTTTTTAAAAGCTTACCACAAGTCTAAGAAGGATTTTTTTTGGATGGACTTAAATATGATATTCAAAAGTTTGTGTCGGAATGTTTGGTTTGACAAAAAATAAAGATGAGATAATTAATACTCCATGTCTTTTACAAGCATTAGCCATTCCAAGTTAGCGTTGGGAAGGGGTATCAATGGATTTTATAATAGGTTTACCTAAGTATTAAGGAAATAGTTTCATCATGGTGGTAATTAATAGATTTTCCAAGTATGCACACTTTCGTGCACTATCTCATCCTTTCAAATCTAGTACAGTCACTGCTGCATTTATGGAAAAAATTCAAAAGCTACATGGAAACCCAAATATTATTGTAAGTGATAAAGATCTCATTTTCACTGAAAATTTTTGGACAAAATTATTTACTAGTATTGGTACATAATTAGCTCATAGCCCATCTTATCATCCTTAATTTGATGGGAAAACTAAGATACTGAACAAATGTTTGGAAGTATATCTTTTTTTCTTTATATATGATAAACAAACACAATGGATTAAGTGGTTACCCCTAAAAGAATGGTAGTATAACACTTCCTTCCAAACCACTTAAAAAATGACCCCATTTATGGTGCTTTATGGATATCATCCAATCTCCATCACATCGTCTTTAAAGAGACAATTCTAGGGTTCAAGTAGTGGAATATCACATCGAGCATCAACAAAAAGTTCTCCTACTCTTAAAGGATAACTTGACTCTAGCACATAATCAAATGTAATAACAAGAAGATCAACATCACAATGAAAGAAGTTTTGATGCGGGAGATTGGATATTTTTATGACTACAACCATATAAAAAAATGTCCCTCAAGCAAGCTAAGAAGGATAATAAATTATCACCCAAGTACTATGCCCCTTATAAGGTGTTGCAAAATATTGGTATTATGGCATACAAATTGGAGCTTCTTGCATCTTCTCAAGTACACCTAATTTTCCATGTTTCATGTTGAAAGAAGGTTATAGGCGACAATCTTCTTGTTGGGTGTGGAGCATGATTATCTTCTATATTCAAAGGTTTTAGTCGGATGTATACCCCAGGAATATTGTACACCCCTCCACGTGGGGGGGTGCGGAGGGGACTTGTCCCCCCCACGGGGGTCCGGGGGCCAATGGTCCCCGACGGGGGTTCGGGGGCAGTGCCCCCAAAGCTAAAAATAGATGTAAAATTGCCTTGTAAAAGTCTATTAATTTCTAGTCAATCTGGGCCATTCATTAGGCCGGTGATCTGACGGTAGAAGTTATGTTTAATTTATGGTTTTTTGCCCTAGAAGGCAACCCCTCACTATATATGAGGGAATTGTATTGCGTCTATGTATATCTGTATTTTGAGTGAGGAAGAGAGAGGATATTGAGAGCGAAGAGGGTGTTACAATGGATCTGTTGTAGGTTGTATCTCATTAGTTTGCTGGATAATATAAAAGGAAGGACTGGTTGTTTCTCCGTGGACGTAGCCCAAACTGGGTGAACCAAATATATCTATGTCTCTCTTGTTTTATGCGTTTTATGTGTTTATATTTCTGCAATAATTTATGTGTTCCGTTGCTCTGTAATATATAATTTTCTAACACTTCTAGTACAAACTATATTTCTAGAATTTGACGAGGAAGGAAAAATCATATTGGACCCTGAAGCAATCACAAAGAGAAGAATCTGACAGCTATGGAACATATCAATTTCAAAGCATCTCTTTGAGTGGAAGAACTTACCCATTGAAGACTCTACATGGGAGGATAAGTATTTTATTCAAAAGCATCCAAAACTACTCAAGAATTGATGACAACATTTTTTTGAAGGAGAGGAGAATCTTAGGTCCCTATAATACTAGTGTAGCCCCCATATTGTTATTTTTGTGCCCCATAGAAGCCCACTATTGTTTTTTTTTTCACTTTCTGGTTCACGGATACCCGGGTCAATGGGTAGCCGCTACATCCAGGGTTGTTAAACACTGAGTGGACGCACCCGAAGGCATCAACACCCCTCAGCCTATTTACTGACCTAACCCCAAGAGCTTTCAGGATTCGACCCTGTGACCTCCCATTGGCAAGGCACTTGATTTGACTGATTGAGCTAACTCTTGGGGCTTGAAGCCCACTATTGTTATTATTGTACCCTTGCATTATTATTCTTATGTAGGTCCTAGTTATATTTTGACTCCTTAGAATATTATATATACCAAGGAAGTGTTTCTAATTGATTCATCCAAGAATTGTTCACTTATGTGATGTAAAAGGAGGTTTCCCCCTCGAAGAGTCTTCTTTTGAAGTCGTTGATCTATCTTTTCTTCTTTTTTGTGATCTAGTTATATAGTAGTTCCTCTTTATGGGTTGGATATTTATCCAACTAATCAGTGGAATGATTGGTTGATAACTCTATAACTCTGTATTGTTGAACTAGACTATTGAGCAGAGAGAAACTATGCGTTGATGTAATATCACTAGCACCATTTGGTAATAGAATAATGTTTGAAATCCATATATCTATGTTCTATTGTTTCATGTTAATATCTTTTATGCATATAGTTTATCTATGGTATTAATGGTTAAATTAACATAATATGTTGCTAAAGATAATGGGTGCACTCCTTTTCTTTTAATTATTTCTATTGAGAATAATTTTCACATCATATTAGTAGCTATGAAGAGTGTTATGTTGTTGGCTTGATGGGGCCTAACCCAGGTTCGGAGTTAATTAGCCAAAAAAATCACTACACTACTGGCCCTTTCGGCATCAGCCCGAGGTGCATGGACTAAAGTCTCACCCGAAGCAGTATGGGGGGATGCTGGAACCAAGTTTCCACACCCTAGAGATGTTTTAGGGGTCAATTTAATCCCCATGTTCTTACCTTTGTGCAGGTCGCTTCACACACTGTCCTGACTTGCGAGTCCTTTGTGATCTGTCAAGATCGCCTTTCGCGCAACCTTAACTAGGGGCTGAGATGCTTTCACGCTGCTAGGGCAATGATCTGCGCTATTTCCCCAAGTTACATCGTGTATCTTACTTATATTCTTACAGTTGTTAGTTAACTTCGCGTAAACAGGTACCTTATCTCACATTTACTTAATCAACACAATCATATATGTTCGCACACCATATAGACAACAGAAATGCAATTTATACCCAATATATTCAATACAGAAAATAGGAAATAAATACACAAAATTGATGTAAAACTTCTCTTTATTAATGCTTCAATAGTTATAGACTCGACTCACCCTGTGCACTTAGCTGCAGGGGTCCACACACTCAGCTGCGGACTACTAGGCCTCTATGCACTCAGCTATAGAGCCTTTTCCTACTCTACAACCGAAAGACTCAACTCTACGCTTAGATCTTCCACTATCCTTCTCTTCCATCATCATTCCTTCTAATTCTATTATCTCTCAACTACTTAGAGCCTCGCTCTATTTAGATCTCTAAAAGCCAACATTACATTACAAAATTGAGGGCGAACAACCCTATGAATCATTTACAACTTCGCGCTCCACGCCCACAAAATGTGGAGTCTTTACATCGGATTTACAACTTTTAACCAAAAACTGGGCTTTAAGCCTCAAAAATTCCCTTGGGGGATCCCGTGCCTAACGGGCTCCCAACACAAACATTGTGACTCGCCCTCAATTCTCTCTGTTGGTGCGGAGATCTTCGTGCGGAGACCTCCCAACTCTACCTAGACTGTTGCAAGATCGGCAGTGCACTAAGCAGCTGCATGATGCACTTCCTGGATGTGTTGTTGAGAAACTATCGTAGCTGAACTGTTAACCTGCACCTATTCCTGTGTTCCCTTCATCTGCACGAGCTTGGCTTCAATTGAGGTCGTAATGATGAATGCCTCATCAATCCATGGTTTTACGTGCACCTTCAAGATAACTTCCTTATGTCATGCAGCGTTTACCTGCTCCTTGAGCGCTTTTTCCTACTGCATCTGTGCGAGCCTCTGTGTAATGACCACCGTCTGCACGGTCCCTTTTATTTCATCTTACTTTTGTTGCAACTTGCGCAACTCTGTTTCTAAGCGTTGTATGTTCGGGTCCTCCTGTAGAGTGGTGAGGACTTTGAATGACTCTTCAAATAGTTTGGTACAATCCTTCACTGCACTGCTGATCTCCGCTATTCTTGCTATAATGGTGCTGGCACACTTTTCCTTCATGTCAAGCAGAGTTGAAGGTTGCACCTTTAATTGCAGCTAAGCTATCTGAAGGTTCAGCTCCAACTGAACCTTATCCATTTCTTCTTTCACCTCGCACACCCTTGCTACTAGTCTCTGGATGCGCGCCTCTGCTGGTTCCTTTGCTGGGATGGCCAACTCAAGGATCATCTCGCAGGCTTCCTCAACCACCTGTACTAGCTGTCTGTTCTGTGCCACGACCTCGTCGCACTGCAGGCTCAATTGTTCAATATTAATTCATTGTTTTCTCATCACCTGGAGCATGTGGCCCTCCCTGGTCCATAGTTCTATAGTCACTCCATCCTATAGAACATAGAGCATCTCCCGAGGGAGCAGCCATGTTTATCCCAACTCTCTTTAATGCACTGACCATAGGCCTATCAGCCTCATTTTCTGTAACCAGTGCACCCTTTGGCAGCACTGTGGTGTTGGTCATGTAGGCGCGCAACATTTCCTCAGTCGCAGCCATGCCTACTATGAGGTTGGTTGATAGAGTACCAACCTGAGGAGTGCACAACTACAACTCCTATATCTGTGTCCGATGGACCCCCAACACTATCTAGTTTTCCTCCGCGAACTGTTGGAGGTCCACTGCGGTGACATCCCACACCATCTCCCCTATGTCATGGAGATCACCCTCAGTGAGGGTGATCAGGTCGAAAGAAGTCTTGGAGGCTTTTGACTTCTTCCACGGCCCCACTTGCTCTCTCGGGTGCTGTCGCTTTAGCTGTGTAAACGCTATCTGTGGGTCCACGACACTTTCCTCTATTTCTATCTCTTGTTTAGGAAAAGGAGACTTTTGGGCCTCATGCTCCATCTCTGCTACCTTTTTTTGTTCTCCTGTTGCCTTCATAGCGTCCCGTGCCTCCTGCGCCTTTGCTGTTGCTGCTTCGTTCCTTCTCTTCTCTTCCAATTTCACCATTCACAATTTTCCCTCCTCCTTCTTCCTTTGTGTAGCAGACTTCTCTGATTCCACCACGGAGCTGGTGGGAGTGCACCACTCTGGCAGCCATGATTCAAGCATGGCAAATATGACATCATCCATGGCCAGTTAAGGTAGCTCCTTCCATGCCTTCGCGGAGTCCTTCCTCGCTTTGATGTACACATGATGGAATTCCACCTTGAACTCCATGAAGCTTTGTAGACTGTTATAGACAGCAGGCGATAACTGTGGCTTGCAGTTAATCCCCATTCTGATTTTCATCTCCATGAACACCCAGAATATCTTGTTGTCTCTGATCCTCTGCACATCTTTAGTTGCCCATAGTGAAGCATACTTCGCTGCCTCCGGAAGATCTTGCACAATTGTGGGGAACTGGTTTTCCTTAGTAAATTCCCAAGCCAACAACACTATGGATAACAGAAGTCATGCATAGTGGAAAGACTTCCCCTATTCTTGTGCCTCGCGGAAGTTTTCCAGGAACTCCCTGCACAAGTAATCCACCTAGTTAAACTGGACCCTCTCTACACACTATGCGACAAGTGAAACCACCGGCATGGGCACCTCATCCGTGTGGCACTTTTGCATGATTTTCTTAGCCAATATCTGCATTGCAACTTTGACCACAGTGTTATTGATACTGGAGATTGCGTACCCTCTCTTTTTCTTGTCCATCTTGAACTTCTTCTTCATGGCCTCTGCGATGGCCAAATCATCACTTTTACCCTCGAATATGTTCGCTGGATCCTCCCCTTTGCAATGGAGCCGGATAATTCTATGAATAAGATGATTCGTGATGGGGATGGGCTCCTCCAGCCACAAACACCCATCATGCACCAGGTAGAGAAGTTGCATGATGACAAAGATAGTCACTGGGGCATGATGGTAATGTGGCACCTATAGCAGGTTTAACAACCCTGCTTTCTCTATTCCTTGCAACCACTTGTGTGGCTCCAATTCTATTACTCATGCCACTATTTTTTCTTCGGTCGCATTAGTTGCACTGTTACCAAATGTGGGAATTTCTCGTGGTCCGCGAGATCCCAGTCTTCAAATTTTAGAATCGGCACCCGTCACAAATACACTCCATCAAAAATGATATCATCAGGTAGCAGCAGAGTCTGTAGAGAGATCTTGCTCTCATCTAGGTCCTTGGGCACCCTTGCTTTCCCCTTCCATGGAGGAACATATGCAGGCAACCTGGTCAGAGGGTCCGCACCCTAGGTTTCTTCTTCCATTTCTTCGACCTCCTCCTCTTCCACCAAGATTTCCTCAAGGTATTCCTCCTCCTCATTGGCTTCCAAATTGATCGCCTTCCCCTTTTCTTCCATGGTAAGTTTAGTTCTCAACGAGTTTCTAGGGGACACACGCATTGGTACCATAGGCTACTTATCTTTCTTGGGTCTCGGTGTGTGCGGTGATTTAGGAATTTCTGCGACTATCCCGGTGCTTTCTGGGGCATCTCCTATCATCATAACCTACACAGCCTCTTCAGCAGTCATCTCTCTGATATCCATGGCTTCTTCAGACGCTGCCATATTACTGTTCCAAAAATCTCTCAATGGCTCAGGTAAGTGCTCAAAAAATGCCTTCGACTTCAAAAGATCGAACAAATCGGGGTTCATGAATCTCTGTGCACACAATCGCTTAATTCTCAAATGCCCAAGTGTTGATTGCTTGGCAACCCTTTGCAATTTATAGCGCCTTTTGAATTCGAATTCGACCATTCCCCAAAAATCTGGTCCATTAATGCTGCCTTGGCGGTAGATTTTCCCAACCAACCAACCTGCATAGCAGCGCAACTACCCTTGTGCTATTGCAGACCCTGTGATACCTCACTACTATGCACAGTCTTGACATTGCACAGCTCTCGGGCAGAGTAGTTTATAGTCCCATGCCTCCTTTTAGCTACCTTGAGCACTAAGACTATGCTTCATGTGGCTAGTCAGATGGCTGGGCCACCTGTATACGGCTTCATCCGACTACCTTTTACTTTTCCTGGGAAGAGTTTGCCACTTAACTTCACCAACTACACCATGCCACCATCTATGATTTTCTTAATAACATATGGTCCCATCCCATGTAGCAAACTGAGAAACACTGAGTGGTGGTCCCCAAGTCTGTCAGTAATCGAGCTCATCTTGCTCTATTACTACGGTCTTTCTATCAAGAAAGTCCTTTATTCCTTCCTCAAGCTTCTTAACTTCTGCTTCTGCCATGGCGCTTTTCTTCCTCAACCGAACTCTTTCATTCATGAGTTCTTGGAGCCTAAGATCACCCTGTTGGATCTCTTCATCGAGTCCCAACCGTTCGTCTTCGAGCTCTTTCAACAATGTGAACCTTTCTTCCAGGGCTTCGTGGTCCATTACCCCTGCAAGCACCACTATGCGTGGACTAGACATGATAGACTGCATAGGTATTATGGATTCTACTCTATCGACCAGCTGAAAAGGTGTCTGTCCGGGTATGCACAGGCCCTAACCACTTCATTGTTCAGCACGTTGCACACCTTGTCAAATGCTTCCTCATGGATAACCTTCTACGCGATTGTTCTTTCCACATACTGTCTGTCCAACCTTAAGAGCCAACTGCACATATATCCCCCCAACACATGCTTATTGACCATACCTCTTGTTATCACCTGGATTGAACCTCAGGCTGAAGGAAGGCAATGCTAGAGTAACCACAAACCACGCTTAGCCAAGTAGCTATCCCTACTAGTCCGGGAGAGGGCTCTCTCCATAAGGATCTCAAACAAGATTCTTGGATCAGGAAAAGGATATTAGGCTAGGTATAGTAGCACAAAGTTTGATTTGATTTTGAAGGGGTTTTGCTGGATCAGGAGGAGCCAGACAGTTAGGGCTAGGGAATTAGGTCAAAATTGCAAGGTGTTCAATGGGCAAGGTAGGCATAAGGTTTAACACTCTAGGGCTTTATGGGTGAGGTTTTTTAAGACTGGTGAGAAGCTAGGAAGAGCATGTGATTGCCATGGATCCTTCCTAGACTATAGAAAACATATAATGGTGAATATTTCCCCAAAGCAGAGTAGTGATGTTATGAATTTTGCCTATCAACTTGAAAACATTCACTTAGAAGAAATGAAATGATTAATTAAGTACACAAAAAATATTAACATATGATCAGAAGAGAAGAACTGAACTAAAATCCATACCACTTGGATCCCAAAGAAATAGCTGCAATTTTTATTAATCTCCTGCTAAACTGCTACAAAATGATGTACAATCAAGGCATAAGCATCCAACTAAGTCCAACCCTTTACAATGAGAAAGAAGAAGAAGATATAGGCATTGTTTCAACCTCCTCCCATCCTAAGGGGTCGAATAGCTAAGATGAGGAGCTAATCTAACCAACACTGAACAAGAAATTGGAATATAGGCATCCTAACAACTTGCCTCTAAAAGTGAGAAAACTAATACATTTGTGCTCAAATTGACTTTTAATCTAATGAATCTACCTTCTATTACTATTTATCCATAATATTACAAGCCAAGTCATCACTTACATCAGTAAAACATCCTCCATGAGATAAAATCCATGAACATAGTCAAAACACAGAAAAATAGTCATCCTGTGCAAAATTTGTCCTACACGCAGCGCCACTAGTCCAATGTGCAGCACCACTTTCGGGCCCTTTTTGGAGGCCTTCCCAGCATCCAAATTGAGCTCATGATAGCTCATTGGAAATATCTTCAATTATACTTACAAAACACCTGGATTTTCTTCATTTGAAGCTCATTTGACCCCTCAAAAATCGATTCTCCCAAGACTACTTCTGTGTGTCCAAAAAGTGGTAGAAAGGTCATTTTTAAGGTGTTTTTTGACTTTTGGTGGACCAGTTCTGCCCTCAAAACTTAGCAAATCCATCAGGTGCATGTACTCATCACTTAGAATCTAAAAATGCAAGCCATTCGTTCATTGGATGCCCCTACGAAAAGCGCAGCGCCGGGGCGCTATGCGTTGAGCCAGATTTCCTGTGTGTGTAATTTCCAAAATTTGAAAAAAACAAAATCTCCTCCAAACCGGACCAAAATTGGTGAGCAACACCATCATCAAGTATCCTGATGAGCCAAGGAAGCTTCAACAAGAAACCTAAGCCTATCCTCCTCTTTTTTTCCCTTTATAGCCCGCTTTAGCCTAGCTTTCATCTATTTGACCCTCATGATGCAAATTTTGTTTTGGGTCTTGTAGTGGTAGGCCATGTGCCTAATCATCTAGTTGTCCCTATTGGCCTTCTACAATAGCTTCTCTATGTGCAAATTTACGTTTTCTAGCCAAATATCTTTATCATCCTCAATTTCCTTCTCAATAGGAGTCAAAGTGACCAATGCCTCTTCCTTTTGCATAGTTGATTCACCCTTGTCACCTTGTCGTTTTATCTTGAGAAGTTCCAGCTCCATGAGGACCTACTTGTCACTCAACTACTTGTTCTCTTGTTCTAGATATGTGATGACATACTTGGCTCTCTCCAAATTGTCCATCAATGCTTGGACTTGAGCCTCCTTTTCCTGTATGATGATGTCCTTTATTGTTTCTTCATCCTGAGCCTCTAAGTCAATTGTTTCCATGCCATGATGAGTATAATGCTGCTCTGGCTCATCATGCTCTATCAAATCAAAGTCTCTCTCTTCCTCCTCATCATCAAAACTTTCCTCCGACATCTTTTCTTTCCCTTTGTGCAGATGTTGCACTTGTTCCTGTTGTGTTGATGAAGAAGGCAAAGCCCCTTCCACATCCTGTGGAGCAAGCATTTGCCTATGAGTTGATGAAGGCAAGGTCCCTTCCACGTCCTGTGGAGTAAACACTTGCCTATCAGCTACAAACAATATTCTTGTGCCCCTCTGGTATGTCAAGTAGGTCCCGGGCACCTCAGTAGCTCTAGTCTCTTTGGCCTTCTCTTTTGTCTTCACCTGAGCACTGCTAGAAGGTTCTCCTGATTCTTGGGACACTAGTGGAGGAATTTGAGGACCCCTGAAGATGTCATGAGCAATAAATGTCTCCCAGGAGATGTTGAGGAGGTTAAGATGATGAAGCACAATCATCTTGACTAGGGAATAATGATAAAGACTACTCATCTACTGATGGTATGGCTTTTTCTGCACAAAGTGGGCCATATTCTCAATATTCCTGAACAAGAAATAGGGGAGGTTTAACATCCTCACCCTGGTAAAATGCATGAGAAGCCTGATGTGATAGGTGTACAGTCTAGAAAATCTACCCTCATAAGTGAAATATTTCATGATGATTTTCATCATGGGGGCATATCTGTCTTCAAGAAATCTGAAAGGAAAAATCCTTTTTTCCTCATTTTTGTACCTGGGTTTGATATAAGGCTCATAATAGTGTTCATCTAGGTCCTGTGCCTTGTACCACTTCTCCTCTACATTTGGAATCCTACTTGCAACTGCAATAATGGAAGGTGAAACTGTAAATGTCACCCCAACAAGAGTCACCTTGTTATCCTGAAGATTGGCTACAAAAATCTTGGTGAGCTTAGGGTGGTGTTGAACTCTCTCTACCTGCTCACAGAACTCATAGCACCCTAGATGTCTGAAACAAGTGACAGCCAACTGAGAGGCTTGCAATTCTATGAGGTTTGATGGCTCTTCCCTGACAATTTCGCCTCTCTTGTGTGGTTTTCTCTGATGCTGAGGTTTATCTGTCGAACTGTCACTGCCAGTGTTTTCCTCCTCCTCATAGTCTTTGTCTTCTCTGTCCATGTTTGCAAATTTTGAGGCTGTGCACTCCTAGAAAAGGGATGAAGGGAGTGAGTAAGAGTGATTTAGGAGTGAGGGAATGGGAGATGACCTTGTGAGGTATTTTGGTGGGCTAGAAAATGAAGGGGAGGGTATGAATCATGAAAATGAGGGAGAGGGGCTTGGGTCCTTTTTTGAAATATAGCTTGTGGGATGAAGGATGAGGGGGTATAGAATGTTATGGAGTGATATAGGGGAGAGTTTTAGGGCTTTAGTAATATATGCTGGGAGAAATAATGGGGATTAGGGTTTCTAGGGTGTAATTGAGGGAGAATCTAGGGTTTCACATTTGCTAATGTAAATTACCTTCAAACACTTCAATTGCAAATCAATGATGAGTTATAGTGAGGGCACTTACTTGTATTAGGGACGAGAGGGTATTTTGGAAGTTTCTATGAAGGTAGAGGCTTTTTTTGGTCCTTGCTGCTCAATGCGTAGTGCCTGCTACAGGCACGCAACACCCTCCTGAACGTGCAACGCCACCACCACTGCCTGAAATGTGCAGCGCCAAACTCCAGAAGCGCAGCGCCACTTCTCCTTGGCCCAAAACTCACTCAACTTCTCCTCTTTTCTTCACTTTTTGACTCCTTCTTTGCCAAATGAGAATGATGAACTTGAAAATGAAATGTGACACCTTATATAGGAGTAGATTTTGATTTTTCACTAGAAAAACCCACTTTCTAATGTTTCTTGACCTTTTTCAAATCTCTGTTTTTAATGCCTTTTCTTCTTTGTTCCTTTTTAGGTGGATGATTTTCAATTTGAACTGATTTTGGTAGTGTTTCTTTATCTTGTAGCAACGAGAGATGCATTGGTGCAGTCGGGACCATTTATTACATAAAGTGACTTAAAATTACATAAGAAATACAAATTAACTCAAAATACTCTATTTTCACCTCAAAAACATGTTTTTTGAGGTGAAAATTACATTAGTTAAAAAGATAATTATATAGTGACTATGACTTACTAGCCATCATTCTTGATTTATTTATCATCCTCATACCCTTGCTGCCTTTTATTTACACCTTTAAATCATGCCCTTGACCTTGGAAATTGAACCCTAAGACCTAATGAAAACATGCCCATGACCTAATGAAAACATGATTGCATTTTGACCATGAAACCATGACTGAAGACAACCTGGAGATGGGTTAGAAAGTACACTTTATGAGGGAAAAATTAGATTTTTTGAAGAGAAGAAAACCATCAGTGGATCATTTTGACATGACCTAATGAAAACATATAAAAATTTCAGTATGGGACTGTTGGGTAGCGGATCCCCCGTGTAACGGTTTTGGGGCTTAAAGCCCATAATTTTGGGTAATGGTATTGTAAAGGCTCCGTGATGTGCATGGAGCGTGAATTGCAATAAGTCAAGTCAAAGGGTTGTCCATCCAAAAATAATGTAAGATAATAGAAAGTGAGTCGGCCTGCCCATGGTCCGCGGACCATGGGAATGTATAAATAGAGCAAGGCTCTAAGTGTAGAAGGTAGTTTTTGTAAGTTTTTAGATTTGATCTGAAGTGATATGGGTTGTTGAATGCGATATTCGCTCTGAGTCTATAAGTCTGAGTCGTGGGTCGTAGTAGTAGAAGAGGCTCTGCAGCTATGTGTGCAAATTCCCGATAGAGTCCACCGCTATGTGCGCGAACCCATGCAATTGTGTGCACAGGGTAGGAAGTGGATTGTAACTGGAAAAAGCATTAATAAAGATAAGTTAGTTTTGGAATATCACATATCTATTTCTATATTTCTGTTTATGCATCTGTTTACAATTTATGATTGTGCTCATGTTTGTTTATGTTGAATGGTAAATGAAAGTATTGAGCCCATTTAAATTAGTTCAGGATCTATAATAATAATGAACACAGTAAAGGGTAAAGAAAATTTGTTCTCTTCATTTAAGCCACGCGAAGGTAATCGCACTAGACAGACAGCTACACAGAAGTAGCACAACACGTAGAGTGGGATCTTGAGCCTTCCAAGACCCATCAAGACATCCCAAGGGTGCGGAAACCTAGTTCCAGCACCCTCCTATACTACCTTGGGTGAGACCTCATTCTGTGCTCTGCAGATTGTTGCCGAAAGGGCTGGTAGTTTCGGGATTTTTTTGGCTAACTCATTTCTGAACCTGGGTCAGGCCTCAACAAGCCAACAAATAGTTTCACTGCCAGGACCGGGATCTGCCTAAGGGATGTCTGATGTCGGAACACTGGAACCCTATGAAGAAGGAAATTGAAGAGTGGGTAGATCAGAAGCTTCACGAATTTGTGGTACAAGAAAACAAAACTCCACAGATATCCGAGAAGAGGTGGCTGGATCGCTACATATATACATAAATCCACGAGATCTTCTTCGCGACCTTCTCTTCAGAGCTGTATGATTGGATCGCGAGGTTAGCCGACAGCCATGGAAGGTACAAGCTCAATCAACCGATAGTGTGGACTCCGAAGTTAGTACGCAAACTAGAGGCATCAAAGGATACGATCGTTCGGGTCATGGACCATTGGATTGACCGAATAATAGGAGGGTTTATCACCGAGTTTGCGATATACACAACCATGAGCTATAGCGAAGCAGAACAACATTTTCTCAAGGGACTGCGAGGTAGGTACATCAAATCCCTAAATACCTGGATTAAGATGTTGTTATGTGAAAAGCAGGTTATGCGAATACATTAATGAGTGGAGTAATGAAAAGTAGAAAGATATACAAAGGTATCGAAGGGTTAGGGAAAAGTCCTTTAATTTCACCCCCGCGAGAGAGCGAGGAAGAGCGCGCTCGAGTTTCCCGAGAAGTGCGGTCAGTTTGATAAGGTAGCGCATTTCGCAATTATCACCTCCACTTACGCCATCACCCACTTCACCTACTTCACCTCCACCTTCAACCACCCCGTCTCCACCCAACCTGCAGTTCAACATGGTGAGTGCGATCAAGCTACCCGTATTCAGAGGAGTAGGGAAAGAGGACGCAGATCAGTTTTGGTTCATGGTAAGAGCAGCGTGGGAAGCACATGGGGTCACGAATGACAAAATTAAGAAGGCCACACTATAAGTGTGCTGCAGGATCGCACGTCGACATGGTATATTAAGCACTCGAATGATCATCCAAATGCAGGAATAACGGAGATCCAAAACGCGCTGAACAGAGGATGTAGTCGGCAGAAATTAGAAACACAGTTGATCATCGGATTTAAAGAGATCACGATGCTTCTAGGCGAGACCCCCTGGGATCTCGATCAGAGGCTGAAAATTACGATCCACGAGGCTAATATGACACTGAAAAACCCACTTTCTAATGTTTCTTGACTTTTTTCAAATCTCTATTTTTAATGCCTTTTCTTCTTTGTTCCTTTTCAGGTGGACGATGCTCAATTTGCACTGATTTTTGCAGTGTTTCTTTGTCTTGTAGCAAGGAGATATGCATTGGTGCAGTCGGGATCATTTATTACATAGAAGTGACTTAAAATTACATGATAAATACAAATTAACTCAAAATACTCTGTTTTCACCTCAAAAACATGTTTTTTGAGGTGAAAATTACATTAGTTAAAAAGATAATTATATAGTGACTATGACTTACTAGCCATCATTCTTGATTTATTTATCATCCTCATACGCTTTCTACCTTTTATTTACACCTTTAAATCATGCCCTTGACGTTGGAAATGAAACCCTAAGACCTAATGAAAACATGCCCTATGACCTAATGAAAACATGATTGCATTTTGACCATGAAACCATGACTGAAGACAACCTGAAGATGGGTCAGCAAGTACACTTTATGAGGGAAAAATTAGATTTTCTGAAGAGAAGACAACCATCAGTGGATTAGTTTGACATGACCTAATGAAAACATGTAAAAATTTTATTATGGGAACCCTAAAATGAAAATGCAAAGAGAAAATTTGATCCCTGATGGAAGTATGCAAATACTGACACTAACACCTCTCAGCGCGGAGTTCATGCACATCTGCGTAGGTTGTTTTCCACATGCCAGTATCCACCTAGCTAGATGTGCGTGGGGATTATCCTACCCATTGTATTTATCTGTCAATCGCTCTCTAGGCTTCCCAAACCATGTGCGCCTCATCCTTTTACATTTGCGTCAATCATCAAAGCTCCCTTTGTGCATACCCCACCATCTCGCGGGCGTAGCATGCAGTACCCAGTCCAAGTCCTGGAAGCATTGCTTTTTTAGCATCTCCCTTTCAAATTTATCTAATAATGTATCTACCTCACTTAACCCATCATAAGTAGGTAGGTCTCTTAGTTTTATCGATACGCAACATAGCGGCCTTGTCATTATATTACAATTTAGTGTAGTCACCTCATGTAACTGATTCTACCATCGCTCTGTTTCCTCATCCGAATCCAAAGTATAGGAGCTCTCGCGCTCCCATGCAAGCCGTCCATCCATCGGGGGATTCACCCAGTCTTGTTTCCAGGGTGTTATCTTTTAGATGTAGTCCAAATCATCATCGATTTCATAGTCGCGCATCGGCTCTGTATAGCGTGATCCTTTAGCAGGGTCCAAAGGTATAACTACGCGTAGTGACTTCTTTTCAAAAATCATTTTCTAGTCAATTTAGTGTCCTAAATTGCTCTACATAAATTATCAATCCGGGTATCATAAACTGATGAAGTGTGGTGCACTATATGTGCTTAGTTAACCTTTCTATTACTTCATTTTTTTATAGTTTATGTTTTTTTTGGGGGTTTTGTTTCTTATGCTTAAGGAATTTACTCTAAGAAAGAAAAGTTATGCTTCTAGGTGAAAATCTCTAAATGTTAATGGTCAACTAAATCTAATGACTTTCAATGTTAAAATCTAATTTCTAAAGAAAGGAGAAAAGGAAATGAACATTAGATAAAAGCAAATCAAAACTTTGAACAGTTAGATTAATCTAAGCCAGCAAAATATCTATGAAATGAAAGCAAAAATGGTAACAGCTAAATGAAGTGTTTTATCATTCCACTATACAATTTTGGGAGAACTACCTCCTTGTGATAGCATTTGGAAGGATCCAATACTCCATTGTTCTAAAACTGAAAATGAAATTGCAATGAACTTAAATGAAAGACTAAGACTGAAAGTGAAATTGCAACTAATCTACTATAACAGCTAAATGAAGTTTTTTATCATTTTGCTACACAATTTTTGGAGAACTACCTCCTTGTGATAGCATTTTGATCCAATACTTCATTGTTCTAAGAAAAAGTAAACATAAAAATGCAGAGAAATACTCAATCAAAAAATGAAATACTTCACCACTTAGTGAAACAAGGGCTTTCGAAAATATTTCACTTACAACATGAGTTATTAAACTATGGAAAGCAAATACAAAACATGTAAAGGAAAACTAATATACTGTGTGCTCTAATGCTCCAAGCACCAATTGGAAAATACTTTCTTGGACTATTTTGCTAAGCATAGATTACACAGTTAGATAAATCTACAATAAACCGGTTGAACACACTTGCATGAATGGAAAATCTAGACTATTAAACTTGAAAACAATAAAATGACATACTTGAATGAAATCGAAGCAAAGCTACAAAATACAATCTACTCTACCTTACATTCTAATATGCTCCATGACATCTACTTCACATCTCCTTCCATGTTGAGAACATCAAAGCTTTATTCAAATTTTTCAAAATTACAAAAGTTTACAAAGCTCTCCAAAGCTTTCCAAAAACTTTCCAAAACTAAAAAGCTACCAAATGAAGGAGAGAGTTCTCCTATTTATACAAAAAGATGAGAATTCATCTCATTAATGAGAGTCCATGAATCTCTCCCTATACCTCTAGAGTTCTAATCAAAATAGGAAATGATAAGACACATGTCTTCTTAGAGTTTCAATACAAATAGGAAATGTGACACATATCCTCATGATCCCATGATCCTCTCCACTCAAAATTCGAATTTGGCCTTAGGGTGCTACATAAAGGTCTTCTAGAAGCCTCCATTTGACATACACATGTCAACAATCTCAACCCACTTGTTAGGTATAAGCATATGCACATTATTTTCTAATTTTTAACCACAAATTCAATTAAAAAGGCTAAGAATTAATAAATTTTGGAAAAACATAGATGTGACCCAATGATAATGAAAGTGAGATGAGTGTAGTGACATGGTAGTGAAATGGAGGTGATATAATGGACATAATAGTGAAAGTTTAATGGAAGTGAATGACAATTTCAAGACCAAACATACCCCCCAACTGAAGCTATTGCATGTCCTCATGCAATATATATTACATTAATTCTTTTGATCCTTAAGCTTTGGCTTAACTTTGCATGATATCATTTAATAACTTCATACTTCTGCAAAGTGTTTTACTTGAATTGCAACATGGTTGGTTCTTGTGTTACAACCATATTTTGTTGTTGCATTCTATTTTGATCTTTCAACTTTCTATAATGATAATTTAATTATTGTTGCAAAGTATATCTTTATTAGATTGCATCATGGTTGGTTCTTGTGTGACAACCATGATTGTGTTTGTATCCAATTATCCTTTAAGAAATTTTGAAAAGCCATTGTATGCTCATAATAATAATGTAATAGTTAATATATTTTGGAAGTATGTGGGCTTTTGAATATGATATGAACATGGCAAGATATGAATATGAATGTATCCCCCGCCCCAACAACTGATGGTATTGGCAATTTTATGAAATGAGGAAGAGAAATGTTTTTCCAACAATTATCATTCTAGATTTCTATGGAATTCTATGGTCAAAAGTTAGAAAATGACGTATCTTAACTTACCCTTTGAAATGGATGAGTTGTATGTGTGGTGGCTACAAAATTTTTGATCATAATCTTCTTCAAGTGGCTAGACAAAAAGAGTCATGGATAAAAGAGTCAAGATGACTTTTTATTTCTTCTACTAAAACTTGTTGAATCTGCTCCAAAATGCTGAAAATAATAGTCTTCATGTCTTCAAAACTCATTGGCACAATTCCTACTATGTGAAGAGATGTTGTGATGTTGAACATATTAGGAATTTGTTGTCTTAGTGGCCATTAATGGATGCCACTAGTCAACACGAGAACTCTCACCATTGATGACAATGAGAGTTAAGATGCCCAAACACATCTTGCTAGGTATGAATAAATTTGCCAATGTCGAGTCACATAGAATATCCAATGAACAAGGGAAATTAATGTATTCCCATTGTTTGTCGACGTGAGGACTTGACATTAAGGCATGCAAGCCTCAAGGTGTTTTTGCAAGGAATTTAGACTCAAAGGACTATGGACTCAATAATTTGCATTGAAGCAGGGTTTATTTGCGAAATGAAAATGATAGGAAAGGGAAAATGAAAATGGAAGATGGTAAAGAAAAGTAGAAATGGCAATGGTCAATAAACATGTGACTAAGCCTCTTGCCTTTATTTGTGGGTTAGGAGTGGAAAAAAAGTAATGGAAAGTGTAAGTGAATGTAAATGGAAAATATGATGGGAAATGAGGTGAATGGTTTATTATGAAGTATGGATGTAATGGAGACAATAGTATCTGAAAGTTTTGCAAGTGTTTGGATCTGATTTTGTATTAGCATGTTTCTTCTTTGTCGTTGATCATCCTCTTATGAAACAAATTGGTCTCTTAGAGAGACACTATTCACTTGTAGTCATTTGTCCTTCCTCCTGAAACCTGCAAAAAAAACTAATACTTCTTCTGCAATGGAATGTAAGACTATCAAAAGAGAGAGATGTTCAATCTCTCTAGTTATGATATTTACACACAAAACTAAGAATTCATACTAATGAAACAAGTTCACAAAGGAAAACCAAAATAATTTATACCTGCTTCGGAATTAGTGCCTCAAGTTGAATATTGTTTCATTTCAGCAATTTATTTCATTATTTACTATTTCAACTCTGATGATAGATTTCTCATTATGTATATCTCGTTGATATCTTTCCAACAACACTTGAATCATTGAAATCTGATTTCGTATAAGTTAGGCTGATTTGAACAGTGAGGTTTTTCAGTTGCAAAATTGATGTTTAGCTGCGGAATGGCTTTAGCTGCAGAACATACACAGTTTCTGTAGCTAAAAATCTTGAATAGAAAGTTAGCCATTCATTTTTCATCATCAGTACAAAATTAAATCAATACCTTTCAGAAAAATGAGCAAATAATCCACTCATTTCATTGATTCAAATTTTTTATTTTTTATTTTTGAGAAGAATCCAAAAAAAGAGAGTTTTCAATATTAGTTCCCACTCAGAAACTTTGCCATAGGTTTTTCCATGAGGCAGATGGCGTCTTTCCTTTTTCAATTGCACAATAAATCATTTTCATTCCTTCAACAACTTGCGATGTAAACATTTGAAAGAATAATTGGTTTCCAATCATATAGCAGTTATCAATGGAAGCATTAGAAGTAAACAACTGGAAAGGCCTACATTTCAAATCCATGATGGTAAGAGAAAGTATACATTTTTCTTAAAATATCACAAATGAAATAGGACCCTGATTCACTGAAGATTAATGGTGAAACTCCCAAAACTGATCCCCTCAATCATAAGAATCAATACACTTGTCCCATAGTGTAATAAAATTTAATTTCTCTTTTTGTTATCTCCATCGTTACCAACATTTTGAATTTGAATCTCCAGCCCTAACATCTACCATTCCTACAACAACATAAACTGCCTTCACACGTTTCTTATCAACTGGGTATATCCATCGCTGATATAGATAGATAAGGAAGATGACATCATCACGGAAAAATGAGAGGCGGTGCAATATGGGCATCTTGATCACAAATGCAAACAAATCATCAATAATTGTATTGAGAAATTTGTATGTCATATGTCGCCAGGGAAAATGAGCAACAAACTTCAACTTATAGTTTATAAACAACTGAGGGCACATCATGATAAAATCAAACATGTATACACAATTTGTTAATGAAGACAAGATCCATGAGTACCAACTCTTGTGCCGCTCATATTTCAGTGAGTAATGTGTCGAGCATCCTACGAGAATGAAAATAACATAGGAATAGAAGTTAAACAGGTGTAGTGGAGAAGTTCGGTTGAAAATGAAAGATCAGTTTGGAAGAGTTGTATTCAATTGGTATACATCATGTATCTTACCGTTAAACTGAAGTACAAGTCACGGAGACAGACCATTAGTCATTAAAGACAAGAGGGGTGGTGTAACCAGGATTTAATGCCACAACATAATAAGTTCCCAAATCGGATTTTCCCTCTACAAGCACGATGAGTTAAAACAACAATCTGTGCAAAAGGGGGCCTCAGAGAACCGAGAAATTCTCCCAAATTATTGCGAATTTCTAAAAACCGTTTCTAGGTTATCTAATTCACCCTGTCCTAGAAAAACCCCATGTTTTAGTTTTTCCTAATTTGTTGCTTTGGCCAGATGGTGCAGTTAAAGTTTGACGATTTTTTATTTTTTATTTTTATTATTATTATTTATTTATTTATTTTATTTATTATTTATTATTTATTATTTATTATTTTTTATTTTTTTCAGCATCTGCTCCCTGAATCTTAATCACTTGTTTCCGTAGATTTAAAAATTCTTTGTGAGCCTTCCAACCACAGAATTTGTGTTGTATACGCTTGACTATAGCAATCTATTTCTTTTCACGGTGTTCCCAAAATGCCTTCTGAATCCTAAGAGAAACAATCATTTTAAAAATTTCTTCCTTGGTTAGACAATTGCCAGCTGATTCAAATGATTTTACTCTTAATTTGAATGAGTGTTCTTGAAATGCAGCTTGAATCTTCGCTGCTGCCTCAGTAGAAATGCAAACAACAACAAGAGAATCTCTCATATAGAGTTCATTTTCACTTAAATTCTCAGAAATTTCAAAATCATTGAAATTAATCGTTTTCCTTGGTTCATTGTTATTATATAGTGTAAGTTTTGACAGGTGAGTTGTCAATGCCTTTTCTGCAAGATATCCTTCATACCCTTTCTTGAAAGCCAGATCAACAGGAGTCTAACCAAATTCCAAAACACAGAGTTTTTATTTTAACACAACAGTCCATGCAATTCGATCTATTTGATTTTTTTTTTTAAATGTTCTTACAGGTTTGTTTCAAGGCCAAAGCTCAAATAGGAATGCAGGTTTTCTATTGAGGCCACAGTGGAAACTAGGATTGGAGATAGCCATTGATTGTTTCCCTTTTTTTTCTTTTGAAATTATGAAATTTTTATAAAAGTGATTAATGGTTCTCAATTTCAGGCAACAAAGACTTCAAGGTAAATGTACTAAAAACAGAACTTTGACTAAGGTCTTAAGCTGGCTTTTTTATCGATCTGGGCTGGGTGACTAGGATAGGATCCATGTTAGGACAGTTCCAGAGATGCCCATGTGGCCGGTTTCTTCATTGGGCACCTGTAACCTGCTAAACCTTGGAAATAGCTGCGGAACACACAATTAGCTGTGGAACAGGGCTGCGTTCCATAGCTAATTTGCAAAATATTATTAAATAGGACACAATGTTTTGAGGGTCACTTCAAACCATAACCAGTCAATCTTGGACATCTGAACCTATCAAAGTAGTTGGATTTTGATTGTTCTTTTTCTTTTTTCTTTTTATCGAATCAAATGAAATGATGAAAATGGTTTTTTTTTTAACATAACAATTCTTTTTATGATCCTCCAGATCACACAAAGTGCAGGAGGAGAGCATACTCAAGAATTTTTTTTTTTTTTTTAGATGTAAGAAATAAGGTCTCCTAATTACACTTCCCCGACAACGGCACCAAAATGTCTAGTCAATATAGTGTCCTAAATTGCTCTACATAAATTATGAATTCGAGTATTATAAACTAATGAAGTGTGGTGCACTATATGTGCTTAGTTAACCTTTCTCTTACTTTGTTGTTTTATAGTTTATGTTGTTTTTCGGGGTTTTGTTTCTTATGCTTAAGGAAATTAATCTAAGAAAGAAAAGTTATGCTTCTAGGTGAAAATCTCTAAATGTTAATGGTCAACTAAATCTAATGACTTTCAATGTTAAAATCTAATTTCTAAAGAAAAGAGAAAAGGAAATGAACATTTGTTATAGACATTTTTGTGCCCTACAACCCCAAGCATGAAATGTCCATAAACCAAGGGCTCCTAAGTCCCTAAAAGTGTTGTTCTAACCCCTAAAGGAACACGGTCAACAGATTACAGCTTCTTCCAGAAGTTCTCCATGAGAAACTACTCATAATTGGTCAAAACAGGATCATTGCAGCTGCTCCACTGGCTAGGTGCGTTGCATCTCACCCAAATACACTGTGAGGGTGCGTTGCATTTCAAAAGTCCCTTCTATGGGGTGCGATGGGCGAGAAATGACAAATGGCAGTGTCATTCCGCGAGGTGGAGAAGCAATGGAAGCTTCCAGAATCTTCTCCTGTGACACTTGCCTCACTGAATTCGACCAAGGATGAGTAAGAGGCCCTCAGTCTCCAAGTGGAAGCAAGAACTGTTAGAGAGAAGACACTAATCAAATCACAAGCTGACTCATCCCCCTTACAGATATCTATATATGGATCCCTCATCCCAGAGATCCAGAGGCTGGAATTTTGCATATTGTAAGGAATTGCTGTTGGTTTCTAGAGACAAACATCAGATTGTTGGGTGATCTAAGCTTTGTTTGAGGTGAAGAGGGGCTTCTTTGTTGGGAGGTTGATGCTGGGTCGGAACAACTGGTTGTAACTCCTCCTAGATCTTTTCATGTTTATCAATAAAAGCTATTTTAGTTTTCCTCCATACTTTTGTATCATTGATGCTTGTTACATTTGTATGGTCAATTTACATCTAATCCTAGATTGTTTATGATTATAGATCCATGTCTTTGTATAGTGCTATGCTTCTGTGATCTTACAGGTACTTTGTGAAGCTGGGCTTGCTGGGAGCAGGTAGCGGGGGACTATCAAAGAAGAGAGGGATCGAATCGAAGGATTAGCGCAAGACAGAGGTTGGTCTTTCTGTTCCTCTCTATCTATAATTCATAAAGGAAAAACATAAGTAGTTTTTCTCTGTTTGTTTCTAAGGTAGCTGTCACACCTTAATGGGATAGAGAAGTTCTAAATAGACACTTTTCCCTGTAACAAAATGGCGACTCCGCTGGGGAGATAATTAGTTTGTTTGTTTATCATTCTTTGTTGTTTGTTTCATAAACTTATAAGTAGCATTCGAACTGCATTTGCCATAACAAATGCAAAGTAGATAACTGTTGCTTCAATCCATCCACTGGATCTGTTTATGATTTAAACAACTGATTCACAAACTATCTGATTGCCCTTGTGATAGCTCTTAGATCCTCTTTAGATCTACCCCTGATTGTTGCATTACAGATTGCTTTTTACTCGGCCAAAAACCAAGAACTGAACTGCAAACTGTGACCTGGAACCCGAACAGAGTCTCGTTTCTGGCCCAGCGCAAGTATTGTTCAGAGATTCTGAATTTCAGCGCACTTCCCGAGTGGACAACTTGCGCTGCATTTCAGATTCTCTGTGTTACAGGTGCGCTGATCAGACTAGCTCTGTGCAATTGTGGCTTCTGTGATTCATTCTTTCCAGTTCTATTCCTGAATTTTGCTGCCTATGATCAGTATATGTATGTTTGAAACCCCTTTTCTTTGCTGTTATTCCGCCTCCTTTGTACAAAAGAACTGTAGATGTTTTTGTGTGTTTGTTGAGTTGTTTACAGTTCTCCTTTGCAAAAGTAGCATAATCGTACTATCGCTCTTTTATTTGAAACTATCGCAAGTGTCGATTTCAATCGTAGGAAAGAGTTTGATTGCTGTTGATGGTCGATTATCCTGTTACTATTGCTTTTGGTCTGAATTTGTAATTTTCTAGTGTCAAAAACAAGTATTCATTTCAAAATCGTAAGGTGTCGTAATCGTCTCCATTTTTGATTTCGAAAAGAAGCTTGTTTATATTTGTCGCTTGAAAAGAAATTCAGATTTGTACATCAACTTTCTTTTTAGCATCCATATACTAAGAAAGTTGAAAAACAAATACATGCATGTGCATTTGCATATAGACAGTCTGATTGGCTTGATTTAGGAAAGTGCATTTAGAGTGTGCTCTTTGCTCTTTGTGAAAAAGATTCTGTCTTTCATTTCCCTAGTAGCTAGGATTTTCATTGCATAAAGAAGATAAAAAGTTTGTTTATCATCTTAGATTGCATTTTAGGAATTACATCTACATCTTGTGGTGAACCCGAAAGGCAAACTTCATAAACAAGATCAACTTAAAATAAATTCAATGAATCTAACAACGCTTTGGAACTTAACGCACAACATTTAGATGTCTAGGCTAGAGACGTATTACGACGTCGTAAAGCCTGGTAACTGTTGTTCTCACTGATGGTTGGGTGATTCCTCCACTTTGAGACGATAAGTGCCAGTACGGACTTGTGCTCCCATGTACCGTCGAGTATATTTTGGGAGACCCCAATAGGCTTAATCCTTTATCCATAGGAAGCCGTGTCTACCGCCCTATCGATCACAATACACTGAACACAACATTCGGGAAGATTGACTGCTGTACCGTAAAAAGTATTCTGTAGTTTTGCGATTGGTTTGGTACACCCTCTACCTAGACTTCCAGAGCAGTCCCTTTCGTTCCTTTTCAGACTCCTTAACGGAAAAGGTCCATCTGAGCACTTGTCACTTCAGGCTCATTAAAAATCGAAGGCGACTAGAGTCATCTTTTGTTTTTTCTCGACTCTTAAAAACTGAAAAAACAAGTTGTGTCAAAGCGTCTAAAGTTTATTTTAAGCGGAATATTCATTACCCCTTTCCTACGTTGATCTTGGGTTGAGAAAATGGAATCCACCAACCAAGGAATTCCCCTTGGAGGAAATCCTAGTCCCTTCTCCTCTTGGGGAGATGTTGGTGCACCCCATATGGCCACATTGTCACTTCCAGGACTGATAATTGGTTTACCTGTATGGCTCTTCTCAACCTCTGTCGTTCAAAACACCACAATTCCTGAACAATCGAATCAACAATTAGATGAGTCCAGAGTTACCCACCAACCTTCTACTTCCTCTAATTCTTCCTCTCCTCCTTCCTCTTTGTTTGATGGGGCTGCTAAAGCCAAAAGTCAAGTACCTAAGGAGAAGAAGGAAAAGAAGAAGAAAGAGAAGAAGAAGAAGGAGCCAAAACCGAATGGGGGCAAACGAGTGTTGTCTAACGAAAATCCACACACTGCACTGACCAGGCCTAAATCGCCATGTGTCATTTGCAAAGGAGACCACTATCGCAGAGATTTTCCTTGCATCCCTCGGATCTTAAGGGACTGGTCTCCTCGTTTGCACAACCCGGTGTCGTCAACCTCTGATGATCATGTTGAAAACACACCGTCAACTAGTGAAAGTGAAGCCCCAGGACAAAAAGGAAAATATAGATTTCCTTGTAAACTGTGCGAAGGCGATCATGTCGTCCACCGTTGTCCCTTCTTAGACGAAGCTAAAAGAGTTTTGGACGATCGTCCGGTTTCACCGTTACGACTTTCTCCTGGATATAAAAAACTCTTGCCGAGTCTGTCACTAGTTGAAAATCCGGCTGGCCCGCTCAAGTGGTCGGCCGAAGCACCTATCATTGAAGATCAACCATCTGAATCCATACCAGACGAAAGTCAAAAGGTCGAGATGGCAGTTGACCCGGTCTTGCCTTCAGAAGTTCCATCTTCAGATGATATAGTCACTGAAGAGAACAAGGATGACACCGTCCAAATTCTTTTCATAAGCACAAACTCCAACGAACATGGGGCAATTTACCCATTCCTTTATCGCAGGAAGGAAGTTCGTCAGAGTTGTACCCGACCGTCTATTCGATCCCACCTCCAAGCAACCTAGTTGTCTCCTTCGACTGGAATCAACTAGGCAGACCCCGTTTACCGGCCAGTATACCATTTTGGATTATTGTTCAAATATATAGAATGGTTATGGCTGGTACCATCATAGATGAGGGGGCTTCTGTGAGTATCCTTTCCTTAACTGCTTGGAAAGCACTTGGTTCGCCATCGCTTTTGCCTGAGATGAGAAATCTAACAGGTTTTGATAAAGGAACCAGTCGACCATTAGGGATCCTTCCCAATGTGCCCATAACATTGAGAGGGAAAACCGTTCACATGAACGTAATGGTAGTTCAAGGACCCCTGGATTACAATCTACTCCTTGGACGAGACTATATTTATTGCATGAGAGCTATTGTCTCATCACTCTTTAGAGTGATGTGTTTTCCGCACGAAGGAAGAGTGGTCAAGCTCGTAGACCAGCTTTCATTTCCCGGATCACGCATAGCAAATAGTCATATACCATCCCTAAATGGTCTTTTCACACAAGAAATGTCTCAATCTCCAGTCTGTCCACCCGATGAGCGCGAGTGATTCGAGAGGACATGACTGAAACCCAGGGGGCATGCACCTTGGTCTGCTTCGGCAGGAAAACTTCGGGTATAGGGTAGGTTTCCGCGAGAGAATATGACCTCCGTACTCCCATCCATGATTGGAAGAGGGAGTTGGACTAGAATAAGATCCTCTTGTCAAAGTTATGTGAGTTGGCGGGCATCGCTGCTCACCTTTGTTTATCTCGGTAGACATTGCCGGAGAAGTGTTTTGTTTATGCCATAAATAGAACTATCTTTGGTAACTTGTAAGAGGTAGGCCTCTCTCGGTAAAACAAATGTTTTAACGGACTAAAGAAGGGGTAACCTTGAAACTCTGTTTTATACCTGGGGGCATGCAAGCCTTTTGGCATGCAAGCGAAGAGCGAATATTTATTTTTTAAAATTTTTAGGACCTCTAACCCTTTAAACTCGTAGGATTGGTCGTTTCCTAACTTGCATAAAGAAAGGATGTGGGGCAAATCTCTAAAAGTTGCCGTTTTTATATGAGACATTCTTATCACACGACTGGATTGATCGACTAGTTTTAGCACATTATTCAAGCTCGTTAAAAAATAAACATAAGACATGAGCAAATGTTTCCCCCCGCGTTTAAGCTCGTTAAAAAATGAACTATTCCTCGGTAAATAACCATTGTGAATGTAGTACTTCAGCCGTTAAAGCCTTGGTCGTGTTTGCACCATCACCTCCACTTTTGCATTGGCCGATCATTCACCTCCATTTGATTGTTTACCCATTTTGAGGAACAGCTGCGAAGAGTGATTTCACTAACCATCCTTGTGACACTGTCGTGATTAGAAAATTCCAAACCTTACTTGGAATCAGCTGCTACCCGTTTTATCACTCGTTCCTCAAAAGACGAGTCTCCTTTAAGCTCTTTTCAATTGACTCGTAAAATATGAAAAGATTGCCGAGCCATTGGCCTCTCCAGCTCGTTAAAGGGACAGGAAGTGCTATCCCTCATCTAGATTTTAATCTTTTTGGACCTGAGGGATTATTACACAAAAAGATCGAGCGCTTGTTTTGTTCGGCTCGTTAAAAGTATCGAAAATCCATCCCTTCTTTATTATTTTATACTTTTTCGGACTTAAGGGATTAGATGACGAAAAAGGAATTTTGGAGTTACCTTTACGTTCCTTTTCAGACTCTCTAAAATTGAAAAGGACCGAGTTATCTTTGTCGTTAAACTCGTTAAAAATATTAATAGTGACAAACTTGTCTATGGACGAGAACGAGTTTCACTATCACTAGGCTCGTTAAAACATAGCGATGGGTTTGCCCGAAGGGAAAATTATAGAACAAGCATATGTTATCCTCCTCAAGCTTGACAAAAATAAAGAGGTACTGGTCAGCAATGACTGGGGAAAAATTGGGAAGAAAACTCAAAGAAACTTTGTTGGTAGCAAGTCGCTCTTGAACATGACACTTCCGCTCCGTGTCCGAGTTGGGTTGGGTTGTTTCATTCACCGGTGACATCACCATGGTCACGCCATACCATCCACATTTGGGGTTAATGCTACCAATCCATCACATCAGTGTCGCCGATATGTTCAAGAGAAGTCATTCAGAGAATTCACCTGTGTCTCACCCACTATCATACATTATACTCCATTCTTTCATGACCGCCACCCTGAACCTTATATCACTAGATCGTCCTCACCTCCATTAAAATCATTTGCTCCGTTCCGTGTCATTGATGTGGGATTCATTAAGGCCCTCTTGTGACGTATCACTTCTTGTCGACATCAGCTCATTATCCAAGAAGTTGATCTAGGAACATCCCATTCAGTACTTTGAAGCTTGCATGCCTCAATGGCAAGTTTCTCACTTCTGGCGACAGGTTTACATCAATGGCCTTCGACCGAAAGATTTTGCGTGGTGTTCGACGCCAATTCCTTTATTCACACCACGTGAATTGTATTGCAGTACCTTGAGGGTCATTATCATTATCGGTGATTCCTCTCGCGCTTTTTTACAATTTACATCATCCACTGGTAATCAAGCGATGTCTTTCCATGTTCGACTTCAAAAAATTTCTCACATGGATCGACTTGTACTTCGAGTAAAGATCAAACGAGATTGAAGACCCCGGATCTAGTTTCATCCATCCGGGCTGCGATATATATTCAGGGAAATAAAGACATTAAATGTACATCATTGCAACACAGATAATCATCCTATCAAAAGGATCATGGCTCTATCAGAATCATCAGCCTACACTCAGACGGTTGTCTGTCCTATGTACGTGAAAATGAATTTATAAAGCTGAGCATGGGAATGCCCGCCTCAGCTAGATCATGAAAATATTATGAAGATAATGTATTGTATTGTATCTTATTACAGGTCTCCTCCTAGCATTGAAAGAACTTTGGATCCTCATAATAAAGCATTTCACCCGACACCAAAAGGTTAACGGCCTCATACTTTAGGGGGCAACTGTTATAGACATTTTTGTGCCCTACAACCCCAAGCATGAAATGTCCATAAACCAAGGGCTCCTAAATCCCTAAAAGTGTTGTTCTAACCCCTAAAGGAACAAGGTCAATAGATTACAACTTCTCCTAGAAGTTCTCCATGAGAAACTACTCAGAATTGGTCAAAACAGGATCATTGCAGCTGCTCCACTGGCTAGGTGCGTTGCATCTCACTCAAATACACTATGAGGGTGCGTTTCATTTCAAAAGTCCCTTCTGTGGGGTGCGATGGGCGAGAAATGACAAATGGCAGTGTCATTCCGCGAGGTGGAGAAGCAATGGAAGCTTCTAGAATCTTCTCCCGTGACACTTGCCTCACTGAATTCGACCAAGGATGAGTAAGAGGCCCTCAGTCTCCAAGTGGAAGCAAGAACTGTCAGAGAGAAGACACTAATCAAATCACAAGTTGACTCATCCCCCTTACAGATATCTATATATGGATCCCTCATCCCAGAGATCCAGAGGTTGGAATTTTGCATATTGTAAGGAATTGCTGTTGGTTTCTAGAGACAAACATCAGATTGTTGGGTGATCTAAGCTTTGTTTGAGGTGAAGAGGGGCTTCTTTGCTGGGAGGTTGATGCTGGGTCGGAACAACTGGTTGAAACTCCTCCTGGATCTTTTCTTGTTTATCAATAAAAGCTATTTGAGTTTTCCTCCATACTTTTGTATCATTGATGCTTGTTACATTTGTATGGTCAATTTACATCTGATCCTAGATTGTTTATGATTATAGATCCATGTCTTTGTATAGTGCTATGCTTCTGTGATCTTACAGGTACTTTGTGAAGCTGGGCTTGCTGGGAGCAAGTAGCTGGGGACTATCAAAGAAGAGAGGGATCAAATCAAAGGATTAGTGCAAGACAGAGGTTGGTCTTTCTGTTCCTCTCTATCTATAATTCATAAAGGAAAAACATAAGTAGTTTTTCTCTGTTTGTTTCTAAGGCAGTTGTCACACCTTAGTGGGATAGAGCAGTTCTAAATAGACACTTTTCCCTGTAACAAAATTAGATAAAAGTAAATAAAAACTTTGAATAGTTAGATGAATCTAAGCCAACAAAATATCTATGAAATGAAAGAAAAATGGTAACAACTAAATGAAGTGTTTTATCATTCCACTATACAATTTTGGGAGAACTACCTCCTTGTGATAGCATTTGCAAGGATCCAATACTCCATTGTCCTAAAACTGAAAAAGAAATTGCAATGAACTTAAATGAAAGACTAAGACTAAAAGTGAAATTGCAACTAATCTACTATAACAGCTAAATGAAATTTTTTATCATTTTACTACACAATTTTGGGAGAACTACCTCCTTGTGATAGCATTTTGAGGGATCCAATACTTCATTGTTCTAAGAAAAAGTAAACATAAAAATGCAGAGAAAGACTCATTCATAAATGAAATACTTCACCACTTAGTGAACCAAGGGCTTTCAGAAATATTCACTTACAACATGAGTTATTAAACTATGGAAAGCAAATACAAAACATGTAAAGGAAAACTAATCTACTGTGTGCTCTAATGCTCCAAGCACCAATTGGAAAATACTTTCTTGGACTATTTTTCTAAGCATAGATTACACAGTTAGATAAATCTACAATCAACCGGTTGAACACACTTGCATGAATGGAAAATCTAGACTATTAAACTTGAAAACAATAAAATGACATACTTGAATGAAATCGAAGCAAAGCTACAAAATACAATCTACTCTACCTTACATTCTAATATGCTCCATGACATCTACTTCACATCTCCTTCCATGTTGAGAACATCAAAGCTTTATTCAAATTCTCCAAAATTACAAAAGTTTACAAAGCTTAGAGCTTTCCAAAAACTTTCCAAAACTAAAAAGCTACCAAATGAAGGAGAGAGATCTCCTATTTATACAAAAAGATGAGAAGTCATCTCATTAATGAGAGTCCATGAATCTCTCCCTATACCTCTAGATTTCTAATCAAAATAGGAAATGATAAGACACATGTCTCCTTAGAGTTTCAATACAAATAGGAAATGTGACACATATCATCATGATCTCGTGATCCTCTCCACTCAAATTCGAATTTGGCCTTAGGGTGCTACATAAAGGTCTTCTAGAAGCCTCCTTTTGACCTACACATGTCAACAATATCAACCCACTTGTTATGTATAAGCATATGCACATTATTTTCTAATTTTTAACCACAAATTCACTTAAAAAGGCTAAGAATTAATAAAGTTTGGAAAAACATAAATGTGACCCAATGATCATGAAAGTGAGATGAATGTAGTGACATGGTAGTGAAATGGAGGTGATATAATGGACATAATAGTGAAAGTTTAATGGAAGTGAATGACAATTTCAAGACCCAACAATCATCTTGTGCTTCTTCAGATTAATCACCCCATTCATGTCAATGGCCCAATCAATTCCTAAGAGCCCGGGGTAGGGATTGTTGTCATCAACAATCTGTATCACTTCAAAGTTTGCCAGTGCGCTTGCTCCCTCAATATCCACAGTGAGTCCCTGCAATCGCCCCATGGGTATTATCTTTTGCTGGTTCTCCATTCGTAGCTGAATAGGAGACCACTTTAGCGTAGGCCTCCCCATGCTCTCCCATGTCTGCTTCAGCAAAAAATTCGTGTCCGATCCTAAATCCGAAATTACTTGGTCCATCTCATATTCTCCAATCTGCGCAGTTAACCTCATTTCTCTTCCCGTCCTTCTCTTATGTTTTCCAATCTTCCGGATTACGCTTGGTTCTCTTGGCGCAGTCCCAGCGCATCTGTTAATGAGTTCTTGTCATCCTTTTACGGCCTTATTGTCATGCAGTAACATCATGCATGTTTCCAGGAATGTCGTAAGCATATATGGGTCCATATCTAGCTCTGGTCTATCTTTGCTTCCTGAAGTGGAGGCATCAGCGAAGCTCTTCTTAGCTTCCATGAAGGTTTCCCAAGTGCACTCCAAATCAAACTCCACTTCTTTCGCTAGAGCTTTGCGCTCCCAAGTACTATCTTCTGGTTATTTTCCCTTATCATCTCCCATCGTGATTCCACTTCGGAGCACAATGTTCATATTTGGATCTTCCTCTCGCAGCTCAGACATCATCATCTGCAGGTTCTCAGTCAGGGGAGGCGATAGCGCTCCTTTGTCACGTATCCTAGCTATCAGCGTAGGACAACATTCCATCTCATGATCAAACAAGTTACAATATAAACATGACGGCCATGTTGGATTCATACAATCATAGACATAATGTCTTGGCCCTCTGCAATTGTAGCATATCATCTGTCCGCAACCTCTTCTAGGTCCTCCTCCACCTCGGCCTCGTTCGCACCCCTGAAATCCTATTCGTGCCACTCCTGCATTCTGGTCTAGAGGCCGTGATTCAGCATGAACTCTATAGGTGGGATTTCTCTCTATCATCAACTCATAGCTCCTACAAGTGTGCTCATCGTGTCCCACTGACCTACAAAAGTTACAGAACAATTGCTGCAAATTTTGTGTATACTTTTGTAACAAATGAAAGTTGTCCATAGCGTGTTTTCCACCTAATTAACAAATCGTGCACCACAAAGTAGGCACCGCGCTAGGTCCAGCTTGTGCTTCTGGCCTTAACAGAATTGGTCCTCCTCCTGTGAGGTAATTTTCAAACACCGAGAAATGGTCCTTATCATGACCCTGACCCTTGCATTTTACGCACCACACCTCTTCGCATACTTCTAGTCGAGTTGTTCTGTCCTGTTTCAGAATCTGCATCTCAAGGCATAAGTTTTTCAACTGCGTGTGGATTTGTTCAACTCCCAAGTTAGGATCCTGCATTGGGGTCTCATGAAGCCTCATTGCGATCTCTAAGGCCTCTGCCTGAGTCGTTAACTTCTGCTGCAATAACACGCTCCTTAAATGTTGTGTTAGTGATGCTACAAACCATTTGTGATGTTTTCCATCTGTCAGATTCATATTAGCTTCGTGAATCGTACACTTCAACCTCTGATCCAAATCCCAAGGAGTCTTGCCTGGTAGCATCATGATTTCTTTAAATCCAATGATCGACTGTGCTTCAGACTTTAGCCTGCTAAATTCTCTATTTAGCACTGCTTGGATATCCGCGATTCCCACATTTGGATTATCATTGGAGTGCTTAATATACCAGGTCAGCGCATGGTCCTGCAAGGTGCTAACTAGTGTCGGTTTCTTTATATTATCATTTGTAACTCCCTACACTCCCATACGGCTCTTACCACGAACCAAAATTGGTCTGGATCCTCATTTCCCAATCCCTTGAAAATAAGCAACTTTATCGTGCTTGCCATATTGACTGGTGGTGGGCTCCAGTATTGTAGCAATAATGCTACAACTCCTGGGACTCCCTTCTTTAATCTTATCAACCCGGTAGTTCGTAACAAACTTGGAAGCGACGGTGCTTTATGCACAAGTACTAGCTCTTGCCGCAGCTGTCACTTGGTCAGCTGGCACAAGTCCGCTAGGGGCTCAAGCCAACTTCTATGAGCTCTTAGAAGAAGCTTTTTAATTGATGGATGAAAGCTACTCAAAGGAAGCTAATCTACTTGCGGAAAGAACCTGAAAGCCAAAAAGAACCACAAACCCTAGCAAGCCCTAATTCTACCAGCTAGTCCTATTGATGCAAAGAGGAGAATGAAAACTACAGAGAGATGCCATTACTTTCTATGAAGGTAAGATACATGTGTCTAGACTACCTCTACCTGAAGAAACTTTTTTTTTTTTTTGTATTTTTGAATAAGTTGTTAGAATTAGCATGCTTGTGCTTTTAACTGGCTTTTTACTGTGCAGAGATGGGTCAAGGAGGAGAAATTCTTGGAAGAGGTCAGGAAGGTTCAGAGAGGGTCTAAGGAGTCCCTAACACCCTTCCATAGAGTTTCACAAAGTTTGGATATCAAGAAACCTCATTTGTGAGCTTCTACAGGAAGTCTGCAGGGGTTCTACAGGATGTTTTAGAATTTCTACAGGATGTTCAGAAATTTCTACAGGATGTTCTACAATTGGATTTTGGATGATGGGTGAGTGAAAGAGGATGCATGAATGGATAGGGAGGTAGGATAGGGGTTTGTAATGACTTAGTGACAAAGAGATGAAGTGATGAGAGGGTGTGGAAAGCTAGCTTGTCTTAAAGAGGGCAGAGGAAATGGAAGGCCAAGAAGGTAGGGTGATGTGGGAAAAAGAGTAGTTGTGAGACAAGGGATCTAACTTGGAGATGAGCAGTTGGCATGGACGAAGCTTAGATGGACGAGAGAGTGATGGAGATGCACCGCACAGTGTAAACTTAACCAAATCAACCACGTCCTGCACATAATCAAAATATTAACTAATCTATCCTAACTGTTAATGGAACCAATGAACAACACATTATTTCTAAAGAGAACCACGTACATTACTGAAACAAAGAAACATCCCAAGAGGTCTGAATGCATGAATAACTCCTACAAATGAAAACACTTCACCGAAGATTGCATGGGTAAGCAAACTAGTGTTTTTGTTGGGCAACACTGTCTGCAATTCCAGCCCCTAGGAAGAGGTGAAAATGAGAGTGCAGGCAACCCTTTTCTGGAGCTTTTATCACTTCTTATCTCATTACTCTATTCTAGATGTCTGAAACAACTCTATTCTTCAACAATGACCTACTTAACCACACAACGAAATCTAACTCAACAAACTGCGTTTCAAATGCATGCAAAGAAAATCATAATGCTGAAAGGAAAGATATCAATACAAAGAAGGAGGCCCTAGGCTCTCAGGTTGGGCCCAACCCCGAGAGCTATGGCTCCTCTAGAAACTCAGAGCTGAGATCAAATCTGACTGCTTCTCATTAAAAAATAATAATCATAAGTCAAGAGGTATGCCAATGATAGCTACAAAAGAGCAAAAATAGAGCTGGCAGCTCTTAGTGCAGAATGTGCAAAAGTTTTTCCAAAAAGTCCTTTTCGAAGGCTGAAGCCTTATCATTTATACATCATGAGGCCCCAAGCTGGCCTCCTAAATCTATGGGACTTGGCTGACCAAACTGGGAGTGAACAACTGCTTCCACAAAATCTGTTTGGCTGCCTTCTAGATTCGGTTTTGGTGGCTTTTGGAGCTCGGAGTTGGGGGTGAAGATCCGAGGAAGGCTATTTAATGCCGTGGACAACCCCCCTATGAATCCTCAATCCCAGCTTGGCTATCTCCTAGCCATTGTCTGCTCGGTTTTGCTCCAACATGTATCAAAAATCCTGAAATGAGCACGTGTTAGCCACCTAGGAATAGTGACTACCCTTATTCGTACAAATGACATAAACATACTAAAAAATGATGCATAAGTTATGAAAAATGAAGGATTGACCAAGGGTAGTTAGGCCCAATGAGCCCAAAATGTTACCAAATTTGGGGCTCATCATCACCCCCCAGCTAAAATGATTGCTCATCCCTGAGCAACTAATCCAGCTTCTTGTCCTTCATTGCTTTCACCACCACTCTCACATCCCAGGCTTCTGAAGTAGTATCCTCCTCACTGGCATGGAACCCAGCCTTCCTTTCCACCTCTTCCCACTGCTTATGCTCTTCTTTTTCTGTGCTGCCTTCCATCAATCCTAAAAACAAAGGTGGGCTTAGCTTGAGGCCAATCCAGCTGGCTTGGAGGTTCTGTATGGACTTCTTGTAGAGGGGCACCCGTACTAGAGTTTCCCTCATTCAAGTTGGAGTGTGATATTCCCTGATTTTGAGGCTGTGGGACAATGTGTTCCATCGACGGGTTCAAGCATGAACACAATTGTCCCCTAATAGTTGCTCCATATCCTCGAAATGTGCTATAGCCTGAGCCTGCCGATCCATGTATTTCAATAAAGCTTGAGAGTCAGTTGCTAAGTGTTGGTGGGCCGATATCAATGCAGTGGGGTCCCCTGGCTCTGCTCTAATCAGCAGTGGCTCATGTAACTCTCGGTTCATGACCTCTTTGACCTCTGTTGCTCTCTTTTCTTCATGGTTCAACCATGAGGCAAATGCCATCAACTGCATATCTCCTACGACTGTGTTGGGATCCCATGAAGTCACATTAGGAAGGGCCAAATTATGGAGATAGAACTCCGATAGCTTGGCCTTGTCCTCTGATGAACTGCTATTGCATAACTCTGTGAACTGCTGGGGGTCTTGGATTTGGGAGATACCCCTCTGTGCTAATGCATTAATTTGGAATTGCAGCCACTGCTCTCGTAGGTATAGGCCATAAGATTTGGCCGGTTGTCTACATTGTATAGCATCCATGGCCCAACTAGCCATGTAGGCCAGTTGTGCCTCTTTTTGTTGTAACTGTTGTTTGAGAGCTTGTATCTCGATTTGTGCTTGCAATTCCCTTTCCTGTAGGTGCTGGTTTAGCTCCCCAAGACCAACTTGCAGTCCTTCTTTGCCTTGAGGTTCTGCTGTAGTGTCCCCTGATGCTGTGCCCCTTTCTTTCCTCTGTTCCTGTAGCTGCAGTTTGAGTTTCTCATTCTCTTCCTGTAGGAATACCCGCTGGCAGTTTCCCACGTGTTTGGCCATAGCTAATTCTCTTCGTGCCTCCTTGAGTTGTTCCTCCAAGGGGCCTATATCTGCCACTCCTTTAGATTTAGCTATCCTCATCCATGTGTGGGTTCTCACTCTTTCTTCCTCCAACGCAAAGAAAAGTGGCACTGTGAATTTCTGTGGAATAATTTTTCCAGCCTCCAAAAAGTTATAGTACGAGCTCAAGATTAGCTGGGGACTAGGTTCCGGAATATGCTCTACCTCTTCTTCCCTCGGTGGCTCTACTCCGTCTTCCCTTGGTGGTGATGTGGCTGCCTCTCCCTCCATTCTTTCGGTTTCCTTGAGCCTGGCCAATGTTTCCTGTAGAACGGCCTCAGCATCCTGTAGAGGGGTTTTTGAAGCCAACCTTTCCATCCTCTCCTTCCAGGCAGTCGTCTTCGGGCTCCCCCGCTCATAAGTGACTGATATTTTTGAGGGGGACCTCTCCCTTGGCGAGGTAGGGGTGTCTTCTATGGTAATTGGGTCGCTGGATGGAGGTTGGGGCCTGCCTATTTTGATTCTGACACTTCTCCTTGCTTTGAAATACAGAGGGGTCTCCCTCTTTCGTTTTTCCTTTGGCTTGGGAGGGGTACTTAGGGTGGCCAGCACAGCTGCTGCCTCCCTAGCAAGGATTTCGGCTGTCTTCCCCTTCTGCGTTCCTTTCTCAGGACTTCCTGTAGAAAGCCTTGTAGCGGCTGATTTCTGGCTTCCTGTAGAAGCCGTTTTTGATTTTCCTGTAGAAAACCCCGCATATACACTACGACGACAATTCTCATGCAGAAGTAAGATGACGCTTGCAAATTCATGCGCAAACTGTAGTTCTAATTTTTTAGGACATCGACTTCGCCACCCTTCGAACCAATTGCATGGGAGGACTAGGTTCAGGCTTACCTCATTCCAACTTGCCACCTTTGACGTGAATAGATTAATTTCCTCCGTAGTGGTGAGCTTCCTGTAGAAGTCGTGCACGAGTTCTGGAGAGCGCGTCAGTGGTTTTGGGCCTTCTATGCAACCACTGGACGTTTGAACAGGCCGAGGACTCGGAGTAACAGTCTTCAGGAAATTTCGGATGCTTACTCGACTGCAAGGCGGTTGAGGATAAATGAGTGGAGTGCCATACGCGATCTAGCCGGTGGATTTGAATTCCTGCGGAACTCGTGGTGCGGGGGTGAGCTGTCCCTGCCGGACCGTTGGACGACGTCACCTGTTATCATTCCACTGTAAGTCTGCCTGACTGCCGAATCATTCCCTGCATATTTACCGCCGCCATTTCTGTTAGATCGCCGCTTCTCCCCGACTGGACGCTTCCCACGTGTCCATTTCCTGTCTTGTTTGACACAACCAACGCTTTCCGAATCGGACGAGACCATCAGACTGGTCGTGGTGGCCAGTTGAATGGCTACTCGACTGGCTCAACCCATTCATTTCCATTCTCGCACACATTTTAGAGCATTGTTCATGTAATTTGACGAAAAAGGGTGAGGCACTTACCTGTGCGGCCGCGACGTTATTTTCATGCTTCAGGACGAGGGTGACGGATCCGCTTGCTGCTGCTTCATGCACAGGCACGGGAGTTCCTTCTTGCCGACTGCTGCTGGTTACGAGACCGGTTACCTGGCTGCAGATGGTGCATGTGCTCGCTCTATGAGTTGCAGGTGCCTTCATGTGTATGTTCTAGCCGGATCAACTGCTACAGGATTCCTGTAGGATATCCTGTAGCCGTTTCTCCTCCTCGGGTGCATGCCGAAACAGTGGAATCACGGTTAGGATTGCAGGGTCCTCGAATTGCTTTGATAAGTAACACATTAGGCCTCTGCATACTTTATTCCATTTGAGAATTGTTCTTCTGAAAATCCAACGTTCTGATTTGACTGTGCAGGTATTTCCATTGCATGGTAGCAGGGGTGGTAGAAGGAGGCGACAACAGTGGGTGATGGAGAAAAACATTGGTTTTCATGCCTCCTTATTGGACTTCGGGCTTCAAATTCTTCCACACAGTCGGTCCTGGGCCGTCCAAAGATTCTACAGGAAGTTTCCTGTAGAAATACAGAACTTCCTGTAACTTCCTGTAGAAGGCTAAACTGTGATCAAATCGTGCCCAGACCTTGGAAGAGATGAGTGTTTCTGGAGGGAGTGCTAGTGAGGTCACCTGGTAGCATAGTAGGGACCCTTGTCCTTGAGTTGAGAGACCTCCTTTTCTGCATGGAATACCTGCAACCTGCATGAATTGTCAAATCTTGAGCCTGTTTTCCTATTTCTGTTTCCTTCTTTTCTGTTTTCCTTTTCTTTGTTTGTTTTTTTTTTCTTTCTTCCTTTCCTTTTTTCGAAAGATAACAGGGGCACCTCAGTGAGGTTTTCACCCTTACCATCTGCCTTGAGCACCTCAGAGAGGTTTTCACCCAAGGGTATTTTTTTTCAAAAATTTTCAGAAAGATAGCAGGGGTGCCTCAATGAGGTTTTCACCCCTACCATCTGCCTTGGGAGCCTCATAAAGGTTTTCACCCAAGGATCTTTTTTTTTTTGTTGAGATGTTCAGGGTATGCCCAAAACAGAGGCAGAACCCTTCTCTATGACCAACACTGATTTTTCCACAGTTTTGATGAATTCTTGCCTTGAAAGAGGTTTCTTGTAGATCTTTAGTCGATGCCCATTGACGAGCATGGGGATGGCTTTCTCATCAATGGTTCGAACAAGAACAGACCCATTGTCATTACACTTCTCCACTGCATATGGTCCCAACCATCTTGTTCTCATCTTCCCCTTAAAATCCTTATGTCTGGAATCGTACAACAGTGCCCAATCTCCCGGCTGGAATTGTTTGTCATTGAGGTGCCGGTCATGCCATACCTTCCTCTGAAGTTGAACCACCTCTGAGTGGAGAAAGGCCTGCATTCGGTGTTCATCCAGCCCATTCAGCTGCAATAACCTTTCTTGTTGGGCATGGCTGAGATCTAGGTCCAGCTGAGCTGCCATCCTCAAGGTGTTGTACTCGAACTCAATTGACAGCAAGACTCTCTTCCCATAGACCAGCTCATAAGGTGTGAAGCCGGTTGTGGTCTTCCAAGTGGTGTTGTAAGCCCAAGTGGCCTCAACCAGGCGATCTGCCCAATATTTTCTACTGCTTCTCACCACCTTAGTCAAGATCCCTTCCAATGCTTTATTGGTGACTTCCACCTGCCCATTTGCTTGAGGATGATAGGGGGTGGAAGTCCTATGCTTTATTTTGTGATGAGCGAGTAGGTCTTCAATTAAGTTGGAGGTGAACTGGCTTCCTTGATCGGTGACTAGCTCTCTCGGGTAGCCAAATTTGTAGAAGATGTTTTCTCTTAAGAACTCGGCCACCTTTTCTTCTGTCGCTGCTTTGATTGCCTTGGTTTCTGCCCACTTTGTCAGGTAGTCTGTGCACACAATGATGTAAGACCTTTGCCTTGAAGGAGGATTGATTGGACCCACAAAATCCATACCCCACTTCTCAAATGGCTCAAGAGTCACTTGAGGTTGGAGAGGCATTTCGTCCCTTGGAGTCGGTTTCCCCATCCTTTGGCAGTGGTCACATTGGCTGATATATCTTCTGACATCTTGATGAAGCGTGGGCCAATAGTAGCCTACCTGTAGGATTTTGAAGGCAGTTCTTTTGGCTGCAAAATGTCCTCCACAAGGCCCGTCATGATAGGTTAGGAGGATATCAAAGACTTCCTCCTCCCTTACACAATGCCTTAAGATCTGATCGGGGCCAAGCTTGAACAGGTTGCCCTCGATCCAAGTGAATGAGGCACTCTTCCTTACGATTCTGCTCTTCTCTCTTGAGGATAGGTGCAGAGGGAACTGTGCTGAGACAAGGTAGTTTGGTATATCAGCAAACCATGGAGAGAGTACTGAGATAGCAAACAGATGTTCATCTGGCATCTGGTCATCCACTGTTCCATCCTCACCTGCAGGTAAATCCAATCTAGACAAGAAGTCAGCAACAACATTTTCTTTACTTGGTTTGTCAACGATAGTGAAATCAAACTGCTGCAACAAAAGTAACCATCTAATAATACGAGCATTCACATCTGGTTTATTCATTAAATATCTAATTGCAGCATGATCAGTATGTACAAATGTTTGATAGCCAGTGATATAATGTTGGAACTTGTTCAGTGCATGGACCACGACCAAGAATTCTTTCTCAGTTACAGTATAATTCAGTTTTGCCTTGGATAAGTTTTTGCTGACAAAGTATATGGCGTATGGAAGTTTTTGTTCAACTTGTCCTAAGGCTGCCCCTATGGCTTTGTTCGAGGCATCAGTGTGGATGTGGAAAGGTAGGGCCCAATTTGGACCTCTCAAGATTGGGGCGGACACCAACTTATCCTTTAATTCATTCAGAGCCTTCTGACAATCGTCAGTCCATTTAAATTCAACATCTTTTGCCAAGAGGCCAAACAATGGCGAGGCTAGCTTACTGAAGTCTTTAATGAATCTCCTATAATACCCTGCTAAACCTAAGAAACTTCGAACATCTCTTACCTTCTGAGGAGGTGGAACCTTTTTGATGAGAGCAATTTTTTTAGGATCCACCTGTAACCCTTGGCGAGAAATGGTATGTCCTAGCACGGTTCCTTCAGTCATCAAGAACTCACATTTTTCAGGACTAAGGGACAGGTTCATCTCAATGCACTTGGTTAGGACTTTTCCCAGATTGGACAATGCTTCCTGGAAGTTGGACCCATAAGGAGTGAAGTCATCCATATAGATTTCCACCGAGTCATGGACCAGCTCAGAAAAGATGCTCAAGACGGCTCTCTGGAAGGTGGCAGGAGCGTTGCATAGTCCAAAGGGAAGAACTCGGTAAGCAAAGGTACCCCAAGGACAAGTGAAAGTGGTCTTATCTTGGTCTTCCGGGCTGATTTGGATCTGATTATACCCTCTAAACCCATCTAGGAAAGAGAAAAACTTCTTTCCCGCCAGTCCATCCAACACTTGATCTATGAAGGGTAGAGGAAAGTGGTCTTTCTTGGTGGCTTTGTTTAGTTCTTGGTAGTCCACACAGATTCTCCACTTCCCGTTTTTCTTGGGAACCAACACCAGAGGGGACACCCACTCGCTATCCGAGATGGGGTAAATGAATCCCGCATCCAACAGTTTTTGCAATTCTTCCTTGACGATGTCCTTAAGGGCTGGATTCATTCTCCTTTGGGGTTGCCTGACCGATTTACAATCTTATTTGATGTAGATGTGATGGGTACAGACCGAAGGATGGACTCCTTTCATCTCCTTATAGCTCCAAGCAAAAACATCTAGATGACTGGCCAACAAACTACACAACTCCTTTTCCTGGGAAGGAGATAGGGAGGAGCTTATCTTTAACGTTCTCTCAGGGCCAAACTCCACATTTTTTACTCTGGGAGTGGTTGGATTGGTCACACAAAGGTCCACTAAGGTGCTGGCTCGGGTATCCTTCACCAATTTCTCTAAGGACGATGCACTGGGAGGTGGATTCTGAATCAAGGTCTCAATCAAATCATCCTCGGTTTGAGGACCTCGCCTGGTGGTTTCTAAGGTGCACAAGGGTGCAGAGTACACCTCATCCTCTTCCCATTCTTCCAACCAAAGCGGTAAGTCATGCTCTAATAGAGGTTGGGCAGGAGGATATAGGACTAGCTGCTTGGACATGGGACCATTTTTAATGGTCATGTTTCCTGCACGGCAGCTTATGTAAGCATCCGCAGTGGCTAACCAAGGCCTTCCCAAAATAAGGGGGTATCCAGTAAGCTTTGCCTTTGGTTGAAGAACCAAGAAGTCTGCAGGGTACTCCCAAGAGTCAACAGAGAACAAGAAATCCTCTACAATCCCTTCGGGAGTCATGGTGGAGCGATCTGCTAGTTGCAGGATTGTCGAGGTCTTTCTCAAGGAACCCTGAAGGTTGAGTTTGAGCATGGTATCTCTGGTCATCACATTAATGGCAGCCCCTAGATCAATCAACGTGTGGGGTATGATGGTGCCATTGATGTGGACATCAACTACAGGACTCCCAAGATCCAAATACTTTGGGCAGATTACTTGCCCCAACATAAGATCAGACAGCTGTCCTATGACGTTGGTGGTTGAGGCTTCTCTTTTTCGCCTGCCTGGGTGTCTGAAACACTTTTCCTTAACCAGTTTGTTGTATATCGGTACATCTTTGATGGCTTGGAGAAGTGGTATTCTCACACACAACTGTTTGAGTTCTCCCAGAAGCTCATCCTCCTCTGGGTTGGGTTGTGTGGTTGCTGTTAGTCTCTCAGGAAAGGGTGGAATGGCTTTTGGTTCACTTTCCTATTTATCTTCCTCGTCCTCTGGGGGAGGAGGTTGGCGATCCGGAAGAGTCTTCCCAGATCGTTGGTTGATCTCCTGGATCTCCAGAGCATAGGTAGGGCATGTTATTTCCGTATATACCTGCTGGGCCTGTCGGTTGTTGGGATTCGGGTTCGGTTGAGCAGGCATTTGGGGTTGTCTTGGAGGAGCAGGAGGTAATGGTTGTGGTTGAGCTGGTGGTGGAGGCAAAATGGCGGGAGGAGTATTGTACTGGGGCCTCCACCCCGGTTGAGGTGCATTCCACTGAGGCTGTGGCTAGGCATGTGAGTGAAACGAATGAGTAGTGGGCTGAGTATGGTACTGAGGTGGGTAAGACCATGGGGGAGGTACAGACTAGGAAGGATGAGCAGGGGGACCCCAGGAAGGCATAGGAGCAGATTTGTTGGGGCTATAATAAGCTTGGGATGTCCCTTGCATCCCCTGCTGGTAAGGTCTCGGTCCATGTGGCCTCCTTTGGTTGAGGAAATAGAGAGGTTCAGTGGGTGCCTCCGTTCCTTGGAACATGGCTTTAAGCCCAGGTAAGGTTGGGCATTGGTTTGTGGGGTGGTCCTCCTCACAAACGAAACATACCTCTACCGAATGTAATGGGCACTCATTCTTAGGGTGCTTCCTTGTACACCTAGGGCAGAAGATAGCCAAAGCCCTCTCAGCTTCCTCTTTCTTCTGCTGGATTTGGAATGTATCAAGTTGCATGGCAATGGTCTGTCTCACCTCACTCTTGAGGTCCTCTAACTGATTTGCAAACTCATGTTTGGAGAAAGGAGTATTAGCTGAGAGGGGGTTTCCTCTACCTCTTTTCCGGGCTGCCCTAGAGTGGTTCCTAAACACAGTCTTTATATCCTCATAAGGTAGTTGGTAAATATCTCCTCTAGCTAGCATGTGAAGGGTATCTAGAAGGTCTTCAGGGACTCCTCGGAGCAGGACCAACTTGAGAGATTCAGGGTCAAGTGTGCACCTGGCCCGTTTATAGCTAAGTTGGAACCCTTCCTTGTAATCTTCTAAAGACTCATCATTCCCCATGGTCATCCGAAAGATTTCTCCCTTGGCTTCCTTGGACCTACAGTAGTCCCGGTATTTGGTATTGAAAGCTTGCTGCATCTGAGCCCAAGTGGTGATACTGTTCCCAGGTAAGCCCATGAACCAGCGTAATGCTGCATCCTTAAGGGTAGAGGGGAAGAGTTTCAGTTTTTGCTCATCTTCGGTATAGTCATAGGTTCGACAAAGGATGGCAAACTCAAACAGGAAGGTATCAGGGTCTTCAGTAGTCAGTCCATGGAAGTGAGGTAAAGTGGAGGGGTTTATGTTTTTCATTTTCATGTCTCCATTGGTCTCTCGGATGGGAAAGGCACCTTCTATTCTCTCATCTTCTCTTCTATTGTCAGCCATGGCTTCAGATGGAGTGTTCTCTAACTCTTCTTCTGTTATAGGATCTTCGTATATCTCAGGAGGCTCGCCTATAGGTTCTTCTGGATCACTGTCACCAAAGAAGAGAGAAGGGTGACTCAGTGACGTGGTGGGGGTGTTGGGTAAGAATTTGCCTGTTTTATCTCGATTTCTACGAGGCATGAAATGGAAAGACTTTTGATTGCTTTTGTTCTTTTTTCTGGTACCTGCAAAACTAAAATAGATTGAACTGCAACTAACTATCTTGCTGAAATGGAAATGCGGAATTGAAATGAAAGCATGAAAGAACTAATCTATTTTGCTCAAATGAAATTGCAGGAATGAAATGCTAATCTACGCTTGCAGAAATGAAATTGCGGAATTGAAATGCTAATCTATGAAAGCAGGAAATGTCTATGCTACTTTTGCGGAAAGGAAATTGCAGAATGGAAATGAAATAAACTACTTAGCAGAAGGCGAGAGTAGGAAAATAGAAGAAAAGCAACAATCACCAATACTCTGACGCTTCCCCGACAACGGCGCCAAAAAGATGGTGGGCTCCAGTATTGTAGCAATAATGCTACAACTCCTGGGACTCCCTTCTTTAATCTTATCAACCCGGTAGTTCGTAACAAACTTGGAAGCGACGGTGCTGTATGCACAAGTACTAGCTCTTGCCGCAACTGTCACTTGGTCAGTTGGCACAAGTTCGCTAGGGGCTCAAGCCAACTTCTATGAGCTCTTAGAAGAAGCTTTTTAATTGATGGATGAAAGCTACTCAAAGGAAGCTAATCTACTTGCGGAAAGAACCTGAAAGCCAAAAAGAACCACAAACCCTAGCAAGCCCTAATTCTACCAGCTAGTCCTATTGATGCAAAGAGGAGAATGAAAACTACAGAGAGATGCCATTACTTTCTATGAAGGTAAGATACATGTGTCTAGACTACCTCTACCTGAAGAAACCTTTTTTTGTATTTTTGAATAAGTTGTTAGAATTAGCATGCTTGTGCTTTTAACTGGCTTTTTACTGTGCAGAGGTGGGTCAAGGAGGAGAAATGCTTGGAACAGGTCGGGAAGGTTCAGAGAGGGTCTAAAGAGTCCCTAACACCCTTCCAGAGAGTTTCACAAAGTTTGGATATCAAGAAACCTCATTTGTGAGCTTCTACAGGAAGTCTGCAGGGGTTCTACAGGATGTTTCAGAATTTCTACAGGATGTTCAGAAATTTCTACAGGATGTTCTACAATTGGATTTTGGATGATGGGTGAGTGAAAGAGAATGCATGAATGGATAGGGAGGTAGGATAGGGGTTTGTAATGACTTAGTGACAAAGAGATGAAGTGATGAGAGGGTGTGGAAAGCTAGCTTGTCTTAAAGAGGGCAGAGGAAATGGAAGGCCAAGAAGGTAGGGTGACGTGGGCAAAAGAGTAGTTGTGAGACAAGGGATCTAACTTGGAGATGAGCAGTTGGCCTGGACGAAGCTTAGATGGACGAGAGAGTGATGGAGATGCACCACACAGTGTAAACTTAACCAAATCAACCACGTCCTGCACATAATCAAAATATTAACTAATCTATCCTAACTGTTAATGGAACCAATGAACAACACATTATTTCTAAAGAGAACCACGTACAGTACTGAAACAAAGAAACATCCCAAGAGGTCTGAACACATGAATAACTCCTACAAATGAAAACACTTCACTGAAGATTGCATGGGTAAGCAAACTAGTGTTTTTGTTGGGCAGCACTGTCTGCAATTCCAGCCCCTAGGAAGAGGTGAAAATGAGAGTGCAGGCAACCCTTTTCTGGAGCTTTTATCACTTCTTATCTCATTACTCTATTCTAGACGTCTGAAACAACTCTATTCTTCAACAATGACCTACTTAACCACACAACGCAATCTAACTCAACAAACTGCGTTTCAAATGCATGCAAAGAAAATCATAATGCTGAAAGGAAAGATATCAATACAAAGAAGGAGGCCCTAGGCTCTCAGGTTGGGCCCAACCCCGAGAGCTATGGCTCCTCTAGAAACTCAGAGCTGAGATCAAATCTGACTGCTTCTCATTAAAAAATAATAATCATAAGTCAAGAGGTATGCCAATGATAGCTACAAAAGAGCAAAAACAGAGCTGGCAGCTCGTAGTGCAGAATGTGCAAAAGTTTTTCCAAAAAGTCCTTTTCGAAGGCTGAAGCCTTATCATTTATACATCACGAGGCCACAAGCTAGCCTCCTAAATCTATGGGACTTGGCTGACCAAACTGGGAGTGAACAACTCCTTCCACAAAATCTGTTTGGCTGCCTTCTAGATCCGGTTTTGGTGGCTTTTGGAGCTCGGAGTTGGGGGTGAAGATCCCGAGGAAGGCTATTTAATGCCGTGGACAACCCCCCTACGAATCCTCAACCCCAGCTTGGCTGTCTCCTAGCCCTTGTCTGCTCGGTTTTGCTCCAACATGTGTCAAAAATCCTGAAATGAGCACGTGTTAGCCACCTAGGAATAATGACTACCCTTATTCGTACAAATGACATAAACATACTAAAAAATGATGCATAAGTTATGAAAATGAAGAATTGAGCAAGGGTAGTTAGGCCCAATGAGCCCAAGATGTTACCAAATTTGGCGCTCATCAACTGGCGGTGGTGGCGAAGGCAGTACAGGTGAAGATGGAGGTGAAGGCAGTGAAGCCGGTGGTGGTGTGGGTGGGGGTGGTATTCGCGGAATTCTTTTCCTTATCAGATGGATCGCACTTCGCGGTGAGACCTTCGTGAGTTCTACCTCGTCGCCTCACGGTGGTGAAACAAGGGGCTAGTTTCTAGTCCCTTATTTCCTTCGTTCCTATAAGTTTTTCCACTTCGCGTAGCCCAGAAAATCAAGGTAATTGCATAACCCTATTTTCACACAATAACATCTTAATCCAAATATTCAAATACTTTACGTACTTACCTCGTGGTCCCTTGAGAAAGTGTCACTCTGCCTCCTTGTAGCTAACTGAGGTGTCAACCATGAACTCAGTAATGAATCCTCCTATAGTTCAATCGAGCCAGTGAATAACGGCACACGCGATCTTATCCTCCAATGCTTCCAACCTTCGCACTAACTCTGGGGTCCACACAATAGGATTGTCGAGTTTCCACCTTCCTTGGCTATCTTCTAGCTTCGCGATCCACTCGTACAACTTGGTAGGAAAAGACGCGCAGAAGATTTCGTGGATATCTGTGTACAGGTAGCAGTGTAACCACTCTTCTTTTGTCAGTCGCGTGTTCCTGTTCTCCTACGTCGCAAACTTGTAAATCCTCCTGTCCAACCAACCTTCAATTTCGTTCTTAGTTGGATTCCAATGATACAACATCAAACATCTCTTTGTAGATTCTAATCTCGACAACGGAACCATTTATTGTCTTGATGGGGCCTGACCCAAGTTCGGAGTTAATTAGCCAAACAAATCCCTACACTACTGGCCCTTTCGGCATCATCCCGCGGTGCACGAACTAAAGTCTCACCTGAAACAGTATGGGGGTATGCTGGAACCAAATTTCCGCACCCTGGAAATGTCTAAGGGGTCAATTTAATCCAACTGTGCCTACCTTCGTGCAAGTCACTTCGCACACTATCTTGACCCGCGAGACCTTCGTGATCTGTTAGGATCACCTTTTGCACAACCCTAACCAGGGGCTAAGATGCTTTCGCGCTGCTAGGGTAGCGATCTGCGCTATTTCCCCAAGTTACACCACATATCTTACTTATCTTCTTATAATTGTTATTTAACATCACGTAAACAAGTACCTTATCTCACATTTACTTAATCAACACAATTAGATATGTTCACGCACCATATAGACAACAGAAATGCAATTTATACCCAATATATTCGATACAAAAAACATGAAATAAATACACAGAATTGATGTAAAAATTCTATTTATTAATGCTTCAATAGTTACAGAATCGACTCACCCTGCGGACTACTAGGCCTCTGCGCACTCAGCTGCAGAGCCTTTTCCTACTCTATGACCCAAAGACTCAACTCTATGCTTAGATCTTCCACTATCCTTCTATTCCATCATCATTCCTTCTAATTCTATTATCTCTCAACTACTTAGAGCCTTGCTCTATTTATTCAATCCCATGGTTCGCGGACCAAGGGTAGATCTCTAAAGCCGACATTACATTACAAAATTGAAGGTGGACAACCCTATGAATCATTTACAACTTCGCGCTCTGTGGCCAGAACATGTGGAGTCTTTACATCGGATTTACAATTTTTAACCAAAAAAATGGGCTTTAAGCCTCAAAACTTCCCTTGGGGGATCCCGTTCCCAACATATGCATGTAACCTTGAGTTGGAATATGGTAGGATGATGGCCATGGTGAGTTTACTTTACCCTTCAAGCTGCAAAAACTTGGTTCTCGCATCCCCCTATAGGTGCCTCGAGTGAGATCTCGCATGTTCCACAGGTGTTTCCATAAGGGACAATACTTAGTGAGGATTTTATTGAGTGCAATACATGAAATAAATGAGGTCGGAAACAAGATAGCACCAACAATACTCAGTCTCCATAGGCATCAACAATAATAATGCAATGAAACTCATTGACCTAGCCACTAAGCTAGAAATCACATGAGCACAGGGGTACTCCAAAATTTTTGTGGAAGGCGATTCTCAGCTAATCATTAACATGCTCTACAAGCTACATAATTCCACCCCTGTTCATAAATACTCTATAATTTAGCATCTATAAGCACTCATCTGCAAGGCCTCATCCCTTATAACACACAACCTGGTCATTATCCCCTCCCACGTCCAATGGATAAGCAAAAAAGTGTGGATATGTTAGCTAACCATGGATGTATAGACTCTCGAAACAGTCTCCTCCACCTTGAAAATATTATTGAATTCCCCCCTTAAAGGCATGTGCTGGAAGCTCATTAAGTAGGATACATCTATCCCATATGGGTTTCTATGTTTCGATGGGGGTGGGGGAGGCTCCCACCCTCCCACTTGGCCAAGCGGATGAGGGGTGTGGTATCATGCCTGTTATAGACATTTTTGGGCACTACAACCCCAAACATAAAATGTCCATAAACCAAGGGCTCCTAAGTCCCTAAAAGTGTTGTTCCAACCCCTAAAGGAACAAGGTCAATTGATTACAGCTTCTCCCAGAACCTCTCCATGAAAAACTACTCAGAACTGGATCATTTCACCTGCTTCGTAGGCAAAGTGCCTTGCATCTCATCTAAATACACACAGTGGGTGTGTTGCATTTGAAAAATCCCTTCTATGGGGTGCGATGGGCGAGAAAGGACAAATGGCAGTGTCAATCCGCAAGGTGGAGAAGCATGGAATCTTCCAGAAACTTCTCCTGTGACACTTGCTCTCTGAATTCGACCAAGGATGAGTAAGAGATCATCAATCTCCAAGTGGAAGCAAGAACTATCAGAGGGAAGACACTAATCAAATCACAAGCTGACTCATCTCCCTTACAGACATATATATATGGATCCCTCATCCCAGAGATCCTGAGGCTGGAATTTTGCATCTTGTAAGGAATTGCTGTTGGTTTCTTGAGGAAACATCATAGTGTTGGGTGATCTAAGCTTTTCATGAGGTGAAGAAGGGCTCACTTGTTGAGAGGATGATGCTAGGTCAGAACAACTGGTTGTAACTCTTTTGGCTCTTTCTTGATTATCAATAAAGCTATTCAAGTTTTCCTCCATACTCTTGTGTCATTTATGTTTTATGCATTTGTATGGTCAATTTACATCTGATCCTAGATTGTTTATGATAATAGATCCATGTTCTCGTATAGTGTTATGCTGCTTTGATTCTATAGGTACTCTGTGAAGCTGGGTATACAAGAAAGCGAGTAGCAAAGGACTATCAGAAGAGAGAGGAATCGAGCAAGAAACCAAGCGCAAGACAGAGGTTGGTCTCCTTTATTCTTCTCTCATCTATCTTTCATAAAGGAAAACGAAAGTAGTTTTACTTTGTTTGTTTCTAAGGTAGCTACCCGCCTTAATGGGATTAGCAGTTCTGCATAGACACTTTTCCCTATTCAGAACTGCTAATCCCACTAAGGCGGGTAGCTACCTTAGAAACAAACAAAGTAAAACTACTTTCGTTTTCCTTTATGAAAGATAGATGAGAGAAGAAAAAAGGAGACCAACCTTTGTCTTGCACTTGGTTCCTTGCTCGATTCCTCTCTCTTCTAATAGTCCTTTGCTAATTGCTTTCTTGTATACCCAGCTTCACAGAGTACCTGTAGAATCAAAGCAGCATAACACTATACGAGAACATGGATCTATTATCATAAACAATCTAGGATCAGATGTAAATTGACCATACAAATGCATAAAACATAAATGACACAAGAGTATGGAGGAAAACTTGAATAGCTTCATTGATAATCAAGAAAGAGCCAAGAGAGTTACAACCAGTTGTTCTGACCCAGCATCATCCTCTCAGCAAGTGAGCCCTTCTTCACCTCATGAAAAGCTTAGATCGCCCAACACTATGATGTTGCCTCAAGAAACCAATAGCAATTCCTTACAAGATGTAAAATTCCAGCCCCCTCGATCTCTGGGATGAGGGATCCATATATAGATGTCTGTAAGGGAGATGAGTCAGCTTGTGATTTGATTAGTGTCTTCCCTATGATATTTCTTGCTTCCACTTGGAGATTGATGATCTCTTACTCATCCCTGGTCGAATTCAGAGAGGCGTCACAGGAGAAGTTTCTGGAAGATTCCATGCTTCTCCACCTCGCTGATTGACACTGCCATTTGTCCATTCTCGCCCATCGCACCCCATAGAAGGGATTTTTGAAATGCAACGCACCCACTGTGTGTATTTAGGTGAGATGCAACGCACTTTGCCTATGGAGCAGGTGAAATGATCCAGTTTTGACTAGTTCTGAGCAGTTTTTCATGGAGAACTTCTGGGAGAAGCTATAATCAGTTGACCTTGTTCATTTAGGGGTTGGAACAACACTTTTAGGGACTTAGGAGCCCTTGGTTTATGGACATTTATGCTTGGGGTTGTATTGCCCAAAAATGTCTATAACAGTTGCCCCCTAAAGCATTAGGTCGTTGATCTTTTTTGATGTCGGGTGAAATGCTTTATCATGAGGATCCGAAGTTCTTTCAAGCTGGAAGGAGACCTGTAATAAGATACAATACAATACATTATCTTCATAATATTTTCATGATCTAGCTGAGTCGGGCATTCCCATGCTCAGCTTTATAAATTCATTTTCATGTACATAGGACAAACAATCGTCTGAGTGTAGACTGATGATTCTGGTAGAGCCATCATCCCTTTGATTGGATGATTATCTGTGCAGCAACGATGTACATTTGATGTCTTTATTTTCCTGAATATATATCGCAACCCGGATGGATGAAACTAGATCCGGGGTCTTCAATCTCGTTTGATCTTCACTCAAAGTACAAGTCGATCCATGTGAGAGATGTTCTGGAGTCGAACATGGAAAGACATCGCCTGATTACTAGCCAATGATGTAAGCTGTTAACAGGCGCGAGAGGAATCACCAATAATGATAATGATCCTCAAGGTACTGCAGTACAATTCACGTGGTGTGAATAAGGGACTTGGCGTCGAACACCATGCAAAATCTTTCGGTCGAAGGCCATTGATGTAAACCTGTCGCCGGAAGTGAGAAACTTGCCATTGAGGCATGCAAGCTTCAAAGTACTGAAATGGGTGTTCCTAGATCGACTTCTTGGATAATGAGTTGATGTCGACAAGAAGCGATTCGTCACAGGAGGGCCTTAATGAATCCCACATCAATGACACGGAATGGAGCAAATGATTTTAATGGAGGTGAAAATGATCTGGTGATATAAGGTTCAGGGTGGCGGTCATGAAAGAATGGAGCGTAAATGTGTTGCAGCGGGTGAGACACAGGTGAATTCTCTGAGTGACTTCTCTTGAACATATCGACGACACTGACATGATGGATTGGTAGCATTAACCCCAAATGTGGATGGTGTGATGTGACCATGGTGATGTGGCCGGTGAATGAAACAACCCAACCCGACTTGGATGCGGAGTGAAAGTGTCATGTTCAAGAGCGACTTGCTACCAACAAAGTTTCTTCAAGTTTTCTTCCCAATTTTTCCCCAGTCGTTGCTGACCAGTACCTCTTTATTTTTGTCAATCTTGAGGAGGATAACATAAGCTTGTTCTATAATTTTCCCTTCGGGCAAACCCATCGCTATGTTTTAACGAGTCTAGCGATAGTGAAACTCGTTCTTGTCTACTATGGACAAGTTCGTCGCTATTAGGTTTTAACGAGTTTAACGACAAAGATAACTCGGTCCTTTTCAATTTTAGAGAGTCTGAAAAGGGACGTAAAGGAAACCCCAAAAATCCTTTTTCGTCATCTAATCCCTTAAGTCCGAAAAAGTATAAAACAATACAGAAGGGATGAATTTTCGATACTTTTAACGAGCCGAACAAAACAAGCGCTCAATCTTTTCGTGTAATAATCCCTCAGGTCCAAAAAGATTAAAATATAAAGGAGGGATAGCACTTCCGGTCCCTTTAACGAGTTGGAGAGGCCAATGGCTCGGCAATCTTTTCATATTTTACGAGTCAGTTGAAAAGAGCTTAAAGGAGACTCGTTTTTTGAGGAATGAGTGATAAATTCAGGTAGCAGTTGATTCGAGGTAAGGTTTGGAATTTCCCAATCACGACAGTGTTACAAGGATGGCTAATAGGATCACTCTTCGCAGTTGTTCCTCAAAAGGGGTAAACAATCAAATGGAGGTGAATGATCGGCCAATACGGAGTGGAGGTGATGATGAGAACACGACCAAGGCTTTAAAGGCTAAAGTACTACATTCACGAAAGTTATTTAACGGAAATTGGTTCATTTTTTATTGAGCTTAAACGTTGGGGGAACATTTGCTCATTGCTTATGTTTATTTTTTAATGAGCATGAAGTCCGCGTTAAAACTACTCGATTAATCCAGTAGCATAACAAGGATGTCTCATATATAAAAACGACAAATTTTCAAATCTTTGCCCCACATCCTTTCTTTATGGAAGTTCGGAAACGACCAATCCTACGAGTTTAAAGGGTTAGAGGACTTACAAATTTAAAAAAAAAATGGTCGCTCTTCGCTTGCACGCCAAAAGGTTTGCATGCCCCCAGGTATAAAATAGAGTTTCAAGGTCACCTCTCAATCTACCGACAAAACATTTGTTTTATCGGGAAAGGTTTACCTCTTTCAGGTTACCAAAGATTGTTTTATCTGCACCACAAACAAAACACTTCTTCGGTGATGCCTACTGAAATAGACAAAGAAAAGTGGCGCAGATGCCTCCACTCACGTAACTTTGACAAGGGAATCTTATTCCAGTCCAACCCTCTTTTCCAATCTTGGACGGAAGTGCCAGACTAGTCATATATCTCTCGCGGAAACCTATCCTATACCTGAAGTTTTCCTACCTAAGCAGACCAGGGTGCATGCCCCCTGGGTTTCAGTCATGTCCCTCGAATCACTCGCGCTCATCAGGTGGATGGACTGGGGATTGATGAGACATTCCTTGTGTGAAAAGACCATTCAGGGATGGTATATGACTATTTTCCATGTGTGAACTGGGAAATGAAAGCTGGTCTACGAGCTTGACCACTCTTCCTTCGTATGGAAAACACATTACTCTAAAGAGTGATGAGACAATGGCTCCCATGCAATAAATATAGTCTCGTCCAAGGAGTAGATTATAATCCAGGGGTCCTTAGACTACCATTACGTTCATTTGAATGGTTTTCCCTCTGAATGTTATGGGCACATTGGGAAGGATCCCTAACAGTCGACTGGTTCCTTTGTCAAAGCCTGTTAGATTTCTCATCTCAGGCAAAAGCGATGGCGAACCAAGCGCTTTCCAAGCAGTCGAGGAAAGGATACTCACAGAAGCCCCTTCATCTATGATGGTACCGGCCATAACCATTCTATATATTTGAGCAATGATTCAGAATGGTACACTAGCCGGTAAACGGGGTTTGCCTAGTTGATTCCAGTCGAAGGAGACAACCAGGTTGCTTGGAGGTGGGACCGAATAGATGGCCGGGTACGACTTTGACGAAATTCCTTCCTGTGGTAAAGGAATGGGTAAATTGCCCCCATGTTCATCGGAGTCTGTGTTTACGAAAAGAATTTGGACGGTGTCATCCTTGTTCTCTTCGGTGACTGTATCATCTGAAGATGGAACCTCTGAAGGCAAGACCGGGTCAACTGTCGCCTCGACCTTTTGACTTTCGTCTGGTATGGGTTCAGATGGTTTATCTTCAATGATAGACACTTCGGCCGACCACCTGGGCAGGTCAGCCAGATTTTCAACTAGTGACGGACTCGGCAAGAGTTTTTTTATATCCAGGAGGAAGTCGTAATGGTGAAACCAGATGATCGTCCAAAACTCTTTTAGCCTCATCTAAGAAGGGACAATGGTGGACGGCGTGGTCGCCTTCACACAGTTTACAAGGAAATTTGCACTTTCCTTTTTGTCCAGGGGCTTCACTTTCATTAGTCGACGGTGTGTTTTCAACATGATCATTAGAGGTTGACGACACCGGGTTGTGCAAACGAGGAGACCAGACCCTTAAGATTCGAGGGATGCAAGGACAATCTCTATGATATTGGTCTTGTTTGCAAATTACACATGGCGATTTAGGCCTGGTTGGTGCAGTGTGTGGATTTTCGCTAGACGACGCTTGGTTGCCCCTTTTCGCCTTTGGCTCCTTCTTCTTCTTCTCTTTCTTCTTCTTTTCCATTTTCTTCTCAGGTACATGATTTTTGGCTTTACCAGCCTCACCAAGCAAAGAGGAAGGAGGATAGGAAGAATTGGACGAAATAGAGGGTTGGGGGTAACTCTGGAATTGTCTAGTTACTGACTCGATTGTTCAGGAATTGCAGTGTTCTGAACGGCAGAGGTTGAGAAAATCCATACGGGCAAGCCGATTGTCAATCCTGGAAGCGACAATGTGGCCATATGGGGTGCACCAACATCTCCCCAAGAGGAGAAGGGACTAGGATTTCCTCCAAGGGGAATTCCTTGGTTGGTGGACTCCATTTTCTCAACCTAAGACCAACGTAGGAAAGGTCATGATTGTTCCGTTTAAAATAAATTTTAGACGCTTTGATACAACTTGTTTTTTCAATTTTAAAGAGTCGAGAAAATACAAAAGATGACTCTAGTCGCCTTCGATTTTTAATGAGCCTGAAGTGACAAGTGCTCAGATGGATCTTTTCCGTTAAGGAGTCTGAAAAGGAACGAAAGGGACTGCTCTGGAAATCTAGGCAGAGGGATTACCAAACCAATCGCAAAACTGCAGAATACTTTTTACGGTACGACAGTCAATCTTCCCGAATGCTGTGTTCAGTGCATTGCGATCGATAGGGCGACAGACACGACTTCCTATGGATAAAGGATTAAGCCTATTTTTGTCTCCCAAAATATACTCGACGGTACGTGGGAGCACAAGTCCATACTGGCACTTATCGTCTCAAAGTGGAGGAATCACCCAACCAACAGTGAGAACAACAGTTACCAGGCTTTACGACACCAGAATACATCTCTAGCCTAGACTTCTAGATGTTGTACGTTAGGTTCCAAAGCGTTGTTAGATTCATTAAATTTATTTTATAGTTGATCTTGCTTAAGAAATTTGCCTTTCAGGTTCACCGCGTGATGTAGATGTACAATTCCTAAAATGCAATCTAAGATGATAAACAATCGTTTTATCGTCTTTGTGCAATGAAAATCCTAGCTACTAAGGAAAGAGAGATAGTATTCTTTCAACAAAGAGCAAAGAGCACACACTATATGCACCGTCCTAAATCAAACCAATCAAACAGTCTAAATGCAAATGCACATGCATGTATTTGTTTTCAGCCTTCTTAATATGTGAATGATAAAAGAAAGCTAATGCGCAAATTTGAATTATTTTTCAAAGCGACAATTACTAACTAGTTTCTTTTCAAAATCAAAATGAAGACAATGACAACACTTTGTGATTTGGAAACGAAAACTTGCTTTTGACACTAGAAAAACTACTAATTCAGATCAAATACAATAGTAACAGGGTAATCGACTATCAAGAACAATCAGATTCTCTTCTATGACTGAAAACGACACTTGCGACACTTACAAATCAAGAAATGACAGTACAATTACGTTACTTCTTTGTAAGGGAGAACTGAAAATGACTCAACAAATACATAAAAACATTTACAGTTCTTTGCACAATGGAGGTGGAATAACAACAAGGAAATGGGTTTCAAACAGAGGTGTACTGACTACAGGCAACAAAACTCCTGAATAGATCTGAAAAGAGTGAACACAGAAACCAAAATTCAGGAACAAGGCCTTGTCTGATCAGCGCACCTGTAACACAGTGAATTTGAAATGCAGCACACCTACTACACTCGGGAAGTGCGCTGAATTTGAGATTCACAGAACAGACAGTGCGCTGGACCAAGGATGAGACTTTGATTGGGTTCTGGGTCACAGTTTGCAGTTCAGTTCAGGGATTTTGGCCGAGCAAGTGGTAATCAGTAAATCAATCATAGGGGTAGATCTAAGGAGATTACTAGAGCCACCACAAGGGAAATTAGAGAGTTCGTAAATCAGTTGTTTAATTCATAAACAAAACCTGGAGATTGACTGAAGCGACATTTATCTACTTTGGATTTGCATAGCAAATGCAGTTCGAAGGCTACCTGGCTCAACTTCAGGCTCCACCTGTAAGTTTATAAAGTAAATAAATGTAGATAAACAAACAACCTAGTCGCTCCCCAGTGGAGTCACCATTTTGTTATAGGGAAAAGTGTCTATGCAGAACTGCTAATCCCACTAAGGCGGGTAGCTACCTTAGAAACAAACAAAGTAAAACTACTTTCGTTTTCCTTTATGAAAGATAGATGAGAGAAGAATAGGAGACCAACCTCTGTCTTGCGCTTGGTTCCTTGCTCGATTCCTCTCTCTTCTGATAGTCCTTTGCTACTCGCTTTCTTGTATACCCAGCTTCATAGAGCACCTGTAGAATCAAAGTAGCATAACACTATACGAGAACATGGATCTATTATCATAAACAATCTAGAATCAGATGTAAATTGACCATACAAATGCATAAAACATAAATGACACAAGAGTATGGAGGAAAACTTGAATAGCTTTATTGATAATCAAGAAAGAGCCAAGAGAGTTACAACCAGTTGTTCTGACCCAGCATCATCCTCTCAGCAGGTGAGCCCTTCTTCACCTCATGAAAAGCTTAGATCACCCAACACTATGATGTTGCCTTAAGAAACCAACAACAATTCCTTACAAGATGCAAAATTCCAACCTCAGGATCTCTGGGATGAGGGATCCATTTATAGATGTCTGTAAGGGAGATGAGTCAACTTGTGATTTGATTAGTGTCTTCCCTCTGATAGTTCTTGCTTCCACTTGGAGATTGATGATATCTTACTCATCCTTGGTCGAATTCAGAGAGGCAAGTGTCACAGGAGAAGTTTATGGAAGATTCCATGCTTCTCCACCTCGTGGATTGACACTACCATTTGTCCCTTCTCGCCCATTGAACCCCATAGAAGGGATTTTTGAAATGCAACACACCCACTGTGTGTATTTAGGTGAGATGCAATGCACCTTGCCTATGGAGCAGGTGAAATGATCCAGTTTTGACCAGTTCTGAGTAGTTTTTCATGGAGAACTTCTGGGAGAAGCTGTAATCAGTTGACCTTGTTCCTTTAGGGGTTGGAACAACACTTTTAGGGACTTAGGAGCCCTTGGTTTATGGAAATTTTATGTTTGGGGTTGCAGTGCCCAAAAATGTCTATAACATTTTCCCCCTAAAGCATGAGGTCGTTTAATCTTTTTGATGTCGGGTGAAATGCTTTATCATGAGGATCCGAAGTTCTTTCAAGCTGGAAGGAGACCTGTAATAAGATACAATACAATACATTATCTTCATAATATTTTCATGATCTAGCTGAGACGGGCATTCCCATGCTCAGCTTTATAAATTCATTTTCATGTACACAGGACAGACAATCGTCTGAGTGTAGACTGATGATTCTGGTAGAGCCATCATCCCTTTGATTGGATGATAATCCGTGCAGAAACGATGTACATTTGATGTCTTTATTTTCCTGAATATATATCTTAACCCGGATGGATGAAACTAGATCCGAGGTCTTCAATCTCATTCGATCTTCACTCAAAGTACAAGTCGATCCATGTGAGAGATGTTCTGGAGTCGAACATGGAAAGACATCGCCTGATTACCAGCCAATGATGTAAGCTGTTAACAGGCGCGAGAGGAATCACCGATAATGATAATGATCCTCGAGGTACTGTAGTACAATTCACGTGGTGTGAATAAGGGACTTGGCATCGAACACCACGCAAAATCTTTCGGTCGAAGGCCATTGATGTAAACCTGTAGCCGGAAGTGAGAAACTTGCCATTGAGGCATGCAAGCTTCAAAGTACTTAAATGGGTGTTCCTAGATTGACTTCTTGGATGATGAGCTGATGTCGAAAAGAAGTGATCCGTCATAGGAGGGCCTTAATGAATCCCACATCAATGACACGGAACGGAGCAAATGATTTTGATGGAGGTGAAAACGATCTGATGATATACGGTTCAGGGTGGCGGTCATGAAAGAATGGAGCGTAAATGTATTGCAGTGGGTGAGACACAGATGAATTCTCTGAGTGACTTCTCTTGAACATATCGGCGACACTGACATGATGGATTGGTAGCATTAACCCCAAATGTGGATGGTGTGATGTGACCATGGTGATGTGGCCGGTGAATGAAACAACCCAACCTGACTTGGATGCGGAGTGAAAGTGTCATGTTCAAGAGCGACTTGCTACCAACAAAGTTTTTTCAAGTTTTCTTCCCAATTTTTCCCCAGTCATTGCTGACCAGTACCTCTTTATTTTTGTCAATCTTGAGGAGGATAACATATGCTTGTTCTATAATTTTCCCTTCGGGCAAACCCATCACTACGTTTTAACGAGTCTAGCGATAGTGAAACTCGTTCTTGTCTGCTATGGACAAGTTTGTCGCTATTAGGTTTTAACGAGTTTAATGACACAGATAACTCAGTCCTTTTCAATTTTAGAGAGTCTGAAAAGGGACGTAAAGGAAACTCCAAAAATCCTTTTTCGTCATCTAATCCCTTAAGTCCGAAAAGGTATAAAACAATATAGAAGGGATGAATTTTTGATACTTTTAATGAGCCAAACAAAACAAGCGCTTGATCTTTTTGTGTAATAATCCCTCAGGTCCAAAAATATTAAAATCTAAAGGAGGGATAGCACTTCCGGTCACTTTAATGAGCTGGAGAGGCCAATGGCTCAACAATCTTTTCATATTTTACGAGTCAGCTGAAAAGAGCTTAAAGGAGACTCGTTTTTTGAGGAACGAGTGATAAATTCGGGTAGCAGCTGATTCTAGGTAAGGTTTGGAATTTCCCAATCACGACAGTGTTACATGGATGGCTAATAGAATCACTCTTCGCAGCTGTTCCTCAAAAGGGGTAAACAATCAAGTGGAGGTGAATGATCGACCAATATAGAGTGGAGGTGATGATGAGATCACGACCAAGGCTTTAAAGGCTAAAGTACTACATTCACGATGGTTATTTACCGGAAATTGGTTCATTTTTTATTGAGCTTAAATGCTGGGGGAAACATTTGCTCATTGCTTATGTTTATTTTTTAACGAACATGAAGTCTGCGTTAAAACTGCTCGATTAATCCAATCACATAATAAGGATGTCTCATATATAGAAACAACAATTTTTCAAAGTTTTGCCCCACATCCTTTCTTTATGCAAGTTAGGAAACGACCAATCCTACGAGTTTAAAGGGTTAGAGGACCTACAAATTTAAAAAAATAAATGGTCGCTCTTCGCTTGCATGCCAAAAGGTTTGCATGCCCCCAGGTATAAAATAGAGTTTCAAGGTCACCTCTCAATCTACCGACAAAACATTTGTTTTATCGGGAAAGGTTTACCTCTTTCAGGTTACCAAAGATTGTTTTATCTGCACTGCAAACAAAACACTTCTTCGGCGATGCCTACCGAAATAGACAAAGGCGAGTGGTGCAGACGCCTCCACCCACATAAATTTGACAAGGGAATCTTATTCCAGTCCAACCCCTTTTTCCAATCACGGACGGGAGTGTCAGACTAGTCATATATCTCTTGCGGAAACCTATCCTATACCTGAAGTTTTCCTGCCCAAGCAGACCAGGGTGCATGCCCCCTGGGTTTCAGTCATGTCCCCTGAATCACTCGCGCTCATCAGGTGGATGGACTGGGGATTGATGAGACATTCCTTGCGTGAAAAGACCATTCAGGGATGGTATATGACTATTTTCCATGTGTGAACCGGGAAATGAAAGCTGGTCTACGAGCTTGACCACTCTTCCTTCATGCGGAAAACACATTACTCTAAAGAGTGATGAGACAATGGCTCCCATGCAATAAATATAGTCTCTTCCAAGGAGTAGATTATAATCCAAGGGTCCTTGGACTACCATTACGTTCATTTGAATGATTTTCCCTCTCAATGTTATGGGCACATTGGGAAGGATCCCTAACGGTCGACTGGTTCCTTTGTCAAAGCCTGTTAGATTTCTCATCTCAGACAAAAGCGATGGCGAACCAAGCGCTTTCCAAGCAGTCGAGGAAAGGATACTCACAGAAGCCCCTTCATCTATGATGGTACCGGCCATAACCATTCTATATATTTGAGCAATGATTCGGAATGGTACACTAGCCGTAAACGGGGTCTGCCTAGTTGATTCCAGTCGAAGGAGACAACCAGGTTGCTTGGAGGTGGGGCCGAATAAACGGCCGGGTACAACTCTGACGAACTTCCTTCCTGCGGTAAAGGAATGGGTAAATTGCCCCCATGTTCATCGGAGTCTGTGTTTACGAAAATAATTTGGACGGTGTCATCCTTGTTCTCTTCGGTGACCGTATCATCTGAAGATGGAACCTCTGAAGGCAAGACCGGGTCAACTGCCGCCTCGACCTTTTGACTTTCATCTGGTATGGGTTCAGATGGTTTATCTTCAATGATAGACGTTTCGGTTGACCACCTGGGCGGGTCAGCCAGACTTTCAACTAGTGACAGACTCGGCAATAGTTTCTTATATCCAGGAGGAAGTCGTAACGGTGAAACGAGACGATTGTCCAAAACTCTTTTAGCCTCGTCTAAGAAGGGACAACGGTGGATGGCGTGATCGTCTTAACATAGTTTACAAGGAAATTTACACTTTCCTTTTTGTCCAGGGGCTTCACTTTCACTAGTCGACGGTGTGTTTTCAACATGATCATCAGAGGTTGACGACACCGGGTTGTGCAAACGAGGAGACCAATCCCTTAAGATCCGCGGGATGCAAGGACAATCTCTATGATAGTGGTTTCCCTTGCAAATGACACATGGCGATTTAGGCCTGGTCGGTGCAGTGTGTGGATTTTTGCTAGACGACGCTTGGTTGCCCCTTTTTGCCTTTGGCTCCTTCTTCTTCTTCTCTTTCTTCTTCTTTTCCTTCTTATTCTCAAGTACTTGATTTTTGGCTTTACCAGCCTTATCAAGCGAAGAGGAAGTAGGAGAGGAAGAATTTGACAAAGTAGAAGGTTGGGGGATAACTTTGGAATTGTCTAGTTTCTAACTTGATTGTTCAAGAATTGCGGTGTTCTGAATGACGGAGGTTGAGAAAAGCCATACGGGCAAGCCGATTTTCAATCCTGGAAGCGACAATGTGGCCATATGGGGTGCACCAACATCTCTCCAAGAGGAGAAAGGACTAGGATTTCCTCCAAGGGGAACTCCTTGGTTGGTGGACTCCATTTTCCTCAACCTAAGACCAACGTAGGAAAGGTGATGATTATTCCGTTTAAAATAAATTTTAGACGCTTTGACACAACTTGTTTTTTCAATTTTTAAGAGCCGAGAAAAAACAAAAGATGACTCTAGTCGCCTTCGATTTTTAATGAGCCTGAAGTGACAAGTGCTCAGATGGACCTTTTCCGTTAAGGGGTCTGAAAAGGAATGAAAGGGACTGCTATGGAAATATAGACAGAGGGATTACCAAACCAATCGCAAAACTGCAGAATAATTTTTATGGTACGACAGTCAATCTTCCCGAATGCTGTGTTCAGTGCATTGCGATTGATAGGGCGGCAGACACGGCTTCCTATGGATAAAGGATTAAGCCTATTGGGGTATCCCAAAATATACTCGACGGTACGTGGGAGCACAAGTTCGTACTGACACTTAACGTCTCAAAGTGGAGGAATCACCCAACCAACAGTGAGAACAACAATTACTAGGCTTTACGACGCTAGAATATGTCTCTAGCCTAGACTTCTAGATGTTGTGCGTTAGGTTCCAAAGCGTTGTTAGATTCATTAAATTTATTTTATAGTTGATCTTGCTTAAGAAATTTTCCTTTCAGGTTCACCGCCTGATGTAGATGTACAATTCCTAAAATGCAATCTGAGATGATAAACAGTCGTTTTATCTTCTTTGTGCAATGAAAATCCTAGCTACTAAGGAAAGAGAGACAATATTCTTTCAACAAAGAGCAAAGAGCACACACTATATGCACCGTCCTAAATCAAACCAATCAAACAGTCTAAATGCAAATGCACATGCAAGTATTTGTTTTCAGCCTTCTTAATATGTGAATGATAAAAGAAAGCTAATGCGCAAATCTGAATTATTTTCCAAAGCGACAATTACTAACAAGTTTCTTTTCAAAATCAAAATGAAGAAAATGACAACACTTTGCGATTTGGAAATGAAAACTTGCTTTCGACACTAGAAAAACTACTAATTCAGATCAAATACAATAGTAACAGGGTAATCGACTATCAAGAAAAATCAGATTCTCTTCTATGACTGAAAACGACACTTGCGACACTTTCAAATCAAGAAACGACAGTACAATTACGTTACTTCTTTGTAAGGGAGAACTGAAAATGACTCAACAAATACATAAAAACATTTACAGTTCTTTGCACAATGGAGGCGGAATAACAACAAGGAAAGGGGTTTCAAACAGAGGTGTACTGACTATAGGCAGCAAAACTCCTGAATAGATCTGAAAGAGTGAACACAGAAACCAAAATTCAAGAACAAGGCCGTGTCTGATCAGCGCACCTGTAACATAGTAAATTTGAAATGCAGCGCACCTACTACACTCGGGAAGTGCGCTGAATTTGAGATTCACAGAACAGACAGTGCGCTGGACCAGGGACGAGACTTTGATTGGGTTCCTGGTCACAGTTTGCAGTTCAGTTCAAGGATTTTGGCCGAGCAAGTGGTAATCAGTAAATAAATCACAGGGGTAGATCTAAGGAGGTTACTAGAGCCACCACAAGGGCAATTAAAGAGTTTGTAAATCAGTTTTTTAATTCATAAACAAAACCCGGAGATTGACTGAAGCAACATTTATCTACTTTGCATTTGCATAGCAAATGCAGTTCGAAGGCTACCTGGCTCAACTTCAGGCTCCGTTTGTAAGTTTATAAAGTAAACAAATGTAGATAAACAAACAACCTAGTCGCTCCCCAGCGGAGTCGCCATTTTGTTACAGGGAAAAGTGTCTATGCAGAACTGCTAATCCCACTAAGGCGGGTAGCTACCTTAGAAACAAACAAAGTAAAACTACTTTCATTTTCCTTTATGAAAGATAGATGAGAGAAGAATAAAGGAGACCAACCTCTTTCTTGTGCTTGGTTCCTTGCTCGATTCCTCTCTCATCTATCTTTCATAAAGGAAAACGAAAGTAGTTTTACTTTGTTTGATTCTAAGGTAGCTACCCGCCTTAGTGGGATTAGCAGTTCTGCATAGACACTTTTCCCTGTAACAATGCCCCCATAAAGTGTCTTTATGGTTGTCAAGTTCTCAAGATATCACCTCAGGCGAGTTCACAATAATACCTCTAATCCAATGCCAGATCATTACCATGTTATTCAGTACCCACCATCTTGTCAGACCTATCACATCTTTGCTTGTGTTACGATTATTTTCATTCTAATGCAACTCAAGGATGTCTCCTTCATAATGTTACTCTCATTCAATGTGGCTAGGTATCAAACTTCCTTGTCTGCAAAATTCCTCTTAGATATCGTCAATATGAACTAAGGGCTTTGGTCAGCCGAATTTTGTAAGCTTTGGCTAGGCTCTGCCTTTCTACTTTAGGTATTCTATGGCTGCTTCAAAATTAACAGGTCTCCCCTCCCCATCTGTTACAGGGAAAAGTGTCTATATAGAACTGCTCTATCCCACTAAGGTGTGACAGCTGCCTTAGAAACAAACAGAGGAAAGATACTTTCGTTTTTCCTTTATGAATTATAGATAGGGAGGAATAGAAAGACCAACCTCTGTCTTGCGCTAATCTCCTGATTTGATTCCTCTCTTCTTTGATAGTCTTTAGCTACCTGCTCCCTTGCACGCCCAACTTCACAAAGTACCTGTAAGATCACAGTAGCATAGCACTATACAAAGACATGGATCTATAATCATAAACAATCTAGGATCAGATGTAAATTGACCATACAAATGTAGCAAACATCAATGACACAAGAGCATGGAGGAAAACTTGAATAGCTTTTATTGATAAAAAAGAATTAGCCAAGAAGAGTTACAATCAGTTGTTCTGACCCAGCATCAACCTCTCAGCAAAGAAGCCCCTCTTCACCTCATACAAAGCTTAGATCACCCAACAATCTGATGTTTGTCTCAAGAAACCAACAACAATTCCTTACAATATGCCAAATTCCAGCCTCTGGATCTCTGGGGTGAGGGATCCATATATAGATATCTGTAATGGAGATGAGTCATCTTATGATTTGATTAGTGTCTTCCCTCTGATAGTTCTTGCTTCCACTTGGAGATTGATGATCTCTTACTCATCCTTGGTTGAATTCAGAGAGGCAAGTGTCACAGGAGAAGATTCTGGATGCTTCCATTGCCTCTCCACCTCGCGGAATGACACTGCCATTTGTCATTTCTCGCCCATCGCACCCCATAGAAGGGATTTTTGAAATGCAACGCACCCACACAGTGTATTTAGGTGAGATGCAACGCACTTGGCCAGTGGAGCAGCTGAAATGATCCTGTTTTGACCAATTATGAGCATTTTTTCATGGAGAACTTCTGGGAGAAGCTGTAATCTGTTGACCTTGTTCCTTTAGGGGTTAGAACAACACTTTTAGGGACTTAGGAGCCCTTGGTTTATGGAAATTTCATGCTTGGGGTTGTAGTGCCCAAAAATGTCTATAACAGTTGCCCCCTAAAGCATGAGGTCGTTAATCTTTTGATGTCGGGTGAAATGCTTTATTATGAGGATCCGAAGTTCTTTCAAGCTGGGAGGAGACCTGTAATAAGATACAATACAATACATTATCTTCATAAGATTCTCATGATCTAACTGAGGCGGGCATTCCCATGGTCAACTCTATAAATTCATTTTTATGTACATAGGACAGACAATCGTTTGAGTGTAGACTGATGATTCTAATAGAGCCATCGTCCTTTTGATTGGATTATTATCTGTGCAACAATGATGTACATTTAATGTCTTTATTTCCCTGAATATATGTCGCAGCCCAGATGGATGAAACTAGATCCGGGGTCTTCAATCTTGTTCGATCTTCACTCGAAGTACAAGTCGATCAATGTGAAAGCTGTTCTAGAGTCGAACATGGAAAGACATCGCCTGATTACCAGCCAATGATGTAAGCTGTTAATAGGCGCGAGAGGAATCATCGATAATGATAATGAACCTCAAGGTACTGCAGTACAATTCACGTGGTGTGAATAAAGGACTTGGCGTCGAACACCACGCAAAATCTTTCGGTTGAAGGCCATTGATGTAAAACTGTTGCCGGAAGTGAGAAACTTGCCATTGAGGCATGCAAGCTTCAAAGTACTGAATGGGGTGTTCCTAGATCAACTTCTTGGATAATGAGCTGATGTCGACAAGAAGCGATCCGTCATAGGACGACCTTAATGAATCCCATATCAATGACACAGAACGGAGAAAATGATTTTAATGGAGGTGAAAACGATATGGTGATATAAGGTTCAGGGTGACGGTCATGAAAGAATGGAGTATAAATGTATGGTAGTGGGTGAGACACAGGTGAATTCTCTGAATGACTTCTCTTGAACATATCGGCGACACTGATGTGATGGATTGGTAGCATTAACCCCAAATGTGGATGGTATGATGGGACCATGGTGATGTGACCGGTGAATGAAACAACCCAACCCGACTCGGACACGGAGTGGAAGTGTCATGTTCAAGAGCGACCTGCTACCAACAAAGTTTCTTCAAGTTTTCTTCCCAATTTTCCCCAGTCATTGCTGACCAGTACCTCTTTATTTTTGTCAAGCTTGAGGAGGATAACATATGCTTGTTCTATAATTTGCCCTTCGGGCAAACCCATCGCTATGTTTTAACGAGCCTAGTGATAGTGAAACTCGTTCTCGTCTATAGACAAGTTTGTCGCTATTAAACTTTTAACGAGTTTAACGACAAAGATAACTCGGTCCTTTTCAATTTTAGAGAGTCTGAAAAGGAACGTAAAGGTAACTCCAAAATTCCTTTTTCGTCATCTAATCCCTTAAGTCCGAAAAAGTATAAAACAATACAGAAGGGATGAATTTTCAATACTTTTAACGAGCTGAACAGAACAATCGCTCGATCTTTTTGTGTAATAATCTCTCAGGTCCAAAAAGATTAAAATTTAGAGGAGTGATAGCACTTCTGGTCCCTTTAACGAGCTGGAGAGGCCAATGGCTCGGAAATCTTTTCATATTTTACGAGTCAATTGAAAAGAGCTTAAAGGAGACTCGTCTTTTGAGGAACGAGTGATAAAATGGGTAGCAACTGATTCCAGGTAAGGTTTGGAATTTTCCAATTACGGCAGTGTTACAAGGATGGCTAGTGAGATCACTCTTCGTAGCTGTTCCTCAAAATGGGTAAACAATCAAATGGAGGTGAATGATCGGCCAATGCAAAAGTGGAGGTGATGGTGCAAACACGACCAAGGCTTTAATGGCTGAAGTACTACATTCACGATGGTTATTTACCGGTGAATAGTTCATTTTTTAATGAGCTTAAACGCGGGGGGAAACATTTGCTCATGTCTTATGTTTATTTTTTAACGAGCTTGAACTATGTGCTAAAACTCCTCGATTGATCCAGTCATGTGATAAGAATGTCTCATATAAAAACGACAACTTTTAGATTTTTGCCCCACATCCTTTCTTTATGCAAGTTAGGAAACGACCAATCCAAAAAACAGATAAATGATCACTCTTTTCTTGCACTCCAAAAGGTTTTCATGCCCCCAGGTATAAAACACAGTTTCAAGGTTACCCCTTCTTTCTTCCGTTAAAACATTTGTTTTACCGAGAGAGGCCTACCTGCTACAGGTTACCAAAGATTGTTCTATTTACAGCGTAAACAAAACACCTCTTCGGCGATGTCTACCGAGATAAACAAAGGTGAGCGGCGATGCCCGCCAACTCACATAACTTTGACAAGAGGATCTTATTCCAGTCCAACTCCCTTTTCCAATCACGGACGGGAGTACGGAGGTCATATACTCTCGCGGAAACCTACCCTATACCCGAAGTTTTCCTGCCGAAGCAGACCAGGGTGCATGCCCCCTGGGTTTCAGTCATGTCCCCCGAATCACTCGCGCTCATCGGGTGGGTGGACTGGGGATTGAGACATTTCTTGCGTGAAAAGACCATTTAGGGATGGTATATGACTATTTGCTATGCGTGAACCGGGGAATGAAAACTAGTCTACGAGCTTGACCACTCTTCCTTCGTGCGGAAAACACATTACTCTAAAGAGTGAGGAGACAATTACTCCCATGCAATAAATATAGTCTCATCCAAGGAGTAGATTGTAATCCAGGGGTCCTTGAACTACCATCACGTTCATGTGAACGGTTTTCCCTCTCAATGTTATGGGCACATTGGGAAGGATCCCTAACGGTCGACTGGTTCCTTTATCAAAGCCTGTTATATTTCTCATCTCAGGCAAAAGCGATGGCAAACCAAGCACTTTCCAAGCAGTTGAGGAAAGGATACTCACAGAAGCCCCTTCATCTATGATGGTACCGGCCATAACCATTCTATATATTTGAACAATGATTCAGAATGGTATACTAGCTGGTAAACGAGGTCTGCCTAGTTGATTCCAGTCAAAGGAGACAACTAAGTTGCTTGGAGGTGGGACCGAATAGACGACCGGGTACGACTCTGACGAACTTCCTTCTTGCAGTAAAGGAACAGGTAACTTACCCCCATGTTCGTTGGAGTCTGTGCTTATGAAAAGAATTTGGATGGTGTCATCCTTGTTGTTTTCGGTGACTGTATCATCTGAAGATGGAACCTCTGAAGGCAAGACCGGGTCAACTGCCGCCTCGACCTTTTGACTTTCGTCTGGTATGGGTTCAGATGGTTTGTCTTCAATGATAGATGCTTCAGCTGACCACTTGAGCGGGCCAGTTGGATTTTCAACTAGTGACGGACTCGACAAGAGTTTTTTATATCCAGGAGGAAGTCGTAACGGTGAAACCGGACGATCGTCCAAAACTCTTTTAGCCTCATCTAAGAAGGTACAATGGTGGACAGCATGATCACCTTCGCAAATTTTACAAGGAAATCTATATGTTCCTTTTTGTCCTGGGGCTTCACTTTCACTAGTTGACGGTGTGTTTTCAACATGATCATCAGAGGTTGACGACACCGGGTTGTGCAAACGAGGAGACCAGTCCCTTAAGATCCGAGGGGTACAAGGACAATCTCTATGATAGTGGTCTCCTTTGCAAATGACACATGGCGATTTAGCCCTGGTTGGTGCAGTGTGTGGATTTTCGCTAGACGACACTCGTTTGCCCCCATTTGCTTTTGGCTCCTTCTTCTTCTTCTCTTTCTTCTTCTTTTCCTTCTTCTCCTTAGGTACTTGACTTTTGGCTTTACCAGCCCCATCAAGCGAAGAGGAAGGAGGAGAGGAAGAATTAGAGGAAGTAGAAGGTTGGTGGGTAACTCTGGACTCGTCTAGTTGCTGATTCGATTGTTCAGGAATTGTGGTGCTCTGAACGACAGAGGTTGAGAAGAGCCATACAGGCAAGCCAATTGTCAGTCCTGGAAGCGACAATGTGGCCATATGGGGTGCACCAACATCTCCCCAAGAAGAGAAAGGACTAGGATTTCCTCCAAGGGGGATTCCTTGGTTTGTGGATTCCATTTTCTCAACCCAAGATCAACGTAGGAAAGGGGTAATGGATATTCCGTTTAAAATAAATTTTAGACGCTTTGACACAACTTGTTTTTTCAATTTTTAAGAGTCGAGAAAAAACAAAAGATGACTCTAGTCTCCTTCAATTTTTAATGAGCCTGAAGTGACAAGTGCTCAGATGGAGCTTTTCTGTTAAGGAGTCTGAAAAGGAATGAAAGGGGCTACTCTAGAAATCTAGGTAGAGGGATTACCAAACCAATCACAAAACTGCAGAATACTTTTTACGGTACGACAATCAATCTTCCTGAATGCTGTGTTCAGTGCATTGCGATCGATAGGGCGGCAGACACGGCTTCCTATGGATAAAGGATTAAGCCTATTGGGGTCTCCCAAAATATACTCGACGGTACGTGGGAGCACAAGTCCGTACTGGCACTTATCGTCTCAAAGTGGAGGAATCACCCAACCATCAGTGAGAACAACAGTTACCAGGCTTTACGACACCGGAATACGTCTCTAGCCTAAACTTCTAAATGTTGTGCGTTAAGTTCCAAAGCGTTGTTAGATTCATTAAATTTATTTTAAGTTGATCTTGTTTATGAAGTTTGCCTTTCAGGTTCACCGCGAGATGTAGATGTAATTCCTAAAATGCAATCTAAGATGATAAACAAACGTTTTATCCTCTTTGTGCAAAGAAAATCCTAGCTACTAAGGAAAAGAAAGACATAATCTTTTCACAAAGAGCAAAGAGCACACTCTAAATGCACTTCCCTAAATCAAGCCAATCAGATTGTCTATATGCAAATGCATATGCATGTATTTGTTTTCGACTTTCTTAGTATATGAATGCTAAAAATAAAGTTGATGCACAAATCTGAATTTCTTTTCAAGCGACAAATATCAACAAGTTTCTTTTCGAAATAAAAAATGGAGACGATCACAACACCTTACGATTTTGAAATGAATACTTGTTCTTGACACTAGAAAATTACAAATTCAGACCAAAAACAACAGTAACAGGATAATCGACCATCAACAGCAACCAAACTCTTTCCTAGGATTGAAATCGACACTTGCGACAATTTCAAATCAAAGGACGACAGTACGATTATGCTACTTTTGCAAAGGAGAACTGAAAATGGCTCAACAAACACACAAAAACATCTACAGTTCTTTTGTACAAAGGAGGCAGAATAACAACAAGGAAAAGGGGTTTCAAACAGACATATACTGATCACAGGCAACAAAATTTAGGAATAGAACTGGAAAGAATGAATCACAGAAACCAAAACTGCACAGAGCCTAGTCTAATCAGCGCACCTGTAACACAAAGAATTTGAAATGCAGCGCACCTTTTCCACTCGGGAAGTGCGCTGAAGTTTAGATTCTCTGAACAGTACCTGCGCTGGGCCAGAAACGAGACTCTGTTTGGGTTCCGGGTCACAGTTTGCAGTTCAGTTCTTGGGTTTTGGCCGAGCAAAAAGCAATCAGTAATGCAACAATCAGGGGTAGATCTAAGGAGGATCTAAGAGCTATCACAAGGGCAATCAGATAGTTTGTGAATCAGTTGTTTAAATCATAAACAGATCCAGTAGATGGATTGAAGTAGCATTTATCTACTTTGCATTTGTTATGGCAAATGCAGTTCGAATGCTACTTGTAAGCTTATGAAACAGACAACAAAGAATGATAAACAAACAAACTAATTCTTCCCCAGTGGAGTCGCCATTTTGTTACAGGGAAAAGTGTCTATATAGAACTTCTCTATCCCAGTAAGGTGTGACAGCTGCCTTAGAAACAAACAAAGAAAAGCTACTTTCGTTTTTCCTTTATGAATTATAGATAGGGAGGAATAGAAAGACCAACCTCTGTCTTGCGCTAATCTCCTGATTTGATTCCTCTCTTCTTTGATAGTCTTTAGCTACCTGCTCCCTTGCACGCCCAACTTCACAAAGTACCTGTAAGATCACAGTAGCATAGCACTATACAAAGACATGGATCTATAATCATAAACAATCTAGGATCAGATGTAAATTGACCATACAAATGTAGCAAACATCAATGACACAAGAGCATGGAGGAAAACTTGAATAGCTTTTATTGATAAACAAGAATGAGCCAAGAAGAGTTACAACCAGTTGTTCTGACCCAACATCAACCTCTCAACAAAGAAGCCCCTCTTCACCTCATACAAAGCTTAGATCACCCAACAATCTGATGTTTGTCTCAAGAAACCAACAACAATTCCTTACAATATGCCAAATTCCAGCCTCTGGATCTCTGGGGTGAGGGATCCATATATAGATATCTGTAATGGAGATGAGTCAGCTTATGATTTGATTAGTGTCTTCCCTCTGATAGTTCTTGCTTCCACTTGGAGATTGATGATCTCTTACTCATCCTTGGTCGAATTCAGAGAGGCAAGTGTCACAGGAGAAGATTCTGGAAGCTTCCATTGCCTCTCCACCTCACGGAATGACACTGCCATTTGTCATTTCTCGCCCATCGCACCCCATAGAAGTGCTTTTTGAAATGAAACGCACCCACACAGTGTATTTAGGTGAGATGCAATGCACTTGGCCAGTGGAGCAGCTGAAATGATCCTGTTTTGACCAATTATGAGCAGTTTTTCATGGAGAACTTCTGGGAGAAGCTGTAATCCGTTGACCTTGTTCCTTTAGGGGTTAGAACAACACTTCTTAGGAGCCCTTGGTTTATGGACATTTCATGCTTGGGGTTGTAGTGGCAAAAAATGTCTTTAACACCATCTGGAGACTCATCGATGCTTTGCAATTGGCACCATAAAGTATCATACCAACTCTGCTATTTCAATCTCGCTACAAAATTGACATGCATGTTATGTCCTTTAACACTAGTTCCCCATGCATGTTGGCTTACAATATTTATGGGAATTGGATGTTTTCAGTGGGAGCTATCCTGATTGTCTTTGGTTTCCATCCCTCTCTTTCCCTATTTTTTTTAATGATTTTGAACTCATTACTGGTATTTCCTTGGCCAAAATTCTTTCTAGACGCTCTCCAATCATTTCCCTGTCTTCTCTTGAGGCTCTATGTTATTTCTCTAGTCTATCTTTCATGGATTATAAATTTCCTGTGCTAGATTCCTCAGTGAGCTTTATGTTTTCCTCTACACTCTCTCCTGAGTTGACCCTGCTTTCCTATGGAAGGATGATTGTTTTCTCCTCTTCAGAATCCTGACTTCCTCTAACATCTCATTACCCATCCCCTTCTCCACCTCACATGCACATATCTCTAGGCTTGCCACTTGTTATCTCACCTCCCTAACAATTTTCTCTCATGTCCTTGTCAGGCCTATCACCATGCTTTGTTAGTGTGCATGTGTCCATTGAGGGGAAACCTACTACCAAGAGAGAGCTTCTTGGGGACATAAACGTGCCCACCACCATCCAGAGGAATTAGCTACCAGGTTTCGGAATATCACCCTAGGCCCCATCCATGAGGAGTTGTCTCATATGGAATGCGAAGGAGCCTCTCAACAACAACAATATTCAGAATTAAGAAAGAAAAAAAAAAACCTCGTTGTTTGGGTGCAATATATTGGACACACAAATAGTGATTTCAACCAATACATGTACACCATCGAGTTATATTTCATTTGAATTTTTGTTGGGTTGTGTTATATTCTTTCCACGACTAGCCCACATAGTTAACCGAGGGGTTAGAGGGGGGACAGAGCCCCCCCCTTCATTGCGCCGATTGCATAGTGGGGGGGTCACAGGGGGTTTGAGGGCTGCAAGTAGCCCCCTCTATGGGGTCCAGGGCAGTGCCCTGGAAAATTTTGTTTTTTGGACCCTATATTAGGTTAGGCAAACCTACTTATGGTTTTGTGCATGATTTTCACACATGGTTTTGGACGCGATGGTTTTCGGTCCATGGTTTTGGACACGATGGTTTTCAGTCCATGGTATTGGATGCTTCGACATGTATAAATATGAATTGTAACATTGAAAGGAACATAATGAAAAATCACGCTGGTAGTCTCGGTTTTGGGATCCAGGGGAAACTCTCTGTGTATATGTGTTATGCTCTCACATTTTTTATTTTCTATATTTTAGAATTCGTATGTAGGTAATTTTTGTACAGGGTTAAAAATTACATTTGGTATTAGAGCTATTTTTGGTTTCAAGAGGATGCCTTTGTTGCTGAGGGTTTTCGCTCGGGCCTGTGGTAGACCGTGTTCAGTGGGAGATCTGCGGGATCGATTCTGGTGGTGAAAGAAGATGTCGAGTAGTGGAAAGATAGAGATTGAGAAATTTAATGGTCAGAGTTTTGAGTTGTGGAAACTCAAGATGGAGGATCTGTTGGTGGATAGTAGATCTGGGTACTAAAGCAACGGAGTGTCTGATGAAGAATAGAAGAAGTTGGATCGAAAGGCAAAGAGCACAATACAATTGTGTGTCTCAGATTCAGTATTGCTGAATGTATCAAGGGAAGCTACGGCGAAGGCTTTGTGGGACAAGTTAGGGACTTTGTACCGATCTAAGTCTCTGGTGAATAAATTGTTCCTGTGGAAAAAGTTGTATAACCTGAGGATGAAAGATGGAGACTCAGTGATAGAGCATCTGAACGCATTTAATACTATGGTAAGTTAGTTATTATCTGTTGATATTAAAATTTCAGATGAAGATAAGTGCATCAGTTTGTTGTGTTCTCTACTAGATTCATGGGATATTCTGGTTATTGCAATAGGTAGCAATGCAACTGCCTTGTAGTTTGATGAAATAGTCTCATCCTTGCTAACGGAGGAGATGAGACGGAAAAATATGGAGAGCTAGAATGGTGATGCCTTGTTTGTATGAGGACAGTCCCAGAACAGAAACAAAAATAAGTCATTGAGTGGGAGATCTAAATCTCCAGGAAAACTTGTAAAGGTGGTGTTCTAGAAATGCAGAAATGAAGGGCACTACAAAAGGGACTGTAAATCTAAAGCTCCTGATAAAGGAAAGGGATCTGATGATGCTCCTTCTGCAGAGGCAAAAACCACCTCAGATGAAGGTGGGGATGTGTACTTGGCTTCTTCAAGTACACATGTAGATCATGAGGCATGGTTGATTGACTCAGGTGCATCCTTTCACTTCACTCCCCATAGAGAGTGGTTCTGCGAGTATGATAAATACCATGGTGGTGATGTATTCTTAGGGGATGATAGGAAGGCTAGAATCGTTGGTTGTGGAAACGTAAAGTTGAAGTTGAAAGGTTGAAGGGTTAGAACACTTCCGAGTGTTCTGCGTATTCCTACATTGGCCAGAAATCTGATTTCTGTAGGTAAGCTGGATGATGCAGGTGTAAAAACAGTGTTTGAGAAGGATACCTGCAAGGTGGTTCAGGGAGCACTATTATTGATGCAGGGAGTTCAGATTGGAATTATGTACAAGCTGCAAGTTAGCATTGTTATTGATGGATGCAACAGCTCTTTGGTTCTTAAAAGTGGAGTAGAAAATCTAGTGGTCTCTGGAGAGAAGAACATGCTGTGGCATCAAAGGCTTGGACATATTGGAGAGAAGGACCTCTGAATACTTCATGGTAAAGGTATGGTAGAAGGTATGAGTAATAGCTCTCTAGATTTTGATTTCTGCGAAAATTGTGTATATGGGAAGCAGAATCAGGTGAGTTTCCCCTCTGGTGGTAAGAGGGCGAAACAGATATTAGAACTTGTGCACGGTGATGTGTTTGGACCTGTGAAGGTTCCATCACTAGGTAAGTCTGTGTACTATGTATCATTTATAGATGACTTCTCAAGGAATACATGGATATATTTCCTTAAGAAGAAATTTGAAGTCTTTGACAGGTTTAAAGAATTTAAAGCTCTGGTGGAAAACCAGACAAAGAAGAAGATAAAGGTGTTGAGGACAGATAACAGTGGAGAGTTTTGCAGTAAGGAATTTGAAGAATTCTGTAAGAAGAGAGGTATAGCACGGTAGAAGACTACTCCATACACGCCTGAGAAAAATGGAGTTGCAGAAAGAATGAACAAGACGTTGATGGAAAGGGCAAGAAGCATGCGCAGTGGTGTTGGGTTAGGACAAGAATTCTGGGCAGAGGCGGTGGAGACAACATGTTACCTAGTCAACAAATCACCTTCATCAACGTTGGAGGATAAGACTCCACAAGAGGTATGGACTGGTAAGAAACCCTCTCTTTCACATCTGAGGGTATTTGGATGTGATGCATATGTACATGTTCCAAAGGAGAAACGAACCAAGTTGGATAGTAAATCTGAAAAGTGCATCTTTATTGGGTATAAGGATGGTTTAAAGAGTTATAAGCTTTGGAACCTAGTAACAAGGAAGGTTGTGTACAACTGAGATGTGGTGTTCAGAGAGGTAAAATATGTTATTAAACATGAATTCCAACCAAAGGAACCTGAGAAGATAGAGTTTGTGCATAAGGAGGAAGAATCAAACTCTACAATGGAGGAGGAGTCAAAAGATGAAGAGCCACAAACTTCGAGTGTGAGAAGATCAGTTCGAGAAAGAAGGTAGCTGGAAAGGTATAGTCCATCTACTTTTTGTTCAATTTTTTCTTTATCTGTTATTGAAGATGATCCCAGAAATGTGAAGGAAGGAGTAGATTCAGAGGATGGAAAACTCTAGAAAGAGGTAATGGTTGATGAAATGGCATATTTGCACAAAAATGAGGCTTGGGATCTGGTGGAGTTACCGGCTGGAAGGAAACCCATTGGCAAAAAATGGGTGTTCAAGAAGAACAAAAATGTAGAAGAAAAGGTGGAGAAACACAAATCTCAATTGGTAGCAAAAGTTTATTCCCAGGTGCCAAGAATTGATTTTGGTGATTTTTTTCTCCTGTTGCCAAGGTGACTTCTATTAGATTACTTTTATTTGTTGCTTTTGCTTTTGATTTTGAGGTAGAACAAATGGATGTGAAGACAACATTTCTTCACGGGGATCTGGAAGAGGAGATCTACATGAAGCAACCTGAAGCCTTTGCAGTGAAGGGTAAGAAAGAACTGGTATGAAAGTTAAAGAAGTCTCTGTATGGGTTAAAACTGTCACCAAGGATGTGGTATCATAAATTTGATACATTTATACGGGGATTTGGCTTCACCAGAAGCAAAGTAGATCACTATGTGTATTTTAAATTAATTGGTGACCGTCTTATTTTTCTGGTCTTGTATGTGGATGATATGTTTCTGGTTGGAAATAACAAAGAAATTATCCAGGATTTGAAGACCCATTTGTCCTCCAAATTCGACATGAAAGATCTTGGTGTTGCAAAATATATTTTGGGCATGGAAGTTAAAAGAGATCGGGCAAAGAGGAAGCTCTGGTTAAACCAAAGGAAGTATGTCGAGACAATATTGCAGAGGTTTAATATGTAGGATAGTAAACCGGTGAAGGTTCATATTCTTGTAGGTGTAAAGTTATCTGTTGAATAGTGTCCCAAGACACAAGAAGAGGAAGAGGACATGTCCCATGTTCCATATGCAAGTGCAGTCGGTAGCTTGATGTATGCGATGGTCTGTACTAGACTAGACATTGCACATGCAGTGGGAGTATTGAGCAGGTTTATGTCAAAACTAGGGAAGGAGCACTGGACAACAGTGAAGCGGGGTTTCAGGTATTTGCGTGGCACTAGTGATTATGGTTTGTGATACCAAGGAAGGCTAGGATTGGACAAAGTGTTGGATATTCATGGCTTTGTTGATGCAGACTGGGTTGGAGATTTAGATCAGAGAAGATCTACAAGTGGGTATGTGTTTAACCTATTTGGAGGGGCAGTCAGTTGGATGAGTAAGAAACAATATGTAGTGGCACTATCAACTATAGAGGCAGAATACATGGCAGCCACTCATGCAAGCAAGGAAGTAGTTTGGTTGCAGAGATTGTGTTCAAGTATGGGGTTAGTACATGGAGCTATAAGGATAGACTATGACAGCCAAAGTGCAATTTTCTTGGCAAAGAACCCTGCATATCAATCAAAGACCAAGCACATTGATGTTCAGTATCACTTTGTGAGGGATATGATAGAAGACAAAAGGGTGTTGCTGGTAAAGGTGGACACTTTGAAGAATATTGCAGATGCATTGAAAAAATCTGTGAGCTCTAAGAAGTTCTCTTAGTGTAGAGAAACAATGGGCTTTTCAGGGTTGGATAAATGACTAAGCTACAACAAGTGGGAGAATTCCTGGTTGTGTTATATTCTTTCCATGACTAGCCCACATAGTTAACCGGGGGGTTAGATGGGGGGCGGAGCCCCCCCATTCATTGCGCCAATTGCATAGTGGGGGGTTCACAGGGGGTTTGAGGGCTGCAGGTAGCTCCCCTCTATGGGGTCCGGGGTAGCGCATTGGAATTTTTTTTTTTGCACCCTATATTAGGTTGGGTGGACCTACCTATGGTTTTGTACTTGATATTCACACATGGTTTTGGACGCAATGGTTTTTGATCCATGGTTTTGGACGTGATGGTTTTCAGTCCATGGTATTGGATGCTTCGGCATGTATAAATATGTATTGTAACATTGAAAGGAACATAATGAAAAATCGAGCTGGCAGTCCCGATTTTGGGATCCAGGGGAAACTTTCTGTGTATATATGTTTTATGTGTTATGCTCTCGCATTGTTTATTTTCTATGTTTTATAATTCGTATGCAGGTAATTTCTGTACAGGGTTAAAACCTACAATTTTATCCTCGACAAAGTTCTAATGGACCAATTTAAACATCAAGTAGACATCCTACAATTTATGGAGCACTTGCATCATTACATGAGGGACCTAGAACAACACTTGGATTTAATTGAGTTGCACCTAGGTATTCCTCCCCCTATAGGAAACACTCCTGGAAATAATGAAGACCCCATTCAATTGGTCACCATTGACTCTAATCCCTCTATTTAGGCTTATGCTATGCTTCAACTTATTTTGTCCTCTGATTTCATAGTTCATGCTAATGGCCAACCCGACTCATTTTTTATTAAATGTATATTTTTAGTCTTTTTGTTGATCCCTGTGTCTCTCTTCGAAGAGTGCACTTTTGGCTATAGCTTGGTCTTCCTAGTGAAAGGCTGTTATGAAGCCAGCTTAAGAAAATATAGAAAAGATAGATCAATGCCTTAGAATTCAGCCTCTTCGAGGGGGCAACCTCCTTTACATTACATAAATGAACAATTCTTCGATGATACAAATGAAAATACCTCCTTTCTATATATAGGAGTCTAAGGGGTCATAACATAATCAGAGCCGACATGACAATAATAATGTAAGGGCACAATAATAACAATAGTGGGCTTCTATGGGGCACAAGAGTAACAATATGGGCACTACATGGGTACATCACTTGATGCTTCTGTATAAAATTCTTGTCCTCCCATGTGGAATCTTCAGCAGGTAGGTTCTTCCACTTGATGAGATACTCTGAAATTGACTGATTTCGTAGCTATCGGGTTCTTGTTTCTGTGACTACTCCAAGTTCCAATATGATTTTTCCTTCCTCTTCAATTTCTGGCAATATTGTTTGAATTGGGATCTTTTGCAACTTTTGAATAAGTGGCCATAATTCTTTATCCTTCTTCCATTCATCCCTTGCTTCGTTTATCCAATTTGGTTGGATAATAGAAATAACACAAAACAATGCTTCCACATCCTCATCCTTGAAGAGTCTTCCCATTCGGTAAGGTCGCCATTTTTTAAGTGCATGTAATATTGCCAACATTTACTTCTCATAAATAGCTTGCTTTAGATGTGGCAGTAAAAATATCCAATCACCTACATCAAAACATTTTTGACTATGATGTTGATCTACCTGTTGTTTCATTTGATTTTGAACCGAAGTGGCATTATCCTTTAGAAGTTGGAGAACTTGTTGTTGATGCTCGATGTGATCTTTCACTGCTTGAACCTTTTTCTTTTTGATATGTCCTTTTATCTTTAGAGTTTGAGGCGTGGTAATTTCTTCCAATCCTTTACAAGATATGGTCGGATTCATTTCCTGACGCTCGATGTGATCTTTCACTTGAACATTTTTCTTCTTGATATGTCCTTCTATCTTGATAGTTTGAGGAGTGGTAATTCCAACCAGTGAATTACAAGATATGGTTGGATTAATTTCTTCTTTCTTGATGTGATCTTTCACTTCTTGCACCTTTTTCTTCTTGATATGTCCTTCTATCTTGAGAGTTTGAGGAGTGGTCATTCTTGCCAGTAGTTTACAAGATATGTTCTGATTCATTTCTTCTTTCTCTGGGGTTGGGTCCTGGCATATATCCTCTTCTTTTGATGTTTCTTGATCCTTTTCTTCCTCCTCTTCATACTCTATGTAAAATAATTTCTTCTCAGCACACTTATGACCTTTATTGCATTTGCTATCACAATTGTAACAAAGCCCTTTTTCTCCCTTTTCTTCCAATTGTTGTGGTGTAACCCTGGTAGGTTGCGGAAGGCTAGGAGAAAAAACACGTCCATCTTTATAGTTGTGAGGGGTAGACTTCCTTGTTGCCATAATTTTATTTTCAAATATGTCACAAAGCCTTTTTACTTTTTCCAATTGTTGTGGTGTTTCTCTTCGTATCCTCATAATGTGCTATCATTTCCTCCGTGAGAATTGACCACGTAACAAGTTGTTTACGAGAACAAAGCCCTTTATACCATAAAAATTGATCCGGTTCTAAATATGAAGATGCATTACATACCTTTTGTAATAGTGGTACACCATGTAGATCAAAATATTGCTCCATCTGAAGTATCCAATTTACCGGATCCTTGCCATCAAACATCCTCATCTTGCCTTTTCTTGATTTTAGGACCTCGATCTTGAAATGACTGTAACTCTGTACTTTCGGATATTTAAGTTCTGAAATTGCTAGCTATAGTAGCCCTCTGTGTCCTATTTCCAATGCCACCAGTCTGATCCAAATTGGATTCTCCAAGAAAGAGTTATGCACAATCTCCCAAGATGACCTGATTATAGACCTTTCCAGAAGAGCGAACTTATATGAAGTGCCACGTCTCAATTTTTTCGACCTTTGGCTCTGAAAAAGATATACAAGAAACTACAGTCCATCCAATTTCTGGACCTTCTTACTAAATTTCAATCCAATGCTCAGAGAGAAAGTTATGACGATTTTCCCCAGGTCGCTTGTTTGGAATGTAATTCAGGAGTCTGCAAAAGACCAACTTCCTCAGATCATATCTCCCCAAATATCGCGCAAAATGCTCTGAAATTCGGATCCAAGGTTTAGCGCGATTTCTTCTCAAATGGGTTTTTTTTGTGACTTCTGAAACATCACAGAAAAAAAGTTATAGCGAAAATTCCACGATGACCTATTTGGAGCAGCGAAACCCTAAAATCGAAAGCTCCGATACCAAATGTTATGAAACCAGCTTAAGAAAAGATAGAAAAGATAGATCAACGCCTTAGAATTCAGCCTCTTCGAGGGGGCAACCTCCTTTACATTACATAAATGAACAATTCTTCGATGATACAAATGAAAATACCTCCTTTCTATATATAGGAGTCTAAGGGGTCATAACATAATCAGAGCCGACATAACAATAATAATGTAAGGGCACAATAATAACAATAGTGGGCATCTATGGGGCACAAGAGTAACAATATGGGCACTACATGGGTACATCAATATAATAAGTGGGTTGTACTAATAACAATAAGGGGTTACACTAGTATTATAGGGGCCTAACAAAGACTAACCTAAGATATCTACCATATTCATGGATATTATAGTTTAGAAGGAAATACAATATTTACCCTATATATATATATATATATATATATATATATATATATTCTATACTAAACCCTAAAATGTTATATATGGTTAATTAATTTACACTTAATACTATAGTTATAAATTTTTTTACTCATTTATATAGAAATTCAATTACAATATATATATATATATATATGGTTGCACATAAAATTTAAGATTTTTAGTATTAATATACACTTTAATACAAAAGAATGGGCTCCTAGCAGGTGGAGGATTTATTCTCCACATGTCTGTTTAGCACTCCCTACATGTAAAAATTGGCCTCAGCAGTGATACCAATAACCGGGTCAAGACATTGGCTTGTAGGTCCTTAATCACTTTCGCTAGGGAGACAGGGTGCGATAGTTTGCAAATTATGGGGGACTCCATGTTGGTGGTTAAGGTGAATGGTGTGAAACAATGCAAGAACATTTATTTTGATAACATTGTGATGGATATCAGAAGGCTATGTCTTGATTTTGTTCATTTCTCTTATAAGCGCATATGGAAATAAAAAAATAGGGAAGCCGACCAACTTTATTAGGAAAGCCTTCTCTTAGACAAGGCCTATGGCAGGTGATCGAACACATTGGTTTGGATCACTATGAGTATTATCACAAACCATATGAGGACATGTTACAAGTTTTTAGGGGGCTTGGGCTAGCCCCATGATGCAGGTCACCTCTTTGTTTTTTTCATCATTGCTGATATTTACCGACTTTAGTCACTTGGATGACTGTTTAGTTCACTTTGACATTGGTCTCCTTGAAATTATGTTTTTTTTTTGCAAATGAATCTTCCCTTGAAGGTCATTACTAGCACAAACACTTGATATGTTTCTAAGCTTTTGTATGGTATTTCTGTTTCAGATGGTTTCTTGTAGTTTCTTGCAAGCTTTTTTTTGGATAGTTTTCGATTTGGGTATGTATATTTCTAGTGTTGGGCATCCACTCATCTACCATTTTCAGTTTGGATCAATTTGGGTAATGCACTAATTTCTTGAAAGGTGCATCTTCTGAATGTAATTTTGTTAATCCTTTCAATGAAATTATTGTTTTGTCCTTGGAAAAGAAAATATACAATTTAACATTATTTTAATATATTAATATTAGTCTACTTGGGGTAACTCAATTGGCAATGGTTTTGGAAATTAAGCCTCACTCAACCAGAATTTTGGGTTCAAATCTTGTGCTATCCCCGATTGGTGTGAGAATTTGGGCATGATAAAGATGGAGTCCTACCAAGCCCACAATATATCTATATATATATATATATATATATATATATATATATATATATTGAAATTCTATAAAATTAATTTAATGTAATCATATTTAAAATATTTAATTTGAATAAAAGTTTGAAGATGCAAAGAGGACTGGTGCGAGGTACATAATTACAACCGCTGATTACTTGACAAGATGGACTAAAGCACAACCAGTAAGGGACTGCAACGTAGAGACTGTTGCAAAGTTTATTTTTGAGTACATATTGTCTAGATTTGGATGTCCGAAGATGCATTGGTTGGGCCCATATGTTATCAAGCATATTAATGATAGAGGCATAGTTTAATTAGAAAAGTAAAATGGAGAATTGGTTCAAGGAAGAGTAAATGCCAGTAGTTTTAAATTGTACAAGGCAATCCTACCCCTACAACTTCGCTCTGAAGAAGAAAAGAAAAAATTCTTAGTGCCGCCTGCAGTTGAAAGTGGGCACTCAACTATAAACTATGCTGAAGAGAGCTTTGACGTAGGAATTTACTTCGCTATAGTCTGAATTATGTCAAAGTTCATAGCAGTTGCGATGTAAGACGAGTTGTTCTCTACACTATAGGATGCGTCGAATTTCACTGGAAAAATATGACCACTGAAAGGGAAAGTTAACGTTAAAACATGCGAAAAGTCACATTTATGAAGACAAATTGACAAGATCTAAGGATAGATATGCAATTAGTGAACACAATATGAGCACAATCTAAACAAAATATAAGCTAATGAAGGGGTTAGAAATTCAAAAGTGTTATAAAAAGTTGCCTCCCACCCAAATTTGGCACTTTTATGAAATGATAATCTGAGTGTTGCTATTGCAGAGAAGTAGCAAAATTTTTTGCTGTCGTATGTCATTTGAGCGTTCTTGGGAAGAAATTGTTCGTAATTTTCATGAGAATGGCTTACCTGGAATCATGGAAGCAGTTGCAACAACCATTGGTATGAGCACAACATCATCTGAGATGCCTGCAGCAACATCATTATAGTAGAGATATCCACAGAAGAAACTGACTAAAGAGCAGAGAACAAAGAAGAAACAAGACAAGAAACCTGTCGAGCCTCAACAAGAAGTTCTACAAGTCAGAGATGATGAGGAATAAGTAGAGCAAGTGGAAATGGAAATAGATTGCACAACATTTACATCGCCTCTGCCCCCATATATTCCACCTAGGAAACTAAATGCCAAACCAGTAAAATAATCAAAGAATGTGAAGTATGGAACCTTCGCACCCCTATTTCTAGAGTCAGTACCATTTACTAGAGAAATCCTTGGCAAAATTCCGCAATTGAAGTTCGCAGGCTGTGATTTCAATGAAAGGAATAAATATCCACAGTTCACACTAGATAGATACTTAAAGCAAGTGAACTACCCCAAAAGTGGTGTGACGAGGTTAGAGCTCCAACAATGGGTAGATGGGTTAGCACAGTCGGGGTTATTGAGCATGTTGAATGTGTCGCACTTCGGCAAAAGTCCAGGGAGCACAACTTGTGTGAGACATATTCTCGTTATGGTGCATGATGGATGCCTATGGATCGGGAAGAGGATTCCTATAGACCAAATGATCATATGGAGAATCATAAGACTACCGCATCAAGGGTGGAATTCAACAAAATAATATTTTGGGAAATATCAAGACCGCACCATAGCTGAAAGCATGAAGAAGAAGTTTAGGCTGAAAAAAGGGAAGCAAGGGTGTGAAATAAAATCAATTAGTGACCAAGGAGTTCACTTCACAACACACATATTGGTCGGGAAGACCATAAGAAAGTGTCGAGCTAATGAAGTCCCTGAATCAATGGTTTCATTAGCTGTGCAGTGCGCTAATGGGGTTTAGTACAACTAGGCCGCATATCTATGCTAGGAGTTTCTGGATGACTGCTACGAGGTTTAGGAGAAAGGTACCACATTTCATTATGCATGGTTTATTTTAATAATTGTGATGCTGACATGGAGAGAGCTAAAGGATTCACAGTTCCCTTCGGTAGCTTCAGATGTTTGTGAAGCCACGCGGTATGCCTCGCTATGGTATACCACTAAACCATCACTAGCACAAGAGAACAGGATGTTCTTTGTATTATATAATATGGACTTATATATGTTAGTGAACCAACATCCTTACCTCTAGCTGACCTTATACAAGCATTATAGCTCTGTTGCAAATTTTAAGGCTGATTTCCACAAGGTTTACATACAGGCTCATAGGGACACAAAGAAGAAATGGCATCCCTTGCCATACTTAGTGATAGAATATAATCTCTTAGTGTAGGTACAACGGTGGCCTGAAAAATGGATGATTGCGTTGGAAATAGAGGAAGAAGATAGTGTGAAAGAGGACAACACATCGCAGCATGGGGAAGCGAGTGGAAAGGACAAGGATAAGGGCCAAGATGAGCACAAGTCAAAAGAAGAGGAGCAACATGACGAGGGTCACCACGATACTCCTAAAGGTGATGAACATAATAAAGAGTATGAAAAGACATAAACAAAACAAGTTTTCACAAAAAAGAGGAAGGCACAGGGTGAAGCTGCCACAAAGAGAAAGAAGAAGTAGAAGGCAGATAAGACAAACGATATCACACAAATGGTCCTGACTGATGGGGACCTAGATCAAATTGGGGATAGGATTCAGGGGGTGACAAAAAAAATTGTGGAATAATTTGGAAGATTGCTATGGCACACTTCTAATAGGTGTGCAGGAGTGCATCACAGAACTCAAAATATTGGTGCAAACAGTTAGACAGTCAGCGCAGGTAGTGGAGAATACTGGAGAAGAAAGGAAAATAGAGCCTACACTTATAGCGCAAATAACATCAATACCTACCGAAGCCCTGCAGTTTGACTCTATCGAGGTTCAACAACAGGCTAAAGAATGGAGGAATGTCAACATGAACATTGCAGCAATACCATCGTAGAGATTACACAAGATGACCTGGAGATAATAGATGATTTGAAGTTGCACAAACAACACTCCTCATAGTTGAACATTCAAGTAGATAGAGAGTGAGATTCACTGTAGAAGAAGCTCGACGAGGTGATCCAAGAGAGGGATCAAGAAGTTCAACAATAGCAAAAGATCAAGGAGGTGGTTGAAGCAACATGCCGAGAGATTCCAAACCTTGATGTTTGAGAAGAAGAGCCAGTGGAGGATAAGGTCGCGAAACTCGACCTTGCAGTTAAATGATACAAGGAGAAAATCACCGCAATACAATTTAAATATCAAATGCATATCAATGAGCTATAAATGAATCTACATCCAACCAAATCGTAGGAAGTAAGAGAGAAGAGGGAGACTGACCTAAAGGCTGCAATGGATGGCATCTCCGCAACAGTGGCAGACTATGGGAAGCTTTTAGATGAGAGTTTACAGATTTGGAATTTGCTGCAGGAAGATCCAAATGTGCAGAAACTACAGGAAGACATTCAGTAGAGGCAACAACATCTAGAAGAGATTCGGGCATCTACGAATACCTTACCAATCTCAGAGAAGCTCACCAAGATCAATGAGGGAAATTCCCTCCAGAAAAAGATTGAGGAACCAAGGAAGGAAGAATAGGTTTTGACAGAGAGGAATCAACCATGGCAGGATGAGGCAATCCAAGTGTCCAAGAAGTTTATGAGGAGCTTCAAAATCTTCAATAAAGGGAGTCCATGATGGTACATATGGCTATAGAACAATGGCAGAAGAACTGCTGGAGGAAGTGCACAACAAAGAAAAGAAAGTCACAAAGATTCTGCAGCAGTTCAACAATGCCTATAACAACATCATAGAAAAAATAAGAGGCAAGATGGTTAAGTGACTCAGGATGAGTCACATGTGAGTGTTGGGGGCCTGTTGGGTGCAACCCAACTTGGCTTAGATTTTGCTAAAGACTCCACATTTTTTGGAGCAAAGTGCACAGTGGAGAATGCAACAGAGCGTGAAGTGGACCGTGAAGTAGAGCAACGGAATGTAAAGTGGACCATAGAGTAAATATATCATGTGGTGTGGGGGCTTCGTGGTGGGTTGAAGCCCCTCATTTTTGTAAAAGAACACAATTTTGTAAGAGATCAATGGTTTTTAGACCATAGTAGCTTGTTTTAAGGAGTCCATGGTATTTGGACCATGGTATTTGATGATGTAACCCTCGATGTAATAGTATATATAGGGTGAAGTAATAAAGAAGAGAATCATCTTTTATGATCCAGATCAGTGTCATGGCTGTATTGTTGTGATCTGTACTTTGGATAGAGGCGAGGCTTTGCATCTGTGTGTGCAGAGGCCTAAGTCTGCAGCTTAGTGCGTATGCATCTTGTATCTTAGTGCTTAGGCCAATAATTGTTTGTTGTACAATATTTATTATTATAAGCAATAGTTCTTGTGGACGTAGCCCCACATTGGGGTGAACCACGGTAAAATTGGTGTCTTCATGTGTATATTTTCTCACTATCTATTGTAGCATAATAGTTTATTACAGTTGCACTTTATTTCAACACAATGATTATTTATGGCTTTATATGATATATTTAAGTGATTAACGTAATGTGGCAAAGTGATTTATGAATGTTAAGAATAAGAAAATATAATAATACCACCTCTCCACATCCTTCAAGGCTGCAAAAACTTGGTTCTGCATCCTCCCATAGTCACTTCAAGTGAGACTGTGATCTTCTTGCAGGTCATTTATGAAAGGTGTAGCGATTGAGGGTTTTATTGGTGTGTAGTATAGGTCGAACCTGGGTCAGCCCAAACCAATCCAATGCTTTATGCACAGTTTTACCTCCAATTGCTAGCTCAAGAACAACAAAACTATTTTGTCAAGCTATCTTCCTATCCAACTCTCTCTCTTGGAATAACTCAAGTGAATCTAGGTCTTTCACACTGTAATGAAACTATCAGAACAACCATTAATACTTTTATGCCATATACCCACATCAAACATCAACACTACCTAACAAATGAACTTGAACTACCAAATAATCTTGCCTACCCATATGACTATTAGCACCAAGACAACTACCTCAACACCCACAACCATAATAACAAATAATGATTATTAAAATGTTATATATATCCATCATATGACCCTTTTACTGGAATATTTCATATCTAAAATGAAATATCTCTCTAGAACCAAACCTTTGAGCCCTAGCAGGGTCGTACGTTGAAGATTCAACAAAACCAACATACCATTGTTGTGTATACTTCATTTTTGTTTCGTCGCTTGCATAATTTTGTGATTTATTACCCTAGTAAAATTGACCTTAAACAAACACCAAGTTCCTAAGATAGACACATGGTGGAAAAATGGTTCAAAAGTGCTAGTGGAATTAAATGATGTTCAAAAGTCTCAAATTAATTTTTAATTGTAATTGATATTGCAATACAACAAAACACTTGCTTGGACTACAAATATCACTTCTATCATTTTTCCTCCTGGTTGTGTTGCTCCTTTGCTTAACTCGAACATAGTAGATCCCATTCCCAAGCTGGTAGTCGAGGTATATGAACTAAGGCCAATCCCCCATAACCTAATAGTGTTGATACAATAGACATTTGGATAAAGAAAAATGACATTTAATCTTGATCTAGAATATATTCATAGGCCAATGGATGTGGATATGAAACGAGTTCAACCTGGAGGATCTGCACCTATCTCTATTTTTGGCCTAGGTGTTACAGGGAAAAGTGCCTATATAGAACTGCTCTATCCCACTAAGGTGTGACAGCTGCCTTAGAAACAAACAAAGAAAAGCTACTTCCGTTTTTCCTTTATGAATTATAGATAGAGAGGAATAGAAAGACCAACCTCTGTCTTGCGCTAATTTCCTGATTTGATTCCTCTCTTCCTTGATAGTCTTTCGCTACTTGTTCCCTTGCACGCCTAGCTTCACAAAGTACCTGTAAGATCACAGTAGCATAGTACTATACAAAGACATGGATCTATAATCATAAACAATCTAGGATCAGATGTAAATTTACCATACAAATGCAGCAAACATTAATGACACAAGAGCATGGAGGAAAACTTGAATAGCTTTTATTGATAAACAAGAAAGAGCCAAGAGGAGTTACAACCAGTTGTTCTGACCCAGCATCAACCTCTCAGCAAGGGAGCCTCTCTTCACCTCATAAAAAGCTTAGATCACCCAACAATCTGATGTTTGTCTCAAGAAACCAACAACAATTCCTTACAATATGCAAAATTCCAGCCTCTAGATCTCTGGGATGAGGGATCCATATATAGATATTTGTAATGGAGATGAGTCAGCTTATGATTTGATTAGTGTCTTCCCTCTGATAGTTCTTGCTTCAAGTGTCACAGGAGAAGATTCTGGAAGCTTCCATTGCCTCTCCACCTCGCAGAATGACACTGCCATTTGTCATTTCTCACCCATCGCACCCCATAGAAGGGCTTTTTGAAATGAAACACACCCACAAAATGTATTTAGGTGAGATGCAACGCACTTGGTCAGTGGAGCAGCTGAAATGATCATGTTTTAACCAATTATGAGCAGTTTTTCATGGAGAACTTCTGTGAGAAGATGTAATATGTTGACCTTGTTCCTTTAGGGGTTAGAACAACACTTTTAGGGACTTAGGAGCCCTTGGTTTATGGACATTTCATGTTTGAGGTTGTAGTGCCCAAAAATGTCTATAACACTAAGGCCTTTAGTTTGATAGTTAAAATGCCAATTTTATTTTCACATGTGTTGAAGATAATTATTAGTCATGGAGCTTCATAGTGCTATTGATAATGTAGGACAATCATGAAGATTCACAATGCTACTGATAATGTATGATATGGGGTTTCTCAAATTACTTTGTTTCTTTACCAGTACCTCACCACTATGGTGATAGTTATTTATTCCAATTCTTGTACATTGAGCTAATCCTTTGCACAACACAACCCTCTCTAACAATATGTGGATATTTTTGTTGGGGAATTAATGCCTATGGGTGCTCTTGGTTGTCTATCCTACCTATACCAGCTAATTCCCTTGCTCCAAGACCTAGGTGTAGTAATTGGTGCGACTAGATCAACAAACTCATCCAAGAATCTATTTTCCATGGTAATAAAAATTATCCCATCCAATTTCCAGCTTCGTCCTACTCTATGGACAAAAATAGAAAGGGAAGTACCTCATGCAAGGGTGTTGTTCTACCTACATAGGTTTATTAGCTCTTCCAAACCTACATTTTCATAAGGGCCGGGGATGGGTGCTCTAAGTTCTGCATAGCCAACCCCGATGGTTCAAGTGAAAATAAAGATTCAAATTTGTAATCATCTAGCATGAACATTATGGAAGAAAGGACATATAGCAAGAATTGTCTATAAATAAAAAATAAATAAAAATAAAACACATAACCTTCTTAATTGGATTGCAATCTTGTGACCCTTGCTATGCACATTTCAACAATAGTGCTCTCAAGGTGTGTATAAGTTTCTACTCCCTGGGAAATTGTTTTGGGCAAAAACAAAATCATTCTTAATAACCTTAAAGTTGCACGGTGTTTGATGTCTAATCCCTAAATTATCTGTTAAACTATTGCTTGCTTGTTATTTGACTAATACATACCAAATTGTTTATTTCTTGTTGGCTGGTACATACCACACCCACGGATCATTTTCTTTTTGTCACCCATCATGCTCACATAGACAACACAATGTGTCTTGCTTGGCCACACAGAACTACTATTTGACATAAGTTGTACACTAGGTTGAACTTCATACCCGCTCATTCTTACCCTCATATGTTTTCTTTCTCTTTAGTTTTTTGTTCAAGGTTATCATTCTTATATTTTGTTTCAAGCAAGCTAGGAAAGCGAACAAGAAAGCCAAGCAATAGGTGGGAGGATATGACTCTCCTCTTATTAGTCTGGAGTTCAAGATCAGGAAGGAGAGAAAAGGCACTCAATATTTAAGGGGCCTTCACCTAAACAAAATGAGGATGTTATGGTCCCTATGTTCTTTCTAGTAATTTTCATGTTATAAAATGGGGTCCATATGTAATAAAGCTTACAATGTGGTGGAAAGTTTAAAATGGTGCAAAGAAGATCAAGTTTGAGGGATACTCACACAAACATTTAATGTTAGAAAACTATTGCTAGCATTAGTTTATTTGTGAATAATTTTGAATGAAATGTAACTTATAACATAAGATATATGGCTTAAAGAATTGGATATCTACCTTGGGAAAAAGCCAAATAAGATCTCAAACTTAAACATAGGTAAAATGTGAAATGCAATGTATATTTTTGACAAAAAATTGGTATAAAACAATGATACATCATCATTTTTTTACCTAATTAATTAACTAACAAGAATTGATTACTATAGTCCCTGTAGCTTGAAAGGAATGGACTAGTAAGGACAAATTAACCATATAACCTACACAAATGTGAATGGATTGCTAAGTAAACATGTTACCATACTATAATGTTCCTCTAATGCAACAAAATTTAGAATATTTACTTCAGAGTAATGTAAATATTGAGTAAAGATGAAACGATTGACCAAGACGTACCAATGATATACATTGGAATATAGAACATGAGTTCCAATTACACAAATAATGGGTACAACTTAATAATATAATTAATACAAATGTGAATAGATTGTTAACTATACATATTAACCATGTGATTGATTGACCATTATTTAATATTTACATTTTAGTAATAATTAATATGGTATTGCTTACGAGGCGTAGAATAAATAATGAAATATTCTTTTGTTAAGGCACTCCATGGTGTAAAGGTCACTAGTTCATAACACCATGGGAAAAAATCCAACCATGATAAGAGATGGTGCAGCACAGGGCAGGTGTGATCCTTGAGTGATTTTGGTAGCTTAGATGTCCCTGAGTTGTAGCTACTTAAGCTATAGGTTAATCATGTAGTCATCTCGAGAGTCACATAAACTACCAAACAAAAAAATAATTAGTATGAATTGACAAGATGTTTAAAAGTTAAAATTTTGCAAAGATATGAATTTAAAGGTTACATTTTAAAGTTATTTTATAACCATATGACTTATGAAACTTTATTAAATATTTAGTGTTAATATTGTAGGAATAATTAATATGATTTTGAGAGGGTGTTGAAAAGTTTAAGTTATACCAGGTGTGTTTTTTTCTAATAATTTAAACTATTGGAATCGTGTGTTTTTAAATAATGTTAATTTGGTTTATTTTAAGTGGTTGAGAGGAATTATTTTTATCTTCCTTGTTTATGTTCAATTCTCACAAATGACATGGTGGACTTCTTGTAATGATTCAAGCCTTGTTGTTGATTCCAAATAATCCATTGAGGACTGAAATAAAATGGTTTAAAATAAACATAAACTTCTAGCTACTTATGATCCCATCACACACCATGGATGGCTAAATATATCTATATTGTTTATATAGAATTTCTTCATAATAAAAAAAAATTATTTCATATAATATGTAAAAATTCAAGTAGAATTAAATTATCAAAATTCATAAGTGAAGTGCAATCTAGATTGTGAAACATTCATTCATTAGTGTTATTACATGTTGTAAAAGAGACAGAGTGCTAAGATAACCAATGTTACATATGGGCATGTTAGATATCCTATCACTATGGTTGGTGAATATGAATCTCCCTTGCATTATGTTGATTTATATATTTACCATGTTGTATATTTCAATTATTTGACCTCAATCTTGAAAATATGTGTGTGTGTGTGGGTGGAAGAGAGAAATGTTGAGTTTATGGTGTTAAATGGTTGATTGCATCATGTGAAGTGTAGAAGAAAATATGATAATAATGATTAATGGATCATATGTCATACATCCTAGACATAGAAATTTTTATTTTTAAATGCATAAGACATTATGATAATGGTGATTGGACACATTTAAAATTTAGTATAGATGAAAATGATGGAACATGGTTTTGTAATCTTAGATTTGGTGCTTTCTCAACTAGAAAATCATTGGGTAGAAAAAATATTAATTCCTCCTCAACTAAACAATTCACTAGAAAAAGGAAAGGCATTAACACTCCTCTAATGGACCACAAATGGTCATGACATTATAATAAAAAACATAGCAATATGTATAAACCAACAATAATGGAACCAATGTTGGAATACATGTGATCACTTCTTTGCATATGGTTTTTGAAGCATACATCTTTCTCTTCTTCCTCATTCATTATTTAAGAGTTAATAAACCTCCATAACATGTATATTCTAATTGTATGAACTCCATAACATGTATAATCTAATTGTATGATACAATAAAAACACCATGGAGGAGTGGTTATAGACAATTAAATCTTTTAACATGAATAACAATTTGGATTATGTATACATAAGTAGGAATATTGGTAATTGTAATATTAGGTGTAAACTAATAGTACATGATCGTTTAGGTTTTAGTATAGAATGATAAAAATACTTAATTTATATATGAACAGTTATGGTTTTTAATATCAATATACTTTAATAAGGGTGGCAGGAGGGGGAGGGGTACTCTCTAGCCTCGAGGGGGACATGGTGTTTAGATACTCATTGGGTCTTAGTCATATGAGTAATAATCAAGCAAAGATATAAGGTATATACCAAGAAATTTTGTTAGCCAAAGAAAATCACCTCGACACACTTACAGTTATGGGAGATTCTCTCCTAATCCTACATCATCTGCTCAAAGGATCCCTCCCAAAGGACAAATCTATGGAAAAAATCATGAAAAGAATCAGGAAAATCGTGGAAGATATCCCATACAAAACATAATTCCATGTTCTAAAAGACTTCAACAGAGAAGAAGACAAGTATGCTAATGATGGGTGTAAATATAAGATAGGTGAATTGAATATTAGTGGCCAAATCAAGCTTACTATAACTCCCTAATTGCGGATGAAATATATTAAGAAAAGCAGTTAAATTGATTGATACAAGAATATATAAAAATGGAAAATTTGGGGGCCTAAGTGACTTCACGGAAACCCCAATGAAACACATGGATGCAAGCAAGCCAACCCTTAAATCCCATAGTATTTTTAAAAAATGGCAATCAAGGTGATGGACATTCAAAGTACGACACACCTAACATTACAAATGCAGTCTCATATTTCTATTATTATGATTTAGGAGGGAGAAATTATGAAGTGATACGTGTAGAAAATCTTTGATAGGTTAACCCGATAATGCAATATAAATCAAAGCATAATACTATAACCTACTTCTACTATCGATTTGTGGAAGCTTAAAGATCGAGCTGAACAATATAACCAGAAGAAGAAGAATTAATGAGACAATACACATGAAAATACTTAGGGGAAAGTCTCAGATAAAAACCCCACACTATTGTATTATCATACATGGTGGAAATACATAAGAATTATACAAATCCTTAGCTCTCACAGCTAGCCAGCTCTCAGTACAATCCTCACATATGCTCACTCGAAATCTTGGCTTCTCTCCAGCCTTCCTCTCTACCCTCCAAGCTCATATTTCCTTGCGTTGTTCCTTGTGGATGATTAGCTCGTTACCAAGTGGAAAATCAAGCCTTCAAAACTGCGCAATCCTCAAGGATGAATCCTTGACTGCATGCATGAGTTTTATCCATGAGAAATGCAACTAATAGTACACTATCCTTGAACATTAATATCCACTGGGTCTTTCTCAGAATAGACATGCATGAGTTTCTGATGAGGGAATCTTCAGTTAACTGGAGTAGCACTAGTTGAGTGCATTAATGCATCAACTTACTGTTAACTCACTATTAGTTCCCCAAACAGTTTGGAACTAATTTAATTGGACTTAACTCAGTAAACTGAGTTAACTAATTACAAGTCAAATATAACTCAATCTTATCTCCTTAATTTAAGGGATAACTCTTGCATGACTTCAGAAAGACTTCTAACTTGAATTTCTCCAACCAATTAATCTAAAAATAAATTAACTAATTATTTCTAAGTAGCTTTTAAGACTAATTTGATTTTAATTCACAACTTAATTCAAGGACAAAATAAATTGGAATATTCTTCTTTCCATATTTCAACACTCCCTCTCAACAAGAAATGGATTATCTACCACCCCGACCTTGTCTCTATGGAACTCGAATTTACACTTTGACAATGCCTTTGTCAAAATGTCAGCATCTTGCTCCTTTATTGAAATATACTGCAGCAACATGATCCTCCTCGCTACACAGTCTCTGAGATGATGATACCAAATGTCTATGTGCTTAGACCTATCATGAAATACTGGATTCTTAGAGAGTTTGATACAACTATGATTATTACAATAGATCACACTTGGATCCATCCTCTGATCAAGCAAACCGACTAGGATTTTCCACATCCATATGGCCTAACATGTTGCCTAACTTGCAGCCATGTATTCCGCCTCTTCCAAGCTAAGTGCAACTGACCTCTGTTTCCTGTTGTACCAAGAAACTTTCGCTGAACCAAGGTTGAAAACCCTTCCTGATGTGCTCTTCCAATTTGATGGACTCCCTGCCCAATCTGCATCAGTGAAGCCCTGTCACTTCACTCCCTCTGTCTGTCTATACCATAATCCATACTAAGATGTGCCTCTAAGGTATCTCAATACATGATTTGCCTCCTTACAAAACATCTTGGTAGGCTAAACCATCACTTGACTCGGCTGGTTCACTGCATAACACAAATTTGGTTGTGTGTTCATTAAGTACATTAGTGAACCCACAAGCTGCCTGTACAATAGTTCTATTCTTCCTCTCGGCCACCCCATTCTACTGTGGTGCCGTCAACTCTCATTTAATTCCTTCTGCTACACAAAAGTCCTTAAACTCTTGAGAGACATATTCTGCACCGTTGTCACTTCTCAAGGCCTTGATCTTCTTCCCTGACTCTTTCTCCACCAAAACTTTGAACTCACAAAACTTTGTGAAGGTTGGGTCCTTCTTCTACATGAAACAAATCCAGCATTTACGAGAATAGTCATCAATGAAAATCACATAATACCTTTGCTTCATTGTGGATTCCGTTGAGAATGGTTCACACAAAGCAGTATGAACTCACTCTAAGATAGCCTCTATTCGACTGTCTCGATCATGAAAGGAAGACTTGGTGTACTTTCCCAAGGTACAACCTTTGCATGTGTCAATTTGCTCAAGTTTACCTTTGGGAAGTCCTGTAGATATTTTTTGCATTATCTTCAAAGCCCCATGATGCAATGGCTCAACCACCTGTGCCATAACTCGCCAATGTCTTGGCTTTGCACCAATTCTTCTTTCGTACTCAATGTTGCACAATCATCTACCTCTAGTTTATAGAGATTCTTCACCCGAATCCTTATCCTCTTGGTCTGACCTATGGCTATGTGTCTTAGGAACGCCTTTCCTTTACTGAACACAACATTGTAGCCTTTTTCTTCCAACATCGTGAACGATACCAATTTCTTCTTCAATCCAGGCACATACATCACATCTGTCAAGGTGAGAGGAGCACCATGGTCCCTCTGAAAAGCAATCGTGCCCACTCCTAAAACACTATACCTTTCGTTTGTTAGTGTCAGTCTTTGAAGCCTTCCATCTGTGATCAAATATGCTCTTACAAAGTGGTTTTAGGATGTCAAAGTCAAATTTTGTCATTTCAGTGAGTCTTCAAGTAAAATTTGGTCACTAGGTATTAGGTCTAGGGTTTGTTTTCACTCCTTTTAAATTTGTCCAAATGTCGGTCCATGTCACCATTCAACTGAGTGTACCATCATTCAGAGAGTTTTCATCATCATTTTAGGTTCCCATGGGTCATTTTACACCTTGTTCGTGCTTCAGTTGTACTTGGGTAAGGCTCATTTCCCTCTCCTAGGGTTTTGAAGGTAATTTCTCTTGGATGGTCAAATCATTAACAAAAATTGTATCCTGATGTTCATATACCTTCCCCTATCCTTACTGTACCTTATTAAACACTTCCCATCACTTATATCCCTCAAATTCATCATTTTCCCACAAACCCTAGCTTCCTGCTACAATTTGACAATTTTCTAGGCTAGCCCTGTGTTTTTCCCTTTTGGACCCCTTCCCCTCACTCAATATTTGAAATTCCACTTTCCCCTATTTCCTAACATCTCTCCATACTTCCCAAAACTTTCTCAAGAATTTATAAGCCCCTTATCCCCTTCATTTCACTTCATTTCGACAAATCCCCTGTTCCACACATCGGGATAGGTTTTACTCAAATGATGATATTGAGTAACAAAAATTGAATTTGGAAAATGTGAGAGAGGTTTTTGTCCACAGTAGTCCAAGGAAGAAAAACCTCCTTCAATTTTTACACAGGTGTCATGGTTGTAGAGAAATGCAAAAAATATAGTTTCCTCAAGAGAATTGCTGCACCTTTGGAGTGACCTTGGGAAAATCAAGATTTCTCCTAGCTTGGTTGGCCAAATGAATTTCTAGATGAGTGAAATGATAACTAAACACAAATATATTTCCAATGAGCTATCATGAGCTCAATTTGGAGTTGAGGAAGACCTTCAAAAGTTGACTGAAATAGCACTCTTCATTTAGGCAGCCTCATTTTTCATATTTTGACTAGTCTTGGGAGATTTGACTTTTGACAGGGAGAATGAACTCCAAATTGAAAAATTCAAAATGTTTTGGAAATAAGACTCAATAATATTTCCAATGAGCTATCCTAAACCCAATTTGGACACCGGGAAGGCCTCCAAAATTGGTCTGCAAAAGGGCGTTGCGCATCAAATCAATGGCGCTGTGCATCAAATTTTGCAACACAGGAAATTTTAGCTGATGCGCAGCGCCGACATTGAGTTGGCTCACTATTTTTCCAAATGGCTTGTAGTTTTGGATTCCTCATGAAAAAACAATGAAACCCAAAAAGTTTCATAAATTTTGGAGAAGATCTGAGTCACCAAAAGGGCAAAAAACACCTAAAAAATGCCCTCTCTGCCACTTTTTGGACCCACAGGAAGCAATATTGGGAGAAATTATTTTTGAAGGGGAAAATCAACTCCAAATCAGAAAATTAATTTTTTCTAGAAAATAGACAGACAGATCTTTCCAACAAGCTATCTTGGGCCTAATTTGGTGAAGTGGAAGGCCTCCAAAAACAACCTTGAAGTGGCACTGCGCATCAGGCTTAGGGCGCCGCACATCAAGCAAATTTTTGCCAATTTTGCCTAAAAACTTAGAATTTCGCCCAATTTGACTATCAGCTGACTTTTTCTCTTTTCCTTCATAAATTTTTACATGGTAAATGATGTGTTTGATGTAAATGTTGATGAAAATCACCTCATAGGGTAGATACATCAAGTTCCGAAGTTTTAGAGGCAAGCTGTTCCACTGCTTATATTCCTGTTCTTAGTTTAGATATGGTTTAAACCACCACTTTTCTCATGGATTCAACCCTACTAGCTAGAATGAGTGGTTTCCTTGCCTATATTATGTAATTTCTTAGTCATTTGTAAAGGTTGGACTCTTGTGGATGCTTTGAGCTTCATTGTAAATCGCTTCTGCAGTTTGGCAAGGAAATGAACCAGGGTTTTGCAACATTTTGTGGGATTCTTCTGGTAATGTGTCTTGGCATTGTTTCTTCCTATGTTATTTCGTTTCTCTTATGTGTATATGTTCTAGCATCTATTTATTTCCTCATAACTAAATGAATCAAGAGAATTAGATAGAATCCATTAATATTCAGTGCTCTGCCTTGAGGATACATTTAGTTCTTAATGTTTTCTGCTGTTTTAAGAGGACTCATGGACTTTGCATGCCCTCTCCAACTCCTCACCAGTATTTAGACTTACCATCACACCCAATTCAAAGTTCCAAAACACTTACCTATCTCGCCCCATAAAAACCTCTGCAAGTCTGAGTTGATTTCCCAAACACAAAGCTGCTTTCCTCATTTGATCCAGCAACCAACCATCAAAATCAAACAAAATCCCCTGACATAATATACCTAGCCTAAAATCACCATCCATTTTAGTCATCTCAAGCCCTAGTTGCACATATCTTAATTGAGATTGACAAGTAGAGAGCCCTCTCCCAACCTGGTAGGGCTAGCTACCAGGTTAAGCGTGGTTTGATGTTACCCTAGACCTGCCTTCCTTCAGCTTGAGGTATATTTAGGCCCTAACATAGTGGTGACCATACTGGGGAATGTATTTTTATGTTCCTCAGCAAAATGTATCAATTTTAGATCTGATTGTTGATGGTGGAAAACGATCAGACACCGGAAGGCTAAAATCATTCACCTGGCGACTCCAGTGTCAAAAAATCCCAAGTTTCAGAATTTTTATGGCAACTCTACTCTTCAAGAACCAATAGCCTGAATAATTTTTTGGTAAATTCATAGTGGTGGTGCGAAAATTCATAGATTAAACATTAAAAAGGACAGTTTTATCCATCAAGAAAGGGTAAAAAGTAATGCTCCTAGCAAGGGTGACAAGGAGGTTTGGGTTGATGATAAATGCAAAAATAATACTCCAGATAACAGAAGCAATCAGGATTCAGTGAACTACAAAGATAGCACGGGAGTCATTAGCAATCAAGAGTTAGACATGAGTTTCCAAAAAGAAAAAAGTAGGTCTTCAGAAAACTCATGTGAGTCCATATCAAAAAGAAAAGTAGTTAACCTATCTTCCCAGGAATTAGACCCGGTAGCCATTAATGTTCTCAGCAAAGGTATGGGGTTTGCAATGGCCCCTAAAAGCCTCCCCATTGAAAAGATGATTTGTAGCATAGAAGATGGGATCAGCAACCTCCCTCTGGAAGACAAAGAAACATTAAGGCAAGAGTTTTCTCTCATCATGAGAAAAGCCAAAACTCCCAAAAGCAACTTGAGTAAGGAAGAACAAAGAGCTTTCAAGTCCTTGCGAAATAATGACAAGGTAGTAGTTCTTAAAGCAGATAAAGGTGGAGCAGCGGTCATCTTGGATAAAGAAGACTATGTACAGAAAATGAATGATCACCTAAGTTGTGGCAGTTATAAGAAGCTGAGCAGTAATCCCATGCCCAAAATCATGAAGGATGTAAAAAAGATAATCTCAGATTCCAACCTTGACGAAAAATTAAAGAAGAGATTAACCCCCTCTTGTGAAACCATCCCTAGAATCTATGGATTACCCAAGATCCATAAGGAAGGGGTCCCCCTTAGACCGATAGTTAATACTATTGGCTCCCCAACCTATGAGCTTGCTAAATACATTGCTAAAATTCTAAAACCCCTGGTCGGAAATACTGATTCCTTCATCAAAGACTCCCAGGACTTTGTGAATCTTATTAAAAATGAAAGGATGGAAAGTGATGACATCCTTGTAAGCTTTGACGTGGTTTCCTTATTCACGAAGATTCCTCTTGATGAGGCCATTCAGGTTATAAAAGATGTTACTGATCCAGAGACTGCAAAGCTGGCTGAAGTTTGCTTAAGGTCAACGGTGTTCACCTTCCAAGGGTCATTTTATGAGCAGACATCCGGTGTAGCAATGGGATCACCCCTCTCGCCAATCGTGGCCAACCTATACATGGAATATTTTGAGAAGAAGGCCCTGGAATCATATCCTTTAAAGCCAGCCTGGTGGAAGCGTTTTGTCGATGACACCAATATAAAATGGACACATGGTAAAGCAGAACTTGACAAGTTTTTCACTCACCTAAATTCCATCTCTCCTGAAATAAAATTCACAATGGAGCTTGAAGAAAACATGAGCATCCCATTCTTGGACATTCTAATCATCAGAAAAGAGGATGGCTCTTTGGGCCATAAGGTTTTCAGGAAGTCTACCCACACAGAAAGTTACCTCCATGCGGATTCCCACCATCACCCAGCCCAAAAGTTTGGTGTTCTGAATACTCTTGCCATTAGAGCCCTTCGAATTTCTGACTCAGAGCATATTAACGAAGAAAAGAGGCATTTAGTTTTAACTTTTAAGAATATTGGCTACAAAGATCATGAGATTAAAAAAGCCATGGAGAAAGCTGAAAGGAAGTTGTCATCTCCCAAACCTAAGGATCAGGACCAACCTCAATGTGGCAAGGTTTTTCTACCTTATATCCATGGGGTTACAGACAAAATCGCTAAAATCCTAAGAAAGAAAAACATTATAACACAATTCTCAGCTCCTGGTACTATCAGGCAAAGTTTGAAGTCTGTTAAAGATGATATTGACAAGCAGCAACTTAAAGGAGTCTATAAAATAGACTGTTCCTGTGGAAAAAGCTACATAGGCGAAACAGGTCGCTCCCTCCAGACAAGACTCAAGGAACATGGCGCTGACATCAGGAATGGAAGATCTCGTACCTCAGCCTTGGCAGAACACTCCTCGAAGACTAAGCACCACATATGCCTGGAAAACGCATCAATTATCGCAAGAGAAGAGCAGCAACAGAGACGAAAGATCAGAGAAGCACTTGAAATTATTAAGCATCCTTGTAATCTGAACAGAGACAGTGGTATGGAGATTAGCGGGAGCTGGCTTCCCCTGATCAGGGAAATCAAAAAGCGTCAACCCATCCCCAGGTAAGCCTTCAAGCAGGTAAGTTTTCCCTCCCTCTCCTATCCTATTATTATTGGTCAGTACTTTTTATCTATATCATAATTAGAATTATTAACATAAAAATACTTTAATATATTAATTTCTACATAACGATTAATTAATATATTAATTATTATATTAATTAATTATAAATATGAATTATTTATAATTGTTAATATAATTTGGTTCATATATTAATTTAATTTATATATAGAAATTGATATATTCCCTAGTATTTCTTTAATAATTAATTTATGTTCCCTTCATTTTATTAAAATAGCTTCTTTAACCTAATGATATATTCCCTAGTAGAAATTGATATATTCCCTAGTTTTTCTATAATAATTAATTTATTATCCCTTCATTTTTAGCTCCTTTAACCTAATAATTAACTTTTTTAATTCTTTAATATAATAATTTCTATATAACTATTAATTAATATATTAATTATTATATTGATAAATTATAAATATTTATTATTTATAATTATTAATATGAATTAATTTAATACATTAAATTAATTTATATAGAAATTAATATATTTTAGTTCAATCTATTATCGAAAAATTTTAGTATCAGTTCTTTTTCCTTTTTAATCTATAGGTTATAAACCTAATTATTAAAATTAAAATTTTTTATAAAAATTTCAATAAAATAAAGGTAATTTATTAAAAATAAAAATAAATTAAAAATAAGAATAAAATTAAAATAATTTCAGATTCAAGCCGACCATGTGTTGTTCCTTAAAAAATTTTGTCCTCTTAAGTATTTATTCTATCCATTCTGCTCTTCTTTTATCATCATTCTCAAACCCTGATGATGGATCCCATTTGGGATATGAAACGTTGGTACAAAAATACTCATACTGTGGATTCTCCGGTCAATGATTCGAAAAGTACAAACCACAGATCTCTTAAATCCAAATTCATTGTTATCTAAATGGATTCGATGGATCGAAGGTATGCTCCCATGAGCCGAGATCACATTCCAGGTTTTCCAAATAAAATTCCTAAGGTAGATTGGAAAAGGAATTTGCCTATGTTTAAAGATGATGATATGAATGATGCTGCTTTAAAATTGGTTAGATTTCACATGCATATTCGCAAGTTGAAGGTTGATTTTCCTGAAGACTTCTTGATGAAGATATTCATGACCACTCTAGAAGGTGAAGCCCGATCTTGGTATGAAAGTTTTCCGCCTGCTAGTATTTACTGTTTGAAGGATTTCCATGCCATGTTCTTTGAAAGGTATAAAGAATCGTATCCATACTTAATATTAGTTCAGAACTGTTGAAAACATGTTTATAGTTTATTGAAAATCTTGAGAGAATTTATGAAGATGATGACTTCATGGACGATGAGATCATGGAAGCCCTGTATGAAAATCCATTTCAGCAACATAAAGAGAGCGATACTTATCAATATGATCAGGAAAATTTGCAGTAGGTTCAAGATCTTAGTACAATTGAAAATGATGAAAGAGAAGGTCTTACTCCTGATCTGCTCATAGCAGAAGACAGTATGCAGGGAAATCAAGTTTCAATTTCATATTGTGTTAAAGTCAAGTTGACTAATTCAGATCATGATGATGAAGAAGATTCAGATTGTGATGATGAGGAAATCATTGAAACCAGTCACTTTGTTACACAAGATCATAATCAACATATAGTAGCTTCTTCTTTGCTTGAAGATGAAGGAATTTTGCATCTTGATAGTCAACAGGAATCATATAAAATGAATCAACAGTATGAGGAAAATTTGTATACTCCTTTGTTTGAAATTAATGAAGACAATCACTGTTTGAGCAAAATAAAACAAAAATTATTATCTCCTCTATCTGAAGATGAGATAGATCAACTCCTGAAAGGTCATGTTACAGCCCAAGCTAATGCAAGTTTGCAGTGTGCACATGGTCAAGAAGGTGTTGGTGAAGCTTCTTCCACTTTTGAAAATGATGATAGTCTTGAAATTGGCTTTATAGATCAGTGAACAGATAATGTTTTCCTTCATGAAGATGATATGGCTGTCATGTTTGATAATCTTGAAGAATTTTTTCTGTTTAAGAAAGGCTTATATTATGACATTGAGGACTGTGAGCCTAAGAGACACAGTATGCCAGAATTCAAGTCAGAGTTTCTCATGGTCGAGGAATTTACAGCTAGCACTCAAATAGAAGAAGATTACACTGCTCTATGCCATCCTATCAATCAACAACCAACTCTTCTTTCAGATCATAATTAAGGGAGTACTTGTATTTTTGCTACTAGGTCTCAAGACAAGCTAGTGCTTCAAGACTTTCAAGATCCTTTCAGCATTCTTTTGCAAGTACTAGAGAAGATGGATGTTGCGTGGTTCGTTAGCATAAGCCTTGGTTTTAGTTGTTATTGTGAGTTGCCTACATGTACATCATTCTACCCACTTGGCGAAAGTGAGAGCATAATTTCAGTATGTAGCCATCTGCTGGATTGGTTACATTGGAAGGCCCACTTCACATGATTGTACATATTTCATCAATAGGCAGGTGGTTGTCATCATGATTTGGAGCCCTCAAATCTTGATGGGTTGCTGCCATTAAAAAGCTTTGTAAGTACTTGTTTCAGTTAAGTAAGTATTGAGTCATTTTTTTTTCTTGTCAGTTTCGAGAAGGTTTCAGCTTTTGAGTGTCTTGTTTCAGCTGCTGAATGTTTAGTTTCAGCTTTTGAGTGTCTTGTTTCAGCTGTTGAATGTCTAGTTTCAACTTTTGAGTGTCTTGTTTTAGTTTTGAGTTAGTCTTAGTTCTTACTCATTTCAGTTATGAGTCTTGAGTCTTGAGTTTTGATGTTTTTGTTGCCAAGATGTTGATTCCATATTGCCCAATGGATAAGGCACTAGTCTGCTCTCCCAAAGATCTGCGATTCTTGGCACCTCCAAGGAGATACCATCCCCATTGGAGCCAATGTTAGTGTCAGCCTTTGAAGCCTTCCATCAGTGATCAAATATGCTCTTACAAAGTGGTTTTAGGATGTCAAAGTCAAATTTTGTCATTTCAGTGAGTCTTCAAGTAAAATTTGGTCACTAGGTATTAGGTCTAGGGTTTGTTTTCACTCCTTTCAAAGTTGTCCAAATGTCAGTCCATGTCACCATTCAGCTGAGTGTACCATCATTCAGAGATTTGTCATCATCATTTCAGGTTTCCATGGGTCATTTTACACCTTGTTCATGCTTCAGTTGTACTTGGGTAAGGCTCATTTCCCTCTCCTAGGGTTTTGAAGATAATTTCTATTGGATGGTAAAATCATAAACAAAACTTGTATCCTGATGTTCATACACCTTCCCCTATCCTTAATGTACCTTATTAAACACTTCCCATCACTGATATCCCTCAAATTCATTATTTTCCCACAAACCCTAGCTTCTTGCTACAATTTGACAATTTTCTAGGCTAGCCCTATGTTTTTCCCTTTTGGACCCCTTCCCCTCACTCAATCTTTGAAATTCCACTTTCCCCTATTTTCTAACATCTCTCCCTACTTCCCAAAACTTTCTCAAGAATTTAGAAGCCCCTTATCCCCTTCATTTCACTTCATTTCAACAAATCCATTGTTCCAAACATCGGGATAGGTTTTACTCAAATGATGTTTCTGAGCAAGAAAAAATGAATTTTGAAAAATTGAGAATTTTTTTTGTCTGCAATAGTCCAAGGAAGAAAAACCTCCTTCACCTTTTACACAAGTGTCATGGTTTTAGAGAAATGTCAAAAAGATATTTGCCTCAGGAGAATTTATGCACCTTTGGAGTGACCATGGGAAAATCAAGATTTCTCCTAGATTGGTTGGCCAAATGACTTTATTGATGCGTGAAATGATAACTAAACACAAAGAGCTTTCCAATGAGCTATCATAAGCTCAATTTGGAGTTGATGAAGACCTTCAAAAGTTGACTGCAACAACACTCTTCATTTAGGCAGCCTCATTCTTCACATTTTGACTAGTCTTGGGAGATTTGACTTTGGCAGGGAAAATGAACTCCAAATTGAAAAATTCAAGATGTTTTGGAAAGTAGAATCAATAATATTTCCAACGAGATATCCTGCGCCCAATTTGGACACCGGGAAGGCCTCCAAAAGTGGTCTACAAAAGGGTGCTACACATCAAATAAGTGGTGTGCATCAAATTTTGCAACACAGGAATTTCAGCTGATGTGCAGTGCCTCCGGCACTGCGCATTGAGTTGGATCACTATTTTGACAAATGGCTTGTAGTTTTGGATTCCTCATGAAAAAATAATGAAACCCAGAAAGTTTCATAAATTTTGGAGAAGATCTGGGTCACCTAAAGGGAAAAAAACACCTAAAAAATGCCCTCTCTGCCACTTTTTGGACCCACAGGAAGTAGTCTTGGGAGAAATGATTTTTGAAGGGTAAATTAACACCAAATCAGAAACTTTAAAGTGTTCTAGAAACTAGACAGACAGAGCTTTCCAACAAGCTATCTTGGGCCTAATTTGGTGAAGTGGAAGGCCTCCAAAAACAGCCTTGAAGTGGTGCTGCACATCAGGTTCAAGGTGCTACGCATTAGGCAAATTTTTGCCAATTTTGCCTAAAAACTTAGAATTTCGCCAGTTTGACTATCAGTTGAATTTTTCTCTTCTCCTTCATAAATGTGTACATGGTAAATGATGTGTTTGATGTAAATGTTGATGAAAATCGCCTCATAAGGTAGATACATCAAGTTCCAAGTGGTTTTGAACTGTAATGAATTGGTTTCCTAAGTTTTAGAGGCAAGTTGTTCCACTACCTATATTCCTGTTCTTAGTTTAGATATGGTTGAAACCACCCCTTTTCTCATGGATTCGACCCTGATAGCTAGCATGAGTGGTTTCCTTGACTATATTATGTAATTTCTTAGTCATTTGTAAAGGTTGGACTCTTGTGGATGCTTTGAGCTTCATTGTAAATCACTTCTGCAGTTTGGCAAGGAAATGAACCAAGGTTTTGCAACATTTTGTGGGATTCTTGGGGTAATGTGTCTTGGAATTGTTTCTTCATCTGTTATTTAGTTACTCTTATGTGTATATGTTCCAGCATCTATTTCTTTCTTCATAACTAAATGAATCAAGAGAATTAGGTAGAATCCATTAATATTCAGTGCTCTGCCTTGAGGATACAATTAGTTCTTAATGTTTTATGTTGTTTGAAGAGGACTCATGGAATTTGGATGCCCTCTCCAACTCCTCACCAATCTTTAGACTTACCATCACACCCAATTCAAAGTGCCAAAACACTTGCCTATCTCGCCCCATAGAAGCCTCTGCAAATTTGAGTTGATTTCCTGGACCCAAAGCTGTTTTCCTCATTTGATCCAACAACCAACCATCAAAATCAAACAAAATCCCCTGACCTAATATACCTAGCCTAAAATCAACATCCGTTTCAGTCATCTCAAGCCCTAGTTACACATATCTTAATTGAGATTGACAAGGAGAGAGCCCTCCCCGACCTGGTAGGGCTAGCTACCAGGTTAAGCATGGTTTAATGTTACCCTAGACTTGCCTTCCTTCAGCCTGAGGTAGATTTAGGCCCTAACACTGTCGTCACCCATCTCTATGCCCATCTTGAGGTCTTTCTCCTCCAAGGCACTGAATAAATTTTTATCACCGGTCATGTGGAATGAGGCTCCACTATCAAGATACCAGACACAACCCAACATCGATGACACCATGCATGTGATGAGGGTAAAGTCCATTTCAAACTGAGAGGCTATTGCCTCACCTTCCAATCCTTCTAAGGATCCCTTCTTGGAATTCTTCTATGGGAAATTAGTCGCATAATGTCCCATCTTGTGACAATTAAAGCATCTTACTTTAAACATGTCACCCTTCTTCCCTCCATGAGAAGAATTCGATTTGAAATGGGAAGCCTTCCCCTTCCATTTCCTTGCCTTACTTGCTAAGGCCAGATTTTCTTCATCATCATTCTTGGATGAAGAACCATCTTGTGTGCTCGTCCTGATCTCCTCTTGCATAAGATCCGACCACATTCGTTCCCAATCCAGCAGTTTCTCCCTTCCATTCACAGAGTCCTGGTAGCTATTCCAACTCTTTGGAAGGCTAAGGAGAGAAAGGCTCACCATATCATCATCGATAGTAGTTATTCCCACACTGCCGAGCTCATCTATGTAGGTGGTGAGATTGTTCAGATATGTGTAAATAGTATCGCCCTTCTCCATCTTGATTCTTCGAAGCTTATCCTTGAGCGCCAATTTTCCTCTGGTCGTTACTCTTCTAGTAAAGGTCCTTCAATGTCTTCCACATTGAAAATGGAGTATCCTTCCCATGGAGACTTGAGACAATATGGTCTCGAACACCCTCAAGGATGATCCGTGTCACCTTTGCCACACACTTCTTCCACTCAGCCAACTCTTGTGCATTAGTTGAAGCTGGCTTTGGGATTTCTTGATCAATGAATTCCTTCAAGCCATTGTCTTCTAATACAGCCTCCATTCTATCTTTCCATGCTATGTAATTCGAGCTAACTTCCAAGGCATACTCAATGTCTCAAGCCATAGAATGCCATTGGCCAACCTTGAAGTATGATATGAATTCGATTTGCACCTGCAACCCCGAACTTCAAACTTCGAATTCTTTTCTCAGTATACTGTTCACAGATCCGATACCATGTAGAAAATTTGTGATAGGTTAACCCGATAATGCAATATAAATCAAAGAAAAATACTATAACCTACTTCTACTATCAATTTGCGGAAGCTTAAATATCGAGCTGAACAATATAACCAAAGAAGAATAATTAATGGCACAATACACCTGAAAATACTTTGGGGAAGGTCTCAAATAAAAACCCCACACTATTGTATTATCATACATGGTGGAAACACATAGGAATTATATAAAAGCCTTAGCTCTCATAGCTAGCCAACACTCAGTACAATCCTCACAGATGCTCACAGGAAATATTGGCTTCTCTCCAGCCTTCCTCTTTGCCCTCCAAGTTATTATTTCCTTGCGTTGTTCCTTGTGGATGATTAGCCCATTACCAAGTGGAAAAACAAGCCTTCAAAACTGCACAATCCTCAAGGATGAATCCTTGACTGCATGCATGAGTTTTCTCCATGAGAAAACACATGCAACTGATAGTACACTGTCCTTGAACATTAATCTCAACCGGGTCTTTCTCATAATAGACATGCATGAGTTTCTGATGAGGGAATCTTCAGTTAACTAGAGCAGCACTAGTTGAGTGCATTAATGCATCAACTGACTGTTAACTCACTATTAGTTCCTCAAATAGTTTGGAACTAATTTAACTGGACTTAACTCAGTAAACTAAGTTAAATAATTACAACTCAAATATAACTCAATCTTATCTCCTTAATTTAAGGGATAACTCTTGCATGACTTCAGAAAGACTTCTAACTTGAATTTCTCCAACTAATTAATTTAAAAATAATTTAATTAATTATTTCCAAGTAGTTGTTAAGACTGAATTCGATTTTAATTCACAATTTAATTCAAGGACAAATTAAATTGGAATATTCTTGTTGCCATATTTCAACAATATGGTGTACAAGACTCAATTAAATGTGGGACTTATTGTAGAGTAATCTCATGGTTATCACACTTCTACTATCCCTTCAGCCTTCCATTTTGGTCTTCCTTATTTGGAAATTTAGTTGTGGAAGTTGGCCACCTTCAACGAATTGGAAAGTTTCTAATGACAATAGTGTTTTTGGTCTTGGAAGGAGCTGAGGAGTAACATAGGTGAAGTTCGAAAATTGCATGCTATTAGTGTCCTATGGGAATTATTCATATGGTGGATTGTTTTTTATCATGATTGCGAGATTGTAAACAAATTTCTCTACTAGTACGACCTTTAGTTTTGGGATTTCCATCTATAATATAGTTTGTCTAGTTGGAAGGGGAAATTATTCAGATGGTAGAATGTTTTTATCCTACCTGTAAGCTTGTGAAATAATCTCTCTACTACTACAACCTCTAGTTTTGGAATCACCATCTATGGTGTAGTTTGTGTGGTTGGAAGGAGAATTTGTCTTAGTTAATTTTCTGTTGTGGGGGACTATGTAGCTTGGATAAGGCTTGCAATTTGTTTGTGAATGATATCAACATTGTTGAGGAGTTGCAAGGTTGTGTTTCTCCTCTAGCCCTTAGTCTGCGAAATCATAATTTCTTTGGCCTCAGAATGTACCATATTATGCCTATTTAACAACCACACAAGCAGAAAAGGGTTGCAAATGAAAAGTCCTTTTAACTTAGCTTTCTTAGTGAGTGGATGCTATTGAGTTGGACCTATTGACAATCATATTGAAACAAAATGACCAATGGGCCACAATTTCTAGTGGGTTGGATGATATTCAAGGATTGAAGTCAAGAGCAGGACAACATAAAGACGAAATGGATGTTATAAGAAAGGAGATTGAGGAGCTTGAAGACCATATCAAGGACCTGACTCTTATCTTAAGTGACATAACCAACTCAAGCACTTCGACAATTATTAATTGTCAGAGCGTAAATGAACCTCTCTAGGACAATAGCAGGTTTAGTCATGAAATATTTTCAATTAGAAGCATTGTGTTGTTAATTTTGTGTTTTTTGGAAATAATTTTGTAAGATATTCACTTGCAAAACCCTTATTTTTATTACTCAAATATATTCTCTTTAGAAAAATCATATATTCTTATTGGAAAAAAAAATACAATTAAAAATTTTAATTAATTAACTTTATAATACTTAATATATTTTCTTTGATCCAAATGCAAAAGTATACAATACCAATACTATTTTCAATAAATATATATACACTTTAATATTATACTTTAAATTCTATATAAATAAATAAAAATATTAATAATTATAATATTAACGGTAAATTAACCATATATAATAGCCTAAGATTTAGTGTAGAATAAAAGAATATTTATTTACGTATAAAACTTTAAAATTATTGGTATCAATATACACTTTAAAATTACTTTAATGCATCACTATTTAAATTATCTAAACATTAATTTAATGCAACAATATTTAAAATATCTACGTGAAAGTAAGTGTTTATGAAGTCACCAAGAATTTCCAACCATATGCATTGAAATGTAGAACATCACTTCCAATTATGTAAATAAGTGTACAACTCAACCATATAATCATTGCAGATGTGAATGGGCTGTTAGCTAGACCTGTGTGATTGATTGAACTTTACTAAATAGTGAATGGGTTATTAACTAGATGTAGATATGATTGATTAAACTTTATTAAATAATTAGTATTGATAGTATGGTAATAATTAAATTTGAAATTTGAAATTGTATAAGGAGTGTTTTTCTTCCTAAAACATAAATGGTTATGAAAATTATATTTCTAATATTATTGTCAAATTATATTTTTAATATTATTATTTAACCATTGAACTTCATTAAATATTTAGTGTTAACATTGTAGGGATAATTAATATGATGTTTAGAGGATGTTAATTGATTGAACTCATGCATTTTCCTTAGTAAAGCAAGAGTGGATTCAAAAGGATTTTTTTTTAATTATAAGTTTATGATTTATTCATATTCTTTGAAAGGGGTTAGAAGATTTATTTTGAATTACTATATAAATTTATTTGAATTATTATATAAAGTTATTACAATATTATAATAAAAAGTGAAAAGATTTTATTTAAAAGGAATTATATTAATTTTTTTTAATTTTATTGATAGTATTATTTGATGGTAAATATATAAATATATATAATAAAATTATATATTTTTAAGGAAATGTAAATTGGTTTATTTTAAATAATTAGGAAAAATGGTTATTATGTTTTTTATTCATGTTTAATTCCCACAAATGATATGATGAATCATATCATTTTTATTGTAATAGCTTAGAGTCTTGTTGTTGAGTCCAAGTAATGGTAGTCTAAAATAAACATAAACTACCATCAAACACAATTAATAGCTAAATACAACTATATTGTTTAATAGCTAAATACAACTATATTGTTTATATGGACTAACTTCATAATATGGAAACTTTATTGTATAAACTTCAAATAGAAATAAATGATCAAAACTCATAAGTGAAGTGCATTCTACATCATGAGACATCCATTTAGGGATAGTGTTATTACATGTTGTAGAAATCAAAAGTTCTTAGATAGCCATGTTACGCGTGAGCATGTTGGATATCCTATCATTATCATTGTGGTTGGTGAGTATGAATCTCCCTTCCATTACGTTGATTTGTTTATTCACCATGTTGCATTTTTAATTATTTGATTTTGATTTTGAGTATGAGTAATTATAATATGGGTGTGGAGAGATAATTAAATTTTTTAGGAATACAAATTTTGGGCACTGGGGTTTGTCTAGAAAATCCAATTTGTTCCATGTTCTAACTTATAAGTGATAAGGAAAGTGTTGGTACTTTTTTAGCAGCATATTAATATCGGAAAATAACAACTTACTTACATGCATATATCTTATCCCCTTTTATAATTAAACATATGATTTTTTAAAGAGAAAACCCATGTTCTTAATAACTAGGCCTATTCAAATTGTACTGGATAAAATGGAATTACTAAATAATGTCTTAAAATATCCTAAAATTGAACATGTAAACTAAGATATTTGAATATAAATAATTGTGAAAATCTACATAAGATTAACGATAATAATTATTAGATAAGGGGGGAATCAAGTTCTCTTGCTCTACTAGGGTTAGGGAACTTATCTCTGAAGATTTTTCTAAATCTCCCATCCACAATTGATGAAATTGATATTTGAATTTGATATTATATCACTCTTGGTAACTACTATTTCTGTTGTCACTAAATGAATTGATGAGTAGGCACAAGGGGAGGGGTGTGAGATCCTCCTATAGGTGTGTGGAGAGATAATTAAATTTTCTAGGAATAAAAATTTTGGGCATTGGGGTTTGTTTAGAAAATCCAATTTGTTCCATTTTCTAACTTATAAGTGATAAGGAGAGTGTTGGTACTTTTTTAGCAGCACATTAATATTGGAAAATAACAACTTACTTATATGCATATACCTTATCCCCTTTTATAATTAAACATATGATTTTTTAAGGTAAAAACCCATGTTCTTAACAACTAGGCCCATTCAAATTGTACTAAATAAAATGGAATTACTAAATAATGTCTTAAAATATCCTAAAATTGAACATGTAAACTAAGATATTTGAATATAAATAATTGTGAAAATCTACATAAGATTAACGATAATAATTATTAGATAAGGGGAGGATCAAGTTCTCTTGCTCTACTAGGGTTAGGGTTTACCTCTGAAGATTTTTCTAAATCTCTCATCCACAACTAATGAAATTGATATTTGAATTCGATACTATATCACTCTTGGTGACTACTGTTTTTGTTGTCACTAAATGAATTGATGAGTAGGCACAAGGGGAGGGGTGTGAGATCCTCCTATAAAGTTGTAGTGATTAGAGATCACTTGTCCAATCCAAGTGGATCAGGCACTAACACGAGGAATGGAAATAGATAGGATAAGCTTATTGTTGGATCTCAATGGCAAGAGACAAGATCTAGATCAAATGGAAACCTAAGGGCCATATTGTTAGAAACTAGGACAATACTAGGGGGGTGAATTAGTATTGTAGGAATTTTAACAATTGTATTTCACTTGTAACAATATTAGGAAACCAATAAATACTTCAACAATTAATACACATGAGAATGATAAGAAATAATATGAGTAACACAAGGAACACACAAATTCTCCAAACTGTACTTCAATTCCATAACAAGGAAAGCTACAAATTGTTGTTACAAATTTCTCTGAGTACAACCAGCGAGGAAGCTATAGCTTCCTGATTTATCAACTACAACTGAATAAAGCTACAACCCCAAATATTTACCAACACCTACTAGAAGGAGCTAGAACCCCTGATTTGCAAGCTACAACTTTGTTGACATAATGATTCATCTTTCATCCATTTTCACACCAGAACCACGAATGCCAACCCTTCTTACAAAATAAAACAATTTTTCCAACACCACCTTCAACAATCTGTGATTACTGAGAAATACACCATCAAACACCACTTTCACCCCAACTCAATCACACCAGAGTTTCCACAAAGTCGCCCAGAATTCCTCAATCAATTTTTCCTATAAATAATTTGGCTTGATATTTTTGGCTTTTGTGCCTTTTAGTTACCTTCACTTTAATCCTTGCATGAGTCTTTAATTTTTTTCCTTTGTCCTATTTATTTTAGTCTTCACAATTTACTCTTCAAGTTATCAAACCTTAATCACATGTTTCTGCAAGTTAAACTAATCAAATTTTCTACTATAGCTATTTTGGCAGTTTATCAGGGTTTAGCAGGACTTCTCACTCTATCTAATTTTAAATGTGAGCTAAAAATGCCAAATATACTACCAAGTATTGTCCATGCCACCATTATTTCAGTTTAAGCCCCGAGGGCATATTTCCTTTATAAATCCTCTGCATCCTTAATCTTATCATTGCACGGGACATGGTGCTAGTGCTTGGTTCCCGCCACCTTTATCTTGGTGCATATAAACTTTTCCTTTTAAAAACATTTGGGGAGATGTCGTGAGGATGATGTGTCCCATGGGGATCGCCTCTTCGCTTCTCATTGGTCGTTGGCCATCTAGCTAGACTTCCAACATGTCTTGACTCTGTCATCCTAGCCCTTTCATTTTGTGCACTTTGATTTCCTTCCAGGGTCATTTGGCAAGGATGACACATCCTTGTGGGTTTTCCCTTGAACCTATGAGCTAATCAGAAGCTACTTGGGCTGAGTTGGTTCTGACACTTGTTGTGTCAGCTTGACACCAAGTCAGCCTATTGGTACCTCCTATATGCACTTCAAATCCCTTCGGAATTAGGCCATTGGGATGAACTCTTGTCAATGTCACATGTGACACGTGGTTCTCCGTGAGTGGTCCACATGTCACCTGGAGACGGCCTGCTCAGGTACCTAAAAATATTGAATCTGCATGCCACGTTTCCATCTCACATTGGCCCATGTCATACTGACGTCATTAACCACTTGTGCATCGACATTTTCTCTGCGAGCCAATCATATGGTACCACTTGTATGTTAGAGAGGAGAGATAATAAAAAAGGGTCCAAGCCTTTGTTTTTGCGCCAGTTTTCTTTTATAAAAAAACTCTATGGGTCTTAGCCATTTCACTATGCTATACAACTTCCAACTACCTAGCTATTGGAATGGTTTTCATGACTGCCCTCAGGTTGTTTATGGTTTTGAGAGGGGGGCTAGTGCAATAAACCTTTTTCGTTGATTTAGCGATCGAAAGTTTGGGAAAACCACCCATTCCGTGAAATCCTGCCTATTAAATCTCAACGTGCTCGACCCTGCACACATCCACTGATGTGTCGGTTGGGAAACATGGCACCCGACCTGCCATAAAACATGTTTGTCATTTAATTTTCACCGCCTATTGGGATTGCATCATCCTGCTTATGTCATCCCGGGCCCTCTTCTGTGTGATCTTTTAAAATTGTCAAGGTACTCTAGTTGGGATTAGTTGCATAGTGGACTTTGCCAAGGGCCAATAGAACTAGTTTCTGTCATTGTATTGTCTGCCACATTTTCCCGAAACTTTGGATAGAAGCTCCTCCAAATTGCTACACCAATTTGGGCACACTACCAAAATAGCATGCTCCAATGAATGGGCCTCTAACCAACTTTAACTCTACATATTTGAATTTTAGCGTTCTTCAACTTTGACTGGTCATAACTTATTATCCAAGAGGTCATTTTCAAACTTCCACGTACCACTGGAAATATCTTTCAAAGCTCTATCTCTTTAAGTGGGTTCCAATAATAATTGAGATGATATTCTAGGCTGGAAATGGATCCAAAGGTCATGCACCTTCACAAATGAGCTCCACCATCTTGCAGCCGCCTTTTGTTATGCTTTGCCATGCTTTGCCATCAATGAAAACACATTTCCAATAATCTCCCCCTTTGGAATTGATGGCAACTGTTAGGTAATTTACTTGTTAGTTAAATTACTTGTCATTAAATTGTCAAACCCAAGGTCCATGAACTTTTGAAGTATACTTGCACAATATATGCTAGGAATCAACTTTCAATTTCAAAAGAGAATCCTAATTTATTAAAAGAAGTGAAAAAACTGAAATAAATTATATTCATGAAAAATGTCTAAAATGACCATGCACACAATTTCTTTTGCAAAAGTCTCAAATTCGGAACTTGGAAAGAAATCTTTTAATCTATGAATTTGAAATGACAATTGACAAGAAAGTAAACTTACTCTATTGACATGAAAATAAATAGATTCTAATGACATGAAATTAAATCTATTTTACCAACAGGAAAGCAAATCTATTCTAATGACTTGAAAGTAAATTTAATATAGAAAGCAACAAATCCTATACTAAGAAAACATTGAATTCTTAAATTATGTAATTTAATGGCAACCTATTATGAAAGAAGTGAGATATCAATTGAAATTACTAATGTGTGCATTGTCAAATTAGAATCATTCATGAGTATCTATCAAACAAATTGAAAAGCAATGAATCTATGAAATGAGAGCAATAATTCATAACCTGCAAAAGAACATAAATGGAATGAGCATGAAAGAATGTAAACAATACATCTAATCAAAATACTAAAAAAGGACATAAAGAAACTAGAAAAATAAAACATTAGAATATATCCCATGCTCATTGCGTGGCCATCCCAAAGTGGATGAGAGGTGGAGATTTGAGAAAAATCTTGATCAAACACCAAATGAAGGCACAACCTTATCAAAGTGAATTGCAATGGTATTCATTACATCAATCATAAGCATAATACAAATCCTTAACATCCAAAACTCTACATTGAAGCATGAGTGTAGCTCCCAAAATTTTCACACCTTTTGAGAGGACTAGGCACTCCTATTTATACAAAAAGTACGTAAACTAACTCATAAATTTAGATTCAAAAATCTCTCCTAGATCCACAGATATCTAATGTGGTTACAACCATGTGTTGACATCTAGCAATTAGCATCTCTTCATATCCTCTCACAAATCTCTCCTAGCTTTGATAGGAGACACTTATGAAAACTTCCATGATATTTCTTCATGAAATATGTTTGACCAATGATCTCAAATCTTCCTCAAGTCTTCAAGAGTTTGAAGAATAAATTCGAATTTAAGTCTTGGAGGCTAAATATGACTGTCTTGGAATCTTCAAATATGCCTACATATATCACAAAACTCATCCAAATTTTATATATAAGTGAATACATGTTATTTTTATAATATTTAACCATAAATTATCTCAAAATACCAAATTAATTGTATTGGAAAATAACGTGTCTAAACTCATATTTAATTATGAATATGGTCTTAGTGTATGGTTATGGAGTTGCAGTATATGGAAAATTCTGAAGCAAAGTGAAAGAAAAGAGGGTGAAATGAATGACATTTTGGAGATCCAACATTCCCCCAATTGAAGATGTTGCATGTCCTCATGTAACTTTACATTGATTATCATGGACTGTAGCATTTTATGAGGTAGAAGATTAAGTAATTTTTTGACTTTGAGATACTCTTCAAAACTTGCATATTTTGAAAAGTCTTCTTTATCTGAAAGATATATAAGTGGCAACTCTTATGGTTGGTTCTTGTGTGACAACCATAACTATTTCAAGTGTTGGTTCTTGTGTAGAAACACTTTTATTTTCTATTCTTCTTCTTGCTGCAACAAAGAATACTTAAGAATGTATTCAAAATGAAGATCTATGCATATCAATCAATATTTGCTCATAATTTGAATCTTTTACAAAGCATATCCATCTTTAGAGAATAAAAGAAATAGCAACAACATTCAGTTGGGAGATGCATGTTGGTCAAGAAAGTATAAGGTTATGGAATATGGAAATGAAAAATGGTAATGAATATCCTCTCCCAAACTAAAGGTGTTTATGCATTTTGAAAATGGGGAAAGAAATGTCACATGGGAAATTTTCCAAATACATGTCTCTTAGAATTCAAGGAATTAATGATTAAAGCTTAGAAAACAACAGACTTTCACCTACTTGAAAAGTAAATAAGTTATGCATGTGTGAGATCTGGGTTGTTATTGCCCACAGGGGTTTTATCTCGTGGTCAGCGAACGGTTTGCTAAGTCATTCGTGCCACTGTGCGGGTCACGGGTTCAAGTCTCGTCTTATCCTGAGGGGCCATTCCTTGCAAGCTAGGTGGTTCCTCCTCGTTGTTATAGTGGCAACCGGTGGGATTTGACCCCTTGTAACGCAAGTATGATACCACCGCCGTTGCCGATTCAGCCAGATATCAAAAAAAAAAAGATCTGGGTTGCTACCGCTGGATCATGGAATGACGTAAAGAGAACAAATATGATCTACTTCTTCTTCTTTTGGTTGCATGAACAATAGATGGAATCTTGAAAGTGGAATCTTTATGCCTTCTTATTGTTGGGATTGTTGTTGAACTCTAAAACTGAGTTTTGATTTATTGAAACAATGTTGCAAGCTGCTGGAATCATAGTCTTCATTCATATTCACATCATGGCATGATTATTTTCTATGTGAATAAGTTTTGTTGATGTCAAACATAGAAAGAAATTGTTGGATTTCCGACCAATAATGAATGTCATTAACCAACATTTCGGTACTCACCATTAATGTCAATGAGACTCAAGATTCCCTAGTACATCTTACTAGGTACGAATAAATGAGTTGAATTCGAGTCACCTAGAAGATCCAACAAGCAGGGGACATTCATATATTCCCATTGTTTATTGGTGAGAGAATTTGCCATTAAGGCATACAAATCTCAAGGTACTAAAAAGAACTCTAGTCTCAAACCCAGATAATGTGCTGAAGTCAATCGATCAAGACTTGCTAGAAGGAGGGCCTTAATGAATCCCTCATTATCTAATGCGAGTATAAAACAATGATTTAGAGGGTCACAGATGAAATATTTGCATTTATGAAGTAGGCTTTATTTTGAAAAATGAAAAATACAATGAGGTTACTCAACATTATAAGTGAGCTAAATGATTTTATTCATGGGTTAGGGATGAAATGTAAGTGAGGCAAGAAAGTGTGAAATTTGCAAAGGGAAAATGGTTTTGCAATCATGATCTAGTAGTAGGAAGATGGAAATTCATGGATGGACTGTAAGCTTAGAAAGAGGAAAATGAATGAGTAATGGCATTATGGATGTGATTTGAAATGGACTTGACTTCTTCATGTTCTTCTTGAAAAAGAAATTGGTCTTTGAGAACCACTTGTGCATAAATTGATCTTATTTGATCATCTTGAAACCTGCAAAATCTTAGCACTAATCTGTAATAAAATGTAAGATTCTTGAAGGAAAGAGGTGATTAGTCTCTATTTCATAAATAGTGCTAATAAATCAAATTCAAGGAAGATAAATAGAAATGAAATGCACCTTTTACCTGCAAGGAATTTGTACCATGGACAACCTATCAGTGTTTTGTTGATAGTTTATTTGCTTGATGCCTAATTTCAATGATTCAAAAACCATGTTAAAGAAAATTCATATTAGAAACATGTTTTAATAATATGATGATGTTTTACAAGTCTAATTGCTGCAAAATCCATTAAAAAAAATACATTTTTATTGTCTCAAATGTTGATGAAAACTATCTCATTGCAGTGATCTCACCGATATCTTTTCAACGACACTTTAATCACGTCAAACGGACATCGTATGAGAAAGTTATGGTTGTTTGAAGCTTTAGAAAAACAATGAAAATGAGGTCCATGGGTGCCACGTGGAAGCACCAGGGAGTGCCACGTGGCAATGTGATGTTGATGTGGATGCTAACTTGGCAAGCTTGTGTCGTAACGTGACATGGACTTCTGACTGGACAGGGTGACATGGCAGACAACTAGGTGATGATTGTGCATTGTTAACGAATACTATGTTGCCACGCGGACCAATCCATTGTCACTACATGGCAATGAAATTGTTGCCTAGTTAAGGTTTGTCAAAATTGTTGAATAGTTAACAAATTTTGGCCACCATTGAATTTGAACTCATAACCTCTATTTTACAAATTTAAAGACCTACCAATAGAAAACAATTCAAATTTGTGAAATAAGAGCCATAAAAACTTTATTTAAATTTAAGAATATTAACCATTCAACAAAATGACTAACAAGGCAACAATTTGACAAATGTTCAACAAAATAAATCCGAGATTTTTTAGAAAAATTCCAAGCATCTAATTGCTCCAGGGCACTTGTCAATCAATTTCATGCCACCAAAATGTTTTATTTTCAATTCAATTCATCCACTTTGCCAAAAAATATGGATCTCACAACCAATTTATTTTATAAAAATTGGGAAAATATTCAACCAAAACTCAGAATTTTTGTTGCAGATTTTGTTTGCATGTTGATGGAGCAAAAAATTGCTTGGCTGTGTTGTGCTCAATTATTCTTAGTGGGGGTTTTTAATTCTTTACTTATTATTTTTTTATTTTTTTCCGAGCCCGTGGTTGTCCTCTGCATTGGTTCTCACTACGTGGGAGGTTGGGCTTTGTTGTGGTCATTACTCGACATTGGGTGTGTGCTTTGAGGCCTCAGCCTGCATGGCGTGAGGGTCGTGCCTTGGCAACCTATGTATATGCGTTTGGCCTCACCTTATGGATTGACCTCATGCATATGCGAGGGCCATGGCCTTGGATATGGCCTCACGTATATACGTAGTCCAAAAGCGATGGGACTGTAAAATAATATTTTTTATCATATTTTTTTTTACTAAACTTTTTTTAATTATATTTTATTTTTATTTTTTTTAGAATATTTTTTTTAAATTACTATTGAAAATAAAAACAAATTTGAATTAAAAACAATTTTTTTAACAATAAAAAAAAATGAAACTATTCTAGGAAATTAAAAAAATAGGATTTTTTTTTTAATGAAAAAGAATTTATTGTAGCAAATTATGAGACAAATCTTTTTGACAATTAGAGATCAAATTTTAAGCAATTTTTTTTCCTTTTTAGAATCAATGGTAAATTTAGATCTCTTAGTCTATGTTTTTTATTATGAAATTTCAAAGCTAACTTATCCAATTTTCTTTTTTGATCTTCCAAGTCACAAAAAGGCGCAAGAAGGGAAGATACTCAAATATTCTTTATGTAATTGAAATCTGAAATTTTAAAAACAATATAAGAAGAATTTGATTTCAGACCTCAAATTGTAGCTTTTGACTCTCTAATGGTTCACTTCCTTCACAAATCTCCATTTTCTTGTAAATATTCCTGCCAATGGTTACTGAATGAGGTGGATCTTACTACACCACCAAATAAAAATTTTGAAGAAAATAAAATCAAAACAAAAATTCAAAAACAAAATCATGGTTTTATTCATTTATTCTATCCTATTCTATTTTAAGCAAGAAAAGATTTTATCATGTGTAAAAATACTTCCAATGGAACCATGTGCATTATAAGATGACAAATAAACTCACATGCAGGTTTGAAAGATATGTATTTATATATACCAAAATATGAGAATCTAATTGTTTTGATTGAAATGATATTAAGAACTTTTGAAGAAGAGAATGATGATTCAACTTAATGATTTTCTAGAACCAAACTTCAATATAATTGTGACGCCCTTGGTTTATTTGTTCATATCGATCATTATGTATGTCTTTTTCTATCATGTCATTCAGATCTTCTACCATGGGATGGTTAATCCCTTGGATGCATAAAAGATCTGATGGTTGTTTTTCATAAGATTTGGTCCATGATTCTTTAGTCTTTTTTGGATATTTTTCTTCTAGATGTTGTTCTTCAACTACATCAAGAGAATATTTTCTTTGCAATGCTCTTCTTGTTGTAAGATAAATATCATCTAGTTCAAGAGGAGTTGTTTGAAAATTTTGTACCTCAACATTGTAAGTGGGTTGAGGTATTTTATTCTTGGAGTTCATAAATGGTTGTGCAGGTAGTGGAGTGGCAATGGGTCTTTGAAGTGGATGAGTATATGATGATGATTACATTGGGATTGGTATTGAGGATAATTAGAAAAATACTGAGGATATGGTGGATTTATTCCATAAGGCCCTTGTGAATCTTGTTGCCAAGATAGCTTTTGGGGCTAAGATGGCTAAGGTTACCAAAGAAAGGGTGTGTTCCAATTACTTGGAGGTTGTTGTACATAACCATGATATTGTGAATTAGGATTTTGCATCATACCAATTTGATGAGGCTGCCATAATCTTCTTGGAGATTTATAACAAAGTTGCATTGGTACTTACTTAAATTATGTGCTTACATAATTTTCAAATCTCTTCAAATGTTAATTGAGAAACATCTCCTTTACTCATAATATTAAGAATATTTATCCACTCATCCCTTATAGCTCTAAGTAAGAGGGCGTTTAATATAACAGATCATGAATTGTGTAATTTTTCCCTCTTAACATGATACCTAAATCTTTTTATCAAATCCTCCAAGCTCTCATCTTCTTTCTGAGTCATTTTAAAAGCTTTTTCTCTAAGATCACGATGTATACAATAGTCTTCATATTTTTCTAGAAATATATTTTTCATATCATTCCATGATCTTATTGAATTAGTCCCTAAACTCATGAACCATTTAAGAGATTTATCCTTCAATGTTGTTGGAAACAATTTCAATTTTTGAGTATCTAAGTAAGCATAATATCTACAAAGTATTTCAAATTCAAAAAGAAAGGTTTTTTGTGTCCTCTTATCTCATACCATGGAAGTTGGGAAGTGTTGATGGAGGAATGTTCTTCATGTGGGCATTCATGTTAGTATCATGGCTTCCTAATCTCCATCCATTTCTTATACTTCCTCTATCACCTAGTATTTTCTACCTACAAAAGTATGAATTCATGATGTGGGGGTGACAGGTGATTATGGGATTGAAGTTTGTTTGTTTGTTTTTTTTTTTTTCAAGTTTTTGAAATTGTCCTGAAAAGAATCTACTTAAATAATGCACTAAATAAATGAAATTAATTTTATGCAAATAATAATGAGATGAAACTAAGAATGAAATGCAATTTAAAGCTAACACTTATGTATACTTCCTCGGAAATGACGCCAAAAATGTTGGGAAATTTAATTGTTAGCTAAATTACTTGTCATTAAATTGTCAAACCCAGGGTTCATGAACTTGCAAAGTATACTTGCACAATATATCCTAAGAATAAACTTTTAATTTCAAAAGAGAATCCTAATCTATTGAAACAAGCAACAAAACTAAAATAAAATATATTCATGAAAAATGTGTAAGATGACTATGCACACACTTTCTTTTTCAAAAGTCTCAAATTCGGAACTTGGAAAGAAATATTTTATTGTATGAAATTGAAATGACAATTGACATGAAAGTAAACTTACTCTATTGACATGAAAATAAATCTATTCTAATGACATGAAAGTAAATATATTTTACCAATAGGAAAGTAAATCTATTCTAATGACTTGAAAGTAAATTTAATCTAGAAAGCAGCAAATCCTATACTAAGAAAGAATTGAATTCTTAAAATATGAAATTTAAAGGCAACCTATTATGAAAGCATTAAGATATCAATTTAAATTACTAATGTGTGCATTGTCAAATTAGAATCATTCATGAGTATCTATCAAACAAATTGAAAAGCAATGAATCTATGAAATCATAGCAATAACGCTTAACCTGCAAAAGAACATAAATGGAATGAGCATGAAAGAACATAAACAATACATCTAATCAAAAGACTAAAAAGAACATAAAGAAACTATAAAAAATAAAACATTAAAATCCATCCCATACTCATTAGGTGGCCAACACAAAGTGCATGAGAGGTGCAAAGTTGAGAAAAATCTTAATGAAACACCAAATGAAGGCACAACCATATCAAAGTGAACTACAATGGTATTAATTACATCAATGATAAGCATTGTAGCAATAGTTAACATTCAAAACTCTACATTAAAGCATGAGCATATCTCCCAAACTTTTTACAAATTTTGAGAGGAGTAGGCAATCCTATTTATGTAGATTTTTACTTGTAGATTCAAACTGCTTATGTAATATGCTAGAACAAAAGGCTTGAATCTACTCTACTCATCATTGAAAACAAAATTTGATCGACGAAAACACTAAGTAGAATAGGAATAATTTAAATCACACATAACATAATATTTTTCTAGGGAAAGCAACTGCTCAAAACCCTGACTATCTATATTGCATTAACCAGAAGATCTGAGAATAAAATGCAATGCTTGTTCAACATGAACAATTCCGACACAAGTACAATATATCTCTCTGCTTCACAAATCATCTCAAGCCAACACTTAGCCAATTCTACTGCCTGCCAAGCCCCTACATCCTTGTGCAATTCCTGATAGAATTAGTCCATATTTAATTGGGAAAATCCCTCGCCACAAATGTGTAATACATAATAGGCCTTCTACTGATTGCATGTACCATCTTTACAACTCGGAAAATTATACAATTGATAATACACTGTTCCTGAACTCTAATCTCAACTGGGTCTTCCTCTGAACTGGCATGCACGAGTTATTTATGGGTGAATGTTCAGTTATCTGGTAGAGTAGTGAAGATGCACTTAAGCTACTCCCCACAATTAGAGCTCCTACTAGTTCCTCCAATTGTTTGAACTATTTTAACTCACTATAACTTAGTTAGACTGAGTTAATTAGTTACAACTCAGAAGAACTCAACCTTGACCCCTAAAATTTAGGAATCACTCTACATGACTCTAGATAGACTTCCAACTTGAATTTATTAAGCCAACTAAGTCAAATTAACTTAGTTAACTATTACAAGTTTCTATGAGAATAGAATTTTGATTTAATTCCTAATTTAATTCAAGAACAAATTAAATTAGGATTTCTTCTTGCTCTTTCTAACACTCCCTCTCAACAAGAAAGGGATTATCTTCTACCCCAATCCTGCCTCTGTGAAATTTGAATTTGCATCTTGACAATGCCTTTGTCAAAATCTATGCATCCTGATCCTCTATGGGAATGTACTCCAGCAACATGATTATCCTCTACTCACAACCTCGAAGATGGTGATACCGGATATCAATATGCTTGGACCGATCATGAAAAGCTAGATTCTCAGAGAGTTTGATATAACTTTTATTGTCACAGTAAATCATTGTTGGATCCATTTATTGACAAAACAAACCAACAATAATCTTCCTCATCTAGATAGCCTCACAAGTTGCTTGAATAGCAGCCATGTACTCTACTTCTATTGAACTGTGTGCAATTGATCTCTATTTCCTGATGTATCAAGAAATAATTATTGAGTCAATACTAAATATCCCACCTGATGTGCTCTTCTTGTCGGATGGACTCCTTGCCCAATCTGCATTGATGAAGCCTTGAAGCTTCACTCCCTCTATCTGTCTATACCAAAGACCAAACTGAGTGTTGCCTCTGAGGTATCTAAACACGTGTTTGGCTTCTTTTCAATACAGTTTGGTCGGCTTAACTATAGCTTGACTAAGTTGGTTAACTGCACAACACATGTCTGGTCGTGTGTTCACCAAATACATGAGTGAAGCCATAATTTATTTGTAAATAGTAGCCTCCACTACTTCACCAGAAGTATCATCCTTCGTCCTTCAGTTACCAACTAGAGAAGTCTCCATGCGTTTACTTCTCTCCATGTGGAACTTCTTCAGTATCTCATTGGCATACTTTCCATGAGAGACAAATGGTTCCTCATCTCCTTGCCATACTTCCATCCCTAGAAAGTAGTGCATGAACCCCAAGTCCTTCATTTCGAACTCTCTTGCAAGATCCTCTTTGCAAGAATTGATCAGCTTAGCATCACTTGTCAGAATCAAATCGTCAACATATAAAACAATAATCAACAATTTATTGTCAACCATAATATGGTAAAGGTTCATCTACTTCACTTTTGGTGAAGCCCAACCTGGTGAAATAGCTATCGATCCTGGAGTACCAAGCACAGGGTGCCTATTTCAATCCATATAATGCTCGCTTGAGTCTGCACACATGTGACTCTCTTTTGAAGGTCTCAAATCCTTCAGGATGCTCAATATACACCTATTCCTCAATCATGTCATTGAGGAATTTTGTCTATACATCCATCTAATGTATCTTCCATCCCATATGTGCTGGCAATGATATAATGGATATGATTGATGAGTACCTTGTTACAGGACAAAAATTATCATCGTAATCAATCCCCTCAACCTAAGATAACCCTCTGGCCACAAATCTTGCCTTATGTTTCTCCACACTACCATAAACTACTTGATTTACCTTGTAAATCCATTTGGAACTCACCACTGACTTGTATGCCAGTCTTGGGACCACTTCCCAAACATTGTTCCTAATAATGGAGTCATACTCCTCAACCATGGCATCAACCCAATTTTTTTTTTTGCACAGCTTCCTCAAAAGAGGATGGCTCAATCTCTACACTCCTACTCATCATATCCATGTAGCCAGTGTATCTATCTGGTGACCTCATCTTCCTGTGTTGTGATGTGGGTTCTCCCACATTCTCTCTAGCATCATGCAATAACATGTCAACCTCTATGGTGTGCTTTCTCCCATCTCTGGAAGACTCTGCATGAGTGGGTGTTTCCACTCCCTGCTCCTCTACATGTGGTTGCTCCACATCATCCTGAGGTTCCTCCTTTGGAGCTAAAATCTCCTCAACCACATGTAGTTGAAGCTCCATCTCAAGGGAATATCTCATGGCCTTCTCTTCATCTAACTTCACGTATATATGAACCATTGTCATCCTGTTGGTTTGTAGGTACACCCGATAGTTGTGAGGTGTATTAGTGTACCCCACGAATATGCCCAACTCAGTGGTTGGCTCTATTGTTTTCCATGCATCTTTGGTAACATGGTAGTAGACTGATGAAACAAAGATCCTGAAGTGTGCCACATTTGGTTTCTTCCCTGAAAAAGCCTCTTCCATTGTACTCATCCCGAGAATTTGATGATGGCTTCTTCTCTACAAATAAAAAAAATTGTTGCATGCTTCAACCCACAAGTGTAATGGTAGGCCCTAATCATGCAACATTGTTTATGCCATTGCCATAATAATTTTGTTATTCCTTCTAGCCACCCCATTCTGTTGTGGGTTATGAGGTGCTATCAACTCCCATCGAATGCCTTCTGATGCAGAAAGAAATTGAACTCATTCGACGCATACTCTCCACTGTTATCACTTTTGAGAGCTTTAAATTTCCTGTCATTATCTTTCTCGACAAGTTCTTTAAATTCAAAAAAATTAGCGAACATATGATATTTCTTCTACATGAAGAAAATCCAACACTTACGCAAAAAATCATCTGTTGAAAAGTGTGCAATAAGAAATGCTTGTTGAGAATGCAACAAGATGATGGAGCTTAGTGAAAAGAGTCGCCTTCACTAAGTGGGCCCGCAGGAAAATTATGGCGCAAGTTCTATTTTTTATCACAGTGTGGATGATCACAGTGTGGATGATCACAGTGTGGGTGATCACAGTATGAGTGATCACAGTGTGGGTGACCACAGTGTGAGTGATCACAGTGTGAGTGATCAAAGTCTATTTTTAGACTGGTTGTCAAAAATAGAAAAGTCAAATATTATTGTCTCATAATAATATTTGGACTATAAACTTGATCTTATTCTCTTGGAGCACTTCAGGATGAGCTACGGATGTGGTACATGCAGATCCCAGAGGGAAATACGTGGTTACCTATGGGATGACTAATATTTGCATGCAGGACTTCAGTTAGAACTCAAGTGAGTTGAGTTTAGTGGACTGGAGGTGCAGTTGATGGAGTTGTGTTCAATTTAACTTTGTTAAACTAGTTGTATTTAGTCTAACTGATCAATAGACTAGAGATGAGTTGGGTGAATTAGTTATTAATTAATTCACAAGTTATTAACTCATAATGCAACTATAGAATACATCAGTTAACTCAGTTGCATGTCAGTGCATGTTCAGTTCAGCAGGGACAGGTGTTAGAGGATCAGATTGCTATCAGTTGTGACTATAGTTGTGCATGATGATTTGCACAATCAGAGGGATTGAGTATGCTAATGAATTGGCCAATATCAAGAATTGTAGCCTGTGCTCACGTCCAACAGAGTGTGAGTGACTATTTGCAAGTCAAATACGAGTTTGGTAAGCCATTCTCATTAGTTCTTGAGCAGGTATTGAGCTGGAGAGGCAGGCAAGTAGTGGAATAGATTTGGAGATTAGATTTGAGCTGTATTGTGTGTAACAGGTGGAGCTGGTACTGGATTGCTTGTGATAAGCATTGTACTTTGTAATGTTACATGATTCAATCAATATAATATACAGATAGTGTGGGGTTTTTAGCGAGATGCTTTCCCCAGGATACATACTGTGTTAATGAGTTTGATTGATGCTTCTATGTGTGCTTGTGAATGTTTCTGCTTCTATAAATTGATGATCAACGTAGAGGAGATTATGTATTATACATGTTCTGCTTATAATTGTATGATCAGGATAATATCTGTGAATATGTGTTAAATTATTCAAAATTTCTACATCATCAACAAATATTACATAATACTTGTGCTTGGTCATGGATGTTGTCGATAATAATCAACACACATCTGAGTCAACTCGATCAAGGATTGCTTGTGCTTGACTGTCCTTTTCATGAAATGAAGCTTTGGTGTACTTCTCCAATGTATACCCTTTGCATGTGTCTCTCTGCTTTAATGTACCCTTGGGAAGCCCTGTAGAAATTTGATGCAAGATCTTCAAATCACCACGATGCAAGTGACCCAATCTCCTGTGCCAAAACTCACCGATGTCTTGGCTCTGCACCTTCTCTTCTTTAATGCTCAAATCAAGCAGTCTTATACCTCCAATTTGTAGAGGTTCATCTCTCGAATCTCTATTCGCTTCACCTGTCCTGTGTCTATGTGATGAAGGAACACATTTCCCTTAATAAATATGACATCATAGCCTCTTTCCTCCAACATGGCAACAAAAACCAAGTTCTTCTTCAAACCAAAAACATACATAACATCTCGCAAATTGTGGGGAGAACCAGAATCCCTCTAAAAGGTAACTTTACCAATGTCGGTTGTGATATACCTCCCATCATCACCCATATCGATATGCATCTAAGATCCTTCTCCTCCAATTTACTGAAGAGATCTTTGTTACCAGGAATATGGAATGAAGCTCCACTGTCTAGGCACCACACACTACCCATCATTGATTACATGATACAAGCGATGACGGTAAAATATAGTTTGAACTGTGAATCAAGAGCTTCGCCTTCCGCTCCTCTTGAAGGTTTCTTATTGGCCTTCTTGTGCAGACACTTTTTGGCAAAGTGTCCCAGTGCATGACAGTGAAACCATTTGATTTTCGACATGTCATTCTTATTACTTCCCTAACAAGAATTTGATTTCAAATGGAATGATTTCCCCTTCCATTTATTTACCTTACCAACTGAGCCACAATTCTCCTCATCATCATGATTTGATGAGGATCCGTCTTTGTTGTTTCATTGAATCTCTTCCTGTACCAAGTTAGACCATAGTCACTCCCACTCTGGTAGCTTCTCCCTCCCATTAACTGATTCCTGGTAACTGTGCCAACTCTTGAGAAGTCCTAGAAGTGCTAGACTCGCCAGATCATCTTCAGAAACATATATCCCGACACTTCCAAGCCCATCCCAACATTGGGTGAACTTGGTCAAGTACTTCAGAATTGAGTCGCCCTTCTCCATCTTGATCTTTCTGAGCTTGTCCTTCAGTTTCAGCTTCTTGTGGTCAATGCTATTTTGTAACATGTTCGTCAGTTCCTACCACATTACAAATGGAGTTTTATTTCCATGGAGATTTGAGAAAATATGATCTCAAACACCTTCTAGGATAATCCATCTCGTATTTTCCACACACTTTCTCCATTCAGCCAAATCTTTAACATAAGATTCTAGAAGCTTCGGAATATCATGATTCATGAATTCCTTTAGCTCGTTTTCTTCCAACACTGCCTCCATCCTGTCTATCCAAGCTATGTAATTCGAGTTTCCCTCTAGGGAATACTCAAGTGTCAAATGGTAGAATGACATCATGCTGACTCTGAAATATGAAACTGCAAGTTTGATTTCACCTACACAAAAACTTGTATCCTCGTCTTATATAATGTCTTCAACTCCGATAACATGTATATTTTTACTTGTAGATTCAAATTTCATATGTAATATGCTAGAAAAAAAGACTTTAATCTACTCTACTCATCACTTGAAACAAAAATTGATCGATGAAAACACTAAGTAGGAAAGGAAGAATTTCAATAGCACATAACATAATATTTTTCTAGGGAAAGAAACTGCTCAAAACCCAGACTATTTATATTACATTAACCAAAATATCTAAGAAGAAAATACAATTCTTGTTCAACCTGAACAATTCTTGCACAAGTACAATCTATCTCTTTGCTTCACAAACTAGCTCAAGACAATACTTAGCTAATTATGTTGCCTGCCAAGCCCCTAATTCCTTGCATAGTTCCTGAGAGAATTAGCCCATAGTCAATTGGGAAAATCCCTCACCACAATTGTGAAATCCATCATAGGCCTTCTATTGATTGCATGCACCATCTGTACAACTCGGAAAATTATACAACTAATAGTACATTCTCCCTAAACTCTAATCTCAACTGGGTCTTCCTCTAAACTGACATGCATGAGTTATTAATGAGTGAATCTTCAGTTAACTAGTGGAGCGGTGAAGCTGCACTCAAGTTTCTCCCCACTACTAGTCCTCCTACTAGTTCCTCCAACTATTTGAACTAGTTTAACTGACTATAACTTAGTTAGACCCGTTAATTAATTACAACTCAAAAGAACTCAACCTGGACCCCTAAAATTTAGGAATCACTCTACATGACTCTAGATAAACTTCGAACTCAATTTTAATGAGCCAACTAAGTCAGATTAACTTAACTATTATAAATTGCTATGAGAATAGAATTTCGATTTAATTCCTATTTTAATTCAAGGACAAATTAAATTAGGATTTCTTGTTGCTATTTTTAACAATTTATACAAAAAGTAATATAACAAACTCATAAATGTATATCCATAAATCTCTCCTGAATCCACAAATATCTCATGTGGTTACAACCATGTGTTGACATCTAACAATTAGCATATCTTCATATTTTCTCACAAATATCTCCTAGCTTTGATAGGAGACACTTATGAAAACTTCCATGATCTTTCTCTATGAAATGTGTTTGACCAATGATCTCAAATCTTCCTCAAATATTCAAGAGTTTGAAGAGGAAATTCGAATTTGAGTCTTGGAGGCCAAATATGATTGTCTTAGAATCTTCAAATATGCCTACACATGTCACAAAACTCATCCAACTTTTATATATAAGTGAATATATGTTATTTTTCTAATATTTAACCATAAATTCTCTATAAATACCAAAATTAATGTATTGGAGAATAATGTATCTAAACCCTTATTTAGCTGTGAAGATGGTCTAAGTAGTGTATGGTGACAGAGCGGTAGAATATGGCAAATTCTGAAGACAAGTGAAAGAAAAGAGAGTGAAATGAATGACATTTTGGAGACCCAACAACAACACCCTGATAAAAGAAAACATCCTCGTGAAGAATTTCAAACAAAACATCCTCATGAAGGCATACCAAATATGATTGTCTCAAATTTGTCCTTTGGATGTTTCTCCCCCTGTGATGCACTTCTCTTGTGTTGTGTTGTTTTTATTCTTGCGATGCTATTGTTGTTCTTCTGCATCATAACTTCTCCTTGTTGTTGTTTTATCACTAAGACATATCCCCCTTTGAAATCAATGACCCATATCCCCCTTTTAAATCAATGACAAAGAAATTGACGGACTCCCCCTATCAACAATATTCTCCTATCTTGTTGATCATGTGGACCTGGTAGCTTCATATTGGTATGTTGAAGGTATACCAGTTGCCTTTCTTCATCTTGAAGGAAGAGTTAGTGGAGGGAGGAAAGAGGAACAACTCCCAATATTTGCCTTAAATACTCAAACTATTATCTTGGGAGAGTTTTGATGAAAATATCGACGACTTGTTATTTTGTAGGAACACACTCCAAATTCACAATCTGATTGGTAACTTTCTCTCTTAAGAAATGATAGTTGTTTGGACTATTCTTTGTCTTGGAGTGAAAAAAAAGGTTCTTTGACATGTTGATGGCACTAGTATTGTCATAAATAATAGGAATAGGTTGTCCATAAAACACTTGTACATCTTGCAAGGTCTACTTCATCCACAATAGTTGCTGCAATATATTCTACTTATGTTGTACATAAAGAGATGGAAGATTGCTTCTTGCTCAACCATGAAACTATACGCTTTCCAATAAAGAATGCACCACCACTACTTCTCTTTTGATCACCTACATCACCTGCACAATCAACATTTGTATAAACAATCAGTGAAAACTATTTACCTCTTGGGTACCACAGTCCACAATCCATTGTACCTCTAAGATATATGAGAATCATCTTGGCTGCTAGAATATGGATTTATTTGGGGGCTGCTTGAAATCTTCCAACAATACTAATGACCTACATAATTTCTAGTCTTGAAGGCATCAAATATAATGGCTTCCATTAATAGAATGTATAAATTTTGGTCCACTTCTGGTGATTCATTGGTCTTGCTAAGATTGCAACCTATAACCATTGGTGTGCTCACCAAAGAGCATTCCTCCATTCTAAACTTCTTCAATACTTCCTTGAGGTACTTTATTTGTGAAATGAAAATCCATTTGGAAGTTTGGGAAATTTGAAATATAAGGAAATAAGAAAACTTTCAAAGCCTTTACATCTCAAAAATTTGATGCCTGCTACAAATTGGTAGGTTAACAAATCTAAATCACTGGAAAAAATGATATCATCAACATAAACAACCACAACTATGAGTTTTCCATCCTTCGATTTGACATATAAATTGTTGTCAGCACCACCTCTTTTAAAACCACACTTGAGCAGGTAGTTTTCCAACTTGGAATACCAAGCCTGAGGCGTTTTCTTGAGACCATACAAGGTCTTCTTAAGCTTTCAAACATAATCAAACTTCTCTGTCAGCTGAAAACCATTGGGTTTCTCTATGTAAACTTCTTCCTGTCATTATCCATTTAGAAAGGAATATTTGACACCCATTTGATATATTTTGAATTTCCTGGCTTTGTTTCTTACCACTTCTCCATGGTCATTGAACTTATTCTTGAAGACCCACTTCATGCCAATGACATTCTTGTTTTTTGGTCTTGGAACAAGTTCCCATGTCTGATTTTTCTCAATTTGGTCTAGTTGTTCATTCACAAATTTTAACCATTTTTCATCCTGACTAGCTTGTGTAACATCCTTTGGTTCCTCCATGGACAATAGGGCTACATGTGCTTGTGTAGGGGAATTTAAAAAATTCCTTATTATCTACACACCTAAATTAAATTCACCAACAATTTGATCAAGTGGGTGATATTTTTTAACATACCTTGAAGGTTCTTTGACTTGAGGATTGGAGGGTTCTTCATTATCTTCTTCTAAAATTGGATCATGATCCTCCTCGCTATTCATCATTGGTTTATTAGCATTGGTATTTTCTATTTTTTTGTCTTCAGAATCAACATATTCATCCACTTTGACATTAATACAATCAACAATCCTCTTGATATTCTTATTATAGAATCTATATCCTTTGTTGTTTTGAGAATATCTTAGAAAAATGCCTTCATTAGCCCTTGCATCAAACTCGCCAAGCTTGTCACTATTGTGTGAATGGCTTTGGCCCAAAATATTTGCTGAAATTTTTTTCATCCATCATAGCCCTAGCCAACTGTTGTACAAATCGGTTTTCTCTCTCTGCAACACCATTCTATTATGGATTCTCTATTATAGTGAACTGCCTTTTTTATGTGCTACTTCTTGCAAAACTCATCAAACTCTTTTGAAGCAAATTCACCTTCGTTATCAGATCTTATGCTCTTGATTTTTCAATTAGTTTCATTTCTAGCCATAACTTTGAAATATTTGAACTTCTCAAAAGCTTCAAATTTTTCTCCGAGAAAAAGAACCAACATCATCCTATTGAAATGATCAATTATAAGCATGAAATACAATCTCCCCATGGGTGATTGGGCTCTTGATGGTCCACATAAGTCCATGTGTACTAGTTGGAGTGGCTTTGGTGATGAGATCTCCTAATACTTGAATGGAACTCGAGTTTTCTTACCCAATTGACAAGATTTTCATATCGTATTCTCTAGTTTTGATAGCCTGGGTAGATGCTTCACAAAATTATTTTTTCTCAATTTGACTATCTCATCAAAATTCATATTCCAAAGTCTCCTATGCCACATCCAACTCTCATCAATCTTTGATAAAAACACCTCTCTGTTCGCTCTTTTAGAACATAAACATTATTGTTTTTTCTCATAGATTTAACTAATATTTCACCTATGCAGGTAGACTTGATTTGAAAATTCATAGCTTTAAAAATCACATCATATCCTTGATTACACATGTGAGACACACTAAGTAGATTATGCTTCATCCCATCAACAAATAAAACATTCTGCACTTTACCTTTTCCATTAGACAGACTGACAACTCCTTTACCAACAATCTTACTAGGTGCATTGTTACGAAAGGTTACATTACCCTTTTCAATTGGTTTCCATATCAAGAAATTGCTTTTGTCTCCTGACATGTGCCTAGAACAACCATTGTCCACATACTAGTGACTTCCTTCATTCTTGTTGGGATGGGGTCCCCTGGGTCAGTTTTAAGGTTAACATAACCCAAGTTTGATCCATTTTTTGTAATTAATGTAAAGTCTCCGTGATTTGTGGATGTAGAGTGCCTAGAGTATTAGGAGTCAAAGGGGTTTAGCCCCTTGTTTTATGTAAAGTATGAATCAGGTTTGAGATCCACCCATGGTCCGCGGACCATGGAATTGTATGTAAAAGGATATAAATAGGTGTGTCTTAGAGAGTATAACGCATGTTCTAAGATAGATCAAAGCATTGGGTCAATAGAAGAGGAGTAATAGTGAAGAGAAGTGGGTCAAATAGTAGAAGGAAGGCTCTGCAGCTGAGTGTGAAAATGCCTAGGTAGAGTCCGTAGCTGAGTGCGCAGACCCCTATAGCTACATGCGCAGGGAAGTTTTGAGTCTGTAATCTTGAATTGAAGATCAATAAAGACAGTTTCCAAAGAATTATTGTGTATTTATGTTAATATTATATGTTGTTGATGAATGATGTATTTTAAGAAATATTGTTTGAATTTTGCATGATTCTACTGAATAAGTGTTAATGATGTACGCAATTCATGTTTATGCATTTTCGCGAAGACTCTGATGCATTCTCTGATGTTTACAAATAACTTAAGTAAATCTGCATGAACCCTAATTTAGGACTACTTTCTGATGTGTGTAAGTGGATAGATTGACTAGAAAAGGCTTGTAAAGACCATTTGTAGACCTTCGCGAAGGTCTAAAGTCCAAGAGAGTATCGATCTGCATGAAGGAAGATCTAAGGCATTAAAATACATCACACTAATCTCTGGATGTAGAAACTTGGTTCTTTCATCCCCCCATACTGCTTCGCATGAGACTGCATCCTGCGCTACGCAGGTTGTTGTTGAAAGGGCCGGTACTATAGGGATTTTTTGGTTGGCATGGCTAACTCTAAACCTAGGTTAGGATCCCCTAAGCCAACGAATGGTTTCATTGTCAGGACAGTGATCTGCTTGAAAGAGATGTGTGATGTCACGTCACTGGAATCCAACAAAGAAAGAATTTGAAAAGTGGTTGGATCGGAAGATTCATGAGTTCGTGGTGTAAGAAAACAAGAATCTGTGCCTCTTGAAGGAAGATTGGTTGAAAAGGTATCTGTATATGGAGATACACGAAATTTTCTTCTGCACTTTTCCCATTGAACTGTATGAGTGGTTAGCTAAATTGACAAGCATCCAAGGAAGGTGGAAGCTTGATAATCCTATAGTATGGACTCCTGAATTAGTACAATGATTAGAAGCCTCTGAAAGCCAGATCTCATGGGCTATTGATCATTGGATCGATCGGATTCTGGGAGGATTTGTTACAGAATTAGTAGTTGCTACCTCAGTCAGCTACAATTAAGTGGAGCGACGATTTTTCAAAGGACCACGAGGTAAGTATTTAAGATCTTTGAATACATGGATTAAAATGTTGTTAAGTGAAAGATGGGTTATTTCATTTCCTTGATGTTCGGAGCTACGGGAAGTGGAAAAATCTTTAAAGATCGATAGAGATAAAGTCCAAAATATAGCCCATTGATTGGACCTCTTTCTAGTGACAATGAGGGAGAGGTACATGCCTCATCATGGGGTGTTGTCCAACTGATAACATAGGGTTTTCCGCAAACACATCATCTGTCCACTCTACATCCACCTCCACCTCCACTGCATACACCTTCGACCACACCTCCACCTCCACCGCATACACCTTCACCCACACCTCCACCTCCACCACCTCCATTCAACATGGTGAATAGGATGAAGCTATCGATTTTCAAAGGCATAAGGATTGAAGATACAAAGAAGTTTTGGTTTGTTGTGAATGTTGTGTGGACAATGGAACATATTACTGATGACAACATAAAGAAGTCACAATTGGTTACCGCTCTGCAAGATCGCGCGCTGACTTGGTATATTAAGTATTGTTTTGATAATCCTCTGGCATCGCTAACCAAGACTAAGGTTGCTTTAAACAAGGAGTTTAGTAAGCCTAAGTATGAATCACAGTAAGTAGTTTGATTTAAAGAAATCATGATGAGGGTTGATGAGACACCATGGGAATTAGATCAAAGGTTGAAGTGTCAGATTCGAGAAGCTAACATGCAGCTCACATATGGCCAGCATCACGAGTGGTTTATAGCTTCACTTTTCCCCACTTGAGAATTTCTCTGCCACAACAGAAGATAGGAACTCATGAAGAAGCCTTGTAAATCGTAATGAGGTTACATACAATGCCTATTTAGGATGTGACCTTAGGGGTGCAACAGATCCACTCTCAGTTAGAGAGCCTTTGCTTAGAATTGCAGAGCTTGAACAAAGACAAGGAGACTAAAATAGAGGTTCACGTAGAAGTCTGGTGTCTGAAGTTCAAGAGTCAGGGGCACAATAAAGACCATTGTTCCATGTACTTGAATTAAATTATAGGAGGGGAACCAATTCCCCTGAGTCTAGAAGCCCCAGCAGGACTGAGCGTGGATGCTGCACTATCATGTGCTATTTGTCAGGGTGTTGGACAACATGCGACAGAAAATTGTCATTTACTACAAAAAAAAATCCAGACCCCCCAGCAGCTATTTTATAACTTCAGCAAATCTGTGGGCCATGATGAGCACCACCGTCGAAGCTATGAGATGATGATGGAAAGAACACCTACATACTGGATGCAAGTAGAAACTTGGACTCCAGAGCAGGGTGCCATAGGAGTGCATGGAGGATATCAGGGATGAGGATGAGGCCGAGGAGGAGGAGGGCTTGGTAGAGGCTAGGGTCAGGTTATTTGTTACAACTGCTGAACACCAGGGCACTATGTGCGAGATTGTCAAAATCAGACACACCATCATGTAAATACTATAGCCAGTTTGGCCATACCATAGAAGAATGCTCGGTGCTAATAGCTAAAATGCAAGAGAAGAAATCACAACCTCAGCAGCCTACAGAGAACCTATAGATGATGAGAGTTGAGCCCCGTGAGGAAGATCAAAGTGTGAATATAGTGCTAAGAAGTGGAATAATGACTGGCGATGATAAAGGTAAATAGCCTGAAGAGGATGGATGGGTCTACAAGGCCCCAGAGAAGGAAGTTGGTTTTGATCTGAATCACGCGAAGGAAACATTTATGGAGGTCAAGAAAAGCTTCATTCAAGCATCCACCTCAGGAAGTCAGGATAAGGTGCAAGAAACCAGCGTGCCTACAGAGGTTGATCCCTCTATCCTTACTAAGTTTTTGGAGACCTGCATAAAACTACTACGCGATAGAAAAGTTGTGGAAGACCTGCAAGAGTTAATAAATAAATGTGCCAACAAGGAGAAGGTCCCTGAGGGACATCAGGTGGTCAAAAAAATTGGCAAGCATAAGGCAAGAACAAGGGGCGAGATAAGGCTCACCACGTAGATAGGCGATTATGAGATGGATCAGGTCATCTTGGATCTAGGATCTAATGCGAACACTTTGCTGAAGCAAAAGTGGGAAAGGATGGGGAGACCTACACTGTAGTGGTCTCTGATCCAACTTGGAATGGAAAACCAGTAGAAAATCATGCCCATGGGACGATTATGTGGAGTAATAGTTCATATAGAAGGTGCGAGCGTGATGGTTTACTTTGAGGTGATAGAGATCATTGATGGCAGTAATCCATACTCCGCATTCCTGGGAATTGACTGGGCCATTGACATGAATGGGGTCATCAATCTGAAAAAGAGGACAATGTCATTTGAAAAGAAATCGCTTCAAGTTGTAGTACTCTTGGACCCTACAGAAGGAGCGCGATACACTAAACCATTCCACGGTTATGAAGAAAATGAGGATGAACTAGATCAAATCTACAAAATAATAGCACAAGATCAGGACTAGATCAATCCGACAGCAGATGGACCGATTGCATTGGATTGGGAGAGTTCCTGCACCTCTAATTCAGATGAAGAGTTGGAGAATTCGTAGAATTGATTGCATGAAGTATCCACACTGAGATGAAATATGATGAAAAAGTCGCTACGCTATGTTTCTTCAGAAAGAAAGGAAACTGCCCTATTGTGATGGTTTGACTAACGTAGATAATTTTTTGGATGCATTCGAACACGAAGTCCCTGAGGATCACTGCTTCCATGCCTTATATTTGGCATATGATGTTGGGGTACGCATAAAGATAGTTTTGAGGGATGGTGAGATGATTCTAGAATAATGATGAGGTTACGGTTTGGGTGTCCTAACACTAGATTGACTGAGAAATATAGCGGGAAGGATGATCCATGAAATCACTTAGCAAAATGGACCAAAGTGTGGGGGACAGAACCACAGCCAGAGTGGGTGCACATATTTTTCCATACTTTGATTACAATTCCCATGCACTGGTATCTGCAAACGGAGCTCTATCGTAGCACCGCAAAGTGGGATATATTGAGGGAAGGATTTTTATTGACCTTCAAATTTGAAGACAACTTCGCCAGCATCGATGAAACTCTATAGGAGATTAAGGAAGTTATCTTCAGAACACTGCAAGAACCTATGAAATGGATCCAACTAGATTGGAGCACCCAGCTACGCCATGCACTGGAATGCTATAATGTGACTGCTGAAGAAGAGGATGAAGATCCGTGAAACATTAATATTCCAGAGGTAGAAGGGCATTGTGAAGTCAAGGGCCCACAAATAGGCAACCCGAACATCACCGCGTCACTGAAGACAAAGCAAGTAAACATTGGTACTGAAGCAAAACCGAAGTTTTCAAATATTAGAGATTATTGGGATGATGCTACTATGGATAAAATTGTTGAGTTACTCCGTGAATATCAGGATCTCTTCCCTACCAAGTTTTCAGATTTGAAGGGCATAATTGGCGATTTGGGCGTTATGAAGATCACTCTGAAGCCGGACGCGAAACCTATTAAATAGAGGCTGTATCGCCATAATCCTAAATACAAAGAAAAGGTTCACCTAAAGTTGCATAAGATTGTGGAAGCAGGCATCATAGAACCGGTTGAGGAATCTGATTGGGTGAGCCTGATGGTGGTTCAAGAGAAGAAGCAGAAGGGTAGATTAGGATGTGTGTAGATTTGTGGAATCTTAATGATGCATGTGTCCATGATTCATTCTTGATGTCATTTACCAATGAAGTATTAGACAATGTTGGAGGGAAGGAGGCTTACTCGTTAATTGACAGGATTTCAAGATATCATCATATTAAGATCGCACCTGAGGATAGGAGAAAAATGACCTTCGCAAAGGACTGGGGTTGTTTTCAATACACTATGATGTCATTTGGCCTCAAGAATGTGTGTGTGATATTTTCTCGCCTAGTTATCATAGTGTTCAAGGAGTTCATTCATAAGTTCATGGAAGTATACTTTGATGAATGGACAATGTTCAAATTAGTGAAGCATCATGTAACAAGTCTATGCCTCATGTTGGATACGTGTCACAGATACCAGATCGCACTGAATTTGAAGAAATGCATCTTCTTTGTTCCCTTTGGAATCTTGTTGGGTCACGTGGTGTGCAAGAAAGGGATGATGGTGGACCCTGCAAAGATTATAGTAATTGTGAATTTGGAGGCCCCAAGGAATATTAATCAGTTCCATGCGACACTGGAACATACAGGATATTATAGAAAATTTTTCAAGGCATATGCTCAAATTACCGTGCCCATGGAGAAACTGCTGAAGAAGGATGCAACATTCTACTGGGACGAAGAATGTCAACGCAGCTTAGATGTCTTGAAAGAAAAGATGGTCACCGCACCGATCTTGGTATTCTTGGATTGGAAGAAGGAATTTCACGTACATGTGGATGCCTCTTGCATTGCGTTGGGTGCAGTGTTAATGCAAGCTGGTGAAGGAGAAATGGACCATCCTATAGCCTTCGTGAGTAGGAAATTATCAAAGGCTGAGAAGAATTATTCAATGACTGAGCGCGAAGGATTGGCCATGGTGTACGCGCTGCAAAAATTCAGGCATTATTTGTTAGGAGGGCATTTCAAAATGTACACAGATCATTATGCCTTGAAATACGTGGTCAATAAGCCTGTGTTGGGTGGGAAGATCTACATATGGTTGCTACTATTCCAGGAGTATGACTTTGAAGTAATTGTGAAGCCAGGGAGGTTAAATGCGGGACCTGACCATTTGTCGCAGATCAAAATAGGAGAGGAGCCCAATAATCTGGAGGAAGGGTTTCCAGATGCGCATCTCTTTGTGATACATGTAGCAGATAATCATTTTGCAGATATCATTCACTTCTTGACTACGGGGATGGCACTAGAAGGGTATACAAGTCAGCAAAAGAAGGAACTCGTAGTGTGTGTGGCATATTTTTCAGTTATTGCGGGACATCTGTATAAGATGGGTGCAGATGAAATATTGTGAAGATATGTGCCAAATTTTGAGAGGGATAGCATTATCACTGAAGCTCATGGAGGGGATGTGGGAGGTCATTATGCAAGAAAGGTGACTGCGTAGAATATATTTTGTGCACAGGTCCATGGTGGCCAACGCTGCACAAGGATTCCAAGGCATATTGTAAGGCATGTGATGCATGTCAGAGAACTAAAAGACCATTGCGAAGGGATGAATTTCCATTACAACCTCAAGTATCTTTACATCCCTAGAAGAAATTGGCAATTGATTTCGTTGGGCCAATCCATCCCCTTGGGAAGAAAACTGGTGCCTGCAATATCATCACCACAATGGAACATTTAACCAGATGGGCAGAGGCACAACCAGTTAAAGATTGTACAAGGGCTACAACAACAAAGTTCTTGTTTGAGTATGTCTTAACCATATTTTGTTGCCTGAAAGTGTTGATGAGTGACAGAGGTATGTTCTTTCTGAACGAAACGATTAGCACGTTGACAAAATAATTCTAGGTCTACCATTAGAAGAGTACACCATATCACCCACAGGCCAATGGAACTATTGAAGCCTTTAACAAAATTTTGGAGAACACAATGATGAAGATCTGCAACGTATAGTGAAATGATAGGGATGTGTGTGTACCAGCAGTACTATGGGATTATAGGACTACTTGCAAGAAGTTGACAGGGAAAACGTCATTCAGATTGGTATATGGTGTAGAAGTTGTAATGCCGATGGAGTATATTGTGCGTAGTCTACGCATAGCATATCTCACAGGTATGGTGGATCACGCGGCCTTGGAAGAACACCTCACACAGTTGATGGAGCTTGAAGAGGATTGATTTTTGGCAGGATTTCATCAGCAAGTACAGAAGGAACATGAAAAAGCATGGCACGATCGCCACATCAAGCTTCACACATTCAAGGTAAACGATCTTGTCTTGTTATATGATAGTAAGTTCACTAAATTTCCGGGTAAATTTAAGATGCATTGACTCGGGCCATACTTTATCAAAGAAATTACAGATGGGGGCGCAGTTCAGCTCGCAAAGCTGAATGGAGAACCTTTTCCAGGAAGAGTGAATGGGAGCCTATTGAAGCTATATACAAGAGATCCACCGCAATGACTATATGGTGGCAGGACAATCTTAGTGCTCCAGGCAGTTGCAAGGCAATGCGGGACTATAAACTACACTACCATGTTTGGAGGACTATGCAGTAGGCGGACTGCGTGGAAAATAATGAAGTTACAACCTAGGAAGCTATGCAGAGGAAGTTATGCCATGGAGGGAGGTGCCGCACAGCACAATATAAAAGTGATCGTTGGAGTCATTATTCATGACTCGACAGCCAGAAGAGGGTTAAGAGGAGTCAGTTGGTGGCATTTAAGGCAAAAATCTTTGAATATCTTCCGCCAAAAACAACATTAATTGCTAGAAATTGGGTTGAACGGTCAGATTTGAATTCAAAAAGCCCTATAAATTATGCGTGCCAGTCCAACAGAGAACACTTTTCGCTTTCAGAATTGTTAGTGCGATTTGTTTTATGTCACCTATGAACCGATCGTATTGGGAAGATTTAGTCACCAGCCCTACATTTGATAAGTTTTCTGGGCTAAACCAGAAATTTATCCTATAGAAAATGCTTGGCAGAAGTCCTGTTGAGAGTGTGAGTACGAGTGACGTCACATTTTAGGGAGCTTCCCTGGAAGTCTTAAGTATGGAGGCTCAAGCTCCTGTGCCTACGGCGCCGAGTTCACCTAGGCTGAAGCCTACCCCTACTAGAGAAACCCAAATAGCTAAACCAAAGAAGGACAAACAAAAGAAGCCAATGTCGGTGCGTGCATCCCCAAGGAAGCATATTGAAGCACATAAACAGAAGAAAGATAAGCAGTTGGAGGAGGTAGTCAAACTGGAGGCAGAATAAGGCCAGGGAACAGAAGACATAAATGCTGAAGGAGTGGATCCCATCACCAAGCTACCCGAGTATATCCCTCCACGAAAGGGAAAGGCAAAGATCACAAAGGACCCAACTCTAAGAAATTCACCATTTCCACACCCCTGCTACTTGAGTAGGTTCCTTTTGAAGGTCTATGGCTAGCACAAATCCCACTTTTAAAAATGGAGGATTGGGACCTCGCAGATCACGCCAGGTTTCCCCACTTGGCAACAGATAAGTATATGAGACAGGTTTACTATGAAGAGTCAGGTGTGACAACATTAGAGATGGAGGAATGGATTTGCGGGGTGGAGCACTAGGGGTTACTCAATCTGCTATGGGTAGCCCATTATCACCACACCCCTATTAATACAATCTATGTGTGCCATCCGCTCAATTTGGTGCACGATGGGTGCCTATGGATAGGAGGGCCTATACCCATTACAGATATGCTCATCCACCCGATCATGCACCTCCCTTATAAGGGCACGAACCCGACCAAGGAGTTTAGCAGAAATACAAGGGAGAAGGACCTTGCAGAAAGAATGAAGAAAGATTACGACCTCTTAAAGAAGTCACGCGAGTATTCAATTCTAACTATCTCAAACCCCATAGTTCAAATAGCTACATAGATCTTAGCAGGGAAGGTGATGATGAAATGTCATGCAGATGAAGTTCCGGCGCTAGTAGTTCCCTTAGTTTCATAGTGCATGAAGGGCATACATTTCCATTGGGAAAGATACCTCCACCAAGAGTTCTTGGTGAATTTCTGTAAAGCCCAGGAAGAGACCATGTTGTTTCATTACGCTCGGTTATTGATGTCCATTTATGTTAGTTGCATGGGAATTACTGGAGGACAACCAATTTCCTCCGCTTGAGGAAGGATTATCGAAGGCAACACAATTCATCTCCTTATGGGCTACTATGGATCCTGCTTAGGGGGTCCTGACTGAGGTTCAGAGTTAGTCACGTCAACCAAAAAATCCCTACACTAGTGGCCCTTTCGGCAACAACATGTGTAGCATAGGCTGCAATATCACCCAAAGCAGTATGGGGGGATGCAAGAACCAAGTTTTTGCATCCAGACATTAGTGTGATGTCTTTTAGCACCTCAGATTTGCCTTCATGCAGTTCGATACTCTCTTAGGGAACACTGCTGCAACTTCGTCAAAATGGCCCTTAGAAATTTGCAAAGGTCTACAATTGGTCTTTGCAGCCTTTTCTAGTCAATCTATCTACCTACGCGCATCAGAAAGCAATCCTAAATTAGGGTTCACATAGATTTACTTAAGTTATTTGTAAACATCAGAGAATGCATTAGAGTCTTCATGAAAACACATAAACATGCATTGTGTACATCATTAACACTTATTCAGTAGAATCACGCAACATTGAACCAATATTTCATAAAATACATCATTCATCGACAACATATAATATTACCAGCAATAAACAGAAATACAAAATAATTCTTTGGAAACCATCTTTATTGATCTTCAATTCAGGATTACAGACTCGAAACTGCCCTATGCACTCAGCTGTAGGGATCCGCGCACTCAGTTGCGAACTCTACCTAGGCCTCTATGCACTCAGTTGAAGAGCCTTTCTTCTCCTATCTAACCCACTTTGCTTCGCTATTACTTCTCTTCTATTGACCCATTGCTTAAATATATCTCATAACATGTCGTAGACTCTCTAAGACACACCTATTTATAGCCTCTTACATACAATGCTATGGTCTGCAGACCATGGGTGGATCTCAAAGCCGACTCATACTTTACATAAAACAAGGGGCTAAACCCCTTTGACTCCTAGTCCTCTACGCGCTCCGCATCCACAAATCACAAAGACTTTACATTAATTACAAAAATGTATCAAACTTGGGTTATCTTAACCCCAAAAATGACCCAGGGGACCCCATCCCAACAATTCTAAGCATACAAAATAATATTACATTACTTTGTTTTATTCTTTTCTTTCCACATCTTGTTCTCTTGTCTAATCATCTCAATAATTGGTTTAGTCCTCTTTTTCTTAAGTCTACAATCAATTTCTCTATGCCCAAAATTTTGACATTTAAAGCATTGCATCAAATTGTTCAAAGGAGCAAAAAATTTGTTGCACCTAGGTCTGATTTTTCTCTATCTAATATGTTGATTTCTTCTTCTTATTCTAAGATTCCTATAAGATAAATTCACTATGCAATTTGTAGATTTGTGGCCATAATTAGTGCAGGGGAAACCATAACCTAGAAAAATATTAGCATATCTAGAAAATTGTCTTCCTTTTATTTGTTGGACTTATTTCTAAGTTCCTTGATTTTCTTGGCTAGCATTGTTCTTTTGTTGTTGGTGATAATTTTTTACTGGTTTTTAAGCTGGATATTTTCTTTCTTCTACCACATAGTCCCCTCTTTTGTTGTGTTAGGGTCCTATAGTCTATGAAATCAAAGTGTTTGTCTATATTACTATTTAATTTTGGAGGTTTGTTTGTCAGTTTTAGCCTATGAGTCACTATGTGTCATAGCCTAACGATTTGTATGAAAAGAGAGTCAAAAGAGGTAAAGTCTATAAATTGCATGTCATAAAGGGGTATTTTAGCCCTAATTCGAATTTGTAAAGGTCTAATAGTCCATGAGGAGTCATTATTAGAGTTTAATAGGTAATTTCAGTCATATGAGTCATTTAAAGTTAGTTATGAAGTCAGTCAGTGCCATTTCCTACACATGATTGCAAAGTACCATCTCATGTCATCATTCAAAACCACCATCATGACAAGAAAAGAGATTTGGGTGGCATAAAATTCAAATTTCCTTGAAACTCTCTCATTATCCATCATATGTGATTCATTCCAACCTCTGGTGCAGTGTCGAGGTGCAAGAAGGTTTCATAAGCCAAAGGGGAACATTCAAAGCTCGTGGAAAACAGTCATTGCGCAACTATTCCACAAGTTGGAGTCAGCTATCTTGAAGGTCTGTAGCCATTGTAAAAGCTACTTTATGGGTTCTACACCATCAAACTATCATTCCAAACATACCCATTTTCTTTGCTTTTCCAGGAAATTTCTGCAACCATATAAACCATGGAGGTATGCTACACTTTGCTACGAATTTGCTGCAAAATTGACTATTTTTATTATCATTTTCAAAATATGTTTCTGAGCAAATGGATCTGAATTTTGGAAAAAAAAGAAGAGGTTTCTGTCAATAACAGACCAAAAAACAAACACCTCCTTCATTTTATACATAGGTATCATATATTGGAAGCTTCAAATGCATCTTTACAGTCTATTTTTCTGGTTTTGGCATTTCATGTTTATTTATGATGTTTGGGTGCATAATTTGAGGATATGGAGAGAAATTTGTGGAAATTGAGAGACGTTTCTATCAAGGAAACTCTAATACACAAAAAACTCTCTTGGTTTTGTATCAGCTATCATTATTCAGCATATATGAGCTTGTATTTGTATCCTATTTTCCATAAATTCGGTCCATGTTTCATAGCATACCTGCTGTGCAAACATATCAATCAATTTTATTTTGAAAATTTTCGAATTTTGGAGCTTCTAGAATTCATTTTAATTGTTGAATAAGTGTTGATAAGTTTAAAATCATGAAGTTTGAGTTGTTAACAAAGATGCATTGTTTGAGTTGATGTTTCTAAATTGTATTAAGCAGTTCCTATTCTTCTACATAGCAAGTGAAGATGTATTTCATCTAGACCATTCGACTTTTATGAAGTGAATTCGACCACCTAGAGTGGTAATTCGAATTCCTCATTGTATATAATGATGTAAAGACATGGAAAATAGGCTAGTTGGTCAATGTGTGGAGAAAAGACTCATTTTTTGTACTCATTAGAATTTTCAGTGAAATACTTAAAGGGTTAGTTTGATTAGAAAGGTTTTGTTGGACACCTAATCCTCAATGGGTTAGTGTGGAAGATAAATAGGCAAAAATAAGTCCAAGAAACCTTGGGATGTGAAACCCAACGGTTAAACAATGTACTATAAATGTATATCAGTTGTTAATAAAAGATGTACTCTCATGTTTTATCCTTCAGATTCCTTTGTTTCCCATGTGTGTTTAACATGGTATCGGAGCGAGCAATTACTAGTCCTGCTCCAATGTGAGCCACTTGTTTTGTGGTCTCTATATACATGTCAGTTCTGCCTTTATCCTAGTCAGAGTTGATCATAATTTCCACCTTATAAAGCATTTTACTGTGTGCATTAAAACCACTCCTTGCTCAGACCTACCATTTCTACCCATTACTTGTAATGCTCCATTAATTCATTGTCTGCCAGAAATCTGCTGCCTCTTATGACTGACATCTCTGACCTCTCTGCCATAATCATTGTCTGCGCCATCTTCCTAACAGTTGGCATGGTTTTTCTGTATGGTCATAACGTCTTCTTTACCCACTTCCGTCTCTCTGTTTTCTAGAAGTGGAGCAGGTTGGGGTCTGCGTTTACATTTTTTCGATTACAGTCGAAGGGATTCCTTGTATTTCTGTCTAGGAGTCACCCATTCGACTCTGAGAATGCAATAGCCCTCTGTGCATCCTCCCTATTGGAGAAATTGACAATGCATTTGTATTTCGGGGTTGACAAATCACCCATCGTCACGTCAGCGCAGCTTGTTGTGGGTGCTGAGAAGTGTTGCCGCTGAGGACTATTGAGAGTGCTGCTGTGAGTGTGCTGTTGTGAGGGAGTGTTGCTACTGCGGGAGTGAAAACGTATCAGAACGCTAATGATATATACCTCTATTCACCGATTTCTTTATTGTTTTCAGGAGTTTGGAGATTTGGTATGCTGCGTGAAGGACCACCATGCTCCGTATTGGAACGCTGATGGTATTCATGTACCCTCTGCATTGGGTTTTACCCTATCGTTGGAGTTGATCCTCGATACATTTCAAATGAGTGTTGACTGGAATATTGACATAAAAGATATGCTTGCTGGCGAATTTTATGTGAGAATAGCTAAGAGGGAAGCTGAACACAGAAGCTCAAAGCTAAATGTAGAAGTTTGTTGATTCGACCTCTGAAAATATGTCTTTGGTATTGGTAAAATTGACTGTGCATTAGCCATTTTTGAGGACCACATATGCATATATATAATAATTGAGGTTTACAGTTAATATGCCTCTTGGGGTGCATGGTGGCCATCGAACTCCCTAAATTCAGTGGAGTCCGCCCCGATCACAGTCTCTAGAGTTTTTCCAGAAATAACTAGGGCTGATTTTCAACCGTACCCGGACCTCATCGCTGAATCTTACAATCAGTTTAAAGATGTGTGGTCTCAGTTCCTGAGCTCGCATTTGATCTGGTAAGCTCATCTCTTTTGAAAAGGGTAATGCATAGTCGTGGAATTTAATGGCGTACCTTTAGTTTCAAGGGAATGATCTTTAGTCGATTTCTTGATCTGTAATTTTCAATAACTGATGGGATATTTTTAAGTCTGCCATTGTTGGCTACTTAGATATATATGGGACCTTTTTAGTCATCCACTGTAGATGCAACTCACTTGAGCGTTTAATTCCCTTGCATTGAGTTTTGAATGCTCACTGTGCTACGCTAATCAAAGACTGGTCATTGAACAATGTTGATACGGTGAATGACTCTCGTTAAAAGTCTTTACATTGGTTATGAAGATGGAATGTGTGTTGAATGGTGTTGGTGAACTCGATTACGTATCCATCTTTTGCGCTGGTCTAAGGGTATATATGCTATTCATTATTTAAATCATGTTTTTGCATTGGAGTGTTGCTCTTGAGCTTTATGTTGATTATGGTTGTTGAATACTGTGATTTGTGGTGCACGGTGATGCTCTTTGCTGTGTGAAATAGAAAACAAGACATGCATTGGCGTTTCATTAGAGAAGAGGAAATTTATCATCATTTCATACATTCAGTGAGAAAATATGTGACCTAATATTTTCCTCACATATCGACATCTACGTCGGGGAAGGCAAATGATCTTTGTTGTTGAGGATCATTGAACTCGAAAACTACGAATTGTGGCATAGAATATATTTGGTTGCCACTTATATATATGCAACATTGAAAACTCCTGCAGCGTACAATGACTAAGTCTTGGTATGTTATACTTTCTTCTTGAAAACCATGTGTATATATAATGGATCAATAATATGCCATGTGATGGGCATATGAGGTATGAATGTGTGGTGCCCTATGATATGAAAGCATCCTATGCGTTGGTCATTTTTCTTGTCGATTCATGCTCCTTATATGGCGTTGATTACTTTATGTTATTTCAAATGTGTTGGAATATGAAGCTTATATAACCAAACACAACTGAAATCGAGAGCCATCACTATTTTTGAAGACAATTGCAATCTGTTGTAAAATCCAATTGTATTGACATATTGCGAGTGAGTGTTGATTTTTCTCTACAAGTTCATAGTTGTGATCAGTGTAATTTTGACAATGAATAAAATAGCCAGAATTGGTGAAGTATTGGAGTTCTTAAAAACTCTGATACATTCCTCTGATCATGGTACAGTAAGAATAAGCAAAGATTCTCTTGTTGACATTAGAACCTATTTGCATAATGTACAAGAGAATATTTAGTTTTTGTGGCTTGAGACAAAGCTACAGTAGGAAGAATTATAGTAGTGGAGTCATCATTCTGAACCTGTTTCTGTTCAAAAGATTGAAACAGACTCCCATAAACAACAAGACAATAATGTTATAGTTCATTCAGATTTAGTACCCCATAAAGTAGCAGTTGTACATGCAGATGCAGAAACTCAGTCTGCACTTCCCAAGCCCATCATCAGACCTTGGGAACAACTTGTCCACAACAAGCACAGAACTAGTCTTGGATATGACAAGGACTTGTCCTTTCATATTCCAGACTACTCAAAGCCCATTTAGTTTCGGAGTGTTGGATTCATTCGTTATAGTTCACCTCCAGCCGTTCCAGATTCTACCCCTCTTCCATAGCAACAACAACAACAACAGATTGTGAAATGCCAACACTGTGACCGAGTTGGCCATTTGAAAGATCGTTGTTTTGATATTCATCCATGTAAGCATTGTCATAAAACCAGTCATTCTTCACACAGATGCTTCAAAAACAAACGTCCTGCAAGAACAAAGATTCATCTTGGATGGATCGCTTCTTGCCAATGGGCATCAACAGCCAAGAAGATATTCGAATCACATGTTAGAACTTGTTACAGAGTATTGAACAGTCTTGTAGTTGATTTTTCTCCATCATCTCACCTTGTATCTGACAGGGGGGGAAATGATGGTCATCTACAAGCTTCAAAGCCACATCAAGCGAGCCTGAGCCACAACCTACCATACCAAATTCAAAGTTGTAGTTAGAAACAAAGATGCCCCTGAAAATGCCTTCAGTTGGTAATCTGGGACACTTCCTCTAGTAGAAGACTTCAGCTTCTTGCCAGTTTCGGAAGAATTCCAGGAACAAAATTGAGAACACTTCCTCTAGCAGAAGACTTCATCTTCTTGCCAGTTTTGGAAGAGTTCCAGGAATTGCATTAAGCATTCCAGAGTTGCTGGTCATCATTAAACCATCACAGGTTGAGACTTCCCTTTTCAGGTTGAAGTTCTCCCTTTTATGCGGGGTGAGACCTCCCTTTCATGGTTGAAGGTTTCCCTCTTCAAGATAATAGGAGCACTTCCTCTAGCAGAAGACTTCAACTTCTCGCCAGTATTGGAAGAGTTCCGAGAATTGCACTAAGCGTTCCAGTGTTGGTGGTCATCCTTAAACCATTGCCCTTTATACCAACATTCAGAGAGCACATTCAGCCTAGTGCTACCATACATTTTTTGCACATTTTGTATTACAGCTCTCTTCTTGGACTCATACATAACCCTTCGGATTAGGAGGGGAATGTTGTACACCTAATCCTCAATGGGTTAGTGTGGAAGCCTAATAGACAAAAAGAAGTCCAAGAAACCTTGGGATGTGAAACCCAACGGTCAAACAATGTACTATAAATGTATATAAGTTGTTAATAAAAGATGTACTCTCATGTTTTATCCTTCAAATTCCTTTGTTGCCCATGTGTGTTTAATAGGATTCATGTCATAGTCTTTGTTGGTAACGTGTTTCCTCATGTGTTGAACTTATTTTTCTATTTTTCTTCATGTTATTTTACACAGATCTCATGTTTGGTTTAACTAGTAATCGATTCAGGATTCACATGGTTGTGCTCTACATCTTGTTAACCAAGCAGTTTATGTATTTCTTCTAAGTCCTTCTTCACCCTACTATACAACGAATTTAGATCAAGGTATCAACATGTTGTCTAACCTTCCCTTGTTTAAATATAACCATCCTTACCCTTTTTCACTGAAGGCTATTACTAAGGTGACTCCATGCCCAATGGATGTAATGTCCCACACCTACCGCAACTCAATCAAATCAACTTGTTTCACTGATTAACATAACTATCCTAATATCTTTTGGAGTCAACCCATTCATTTATTGAGAATTTTGAAGTGAGACAACCCTCTCCAAGACTAAGAGAGCTACATCTTAGCCTAAAATTGGTTTGTGGTTACCCCTGTTATCCCCTTTTTAGCCTTGAGGTTAATTACAGGGTGCTAACATATTGCAGGTACAAACATGATGGATTTCTTACCCTTTGATTATGTTTTTGCATTAGATTCACCCTCAAATCTAAGACCAGTTCGATCTTTGGAGAGTCTCTATGATTCCAAAAGTTCATTTAAATTATTAGTCCCTTTTCCAAATTTTTGATTCAAGCTCAGTTATGTTTTTACCTTTTCTAATTCCTTCTTCAGCAAAACAATTTCACCTTCTAGCCTTTCACAAGCTTCATTTTTCTTGTTCAACTATTTATTTTTGGTTTCTTGAATCTTCTTACCTTCCTCAATTTGCAGGAGTAATAATTCAACAACTTCAACATTTTCTTTGATCATTGAATCCTTCTAAAATTTATTTTTCTTTCTTAGCCTTTACATTTCTTCAAGTGCACTTACTAGATCTCCTTCCAGATCTACTTATGCCTCATATTCATCAGAATTAATGGCTTTAATTTGCATATTGTCTAAAGCCATAAGCATGAATTATTTTGGGATTTCATCATCTATGTCCTCATCTGAGGAGTGGATAATTTCACTTTCAGAGGAGCCAACTTCCTGGATGTAGAAACTCCTCTTCTTAGTCTTCTTCCTCTCTTTTTATACTTTCCTAAATTTTTCTCTTGGATCATAATGTTTCTTCTTCTTTTTAGGACATTTTGAAGCATAGTGACCAACTTTGTCACAATTAAAGCACTTAAAGGTATCTTACCTTTATACTTGCATGAACCTCTCTTGAGGTTCCTCACAAACTTGGCTCCTTCTTCATCAAATTCACACCATGAATCATCATGCTCTTCCTTCAGCTTCTTATCTACTTTCAAGGTTGATTCTTTTACTACAGGATTTCCATTTGATATTCTCATCTCATAGGTAGTAAGGATGTCAAGTAATTGGTCTAGAGTGAGAGTGTTCAAATTGGTCATTTCTTCAATGGATGAAGCCTTGGGATTAAATTTCTCAAATATATATCAACACCTTTCTAACTACTACAACTTCATTTAACTTCTCATCAAGACCTCTTATGATGTTCACAACCTCATCAAATCTTAAAAAATATTTCTTAATCTCTTCATCATCATGCATCCTCAAAGACTCAAATTGCATTCTAAAACCTTGAAGTTTAGTTTTCTTTACCTTACTACCAACTTCATAGAAGCTACTCATCTTGTCTTGGAAAGCTTTGGTAGTTGTACAACCCATCACTTTGACAAGTTCCTATTAAGGTGGGCCAACAAGTAGGGCATTCATGGCTTTAACATTGCATGTAAACTCCGTCTTTTGATATTTAGTAATTACTGTTGGAGGCTTTAGATATTCTTCTTCCACAACATCCCATACATCAACTCCAATTGGCTGAATGTAGGTTTTCATCCTTTAGTAAATCCTCCTTCCTAGTTTTCTATGGTCCTTGATCTTTCATCTAGTTGCTAAACTGATATGAAGTAACTTTGATCCAATTTAAAATGCTAGAAACTAGGACAATACTAAAAGGGGGGATGAATCAATATTATAGGAATTTTAACAATTGTTTTTCACTTGTAACAATATTAGGACACCAAGAAATACTTATGCAATCAATACACATGAGCATGACAATAAATAATAGCAGTAACACAAAGAACACACAAATTCTTCAAACTCTACTTCAATTCCTTCACAAGGAAAGCTACAACTTGTTGTTATACATTTCTCTAGCTACAACTAGTAGGAAGATACAACTCCTTGATTTATCAGATAAAAATGAATGGACAACCCCAAATATTTACCAGCACCTACAAAAGGAGATATAACCCCTAATCTCTAATCTAAAACTTGATTGACATTAATTATTCATATTTCATCCATTTTCACACTAGAACCATGAATGCCACCCCTTCTTACAAAATAAAACAATTTGTACAATGCCATCTTCAGAAAATCATGATTACTGAGAAATACATCATCAAACAACACCTTCACTCCAACTCTCTCAAACTTGAGTTTCCACAAAGTCCCCCAGAATTCCCTATTTAATTTTGCCTATAAAGAATCTGGCTTGATATTTTTGGATTTTGTGCCTTTTAGTTACCTTCACTTGAATCCTTACATGAATCTTAAATTTTTTCCTTTGTATTGTTCATTTCAATCTTCTCAATCTTCTCTTCAAGTTATCAGACCCTAATTACCTATTTATGCAAGTTAAACTGATCAAATTTGTTACTATAGCTATTCTCTAAGTTTATCAAGGTTTATAAGGACTTCTAACTCCAATTCTAATTTTAGTTGTGCACTAAAAATGAAAAATTTACTGCCAAATATTATTCATGCCTCCATATTTCAATTTAAGACCCTATGTGTTGGCCCTCTCTCCCTTATCCGCCCATAATACCAAGTGTCATGAACTCCACCTTAGTATTTAGGCATTTAACCATGAGCCCTTTGTATTTTTAGCACAAAGGACTTATTTCCCTTATAACTCCTTCGTGCCCTTGGTATTCTCATTGCACAAGACCAAGTTTTGGCATTTGGTTCCCTTCACCTTTATCCTAGCACATATATGCTATGTCTTTTAAAAACTTCCAAGGGCATACCGCAAGGATGATGTGCCCTGTCAAGACCACCTCTCTGCTTCTCATTGGTCCTTGGCAACCTAGATAGACTGTCGATGTGTCCCAACTCTATCGACCTGACCCTTTCCTTCCGCGCACGTTGATTTCCTTCCAGGGTCATTCTATAGGGATGATATGTCCTGGTGGGTCCGCCATTTCACCTATGATCCAATCAAAATCTACCTGGGCTGAGTTGGTGTTATAGACATTTTTGTGCCTTACAGCATGAAGCATGAAATGTCCATAATCTAAGGGATCCAAAGTCCCTAAACATGTTGTTCCTACTCCTAGAGGAACAAGGTCAGCAAACCACAGCACTGAATAAAAGTTCTCCACCTAAAAACACTCAAAAACAAGGCAATTCTGGATCATGTCAACTGCTCCACTGAGCATCTGCGCTAAATGTCAACTGCTCCACTGTCTACCTGCGCTGAATGTCAACTGCAAAGAAGGCTACCTGCGCTGGGCGAGTTGGGACATGTGGCACAGTGATTCCTCAAGGTGTCAATACCCAGGAAGCTTCGAAAATGACACTTGGATCAGGGAATTCGACTAGTGATGAGTAAGAGGGTCTAGATCTCCAAGTGGAAGCAAGAACCTCCAAGTGGACTCAAGAACTGAAGAATAACTGAAGTGAGAGAGGACACTAGTCAGCTTCATGCCAGCCTTAAGCTGACTCATCCTTTCTCCAAAACTCCTATATATAGAGCTCTCTCATGAGGTCTAAGGAGGCTGGAATCTTGTGAATGTAAGGAATTGCTGTTGGTTTGAGTTTAGAACTATTGGGTGATTTGCTTTGAAGGAGGTGAAGAGGAGATTTCTTTCTGCTGGGAAGGTGATGCTGGATTGGGCCTCTTATGGTTGTATCACTTCCTGAATTTTACTTCTTCCATTAATAAAGCATTTGAGGTTCTTCTATATACATGTGTCTCAATGATGTATTGTTATACTTGTGTATTTGATTTATTCTAATCCTTAAATCAATTATGAATGTATGCTTCTTGTAGTTTCTCTTTCTTGCCATTTTGCAGGATCTTGGTGTAGCTGGGCCAGTGAAAGAGCAAGGAGCTGGGAGCAAGCAGCAAGGAGAGAAGATTGGATCAACCATTAGCGAAAGACATCGGTTAGTGGATCTCTTTCTCCCCTATTTTACTTTCATAAAGAAGAAATCTTAGATAGCTTTGCTTCGATTGTTGCTGAGGTACTATCACCCTTAGAGTGGGATAGGGTCATTCCGTATTGGATACTTTTCCCAACAACAAATTGGCGACTCCACTGGGGATCGTATCTTGTTGGTTGTTTGTGTTTTTTCTATTCATTTCCTAAACACAGGGAGTACCGAATCGAACTGCATTTGGATCTTTCAAATGCAAAGTAGAGGGCAGCTACTCTAGCTCAGTTTCTGGGCATGTTTATGATTTGAAGAGCTGATCCACAAGGAATCTGAACAGCTCTTAGTGATAGCTTTTCATCCTCCTTTTCACCCTTTAGTGTGTACTTGATTGATAGCTTTTGATTTGGCCAAAAACTGTGGATTTTTGAGCAATCTGTGACCCGGAGACCAAGAGAAACGAGAGTTTCTCTCTTCATTGCAGGCACTGTGAAGGCAGTCTGCATTTCATCGCAGGTCCCGAAGGGGCTACCTGCGCTGAATGTCAAACTGACAGTGTACTACCTGCGCTGAACCAGTTTTGCCTTGTGCAACTAGGGTTCTCTGCTTCCTATTGCCCTGTTTTCATCCTTGTTTTTGCAGCCTGTTATCAGTCAATGTACCTATCTGAAACCACCTTTCTTTGCCACTATTCCGCCTCGGTTGTATAAAGAAACTGTATTTTTTCTTTGTGTATTTCTTACATCATTTGCAGTTTCCCATAACGAAAGTGAACTAGTCTTGCTATGGCCTCTTAGATCTAGACCTGTGATAAGTGTCGTTTTGATCTTAAGAGTTAGTTTGTTTGCTGTTCATAGCTGATTGAGCTTTTGCTTTCATCATATGGTTTGAATTTATGTATTTATAGTGTTGAAACAAGTAAATCTTAAGGTGTCTTTTGGTTTTGGACAAAAGCTTGTTTGCTTTCACTTGAAATTGAATTCAAAGTTATACAACAGCTTTCTTTTTGTAGTACATCAACATTAAGAAAGAGAAAAGAAATACCTGCATTGTGCATTTTGCATTTGATAAGTTTGCATGTTGATTTAGGAAAAAGTTCATTAGTGTGTGCTCTATGATCTGTGTGAAAAGATGATGTCTTTCTTTTCCCTCAGTAGTTAAGATTTTCATAAGTCGAAAAGATTGAAAAAGCTTGCTTATCATCTTAGACTGCATTTAGGAATTTGTATCATACATCTCGTGGTGAACCTTGAAAGGCAAACTTTAAAAAGATCAACTTAAAATATATTGAATGAACCTAACAACGCTTTGAAACATAACGCAAACACATAGAGGTCTAAGCTAGAGACGTGTTCCGGCGTCGTTAAACGTAGTGACTGTCGATCTCGAAGAAGGTGGGTGATTCCTCCTGAGAGTCGGTGGCACTAATACGGACTTGTGCTCCCATCGCGTATATATTGGGAGACCCCTATAGGCATATATCTTTTATCCTTAGGAAGCCGTGTCGGCCGCCCTACTGATCACAATGCAGTGAACACAGCATTCACGAAGATCGACCACCCGTACCGTAAAACGTATTCTGTGGTTTTGCGAAAGGTTTGGCACACCCTCTGCCTAGATCTCCAGAGTAGTTTCTTTTGGCCTTTTTCAAACTCTATAACTGAAAAAGTCCATCCGAGCATTTGTCACTTCGGGCTCGTTAAAACATCGAAGGAGACTAGAGTCATCTTTAGCTTTTTCTCGACTCTTAAAAAGTGAAAAAGCAAGTTGTGTCTAAAAGCGTCTAATAAAATTCATTCAATTCGGAAACACAAATTTTCCCTTTTAATATTTTGGTTGATCGAGTAATCCGCAATCGTGGAAGAAAGTCAATTGAAACCCCGTCATTCGCGGAGGCTTACGAGTCAACCGTCTTTGTCTCCGGAATCGAAAACAGTACGGACAAAGCGGACTCGTTTAACCGGTTCAAAATCTCCTATAAAAGTTGGAACAAGTGTTCCAACTACATCTGAGGTTCTGGTTACTCCAAACATTTCTGGAAACCCTGCCTCTATAGAAGAAGCTCAACAGCCACAGAAGGACAGTAATACTGATCCTAGTCTAGGGACAAATACTTGTGTAACTGAACCAGTTCCATCTGTAACCGGTCCAGAGAGTTTTGTTCCTCAAACAACTGTCGCTGTCGAAACAACCACTTCTTCGGCACCAGAAATATTTTACAGACCTAACGGTCTTCCTCTTCCACCAGGTTTGATTGCAATAGAGGAAATTGCAGAGGATCCGCAAGCAAGTACTCCAACTCATTTTGGAGTCGGGGTCACTCTATTTCCTTCATCAGAGGTTAATCCACCACAAGTGGAAGTTCTTGTAGAATCGCTAGGCAATCTATTGGATAGACTTAAAATGTCTGAACAACCGTCATCATCTAGGACTGTTTCAAATGACACAGCAACAGCAGAAGCCCCTGCCGTCACTCCGACAATGTTTGCCGGCATACCAGCTGTCCCGACTAGCTCACAACAGCTAGAAGGAGTCCACCAAGGGACTATTTCGACAGTGTGGTCTGTTCCAGTTTGTTCATCCGGAGTAATATCCGACAACTCTTATGTTGAGACTCGCCAAATTGATCCATTTGGAGGTCAATTTGGGCAATCCAGTCCCCAAGGACAATCAATCCCCTTGAGTTCCGGATTGCTACCGTATGGGGGGCAGTATGCCCTTTCATTACCCCCTCCGGGAGGGTACCCATACGTGAGTTCACAACAGTATTCAGGTTATACTGGAATTGCATCAAGTAGTTGGGTACCTATGCTACCTCAACAACCAAGGGTTGTATATTCTATGCAACAGTGTGTACCTATGACGAACATCCCAACCACACCGGCTATTGTAATAGTGTCACAAGTTCAAGCGATGCCTGTTGCATGTCAACCTCAGTTTTCTCAGGTTGTAATGCAACAGCCCCTTGACCATGGGTCACAGCCACAATCGCCAACTGGTGGGGCGACACAGGTCCAAACGGGTACAATTACCCCACACCTCGGTCCAACGGTCAGCATAGCACAACAGAACATGGCTTCACAACCGTGGCTAGTGCAATACCAACAACCACAATTCCAGCAGGTATACCAAGGTTCTGAGCAGCAGATCTTTGCGAACAGTGGACAACCGTATATCCAAAACGGTCAAAACCAACCACTTTACAGTGGTCAAGTCCACCAACCGTATCAGTCATACCAACATCAATTACATTATGCTGGTATGCAAAGGCCCACTGCTCAAGCGATTCCATCGTACCCTGGTTATGCTTCGCCTAACCTGAATCAACAGTTACCATTCGTGGCGACTTTAGAGTTACCCGATTTACACCGGCTAACCAACGATCCGATTGCTTATGCCCCTTGGTGGCCAGTGATTCCTCATAAACTTCCATCTGACATTCCTAAGTTCAATGGAAATCCAGGTGAAGACCCATCGAATCACGTGATGACTTTTCATCTGTGGTGTTCGTCGAACACCCTAAACGACGATTCGATAAGGCTTCGCCTTTTTCAGAGGACATTGACAGGTCCAGCAGCTAAATGGTATATTGAATTACCTAGAGCCTCTTTCGACAATTTTAGTTCCCTAGCCACGACTTTCTTAACCCATTTTCAATTACCGATAAGGTATGAAACGGGAACAGAAATATTAACCAACTTCAAGCAGACAACTGCCACCCATATATCCGATCATATACATGAGTGGCGTCGTCATCGTAGGATGGTGAAAACATATGTTCCCGATCAGCTGTTAGCTGAATGGTTTATAAAGTCGTTACTTCCTGCTATAACGGAAGATGTGGCAAAGGGGGGAGTCGTAACAGAAGAGCAAGTTATCGCTCGTGAACAATATTTGGACTTAGTTTATACTCAGTCCGGCACGCTCTACGACAAAATACCTGACGCTCCTAGACCGGAATTTTCAATTCCTCCTCCTCCTAAATCCAATAGTGACTCTCATGCCGGTGATGGCGTGATTGGCACAGCAAACGCGAAATCGATAAAGGCTTCGTCAAAGAAAGCCCGTAAGAATTCGGATCAAAATGCAAAAGAAGAAATTCTTGCTTCGGAAGTAAATGCCGTATCAGCAGATAAGGGCAAAGAAACCAATCAACCAGGAAGCAAGAAGAAACAAAACAAAGGGAAGAAGAAGAAACAGGGTGAGTCATCTCCTAGGAAAAATTCTTCAAACCCTCTTGGGAAAGGGAAACAAAATTATCCATGTCAAATATGTGATGATGAGGATCACAACACAAAGAATTGCCCATTCAAAGTTGAGTTAAAGAGGTTCTTTAAAAGTTCCCAAACCTCAGCTGTGTTAACTAATCCATTTCCCAACCCAGGTCAAAATCTGGTTGATAGTGGAAATGCTTCCCCGTCGCAAGTACTTATGTTGTCGGTTTCAAAACAGCAGAATGATGCTTTGATTTCGACAAGGAACAAAGATTATGGGAATCCTCAGCTGTCGAACGAAAAAGGTAAAGATCAACCAAGTAGTTCGACAACAACTTCGACAGAAGTTGTACCACCCATCATTCCTGAATTAACAATAAAACCGCCAAAGGGTGTAGTACACAAGTCGACATTTAATCCTCGCGTCAGAGCGGCGCAGCATTATAACATAGTGGAAGATTTGGCACAATCGCCATCCGCTATGTTGACTCTTGAGGTACTACAAAATTGTCCATCCCAAAGGCAGGCGTTGTTATCAACAATTGGTGGGGTTGATCCTAAGGATTCCAATCTTGTATCCTTTGATCACAAAGGATACGATCCTCAGTTACCAGCTCAATTGGCTTTCCTTATTCAAGTGAAAGCCCTCAACAAAACTGTTCACAGAACAATTACTGATGAGGGAGCATCAACATGTATTATGTCGATGAGCTGCTGGAAAACTTTAGGATCTCCAACCTTGTCGCGATCATCGACGACATTAAAAGCTTTCGACGGAAGGACTTATACCCCATACGGTATCCTTAATAACTTGAAAGTTGAACTAGGAGGAAAAACAGTAGAAATTGATGTTGAGGTCATCGATGGAAATCTCGACTACAACATCCTACTGGGTAGACCATGGATTTATGCCATGGCAGCTGTTGTGTCGACTTATTTTAGGAAGATCGCATTCCCGTTTGAAGGAGGGATTACGGTCGTCGACCAACAGAACTTCCTCCCTAATGGTTCACAAGTTACAGGAAGCATTCCCATGATCCATGAAAGCAACCATTCACTTCAAGATATCGGAGTAGGATTATTGAAAGACCCCACATTGATGGGAACTTTCGCGCTACCACCTCCTATTCACATAGGAAATATACCGTTTGTAGCAACCTGCAACATGATATCTTCCACGAAGGTCGCAAAAGACAATGTCAACATGGATCATACAATGGTTTTGCCCCCAAGCCCTTTAGAAATATTGTAGCAATCAATGTTTCAAGCATGGGAGGCGGACCCAAATCAACGCTCGTCAAGCGTTTTGGTAGATAGGTCTAGAGAATATGGAACCCCATTAGACCCTTCGTCGAAAGTACATGGGACTGACGAAGGAATCTTACAATCAATGTTGATTGAAGGGGCACCATGGAATGATCACCACCATCGTTCCCTTCTTCCGGAATATGAAGAAGATACTCAAAGTGACCTTTATCACCCTTCAGTTTTTGAATTCCTAACAAATACTATAAACACGGTGGATTTCGAGCGAAACTTATCCAATATTGAAGAGACTATAGCCATAAATATCTCGACTAAAAAAAATGTTGTAGAGAATATTTATGTCGGCAAAGGTTGTTCCCCTTCAGAACTGGAAATCTATAACGCTCTTTTTCGCGAATTTAGAGATGTCTTTGCTTGGTCATATAATGAAATGCCAGGCATTGACTCGAGTATCGTTGAACATGAAATTAAAATGTATCCTGATGTCAAACCAGTAAGACAACGGCTTCGGCAGGTGCACCCTAAGAAAGCCGCTGCCATTAAGGCGGAAGTTGAAAAACTTCTCCATGCTGGATTCATCTACCCGGTTCCTCTAACCGATTGGGTATCGAATATTGTCCCTGTTATGAAGAAACAAGGGACGATTAGAGTGTATGTTGATTATAGGGATGTAAACCAAGCTTGTCCGAAGGACAACTACCCTACACCCTTCATCGACCAGATAATTGATGAATGCGCCGGATGTGAAATCTTTTCATTTATGGATGGATTTTCCGGGTATAATCAAATAAATATCCGCCCACAGGACCAGTCAAAGACTGCATTTATTTGTCCGTGGGGCACATTCGCTTATCGAAAATTACCCTTTGGTTTAAAGAACGCAGGGGCGACGTTTCAGAGGGCAATGAATTATGCCTTCCATGACATCAAGAACATTGTTCAACCTTATCTCGACGACCTTCCAGCTCATTCGCGAAAGCGGACTGATCATCCACAGCATTTAAGAGCGATATTTCTACGTTGCCGACACTACAAGATAAGACTCAATCCGCACAAATGTGTGTTTTGCGTCAGTTCTGGTCGTTTACTTGGCTTTGTAGTCTCTAAGGATGGGATTCGTCTCGACCCCTGTAAGGTTCAGGCAATCATTAATTTGCCTCCACCTTCAAATTTGCTTCAGATTCAGAAACTCCAAGGGAAAGCGAACTTTCTGAGGAGGTTCATTCCAAATTACGCAGAACTTGCTAAAGATTATACTCGTCTTTTGAAAAAGGATGTACCTTTCGTCTGGGACCAGGTAGCGCAAGCTTCCTTTGATGCTCTGAAAGATTGTCTAGTAAAAGCATCATTAATGTATGCCCCGGACTATCAAAGAGATTTTAACCTGTATCTGGCTGCAGCGGATACGACCATTCCGATGGTTTTAGTTCAAGAAGTCGATGGAAATGAACATCCTATATATTATTTAAGTAAAAACTTAAATGATACAGAAATTAAATATTCTTATGTTGAAAAACTAGCGCTTGCAGCTGTTCAAGCGATTCAAAGGTTTCGACATTATGTCCTCTTTCAGAAAACTACCATCTTGTCAGATTGCAACCCCATGACTTATATACTGTCGCGACAGTTGCTGGGGGGCAAATATTCAAAATGGATAGCGATCCTCCAAGAGTTTGATCTGGAATTTGTAAAATCCAAATCAAAGAAAGCTCTAGTTTTCGCAGAATTATTATGCGATCTCCCATCATCGTCCAACGATGAAACATCAGAAGAGTCAATCGTGGACGAAAGTTTGTTTCTGATATCTGTAAGCGATGAGTGGTATGGAGATATCATAGTTTATCTCCAAACCCAAAAATTCAGGCCAAACACCTCTCACTCCGAACAAAAACGTATACGATATTAAGCAAAAGACTACATGATCGTCGGTGATACACTTTACCGTCGTGGTATCGATACAGTTCTGAGGAGGTGCCTTACCCATGAGGAGGCCGAAAAAGCCCTGAATGAATGTCATTCAGGCGCGTGTGGGGGGCATCAATCTGGATATGCAACAGCACAAAAAATCTTACGAGCAGGATACTTCTGGCCAACCATGTTCAAAGATTGCATAATCGCAGTCAGAAGTTGCCATGCTTGTCAAATTTTTGATAGCAAAACCAGACGACCATCCGCACCTTTACAGCCGATCGTTGCTGTTGGGCCCTTCGCCAAGTGGGGCATCGATTTCATGCAATGCAACCCCACCTCGACCGGGGGCATGGGTATATTATAGTCGCTGTTGACTATTTTACCAAATGGGCCGAGGCGATGCCTACATTGGATAACACTGGTGAAACAGCTGCCCTTTTCTTTTTCAATCATGTAGTCGCCAGGTTCGGCGTACCACAGGCTATAGTTACAGATCATGGGTCGCATTTTCACAATCACATGATGGTCGAATTAGCTGCCAAACTAGGGCTATCTCACAACAGCTCTACCCCATATTATCCGCAAGCCAACGGACAAGTTGAAGCAATCAACAAAGTCCTGAAGCGTATGTTGCAAAGGATGATCGGGGTTCATAAAAGAAGGTGGCACCTAATCCTGTACTCAGCCTTGTGGGCTTACCGAACGTCGGTAAAGAACGCAACCGGGTTCACACCTTTTCAACTGGTGTATGGCTTGGAAGCAGTCTTACCAATCCAGTGCGAAATTTCGTCGCTTAAACTCGCAATCGATCTTCTCCCCGGAACTTCAGAAGAAGAGGCTCGTTTCTTGGAATTAATCCAATTGGATGAAACCCGTCGTGATGCCGCTTTGGCTAACGAAGCCCATAAGAAACGAGTCAAGGCTCAGTTCGACAAAAGTGTCAAACCCCGTGTCTTCTCAGAAGGTGATTTGGTCTTGCTTTATGACCAAGAATCCGATAAATTGGGAGCAGGTAAATTCAAATCCTTATGGATGGGCCCCTATATTGTTAAAAGGGTGTTAGCAAAAGGAGCCTACGAGTTAATGGATTATGACGGAATTCCACTGGCGCAGCCCCGTAACGGGCTGTACCTCAAGCGTTACTATGCTTAAATAGTAACCTGCATGCTTTTGTTGTATTTTGTTTTCGCTAAAGTATTTGTTCTGGTCGAGTGATCCACCTTTTTCATTTATTGCAGATGTCAAACCTTCTGGAGACATGTGTTGGATATGCCGACGGAGCGAGTCGTAGTTCGCGGAACCTATCCTCCGCAGCCTGGGCCATTTTTGATCCAAGCGGCGAGTTAGTAAGTTTCAGAGGTGTATGTATTGGGAAATCAACGAATCGCTGAGTATAGTGCGTTGATAGAACTACTCTCTGATGCCATCACACGTGGCATATGCCGACTAATTGTCAGGCTAGACTCACAGCTTGTAATACTACAACTCAATGGTATATATTCCGTTCGCAATCCAGCTATTTATCGCATGTTCCTAAGGGTTAAGATTTTGGAAAGACAATTTGATTCAATTCAATATCAACATATTTCCAGAAACTTAAACACATTAACCGACTCATTAGAAAATTATGTGTTAGATAGACATTTGCGACATTTATAAAAGAGACATATCATCAATGATTGTACATATGGATCATATAACTCAACCATAATAAAACTCGAAAATCAAAATATATATAAGCTGTTTATAGTTCATACATAATGTTCTGTAACCAAGACAAAAATTGGTCATATGACCTAAAACTCAAAAAAGACGCTAGGGGGCACCCTAGCCTAGTGGTGCTCATGATAGCACGTCACGGCCTGTGCAATCATGCGCAAGAGACGAGTCCATCGTCTAGGCACACCAGTAGTGTGTTGCTGCAGCTGTAAAGGTAACTCATCAATCCTCACATCGGGAATGCCGAGAGTAAGGCTCTCAACCTGCTCCTGCACAGCTGTAAGGGTCTCAGTATCGTCAAGGTCGCGGAGGATAGCTCTCCTAGCAGGCTCCACTGCCGGGGCAACAACTGGCGGTCTCGGACGAACTGCTGGACGGACAGGACCAACATCTGCATGCACCCAAGAGTATGATTAAAAGTCTTGATAGAATAAAGCACAGCAACATTATGAATAAGAACAGTAAACAGTGATATGGTCAAAGAGTTTACCAATAGCGCCCCACTGTTCGCCATCCGGTAACACCAAATCCGGATCACCTCGGAAATCCATACCCACATATGGATACTCGGAAAAGACCATCTCCTGGCGCTCGAACCACCTGAAGAAGGCATCAGTGAATGTGATCTGAGGTTGACCAGCATGCCTAGACATGTGATCGACCCACCTCTGCATGCGTTGCTCGGTCGGAGAAGGCAAGTCAAGTATAATATACTGAGGCTGCATCAGTGGGATTTTCTCCAAGGCGAAGGCAGTCAGAATATAACCAAATCCAAAGTTCTTCAGCTTCCCGTCCTTTACCTTGGTCAATTGACTTTTCATCTGAACAAGTACTGCATCACACCAGTTGAATACTTTCGGTTGGAGACACTCCAACGCGTGCTGCACATAAGATCTATTGGCAACATGTAGAGCTGCGCTACCGGCCATCCTACCAATGGTATACAGAATGGACCTAAGAGACCTGTCAGTAATCTCACGGATAACAACCTTGCCGTCTCTGCTCGGCTGGGAACCTTCCCTGCAATATTGGCGGACATAATCTCTCACGGAATCGGTCCCCCGGGCCGTACCTGACAAGGAAATGGGGGCACCTCGCCTTGACAATCCAGTCAAGAAGTACATGTCCTCTATGGTCAAGGGGATGGACTTTCCCCTAATCTGGAATACTTGGTTAATAGGATCCCAAGCATCAAGCATATACTGCAGCAAAGTGATCTGTGCTCTCATGCTAGAGATACAGAAAAACTTCAGCAAGCCACAGTTCCGCAGCGCGTTCACCATGACAGGGTCATGGAGGGCAATCATGTCCTCCTCTTCATGTTCTCGTTCTCGCCATGTAAGGGACATTTTGTTCAAAGTTCCCTGCAAAGCAAACAGAAGAAGGAGTAAGTTCCTGAATTTGGTGAAAAACTGGCGAAAATTCATCAAAAAAATGAGCCAAAAACTCAGTTTTCTGAGCCCAACGCAGGCAGAGAGTGTCCCACCTGCGCTGAAGGTCAGGCTGCCTTAAGGCAGCTTGACATTCAGCACAGGTTTCGAATGGGGAACCTGCGCTGAAGTTAGGGCGCCCTGGCAAAACCCCTGAGGCTCAGAAAAGCTGGGAAACAGGCACAAAACTGAAAAAGGAAACCATGAAAAGAAAGAGTTAGGGTTTAGCTCCTACCTGGTCCAGACGGCGCTGAAAATCGTCCGCAGAATCTCCCGGAATCAGCTGGTGAAAATCAAGGGGGAAGAGGCACCTCCAGAGCTCCAACAAACCAAATGCAAATGAAATGGTAAAATGAGAGGTAAAAACACCTTTTAATGGCTTTTTACGTAGTTCAAAGCGAAATATTAGGGTTATAATCTCATTTTCATGCAAATATTATTCATTTCTAACAAAGTTTGTTGCAACAATTGAGAATGCAGTACTATCCTTGAAAAGAGAAAAGCTAGTAATGGTAAAAAATCAAAACTTGACCATATAATCGAGCAGTTTTAGCATAAAGTTCATGCTCGTTAAAAAATAAACGCAAGATTCGAGCAGTTTTAACGCGGTCTTCATGCTCGTTAAAAAATAAATAAAAGCAGTGAGCAATGTTTCCCCCAGAGTTTAAGCTCATTTTTAAATAAAAAATGAACCTATTCCGGTAAATAACCGCTGTGATCATAAATTTATCAGCCATAAAAAGCCTTGGTCGTGTTTGCACCTGCCACCTCCACCGTCATTTGGCCGATCGTTCACCTCCATATGATTGTTTACCTATTTTGAGGAACAGCTGCGAAGAGTGATTTCACCTAGCCATCCTTGTGACACTGCCGTGATTGGAAAATTCCAACCTGTACCTGGAATCTGCTGCTATCCCTGTTTATCACTCGTTCCTCAAAAGACGAGTCTTCTTTGAGCTCTTTTCAACTGACTCGTAAAATATGAAAAGTTTGCCGAGTTTTGGCCTTCCAGCTCGTTAAAAGTACCGGAAGAGCTATCCCTCCTCTACATTTTAATCTTTTTGGACCTGAGGGATTATTACACAAAAAGGTCGAGCGCTTGTTTTATTCGGCTCGTTAAAATTATCGAAAACGCATCCCTTCTGTATTGTTTTATACTTTTTCGGACTTAAGGGATTAGATGACGAAAAAGGAATTTTGGAGTTAACTTTCTGTACCTTTTCAAACTCTCTAAAAATGAAAAGGACCGAGTTTTCCTTGTTGTTAGACTCGTTAAAATGATTAAATAGCGACAAACTTGTCTTTAGACGAGAACGAGTTTCCCTATCGCTAGGCTCGTTAAAACATAGCGATGGGCTTGCCCGAAGGGCAGGTTATAGAACAAGCATATGTTATCCTCCTCAAGCTTGATAAAAATAAAGAGGTACTGGTCAGAAATCACTGGGGAAAAATTGGGAGAACCTCAAAGCTTTAATGGTAGCAAGTCGCTCTTGAACATGACACTTTTCCTCCGTATCACATCGGGTTGGGTTGTTTCATTCACCGGTCTCATCACCATGGTCTCGCCAAACCATCCACATTTGGGGTAATGCTACCGATCCATCGCATCAGTGTCGTTATATGTTCAAGAGATGTTGTTCAGAAAGAGTCAACCGTGTCCCATCCACTGCCATACATTATCCTTCATCCGTTCATGACCGCCACCCTGAATCATATGTCACAGATTGTTTTCACCTCCACTAAAATCATTAGCTCTGTTCCGTGTCACTGATGTGGGATTCATTAAGACCCTCCTTTGACGGATCGCTTCTTGTCGACTTCAGCTCATTATCCAAGAAGTTGATCTAGGAACAACCCCCTCAATACTTTGAAGCTTGCATGCCTCAATGGCAAGTTTCTCACTTCCGGCGACAGGTATACATCAATGACCTTCGACCAGAAGATTTTGCGTGGTGTTCGACGCCAAGTCCTATATTCACACCACGTGAATTGTACTGCAGTACCTTGAGGGTCATTATCATTATCGGTGATTCCTCTCGCGCTTGTTAACGGTTTACATCATTGACCGGTAATCAAGCGATGTCTTTCCATGTTCGACTTCAGCGCAATTCTCACATGGATCGACTTGTACTTAGAGTGAAGATCGAACGAGTTTGAAGACCCCGGATCTAGTTTCATCCATCCGGGCTGCGATATATATTCAGGAAATATAAAGACATTTGACATGTGCATCATTGCAACAGATGATCATCCTACTCAAAGGATGATAATTTCAGCAGAGAATTATCAGTCTACCATCAGACGATCGTCTGTTCTATGTACCGAAATGAATTTATAAAGCTGAGCATGGGAATGCCCGCCTCAGCTAGATCATGAAAGCAGAATGAATCATAATGTATTGTATTGTATTTTATTACAGGTCAACTCTCAGCGATTGAATGAACTTCGGATCCTCCTGATAAAGCATTTCACCCGATAAACGACCTCATACTTTAGGGGGCAACTGTTATAGACATTTTTGTGCCTTACAGCATGAAGCATGAAATGTCCATAATCTAAGGGATCCAAAGTCCCTAAACATGTTGTTCCTACTCCTAGAGGAACAAGGTCAGCAAACCACAGCACTGAATAAAAGTTCTCCACCTGAAAACACTCAAAAACAAGGCAATTCTGGATCATGTCAACTGCTCCACTGAGCATCTGCGCTGAATGTCAACTGCTCCACTGTCTACCTGCACTGAATGTCAACTGAAAAGAAGGCTACCTGCGCTGGGCGAGTTGGGACATGTGGCACAGTCATTCCTCAAGGTGTCAATGCCCAGGAAGCTTCGAAAATGACACTTGGATCAGGGAATTCGACTAGTGATGAGTAAGAGGGTCTAGATCTCCAAGTGGAAGCAAGAACCTCCAAGTGGACTCAAGAACTGAAGAATAACTGAAGTGAGAGAGGACACTAGTCAGCTTCATGCCAGCCTCAAGCTGACTCATCCTTTCTCCAAAACTCCTATATATAGAGCTCTCTCATGAGGTCTAAGGAGGCTGGAATCTTGTGAATGTAAGGAAGTGCTGTTGGTTTGAGTTTAGAACTATTGGGTGATTTGCTTTGAAGGAGGTGAAGAGGAGATTTCTTTCTGCTGGGAAGGTGATGCTGGATTGGGCCTCTTATGGTTGTATCACTTCCTGAATTTTACTTCTTCCATTAATAAAGCATTTGAGGTTCTTCTATATACATGTGTCTCAATGATGAATTGTTATACTTGTGTATTTGATTTATTCTAATCCTTAAATCAATTATGAATGTATGCTTCTTGTAGTTTCCCTTTCTTGCCATTTTGCAGGATCTTGGTGTAGCTGGGCCAGTGAAAGAGCAAGGAGCTGGGAGCAAGCAGCAAGGAGAGAAGATTGGATCAACCATTAGCGAAAGACATCGGTTAGTGGATCTCTTTCTCCCCTATTTTACTTTCATAAAGAAGAAATCTTAGATATCTTTGCTTCGATTGTTGCTGAGGTACTATCACCCTTAGAGTGGGATAGGGTCATTCCGTATTGGATACTTTTCCCAACAACAGTTGGTTGTGACACCCACAGTGTTAGCCTAACTCCTAGTCATCCCATTGGTACCTCCTCTATGCACTTCAAATCTCTCTAGAATCAAGCCATCAAGATGAAATCATGTTGATGTCACATGTGCCACATGGTGCTCTGTGAGTGGTCCACATGTCACCCGGAAATGTTCCACTCAGGTACCTGAAAACTTTAAATCTGCATGTTATGTGTCCACCTCACTTTGGCCCATGTCATACTAACATCATTAGCCACTTGTGCATCTACATAATCTTTGTGATTAAATCATATAACACCACCTGTCTATTAGAGAGGAGAGAGAAAAAAGGGGCCTAGGCCCTAATTCTAGAAGAGGGTCAACTAGTTAATGAAATTGAACAAAGGCAGAAAAAGGAGGAAACCCTTTAGAAACAAAAATATCAAGTGTAGTGGCTATGATAAGGGAACACAATTCTAAATTCTTTTTAAAAAAATGATTAAGCATCATCGTCACAATTATGAAGATCTTCTCCCTCACCACTTGGGAAGTGCAATGTCTTCTTTAGCAAGAAGATCTAGAAAATGAGTTGGTTTCTTACTTCCATGAGATGCTTATAAAACTATTTCCCAATAGATGAGAATCCATCCTGTTACACTAAAAAATGTCACCATGACTATTTACAGTTAGTATGGCTCAATCAACAGTCATGCTACCCTCTTAGGCAAGTCTTATGCCTCTGCTCTCCATGTCAAACTCCAAAAAGAGAGAAAGTCTTGTATAAATGTATTTATCTCTGGGGACGCAGGTTCTCTCAAACTTACCTGCGGGGACGCTTCCAATGTTCACAAAAGTTGCGTCCAAAGACGCTCTGTATGTAAAGGGACAGGTGCGTCCCCCTGTAAAAGTTAGAATGCGCAAGTTTCATCTTTAAAAAGTTACTTGTGGTCATTTCTAGAGCATTCTAGAAGGTTGTTCGACGTGTATTGGGCGCCTCCAGATGGTTCATGCACTCCTATAAAAGAGGAACTTATCCCATCAATAAGGGAGTGATCCCATCCAAAGAGGGGACTATCCCATTGATGGTGGACCTGATTAACCTCCTCTTGAGTACTATAAATACAGGCATTGGGCCAGAAGGAGGGGAGGTTGAAGCTATACATTTTCTAAGGGTAAATGCTGCAGGAATTAGGACTCCCATTTAGAAGCTTGTGAGGAGAGATTGCCATCTTTGCTTGTTCTATTTGGAAGTGGGTGAGCTTTGTCAAAGTAGAGGAAGACTCTTGTGGACCCTGGAAGGAGCTTGCACAACACCAAGGCTCAGGTTGTAATGGTTCTTTTTGATTACCTTTAATGCAAATTGGTCCATTCTTCTCAATAACTTGTTGTTTATGGGTTATTTCATGTACTCCTTGGTCTATATGTTGAATATGCTTTGTTTTATGTTATAATCAGGTGCTATTTAATTGTTTGACTGTTGGTGATTGCAGGTTTTGGAGAAAAGGAGGAGCTCATCCAGATCAACAAAGCTTAGACTTCTACAACAACGTTTGGACAAAGGTAAGAACAAAACACTTGATTTCTCATATCATAATGCATGTTTAGAGAAGGATAGCTCCAGTTTGTTTTGTTTGTCATTAGAATGTCTTAGACTTCTAGGAAGGTCGGTTGTGTCCGCACTTTTGACTGATTCCGTGTGACAAATTGGCGACTCCGCTGGGGAAACCATTGATGAGAAGAGTCTTTTCTTTTGTATGAACTTTGCTTTGAAAAAATTGGTTTATTTTTCTGGTTTTGGCTCTGTGATTCTGTCTCTGGGTGGGTTAGCTTAGGATTAGTTTTATTTTGCATTTTCTTGAGTTTTTCAGTAGGACGCACCCTCTGAGTGCTGCACAGTGCGTCCCTGGACGCACTTTTGCTGTGTACACAGAGCGGGCCCGCACCTGTGCTAACGGGTTGCCTGCGTCCCCCTGCTAAAATTTGAGAAAACTCTATTTTTTGCTTTTTTACTCTTAGATTTTGTTGTTTCTTAGTTTTTTCTGCCCAGATTCATTAGTCCCTTGCCAAGAATCTTCACCTGAACTTGTTTTCATAGCATTAAGTGTTTTAGTGGATTTCATTGAAATTTAAGCCTAGGGTTTGATTTTTGAGTAGATCCTGTAGTGACTTTAATGGTGGAAGTTGTCAAGCCTTAGATCTCTCTGGTTTGGTCAACCTTCTTAAGAGTCGGATCTGTTGTAAGTCTACCCGTGTGAGCAACCAACCTGTTGAGTTGTCTCTTTGGTCAAATTTCAAAGTGCTTGTTGATTAAGTCTTGAATTCCATTTTACAAAAAGAACAAAAAGATTTGAGTTTTGTTTTGATCAGCTCTTGATTCTGCAATAGCTGGTCCTTGATTTGATTTTGGTCAAGTAAAACAACCTAGAAACATCCTTGTAGGTTTTGGCCTCGTTAAGTTTGCTTAGAGTAAATTTACCTTTTAGTTTGCTTGTGAGTGAATTTTTGTAGATTTTAATAGTTGTTGAGATTGATTTTTGTTAAATTAGATTTATTTGCTTTATTAAAAGAAAAATACAAAAACATCTTCTTTAAAAGTCTTGTTTCAAGTAGCTTTGAAAGTTTTGAAAGAAAAAGAGTTTTTCGTGCAAGTAAAGAGTGGTCATGTTTGTGTGCTTGAAAAGAAAAAGAGAATTGTTTCTTTGATTGTCTTTTCTAAGGAAGTTGTTTTCTCTAAAATTTGCATTCTCTCAACTCTCTTAGTTAAGAATTTCATTGAAAAAGGAAAGTAGCGTAAATCATCTTAGGTGCATCTTTGTAGTGGTTGGAGTCGAGTCTACACACCATTGGTTTCACTTCCACTACCTTGTGACTTTAAAGAACAACCATAAAAGTAACGCTTAAAGTAAAATTGAAATAGTAACTTTTATTTACTAGGGCTCTGAAGCACCAATTTAGATCAGGCTAGTGTCTTGGAGTAGGTGAGTAATTAACTCTCCAAGACAACAAAACCAAACAAGTAGTTTATCTTGTGATAGAATAAATCCAATTGTCTCACTTGTACTCTGGGAAAGCTCCTCTTAAAGGAGAAGCACGAGCTCGTGTCCGAACCAGTGAGGGGATCATTCCCCCCTCGTTGGGAACGATGCCAGACAGTACGTATTACAAACGGTAAACCTCGGATTAACCATTGTCGAGGAGCCAAGGGTCACTTGTCGGTAAACCTTGGATTATTGTCAAGGAGCCGGTAAGGGGATTGAGCTTGCTACTCTGCCCTTGCGTGCTGTCGGAGTTTAGACTGTTCCCCCAGGTGCATTTGTTGCGATTGGTAACCTTAGTGGCCATTATCTTTAGGATTCTACCGAGGTGACGGTGGAGGGAAGGTCCCACTGTACCTGGAGCAGACGTCGGTTATACTCACTTGGATTTTCTGGGGGGTTCACTTCACTCGAGACGGTTAAAGTGGAGGAACTTGGTCCAGTCTATTCATTAAGCAGGTGGCCGGGGTAACTGTTCCACCCGCCATTTCTGTACTGAATCCAGCGAGGTTGGGCTTCATCACCAACTAGCACTTTTGGTCCGGAAGACTACTGTTTGTGTTTGGTTTGACGCCCTAGATTCTTTAGGCGTGTGATTCAAATTTGTTTGGTTCTTTAGAGACTTTAGGTGGTTTGATTTGAAATTTTATTTTGTTTTCGTGTGTAGTAGTTAAATGTTTTTAGCTGTGGCGGAATTACCGAGACAGTCCCGTAGATTGCGGGGCCAGTCTCCTGAAGTTGTTTCTGTGGCCGAATTGTTGAGAAGATCCCGTAGACTTAGGGGTGAACCTCCTCAAGACGAGTCCAGTCATTTAGAAGGTTTAAAGGTCCTTGTAACTCCTCCTAGTGGCAATAGAGTAGGTTCACCAGAAGAAGGAGAATCTTCCTTGGTGGTCCATCCAGATTACCAAAGTTTAGAGACAGGTTATAATCCCGAAGCTGTTACAGTTTCTGAGCTTGTTGGTAGTTTTTCGTCTGCTAGTGATACAGGCAAAGAACCAGAAATATCCGAACCTGTTACTCCGACTCCTAGTGTTCCTGATTCACCAAGAATAGAAAGAATTATCACCGAAAATCTTCCTGTTGGTTTGATTGCTATTGAAGAACTTGTTCCAGAGGAAGAAATAGGCGTCTCTGATCCTGAAGATCAAATTACCCTTGATCTAAGGGAGCGTGAATCTATCTTTTACAGTCCTCCTAGAAGTACTACTTGGTACCTTTCGTTAACAAATTATCTAGACAACTTTGGGCTAGGTTTTTCTACACCTCGTAATCCTTTTCCACCTGGAGGTATTCATACTCCTGTAAATATGTCTGGTCAGTCATCCGTGTTTACACAAAGTCCTGAATCTTTTTTACATGGCGGTCCTTCTGTTCCTACTGGGTATCAATCTCTTTCTGGTACCTTTGCGGGAGCATCTCCTCAACCCATTGATCATGGGTTATTAGTTGGAAACAGTGGTAATGTACCATTGGGTGTAGGAGACATTTACATGATGTCAGGTTCAGTTCCCGTTTCCCAACCTCAAGGTGGCCAATTACCGCCTGGGGGGCAGCCTTCGTTAATGCCTGGGGGGCAACCTCAAGGTACTTCATTCGTGTCTGGGGGGCAACCTCAAGGTCAGTATGCTCCTATAGGGCAATACATACCTCAAGGTCAACCCCAGCCTCAATATGTACCCCAAGGTCAACCTCAGTATCAATATCAACCTCAAGGATGGCAACCTCAAGGATGGCAACCCCAAGGGTATCAACCTCAAGGATACCAACCTCAAGGTCAAGGTCAACCCCAGTACCCGTATTTACCTCAAGGTTATCAACCTCAAGGTCAATACTCAGGTCAAGGTTATCAACCACCTCAAGGTCAATCATATGGTCAAGGTATGGGAACTACACCTTACAATTATCAATCCTATCCTCAATCCGGCTATGGATCTCAGTATCCTCAACCTGTTATGGGTCAATACCCTGGAATGTTAGTGTGGGATCCTTCACAGGGTCAACAGATGTTGCAACCAAGTATGCAGTCGGTACCTCAAGTTGGACAACCTGTAGTTTCTGGTCCACCCCAGCAACCGCAACCTGTCCAACCAAGTGTTCAAACCTCTGTAACTTCGGTAGTTACTCAGCTGCCAATTGCACCTAGTACTCCATCTCAAACGGCTGCTGCAACTACCGCCACATCTACCATACTTACTTCTGGAGTATCGACGGCTCCGGTTTCTACTGTCTCTGTAACCACTCCTCAGACATCTGTACCGTTGTCCGGATCTACGATTCAAACCACGGTCCAGATGCCTGTAGGCCAGCCTGGTATAAGTACGGTTGTCACTACTCAACCTCAATTTGTTCAACCTCCGTACCAGGGACAGTACCAACCTGGGCAAGCTGTCCAACAACCGGTTTACCAGTATCAACCGTATCCTGGGTACACTTATCAACAACCTCAGCAACCCCAGTACGGTCCGGTTAATCTTGGTTTTCCAGGAGGATATAATATCCCAAATGCGACTCCTGTTCCTAGTTATCCTGGATATCCTCCTCCTGGGGCTGGTATTGTGACCCAGAGTTTTAGAGATCCTAACCAGCAGTTACCGTTTATCGCAACTTTGGATTTACCAGACTTGACGCGCCTAACGAACGATCCAATTCAATATCTTCCGTTCTGGCCGCCAATGCCAAATAAGTTGCCCATCGATATACCCAAGTTCGAAGGTAAGTCTGGAGAGGATCCGTTCAATCACGTGATGACTTACCACCTCTGGTGTGCTTCAAATTCTATCTCGGATGATTCGATCCGCCTACGTCTTTTCCAACGTACACTCATTGGTCTCGCGGCCAAGTGGTACATTGAGTTACCACGGGCCTCTTTTTACAATTTTAGCCAGTTAGCTACCTCGTTCTTAACTCACTTTCAGTTACCGGTCAGATACGATAACGGTACGGAGTTATTAACTTCACTAAAACAATCAACCTCCACGTATATTTCTGATCACATTCATGAGTGGAGACGTCGAAGAAGGCTAGTGAAAGTTTTTATCCCGGACCAAATCTTAGCTGAATGGTTTGTTAAATCATTATTACCAAGGATTACTGAAGATGTAGCTAAGGCCGGAGTAGTTACTGAGGAGCAAGTCATTGCTCAGGCGCAATACCTTGACTTAGTTTACACTCAGTCGGGTACGTTACACGAGAAGATTCCGGATCTTCCAAAGTCGAATGAAATCGCTGCTGCTCCTTCGGGATCTCATGCCGCTGATGGTATGATTGGTATCGTGAATACAAAGAGCAAGAAGAAGTCTTCCAAGGCTTCAACTACTCCAATTATCACTTTGCCCGATTCTCCGACAGGAGAGTCTTCTCCTGAACTTACCGCCGATATTCACGCTGTAGAGTCATCTACGGCCAAATCAAAAAACGGTGGAAAGAAGAAAGGAAAGAAGAAGGCTAAAGCAGACAAGGCTCCGAAGGAGAAAACAGAAAAGTCGGAAACCAATGACGAAAAGCGCAAACCTCGATATCCTTGTCTTATTTGTGAAGAGGATCATTTTACGAGAGATTGCCCTCATCGGGCCGAGGTAGTGAAAATAGTCAAAGGTTCTCCCACTCCTGCTGTGTTAAAAAATCCATTTCCGGAGCAGGAGAATAAGATGATAGGTTCTTCCTCGAATGCCAGTGAAGAACCCATTTTGATGATGTCTCATGTGAGGATTGCGACTCGATCGCAAGATTATGGTAGTAAGAATCCTGTTGATGGTAAGGAAGCAGAATCTTCTCATTCTAATCCATCAACCTCAGCTCCTGGTTCCGATCCACTACAGATCGAGAAACCTAACCCAGACTTAGTAATTAAACCGCCCACCAAGGGTGTACTTCGAAGGTCTGCTTTCAATCCACATGCGAGAGCGGCCCAGAATTACAACATTGTTGAGGACTTAGCTGTTTCACCCTCAGCAATGTCGGCGTTAGAAGTGCTGCAATCATGCCCAGCACAACGAAAATTGCTTTTGTCGGCTATAGGAGCTGTTGACGTTCAGGATCCGAATCTAATGATCTTCGATCTAGAAAATAGTACGCCGCGTCTCCCCCATCAAATGGCTTTCCAAATTCCAGTGATAGTCAAAAACAGGCCTATTCATAGGACTGTGATTGATGAGGGAGCTTCTACGTGTATTATGTCGATTCAATGTTGGAGATCCCTTGGTTCTCCTTCGTTGAACCAATCCCCCACCATCCTTAAGGCCTTTGATGGCCGTGGGTTCCGTCCGTTTGGTATTCTACAGGAATTGCCTATAGGGGTAGAAGGTAAAACCGTTAGTCTGGATGTGGAAGTGGTTGATGCCCCTCTAGACTACAACCTTCTTTTGGGTCGAAGTTGGTCATATGCTATGACATCGGTCGTTTCATCGGTCTTCAGAGTAATTAAGTTTCCACACAACGGTAAGATCGTGACTATTGATCAGCTGACATACTTTTCATCCGACCCAGCCTCTTCAGAAAGTATCCAGCATGTCGGTAAGACGACAATCCCTTATAGGGACGTTGGTGTAGGTTTAGTTAAGGATTCCGGTTTACTGGGAACTTTTCCTCTCCCTCCACTCAGCGTAGATCCTTCGTTTGCAACAATTCATATGATTACATCAGAAAACATTATTTATGATGATCCTTGGTTCGTCCCATCTGACTCTGAGATAGACTCACTCGGTAATGCTATGCCCTTGAGTCCATATGAAATTGCTTATGAAGCTCTCATGTCTTTTACCGACTTTCATTCAACCGAGGTCGACCAAATGAATGTGGTCAGTGAAGAGTCACTTTTCACCTCACCTTTAGAACGAATAGCGTTTCCCGAAGTCGTGTCATCTGACAAACAACTTCGCGAAATCCTAAGTGTAGACGATCTACCATGGGAGGATCTCCATCACAGATCTTCATTTTTACCTAAGGATGATGCATTTGAAAATGATTTTTCATCTATCTTTACCGCTGAATATGTCAAAGACGCTCAGGATCCAACGAAACATTCTGATTCAGAGTTGAATTTAGGGAATATTTCTCGTACTATTCCCGTTGATATTTCAGTGAAGCCCAGAATTGAGGAGAACATTCATATAGGTGCCGCATGTACTGAAGAAGAAATCCAAATTTACAAGGCCCTATTCCAAGAATTACGCGATGTGTTTGCCTGGTCTTACGAGGAAATGCCGGGAATCGATCCTGCCATTGTTGTTCATGAAATAAAGACCTACCCGGATGCTAAACCCGTCCGGCAACGGTTGCGTCAAATTCACCCTCGAAAAGCAGCTGCGATTAAAGCAGAAGTCGAAAAGCTGTTGAAAGCAGGTTTCATTTATCCGATCCCGTTAACGGATTGGGTATCGAATATTGTTCCGGTCAACAAGAAACAAGGAACAATAAGAATCTGTATCGACTATAGGGATATCAATCGAGCTTGTCCAAAAGACAACTATCCTACGCCTTATATCGATCAAATTATTGATGATTGTGCCGGAAGTGAAATGTTTTCCTTTATGGATGGTTTTTCGGGCTATAATCAAATCAATATTCTACCTGCCGATCAACCAAAAACGGCATTCATTTGTCCATGGGGGACATTTGCTTATTGCAAATTACCTTTTGGGCTTAAGAATGCCGGGGCCACTTTTCAACGGGCGATGTCTTATGCATTTCATGACATCAAGCACATTGTGCAACCGTATCTCGATGATTTGCCTGCTCATTCTTTACATCGAGCTGATCACCTTGTCCACCTACGAGCAATCTTTATGAGGTGTAGGCATTATCGAATTCGGTTGAATCCCCACAAGTGTGTTTTCTGTATAGAAACAGGTCGATTGCTGGGATTTGTTGTTTCAAAAGCCGACATTCGCGTCGATCCCTCGAAAGTCGAGGCTATCATCAAATTGCCTCCTCCTTCGAGTTTGCGCCAACTCCAAAGTTTGCAAGGGAAAGCGAACTTTTTACGCCGATTCATCCCAAACTACGCCGAGGTCACTAAAGGTTTTACACGGTTGTTGAAACAGAACGTTCAATTCTTTTGGGACGAGATTGCCCAACAATCTTTTGATGCACTTAAACACGCGTTGACCCATGCACCGTTGTTGCATCCTCCCAACTACAACCAGGACTACTTCTTATACCTCGCAGCTTCGCATTCCACCATTGGAATGGTGTTAGTTCAAGAAGATGAATTCGGAGCGGAACATGTGATATATTATCTCAGTAGGACCTTAAATCCCACTGAGTTAAAATATTCGCATGTGGAGAAATTGGCCCTGGCAGCCGTTCAAGCTGTCCAGCGTTTTCGTCACTACATTCTTCTCCGTAAAACTACAGTTATTTCGGATTGCAACCCTATGATTTACATTTTGACAAAACAATTTCTAGGGGGCAAGTACTCTAAATGGATCGTTATCCTGCAAGAGTTCGACTTGGAGTTCAAGAAGTCCAAGTCTAAGAAATCCTTAGTTTTCGTGGAATTGATGTGTGATTTCCCGAGTGCTGACACAGAGACTGTGGCAGAAGAGTCCATTGCGGACGAATCTTTGTTTCTTATCAGTACTGTAGATCCGTGGTACGGGGATATAATCATCTATCTCCAAACCCAAACCTTTCGACCTGAAGCTTCCAAAGCGGAACGTCGAAAAATTCGGTTTCAATCCCAGCCATACAAAATTATTGGAGATACACTTTATCGTCGGGGGGCAGACTTAGTTTTTCGACGTTGTCTAACTCACGAAGAGGCTGAGAGAGTTTTGAATGATTGTCACTCTGGAGCATGTGGCGGTCATATGTCTGGGTATGCCACAGCTCAGAAGGTGTTGCGCGCTGGTTACTTCTGGCCATCTATGTTTAAAGATTGTATCATTGCAGTCCGGAAGTGCCACAACTGCCAAGTGTTTGATCGAAAGATGCGCGCACCACCTGCTCCTCTCCACCCTATAATTGCCATTGGTCCATTCGCCAAATGGGGTATCGACTTTATTACTTGTAACCCTCACTCGGCCGGGGGGCATGCGTATATCATCCTCGCGGTTGATTATTTCACTAAATGGGCCGAGGCGATGCCTACATTCGACGCAAGCGGCAAAACAGCTGCAGTTTTCATATTCAATCATATAATAACTAGGTTTGGTGTCCCACAAGCAATCATTACTGACCATGGGAGCCATTTTCGAAACACCATGATGACTGAACTTACAAGCCAGCTTGGTTTGCGCCATGACAGCTCTACTCCTTATTATCCGCAAGCCAACGGCTTGGTTGAGTCTATCAACAAAGTTCTAGTTATCATGATCCGACGAACCATTGGTATTCATCGGTCGAATTGGCACAACATGTTATTTTCGGCGCTATGGGCATACCGAACCTCAGTGAAAACCTCAACAGGGTTCACTCCTTTCCAGCTAGTTTATGGCTTGGAAGCAGTGTTACCCATTGAATGTGAAATCCCATCACTTCAAATGGCTGTCGAATTACTTCCAGCTACTTCCGAAGAGGAGAAACGTTTATTGTACTTAGCTAAATTAGATGAGACTTGACGTGACGCTGCATTGGCAATCGAGACTCACGCGAAGCAAATGAAAGCTCAGTATGATAGAAATGTGACCCCTCGAAGTTTTTCGGAGGGAGACCTAGTGCTTTTATATGATCAAGCTAACGATAAGCTAGGTGCTGGAAAATTCGTTCCTATGTGGCATGGACCCTATATTGTAAAGCGAAAGCTAGCAAAAGGGGCTTATGAGCTGGTAGATTTTGATGGGGACTCTTTGGGTAAACCCAGAAATGGACTTTACCTAAAGAGGTATTATGCTTAAATGAAGGGTATGGAGAATTTTTAGTTAGGTTAGGTTTTCTTTCTAGCTAGTATGATTGTTAGTTAGTCAGTGTGCTTAGCTTAGTGAGTGTGTTTTTCGTCGTTATTCTGGCTTATCTTGGTTTTACTCTTGATATTACAGATGTCGACGCCTCTCCAAACATACATTGGATTTGCTGATGGTGCTTGTCGTAGTACACAGAATATCTCTTCCGCAGCTTGGGTTATCTATTCGCCCTCTGACGAGTTAGTTTCTATGCATGGGGTAAGCCTCGGTCAAACAACGAACAACATTGCAGAATACAGTGCAGTGGTTGAATTATTATCCGAATCTATTTCATTTGGAATTCGACGTTTGATAGTGAGGTTAGATTCTGAACTTGTTGTATTACAGCTTAATAGAGTTTATGCCATTAGAAATCCTGTGTTATTAAGGTTGTTTTTGAGAGTGCGTCTCTTGGAACGTGAATTTGATTACATTGAATATCAGCATATTCCAAGGTCTTTAAATACATTAGCAGATGCAATTGCTTCTCGAATGTTAGAGAGACATTTACGATAATCATGCAAGTAAATTTAAAAACATTTCATCATACATGTTAAACAAGATAAGCCGGTAATAGTGATATATATAGATAGGAGTGTGTCAAAAAATATACATCGTCTTCGATCATAGGTTTAAAAACACCTTATGATCGGCAAAAATGATAGAGTACAAAAAGTCAAAATGTCACATGTGTCTACAAAGTGACTAGCCAATCACTGGTGGTGCTCCCTGTATGACACCACCGCACGGGCTACCTTACGCAAAAATCTCCTAAACGGTCCAGGGACTGCGACTACAAAGCGCTGAAACCTGATAGGAATGTCATCCATAGTAGTCTCAGGCATATCTGCCGTCAGACGCTCTAGATCATGCTCCAACTCAGCTAGTACTTCTGCAGCCGCGTCCTGTGGGGCCGGTACCGGTGCAGCTGGATGTCTCCTTTCAAAAGGCCGGAGGTTGGCTGGACGCTGTGGACCAACATCTGCATTTTGAAACTTTTTCTGTCAGTTTTGAGACGATATATATAAAAACAAAAAATACATAATTTGAAAACTTGTGAAAAATAAAGTACCTCTGTCATCCCATTGTTCTCCCTGTGGAAGAACCATGTCCGGATCATGTCGAAAATCTACTCCGGCGTACGGAAAGTCCTGGATCGAGAAAACCTGGTCCTCCAACCAGTGAAAGTAACTATCAGAAAATCGAACAACTGCCACGCCCTCGTCAGGATGCCGGGCCATCACCGCAACCCATCGTACCAGCTTTGGCTCCCGAGGACCCAAGATATCAACAGTGAGTTACTGAGGGATCAGCATCGGAACTCTCTCTAAGGCAAAGCTCACGACTAAAGGCCCATATCCAAAAGTTTTCAGTCGTCCGTTCTTTGCCTTAGTCAGTTGGCTCTTCATATTAGCCGACACAGCATCACACCAGTTGAAAATGGTGCCTTGGTAACAGTCAATTGCCATCCGCATTTGGGACCTAGAAGCAATGTGCAAAGCGGCCGCGCCGCAAATTCTGGTAACCGTGAAAGCAATAACTTTGAGTTCACGCAGAGAGATGTGTTTGATCTCCACGCCTTTCGAATGGTGTGCCCCAGGTGTGCACCACTCTTCCCGGAGACTAACAAGGGATTGGCCACCCGGCCTAGTCCCGGCTAGATTGAGTTGCTCGCCTCTGTTTGGCAAGCTAGTGAGAAAGTATACATCCGAGGGCTCTATCTCGAGCTGGTGCCCTCCTATGTAAAAGCATTGCTCTTGAACGTTCCATCTCTCAACCAGCCATTCTAAGAATCTTACCTGAGCCCTCATGCCCGGTATGGCCCAGTATTTGTATAACCCGCATGCTTTTAGGGCATCCAGGGAAGGTTGGTGTTCTATTGCAGCTTCATCAACCTCTTCGTGCTCTCTTTCTCTCCAATCCAACATGGTGAGTGCCCTACACACCAAGAAATGATGATTAGAATTAATTTGGGGAAATTTGAATGGTTATTTGTGAGGATTGGGGTTTCAATTTCCGCGTTCCACGGAGGACGCACCCCGCGTTTGTAACACAGGGCGTCGGGATGCAGCTGGCCTGAAGGTGGGCTGCGTCCCCCGACCATTTTCCTGTATAGGAAAAAGTTGGGGGACGCAGGTCACCCGAAGGGCACCTGCGTCCACCGAGGAGCGCATTTTGAAACCTAAACCCTCCCAAAAAACAAAACTAAAACCTAAAAAACAATTTTAATCGGATAGAAATGAAGAGTAGGATGTTGTAAAATACCTGGAAGAGACGGCGTTCGATTCTGACGGTCGGATTTTCCGCAGCGACCACGGGAAGTTTCTTGTCAAAAGCTCCTTTTTCAACCTCAACAGTCAAACGGTAAAAATGACATGGTAAAAAGTCTTTTTATAGGTTTTTTGGATGAATTTGTTCATTTTTCACCATGGAAAGATGTTTTTCGATGTATTTTTGCCTATCTTAAACAGGTATGAGTAATGTGTCGCTTTTGTGCAGGACAAAGGGACTTAGAGAGAAATTGTCATTTTTTCACAAACAAAATATCAGAGTCATCTTTTAAGCCCTTTTCTGACTCCTAAAATATGAAAAGATTGCCGAGCGTTTCTTTTACACTCGTTAAAACGGAATTAAAAGACGGTCCCCTTATAGCTCTTTTCTGACCGTAAAATCAAGAAAAGATTGCCGGGTTTTTGTCGTTTCAAACTCGATACGGAAATAAAACGACGTGTCCTTGATCCCTTTTTACTTTTCAGGTCAGTGGCACTAATTATGAAAGTACTCCTTGGTCGCAAGATCAAGCGGTTCCCCTAGGTATTATTTTATACTTTTTCGGGCTTGAGGGACACAAATCTACGAAAAAGTTCAATTTGGAGTCTTCTTAAGTTTTTCAGACTCTCTAAAATTGAAAAACACCGAGTTTCTCCTATACTGGGCTTGTTAAACATTTCACAGTAAAGGACCTGTTCAATTACAAACAGGAACGAACCACTCCTTCCTAGGGTTCGAATCAAAACTAGGTTGGACTCATCCGAAGGATGAGCTTATAATCAAGCACATGTTATCCTCCTCAAGCTTGTTAAAAATAAAGAGGTACTTGCCAGAAATGGTGGGGGAAAAGAGAGAAGAATGAACCTGTTTGTTACCTTTTGTCTCAGAAGAAACTTTATTACCACTCTTGAACACGACACTTTTCATTCACCTGGGTTGGGAAATCTTTTACCTCACAGTTGATCAAACCACTTTGAAAGTCTTTAACCGGGTTCCGGGGATTAACTTTGAGTTATTCGTCACCAAGCCATCTGTCGTGTCATTATGTGTTCAAGAGGTCTGCAAGCAAAACTTTCATCTGCAAAATACTTGCCATCCATTTGACCATCCCTGAGTCAGTCCTTACAGCAACATTTCTTCAACTTGAACAATGATTTCGTGTTGCGGGCTTGCCTGCAACGGGTCGCTTTCTATCGACATCAGCACATTATCTAGAGAGATGACTTAGAAATCGTCAGTACCTTGAAGTCTGCATGCATCAATGGCAGGTTTCTCGCCTTTGACGTCAGTTTACATCATTGACTTTCGATCGAAGGATTCCGTGAAATGTTCGACATCAACTCATTCATTCACATCTCATGGATTGTACTGGGTACTTTGAGAACCATTGACATTACTGGTGGTCTCTCTCACGCTTGTTAACAATTTACATCATTGACTGGTAATCAAGTGGTTTCTACCATGTTCGACATCAACTCATTTATTCGCATGGCTAGAATCGTACCAATTCGGGAAGTAGAGATGAAGACCCTGGATCTAGTTTCCACCATCCAGGCTGCGAGGAGTTTTGTATTCATTATCTAAGTAGACTAATCATAAACAGATGGCTGTGTCCATACTGTGTCTACAAAAGTCTATGATTGTGATGTACTGCAAAATCATTCCTGTATCAGAGTAGTTAGTCTGTTAGTTAAAGTTTTGATCTGAGTATGGGAATGCCTACCTCAGTGATGATATAATCTTATACATGTATTTTGTGTTGAAAATTGCAGGTTCTGACCAGGCTCTCCACGAGATAATCCTTGAAATGATAAAGCGCTTCACCCTTCCTAGATATTACAAACCCTAATCTATTCCAGGCTTCGCACTTTAGGGGGCAATCTGTTACACTAAAAAATGTCACCATGACTATTTACAGTTAGTATGGCTCAATCAACAGTCATGCTACCCTCTTAGGCAAGTCTTATGCCTCTGCTCTCCATGTCAAACTCCAAAAAGAGAGAAAGTCTTGTATAAATGTATTTATCTCTGGGGACGCAGGTTCTCTCAAACTTACCTGCGGGGACGCTTCCAATGTTCACAAAAGCTGCGTCCAAAGACGCTCTGTATGTAAAGGGACAGGTGCGTCCCCCTGTAAAAGTTAGAATGCGCAAGTTTCATCTTTAAAAAGTTACTTGTGGTCATTTCTAGAGCATTCTAGAAGGTTGTTCGACGTGTATTGGGCGCCTCCAGATGGTTCATGCACTCCTATCAAAGAGGAACTTATCCCATCAATAAGGGAGTGATCCCATCCAAAGAGGGGACTATCCCATTGATGGTGGACCTGATTAACCTCCTCTTGAGTACTATAAATACAGGCATTGGGCCAGAAGGAGGGGAGGTTGAAGCTATACATTTTCTAAGGGTAAATGCTGCAGGAATTAGGACTCCCATTTAGAAGCTTGTGAGGAGAGATTGCCATCTTTGCTTGTTCTATTTGGAAGTGGGTGAGCTTTGTCAAAGTAGAGGAAGACTCTTGTGGACCCTGGAAGGAGCTTGCACAACACCAAGGCTCAGGTTGTAATGGTTCCTTTTGATTACCTTTAATGCAAATTGGTCCATTCTTCTCAATAACTTGTTGTTTATGGGTTATTTCATGTACTCCTTGGTCTATATGTTGAATATGCTTTGTTTTATGTTATAATCAGGTGCTATTTAATTGTTTGACTGTTGGTGATTGCAGGTTTTGGAGAAAAGGAGGAGCTCATCTAGATCAACAAAGCTTAGACTTCTACAACAGCGTTTGGACAAAGGTAAGAACGAAACACTTGATTTCTCATATCATAATGCATGTTTAGAGAAGGATAGCTCCAGTTTGTTTTGTTTGTCATTAGAATGTCTTAGACTTCTAGGAAGGTCGGTTGTGTCCGCACTTTTGACTGATTCCGTGTGACACATCCAATGCATTAAAACCTGTATTCCTCATCTTATTAACTAGGATCAAAATGAGTCTCTAATGAGGGAAATCTCATTTTTAGAAGTGGAAGACATAGTTATGACAATGCTGATAAATAAAGCATCGGGCCCCAATGGATTTACCACGTATTTCTTCCAAGCTTGTTGGTTAGTCATAGGTTCTAAATTGCATTCTTTGGTTGAATAATATTTATGCTTTCAACCAATATGGTTGGGTCTGAATGCTACTTTTATTACCCAAATTCCTAAAGCAGGCAAAGCAGAGGATCCCAATGGGTTTCGCCCCTTAGCCTTATATAATGCCACTTATAATATTATTTCCTCTATGATTATAATTTTTCTTAAGCCTCCGATGAACAACATCATCTCCCCCAAAAAGACTCGTTTTGTAGAATTCCATCAAATTCTTGATGGTATTGTGATTTCTCATGAGGTTATTCATTCTCTTACGAAATCTAAAAGAGTTGGCATGCTTATTAAAATAGATCTTTTGAAAGCCTATGACAAACTTAGTGGGACTACTGCCTTCATGTTGTTTGTGATTTTGGATTTTCCCCTATGTGGATCTAATGGATTAATTCCCTCATTCTATCCCCCTTTTACTCTATTATCCTAAATGGTTCTCCCTCCATGACTTTCAACCCTTCTTGTGGCCTCTACTGCACTTTTGCATGAATGGAAACTTAGGAAGCTTGTTTGGAGTCCCATTAGATGTTTTATTAGCAAGCTCTTTCCTAAGATATACAAGATCGAAATACCTCCATTAATCTAGAATTGGACAAACTATGATGGGGGTGTCAAACCAAAGGAATATTCACATTGAAGGAATCCTACTCACTGATAGATGGCCATCAAACACTACCCCAAGTGCCTTTCTGGAGGAAAATATTGATTAACTGAATATGTCCCAAAGTTTCTCAATTTCTCTGGTTAGTAGGAAGGTGCAAGATCTTGACATGGGAAAACATACAAAAAAAAGGCTTCCAAGGCCCATAATTTTTTCATCTCTATAGATAGTGAGGGGAAACTATGGATAATATTTTAAATACATGACCATATTTTGAGGAAATATAGTCTAAGGTTAGTGCTATCTTCGGTCATTTAGATCGATCCCTGAAGAACTTGATAGAAATTGTGGGGAAGTGGCACCCTAGCCTATTTTCCAATCCCTTAGTGCATATAGTCGGGTTGTTAGCAGCTAGATTTTTTATGTGGGCCTTTTGGAAAGAGAGGAATCAATGGATATTTAAGAACCAAAAATAAATAGTAGACTAGGTGTGGAAAATTATCAAACAAAATAGCTGAGAAACCATTTTGGTAGAGATCTAGTCCCAAGATGACTGAGATATTCAACTTCAGGAAGAAGTTATTTTAAATAAATTATATCTTTCACTGTCCATGCTTGTGCCTTCCTCTCTCAAACCTAATACCCTTAGCCAATCATCTCCTACATAATACTCTCCTCGTCTTGAGGGATTTGTGAAACTCAAATTTGATGGGGTTTTGAAAGGGAACCCAATGCCAACTAGTTACAAAGATATATTTCTTGATCATGGCCACAATATATTATAGATTTATCCCACTGATTGTGGTACTACAAGAAACAACATTGCAGAGTTTCTAGCTTTAGAGAGAGGCCTATAGATAGCCATATTAATCAATTATTCTAAGCTTCAAATTCATGGTGACTGTCAATTGGTTTGTTGGAAATTTGAGGCTCTGGTACTACTTGTTGGAAGCAATGAACAATACTGAGAGAGGTGGGTGAATCAGTAATATTCTCTACAATCAACTTTTACCATTTGTTTCCTTTCTTTTCACAAACCCCGATTCATTTATTCATTAGTAGCATATTATACGAACATATCTAAATATGAAAAAGTAAACCACATGAACAGTTACAACATAAGTAAATAACCATGAAAAGCAACACAACAAAGCACAACCACACATAAGAACACTAGATGTAAGATGGAAATCCAAAGGGTAAAAACCACCATCGACAGATAGTCTTTGTCTTTGTCTTTCTATTAATCACCAAATATTTATTTTACATGTGCATTGGCCGCCACCAGTGTGCAAGTCACAACTTGCCAATCATGTGAGCCACTACTCTCTCTAGGCAACTACCCATATGAACTTTGTAGGGCACCACCTACTCGAAGCCACCACTCCCTTGACTTTGTAGGCCACTACCTTATGGAATCCACCACTCCCAATAAGTCTCGCCCAATCACCATTGGACTACTCGACCACCACTCCCAATTTATCAGGTCTCTAGCTAAATAATGTCACTATACCTTGTCACAACAAGCCACAATTTGCCTCAATGAAGGCCCAAACCTTCAAGCTCCTCTTGTGGACCTCACTTCATAATGTTTCACGTTTGATCCACAATCTCTACATACAAACACTTGTGAGCTACACTTCACCCATTTTCATACTGGACTCACAATAAGCAATATTATCATATAACTGAATGCAATCTACAACAAAACAACCAATCTTCCCTCAACTAACTCAATAACACACACAACAAACAATAATACAAACTCGCATAACCTCAATAGCATACAAACATCAACCTAACAATCTCACTCAACCATAGACATACTGATTACATAGCATATACTTTGATTCAAAATACTTCAAAAAATCATCACAATCCTCTCACATACAAGCTAGAACAATATACAAACTGGAAACCATACACGGTATAGTAGATATTGAAGAATATGTAACCCCTGCAATAAAAAACATGTCAACAATTTGAACTCTGATCCAATATCTACAAAAGAAACTTTAGCAATAATCTGATCTCCATATTAGTAGCAACGAAAATCAATGCAATTTGCAACACAAGTATGTTGGACATGTAGCTACACTACAATTCCATCATCCTCTGACATAAGCACCAAATTTGATCTCTGATCTGTACACTATCTCGTTAATATTATAGCTCACATTGTCTGTCTTTCTAAACCCTTCTATTGTGCACACTATATTTTTATCAATGATGGAAGATGCAATCAATACACAACACTAATCCTCATCATCCTTGACTTGATCATCTTCTAGAATTAATATTAACTCAAGTCGACTCTATCCACCAAATTCCATGTGCAAATACCCTAGAAAATTCCCCTGGAATTCATGGGAGTGCACACGAAATGCGGAAAATTCTACTCAAATGAAGTAATGCACCATGTACACTTAGGAAGTGAATTATAACATAGGTGACAAACATGCTACGATGATTTATAACACAGGTTTTCCACCTGTTACCTAAGTTACCCTATATTCTCAGGCCAAACCTTTTGCAAACTTTTCCAACACTTTCTAAACCTAACCATGTTCCTTTGTAAGCATCTCCCAAACATGTAGATCCCATGCAAAACTCAGGAACTCCTTGGTATCATGCAATAAACCTATGATCATCATGAGAACACCTCCAAACTTTTCGACATCAATGCTAGCACAATCGATCCTCAATTGAATCCTCAGGTAGACGTCCTAGGTTGAATGCCAAAAAAAATTATATCCACAACTAACTGATTAGGTAGACATCCTAGGTTGACATCGATGCTAACACCATGAGACAACATGTCCAACATTCTTCCCCCTTGGCATTGATGTCAACCTATAGCCACAACACCAAACTGATCTCAATGAACTCAGAATTATTGATCTCATTCTCTTATTGTGGTTGTCACTCTCCCCCTTTGACGTCAATGGCAAAGGGAAAACAAGTATGGCTGAACCACATGCTAATATCAACTGATATGTAGATTAAAATTGATTAGCTCCTCATTCCAACATGCCAACACCATGCCAACAAAGCATGCCTCTATGCCAACACCAACACCATGCCTATATGTCAATACCATATGTTTTCTTCTACTACTAGGATGAACAACTCCCCCTAAACATGGAACGGGGTTGAAAACATATTTACAAGCTATTGTACATGCTATTTCATGCTACCAATGCCTCATTGTCACATACAAGAGGTTTTCTCCTCATATACCAAAAGATATGTAGTGATTTCACAACTTCATAGGCATAATACATGGCTACTAGAATGATATATCATGGTTGTACAATTCCTCCAAAATGTCGATATATGGATGAAGAAAACTCTCATGAATACATTGTTCAATGCATCCTTAGACAAAATGACTCTCAATCAATAGCCCCAATGATGAAATAAGAAGGTACAGGGCTTCATAAGATGAGTATATGGATATATTAAGGATATATAACAACCCATACATGTCTTAAACAAGTTACATCCAATAGAAAATCCATGGTTGAACAACTCTTAAGACTCTCTCTCGTGTATGAGAAAGACTCATACAACTCTCTCCAATGCATAGACCACTCAACCAATGATTAAAATAATAGTGATTACAATGTTGATCTTGCACACATAAGTGAACACATGGCTGAAGCAATACTCACTACAAAGCATTCCAACACATACTCTCTCTTTATGCATAGTTGTTACATCAATGCACTAAAAGGTGCTTTACATGGCCAAAATTATATCGCCTCCTAATGCATGCCAATGTCAAATGTTGTTGAACTAATGTGCCAAATAAAATGCATGTACATGGTCCATTTCAGCCATAATATTAAGGAAAACATGTAGAAACATATGGCTAAAAGAATCACCTTCCTCCACACATGGTTGCATCAATGATCTTCTTTTATGCATGGTTGTACATGAACTTTTCAACCAATTGTCAAAGTAAAATATACATATGTATGGTTGAAAATGTACCCTTTCACTCATGAAAACATATGTAAATCTACTACAAATGAATGAGTGAAAGAAATAGGAGAAATGCCAAGTAATACATGCAAAAATCAAACCATGCATAACCCCCCCTGAGCTCATTATACCTTCAATAGGCAGGCGGATCCTGTGCACCTAAATGTGCATGAGGCTCATGAACATACCATGTTGTTTCTACTCATCTCCATCAACTCATCAAGATGGCATGCGCTCCCCCTAAGGCTATGAACCTCTCACAAAATTCTAAATTATTCTATGAATATGAAAAAGGTAACCATGGACTGTAGAGGGTGTATAAATTATGTGTAGATTTTAAACTGCTTATGAATATTTTATCAAAATCACAAGACACAAAACTACTCTACTACTCTGCAGACATTAATTCACAATTTAGAACAAAAGTTTTAGACATGCAATAAGAAATCACATACATGAAAATACTACTTTTCCCGGGGATAGAAAACTTCTAAAAAACCCAATGCCTACTTGCATTAATCTTATGAATAGAGATGTATTACAATTTCTTTTCTCAATTGTGCACAACTTACAAGTGCATAACCTATCTCTCTACTCACTAAGAAGCTTTAACGCAAACTTAGTCAAAATTTTCCTCTTCTTGATCCCCTATTTTCTTGCACAATTCGTAAGGAATTAGGCCCTTGTTAATTAGAAAATTTCCTCCAATTGACTGCAAAATTCCTCAATGTTGATCACATGATCTCATGCAACACCTGTACACTCAACTATTTTACAACTGTTGGTTAACTGCCTTGGAAACTCCACAACAACTAGGAAACTTGTATTATTTGCATGCATGAGATAATTATTAGTTGATTGATTAGTTAACTAGATGATCTCTGAGTTAGAATGACGTGCCACTACTTAACCGATCACCAACTACTTCTATTAACAGTTAGAACTAGTTTAACTAATTATAACTAAAATTAACTCAACCTAGGCTCCTAAAATATAGGAATCACTACATACAACTAAATTTCATGCCCCTAACCCTAATTAACTGAGCTAAAGGAGTGACAGATCCATGTCACCTTAGTTAACTTCTCCAAGTTTTCTATTGAAGTGAAATTTCGAAATTTCTCAATTTAATCAAGGACAAATCAAATTGAGAATTTCTTGCTACATTTTTCAACACTCCCTCTCAGCAAGAAAGGGATTATCAATGACCCTTATCCTACACCTATGGAATGTATTGCATGAAACATCTCTCAATATTGTTACTGATGATATAACATTTGCAACTGAGAAACATTCAAAAAACAAAATGAATCAACTGTGTATGCAATTTTCTACTAGGAAAACTATGTTTCTATTGACTCTGCTACTGAGCCTCCTGCTCTATTTTCAGTACTACTATGTACTCCTTAGTATTTTATTGACAATGATCCTCCTGCTACTAAATATTGTGGGCCACCGTAGCGAGGTAATGATCCATGAGGAGAATGCCTTAATGGACCCTGCCAAATTTCTACAACTCTTTGACTAAGGATCTACATCACTTCCCCTCACTCATAGAGGTATAATGCATGTGCTCCCTCTGCCCACTTGGCTCAATTTATCCCCCTACTATAGATCTCTACTTTAGTGGATGTCTCCACACTTTCTCCTCTCTACCTCTCCATTTGTGGTTGCTCCACAACTTCCACTAGTTCCTTCTGAGCCTACATGTTGAGAGGTCTAACATGCTCCCTCTCAACCACCATATCTCTAGTATCTACCTTTCTCCTCAAAGTTGTGCACACATATTCTACCTCAAGTGCATTAGGTTCTTGAATCGAACCTCGATCTGCTTCACCTGTCTCGTGGCTGTGTCTCAAAAATGCTTTCCTTTTGTTGAAGATCACATCATAACCACGGTCTTCCAAAACAGCAATAGAGATGAGATTTTACTTTAGGCTTGGAATGAAAATGAAATCCTTGAGTCGAAGAGAGAATCCTAACTCCCTCTAAACAGTGATTGTACCAATCTTGGTCACGTTGTACCTTCCTTCATCCCCAAACTCAATATTCATCTGGAGATATTTCTCCTCCAGGTCACTTAAAAACTCCCTACACCTAGTCATGTGGAACGAGGCACCAGATTCCAAGTACCAAACACCCCATCATGGTGTTGGCCATGCATGAAATAAGGGTGAATTCAATCTCGAACTGTGAAGCCAAAGCTTCACCTTCTTCTCCTACTACAGGCTCCTTCTTGCTATACCTTTTGTGTGGACACTTTGTATAATAATGGCTAAATTCATGACAACTGAAGCATTTTATTTTGGAAAAGTCTTTCTTCTTGCCCTCTTGGCTGGTTTTAGCCTCACCTTGGGGCTTCTTTCCTTGTCTTTCATTCCTTTACTGACTAGATAAAAGTCCCCTTCCTCTTCTTTGGATGAGGTTCCATCCATGGTATTTTGCCTTATTTCTTCTTGTACCAAACCAAACCATAATCATTCGCAATTTGGTAGTTTCTCCCTCCCGTTCACTGAACCTTAATAGCTATGCAAGCTCTTGGGAAGGCTTAGAAGGTGTTATCACAAAATCAGGTACTGAAGGCTGCCAATCAGCAAGATTCTGTGTAACTATTTCAAACCAGGCTTTAGACTAAGGCTTAGCCTCCTTAGTCAGAGAGGGCTCTCTCACAGACTATGAATATTGACTAATAACAAGGAAAGATGGCTAACTCTTAAAACACATGAAAAATATGGCCAGCACATCAAAGACGTGGCAACCTGTTCTATTTTGAGTAATCAGAATTCATTAATTATGCTTCTTTGGATTCGAATATTGTGAAGCACATCAAAGTCCGACAAATAGGGGCCTATGTTCCAGGGTAACAGAAAAGATGTGTCATTGAAGACAAACATGGAGCATTAAAAATTCATCACAGCCACCGCCAGAAAGAGAGCAGATGTCAAAGAATGAAGTTCATGATAATTAAAGCCATCAAAGCTACCGCTGTAGTAATCCACTTGGCAGAAAATGAATCTTATTTGTAATAAATGCTATGTCCAGCATGATGTAGAATTAGAATCTTATTTGTTTTAGGTTTCTAGAGCTATCAATTAGTAGTAAGTGGCTTTTATTAGTTAGTTTAAAGGTGAATAGGTGTCATTAGAAAAGGACTTCGAGTTCCCCTCAGATGAATGGGAGTCAGGTAGAAGAACTTTATAAATAGCTGAAACAGAAATAAACAAAAGGTTGGATGTTTTGATAAAAGACAAGACTATTTTGGTTTATGTATAGCAGATTTCAGTAATACAAATGACTGTTGTTTCTTCTCAGGATTCACAATAGATCTAATGGTTCAAATGTATGATGGTTTATTCTCTTTAGTGTTCTTTTACAGTTTTGTTACTGCATAATCACTCAGAACTCATGTGTCATGCTCTGACTTCCTGTATGCCTTGGCAAACTGTGTTTTATGTAAGTTATATTTGAACATTAGATGTAAAGTGCCCTGATTTCTATGAAAGGATAGTGTTTTTTGTTTGCTGAGATGTGTGAGACTCCATAAGCCCAATGGGAATCACTTTGATATTTGTCCAGCCAGCTTATTTTTCATGTGTTTTTCAAGAGTTAGCCATCTTTCCTTGTCATTAGTCAATATTCATAGTCTGTGAGAGAGCCCTCTCTGACTAAGGAGGCTAAGCCTTAGTCTAAAGCCTGGTTTGAAATAGTTACACAGAATCTTGCTCATTGGCAGCCTTCAGTACCTGATTTTGTGATAACAGAAGGGATAGGCTTACCAAGTCATGTTTTGCAACAGTAAGACCAACTCCACCAAGTTCATCACGACATTGTTTGAACCTGCTCAGATACTTTGGGATAGTGTCATTCTTCTGCATCTTTATATTTTGAAGTTTATCCTTGAGCACCAGCTTCTTGTGGTCTCTACTATTTTGGAACAAATCTATTAGTGCCAACCACATTGCATAAGGATTTTCTTTCCCATGGAGATTGGTGACAATGTGGTCCCATACTCCCTCCAATATCATTCTCCTCGCCTTGGCTACATCTTTCTTCCACTGGGCAAGGTTTTGGGCATCAGATTTCAGTGGTTTTACAACATTTGTCTTGATGTATTATAGGAATCCATTGTCATCCAATACTTCCTCCATGTGATCCTTCCATGAAACAAAATTATAGGTTCCTTCCAAGGCATACTCTAACCTTAGTCCATTTAAGGCCATATTCTTAGCTATGAAGAGATCTTGCTGCAATGAAATCCAAATTTGAACCTCCTGAGAAACAACTTCGAAATTCCTACTATAATGTGAATCCAACTGTGATACCATGTATAAATTATGGTGTATATTTTCGATTGCTTATGAAGCTTTAATCAAAATAACAAGACAGAAACCTAATCCACTGCTCTACAGACATTAATTCACAATTTAGAAAAAAAACTATGGACATGCAATAAGAAATTACACACATTCAGATAGCATTTTTCCTGGGGAAATCAAACTACTAAAAACCCCAATGCCTACTCACATTAATCTGATGAATATAGATTTATTACAATTGCTTTTCTCAATTGCGCATAACCAGCAAGTGCATAAACTATCTCTACTCATTGAGAAGCTATAACCTAGACTTAGTCAAATTTTTCCTTTGCTTGAGCCCCTATTTTATTGCATAATTCCTGATAAATTAGGCCTCTATTAATTAGGAAATTTCCTCCAATTGATTGTGCAAATCCTCACGGTTGATCAACTGACCTCATACAACACTTGTACACTCAACTAGTTTATGAATGTTGGTTAACTGGCTTGGAAACTCCACCACAACTGGAAAACTCATATTATTTGCATGAATGAGCTAATTATTAGATGATTATTTAGTTAACTAGATGATCTCTGAGTTAGAATTATGTCCCGCTACTTAACTGACCACCGACTAGTTTTGTTAACAATTAGAACTAATTTAAGTTATTACAACTGAAATTAACTCAACCTAGGCTCCTATAATTTATGAATCACTACATACAACTAAACTTGATGCCCCTAAATGGAATTAACTAAGCTAACTGAGTGACAAGAGCCATGTCACCTCAGTTAAATCCTCCAAGTTGTTTCTTAATGAGGAATTTCATATTTTCTCATTTAATGAAGGCAAAATCAAATTGAGAATTTCTTGCTACATTTTTCAATAGAGGGGGCTGATCTCTCTACTTCATGAGTTACTACTCTTTCTCCCTCCACATGGTCCTAGGCTACTTCTTTTCTTGGACATTCTCCTTTGAATTTCTACCAAACCTACTCTGAATTTGTTGTTGCTTTTGCCATTTTTTCCTTGAGGGACTAAACAACATGCAATCTCTTGCCATGTGGCCAAAGTTGTGACATGTATAACATTCTACATGGCTGAGATATGAAGCAAGGGGATCAAATCATCTACTAACCATGGTAGATATTTTCCTTCCATAAAACATATCTCTCCTCCATGGGCTAGATTTGTAATCAACTGCATTGTGACCAAACAAGTTACATGAGAAACAAAATCCATTAAATGCATAATTATACCTGAAGGTTGATCTCCTTTGTTGCCCATATTATTGTGAGCTTTGCTGACTAGATTTATACACTCTTCTCCTACAGTTTCCTGCAATATGTCCAAACTTGTAGTAGTTGTAACACTCTACCTTATCCAGCAAAGGGATAAAGGGGCTTTGATTCCTTTCAAATTTGACATATCTACCACAATCTTCTCTTGGAGTGAATGGTCTTCTAAATGTAGGTGATCCTTGAGGTCTTCTTATTGGCTATTGATGGATCTGCTACTTGATTACTCCTTTTCTACTCTTTTTGTTGCTATTTTTATCTTTAGGCCTTTTAGGTTCTTCATTATTGTTCTTATCTACATGTGAGCTATACTCTCCCTTTTTAAAACCAAGACCATATCTATTCAATGGAGATCTTTGGTTCTCTAGAAAATTGTCCAAGTATATGGTGCTCTTCTCCATCTTGAGTTTGCTCCTCAATGTAATAAATTTGGCTTCAAGATTTCCAACTTGGCCCTCCTTTTATTTCATCTAACTGACCATAACATCCTAAATCATTTTGGCTTCTTGAAGATGGATATTCAAGCTAAGAACCTCTTGTCTCAGCTCATTTTATTTTTAATCAAAAATCTACGTCAACCTATCATCCTTGCTACATGCAACTATTAGTATACTGACTTCAAGAGATAATTTTTCAGTAACATCTAGAGCTAATTCATATTCTGCTTGAAGTACCATTATTTTATCACAATCATCATCACCATCTATCTCAACAAGGCTATCATCAGATATGTCTAGATCATAACTCAAAATTAATTCATCTATGTTTATGCCTTCATATTTATTGCATGGAAGCACACTCGATTCTGCTGAAGCTTCATTTTTTTATTTGTAAGGTGCACCATTCCATTAAAGAAATTTTGAGGAATAAAATGGGCATCAAAACAAAAATGTATAACCAAGATCAACTTTATAAGAACCAATAGGATTAAAGATGATGATTTCAACCATGGGAGATGATTCACCATTTTTGAGTTAAAAAGTAAAAAGATTAAAAAAAAAACCTAAATTTTTAACTCATATTTTCAAATTCTCACTACAATTTTACTCAAATTTCGAGCAGGAACACTCGTTTGAAGTGGAATTTAATTCCTTATCCAAGGAGTACCCATGTTGCATACCTTCAATGGACCTTGCTATACGGAAAATGAGAAACACATGAAAAATGTGATTGCAATCACGTTTTTCATGTATTTCTCATTTTTCTTATAGCAGGGTCCAATGAAAGTATGCAACATGGATACTTCTTGGAAGAAGAATTAAATTCTGCATCCAACGATTTCTCCCACTTGAAATTTGAGTAAAACCATAGGGACATAAGTTGAAAATACAAGTCGAAAAAGTAGTTTTTCCTTTTTTCCCTCTAAAATTTGATGATGTAATCTAACATTGTTTTATTATTTCCACTATTATTTTACAATATTCCTTGGGAGGCCCATTTCAGACCTCAAGATTTCTCTAATGCATAGTAGGGGGCCTCATCTTCTCAAGCTACTATATTCTTTCTTTTGTGAGGCCTTCTTCTTTTTCATCTTCTTACTCTTCTTCTCAACCTCTCCAATGCTACGGCCATCACCTCCAAACAAGACATCTAGTCTATCCCAAATATCTTTAGCATATTTTAGACATGTTATATTCTCTAGATCTGTATTATGGATATTTTCATAAATTATACATCTTGCTAGAGCATCCTTTTGCATCACCTTTGTTGAACTAGAATTATCTCCACATCCTTGAAAAACAAGTTTCCAAATGTCAAATCCACAAGATAATAATAGATAGTTGACCTTTTCTTTCCATACCTTGAAATTTTCCATTATGAGCAGAGACACTCCTTGAGGATTCATCCTAAAAGAAAAAATCATTTTTTTTCCAACACTCCTCGGATCTACTCTCTAGTGATTAAGTTGCAACCAAGAGCCCCACTCTGATACCACTTGTTCAAAAGTTGAGGCTATGATACTACTTGTTAGAAGCAATGAAAAATACTACCGGGGTGGTGGTTGTGGGGGGGGGGGGGGGAATGAATCAGTATTATGCTCTATAATACATTTTTTACCAATTTTTTTCCTTTATTATCATAAACCCCAATTCTTTTATTCATTAGCAGTATAGTATATGAGTAGATCTAAATATGAACAAGTAAACCACATGAGTATCTACAACATTAGTAAATAACCTTGAACAACAACACAAAAAATCACAGCCACACATAAGAACAGTAGATGTAAGGTGGAAACCCAAATGCTAAAAACCACCATCGACAGATAGTCTTCGTCTTCGTCTTTCTATTGATCATCAAATATTCATTTTTCATATGCACTAGCCACCACCAGTGTGTAGGACACAACTTGCCAATCATGTGAGCTACTACTCAATCCAAGCCTACCTATTGGAATCCACCTCTCCCTCGACTTTGCATACCACTACCTGTTAGAATCAACCACTCCTAATCTACCTTTCCTAACCACCATTGGAATATCCATCCACCACTGGATGGAAATCACCACTCCCAAGTTCTCAAGACCCTACCTGAAAGATGTTGCTACACCCTATCATAGCAAGCTACTACATGCCTCAATGAAGGCCACAACCTTCAAGCTCCTCTTGTAGGCCTTGCTTCATAATGTTTCGTACTATATCCACGATATCTACATGCAAACACTTGTGAGCCACATTTCGTCCATTTTCATATTAGACTCAATATAAATAATTTGCTCATATGACTGAATGGAATCTGCCACACAACAACCAACCTACCCTCAAGTAACTCAGCATCACACCCAATAAACCATCATAAAAACTTTCATCACCTCAATAGCATACAAACATCAACCTAACAATCTCACTCACCCATAGACATACTAATTACATAGCATATACTCTTATTCAAATTGTTGCAGAAAATCATCACAATCCTCTCACATGGAAGCTATAACAATATAAAAATTGGAAGTCATACAAGATATAGTAGCTACTGAAGAATATGTAACCCATGCAATCACAAACATGTCAACAATCTGAACTTTGATCCAATATCTACAACAACAACTTCATTAAAACTTGGATCTCCATATCAGCAACAACTCGCATCAATTCAATCTACAACACAAGTATGTTAGACATGTAGCTACACTACAAATCCATCATCCTCTGACATAAGCTCTGAATCTAGTCTCTGATCTACACACTATCTTTTCAATATTGTAGCTCACATTCTCTCTCTATCTAACCCCTTCTATTGCACACTCTGAATTTTTATGAATGATGGAAGATGCAATCAATACACAACAATAATCCTCAACATCTTTGACTTGATCATCTTCTAGAATGAATATTAACTCAAGTCGACTCTATCCAACAAATGCCATGTGAAAATACCCAGGAAAATGCCACTGGAACTCACTAGAGTGCATACAAAATGCAAAATATTCCACTTAGAAGCATTAATGAACCCTAAACACTCGGGAAGTTCATTATAATGTAGTGACAATCTTGTGAGGGTGAATTATAACATAGGATGTCCTCCTATTACCTGAATTACCATGTATTCTCAAGCCAAAACTTTTGCAAACTACTCAAACACTTCCTAAACATGATCATATTCCTTTGTAAGCATCTCCCAAACATGTAGAGTCGTTGAAAACCTCAAGAATTCCTCAGTAGCATGTAATCAAACCTATGATTATCATGACAACACCTCTAAACTTGTTGACATAAATGCCAACATAATCGATCCTCAACTAACTCCTCAGGTAGACATCCTAGGTTGAATGCTAAGAACAATTTCCTCCATAGCTAACTCATTAGGAAAACATCCTAGGTTGACATGCTAAGTTGACCTCAATTCTAATACCATGAGACAACATGCCCAACATGGTTATAATGACTTCCAAAAAAGTAATTGATGTAGCTCTACTAGAAACGTTGTCCAAGAGTTGGAGGCTAGAACATCTCATCGCCTACATCTGAGTGCTACTTCTATCCATCAACTATGTTATTACTTTTCATTCTCAAAGAACAGGTAAAAGAACTACATAATTATTAGCCAATTTGAGATGATAGTAAATAGCAATATGTTTTGATGTGTTGGTTGTTCGCATGGGGTTCAGTCAAACTAGCATAACTAATTTCATTTTTTTTTGGATGATGAAAAAATTTCCCCAATGGGGGTGAGAAATGCAGAAGATAATGGTGTGTAACATCCCCTCCCCACATTTAATTGGTTTTACAAGCCCTCCAGGTAAATTTGAAGACAATTGAAACTATGAGATGACCTGACCTACTAGCTCTAGTTAAGGAAGTGGGGCCTACAAGAGAGACTTACTGACCACAGATTAACATCCTATAGGGCTTACAGGACGTTGAGGGGCCAAAGAACCACCCTAGGTAACCAAACCTTGAGATGGATTGTTTTTTCATAGACCTAGACTCCTAACTACATTCATAATCCTGCAAGGGTATGATTATAGGGCTCCAACCGCATGCATGGCATTGCTTCCATGTGATTATAGAGAAAATTTTCCATTTTAGAGGGTGCAGTCCTAAGATCTAAGCCAAAATTATAGGACAACCTCTAGACCAATGCCCAGAACTGTTTGTAAGTTCTAAGAATGATGAATGACATAATGACAATGACATTCATACAAAACCTGAGCAAGAACTTAACCTAACCAAGCCTAACCATGAAAGTCATTTCGTCAAACATATGGTGAACATGTAAGTTGTAGGTCATGAATGCATATCTAATCATAGGAGTCTTAAACTTATCTAAGAATCATCAAGAAGGTCTAATTCCATCTCATAATAGTTGCAATAGCACTTGTTAGCCCATGCATTTGATGAGGCTCATCAATAGGTATATCACAAGGGTCATAATGCCATAATCCAACTTTAGAATTATCTATTTCTCACATTTATTTACAATTTTTGTTATATTATGCTTAGTGAGGAGGATAAAATATGTGTTGCTATGTCATGTGGCCTAACATGGTTTAAATGCAGGAATTTGGAAAATTTTGAGATAATTTCAATGCAGGAGCTCGGAGTAGACAATAGGGAGAGATTCTAGGAGGTTTTCTACATCCTTAACTCCTTTAATCAACCAAGATTGCCTCTTTGTCTCTCATAAACTCGAAGTCATTTATAGCCAAACATCTCTATTTTCTAGGGAGTTGTTGGTAGCTACCCTTTTGTATAAATAAAAAATCCAAGGAACTCATTAGGATTTGAATTTCATTTGGAGCTAAGAAGCTATCAAGCTCAAGCACTTGTGATTGCTATTTTTGACTTATTATGTGATGTATTTGACATTTCTGTAAAGATAATGAGAAGTTCCTTATTGATCCATCATTGAGTTAGTTCATAGGGCTGAGGCTCTTGGGTTTGGGCCCAACCCTAGTGGCTTAGGTCCCTCTTGTGTATTGATATTATTATCTAGCTTAGAATGTTTATTAGTTTCTACATTTTAGTAGAATATAATTACTCAAAAAGCCTGGGATTGTGCCTCTATCTCATCTCTCTCATGGGAGCCTAACTAGAGGAATCCATATTCGCAACCCAAAAATGTTATGTGATGATTTATTTCTTATGATTTCTTAGAAAAATATATACATTATTTATCTTGTTTCTCATATGATTGTTGTAGCTTAGAAGTTAATTCATTGCATAGATTATAGGTTTTAGCATCAGTTAGATAGTTTCCAAATTCAACTCATCTTTTCCACCATTGATTATAATATTTTGCAAATGAGAAGAAGAATAGGTGCATGTGATGTTGTAGGATTGTTGACACTACATGAAAGGGACCTTTTCACCATCCCCATCTAGAACTTGTCCACTCTCTTTTCATGAATCCCAACCATTGTCTTCATCTATGTTTTTTGGTCACCATGAGAAACCCTCTTAGTCCAAAGTTGGCCTTCCTGAAGTGTTGAGCTTGGCTAGGGGTGTTGGTCACCTTCCATCCATCCACCACAACCTTCATCCATCTTTCCATCACTTTATCCCATCATCCTTACCCTCCAAACCCTCTCGGAAAACTTCCTATAGCATTTCAGGACTTCCTGTAGCAATATAAGAATCTTGTAGCATCTTCCTGTAGCATGCCTGTAACAGCCTATTTTTACCTTATTTTTACCTATAATGTTAGTGTAGCTTATTTTAGGAATATTTTTACCCCCCATCTTGGATTCCATGATTAGAGGTACCACCTAGGCCATCCCTTCCATTCCTTTTCCTTCACTGCAAGAGAAAATAACATTAGTTTCTTCATCACAAATTTGGCAAACAGGACATTACTTAATATGCAAGTGTGAATTAGATAAATGATGCATGAAATATTGAGCTGTGAGTTGGTGGAATAATCTTTTGTTTTCAAGTGAATTTAATAGCTATATGATTGGTTGCAATTAGTGTAGTTTCCTTTCTGTAGGTAGCATAACTCTTGTGGTTTTTTTCCATGAATTAATTTAGTAGCATTTACAAGTGGATATCTTTTACATGTTGGATTGGAAAAGAATTTACTTTTTCTACACTAGGGCTAGCTTTTGAATTGAACTTTCAGTAGTTAATTCCCCCTAATTCAGTAGAATAATGGTCGTGGAACTCTAATGATCAAATGACATAGTTGAGGGTGGCATGAGTAGAATTCCATCTACTATGTATACACCAATGTCACCTCGAAGTTTGTAGGAACCCCGAGTTGATAAATAGATTTGAGGAGCCTCTAGGAGTTGTAGCACTCTTGAGGAAATACTAGGGCTCACCACTTTTTGGTGTCGTTGTCAGGAAGGTGTCTAGGTAGATGTTATTTCTACTTAAGCATGTATTTATGTTTTGCATTCACTTTTGAAAAAAATCACATAAAAGAAAGAAAAAAATGTTTCATGCCTCGTAGGAATAGAGATACTCAAGGAAAATTCTTACCAAACACCCCCACACCATAAAACAATCAACCTTCACTCTTCTTCGATGACTTTCAACTTCCCTCTCTGACTACATGGGATGTTACATAAAATATTGTCACCATGACTTTCTGTAATCAGTGTGGGTCTATCATCACTCATACTGACCTCCTATGCAAGTCTCAAACCTCAACTCTTCATGTCAAGCTTTAAAAATGAGAGAAAGTCCTTAAAAATCAATAAAACTCTGGTTTCGCACTTTCTCTTACTATTACCTGCGGTCCCGCACCCCTTGGTCATGTTACCTGCGGACCTGCCCGCTCTGTCTCTAAAGGAGTGGGTGCAGACCCCTGTGAAAGTCAAAAAGGCGCAAGTTTATTCTTAAAAACTCACTTTGGGTTAATTCTAGACGCTTCTAGAAGGAATCTTGACGTGGTTGGTTCGCTCCTAGGTGGTTAATGCATCCCATAGCTAAAGGAGCTAACCCCTTGATGAGAGGAGCTTATCCCTTTGAAGGAGGACTTATCCCTTTGAAGGTGGACCTAATAACTTCCCTCCTCTGCTCTATAAATTGAGGCATTGGGTTGGTTGTTAGGGAGGTTAGAAGCTGAACATTTTTTAGGGTAAATGCTGTTGGAATTGAGACTTCCTAGTTAAGCTTGAGAGGAGAGATTAGATACCTTTTGGCTTCATTGGGAAGAGAGTGAAACTTGTCAAAGTAGAGGAGATTCTTCTTGGACCCTGGGAGGAGCTTGTACAGCATCAAGGCACCAAGGTTGTAAAGTTCTTCTTTGATTAAAGTTAATACAATCAAATTCATTTTTCTCAATAAATTGTCTTATATGGTTTGTTTCATGAATTCCTTGATCATCATGATAAATATGCTCTATTATATTGGTTTTTCAGGTGCTATTTAATGTGTGTGCTTGTTTGTGTTTGCAAATTCTTTACAAGGGAGTTCATTTGGATCAACAGAGCGTGGCTTCCACAAACTTGCATTAGACCCGAGGTAGGCCTAAAAACACCTGTTTGCCTTTATTTATAAATTGCATATTTAGAGAAAGATAGAATTTGTTTGGTTTGCTTGTCGCTAGATATCATTAGATACTAGGGAGGTCGGTCTTGTCCGCAAGAACGACTTATCCAGCCGACAAAATGGCGACTCCGCTGGGGACTGGTTTTGGTTTTTAATTTGTCTTTGCTTTGACTTGAGAAACTTGAGTTTTGGTTTCTGATTTTTGCTTGATGTGTGTGGGATTGGGTACTTGTTAGATCCTAGTTTGATTTTTATTTTTTGGATTTTTGGAAGAGGACTGCACCTTCTGCGTTAGGTGCAGTGCGGACCTATCTGCACTATTACAGTATAACACAGAGCGGTACCGCACCATTTTCTATTGGGAGCCTACGGACCCTGTCAAAAATTTGAAAAACCTAAGAACTTTCCGCCCAGTTAGGTTTAATTTTTGTCTATAGCTATTAGTTTATGCCCAGATCTGCACGTGTCTTGTCAAAAGTTCCTTGTGAGTTAAGTTCCATTGGCATTCTTGTTTTAAGCTTTTATCAATTGGGTGTTTTGAGTCTATTTTTTGAGAAATTCTTAATTTGATTTCCTTTGGTCATTACTTGGAGGTTTGTCTTAGTCTTTACACAATTTTGCATCTTTTTGCTTTTGTTTTTGCAAAAAAAATTTCCCCCTCATTCGCCGAGGGGGCATAATTGTGTATGAGTGTTAATCGCCTTTGAGTGTTTTTATTTTTTGATCTTTGGAACTCTCACCCAATTTTCTCGACTTGCACTTGATTGGTTCTTAGATTACATTAGAATCATCTTGTGTTTGAGAATTCTCTTGCATATATCACATTTGCATAATTAGAATTCTCATTTTCAGAATATGAATGAAAAATGTGCATAGATTACATTTGCATACTTTTCAAGTGAATTGTGCATAGATTACAATTGCATAGTTTACATTCTGAAAAATCAATCGTAGATTTAGATCAACTTTCTTTGATTTGAGTTTACATATTTTTATGCTTGTTTTAACACACAAAAATAAAAATAAAAACTGTTTTGGAATTGGTTTTCATTAGTTTTTCTTGATGAAATTAGTGCATTAGAGAATTTGTTATATTTTCTCTTAGTGATCATTTTTTGCATTGTTGGAAGTGAATGGAAACTCTCTCCTTACTTTAGTTAGGATTCATCAAATTGAAAAGATTACATTATCATATTCGATTGCATTCAATTTTGGGTCGGGTCATAACACCATTGATTTCATATCCATTTACCCTTTTGAGTAATAACAGCCTAAATAACACAGCGCTTAATTAAAATTCATCTAGTAATTTTTACATTTTTAGGGCTCTTTCCAACAATTTAGCTTAGGCTAGTGTCTTGGAATAGGTTTTAGTTAACTCTCCAAGACAGTAAAACAAACAAGTAGCTATATCTTGCGATAGGAGATAAATTCCAATTGTTACATCTATGCTTTGGAAATCTCCTCTTAAAGGAGTCAAGCACGAGGTCATATCCGAACCAGTGGGGTAATCAATCCTTCCTCATTGGGAACAATAGCAGATATACACGTATTAAAAACGGTAAACCTCGAATTAACCATTGTCGAGGAGCCTGGGGTCACTTGTTGGTAAACCTTGGATTATGTCAAGGAGCCTTCAAGGGGATTGAGCTTTGCTACTCTACCCTTGCGTGTGTAACGGATCACAGACTGTTCCCCCAGGTATATTTGTTTCTGTTGGTAACCATAGTGACCATAATCTATAGGATTCTTTCCTAAGGTGACGGTGGCGGGAAGATCCCACTGTACCTGGAGCAGACGTCTACTAGACTCACTTGGATTTTCTGGGGGGTTGTCTTCACTCGAGACGATTTAGTGGAGAAACTTGTGCCAGTCTATTCATTAAGCAGGTTGTCGGGGTAACTGTTCCAACCGCCATTTCTGTATTGAATTTTGTGACATTGAATTTCACACCAACTAGTGTTTTCGATATGGAAAGTCACTGTTTGTGTGTGGTTTGACTCCTAGATTTGATAGCGCATGTTAATTTGTTTGTTTTTACTTTTAGAGACCATAGGTGTGAATTGTGAATTTTAATTGTTAGGTGTGAATTGTGAATTGTTAATTTTAGTTTTAAATTGTTAATAAAATTCACTGAAGTTGAATATAATGGCAAATGTTCCAGAATTTACCAACCAAGGAACCCCTCTTAACGAGAATCCTAGTACTTTTCCTTACTTTGGAAATGTTGGTCCTCCTTATATGGCTACTTTGTCATTACCTGGATTTACAATAGGTTTACTGATATGGTTATTTTCAACTTCTTTGGCCCCAAATACTCCAATTGTTCCACCTCAACCGAATGCTTCACCTCAACAGAGTTCACCATCTCAGCATCACCAACCTTCTGTTGACCCTTTACCTTCTTCGCCTAACTTTTCTTCCTCCATTTCTTCCTCTTCGCTTGGTAAAAGCCTTGACGCTAGTAACCAGGTGGCTAAGAAGAAGAAGAAAGGGAAGAAGAAGAAGAAGAAGAAGAAGCAAGATAAGAAAGAAGTCAACCAACCAACCACGACTGTAAGTGTTAGTTGTGTTGAGGAAAACTCCGACATGCATCGTTAACCCAAATACCCTTGCAGGCTTTGTAAGGGTGACCACTTCCTTATCAATTGTCCTGGTATTCCAAAGGTCTTGGAAGTATGGTCAGAAAAATCTCATCAACTTTCCATTGATCCATCAACCAGTGATAGTTAGGTTCCTGGGAAAAAAGGTAAAGTTAGGTTTCCTTGTAATTTATGCAAAGGGAGTCATCAAACTCACATTTGCCCTCACGTGGATGAAGCCTCGAAATTGTTGGAAAAACTTACTGTTCCACAACAAGAATTTCCAACTAGTTACCGTAAAATTTCTCCCAACCTACCGTCAATTGACGGAGTGATTGATCTAATTTCAAGTACACTTGATCCCACTCTTCCATTGGAGAGTGAAACTCATATCACTCAGGTTGATGATCCATTAGTTGATCAAGTGGTCGATTCAATTTCACATTCAATCGATCCCACTCTCCCTTTAGAGAGTGAACTTTGTTGGCATTATGGCAGCAGGTTTGGAGCTATGGCACAGGTGTTGTCCTTGATGGCAACTCTCTTTGGTAACAGATCTCAGTGCAGGATTTCAAAATGAAGGAAAAGACATATACGCAGGTTCATCTAGACGAATACGCGTATACATGCAGGTTAGATGTTTCAAAGGCGCGTATGCGTATACACGCACTTTCATGCAAGGAAAAGTGCGTATATGTTGGAGAACTTACCTTTGGTCCATGGTAGTTAGTCCTTGGTATTTGAACCTATGGTTTTGGACCATGGTACCTCGTCAGACGTGTTGATCCCAAGTATTGGGTTCGTGGTATTGGTTTATTATGGTTTTGGACCATGGTATTGTGGAAGGCCTAAAACTATAAAAGAGGAAGGAGATCATGTGGCAAGGGATCATCTGAATTGTTATTGAATATCTGATAAAGTGCTAAATATCTGATAAAGTGCTAGATCTGGAATACTGGTAATTGGGTTATGGTGCAGATCTGGATCTAAATGAAGGAGGAACCTTAGTGCAAAGAGATGGATAAGTTCTATTGATGGATCATAATCCTTAAGCTTGAATGATAGTATCTTTGTATGATTTTGATCTGTTATATGTGGTGCTTGCTTGATCTATAAAACTGATAATCTGGGTTAAGTAGTGTTTGAATATCTGAAAGAGCGAATTATCCTTTATAGATCTGTACGCAGGTTCAGTAAAGTGAAGGCGCGTATACACGCTGTCTCAGTGAAGTAAAACAACGTATACGCAGGTTGTTCCAAACGCAGAAGCGTATGCACGCAGGTTTTAGGCTGTTAAAGTAGCGTATATATTTTGAGTTGTGATCTTGCTGCTTCTGTTTATTGTTGTAGTGTTCTGGGTTCAGATTTGGTGTGTGGTTACTGTTACTGTGATCTGGGTACAGTCGTCAGAGAAGTGTTTATTTTGATTCAGTTTTGATTGGTGAAAATGTGATTGGTTGATGCAGAAATTCTTGATGTTTGATTGATGCTATTTTTGGATCTAGTCTGAAAATTCATGAAATGTGGTCCCTGAAAGAAAGAGAAGGTTATAGCCTTCTGTAGGCCAGCACCTACGTACTAGTATCTTGGCTAGTGCAAGAGCTGAGGGGGTTGTAGCTCCCTTCCAGGAGAAGCTGGACAACGAGAGAGGGTTGTAGCTCTCTGCAGGTTGCAGCCTGCGTACTGGTAAAGGACTGTACCAGTACAATTGTAAAAAGAAGTTTCTAATTAAAGAAAAGATAGAGACGAATTGCAGCAGGTTGTTTTCACCCACATTAGGTTTCCACCTTATATCTTGTGTTCTTGTGTGCGATTGTCTTTCTGCTCTATTTTACTATTTCTGGTTACTGGTTATCAAACACAGATTAATAATCATCATGAGAAAGATAAAGTCATTTAAAAGTTTGCATTGTATACGCGGGTTTCCTTCTGCATAGTTGCGTATATACGCGAATTTAATTAACTGAAGTAGCGTATATCATTTGATTTTGAGAAAGGAGTATTTGACTTGATAATACTGATTCAGCCCCCCCTCTCAGTATTATTTCCAACAATTGGTATCAGAGCAGGTCCTTCAGAAGAAGCTTGATCACTTGAAGGAAGATCTTTCATCATGAGCAACTACGAGAGGGAAGCATCAATCAGGCCACCGATTTTTGATGGGATGAACTTGGTATATTGGAAGGTAAGAGTTACTGCCTATCTTCAATCTCTTGGTACAGAAGTCTGGGATATCATAGAATCAGGGTATACTTTTCCATCAGCAACTCCTACAGATCCCGCTGAGAAGAAGAAATATGAAACAAATGCAAAGGCGGTCAATACTCTATTAGGATGCCTATCTCAATTAGAATTTGTCAAGGTAATGCAGTTTAAATCCTCAAAAGAGATATGGGACAAGATTGTTCTGAGCTATGAAGGAGATGATCAGGTAAAACGAGCAAACTTCAAACCCTCAGGATTCAGTATGAAAATCTCAGGATGTATAATGATGAAAGTGTGGCTAACTATTTTCTTCGTGTAGATGAGATTGTTAATTGTATGAAAAATTTGGGTGAAGAAATAAAAGAGGCTGTTGTGGTTGAAAAGGTTCTAAGATCTTTGTCCCCTAGGTTTGAATCTAAAGTTTCTGCAATAGAAGAAAAAGAGAATCTACAAAACCTTAAAATGTCACAGCTGCACGAAATTCTAACTGCTTATGAAATGAGGAAAGGAGGTCCATCAGACAAGAGAGAAGCTGCCTTCAAGGCTTCAGGCAAAGGAGAGTACTATGAGTCAGGACACGTGTCAGAAGAAGAAGAAGAATCAAATTTTGTCAGAAATCTTCAACGGGGTACTGGACGGTTCCGAGGTAAGTTACCTTTCAAATGCTTTGCTTGTGGAAGAGTTGGTCACTATGCTGCCAAATGTCCTCATAAGGATAAGGTTGACAAAGGAAAGGAACCTGTTAGATGGAACAAGAAATAGAATGCAACTAAGAAAAGTTACTACACTCATGAAGACAGTGATGGTCTATCAAATAGTGGCGAAGATGAACGAGGTACTGATTATAAACTTTTAATGGCTTTCGAAGATGATGATAACATGGATGCTATAGATGTAGATGGTTTTTATGAAGAGATTTCTAGACTCAAAACATGTTTAGAAGAAAAGAATATGATCATTGATACTCTGCAATTCCAACTTGATGAAAAATAAAAATTTCTTGAGAAGTTAGAATGTGAAATTGTTGGCCTTAGAAAAGAAATTGAGAAAACAAAGGCTCTTAATCTTAAATTTGTTAAAGGATCTGAAACTTTGGATGAGATTATCAATGTACAACGTTCTCCGCTAATCAAGACAGGTCTGGGGTATAATGGAGAAGCATCTCAAGCATCCACCTGAAAGAGTTATCTTGATGCAACAAGGAGGAATGAGCAAAAGCCCAATGGAGATCACCAGGTAAAATAGGGACGAATTACATCAAGAATAAACAAAGACCACCAGGTAAATTAGGGGTAATTCATCTTATGGGTGAACAAAAGCTACAACCAGCCACAGGTAAAAACTTCTCAATTTTCTTCAAGAATGGATGACAATCAAACTACAATCATTTGGCTGGTAGATTTGGTAATCACAGAAGTTTCTTCAATGGCCAATGTTTCTCTTGCCATAACTTTGGTCACAAAGCAGCTCAATGTGTTGCCTATAAGACAATCATGACTAGAGAAGCTCAAAAACAAAGAAGTATGACTGGAATCACAAAAAGGACTTATAACAACTTTTCCGTCCTTGAAAATGAAATTGAATGTTCTATTTGTAATAACTTCGGTCATGAAGATTATGAATGCAGGATCAGGATTTGGAAGACAATTCAGAAGGAACAAACCTCAAGTGCCAGAACATGGAGAATAAAGGAACTGCAACCAGAAAGATGTGGGATAGCCTTTTATGCAGAAGGACAGAAAAATATATGGTACATTGACAGTGGATGTTCGAAGCATATGACAGGTGATTAAGAAAAACTTGAATCATATACTGCTTTAGAAAAGGGAAAGAAAGTTTCTTTTGGAAATGATACTCCTGCAGCCATAAAAGGAAAAGGCACTACTCAATTGAAAGAAAAGGTCAAAGCTGGAAATGTTTTGTATGTTGATGGCTTGAAGCATAATCTACTGAGTGTCAGTCAGATGTGTGATCAAGGAACCGAGGTAATATTTCGATCAAATGGATGTAGTGTTCGTGATCTTGATACAGGAAAAACAGTGATCAAAGGCAAAAGAACTCCAAATAATCTATACATATTTGAAGAAGGACAACAACAATGCTATTTGAGCAAGGATTATGAACACTGGTTATGGCACCAAAGGTTGGGGCATCTAAGCTTTTCACAATAAGGAAAGCATGCAAATACCAGGCAGTTCGTGGTCTTCCAGATATAAAAATTTCAGACAACACCATATGCAAATCATGTCAGTTTGGTAAGCAAACCAGAACTAACTTCCCTGAGAAGGAAGGATCACCTAGCAGGCCTCTTGAACTAGTCCATACAGATGTATGTGGTCCATTTAGGACAAGGTCACCTCGAGGGGAAGAATATTTTATATTATTCATTGACAACTTCTCCATGATGGTTTGGTTAGGACTTATGAAGCACAAAGACGAAGCATTCGAAAAATTCAAATCCTTCAAAGCCTTGGCCGAAAACGAATCAGTACACAAAATTAAGTGCCTCAGATCTGACAGAGGTGGGGAGTTTACCTCAAACGATTTTTTCGATTTCTGTGAAGAACATGGAATAAGAAGGGAATTCTCTACAGCTAGGACTCCTCAGCAAAATGGAGTGGTGGAAAGGATGAACAGAACGGTCCAACAAATGGCTCGTGCTATGCTTGATGAGTCTGGAACTCCCGCCACCTTCTGGGGTGAAGTTGCATTTGCTGCAGTTGTTATTCTCAACAAAACAAATGTCCGAGTGAACAACACTCAAACTCCTCATGAGCTCTGGTATGGTGAGACTCCTTCAGTAAAGCATTTCAAAATTTTTGGAAGCAAATGCTATATTAAGAATAATGATGAACAGCTTGGCAAACTTGAACCTAGAGTAGATGAAGGCATTCTCCTTGGTTATTCTCCCCACAGCAAAGCAAATAAGTGTTATAATAAAAGGCTTGGAAGAATTGTTGACAGCATTGATGTAGTGGTTGATGAAAAAAGATACATTCCTAGGCAAGTAAATTATGAAAATATCGAAGAGGATGAAGACTACTCTCCAAATCAGACGAATGATGAAGAAAAACCTAAAGAGGCACTAGAGGAATAGATAAGGATAGAAGAGAAGACTCCATCCAGGTACGTTGAGGAGAATCATCCAGAATCTCAGATTTTGGGGTAGAAAGAGGCAGGTGTACAAACAAGAAGAACAATTGCAGAAGCCTCAAGCTATTTGGCATTGCTCTCCTCCACTGAACCACAAAATGTAAGAGAGGCATGCAAAGATGAATGCTGGGTCAAGGCAATGGATGAAGAACTTGAGAAGATAAAAAAGAACAACACTTGTGAGTTGGTTCCTGGACCAAAAGATAAGAATGTCATAGGAACAAAATGGATCTTCAAAAATTAGTTGAATGAAAATGGGGAAGTAATTAGAAACAAGGCCAGACTTGTTTGTAAAGGGTATGCTCAAAAAGAAGGAATAGACTTTGAAGAAACTTTTGCTCCCGTTGCTAGACTTGAGGCCATCCGAATGTTCCTTGCTCTCTCAAGCTTTCAGAAGTTCAAAGTATTTCAAATGGACGTGAAATCAGCCTTTCTGAATGGAGACTTAGAAGAAGAAGTGTACATTGAGCAACCAGATGGTTTCATCCTTGGGAATGATCCAAATCTTGTAGCAGACTAAAAAAGGCTCTCTATGGTCTTAAACAGGCTCCAAGGGCTTGGTACTATCGTTTGGACAAATATCTTCATCTACAAGGTTTTTCAAAGGGATCAGTAGATAGCAATCTTTATATAAAAATTGAAAATGACAAATTGCTAATACTTGTTGTGTATGTAGATGATATTATCTTTGGCAGCAATGAAGAAGCTATGAGTCAAAGCTTTGCCTTGGAGATGCAGAAAGAATTCGAAATGTCCTTGCTTGGAGAACTGACATACTTTCTTGGATTGCAAATCCAACAAAATGAAGGTGGTATCTTCGTGTCTCAAACCAAGTACCTCAAGCAGATTCTGAAGAAGTATGGCATGGAAGATTCAAAACCAGTATGTACCCCTATGGTTACAGGATGCAGTCTCAGTGCAAATGATGAATCAACAGTAGTGCATCAACCAACCTAAAGATCCATGATTGGAAGTCTACTTTATTTGACAGGTACCCGACCAGACATCATGCATGCAGTGGGAATAGTTGGAAGATTTCAGGAAAATCCAAAGGAAACTCATCTTCAGGCAGTGAAGAGAATTTTCAAGTACCTTCAAGGAACTCAAAACTATGGCTTATGGTATCCTAGAGATACAGATCTCACACTTCATGCTTATACAGATGCAGATTGGGCCAGAAGCGTGGATGACAGGAAGAGCACAAGTGGTGGTGCATTCTTTATGGGTTCCAGATTAGTATCTTGGTTCAGCAAGAAACAGAGTTCGATTGCTTTATCTACAGCTGAAGCGGAATATGTGGCTGTTGCATCTTGCTGCACTCAACTTCTTTGGATGATGCAAACCTTGCAGACTTTCAAATCACTTGTACACCACCTATCTCCATCTTATGTGATAATACAAGTGCAATCAGCATTTCAAAGAACCCAGTCATGCATTCAAATACCAAGCACATACCGATCAAGTATCACTTTCTCTGGGAACAAGTGTTGGAAAAAAAGGTCAAATTGGAGTATGTTCCTTCTAAGGAACAAGTTGCTGATATTCTCACCAAACCACTGCCCTGGGAGACATTTGAATACCTCAGACAGAAGCTGGGAGTAGTTGATGCATCATCTTGCTGTTAAATCTTGTTTGTTTCAGAGAAAAATGGGTGTACGCGAGCTTACTAAGGAGGATCTGCATACATACGCAGGTTTGTGCAGAGACAGTTGCGTATATGGAGGTTTGATGGATATCAGTAGGGATAGGCTCTGGTTGAACATATTCTGATATGGGTCTGACAGAGACCATCCGACACAAGTTCAGGGGGAGCAGATAATCTTCTAATAATGCATTGTTTGCATTATCTTAAAAGCTTTTGGTTCTAGTTCACAGCTGTTGTGTGGTTTCAGGTGGAACAGAGGCAGAAGGAGAACAGAAGGAAATCTTGGTTGCTGATCTGAATGATGATGGAAAGATACTACTGCTATCAGTTATTGGTGACTTTCATAAGTCTTGTTCTAGATACTTCATCACTATGTCATGTATCTCTTTTGTGGTATCTCTTTTATGGTGTCAAGGTCATGTAACGGCCTATTTTGGTTTCCCCACTATGCCTGGGATGAACATGTAATGATCTTGGTTGTCATATGTAAATTTCTGATGCATCCCACTTGGTTGGGTGATGGATGTATTTATTGATCCTTTTGGTGATAGGAAGGTCTTTTATGATGCTTAAGTCATGGTTCTTCTTGAAGAACATCTTTTACAGATCTTGCCTACAGTCAGGGGGAGCATGGTCAGCACAGTAGGGCAGAAATTTCAGCATGTACTCAGGGGGAGCCCAACCCTTTGCCCTTGATGACAAAGGGGGAGAATGACTTTGAGGATTTTGGGTTGCCATCAAGTCCAAAGGGGGAGATTGTTGGCATTATGGCAGCAGGTTTGGAGCTATGGCACAGGTTTTGTCCTTGATGGAAACTCTCTTTGGTAACAGATCTCAGTGCAGGCTTTCAGAATGAAGGAAAAGACATATACGCAGGTTCATCTAGACGAATACATGTATACACGCGGGTTAGACGTTTCAAAGGTGCGTATGCATATACACGCACTTTCATGCAAGGAAAAGCGTGTATATGTTGGAGAACTTACCTTTGGTCTGTGGTAGTTAGTCCTTGGTATTTGAACCTATGGTTTTGGACCATGGTACCTCATCAGACGTGTTGATCCCAAGTATTGGGTCTGTGGTATTGGTTTATTATGGTTTTGGACCGTGGTATTGTGGAAGGCCTAAAACTATAAAAGAGGAAGGAGATCATGTGGCAAGGGATCATCTGAATTGTTATTGAATATCTGATAAAGTGCTAGATCTAGAATACTGGTAATTGGGTTATGGTGCAGATCTGGATATGAATGAAGGACGAACCTTAGCGCAAAGAGATGGATAAGTTCTATTGATGGATCATAATCCTTAAGCTTGAATGATAGTATCTTTGTATGATTTTGATCTGTTATATGTGGCACTTGCTTGATCTATAAAACTGATAATCTGGGTTAAGTAGTGTTTGAATATCTGAAAGAGCGAATTATCCTTTATAGATCTGTACACAGGTTCAGTAAAGCGAAGGCACATATACACGCTGTCTCAGTGAAGTAAAACAGCGTATACGCATGTTGTTCCATACGTAGAAGCGTATGCACGCAGGTTTCAGGCTATTAAAGTAGCGTATATATTTTGAGTTGTGATCTTGCTGCTTCTGTTTATTGCTGCAGTGTTCTGGGTTCATATTTGGTGTGTGGTTACTGTTACTGTGATCTGGGTATAGTCATTAGAGAAGTGTTTATTTTGATTCAGTTTTGATTGGTGAAAAGGTGATTGGTTGATGCAGAAATTCTTGATGTTTGATTGATGCTATTTTTGGATCCAGTCTGAAAATTCATGGAACGTGGTCCCTGAAAGAAAGAGAAGGTTGTAGCCTTCTGTAGGCCAGCACCTATGTACTAGTATCTTGGCTAGTGCAAGAACTGAGGAGGTTGTAGCTCCCTTCTAGGAGAAGTTGGAAAATGAGAGAGGGTTGTAGCTCTCGGCAGGTTGCAGCCTGCGTACTGGTAAAGGACTGCACCAGTACAATTGTAAAAAGAAGTTTCTAATTAAAGAAAAGATAGAGACGAATTGCAGCAGGTGGTTTTCACCCACATTGGGTTTCCACCTTATATCTTGTGTTCTTGTGTGCGATTGTCTTTCTGCTCTGTTTTATTGTTTCTAGTTAATGGTTATCAAACATAGATTAATAATCATCACCAGAAAGATAAAGTCATTTAAAAGTTTGCATTGTATACGCGGGTTTCCTTTTGCATAGTTGCGTATATACGTGGGTTTAATTAACTGAAGTAGCGTATATCATTTGATTTTGAGAAAGGAATATTTGACTGGATAATAATGATTCACCCCCCCTCTCAGTATTATTTCCAACAAATTTCATACCGCTTAGGTTCTTCTTGTTACATCAGATTCTTCTATGCCAGGGGGCATTTCACCTATTTCTACAGAACCCCCTCCAAGTACTGAGGTATTTTCCTTTGATTGGAATAAACTGACAAAACCTCGTCTTCCTTCCTCCATCCCTTTCCAAATCATTGTCAAGGTTGGTGGCAGGGACATACACCACACATAGGTAGATGAAGGTGCTTCTGTTAGTATTTTATCCTCAACTGCTTGGAAAGCTTTGGGTTCCCCTTAGCTTGTGCCTATTACGCAGAATCTGAAACCTTTTAACAGAATCATTAGTGAACCTTTAGGGATCCTTCCTAAGTTTTCTATTACCTTGGAAGGTAAAACTTTCTATATTGATCTTATGGTAGTTCGAGGTCCCTTGGATTTCAATTTACTCCTTGGGCGAGACTATGTTTATGCAATGAAAGCTGTCGTATCTACACTCTTTCGCGTGATGTCTTTCCCTCACAGTGGGAATATTGTGACTGTAGACCAGCTTTCGTTCCCTAGTCTTGTTTCAACTACCAATAATATGACACCCCTAAATGTTCCTGATTCTAAAGTGGTATCTACCTCGCCACGGGTTAATTATGTGGCAACTGGTCCCATGTTTTCAGTTACCGATGTAAGTGAGCCTCTCACTGTTTTCTCATCTTCCTTTGATTTAGATCCAGTAATTGACATGGAAAACTATATGGGATTACTTGAACACGATGTTCTTATCCCTTTTGAGTCCCTTAACATGTGTTCCTTCCAGAGAACTATTCTTCCTTCTGATGAAGACCTCTTGGAAGCCATGATCAAGGTGTTTCCATTGACATGTCTTTCTTCCAGTTGGAAGCCATGATCAGTGACTTGAGCATAGTTTCTTGTCTTGTGTCAAGCTCGTTAAAAAATAAATCAAGGATTTTAGAGCATAGTTCCTTGTCTTGTGTCAAGCTCGTTAACAAATGAATCAAGGATTTTAGAGCATAGTTCCTTGTCTTGTGTCAAGCTCGTTAAAAAATGAATCAAGGATTTTTGAGCATAGTTCCTTGTCTTGTGTCAAGCTCGTTAAAAAATGAATCAAGGATTTTAGAGCATAGTTCCTTGTCTTGTGTCAAGCTCGTTAACAAATTAATCAAGGATTTTAGAGCATAGTTCCTTGTCTTGTGTCAAGCTCGTTAAAAAATGAATCAAGGATTTTAGAGCATAGTTCCTTGTTAGATAGATTGTAGAGAGTAGTTATGAGCATAGTTCTTTGTCTTGTGTCAAGCTCGTTAAAAAATAAAACAAGGAATCATGAGCATAGTTCCTTATCTTGTGTCAAGCTCGTTTAAAAAATGAAACAAAGGTTTTGAGGATACTTCTTTTCCTGTGTTAACCTCACTAAAAAATGAAACAACTCCCTGTCTTTCCAAGATCTCGAAAGTGAACCTTCATTCCATCCACCTCGTTGAATGCAATGAAGCTTGGGGGGCATGTACCTCGATTTGCATCATATGCTAGGGGCATGCGAACTTATAACAAGCATAGTTTTGCGTTTCAAGCTTACGTAAACATGAAACCGAATCTGAGCATAGTTCTTTTCTTGTGTCAAGCTCGTTAAAAAGTGAAACAAATCCTCCTCTAATTGAGTCGAGAGTTTGACTAGATCTCATAAATGTTAAGTTGTATAGTTAGGTTATTTATTTCAGTTTGTTGCATAATTTTCTTACAGTTTTAGGTCGGGTCTTTCATATGATCTTGTAAATGAACCTTCATTCGATCCAGATATTAATTACTAGCAGTGTACTTAGTTGAATGAAATGAAGCTGGGGGGGGCATGCGCTCTAGCAATTACGCTTAGGGGGCATCAAGCACAATTTTCTCTCTGTTTCAAGCTTGTGTAAAAATGAAACTACTTTGAAGCATAGTTTTTCTCTGTTTCAAGCTTTCGTAAAAATGAAACCTATCTTGAGTCAATTTCAGTTATTTTCAAGACTCGTTAAACTCATGAAAATCCCGAGATTATTTTGCTATCTTTCATTCTCGTAAAACAAATGAAAATGCTGAGTTCTTTCCGTCTTTTCCTGCTCGTAAATTAAATTGAAAGTCGGCCATATGAGTACATTTTTATCATTTTTTCAAACTCATTAAAACTTACGAAAAAGTGAAAACCATGAGTACATTTTTATCATTTTTTCGAACTCGTTAAAACTTACGAAAAAGTGAAACATTAGAGTCACCTTTAAGATCTTTTCTGACTCCTAAAATATGAAAAGATAGCCGAGTTTTTCTTTTTAATCTCGTTAAAACGCAATTAAAAAGACGGTCCACTTACAACCCTTTTCTGACCGTAAAAACATGAAAAGATTGCCAGATTTTTGTCGGTTCAAATTCGATATTGGTTATAAAATGACGTGTCATTGATTGCTTTTTTAGTTTTTCGGATCAAAGGCACTAATTATGAAAAGTACTCCTTGGTCGTAATGATCAAGCGGTTCTCTCAAGTATTATTTTATACTTTTTTGGGCTTGGGAGACAAAAATTTACGAAAAAGGACAACATGGAGTTTTCTTAAGTTTTTTCAGACTCCCTGAAATTGAAAAACGCCGAGTTTCTCCTATACTGGACTCGTTAAAATTTAACAGTAGAGGACCTGTTCAATTACAAACAGGAACGGACCACTCCTTCTTAGGGTTCAAATTTAAACTAAGTTTGACTCATCCAAAGGATGAGCTTATAATCAAGCAAATGTTATCCTCCTCAAGCTTGTCAAAAATAAAGAGGTACTTGCCAAAAATGGTGGGGGAAAAGAGAGAAAAATGAGCCCGTTTGTCATACTTTGTAACCACTCTTGAACACGACACTTTTTGTTCACTTGGGTTGGGAAATCCTTTGCCTAACAGTTAATCAAACCATATTGAAAGTCTTCAGCCGATTTCTGGTCATTATCTTTGGGTCAATTGTCACCAAACCATCTATAGTGTCGTTATGTGTTCAAGAGATTAGTGCAAATAAACCATTCATCTGCAAAATATCTGTCATCCATCTTGACCATCCCTAAGTCAGTCTTTGCAGCTATATTTCTTCAAACTTGATCTATGATTTCGTGTTGTGGGCTTGCCTACAACAGATCGCTTTCTATCAACTTCAGCTCATTATCTAGAAAGATGATCTAGAAATCGTCAGTACCTTAGGATCTACATGCCTCAATGGCAGGTTTCTCGCCTTCAATGATAGGTTGCATCATTGACCTTCGATCAAAGGATTTCGTGACATGTTCGACATCAACACATCTATTCACATCTCATGGATTATACTGAGTACTTTGAGAGCCATTGACATTACTGGTGGTTTCTCTCACACTTGTTAACAGTTTACATCATTGACTGGTAATCAAGTGGTTTCTACCATGTTTGACTTCGACACATTCATTCACATGGATAGAATCGTACTATTTCGGGAAGTAGAAATCAAGACCCTGGATCTAGTTTCCACCATCCAGGCTGTGAGGAATTTTGTATTCATTATACAGTGGACTATTCATAAATAGATGGCTGCATCCATACTGTGTCTACATGTGTCTATACTTGTGATGTATTGCAAGATCATTCCTATATCAGAGCAATTTAGTTAGTTTTCTAGTCAGTTTTGATCTGAGTATGGGAATTCCTACCTCAGCGATGATATGATCTCATATATATATTTTGTATTGAATGTTTTTACAGGTTCCAACCAGGCTCTCCACAAGATGGTCCTCGAAATGATAAAGTACTTCACTCTTCTTAGATGATAAATGAAATCCTCATCTACTACAGACTTTGCACTTTAGGGGGCAATCTGTTACACAAAATATTGTCACCATGACTTTCTGTAACCAGTGTGGGTCTATCATCACTCATACTGACCTCCTATGCAAGTCTCAAATCTCAGCTCTTCATGTCAAGCTTTAAAAATGAGAGAAAGTCATTAAAATCAATAAAACTCTGGTTCCGCACTTTCTCTTACTATTACCTGCGGTCCTGCACCCCTTGGTCATGTTACCTGCGGACCTGCCCGCTCTGTCTCTAAAGGAGTGGTTGCGGACCCCTATGAAAGTCAAAAAGGCGCAAGTTTATTCTTAAAAACTCACTTTGGGTTAATTCTGGATGCTTCTAGAAGGAATCTTGACGTGGTTGGTTTGCTCCTAGGTGGTTCATGCATCCCATAGCTAAAGGAGCTAACCCCTTGATGAGAGGAGCTTATCCCTTTGAAGGAGGACTTATCCCTTTGAAGGTGGACCTAGTAACTTCCCTCCTCTGCTCTATAAATTGAGGCATTAGGTTGGTTTCTAGGGAGGTTAGAAGCTGAACATTTTTGAGGGTAAATGTTGTTGGAATTGAGACTTACTAGTTAAGCTTGAGAGGAGAGATTACATACCTTTTGGCTTCATTGGGAAGAGAGTGAAACTTGTCAAAGTAGAGGAGATTCTTCTTGGACCCTGGGAGGAGCTTGTACAGCATCAAGGCACCAAGGTTGTAAAGTTCTTCTTTGATTAAAGTTAATACAATCAGATTCATTTTTCTCAATAAATTGTCTTATATGGTTTGCTTCATGAATTCCTTGATCATCATGATAAATATGCTCTATTATATTGGTTTTTAGGTGCTATTTAATGTGTGTGCTTGTTTGTGTTTGCAGATTCTTTACAAGGGAGCTCATTTGGATCAATGGAGCGTGGCTTCCAAAAACTTGCATTAGACCCGAGGTGGGCCTAAAAACACCTGTTTTCCTTTATTTATAAATTTCATATTTAGAGAAAGATAGAATTTGTTTGGTTTGCTTGTCGCTAGATATCATTAGATACTAGGGAGGTCAGTCTTGTCCGCAAGAATGACTTATCCGGCCGACAGGGGAGTTAGAGGACCCCTTAGGTGAACAACCTAGAGCTTTTTAAGAACCTATTGGGGAAGAAGAAGAACCCATTTCACCTACCATGGCTAAAAACAGGAATTAGGAGGTTTTCCCTATTAGAGAAACTAATGGAGAGGTCAAAATGAAGAATATAAGCCCTACTACCCTTCCTCATTTCCATGGCTTAACCTCTGAGGAACCTGATACTTTTATGTTTGAGTTTTTTGTTGTCTGTAGGACCTATGAATATACCTATGATGACCAGAAGCTAAATTTATTCCCATCTACCCTTAAGGATGCAACCTTATGCTGGTTTATGGGTCTACCTGGGGATAACATCAATACCTGGGCTCAAATGCAATAATACTTTAGCAACAAGTATAGGGACTACTGTATGTCCAAATAAACAAAAGAAGAAATATTTTGAATGGCTCTTGGATCTGATGAATCCTTAGAGAACTATGAGGAAAGATTCTATCTCAGTTATAGGAGGGCCAGATCCACCCTCGATCCCGAATCACTCAAATTAGTCTTCTCTGAGGGATCAGTGAGGATATTCTGGAAACCCTCAATATGATGTATAGGGGAGAAATCTATTAGTTATCTTATGAAGACATCAAGACAATGTTCAAAAACCATTCTAGGGTTGCTAGGAATAAGGGTAGGGCTAGTCAAGCTTTGGCCAGTTCCTCTCCCTCCACAACATCCATCAAGAATGCAATTGGAAACTTGTTGGGGGAATTTAAAATTGAAATGTTTCATACCTTTGCTTTGCAAATGGATACCATGCAGATCAAGAGGAGATAAGAGGAAGCAGAGCAGGCCTTAGCTATTTTTTTCCCTAAATGCACTAGAAGGCACCCCAGAAATGAATGTCCATTAAATTTCATAGAGGTTTGTTCATTATATGAGGAAAAACATGCCACAGATAAGTGTCCTTTGCCTAGGTTGAAATTTGTATACCAAGTGGTAGAAGGTGGGCTGAGCAACTCTATTTTATCAATCAAAGGAGGCCTCAAGGACCTCGGCCATACCAAAAGGGCTTGCAAGGTGCATCTTTCTCTTATTACCATCCTAGCCAGAATGCACCCTCGAAACCTTAGTACTCTTCCACTCATCCATCATGGTCCACAACTCCTTCTTGGGCTTATGCACCTCAATATCCTCCCCAACCTATCAATCAACCATTTCATCCATATACTTATCCACATCCTCATTAGAATAACCCATCACAAGGGTGGAGGCCTGAACTCAACCAAGCTCCTTCTTTACTACCTCCACCTCAATCTCAACAACAACTCACTAATCTAGCTCCACCCAAGAAACCTCAGATGCCTGCTCAACCCAATCTAAACCCGAATAACAAGTAGGCTCTATAGGTATACAATGGAGGGACATCTTACCCTGCCTTTGTTATGGAGATTCAAGAAATCAACCTAAGTCTGGAAGAGTGCTCCCAGATAACCAACCTCCATCTACACCTGAGGAACTTGAAGAGTAAAAGTAAGAGAGTAGCCCTAAAGTAAATCCACATCATTTTCCTAAGAGATTTAACCAACATACCCCAGAAGAGACTAAATTTCTGGGAGAATTGAGAATATGTGTTTTAAGATACCCTCCTCCAAGCTATTAAGGATGTTCCCATCCAGAATATGCTTATCAAAGAGAAATGTTTCAAACACCATGGGAGGATAAAAAGAGACACCCCCATCATTAATGCTATTGGAGAATTATCTAATTTGATGCTGGTGAGAGTGATTTTTCCAAAATATCTAGACCTTGAAAATCATGTGGTAAATGTGCACATTGATGGCATCATTTTCCCTGACACCTTGATTGATATTGGGGCTGCCATCAATGTGATGACTAAAGAAACCATACTAAAACTAAACCTACAAGGATCCTTGAAAAATACCACTACAGTGCTGCAACTTGCAGATAGATCTATAGTGGATCCCGAGGGAGTTGTTGAGGATGTAATGGCCTCTATTGACACCTGGAAGTATTTTACTGACTTCTTAGTTCTCCAGCAAAAAAAAAAACAATGTTTATCCTCTCATCCTGGGAAGACCATGATTAGCCACTACTGATGCCTACATAAGTTTCAGGGCTAGGGACATGACCATTAAGAATGGGCATTTGTCTAAACAGTTGGTATTTTATGCCCCTGCTCAGCCATCCATTGAGCATGACTTATACCTATTGTTAGATGAGGAGGGGTAAGATTAAGTGTATCATACAACATCCCATCCAATTTGTACCCTAGATGCTATTATAGGAGGGGGAAACTTGACAAAGATGACCTCATTGACCAAATCCTCCAGAACCAACCCCCCAATGCCATGCCTCTTGTTGAGCGTGTGATGGAATTTGAGGGTAATACCTTGACTGAGTTATGCCTAGTTGACCCAAGTCCTACACATGTCAAATTTGTAGAATGTAATAGCCTTGGTGAAAAGTTCATGTAATAAAAGTTAATAAAGGCAAAATAAGACCACAGTTAAGGGACACTTATTCCAAGTTGAATGTTGGGCAAAGATATCCTAGTGGGCATCACTAGATGTGTGTTTTGGCTAAGGAAAATTGGAAAATGCTAAGGCTAAGGCAAAGGAATTAAAAGGAAAAAAGGCATTTTGGCACATTTATTTATGAAAATAAGGGAAATTAGGAGAAAAGTAACGTGAAAGGTCATAGGTTGCATGTGAGGAAGAAATTGAAGGAAAATCATGTAAATTGAAGAAAATAGAGGTCTCATTCATCAAAAGGCTTCTAAGGATCAGTTGGTAACATTTTGTCAGTTATAGTTTGAAGCTCTCTCATTATTCTCTCTCTCTCTCTCACTCTTGGTCACTTAGAGTTTTCTTGGAGCACTCTAGTTTTGGATCAAGGAAGGAAAAGCAAGGAAAGGAAAGGAAAGGAAAGAAAGGATCAAGGAAGGAAGAGCAGGATCAAGCATCTTTAGAAGGAATACTTGCAAGTAACATTTTGCATGTGTGATTTCCTAGCTGGTTTGGACATGCATGGATTTGCATGTTGTTGTATGGTTCTCTTGTTGTCGGTGCCATAGTTTTTCCTTGTTATGATAATGGTTTTCATCCTAGTTTTGACTTTTTCCAAATACCATGGTATGTTGGGATCTTTATATCTATTTTGATATTTGATTTTTCGTATGGATTTCAGAATCCGGGGCAGAGGTGGTCTCAAGGTTCATTCCCAAAGGCCTAAAAATCCCTTGACTAGTTTTGGCAGGATACACAGTAAGCTTGGGGTACAAGTCTCAGTTTGGATGGCGGTAATCCTGAGATATTGGTCTTGGTTTAGGGCCTAGTGATCCAAGATTGGATTGTGGTAAAACCTGAGAGACAAGGAGACAAAAAATTCCTCAAGGATAGTGATGGATTTCAGATGGCATTCCATGTTTGGTTCGGTTTTGATCGGAGCACAGGTTTTGGTTTGATCATGGTTTGATGAGGTGGAGGTGGTTTAACCTCTAGATTCCCTTGGTTGTACTTGGATTGGTTGTTCTATCAGATCCCACATTCATGCTTAGAATATGGCACGAGGGTGACTGGCTGAAAGAGAGATTTGGTTTAGCCATCTCTATGGTCAACTAGTACGTGGAAGTCTCGAACCTGTTCGAATTTGTCTATTATTAATAAAAGCTAAGTTCTCTTACTTTTTCACTTGTTTATATGTGGATTTAATGGATGTCATATCTCTAATATTTTTATGGTTTTATGTTGGTTATAAGCATGGTTATATGATTGGTTCATGTCATGGTTATTTCATGTATTTACCTGTAATTTTTAAATGGATGGATGCAAGACCTAATTGATTTTATAACAGTTCAATATTGGAGAAGGTGGTGATCCTTTCGATTATGTTTCATAAGTTCTTTTAGTCATTCATGCTCTGACTTTTATCCTAGACCTATAGGTTGAATTTCTACCAAGTGTTTCACAAAATGTCAGTCCCGATTGGGGATGCTCAAGCCTGATCCTGAGGTTGATTTTGATAACTAGTATTCACATCATGTCTTTGATGGATTCTGGAGGTTGTAACAAGTTCTGGGTAGAGGCTGAGATTTTGGGCTATAAAAGTGGCTCAGATTCTGGGGACGTTGGCAAAGTTCTGCTAAAAAAAGTCCATGGGCATTCGCACATAGGTCTGTGAGAGAAAATTTGGGTTTCTGGACGTTGTCATGCCTATAGCATGAGAGAGACAAAGGCTTAAAAGGCTTAAAAAATTAGTGGGACTCGGGGACAGGATGTCTGAGTGGCTGACATGTCTCTTGAGGGTGTTGTTGCTGATGTGGATGGGTTTGTTTGATATGTTCCGTTGACTCCATTTACTTAAGGTCACCAAGGAGGTTGAATCCCTTATAGTGACCTCTCTCGTCACATGTTTACCCCGACTGGTCAGTTGCTTGGGTAGACCTGGGAAAAGGGGGTGTTATAGATTGGTATTAGAGTGTGGTTGCACTCTCCTTGGGTGAATGTGTTGGTCATGCATGCATGTTAGTTGCATGTGTGTCTCTTAGACTTACATTCCCTGTGCTTGTTGCATTACATCATGTTGATCATGCTTGTATTAAGGTTGTCATGAGTAACTTGAAGTTGATTTTGTGGAATGCATCGTCAAAAATATATGACTGGTTAGATGATTATATGTAGCTTGATTACATCCTTGTATGTTAGGTTGTATTCTTGGTTTTTTTATTACATGTATCAGTCTTGTATGTTTGGTTACAAGAATTGATCACTTATGCTCGACTACTTTCATTTATGTGTATATGTAGTTGATTAGGCATTGCTTATGCATGTTGATGGTTGCATGTGGCAATGTGTACAATGGAGTAATGGTTGTTGTCATGCATGAGGTCATAGCATGAATTGTTGATATGGCTTTGCACTGTTGACTTGACCTTAACTAGAATGATGTTTATGCGTCGATACACTTATTCAATATATGTCTATATATTGTTATGTTTATGTTATACATGTATCATGTTGATTTCATGGTCTCGCAGACAAGGTATCCTCCCTGAATTATGATAAGGTACATTGTTTTATTGTGATTTGGTTTAGCTGACATGGTATGCCTTGCAGGAAAGAGATCAAATGGCTAGAAAGGTGGTAGACTACAAAGACTCTCCCTGTGAATCAAATGAGTAGCATGGTGTTGGACACTCTTTTGATTTGGAAAATTCATTGAGAAGCTTGAAGGAAGAAAGGGGTTGCAAATCAGACAATGAAAAAATCATGTAGGCACAAGAGAAGCAAGTTGAGGTGAATGTTATACTTCTTTAGAGTTTGTCAGAATTGTAGCGACAAGGGCCACTTCGGATCAGCCATGGACATGAGGAAGGAACTAATGGTGCATATGGTAGTAGGTATCCTAGTAGACACAGGTTGGTGTTGGCTTAATGGGACCTGACCGAGGTTCAGTGTTATCTCCGCCAACCAACAAAACCCTAATTGTTGGCCCTTTTGGCAACAACCTGCATAGTGCAGGCTGCAATCTCACCTGAAGTAGTATTGGGGGATGATAGAACTAGGTTTTAGCATCTAGATGCCCGTGTGATAGGTTTTTTTAGTCCTAGGGCTTAGGTCTACCTTCGCGAACCCTTAACCCTTCTGAATAGACAATTATTGTAAATGTATTTAAACAACTTCTAGATCTTCGCGAAGTCTCTTAATCGTTCATAACATGCATAAATATTACTAATCTACTATTTTTGTACACCAGATAAGCATTAATTCATATAAATTATAACACAAAGAAACATTATAGAAACTTGCACAAGTAAGAAAGAAGACACAAATGCATCAAAATTGGCTCAAAACTGTTTTTATTAAGTACAATCAATTTAGTACAAACTTATTTTCCCTGCGTACTCAGCTGCAGGGGCCCACGCATTCATCCTGTGGACTTACCAAGGTCTCCGCACACTCAACTGCAAGAACCTTCCCCTTTCGCCCAAGTACAGAAAACAAACATTTCCTACCTTAGATTACTTGCCCTTACAAAATTTCTTCTTCATTAGATACCTCTTAGACTCACTATAACTCATCTATATATATCATTTTTCTTACAATAACATGGTCCATGGACCATGGGTAGGTCTCAAAACCTCCCTATCACTTACCTACTTAAGGGACTAAATCCCCTTTGACTCATACTATCTTCACGCTCCACTTCCATACTTCGTAGAGACTTTACATGCTTACGAAAATATATTACAAAATTTACCCAACTTTGACCAAAACTTAACCCCAGGGACCTGTTGTGCTGTACAACAAGCCCCCATTTCATAAAATTTTACTTTCAAAACTATAATATGAAATGGGTCCCTTTTAGATTAAATTGGTATCAACTTATCATTCCTCAAAAGGTCCAAAAAGAAACAAAACATTATAAACCTTTTGAGACAATATATAATCAGTCTTATAATAATAAATGAATAATTCTTTATTATTGCGATAAAGTGATCGCAAGATCGCATATCGCAATAACAAAGGATGCATAACAAAATACCCCGATGCGACAAGCACGAATAACTATCGGATATCGGGAAGGTAAGCAATCATAACAAAAGGCCCCTCCCTTTGCTCCAATGCGATATCGCTATCGGCGAACGGGGAATGTAACATGCATGCAACTAAAAGCTCTCTTCTAAAAAGCTCCCGATACGAATTAGCGATATCGCTATCGACGATCAAGGATTCCGTAATGACACCAATATAACTACTTAAACATTCCTCCGATCCCCGATTGTGATAAATCTAAGCGCGACTTTCAAAAAGGATTTATAACACTTGGGTATATTGTGTTGAATTATTATTAAAAGCCTTTCTCTTCCCGATAGTGATTCACTTGCGCCCAACTGTCAAAACATCAAAGCCACGCTTAACTGAATTATTTGGCCAATAAAAGACATGATGAGCATTTAAATGATTGATAGGTTTAAAAGGTCAATTAATGAAGCAATTATGCCAAAATCTCTTCAGAGATTGTATCTGCGGCAGTCTTATGTTAATCCTCCATTATTCATTGATTGATATAACTCTTTCATACTTGGTTTGCGCCGCCTATTCTCCCCATTATGTTCATTTTATCTCCTGTGCAGAGCTCCTCTAAAGCAGCGAATTTAGGCCAAATGGGGAAGAATTCTAAGAAATCTGGAACAGCTTCAGCTTCCGCAGTAACAGGACAACACACTTTCGATCCGGGACCAAGTAAAAAATGATTAATCTCAGACACCGCATGTCTTGGTCTCGGTAATACTACTTGGCAGAGCATCTATAATCTGGTTGAGGCCGAAGAGCCTCAGGAAACATCAGTACAAGCTACAGTAGACCCGAACCGGAAGTCTGAGGCAAGTCTAAAGGATTTGGCCGATTCTTACCTACATCGGATAGCGGCTCAAGAGAAAATTCTTCCATACACAGATGTGGTAAAATGGGCAGTTGAGTAAATTCCAATTACAAACAGAACATTTTGCACTATCGATGGGAGAGTATTCAGTTCATTTCAGCCCGATGATTTGAGACAAATGTACCATTTTCCCGAACCAGAGAAGAAGTATAACAAAGTATTTTTGGAGAAGTTTAGAGATGAAAATGAAATTGAATCAGCACCTATACGGGAATGGAGGCAAAACCCAACGAAACACAAGTATGAGTCCTCGGGTAAGTATTCTGATGATTCCTTGTGTTCTCCTTATTGTTATGCTGGAGCGATGATGTGTAGGATTTGGGGGTTGCATGATTCCACAAAATTCTCCATAAGGATGGTACCTTTAATGGATGCAGCATGCAATAGCGAAATAATGGATTGGGGGAATATATTATCTGATAAGTTAGCAACATCTATTCTTGAGTTCAAAAACAAATCCCGCATTACTGAAAGGTTCATTCCTCCATTTTACTTTAGTGCCTACATCTTAGATACTCTCTGTTTTAACTCCGAATTTCCTGTGCTTGGATGGAGATGGACTCCACAGGACCCCATGCCCATTCATATCTATCACCAGAAGTTGTGAAAATCCCATTATAAACACCACCTATATCAAGTTTGCAATGGATTTATGTTATCCATTTACTATGCAATTTTTGACAAACCTGCTCCTAAGATTTCCTCACAAGCAGAGATTGACTTGACAGCCTTAGGAACCTGGTTCCGAGAAGAAAAATTTACATATGTAAGAGTTTTCGGCAGTCATGCCAGGCCTCATGTCCTCCCTTTGTATATACCTGGCAAATTATTGGCTCGAGAGATAGCATATCAGCTTACATCCGCAGGAGTTACAAAAACTCTAAGGAATTCAAAGAAGCAAGTCTGGCCTCCTTTTCCTCTAAGGTGTGGCGTTTACACTCTGCATGACTACAAGCATGCAAAGAAAGAAGTAGAAAATATAAATACAATGAATCTCACCACTCTTCCTAACAGACGATTTGATCCAAACAAAGTCATCTATAATGTACTAGAACAGGCAAAACTCACTAAATTTGAACATAAAAAAGATGAGTTTGATGACCTATTCTCCTCGATCGAGTCATTATTTCAGGTTCAAGCGCTAGCTAAAATTAGATATCATGACGACGGGTTAGTCGAATTTAACAAACTTAGAGAGCAGAGGTTACAAACTCTGCCTCTAGATTTGTTAGCCACTGCCCTGATGACACAGTCAAGCGAGCCTGAACAACGACTTACCAACGAACCTCCTGCTACATCAGAAATTTTTGAAGAAGTCCAAATAAGAGAGCGGGAGGAACTCCATAGGAAAGAGCAGGAGGAACTCTAGAAGAAAGAACAAGAGGAAGTGCAGAGGAAAGAACAAGAGAGAATATGTGAAGAGGAACATAAAAGGCAGCAGGAGCAGAGTAGCAAGGATGTGAATGTCGATACCCAGATTGACCCAAGGTTGCTCCAGGAATGGCAGAAATTCAATTCAATCATAAGCAATCTAGAAAGCTCAAGAGAAGCTGATACATCCAAAGCGGCTGATACACAGGATACAACATCAAAAGAGGTTCCAAGCGAAGGAACCAACGGTCTACCCCTTACTACAGACTTAGAAATAATTCCCAAAGATCCTTCGGATCAAATCATTTTTCAAGTGGAGGATATACCTCCATTGGATGTCTTTTACAGCCCAAAGCACAGGGCCGTAGTAAAGCAACAATGGAAAAGGAGAAGGATTGATCAACCTTCCCTGTTCCCTGAACAAACAATGACAGCCAATGTAGTTTGGAAGGAGGAGTTAGATCCTTCTGATGACCTAACAAAGTTGTCCCAATATGCTGGAGCCTATTCAATAGCCACCATGGACAAGGCATCGGAAGTGAGTAATTTGTTAAAAGAAAAAGACCAGGCAATCGCTTCGTTACAAGCACAGCTATCAGAGGCACAGTAGAAAGCAGAACAATTACAACAACAATTGTCCACGTAGCAATAGTTAAATAATCAATTGAACAAGCAGTTGCATGAAGAGAAACAAAGGGTAGATTCGAGTGCGATTCAAAAGCAGAATGAACCATCGGAGGCATTAGCAAAATTGAAGACAGTGAATGAACAGATGGTAAAGACAAAAGATGAGCAAATTGCTCAATTATTAGGTCAAATAGAGAAGTTCAAGAGTCTTCCACAGCCTGCCGATTTCAGAGCAGAAGCACTACAGATTAATAAGGCACTGGTAACACAAATAAGATTATTGTGTCATAAAATTGCTCAAGTTGAACCCCTGTGTGACATAACAACATCAATAATCGATAAATCAGACGATGCTAGACAAGACTTAGAGCAGGCCAATGAGACCTTAACATATTTTCTTACTTGGCAGGACACTAATGAGGGACAGGTAGCAAATTTGCCTAAAATCCTAGAATCCCATAAAGAAATTCTATTTATGGAATGGCAGTCCCAATTGATGAAGGAAGAGAGAGCAGTTTCTAGATGCAAATTATCCACAAGTAATTTGATTGAATTAATTAACAATACTCTCTATTTATCTAATATGATCTCTCAATGTACACCAGGTAAATTACTATCGGCCAAAACATTGGAGCAATCATGTTATCAAGAGCTGGAAAAGAATGGGAGATTGATCACAGGTATTAAAAGTTTAACTTGGGACACCTATTGGTTGTTCCTAGTAAAACCATACAGCCAGAGAGCCACCCTCAAGTGCCTAACAGATGCAATCGGGTGTATCATTCCCGATATACACGATGCCACCTATTCTGCTCAACTCAATTCTCATCTCAGCCACCCTCAAGAAGTGGAACCGATGCTAGCGATATGCCAACTCAGGTCGAAAGGAAAACAGCCAGAGTGATGAATCATGTTGCCGACTACCAGATTGCTTTGGGGGAGATATTCAAGATCAAGTTGTACCAATTTAGTAGCATTTTAATTTTGTAGTTAGTTAGTTTAATTAAGTATTTATAGACCCTTTCATGTATTTAGAAAGGGTCGTAAGTTTTTGTATATGACTTAAACCTGAAGTTGCACTACTGTACTTCAGGTATATATTTTTTATAAAGACTGGGCCAATTATTCCAATTTTCATAACGAAGCTTTTATGTGGATGCACACTACTGCCTTTATTTAAAAGTATTTCTGAGTCGGAAGAAGGAATTCAAATTACGATTGATGTTGGGAATGATTTGCAGCTCATATGGTACTACTATCTATGTCTGAATTCATTCTTTTTATGTGAATTGTTATTTGATCATTCTTGCTATTATTGAATATATGCATGTGTTTTAACAACATTCTTTATACTTTCCACTATTGGATGTTTACAGCGTGCTTTTTTTCTAATCATACATGTATCGGTAATATAAAAAGATAAGTGTAACAATGTTCTATTAATTACTTTGTTCAACTATTTGAACAAAGAAATTATTATATGAATGAATGTCTATGTTTATTGAATAGAGTCATCTATATGCCTATTGATGAACAGAGACCATCAAACGTTGCACTTAAGAATAGAAGCTTCTCGGGATAGAATAGTCATTTTTATTTTCGCTTTTAGATTAAGTCATCCATTCATTATCACTTATTAGAAAACCAGTCACTCATCCATCCCTTTTATTCATTACTGGGAAACTGGTCCCATTATCTCCAGTCAGAGCCACCATCCCAAACGGAAAAAGGAGCTGTATTAAGGTCCGGACGGAGTGGTTATCCCCCAATGTTGATGTAACGATTTTCGAGGCATCAACATTTTTGGCACTAGAAGGAGGGCCTGAACTGTGAATGGCGAGCAAACCCAAATCTACAATCCATTCTGAGAGTAAACCTCCCTCCACATCACCTTGTACTTCCCAATTGTGTGCTGGTTCTCCAGCATCCAAGCGAGAAGAAGAGGAATAAACTACCACTGCTCAAGCCCACAATACTCCAGAACGATTAAGTCCTGAGTCTCCTGAAGTTCAGTTACTTATCCATAAACTTCAAGGCTTCTCGATATCACCACAGAAATCTGAGGTATCTCAAGGCAGTGAGACTTCGCAATTCAATCTACCTCATCCTCTCACCTGACTTCAGAGCGGAAAGCTCGGTATTGAACCTACTGAGTTGCCCTTACCTAAAAAGAAAATGGCAAAGAAGAACACTGAAGGATCTGACAGTGAAGCATTCTCATCCACATCCTCCATCTCATCTTCCCTAGTGTGAAGTCAGCCATCCACTCCCTCATTACATATTGTTGTTCATCAGGGATTAGGAACTTCAACATCCCAACCTGCTCAATCCTCAATATCAATTCCTTCCCAAACATCTGGAATTTCATCAACAATCTCATCCACTACTGGTGTTTCAATGGAAGATCCATGGAATAGTCCTGGTGCAGTCAATATGCCTACACCATTACATGCATTGCCTGATTCTCCTGAAAAATGGCTGTTACACCAAAAAATGTCACCATGGCTATTTACAGTTAGTATGGCTCTATCAACAGTCATGCTATCCTCTTAGGCAAGTCTTATGCCTCTGCTCTCCATGTCAAACTTCAAAAAGAGAGAAAGTCTTTATAAATATATTTATCTCTGGGTACGCAGGTTCTCTCAACCTTACCTGCGGGTACGCACCCAATGTTCACAAAAGCTGCGTCCTTGGATGCTCTGTATGTAAAGGGGCAGGTGCGTCCCCCTGTAAAGGTCAAAATGCGCAAGTTTCATCTTTAAAAAGTTACTTGTGGTCATTTCTAGAGCATTCTAGAAGGTTGTTCGACGTGTATTGAGCGCCTCCAGATGGTTCATGTACCCCTACCAAAGAGGAACTTATACCATCAATAAGGGAGCTATCCCATCCAAAGAGGGGATTATCCCATTGATGGTGGACCTGATTAACTTCCTCTTGAGCACTATAAATACAGGCATTGGGCCAGAAGGAGGGGAGGTTGGAAGCTAAACATTTCTAAGGGTAGATGCTGCAGGAATTAGGACTCCCATTTAGAAGCTTGTGAGGAGAGATTGCCATCTTTGCTTGTTCTATTTGGAAGTGGGTGAGCTTTGTCAAAGTAAAGGAGAACTCTTGATGGACCCTGGGAGGGACTTGCACAACACCAAGGCTCAGGTTGTATTTGTTCCTTTTGTTACCTATTAATGCAAATGAGTCCATTCTTCTCAATAACTTGTTATTTATGAGTTGTTTCATGTACTCCTTGGTCTATGTGTTAAATATGTTTTATTCTATGAGATTATCAAGTGCTATTTAATCGTTTGATTGTTAGTGGATGCAGGTTTCAAAGTGAAGGAGGAGCTCATCCGGATCAGCAGAGCTGGACTGCTACAACAGCGTTGGACTACAGGTAGGATCTAAACACTTGATTTCTTATATAGTAAATGCATGTTTAGAGAAGGATTGTTCTTGTTTGTCTTGTTTGTCACTAGAGAGTCTTAGGCTCCTAGGGAGGTTGGTTGTGTTCGCACAATCGACTCTTTCCGCCTGACAAATTGGCGACTCCGCTGGGGACTCCATTGATGTGAAAGTCTTTTCCTTTGTATGCAACTTTGATCTGAGAAAAGTCATTTATTTTCTGGTTTTTGGCTCTGTGACTTTGTTTTTGGGTGGGTTAGCTTAGGGTTAGATTCAATTTAGTTTTTCTTGAATTTTCCAGTAGGACGCACCCTCTGAGTATTGCACAGTGCGTCCCTAGACGCACTGTCTCTGTGTGCACAGAGCGGGCCCGCACCTGTCTTAACGGGTTGCCTGCGTCCCCTGCTAAAATTTAAGAAAATTCCATTTTTTGCATTTTTTCTCTTAGATTTTGCTTTTTCTTAGTTTTTACTGCCCAGATCCATTAGTCTCTTGTCAAATATCTTCACCTGAACTTGTTTCGATAGCATTGAGTGTTTTAGTGGATTTCATAGAAGTTTAAGCCCTAGGGTTTGATTTTTGAGTAGGTCTTGTAGTGACTTTGGTGGTAGAAGTTGTCAAGCCTTAGATCTCTCTGGTTTTGTCAGCATTCTTAGAAGTCAGACCTGTCATAAAGTCTACCTATGAGAGCAACTTACCATTGAGTTGTCTCTTTGGCAAATTTCGAAGTGCTTGTTGATTGAGTATTGAATTCCATTTTACAAAAAGAACAAAAAGATTTGAGTTTTGTTTTGACTGGTCTTTTGATTCTGCATCAGATGGTCCTTGACTTGATTGTGGTCAAGTAAAACAACCTAGAATCATCTTTGTAGGCTCTTGCCTCGTTAGGTTTTCTTAATGTAAATTTCTTTTTGATTTGCTTGTGAGTCAAGTTTTCATAGATTTTATAGCTTTTAAGATTGATTTTCGTTAAAATAGATTTATATGCTTTATTAAATAAGAGAAAATACAAAAACATCTCCTTTGAAAAGTTTTGTTTCAAGTAGCTTTGAGGCATTTTGAAAGAAAAAGAGTTTTTCGTGCACGTAAGGAGTGGTCATATTTGTATGCTTGAAAAGATAAAGAGAATTGTTTCTTTGATTGTCTTTACTAAGAAAGTTGTTTTTTATAAAATTTGCATCTCTCAACTCTCTTAGTTAGGAATTTCATTGAAAGAGAAAAGTAGCGTAAATCATCTTAGGTGCATCTTTGTAGTGGTTTGAGTCGAGTATACACACCATTGGTTTCACTTCCGCTACCTTTTGTCTTTAAGAAAAACCATAAAATTAACGCTTAAAGTAAAATCAACGTAGTAACTTTTATTTACTAGGGCTCTGAAACACCAATTTAGATCAGGCTAGTGTCTTGGAGTAGGTGAGTAATTAACTCTCCAAGACAACAAAACCAAACAAGTAGCTTATCTTGTGATAGAATAAATCCAATTGTCTCATTTGTACTCTGGGAAAGCTCCTCTTAAAGGAGAAGCACGAGCTCGTGTCCGAACCAGTGAGGGGATCAATCCCCCCTCGTTGGGAACGACGCCAGACACGCACGTATTACAAACGGTAAACCTCGGATTAACCATTGTCGAGGAGCCAGGGGTCACTTGTCGGTAAACCTTGGATTATTGTCAAGGAACCGGCAAGGGGATTGAGCTTGATACTCTGCCCTTGCGTGCTGTCGGAGTGTAGACTGTTCCCCCAGGTGCATTTGTTGTGGTTGGTAACCTTAGTGACCATTATCTTTAGGATTCTACCGAGGTGACGGTGGAGGGAAGATCCCATTGTACCTGGAGCAAACGTCGGCTAGACTCACTTGGATTTTCCGGGGGGTTCACTTCACTCGAGACGGTTAAAGTGGAGGAACTTGTGCCGGTCTATTCATTAAGCAGGTTGCCGGGGTAACTGTTCCACCCGCCACTTCTGTACTGAATCCGGCGATGTTGGGTTTCATCTCCAACTAGCGTTTTCGGTCTGGAAGGCTACTGTTTGTGCTTGGTTTGATGCCCTAGATTCTTTAGGCGTGTGATTCAAATTTGTTTGGTTCTTTAGAGACTTTAGGTGGTTTGATTTGAAATTTTATTTTGTTTTCGTGTGTAGTAGTTAAAAGTTTTAGCTGTGGCGGAATTACCGAGACAGTCCCGTAGACTTCGGGGCCAGTCTCCTGAAGTTGTTTCTGTGGCCGAATTGTTGAGAAGATCCTGTAGACTTCGGGGAGAACCTCCTCGAGACGACCCTAGTAATTTAGAAGGTTTAAAGGTCCTTGTAACTCCTCCTAGTGGCAGTAGAGTAGGTTCACCTGAAGAAGGAGAATCTTCCTTGGTAGTCCATTCAGATTACCAAGGTTTAGAGACAGGTTATAATCCCGAAGCTGTTACAGTTTCTGAACTTGTTGGTAGTTTTTCGTCTGCTAGTGATACAGGCGAAGAACCTGAAATATCTGAACCTGTTACTCCGACTTCTAGTGTTCCAGATTCACCGAGAGTAGAACGAGTTATCACCGAAAATCTTCCTACTGGTCTGATTGCTATTGAAGAACTTGCTCCAGAGGAAGAAATAGGCGTCTCTAACCTTGAATATCAACTTACTATTGATCTAAGGGAGCGTGAATCTATCTTTTACAGTCCTCCTAGAAGTACTACTTGGTACCTTTCGTTAACCAATTATTTAGACAACTCAGGGGTAGGTTTTTCTACACCTCGTACTCCTTTTCCACCTGGAGGTATTTATACTCCTGTAAATATGTCTGGTCAGTCGTCCGTGTTTACTCAAAGTCTTGAATCTTTCTTACACGGCGGTCCTTCTGTTCCCACCGGGTATCAATCACTTTCTGGTACCTTTGCGGGGGCATCTCCTCAACCCATTGATCATGGGTTATTTGCTGGAAACAATGGTAATATACCATTGGGTGTAGGAGACATTTACATGATGTCAGGTTCAGTTCCCGTTTCCCAACCTCAAGGTGGCCAATTACCGCCTGGGGGGCAACCTCAGTTAACGCCTGGGGGGCAACCTCAAGGTACACAAATCGTGTCTGGGGGGCAACCTCAAGGTCAGTATGTACCTATGGTGCAATACATGCCTCAAGGTCAACCCCAGCCTCAATATGTACCCCAGGGTCAACCTCAGTATCAATATCAACCTCAAGGATGGCAACCTCAAGGATGGCAACCTCAAGGGTATCAACCCCAAGGGTATCAACCTCAAGGGTATCAACCTCAAGGTCAAGGTCAACCCCAGTATCCGTATTTAACTCAAGGTTATCAACCTCAAGGTCAATACTCGAGTCAAGGTTATCAACCACCTCAAGGTCAGTCATATGTTTCAGGTATGGGAACTGCACCTTTCAATTATCAATCCTATCCTCAATCCGGTTATGGATCTCAGTATCCTCAACCTGTTACGGGTCAATACCCCGGAATGTTAGTGTGGGATCCATCACAAGGTCAACAGGTGTTGCAGCCAAGTTTACAGTTGGTACCTCAAGCTGGACAACCCATAGTTTCTGGTCCACCCCAGCAACCGCAACCTGTCCAGTCAAATGTTCAAACTTCTGTAACTTCGGTAGTTACTCAGCCGCCAATTGCACCTAGTACTCCATCTCAAACGGCTGCTGCAACTACCGCTACATCTACCGCACTTACTTCTGGAGTATCGACAGCTCCGGTTTCTACTGTCTCTATAACCACTCCTCAGACATCTTTACCGTTGTCCGGATCTACGATTCAAACCACGGTCCAGATGCCTACAGGTCAGCCTGGTATAAGTACGGTTGTCACTACTCAACCTCAATTTGTTCAACAACCGTACCAGGGACAGTACCAACCTGGACAAGCTATCCAACAGCCAGTTTACCAGTATCAACCGTATCCTGGGTATACTTATCAATAACCTCAACAACCCCAGTACGGTATGGTTAATCCTGGTTTTCCAGGAGGATATAATATCCCAAATGCGACTCCTGTTCCTAGTTATCCTGGATATCCTCCTCCTGGGACTGGTCTTGTGACCCAGAGTTTTAGAGATCCTAACCGGCAGTTACCATTTATCGCAACTTTGGATTTACTAGACTTGACGCGCCTAACGAACGATCCAATTCAATATCTTCCGTTCTGGCCGCCAATGCCAAATAAGTTGCCCAGTGATATACCCAAGTTCGAAGGTAAGTCTGGAGAGGATCCGTCCAATCATGTGATGACTTACCACCTCTGGTGTGCTTCAAATTCTATCTCGGATGATTCGATCCGCTTACGTCTTTTCCAGCGTACACTCATTGGTCTCACGGCCAAGTGGTACATTGAGTTACCACGGGCCTCTTTTTACAATTTTAGCCAGTTAGCTACCTCGTTCTTAACTCACTTTCAGTTGCCAGTCAGATACGATAATGGCACGGAGTTATTAACTTCACTAAAACAATCAACGTCCACGTATATTTCTGATCACATTCATGAGTGGAGACGTCGAAGAAGGCTAGTGAAAGTTTTTATCCCGGACCAAATCTTAGCTGAATGGTTTGTTAAATCATTATTACCGAAGATTACTGAAGATGTAGCTAAGGCCGGAGTAGTTATTGAGGAGCAAGTCATTGCTCAGGCGCAGTACCTTGACTTAGTTTACACTCAGTCGGGTACGTTACACGAGAAGATTCCAAATCTTCCAAAGTCGAATCAAATCGCTGCTGCTCCTTCGGGATCTCATGCCGCTGATGGTATGATTGGTATCGTGAATACAAATAGCAAGAAGAAGTCTTCCAAGGCTTCAACTACTCCTATTATCACTTTGCCTGATTCCCCGACAGGAGAGTCTTCTCCCGAACTTTCCGCCGATATTCATGCTGTAGAGTCATCTACGGCCAAATCAAAAAACGGTGGAAAGAAGAAAGGAAAGAAGAAGGCTAAAGCAGACAAGGCTCCGAAGGAGAAAACGGAAAAGTCGGAAACCAATGACGAAAAGCGCAAACCTCGATATCCTTGTCTTATTTGTGAAGAGGATCATTTTACGAGAGATTTCCCTCATCGGGCCGAGGTTGTGAAAATAGTCAAAGGTTCTCCCACTCCTGCTGTGTTAAAAGATCCATTTCCAAAGCAGGAAAGTAAGATGATAGGTTCTTCCTCGACTGCCAGTGAAGAACCCATTTTGATGATGTCTCATGTGAGGATTGCGACTCGATCGCAAGATTATGGTAGTAAGAATCCTGTTGATGGTAAGGAAGCAGAATCTTCTCACTCTAACCCATCAACCTCAGCTCCTGGTTCCGATCCACTACAGATCGAGAAACCTAACCCGGACCTAGTAATTAAACCGCCCGCCAAGGGTGTACTTCGAAGGTCTGCTTTCAATCCACATGCGAGAGCGGCCCAGAATTACAACATTGTTGAGGACTTAGCTGTTTCACCCTCAGCAATGTCGGCTTTAGAAGTGCTGCAATCATGCCCAGCACAACGAAAATTAATTTTGTTGGCTATCAGAGCTGTTGATGTTCAGGACCCGAACCTGATAATCTTCGATCTAGAAAATAGTACACCGCATCTACCCCATCAAATGGCTTTCCAAATTCCAGTGATAGTAAAAAACATGCCTATTCATCGGACTGTGATTGATGAGGGAGCTTCTACGTGTATTATGTCGATTCAATGTTGGAGATCGCTTGGTTCTCCTTCGTTGAACCAATCCCCGACCATCCTTAAGGGCTTTGATGGCCGTGGGTTCCGTCCGTTTGGTATTCTATAGGAATTACCTATAGGGGTAGAAGGCAAAACCGTTAGTCTGGATGTGGAGGTGGTTGATGCCCCTCTAGACTACAACCTTCTTTTGGGTCGAAGTTGGTCATATGCTATGACAGCGGTCGTTTCATCGGTCTTCAGAGTTATAAAGTTTCCATATAACGGTAAGATCGTGACCATTGATCAGCTGACATACTTTTCATCCGACCCAGCCTCTTCAGAGAGTATCCAACATGTCGGTAAGATGACAATCCCCTATAGGGACGTTGGCGTAGGTTTAGTTAAAGATTCCGGTTTACTGGGAACTTTTCCTTTCCCTCCAATCAACGCAGACCCTTCATTTGCATCAATTCATATGATTACATCAGAAAACATTATTTATGATGATCCTTGGATCGTCCCATCTGAATCTGAGATAGACTCATTCGGTGATGCTATGCCTTTGAGTCCATATGAAATTGCTTATGAAGCTGTCATGTCTTTTACCGACTCGCGTTCAACCGAGCTCGACCAAATGAATGTGGTCAGTGAAGAATCACTTTTCACCTCAACCTTAGAACGGATAGCGTTTCCCGAAGTCATGTCATCTGACGAGCAACTTCGCGAAATCCTAAGTATAGACGATCTACCATGGGAAGATCTCCATCACAGATCTTCGTTTTTACCTAAGGATGATGCTTTTGAAAATGATTTTTCATCTATCTTTACCGCTGAATATGTCAAAGATGCTCAGAATCCAACGAAACATTCTGATTCAGAGTTGAATTTAGGGAATATTTCTCGCACTATTCCCGTTGATATTTCAGTGAAGCCCGGAATCGAGGAAAACATTCATATAGGTGCCTCATGTACAGAAGATGAAATCCAAACTTACAAGGCCCTATTCCAAGAATTCCGCGATGTGTTTGCCTAGTCTTACGAGGAAATGCCGGGAATCGATCCTGCCATTGTTGTTCATGAAATAAAGACCTACCCGGATGCTAAACCCGTCCGGCAACGGTTGCGTCAGATTCACCCTCGGAAAGCAGCTGCGATTAAAGCAGAAGTCGAAAAGATGTTGAAAGCAGGTTTCATTTATCCAATCCCGTTAACGGATTGGGTATCGAATATTGTTCCGGTCAACAAGAAACAAGGAACAATAAGAATCTGTATCGACTATAGGGATATAAATCGAGCTTGTCCAAAAGACAACTATCCTACGCCTTATATCGATCAAATTATTGATGATTGTGCCGGAAGTGAAATGTTTTCCTTTATGGATGTTTTAATCAAATCAATATTCTACCTGCCGACCAACCAAAAACGACATTCATTTGTCCATGGGGGACATTTGCTTATTGCAAATTACCTTTTGGGCTTAAGAATGCCGGGGCCACTTTTCAACGGGCGATGTCTTATGCATTTCATGACATCAAGCACATTGTGCAACCGTACCTCGATGATTTGCCTGCTCATTCTTTACATCGAGCTGATCACCTTGTCCACTTACGAGCAATCTTTATGAGGTGTAGGCATTATCGAATTCGGTTGAATCCCCACAAGTGTGTTTTCTGTATAGAGACGGGTCAATTGCTGGGATTTGTTGTTTCAAAAGCCGGCATTCGCGTCGATCCCTCGAAGGTTGAAGCTATCATCAAATTGCCTCCTCCTTCGAGTTTGCGCCAACTCCAAAGTTTGCAAGGGAAAGCGAACTTTTTACGCCGATTCATTCCAAACTACGCCGAGGTCACTAAAGGTTTTACACGGTTGTTGAAACAGAACGCTCAATTCTTTTGGGACGAGATTGCCCAACAATCTTTTGATGCACTTAAACACGCGTTGACCCATGCACCGTTGTTGCATCCTCCCAACTACAACCAGGACTACTTCTTATACCTCGCATTCCACTATTGGAATGGTGTTAGTTCAAGAAGATGAATTCGAAGTGGAACATGTGATATATTATCTTAGTAGGACATTAAACCCCACTGAGCTAAAATATTCACATGTGGAGAAATTGGCCCTAGCAGCCGTTCAAGCTGTCCAGCGTTTTCGTCACTACATTCTTCTCCGTAAAACTACAGTCATTTCGGATTGCAACCCTATGATTTATATTTTGACAAAACAACTGCTAGGGGGCAAGTACTCTAAATGGATCGTTATCCTGCAAGAGTTCGACTTGGAGTTCGAGAAGTCCAAGTCTAAGAAATCCTTAGTTTTTGCGGAATTGATGTGTGATTTCCCGCATGCTGACACAGAAACTGTGGCAGAGGAGTCCATTGCGGACGAATCTTTGTTTCTTATCAGTACTTTAGATCCGTGGTATGGGGATATAATCATCTATCTCCAAACCCAAACCTTTCGGCTTGAAGCTTCAAAGTCGGAACGTCGAAAAAGTCGGTTTCAATCCTAGCAATACAAAATTATTGGAGATACACTTTATCGCCGGGGGGCAGACTTAGTTTTTCGACGTTGTTTAACTCACGAAGAGGCTGAGAGGGTTTTGAATGATTGTCACTCTGGAGCATGTGGCGGTCATATGTCTGGGTATGCCACAACTCAGAAGGTGTTGCGCGCTGGCTATTTCTGGCCATCTATGTTTAAAGATTGTATCATTGCAGTCCGGAAATGCCACAACTGTCAAGTGTTTGATCGTAAGATGCGCGCACCACCTGCTCCTCTCCACCCTATAATTGCCGTTGGTCCATTCGCCAAATGGGGTATCGACTTTATTACTTGTAACCCTCACTCGGCCGGGGGGCATGCGTATATCATCCTCGCGGTTGATTATTTTACTAAATGGGCCGAGGCGATGCCTACATTCGACGCAAGCGGCAAAACAGCTGCAGTTTTCGTATTCAATCATATTATAACTAGGTTTGGTGTCCCACAAGCAATCATTACTGACCATGGGAGCCATTTTCGAAACATCATGATGACTGAGCTTACAAGCCAGCTTGGTTTGCGCCACGATAGCTCTACTCCTTATTATCCGCAAGCCAACGGTTTGGTTGAGTCTATCAACAAAGTTCTGGTTATCATGATCCGACGAACCATTGGTATTCATCGGTCGAATTGGCACAACATGTTATTTTCAGCGCTATGGGCATACCGAACCTCAGTGAAAACTTCAACAGGGTTCACTCCTTTCCAGCTAGTTTATGGCTTGGAAGCTGTGTTACCCATTGAATGCGAAATCCCATCACTTCAAATGGCTGTCGAATTACTTCCAGCTACTTCCGAAGAGGAGAAACGTTTATTATACTTAGCTAAATTAGATGAGACTCGACGTGACGCTGCATTGGCAATCGAGACTCACGCGAAGCGAATGAAAGCTCAGTATGATAGAAATGTGACCCCTCGAAGTTTTTCGGAGGGAGACCTAGTGCTATTATATGATCAAGCTAACGATAAGCTAGGTGCTGGAAAATTCGTTCCTATGTGGCATGGACCCTACATTGTAAAGCGAAAGCTAGCAAAAGGGGCTTATGAGCTGGTAGATTTTGATGGGGACTCTTTGGGTAAACCCAGAAATGGACTTTACCTAAAGAGGTATTATGCTTAAATGGTGGGTATGGAGAATTTTTAGTTAGGTTAGGTTTTCTTTCTAGCTAGTGTGTTTGTTAGTTTGGTTAGTGTGCTTAGCTTAGAGAGTGTGTTTTTCGTCATTATTCTGGCTTATCTTGGTTTTACTCTTGATATTGCAGATGTCGACACCTCTCCAAACATACATCAGATTTGCTGATGGTGCTTGTCGTAGTACACGGAATATCTCTTCCGCAGCTTGGGTTATCTATTCGCCCTCTGACGAGTTAGTTTCTATGCATGGGGTAAGCCTCGGTCAAACAACGAACAACATTGCAGAATACAATGCAGTGGTTGAATTATTATCCGAATCTATTTCATTTGGAATTCGACGTTTGATAGTGAGGTTAGATTCTGAACTTGTTGTATTATAGCTTAATAGAGTATATGCCATTAGAAATCCTGTGTTATTAAGGTTATTTTTGAGAGTGCGTCTCTTGGAACGTGAATTTGATTACATTGAATATCAGCATATTCCAAGGTCTTTAAATACATTAGCAGATGCAATTGCTTCTCGAATGTTGGACAGACATTTACGATAATCATGCAAGTAAATTTAAAAACATTTCATCACATATGTTAAACAAGATAAGCCGGTAATAATGATATATATATATAGATAGGTGTGTGTCAAAAATATACATCGTCTTCGATCATAGGTTGAAAAACACCTTATGATCGGCAAAAATGATAAGTACAAAAAGCCAAAAATGTCATATGTGTCTACAAAAGTGACTAGCCAATCACTGGTGGTGCTCTCTATACGACACCACTGCACGAGCTACCTTACACAAAAACCTCCTAAACGGTCCAGGGACTGCGACTACATAGCGCTGAAGTCTGATAGGAATATCATCTATGGTAGTCTTAGGTATATCCACCGTCAGACGCTCTAGATCCTGCTCCAACTCAGCTAGCGACTCAGCAGCCGCGTCTTGTGGGGCCGGTACCGGTGCAACTGGATGTCTCCTCTCAAAAGGTCGGAGGTTGGTTGGGCGCTGTGGACCAACATCTGCATTTTGAAAATTTTTACTGTCAGTTTTGAGATGATATATATAAAAAACAAAAAAAAATATATAATTTGAAAACTTGTGAAAAATAAAGTACCTCTATTGTCCCATTGTTCTCCCTGTGGAAGAACCATGTCCGGATCACCTCGAAAATCTACTCCGGCATACGGAAAGTCCTGGATCGAAAAAACCTGGTCCTCTAACCAGTGAAAATAACTATCAGGGAATCGAACAACCGCCGCGCCCTCGTCAGGATGCCGGGCCATCACCGTAACCCATCGTATCAGCTTTGGCTCCCGAGGACCCAAGATATCAACAGTGAGTTGCTGAGGGATCAGCATCGGAACTCTCTCTAAGGCAAAGCTCACAACTAGAGGCCCATATCCAAAGGTCTTCAGTTGTCCGTTCTTTGCCCTAGTCAGTTGGCCCTTCATATTGGCCGACACAGCATCACACCAGTTGAAAATGGTGCCTTGGAAACAGTCAATCGCCATCCACATTTGGGACCCGGTGGCAATATGTAAAGCGGCTGCACCGCAAATTCTGGTAACCGTGAAAGCTATAACCTTGAGTTCACGCAGAGAGATGTGTTTGATTTCTACGCCTTTCGCATGGTGTGCATTGGGTATGCACCAATCTACCCGGAGACTAGCAAGGGATTGGCCACCCGGCCTAGTCCCGGCTAGATTGAGTTGCTCGCCCCTATTTGGCAAGCCAGTGAGAAAGTATATGTCAGAGGGATCTATCTCGAGTTGGTGTCCTCCGATGTAGAAGCATTGCTCATGAATGTTCCATCTCTCAACCAGCCACTCCAAGAATCTCACCTGAGCCCTCATGCCAGGTATGGCCCAGTATTTATATAGTCCGCATGCTTTTAGGGCATCAATGGAAGGTTGATGATTAATTGCGGCTAAATCAACGTCCTCGTGCTCTCTTTCTCTCCAATCCAACATGGTGAGTGCCCTACACACCAAGAAACAAAGATTAGAATTAGTTTGGGAAAATTCAGATGGTTCTTTTTGGGGTTTGGGGTTTCAAATTCCGCCTTTCGCGGGGGACGCACCCCGCGTTTAGGACACAGAGCGTCGAGACGCAGCTGGCTTGAAGGTGGGCTGTGTCCCCCGACCTTTTTCCTGTGTGGGAAAAAGTCAGGGGACGCAGGTCACCCTTAGGGCACCTGCGTACCCCGCAGAGCGATTTTTGAAACCCAAAACCCCCCAAAAATCAAAACTAAAACCTAAAACAAACTTTTAATCGGATGAAATTGAAGAGGAGGATGTTGTGAAATACCTGGAAGAGACGACGTTCGATTCTGATGGTCGGATTCTCCGCAGCGACCACGGGAAGTTTCTTGCCAAAAGCCCTTTTTTTCAACCTCAACAGTAAAATGGTAAAAATGACATGGTAAAAAGTCTTTTTATAGGTTTTTTGGATGAATGAATGCTAGGTTTGTTCATTTTTCACCATGGAAGGATATTTTTCAATGTATTTTTGCCTATCTTAAACAGGTATGAGTAATGTGTTGTTTTTGTGCAGGACAAAGGGATTTAGAGGGAAAATTGTCATTTTTCACGAACCAAAATATCAGAGTCATCTTTTAAGCCCTTTTCTGACTCCTAAAATATGAAAAGATTGCCGTGCGTTTCTTTTACACTCGTTAAAACGGAATTAAAAGACGGTCCCCTTATAGCCCTTTTCTGACCGTAAAAACAGGAAAAGATTGCTAGGTTTTTGTCGTTTCAAACTCGATACTGGAAATAAAACGACGTGTCCTTGATCGCTTTTTACTTTTCAGGTCAGTGGCACTAATTATGAAAGTACTCCCTGGTCGCAAGATCAAGCGGTTCCCCCAGGTATTATTTTATACTTTTTCGGGCTTGAGGGACACAAATCTACGAAAAAGTTCAACTTGGAGTCTTCTTAAGTTTTTCAGACTCTCTAAAATTGAAAAACGCCGAGTTTCTCCTATACTGGACTCGTTAAACATTTCACAGTAAAGGACCTGTTCAATTACAAACAGGAACGAACCACTCCTTCCTAGGGTTCGAATCAAAACTAGGTTGGACTCATCCGAAGGATGAGCTTATAATCAAGCATATGTTATCCTCCTCAAGCTTGTTAAAAATAAAGAGGTACTTGCCAGAAATGGTGGGGGAAAAGAGAGAAGAATGAGCCTATTTGTTATCTTTTGTCTCAGAAGAAACTTTATTACCACTCTTGAACACGACACTTTTCATTCACCTGGGTTGGGAAATCTTTTACCTCACAGTTGATCAAACCACTTTGAAAGTCTTCAGCCGGGTTCCGGGGATTAACTTTGAGTTATTCATCACCAAGCCATCTGTCGTGTCGTTATGTGTTCAAGAGGTCTGCAAGCAAAACTTTCATCTGCAAAATACTTGTCATCCATTTGACCATCCCTGAGTCAGTCCTTACAGCAACATTTCTTCAACTTAAACAATGATTTCGTGTTGTGGGCTTGCCTGCAACGGGTCGCTTTCTATCGACATCAGCACATTATCTAGAGAGATGACTTAGAAATCGTCAGTACCTTGAAGTCTGCATGCATCAATGGCAAGTTTCTCGCCTTTGACGTCAGTTTACATCATTGACTTTCGATCGAAGGACTCCGTGAAATGTTCGACATCAACTCATTCATTCACATCTCATGGATTGTACTAGGTACTTTGAGAACCATTGACATTACTGGTGGTCTCTCTCACACTTGTTAACAGTTTACATCATCGACTGGTAATCGAGTGGTTTCTACCATGTTCGACATCAACTCATTTATTCGCATGGCTAGAATCGTACCAATTCGAGAAGCGGAAATGAAGACCCTGGATCTAGTTTCCACCATCCAGGCTGCGAGGAGTTTTGTATTCATTATCTAAGTAGACTAATCATAAACAGATGGCTGCGCCCATACTGTGTCTACAAAAGTCTATGATTATGATGTACTGCAAGATCATTCCTGTATCAGAGTAGTTAGTCTGTTAGTTAAAGTTTTGATCTGAGTATGGGAATGCCTACCTCAGTGATGATATAATCTTATACATGTATTTTGTGTTGAAAATTGCAGGTTCTGACCAGGCTCTCCACGAGATAATCCTTGAAATGATAAAGCGCTTCACCCTTCCTAGATAATACAAAACCCTAATCTATTACAGGCTTCACACTTTAGGGGGCAATCTGTTACACCAAAAAATGTCACCATGGCTATTTACAGTTAGTATGGCTCTATCAACAGTCATGCTATCCTCTTAGGCAAGTCTTATGCCTCTGCTCTCCATGTCAAACTTCAAAAAGAGAGAAAGTCTTTATAAATATATTTATCTCTGGGTACGCAGGTTCTCTCAACCTTACCTGCGGGTACGCACCCAATGTTCACAAAAGCTGCGTCCTTGGACGCTGTGTATGTAAAGGGGCAGGTGCGTCCCCCTGTAAAGGTCAAAATGTGCAAGTTTCATCTTTAAAAAGTTACTTGTGGTCATTTCTAGAGCATTCTAGAAGGTTGTTCGACGTGTATTGAGCGCCTCCAGATGGTTCATGTACCCCTACCAAAGAGGAACTTATCCCATCAATAAGGGAGCTATCCCATCCAAAGAGGGGATTATCCCATTGATGGTGGACCTGATTAACTTCCTCTTGAGCACTATAAATACAGGCATTGGGCCAGAAGGAGGGGAGGTTGGAAGCTAAACATTTCTAAGGGTAGATGCTGCAGGAATTAGGACTCCCATTTAGAAGCTTGTGAGGAGAGATTGCCATCTTTGCTTGTTCTATTTGGAAGTGGGTGAGCTTTGTCAAAGTAAAGGAGAACTCTTGATGGACCCTGGGAGGGACTTGCACAACACCAAGGCTCAGGTTGTATTTGTTCCTTTTGTTACCTATTAATGCAAATGAGTCCATTCTTCTCAATAACTTGTTATTTATGAGTTGTTTCATGTACTCCTTGGTCTATGTGTTAAATATGTTTTATTCTATGAGATTATCAAGTGCTATTTAATCGTTTGATTGTTAGTGGATGCAGGTTTCAAAGTGAAGGAGGAGCTCATCCGGATCAGCAGAGCTGGACTGCTACAACAGCGTTGGACTACAGGTAGGATCTAAACACTTGATTTCTTATATAGTAAATGCATGTTTAGAGAAGGATTGTTCTTGTTTGTCTTGTTTTTCACTAGAGAGTCTTAGGCTCCTAGGGAGGTTGGTTGTGTCCGCACAATCGACTCTTTCCGCCTGACAATGGCCACCCAAGTTTAATCCAGATGCTGGAACACAAGCCGAAGAACATATTAATAACTTCATGTTATCAGTTAATCTGAAAGGAGTAACAGATGAAGATGTTGTCGTTAGGCTTTTCCCTTATACTTTGCAAGGATCAGCGAGATATTGGTATTTTTCCCTGCCCTCTGGATCCATTACTAGTTGGAACATTTTCCAAGAACAATTTCTTACTAAATATGGCGATGATAGATCTTTAGCCACATTAATCAATGATCTCTCCAATCTTAGGATAGAGCATAAGGAACCGATTAAAGAATTCAACTCGTGATTCAATAAACTCTTGAATAAGATTCCAACGGCCTCCAAACCAAGTGAGAAAATCAGAAGCGAATGGTATATAACCGCCCTACCCACCAATATAGCTATCTTCGTAGACAGGGCTGCAAAACCAACTTTAGCTGAAAACATGAAAGAAGCACTTGCTGTGGAGAAACGTATTAATGCTCTAGAAAAGAAAGCTGCTCTTGAAGATAGAAAATCCAAAAAAGTTTCTTTTAAAGATGATTCAAAGAAGAAAACCCCTAAAGATCCATATGATATGGAAGGTCTACAAAAGGTCCTCAAGACTATGTCAAATGAAATGGTTGAAATCAAAAAACAAGTAGCTGAAACCTCAACAAAAAGGCCATTTAGAAATTTCAAGAAAACTGAATCAAAACCACCAAATGTTATATCTAATGCAGATTCAGATCCTGAAGAGGAAGAAGAAGATGAAACAATTTCACCATCCGATGAATTCGAAGAAGAGGAAGTTGTTGAATGCCATGGAATGTGGGACTTCATATTACCTAACTCCGATACAGAAAATGAACAAGAAGCTTTTCCTGTGACTACTAGGAGTAAAGGTGCCCCTGAACCTGCCCAGGCAAGTTCAAAGAAAAGGAGTGCAGGTACTACTACTACAAAGGAAAAGGTACCCACAAAGAAGTCGGCTGCAACAGTACCTCAAAACCAACCATCGTCCTCAAATATACCTTCAACATCTAAAACGTTGGTAGTATTGGATTCAATGGATTACAATATTGTTGATGATATGAAGAAGACTAAGGCAAACATCACCATGTTTGAACTTAGCAAATTAAAACATCGGCAAAAATTGCTTCTTAAGGAACTGAATGCAGTTCCTTCTTCAACTCTTCCTAGTGCTAAAGCTGCAAATGATTCAGGTCAACCACCTTCTTGTAGGGTTGAAGCTACTGATACAATTCTAATTGGAGATAGATCAAATTCCCATACTCCTCCTTTCCTCTTAACCTACAAGATCTATAATCGAAATCTACGCAATTGTTTGATTGACTCAGGGGCATCCTCTAATATAATGCCAGCTTCAGTTTGTTCCAAACTGAACATTGAGCCCCAAAAGTCCACAATTCACATTGTGCAGTTAGATAGAACCAAAGTCCAAGCTTTAGGGGAAATCAACTCTGTGATTATCAAGTTATCGGCTGATCCACGAGTAGTTCAAAGAATTGATATGTTAATTGCTGATATACCTGAGTTTTATGGTTTAATCTTGAGTAGGGATTGGTCTGAGAAGCTCCATGGGTATATTTCTACCGATTGGTCCCATATGTGGCTACCCTACAACGGAAAGCCAAATCAAATAAAAATCAATCGGGAGAAACATATGACCCATATTGTTACAGAATTTGAATAGGAGAATCAACCAATAGCATTTAATAACAATATCTTGGGGAATTATTCATCTGAATCATTTTTTGGCAACTTCACCGCCCAACCATCTCCTTTCCCAATTAATAATTTCACATCTCAGATCGAAATTTTTTCACAAACAGATATGTCAAGATGTTTTAATGTTATTGAGGAAACTATAAATAAAATTGTTGATAATTATTTATTTTGGTCTTTATACTTTGACGGATCTAAATCCAGTGAAGGATCAGGAGCAGGATGTATTTTGGTTAGCCCTCAGGGAGAAAAAACTATGTTATCATGCATATTGGAATTTGAATGCACGAATAATACAACTGAGTATGAGGCCTTAGTTCAAGGACTATATAAAGCTATTGGCCTTAATGTTCAATATTTGAAAGTCTTTGGTGATTCAAAAATTGTTATTAAACAGGGGAGAAATACAATTCATTGCCTCTCTGGTCATCTCAAACACTATCAGTTTCTGGTACAGGAACTCACCTCTCAATTTTAGCATTCAATATTTCTCCCATCCCTAGGTCTCAAAATTCAGCAGCTGACTTGCTGGCCAATGTTGCTTCTAAACTCCTACCTTCCGAAGATTATGGCCCAGATAGATTTTCAGTAGAATTAATTTTTAGACCATCGATTCTTGACAATGTCACCAATTGGTGAGTGTTCAATCACGATGAAGACATCTTACATTTTTTGACATCCGACAAGTCCTATGATGATTAGATCATTGAGGAAAGCGATCATGATCTTTAGATGAAAGAAAAACACGAGGAAAAATCAATACCAAAACCTGTGGTTAAACTTGAGTATCTCTACAATATCAAAGACAGGTTTAAACAGGTAACCAATTCAAAGCTCCAAAGTTCCACCTTAATATTTGAATTGATAAACCTTGGTACTGAGCAACACCCTCAAAACATTAATTTGGGATTAGGACTTTCTGTGGAAGAAAGGATAGCATTCATTAGATTATTAAGAAAAAATAAACATGTCTTCGCTTGGAAATATGATGATTTAAAAACATACGATACATCAATCATCCAGCATACCATTCCAATGCTGTCTGAACAAAAACCAGTTCAACAAAAGTTGAGGAAAATACATCCGAACTTAGAGAGTCAAATAAAATCAGAACTCAATAAACTCTTGAAAGCTAAGATTATTTTTCCCGTTCGGCACTCAAACTGGGTTTCCAATATGGTGCCTGTTAGGAAGAAAAATGGCGACATTAGGATTTGTATAGATTTTAGAAATTTAAATAAGGCAAGCCAAAAAGATAATTTCCCGTTACCTACCATGGAGCAGATACTCCATTCAGTAGCAGGTTTTGAGTTAATGTCCTTTTTAGATGGTTTTTCAGGATATAACCAAATTTTGGTCCATCCTGATGACAGACTCAAAACTACCTTCAGAACAAAATGGGGAACTTACGCTTATTAGAAAATGCCTTTTGGTCTTATTAACGTAGGAGCTACATTCCAAAGAGCGATGGATATAGCCTTCAAAGGATTGATCAACAAAACAGTAGTTGTCTATTTAGATGATATTACTGTATTTTCCATGAAGAGATCCAATCATTTACATGATTTGAATCAAATCTTTGAACACTGCAGAAGGTATGGTATTTCACTCAATCCCAAAAAATCCTTCTTTGCTCTTAATCAAGGAAAGCTCTTGGGATTTATTGTTTCCAAATATGGTATTTATATTGAGCTGAAATTCCATTTCCTCATAACAAAAAACCCATGCAGTCATTTTTAGGTCAAATTAACTTTGTCAAGAGATTTGTTCCCGATTTTTCCCACATCATTTTACCATTACAAACCATGATTAAGAAAAATTCAGTGTTTAGATGGGGATCTGCAGAAAATGAAGCATTTGATTCAATCAGACAATCAATACTCAATGCCCCCGCTTTAAACACTCCTAATTTTTCTAATCATTTCATATTGTACACTATCGCGTCCGATTCATCTTATGCAGCAGTACTCACTCAGATTAATGATCACAACTTGGAAGCACTGATTTCATTTTATAGTTCAAATTTGCAGGGTGCTGAACTAAATTATTCTGAAGTTGAAAAACAAGCCTTTGCTGTGTATAAAGCTGTCAAACATTACAGACCCTTCTTTTAAAAGCCCATATAAATTTTTAGTTCCTTTTCCTGCAGTAAGGCAATTACTAATCCAAAGGGAATTAGGTGAAAAAAGGGCAAACTGGGTTACAACACTTCAAGAATATGACTTGGAAATCAAGCTAGCAAAGATTGTTAGAGGCCAAGGTTTTTGCAGGTTATTAGCAGGAGCATCCAACATTCAAGAACCAGGTGATACAAAACATATTGAAGAAATCAACCAGATAAGTATCACTGATTCCAAATCGCAAGATGCAGACTTGATCTTTTATTTGAAAAATGGATATGCACCTCCTAACCTTTCTTATAAAAACAAACGGGCCATTAGATTAAAAGCAAAAAAACTTCATAATCATTGATGATGTACTTTTTAGGCAAAATTATGATTCAATTTTATTAAGATGCCTAGAAAAACCTGAAGCACAAAAGGTTTTGCAGGAACTACATGATGGACCAGCAGGAGGACATTTTGGAGCTGACACAACAACCCACAAAATCATTCATGCTGGATATTATTGGCCCACCCTATTCAGAGATACTCATGAATATGTAAGGAAATGCCGAAGTTGTCAAATCTCCAGTGGAAGACAAAGAAAACCAACTTTCCCTTTGCAACCAGTCAACATTGATCAACCTTTCGAGCAATGGGGATTAGATATCATTGGGGAAATAACTCCACAGTCCTCCAAACAACATAAGTATATCCTTACTGCTACTGATTACTTTACTAAGTGGGTTGAAGCAATTCCTTTAAAGACAACAAACTCTGAAGTAATTATAGAGTTTATAGATCAATTCATCATTACCAGGTTTGGTGTCCCAAATGCTCTTGTTTTCGATAATGCATCTTATTTCTCTGGAAATGCTATGTTTGAGTTCGCTATTAAAAGAGGATTTAAATTGAAATATTCTGCAAATTACTATCCCCAGGGTAATGGTTTAGCAGAGTCTACCAATAAAAATCTAGTTAAAATTATTAAGCGAACTATTGAACAGAATCATAAAAATTGGCACAAGTCTTTAATATTCGCACTATGGGCTGATAGAATAACGCAAAAGGCTTCCATAGGTACTTCTCCATTCAACCTTGTATATGGGAAAGAAGCAGTGCTACCAACCAATCTAGTGCTTCCTTCTCTAGCCCTAGTTCAGTTTATTGAAGAAAGCCCCTCTTCTTCTATTCAACTTAGACATGATCAAATCTTAAAATTAGAAGAAGAAAGAGAAAAGGCCAAAATTACTCATGCAAAACATCAGCAAATTATCAAGTCATCTTTTGATTCAACTTCATCCAGTTCAAAACAGTTACAGGTTGGTGATCTAGTTCTAAAATGGGACAAAGCCCATGAGGATAAAGGAAAACACACCAAGTTCCAAAAGATGTGGCTTGGACCATTTCAGATCTACTAGAAGATAGGCCATTCGACATTCATATTACAAGATTTATCAGGAAAGATAGATTCTCTTCCTGTTAATGGCCTCATCTTAAAGAAATTCTTCAATTGAGGAGGTAACCCTTTCTCCCCTTTTTAAGTTTAGTAGAATTTGTAGTTTTTAGGACCATTAGAAAATAAAGTTGTAAGATATCTTCCATTGGCCTTTGCTATATTGAAAAGTTTCTCAAAATAAGTAGTTTTGATATTTACTTTTAAAATAGAAGCCTTAAACAAAAGGGACAATTTCTAGGAAATTAGGTATATTCACATTCTAAAACCCCATTTCATTTATGTGAAATCTTCTCAAGATTTAGAAGTACTGTAAATCATTTTATGGTTTTCAAACTGGCCACAAAAAGGTTATCAATATCAAAACAGAAACTAATTCAATCTTAGCATCTTCAACTCTTACCCTGTCATCCATTCTCTCTTAAGGAGAAAATTGTCCATCCCATTCATCCAAGTTTATGATTACTCAGAGTGTAATTCTAAAATATTTGATATAAAAGATAAGGGGTCTTATTACAAACCTGCTTACCATGATCATTGGGAAATAGTTTAACCGACATTACCAACAATGCATACCAAAACAGGGTAATGGCTTATAATCATAAGACAAGGGGTATCATCACGAGCCAACTTGTTCGGTTAGATTACAACCAGTGAATGGCATTGTCAAAGAGATGGCCACGAAACCAGGACAATGGCTTTTTATCTTACAAAATAATAGAAAAGGAAAAAAGAAATACAAAATATGAAAGCATATTTTGAATTCATTCTTTTAATCATACTCTGAAATGGATGGGATTATGGACAGTCAAATGGTTAAAAGGTATCCCTATCAAAACTATGAACGTTTGCTGGCAACAGAGGCTCTACCTATGACAAAGTAGTCAATTAAAAAGGCTAAGTTGGAAAGGTTTTTGTTTTATCATTATCAACCAATAGAGGCCAATTTAGAACTTAGAATGTATCTAATTTTAACAAGAGAAGAAATTAGCAAAAATAGCTCTTATTATATTAAGAATGTATGTATACCTAGTTATATTAAATTTTCCTCTTTGATAAGATTTCTATACAAAGAAGGTCTAAGTATTTCAATATTTCTCAGAGATAACTGTTTCTCCCAGCGAATTGCCAATTGTTGTGTTGTACAACAACCCCCCATTTCATAAAATTTTACTTTCAAAACTATAATATGAAATGGGTCCCTTTTAGATTAAATTGGTATCAACTTATCATTCCTCAAAAGGTTCGAAAAGAAACAAAACATTATAAACCTTTTGAGACAATATATAATCGGTCTTATAATAATAAATGAATAATTCTTTATTATTGCGATAAAGCGATCGCAAGATCGCATATCACAATAACAAAGGATGCATAACAAAAGACCCATTTGTTTTCCCCGATGCGACAAGCGCGAATAACTATCGGATATCAGAAAGGTAAGCAATCATAACAAAAGGCCCCTCTCTTTGCTCCAATGCGATATCGCTATTGGCGATCGGGGAATGTAACATGCATGCAACTAAAAGCTCTCTTCTAAAAAGCTCCCAATACGAATTAGTGATATCGCTATCGGCGATCAGGGATTCCGTAATGAAACCAATATAACTACTTAAACATTCCTCCGATCCCCGATTGCGAGAAAGCTAAGCGCGACTTTCAAAAAGGATTGATAAGACTTACACGATCTATATTTAGACATTGTGTAATATATTAAAGTTTTTTTTTTTTTTAATGTCAAATCCAACCACAAATAATTAATCCAATCAAAATTTGTAACTAATCAAAATTATATATATATATATATATATATATATATATATATATATATATATATATATATATATATATATATATATATATCTATATATATCTATATATATATATATATATCTATCTATATATATATATATATATATATTATACATCTAATAAAAAATAATTAGTCTAATTAAACTTTTTAGTAAATCATAAAACAATTTACTAATTTTCAAATATTTTAAAATTATTTTTAAATCTAAAAAAAATAACTTTAATAAAAGAATATTAAAATCTAGGTTCTTATTCTCACCCAAAAGGATCACTTCTTGTTGATTGCACCACGGAGCTTGAACGTGAGGGTGTTAAGAGAATTGAACCCATGATCTCTAAATAGAAGAGGTGCTTTAGCGACAAGGACTCGACCAACCGAGCTAACCCTCAAGGCATAGAACATAACATTTTATACATTTTATTCTAATAATTATTTTTTTGTAAGTTAAAGTTTGTATTGCCTTACTGTCCATTATTTTCTAATTCTACCAAAGGTGGTTTCAGTATGCCACCAAGGAAACTAGATATGTTGAGCGCCTTCTAAGAAAAATTCATACTCGTACAAAATTAACTGAAAGACAACCATTATATCAACTTGAAAATTATAGAAGAAAATATATTTGGAGAACAAAAGAGATTCAAGATCCAAGGAGGTCATAGGTGCAAGGTCTTTGGCATTGGAACCTAGTGGAGTTAAAGGCTTAGGCTTGCAATATATATAGCTCTCAAGGTGAGCTAACTAGGCGTCCAAGATTTCCAAACAAAAAACACTTAGATCTTTGAGCATGTTTAATGTCATTAAGGGTAGAAAATATGTCGTATTGTTCCTCTTGGTTCTCCTTTAAAACTTTTCCAAGAATATTTTTGAGTTTCCAGTGAAGAGTAATTGAGTTAATATAGTATTTATGTCTTTCCCTAGTATGACCAGGGTTGGGAATCCAGTGGGAAACATCTTCAATAATATATGAGTATGAAAAAAAAACATTCATTAATAGTCATAGTTTCAAGATGTCAAACCTCTACTCAGATTATAGGTGGTACAATAACGAAGTAGATATATGAAACCTCATGACCCTATGCTTGGGCATGGGTTTTAATCATAGGATCTTGATCACCCTCACCTCTGCGACCACCCTCACCTTAACTAACACCCTACCCACGTTTGCAACTGCGTATGTGTTGTTGATATTGGGTACTCATGTTGCACAAACACCAAGGGAGTGATGAAACTAGTGGAAAACTAGAAAAGTAGGAACAAAAATAAGGATAAACTAGAGGCTATAAAATGAGAGAAAGTCTTTAGATAGAGGGTGAGCAATGAATGGAACCAATATGAAAGAGTAAAATCACTAGATGAAGCTTAGCGAAATAAAATTCATGCCAACCTCCTAGGACATAGAATGAAACAACAATAGAACATCTAACTATGAAAAAACCAACAATTGAGCTTCCAAAAATAAGGAGATTCAAGATAAAGAAGATAGAATGTATCACCAACAAAGAAGCTCGGCTTAGCCTAAGGATAAGATTGAAGTGGGCCTATTAATACTCCACAACAACAATTAAATAAAGATGAAAATTCCCAACCAACCCACGAGTAAGAAGAGGATTGACCAACTCCTAAAGCCTTGGTTCCACCCACTCCAAGAATTCTCCGTCTTAGAAATACTACACTACCAAAGCTCTACATATGTCCTCGGACTGAGCTAGAACCGAGATTGAGAGAAGAAAATGCATTGGAACTCTAAATTATTGAACTCTCAGTAGAATTATGTGAAGCTCTAACCACAAACTCGCTTGTGGCAAGGATGGGAAGAACTCTTCACTGCTAAACCTCCACTATAGCTACTTGGTACCAAAATCCAGCTTATATATAGAAACCATGACCTCCATCCACATTAAATTCCTTTCTATGCAAGTGCATATGGGGGGTCAGGTTACACCATCCCCCTCTTAAATGTTGCCTAAGGCAGTTTGGTGGTGAGATTTCCACCTAACACCATGTAACAACCTAGGATAAAAGTTCACTTAATAAAGGTTAATAAAGGAAAAATAAGACCAAGGTCATGGGACATGTATTCCAAGCTAAATGTTGGGCAAAAGATCCTAGTGGGTGTCAGTTTTGGTTTATTTATGGTTAAGGAAATTGAGAAAAGCACTGACAAAGGAAAAGAGGTATTAATTGGCATTTATTTATGAAAATAACGGAAAATAGGAGAAAAGGGAGATGAAAGGTCACAAGTTTGCATGAGAGAGAAATTGAAGGAAAATAGAGGAAAATGAAGAAAATAAAGGCCTCAATGATAAAAAGTATTTTGAGGATCAATTCACAACTTTTTCCAGTTCAGTTATGGAGCTCTCTTCTATTTTCTCATACACTTGCACACTTAGAGCATTCTTGGAGCACTCTAGCATTGGAGAAAGGAAAAAAAGGAAGGACAAGCAAGGAAGGTTGAATCAAGCAACTCCAACATGAAGATTTTGGAGCTAATAGGTTTCATGTGTGATTTCCTAGTTGAGGTGTGAATGCATGGCACATGCATTTGTTTCTTTGGTTCATTTGATGTCATTGACATGGGTTTTCCCTGGTTTGACAATGGTTTCAGACTTTCCTTGCCATTTCCTGGATAACCATGGTGTGATGGGATTCTTTACTTGGTTGAGCTTTAGATTATCGGAAGGTTTTGGAACCAGGTGAGGTGGTCTCAGGAAAATTACCAAGGGTTGGGGGTGGAAGTGGTTTAATCTCTAGGATGCCCTCGACGAGTGGGTGGAGATAGGAAAATTCCTCAAGGTAACGGTGAGGAAACTTTGAGGCATCCAAACTTATTTTTGGGCTTTGTGATCTCTTGACCGATTTTGGTGAGATTGTGGTAGCCTAAAGGTGGAGGTGGTTTAATCTATGGGAAGCTTTAGTTGTTATATATTAAGATCCCACATCCATGCTTGGAATATGGCATGGGGGTGATTTTCTGAAAGAAATATTTGGTTCAACCCAATCTGTAGTTAGGTGGTACATGGAAGTCCCTAACTTGGTTCAATTTTGCATCAATTAATAAGAGTTATTTTAATATTTTATTCTATGAGAACTTGTACTTTTTGTTATGATTACTTGATGGTTGTTCTTTCATGGTTAAGAGTTTGATTATATGCTGGTTATAAGCATGGATTGTTAATGTTCTCTAGCTACGACTTGTTCGAGATTTGATAGGTATTTGATGGTTAATGAATGCATGGGTTAACAAGTGCTATTGTATCTATTATGAGAGGGAATTAGACCTTATTGGTGACTCTCATATAAGTTTCAGACTCTTATAATTAGAAATGCATTCATGACCTGTAGCTTACATGTTCACCATATGTTTGACAAAATGATTGTCATGGTTAGGTCTGGTTATGTCAAGTTCTTGTTCAACTTTTGTATGAATAAAATTATCATTATGTCATTTATTAATTTGAGAAGTTACATGCAGTTCTAGGTAGTTTTCTGGAGGTTGGCCCAGAATTGTGGCTTAGATCTTGGGACCACACCCTCTAAACTAGATATTTTGGGCTATAATCACATGGATAGAGTGTCATGCGTGCGGTTGGAGCCCTATAACCACACCCTTGCAAACTTGTGCATGTGGTTAGGAGTCTAAGTTAGTGAAAAAGAAATCTAGCTTAGGGTTTGGTCACTTGGGGTGGTTCTTTAGTCCCTGAATGTCCTGTAAGCCCTGTAGGATGTTAATTTATGGTTAGTAAGTATTACTTAAAGGCCCCACTTCTTTAACTGGAGCTACGAGGTCTGTTCATGTCATAATGTCACTTATCCTCACATTTACCTAGAGGGCTTGTAAAAGCGATTAAATGTGGGGAGGGGGTGTTGCATATTGGCATCAAAACATGGTTCAAATACTTGGATTGGATGGGATAGATGCATGTTGTTATGCATGCATTGTCATGGTTATGGTTTTCGTGCATGAGATGTTTGTATGTAGTTAGTATTATCATCCATGATGTCGATATGTTGATATAAATATGTATATACATGTATCATGCTAATCTGGATTGATTTTTCAGATGAGAGAACCTCCACTAAACTTCACTGAGGTATGTTGATTATGTTTATATTGGCAATCTGACAAGGGTATGTTTTCAGGAAGAAGAAGAGGATCATACAAGACTAACATAATGGTGGGTTATAGTTCACAAGACTCTCATTATATATCAGATGAGAAACACAAAGATGATTACTCTCCTGGCATAACATGTACTTTGAGGAGTTTAAAGGTGGAAATTAGAATTTGCAAGGCAGATAATGACAAAATCAGTTAGTCACAGGAAAGGATTTCCAGGGCATAGGAAAAACAAGCATAGGTTAATGCGGTCATCCTTCAGAGTTTATCATATTCTCAATGAAAGGACAACCACATATTAGTTATGGCCAAGAGGACAGGACTAATGGGGGATATAGTACAAGGACTCATGTAGGGCACATGTCAGACAAGGATGCCATAGTAAAATATGGTAGGTTCTTGGATACACTTGACACGAAATGAAGTGGTTATGGGTTCTATTCTAGTTTTTGTTAAGATAGGTGTCATGATCATTATTTTTATCAGCCTTACAGGAGGAGTGATCAGGGATACTTTCTAGACGAGTTCAATAAATCCAAGCCTCCTACCTTCGATGGAGAGTTAAAGAAAATGAAATATGAAGGGGCATGGTTTCTTGGGATGAAGAAGTCATTTGAGTTGCATGATTATACAAAGAAAATGAAGGCCAGGATAGGTATTTTTAATCTTGAGGGAAAGGTAGATATATGGTGGGAAGATGTAAAGCATGTCAGATATATCAAGACAGAGGAGTTGAGTTGGCATGAGTTTAAAAGACACTTCAGGAAGAATTACTTGTCTGAGAGGTACTATTGTGGAAAGGACAAGAATTTCTATGAGTTAAATATGGGATCTATGACAAATGAGGAATACATGACTAAGTTTATAGAATTGTTGAGGTATGTGCCTCACCTCAAGGATGAGAAGAAAAAACTTCAAAGGTTCATCAGTGGACTACAAATAGCATTAAAGGATCAGATTGAGTATGATGAGCCTTGATCACTGGAGGACATCATTGGGAAGTTGAAGCACTATTATGAGGAATCAAAATGTAAGTCCGAGCCGAAGCAAGATTGTAAAGGGAATGATAAGACTAAAGGAAAGTGGCCACTGAAGCAAGAAAGACCTCAGGATGTAGGTGAGAAGGAAAATGTTGCTCTTACAAGAAGTTTAGTACATCATAGAAAGGATATGGACCTTAGCCTAGAGAGAAACATAATAAAGTTAGTGGAAGGGAATTTTTGCAGTGTCGTATTTTTGGCAAAGATCATCGCAAGAAGGATTGTTCAATATATCAGGGTGGTAGACCTTAGATCCATATTGCTTAGGAGGCACAGACAGTTGGGGATGTGGGTCAGAGAATTCCTCGGATCTATGTAGCATTTGATAACAAGCAGGATGATCACTCGTCATCCATTATTGATATGGAAGGTAAGATCTGTGATCAATTTGTTTCCATTTTGATTGATCCTGGATCTAATTATAGTTATGTTAATCCTGACCTGTATATAAGTGTGGTTTGAGAAAACAAGTGCATTGAGAGTCTTGGTTGGTGTAGTTGGTGTTGGGTTAAGTATATGGTATATTAATGGACCAACATTTAATTTCAATCTAGGGTTTGTGGACTTTGAGATGCATCACTGGAAATGGTAGAGAAAGACTCTAGCAACCTGCAAAACGAAACCCTAATTTTTCTAGAAACTACTCATACCTTCAAATTATTGCACTAGTTAATCCTTGTTCTAATCCTACACTCAAAATCAATCTTTAGAAATGAAACTATAAACATTAATCCTACAATATACCAACATTGAAAGAAAATACTAATTATTAACAACTAGGAAGCAAAAGGCAAAAAAGCCAACCCTAACTACTAATTAACTGGAAACATGAGCATTGACCAAGCAAATGTAAAGATTGTCTTGTCAATTAAATCCTAAACAATACAAGATATGCTAATGAAAAATAAAACTCTCAACCCAAAAACATCTATTCAAGTCCTTGCACTAAATTCTATATCCATTCAACTATATGTGCAAGCAAAAAAAATCAAAATCACTCCACTCCATTCTGTGAACACTCAAATAATTGAAAACATGATTTGAATGTGTCTTTAGTGCTAACAACCCAAATCAAATGCATGAATTGTATGAGAAATTACTATGCACATAAATGAAAATAATAACTTTGTTCAAATGATTCTTAGACTTGTAAACACACCTTAACAAATGGCCCATCTGACACATCATCAATGCTAAAATCTATGATATTAATGCAAAAAATAAATCAAATGTAAAACAATATTTGACCCTAATGATACAACCCAATGTTTTGAAAACAATCATTTGAAAAGGGATACAGGTATTTAAATAAAATAATCAAAGTTCCTTCTTCCAATAATTCTTATTGTACTCACTGTTCAAAAAAGTTATAAATGCATGCTACATGTAAATCATGGTTTCAAATAATTAAATGTACAAGCTCTAGAGACCAAATAAATCACCAAAGTTGAATGTATAAACTCAATAAATAAAAAAACCATACTAGCCAAGCATGCAATACTCTGTTTTAAGTAAAATAAATCAAATAATATTACAAATCTTGCACTGTATCCAAATGGTGACTAGAATCACTTTCCAACTAGTGATAACAAGGGCTTTTATTGTCAAGAGTCTTCAGATAAGTTAAGTATCAAGCAGGCCATTGTATCATTTAAACAACCATAAGAAAATGTGTTGTGCAAATATCTGAGAAACATAGTATAAAAAGTGCACATATAGAACTGGATGAATTTATAAGCAAAACACATAGTCAATGCACCAGATTTGTAAACAAACTCACACTATATTCCATATTAACAAACCAAACAAAGATAATTTAAGGAGAGGAATGTTGAGATAGGTTGGTTGGGCCCAAACAAACCACCTCCCACCCTCTCAAAATGAAATCAAATTACAAAATGAACAATATCATCGAACAAAAAATGTGAAGAAAGAAACCTGGCATTAGAAGTTTTGTATTAACAAATCTAGTCCTTTACATCAAAACCATATGCTCATGGTCAAAACTATCAATATGAATTTATAATAACCTCCTCCCCCTCCACAAGTCATGGTTGGGATTTTTCTTAAGGTTACAAGAAGAATTTTGGCTTTAACAACTCAATTTTTCAATTTTGGAAAATTATGCATTTTTAACAAATTGGCCTCAAAGAACCCTACGTAACTCTCAAACCATGATGAATTTTGGAAAAATGTTTATGGAGAGCCTCATTTGCCATTTTTTAACTAAACCCATGTTTTATAATTATGGTATTATTCTTCATATGCACACAAATCGAGGAAAAATTTGGTAGTTTGAAAATTATGCAAATTTTGGGGCCGATTTGTCAATTTGCTTCTAGAAACTCACACGTGCGACCTGTGTGAAATATAACTCATGTGAAAGTATCAAAACATCATTTTGTATAAAAACGGTCTTTGGTTTTACCCAAAAGTGTGACAATCTATCAAAGCCCCAGATTGGTGCAGGCAGGAACCTAAGACTAGTGTAGGCAAAACCAAAGACTTAGTGAATCACCATGAATGAGGGAAACCGCATTTGAACTTGACCAAATATTCAAAATTATCTTTGACAAGTGTAATCGACATGCCATGTGGTGACTTCGCATAAAAACATCATGCATAATTTCTACTTGGTGCAAGAATACTCAAGAGTGTAGGATCAAGGCCAACCCTTATGCATTTAACAATACATGTCTATAAAGGAAATTTGACCAAGTTTTAGACCTGCATATACACATACCATCATTAATATTGATTTTATTGTTAAATCTTGTTGAAACAATGGAAACATGCCAAATAGTAAGTATTTACTTTATAATGCACAAAATGACAACAGTGACCCTAGAAACTAAATGAAAGCATGAGGGATTTCAGAGCAAAAAGTAATGTAAAACCAGAAGAAATGGAGTCATGAAATCCCCCCATGTCTATCATATTACATGTCCTCATCTAAGCAGATCAACTATTTTATTGTTGCTCCCTTACAAAAAAACAAGATTTAAACATCTATGGATGACCTTTGCACTTGTAAGAATGTTCATGAAGCTCCGTGTAATAAAAAATTCCTCTTCTTAGATATGGTTGTTCTGAGAAGGGAAATACACACTGGTTCACTTTTGTATTGGATTCTTGATTTATTAAGACTAATCCAAAATAAAATCGGATGCCAAGGTTGCCATAGGAATGATAAAAATGTTGTTACTGCAAGGATAATGTTATCATGACATATCCAACCATCAAAATTTTGACAAAGAATCCAAAGATCAGTCCAAATCAATAGGTCTTCACCTTCAATATCCTCATTATAAATAGAAGTGACATGATTTGAAATCCATGGTGTTAATAATAGAGGAAAATAGGGAACAAGAAAGATGACAGAATGATACCTTCCCATGGTGACCATCTTACCGTTATCCAACATATAGTTGAAGCTCCTTTTGTCAGGAAAAGTGAATCACCTACACTAAGGGTCCCACATCCATGAAAAAATTCATGTTTCTTAAATATAGAACTCCACATCATATTACTGAAAGGATATTAAAGCCATTCTCAGAGAGATATGATAATGAGTTCAGGGAAAGACAAAAATGACCAAGTAAATCATAGTGTAAGATTAACTTTAATACCATAGGATCCTACTGCCAGCAAGCGTCCATAACCTTGAAAGGGATGCCTTTTAACCCATTGAAATTCTTGTGTTCCATTTATTAGATATAGATTCAAAGTCATTTAAAAGCGTTTACATTGATTTATCAATTCACTGAAGGTCGTCACCCTAGCTTGGTAACCAACTAACGACAATCTCATTCACAAGAATGAACAAGCCATCTCATGATGAGACCTATTGTCTTCAATATTTTCATCTATACGCCATTACCCTGGCTTGGTGACTAGTATTGGTAATGTCATTCTCATTAGGACCCATGATCATGGTAGGTTAGCTCATAATGAGACCTCCTATCCCTCAGTTGATACTTTTATATTAAAATAAAATCTGATTATGATTAACCTTAAATAGGTTACTTAATAGGTGGGGAGGCAAATATTCTCCTTAAGAGCATGGGATGGTGTGAAAATATTTTAATGACTAATCTTTAGTGGTTGGTCTTGCTACCCTAAAGACTGATTTTAAAGAAATCATCTTAGATAATGACTGAAAGATTCCTTGAGTTAATCATGATAGGGTTCTCATGAGAGCTCACTAGGGTTTCACATGAGTGGTACACAATAAGAATCTTTTCAACAATACCTTTGAACCAAAACTTCAAAATATTTCTTGGATGTCAATATGTTAGAATGAATAGGCCAGAAGTACGGTTTTAAGCTTATGAATGGAAAGTATTAAACATAAAAATAATAATCCCCCTAACTAAACCAATGAATAACCTCGGCCAATAATCAAAGTCAATTTATAAAATAGGAGGCAATAAGAGTGAATTTCTTCTAACAAGTGTTACCACAAGAGTGCATAATGAGAGAAACTTCAATAGCTATGCCTTAGGAATTGTAGTTTCGAGAGTGTTGTTGTAACAATTTTATTTCAGATAGAATTTCTATTTATTATTCTTATACTAACCTACCCTAATTTAGAGAGAGGAAGATCTCCTTCAAGTGTAGGAGTACTTCCAGTGTAACCATGTGCATAACAGAATGCTAAATATACTCACACTCAGGTTCAAAAAGTAAGCTTTAATGCATACAAGAGTATGAGAAACCAACTGCTTTAATTGATATGGTACCAAGAGTTTCCAAACGATGAGCCAATGGAGTGTGTTGACAATTGTTTGAAATTAGGATTCAATGGGATCCACATATTTATGATTCTCCAACTCATACAAATCTTCCACAAGTTGATAATCACCCTCTTGGAGGCATAAGGGATTTGGTGAAACACAAAAGAAAAACCCCTCAAGTTCGGGCTCAAATATTTTATTTTCATATTGAAAAGAATGGTTAAGGGAAATTATAGGGTTTTGAGCTTCAAAAATAGTTTCAGAACATGTTCCAATTATAGGTTTCTCCTCTAATTGGTATTTGAATTAGATCTTCTTGGGGTGAATGTTCTGTAGTGGTAGGAGATGTTTCCAAACCCAGTCCTTCCCCCAACCTTGAAGATATATCATTTTGTTCAGTAGGGGAATCAACAAGAAGAAAAAGTGTTTTAAATTGTTGTGCAACCTCCTTGTTTGAATTAGAGTTAGGCCTATGGTTGGGGTTTATATTATGGTGTGGACTAGGGTTAAATCTAGGGTTTGAATTAGGGTGTGGACTAAGGTTAGGTCTAGGGTTTTAATTAGAGTATGGATTAGAGTTTGGATTAGGGTTAGGATATGTATTAGGGTAAGGTTTAGGATATGTATTAGGATAAGGGCTAGGATATGGATTAGGGTAAGGCTGCACAAGTAGTTAGGGCTATGGAGGAGGATGACTTGATGGTGCATTGAGTGGAAATTTTGGTTGTTTTTGTTGTTCAAGTAATTGATTTTGCATGAAATACAACCCTATGGAAGAGGCCCCAAACCATTCCTGAGGCCATGGGGAAATATGAATTGAGGAAGAGGGCCAAGGGGAGGGCCACTGCAACCATGAAGTAGGGTATTCAATTGGAGGAGGACTAAAAACTTGCCATGGATTTGTAGGCTTATTGATGAGCCCCAATTTTTGGTAACAATTTGGGCTCATTTTGCCTACTTACCTTGCTCAACCCTTCATCTTTTATCACTTATGCATCATTTCTTAGTATATTCGTGTTATTTGTAGGAAGAAGGGCAGGCATTATTCCTATGTGACTAATACATGATGATTTCAGGTTTTTTTGACATTAAATGGAGCAAAGACCATGCAGGAGGAGACAAGGAGACAACAAAGGTGGCATTGCAGGTTTATAGGGAGGTTGTCCACAGCCTTGAATGACCTCCCTCGTGATCTCCACCCTAACTGCGAGCTCCAACAGCTATCCCCACCGAGCTAAAAGGCAGCCAACGGATTCTACAGGAACAGCAGTTTACTTTTAGTTGGACAGCCGAGCTCCACTAATTGAGGAAGCTAGCTTGGTCCTCATCATGTATAAATATTGAGGCCGTAGCCTTTGATAGAAGCTTTTTTAACTTTTGAACTACTGTTGCAATTTCTGAGTACGAGCTACAGCTCGGTTTTTGCTTTTTGTAAGCCAGTTTTGGCATGTTGTTAGACTCATGATTATTCAATAAAGGCAGGCAGCTTTGGATTCAATTCTGAGTTCTTAAGGGAGCTATAGCTCTCAGGTTAGGGCCCAACCTGAGAGCAATAGACCTCCTTTTCCTTGTATTGTTACTTGTCTTTCCTTTCAGCACTTCATTTCTTTGCTTTGACATGCATTTGAAAAACACAGTCTGCTGATTTAATTTCTTTAACGTGATTGAGTAGGATTAGTTTATGGTTAAAGTGCTTTCAGTAGTTTAGATTAGAATAGGAGGATTAGTATTCATTAGAGCTCCAAGAAAAGGTTGACAGTGCACTCACTGCCATCTCTGTCTAGAGATTGGGGGTGCAAACCGTACCAACCACCAAAAAACGCAGTCTTATACGTTCATGCATGCTGCAACACCATCATTTCAGTCATTTCAATTGTAGATCCATCCATGCATTCTGATATTGAGCAATACTTCTTCGTTCCAACACCATGCACGATTTCTCTCCACAATTTACATTGCTGTTCGTTGGTTTAATAACACAGTTAGAATAGGTGGATGAATTCTTGGTTTTGTGCAGGACATAGAGGATTTGTTTCATTTACACTGCGCAACATTATTCTATTATCTTCTTCTTCTTCTCAACCGCGCCTAAAGTCACCTACTCATCCTCTGTTCAGCTCGTTTGCCTTCCAACCCTTCTACTGTTCACGTAGCTCCATCTTTTTGACTTTTCATTGCTTCCACCCTTCTATCCACCAACCAACTGCACGCACTCGCTCTCCATCCCATCTCTCTGTCCCTGAGCCATCACTAGCCCCCTTTTCATCCTACCTATCCACCCATACCGCTCCTTCACTCCTCCATCACCAAAAACTCCAACCGCAGAACATCCTGTAGAAGTTAGCAGACTTCCTGTAGAAATCCCGAGTTTCCTGTAGGATCCCCTGCAGACATCCTGTAGAAGCCTGCAAACTCGGTTGCCAAGCACCTGAACGTTGTGGACTTCTGTGGAATGATGTTAGAGATCCCCTGGAACCTCTCCTAGCCTTCATGACCTTTTCCAAGCCTTCCTTCCCTTCAACTACCCCTGCACAGTCAAAACCTAATAAGAAACAAAGTCATAATAACTCCAACCACTTAAGCAAAAATACAAAAATGTGTTCTCTTCAATGAAAGTAGTTTAAATTCATGCATCTCATCTCACTAGAAGTAATGGCATCATTTCTAGAAGTTTGCACTCCCACCATTGCATCATAGAGATTAAACTAGTCATATTAGGGTTTACTAGGGTTTCCATGTTTGGTTGGCTTTCGGTTCATTCTTGCAAAGTAGGTTAATTTCCTCTGAGATAGCCTTCATCCATCATTTAGAAAGCTTCTTATGAGAACATATAGAAGTTGGCTTGAGCCCTAGCGGACTTGTGCCAGCTGACCAAGTGACAGCTGCGACAAGAGCTAGTACTTGTGCATACAACACCATCGCTTCCAAGTTTGTTACGAACTACCGGGTTGATAAAATTAGAGATAGGAAGCTCCAGGAGTTGTAGCATTATTGCTACAATACTAGAGCCCACCATATTTTTGGCGCCGTTGCCGGGGAAGCGTCAGAGTATTAGTAATTGTTGCTTTTCTTCTATTTTCTTACTCTTGCCTTCTGCCAAGTAGTTTATTTCATTTCCATTCTGCAAAAGTAGCATAGACATTTCCTGCTTTCATAGATTAGCATTTCTCGCTTTCATAGATTAGCATTTCTCGCTTTCATAGATTAGCATTTCAATTCTGCAATTTCATTTCTGCAAGCGTAGATTAGCCTTTCAATTCTGCAAGCGTAGACTAGCATTTCCATTCCTGCAATTTCATTTGAGCAAAGTAGATTAGTTCTTTCCTGCTTTCAATTTAATTCTGCATCTTTATTTCAGTAAGATAGTTAGTTGTAGATCAATCTGTTTCAGTTTTGCAGGTACCAAAGAAAAACAAAAGCAATCAAAAAAACAAGTCTTTCCATTTCATGCCTCGTAGGAATCGAGATAAAACAGGCAAATTCTTACCCAACACCCCCACCACATCACTGAGTCACCCTTCTCTCTTCTTCGGTGACAGTGATCCAGAAGAACCTATAGGTGAACCTCCTGAGATATACGAAGATCCTATAGCAGAAGAAGAATTAGAGACCATCCCATCTGAAGCTATGGCTGACAATAGAAGAGAAGATGAGAGAATAGAAGGTGCCTTCCCCATCCGAGAGACCAATGGAGAGATGAAAATGAAGAACATTAGCCCCTCCGCTTTACCTCATTTCCATGGACTGACTACTGAAGATCCTGATACCTTCCTGTTTGAGTTTGCTGTCCTTTGTAGAACCTATGACTATACTGAAGATGAGCAGAAGCTGAAACTCTTCCCTTCCACTCTTAAGGATGCAGCATTACGCTGGTTCATGGGCTTACCTGGGAATAGTATCACTACTTGGGCTCAGATGCAGCAAGCTTTCAATACCAAGTACCAGGACTACTGTAGGTCCAAGGAAACCAAGGGAGAAATCTTTCGGATGACTATGGGAAATGATGAGTCCTTAGAGGATTATGAGGAGAGGTTCCAACTTAGCTATAAGCGGGCCAGGTGCACACTTGACCCTGAATCCCTCAAGTTGGTCCTGCTCCGAGGAGTCCTTGAAGACCTCTTAGATACCCTTCACATGTTAGCTGGGGGGGATATTTACCAACTGCCTTATGAGGACATCAAGACTGTGTTTAGAAACCACTCCAGGGCAGCTCGGAAACGAGGTAGAGGAAACCCTCTCTCAGCTAGTATTTCTTTCTCCAAGCATGAGTTTGCAAATCAATTAGAAGATCTTAAGAGTGAGGTGAGACAGACCATTGCCATGCAACTGGACACATTCAGGATCCAACAGAAGAAGGAAGAAGCTGAGAGGGCCTTGGCTATCTTCTGCCCTAGATGTACAAGGAGACACCCTAAGAACGAATGCCCATTGCATTCGGTTGAAGTGTGCTTCGTTTGTGAGGAGGACCATCCCACAAATCAATGTCCAACCTTACCTGGGTTTAAAGCCATGTACCAAGGGACAGAAGCTCCCACTGAACCTCTCTATTACCTCAACCAAAGGAGGCCATAAGGACCCAGACCTTACCAGCAGGGGATGCAAGGGGCACCCCAAGCTTATTACAGCCCCAACCAATCGACTCCTATGCCTTCCTGGGGTCCCCCTGCTCATCCTTCTTGGTCTATGCCTCCTCCATGGTCTTACCCACCTCAGTACCCTACTCAACCCACTACTCATTCCTATCACTCACATGCCCAGCCATAGCCTCAGTGGAATGCACCTCAGTTGGGGTGGAGGCCCCAGTACAACACTCCTCCTGCCATTTTGCCTCCACCACCAGTTCAACCTCAACCATTACCTCCTACTCCTCCAAGGCAACCTCGAATACCTGCTCAACCGAACCCAAACCCCAACAATAGACAGGCCCAACAGGTATACACTGGGGAAACATCATGCCCTACTTATGCTGTGGAGATCCAGGAGATCAATCTTCGATCTGGAAAGACTCTTCCAGATCGCTAACCTCCTCCCCCAGAGGATGAGGAAGATAAACAGGAAAGTGAACCAAAGGCTATTCCACCCTTTCCTGAGAGACTAATAGCCACCACACAACCCAACCCAGAGGAGGATGAGCTTCTGGGTGAGCTCAAGCAGTTGTGTGTGAAAATACCACTTCTCCAAGCCATCAAGGATGTGCCAATATACAACAAACTGGTTAAGGAAAAATGTTTCAAACACCCAGGCAGGCGAAAGAGAGATGCTTCAACCATCAATGTCTTAGGACAACTGTCTGACCTTATGTTAGGACAAGTCATCTGCCCAAAGTATCTAGATCCTGGGAGTCCTGTAGTAGATGTCCACATCAATGGCACCATCATACCTCACACCTTGATTGATTTGGGGGCTGCCATTAATGTGATGACCAGGGATACCATGCTCAAACTCAATCTTCAGGGTTCCTTGAGGAAGACCTCGACAGTACTGCAACTAGTAGATCACTCCACTGTGACTCCCGAAGGGATTGTGGAGGATGTCTTGGTCTCTGTCGACTCTTGGGAATACCCTGCAGATTTCTTGGTTCTGCAACCCAAGGCAAAGCTTACTGGATATCCTCTTATTTTGGGAAGGCCTTGGTTAGCCACTGCAGATGCTTACATAAGTTGTCGTGTAGGAAATATGACCATCAAAAACGGTCCTATGTCCAAGCAGCTAGTCCTATACCCTCCTGCCCAACCTTCCTTAGAGCATGACTTACCACTTTGGTTGGAGGAAGGAGAAGAGGATGAAGTGTACTCAGCACCTTTGTGCACCTAGATACCACTAGAAGAGACCCCCCAACCGAGGATGACTTGATTAAGACCTTGATCCAGAATGCACCTTCCAGTGCACTATCCTTAGAGAAATTGGTGGAGGATGCCCAAGCCAGCACCTTAGTGGATCTTTGTACAACCAACCCTGTCACTCCCAGAGTCAAGAATGTGGAGTTCAGCCCTGATAGAATGTTAAAGATCAGCTCCTCCCTATCTCCTTCCCAGGAAAAGGAGCTGTGTAGCCTGTTGGCCAGTCACCTAGATGCTTTTGCTTGGAGCTATAAGGAGATGAAAGGAGTCCATCCCTCGGTTTGTACCCATCACATATACATCAAGGAGGATTGTAAACCGGTTAGGCAACCTCAGAGGAGAATGAACCCAACCCTTAAGGACATTGTCAAGGAAGAATTGCAAAAACTGTTGGATGCCGGATTCATTTACCCCATCTCAGATAGTGAATGGGTGTCCCCTCTAGTGTTGGTTCCCAAGAAGAATGGGAAGTGGATAATCTGTGTGGACTACCGAGAACTGAACAAAGCTACCAAGAAAGACCATTTCCCTCTACCTTTCATAGATCAAGTGTTGGATGGACTGGAAGGAAAGAAGTTCTTCTCTTTCCTGGACGGGTTTAGCGGGTACAACCAGATTCAAATCAGCCCGGAAGACCAAGATAAGACCACCTTCACTTGTCCTTGGGGTACCTTTGCCTACCGAGTTATTCCCTTTGGGCTATGCAATGCTCCTGCTACCTTCCAGAGAGCTGTCTTGAGCATCTTCTCGGAGTTGGTCCATGATGCGGTGGAAATCTATATGGATGACTTCACTCCTTACGGGTCCAACTTCCAGGAAGCATTATCCAATCTGGGAAAAGTCCTAACCAAATGCATTGAGATGAACCTGTCCCTTAGTCCTGAAAAATGTGAATTCCTGATGACTGAAGGGACCGTGCTAGGCCATACCATTTCTTGCCAAGGGTTACAGGTGGATCCTAACAAAATTGCTCTCATCAAGAAGGTTCCACCTCCTCAAAAGGTAAGGGATGTTCGGAGTTTCTTAGGATTAGCAGGGTATTACAGGAGATTCATTAAAGACTTCAGCAAGCTAGCCTCGCCATTGTTTGGCATGTTGGCAAAAGATGTGGAGTTTAAATGGACTGACGATTGTCAGAGGGCTTTGAATGAATTAAAGGACAAGTTGGTGTCAGCCCCAATCTTGAGAGGTCCAAACTGGGCCCTACCTTTCCACATCCACACTGATGCCTCGAACAAAGCCATAGGCGCAGCTTTAGGACAAGTTGAACAAAAACTTCCATATGCCATTTACTTTGTTAGCAAAAACTTGTCCAAAGCTGAACTGAATTACACTGTAACCGAGAAAGAGTTTTTGGTTGTGGTCCATGCACTGAACAAGTTCCGACATTATATCACTGGCTATCAAACATTTGTACATACAGACCATGATGCAATTAGATATTTAATGAATAAACCAGATGTGAATGCTCGCATTATTAGATGGTTACTTTTGTTGCAGCAGTTTGATTTGATGATTGTTGACAAACCAGGTAAAGAAAATGTTGTTGCTGACTTTTTATCTAGATTGGATTTGTCTGTAGATGAGGATGGGACAGTGGATGACCAGATGCCCAATGAACATCTGTATGCTATCTCAGTACTCTCTCCATGGTTTGCTGATATAGCAAACTACCTTGTTTCAGCACAGTTCCCTCCGCACCTATCTTCAAGAGAGAAGAGCAGAATCATCAGAAAAAGTGCCTCATTTACTTGGATCGGGGGCAATCTGTTCAAGCTTGGCCCCGATCAGATCTTAAGGCGTTGTGTAAGGGAGGAGGAAGTCCTTGATATCCTCCTCACCTGTCATGATGGGCCTTGTGGAGGACATTTTGTAGCAAAGAGGACTGCCTTCAAAATCCTGCAGGCAGGCTACTATTGGCCCACACTTCATCAAGATGTCAGAAGATATACCAGCCAATGTGACCGATGCCAAAGAATGGGGAAACCGGCTCCAAGGGATGAGATGCCTCTCCAACCTCAAGTGACTCTTGAGCCATTTGAGAAGTGGGGTATGGATTTTGTGGGTCCAATCAACCCTCCTTCGAGGCAAATGTCTTACATCATTGTGTGCACTGACTACCTGACAAAGTGGGCAGAGACTAAAGCAATCAAGGCAACAACAAAAGAGAAGGTGGCCGAGTTCTTAAGAGAAAACATCTTCTACAAGTTTGGCTATCCAAGAGAGCTGGTCACCGATCAAGGGAGCCAGTTCACATCCAACCTAGTTGAAGATCTACTAGCTCATCACAAGATCAAGCATAGGACTTCCACCCCCTATCACCCTCAAGAAAATGGGCAGGTGGAAGTCACCAATAGAGCATTAGAAGGGATCTTGACTAAGGTGGTGAGCAGCAGCAGAAAGGACTGGGCAGATCGCCTGGTTGAGGCCACATGGGCTTACAACACAACCTGGAAGACCGGCTTCACACCTTATGAGATGGTCTATGGGAAGAAAGCTTTGCTGTCCATTGAATTTGAGTACAACACGTTGAGGATGGCAGCTCAGCTGGACCTAGATCTCAGCCATGCACAACAAGAAAGGTTATTGCAGCTGAATGGACTGGACGAGCATCGAATGCAGGCCCTCCTTCACTCGGAAGTGGTTCAACTTCAGAGAAAGGTGTGGCATGACCAACACCTCAATGACAAGCAATTCCAACCAGGAGATTGGGAACTGTTGTATGACTCCAGGTACAAAAATTTCAAGGGGAAGCTGAGAACCAGATGGCTGGGACCATATGCAGTGGAGAAATGTCATGACAATGGATCTGTTCTTATTCGGACCATTGATGAGGAAGCCATCCCCATGCTTGTCAATGGGCATCGATTGAAGATCTACAGGAAGCCTCTCTCAAGACAAGAGTTCATCAAAACTATGGAGAAATCAGTGATGGTCATAGAGAAGGGTTCTGCCTCTGCTTTGGGCATACCCTGAAAGATTTAAAAAAATAAAAAATAAAAAATAAAAAAAATAATAAAGATCCTTGGGTGAAAACCTTTCTGAGGTGCCCAAGGCAGGTGGTAGGGGTGAAAACCTCATTGAGGCGCCCCTATTGTCTTTCAAGAAAAAAAAGAGATTTGAAAAAGACCCTTGAGTGAAAACCTCTCTGAGGCGCTTAAGGCAGATGGCAAGGGTGAAAACCTCATCGAGGCGCCCCTGTTATCTTTCAAAAAAAAAAAAAAAAAAAAAAGGGAAAAAGGAAAAAAGAAAAAAAACAATAAGAAAAAAGACAAGGACAGCAAGTTCATAATGTAAAATTGCATGCAGGTTGCAGGTGTTCTATGGAGGAGAGGAAGCCTCTCAACTCAGAGCCAAGGATCCTTATCATGCTGTCAAGAGACCTCACCAGCACCTCCTCCAAGAATACTCCTTTTCTCCAAGGTATGTGCACAATTTCATCACGGTTTGAGATTTCTACAGGAAGATGCAGATTTTCTACAGGAAGATGCAGATTTTCTGCAGGAAGGTGCAGACTTTCTACAGGAAGCTCTGTATTTCTACAGGAAACTTCCTGTAGAAGTTCGGGACGGCCCAGAATTCATTTCATGAGGAGATCTAATGACTAAGGATCGGTTTGGACGCATGCAAGCTACCGTTGTCACCCTTGCACACTGTTGTCACCTCGTTCTACCATCCTTGTCGACATGCAATGAAGTTACCTGCACCAGCAAAGCAGATCATTGAGTTATCAAAGAGAAAGCAATTTTTAAGATAAAAAAATGCTGAGATGTCATACCATATCCATCCCAGCTACCCATGAGCTCAGGGAGCGTGATTGTGAGGCCAAATCCTTCGTCGTGCAGCATGCACCTGAGGAGGAAAAACTGTTACAAGACGTCCTGCAGGAGTCCTGTAACAGTTAAGCCCGCTAGAGTGTACACCAATCACAGCGCTGGCCATATGCAATGAAAACGCAGGCGCATGCAGCCACAGCATCCAATCCATCGTCGACAGCCTGTAAACATGAACCTCCGGGCCTGTACAAATTCATCAGCGGCAAACGAATCCACTCATCATCGTCCAAAAACCGAAAAATCGTGTTGCGGCCGCACAGGTAAGTGTCTCGACCCTTTCTTCCGTCAGATTGCATGAATTTTACTTTGAATTGTTTGCAAAGTGTGAAGTGAATGGGTTGAGCGGCTGTATGGCCATTTGACTGGCCACGTCGACCAGTTAATGGTCTAGTCGGATGTTTGGGTGGCGACCATGACAAAAGGAATGGGCAGCACACACGTGAGAGCAATCCCGTCAGGAAAAACGTATTCAGCAGAAGAGACGGCGGCGGATCTGCGGGGGGATGATGCGGCAGTAAGTGAACTCGCAGGAAAATGATGGGACGACGTCATCCAACGGTCCGGCGGGGACAGCTCACCCCCGCGCCATGGATTCCGTCGATTCAAATCTAATCGGCTAGATCGCCCCATGCATTTATCATTCACCGTTTGGAACTCGAGTGATCATCTGGATCCCTCTGCAGTTTGATCCGCCGAGCCTTTGGCTATCAGAATGCCTGTGAAGCAACACCAAGAGCGCAGACCAACTGTAGTCTTTCCCAGAAATCGCGCGCTGCTCCTACAGGAAAGCTGTTTCTACAGGAAGGTGGGTTCCTCACGTCAAAAGGTGGCAGATAAAAAGGTAAACCTGAACTCTCCATGCAATTGGCTTTTGAAGGTGGCAGAATCGTCGTCTACAGTCTGGTCGTAGAAAATTGTTGCAATTGTTGTCTGCTGTGCATAAACTGTCGTTCTACAGGATGTCAGTGTAGTTAAGCGGTGTTAAGGTCCTCAGAGATAAGCTTCGTGGATTATGTGCATGACAGAAGCGTAATTCTACGCTCTATCTCAGTAGAGAAAATTTCTTCCGCGTTCGCCACCTCTAGCTAAAGCAACAGTTTTTATCATGCCGGGTGGGTTCATTAGAAGAAAACCACTGATTCAACAAAGTTAAGAGAAAATCCGGAGGTGGTGGAGCTCTTCACACGAGCACAATAGATATCCTTCTGTGACAAATTGCAGAGTTATGACGACGAAGTGGCAGAAGAGTTTTTGCAGGCTCTGAGGCCGAAATCCAAAACATTGGCCACCGTGAACTTCAGGGGCCTAAGCCTCAAGCTCACCCCACAATATATCAGTCGAATTACTGAACTTCCAATGGGTTTGCCATGGGATAAGGAAGAAAGGAAGTTGAGCCAACAGGCCAAGAAAGAATTCTTTCCCCCAGAGGAGGAATTCTCGGAGGACAAAAATGGGGTGCGTAGAACCAGTTTGCTGCCACCATGGAATGAAGTTAGCCTACAGATCATGAAGTATATAACCTGCGAAGGCCATTTTAGCATCGTGTACGGGTATCACTTTAGGTTGCTCACTGAATTGAGGCACCAGATTGATCTTCCTGTAGAAAATAAACTGAGCATCCCCTATTTCCTGCTACAGTCTCTAATTGAGTGTGCCACAAAGTTAAAAGAAGGCATACCAGACCAGGTAGCCCACCATGGATTGATCAAACTTCTCGTGGAGGATGCACTTCATTCATATAAGGTTCCTCTCTCATGGGAAGCATTCAAAAACTTGACAAGAGATGGAGACATAAGGATGTTGACCGAAGAAAGTGGTTCCTCCAGCAGTGAGGAAAAAGAATCAGTGGCCGCGGGAAAGAAAGAAACAGGCTAGAAGACCTCGACCACAGTGCAGAAGAAAGAGCAAAAGAAGAAGCATGAGAAAAAGGATGACAAAGAAAAAGATGACACACCGATCTTGACGTTAAGAGAGAAAAGGTTGCAAGGCAGAACGGACAAAGCTGAGAAGGTCCACATCAGCAAAAGTACCTCATCAGCACCCGCAACCAAACCAAAAAGCAAAACTCATGCAGCAAAGCAAGCCAAAGTGGTGACACCTGTGTCTACAGGAAAGCAGAAACAGGCTTCTACAGGAAGCCAGAAATTAACAGAAAAAGGGTCTTCTACAGGAAGCCCCGAAAAAGTGAAACCCAAGGAGAAGAAGGCGAACATTCTAGCAAGGGAGGCAGAAGCTGTGCTGGCCGCCCTCAGCACGCCACCTAAGCCAAAAGAGAAGAGAAAGAGGGAGACCCCTCTATACTTTGAAGCTCGAAGAAGTGCGAGAATAAAGACGGGCAAGCCACAGCCCCCATCCAGCAGCCAAATCACTACAGGGGATGCCCCTACTTCACCCAGTGAGAGGTCCCCCTCGAAGATATCGGTCACCAATCGGCTTCAAAAGCCCGGCCCAAGGTCAAGGAAACAGAGAAGAGGGAAGGAGCGGCACCCTCATCACCACCAAGGGCAGAGCAGGCAGAGCCACCAAGAGTAGGAAAGAAAGAGCATATTCAGGAGCCTAGTTCCCGGCCAAGGACAAGGAGCCGGAGCAAAGTCACTCAAGGATGAGCAAATATTTTAGCTGGGGGGTGATGATGAGCCCCAATTTTTGGTAACAATTTGGGCTCATTTGGCCTACTTACCTTGCTCAACCCTTCATCTTTTATCAATTGCATCATTTCTTAGTATATTCGTGTTATTTGTAGGAAGAAGGGCAGACATTATTCCTATGTGACTAATACATGATGATTTCAGGTTTTTTTGACATTAAATGGAGCAAAGACCACACAGGAGGAGATAAGGAGACAGCAAAGGTGGCATTGCAGGTTTATAGGGAGGTTGTCCACAGCCTTGAATGACCTCCCTCGTGATCTCCACCCTAACTCCAAGCTCCAACAGCTATCCCCACCGAGCTAAAAGGCAGCCAACGGATTCTACAGGAACAATAGTTTACATTTAGTTGGACAGCCGAGCTCCACTAATTGAGGAAGCCAGCTTGGTCCTCATCATGTATAAATATTGAGGCCGTAGCCTTTGATAGGAGCTTTTTGAACTTTTGAACTACTGTTGCAATTTCTGAGTACGAGCTACAGCTCGGTTTTTGCTTTTTGTAAGCCAGTTTTGGCATGTTGTTAGACTCATGATTATTCAATAAAGGCAGGCAGCTTTGGATTCAATTCTGAGTTCTTAAGGGAGCTATAGCTCTCAGGTTAGGGCCCAACCTGAGAGCAATAGACCTCCTTTTCCTTGTATTGTTACTTGTCTTTCCTTTCAGCACTTCATTTCTTTGCTTTGACATGCATTTGAAAAACACAGTCTGCTGATTTAATTTCTTTAATGTGATTGAGTAGGATTAGTTTATGGTTAAAGTGCTTTCAGTAGTTTAGATTAGAATAGGAGGATTAGTATTCATTAGAGCTCCAAGAAAAGGTTGACAGTGCACTCACTGCCATCTCTGTCTAGAGATTGGGGGTGCAGACCGTACCAACCACCAAAAAACGCAGTCTTATACGTTCATGCACGCTGCAACACCATCATTTCAGTCATTTCAATTGTAGATCCATCCATGCATTCTGATCTTGAGCAATACTTCTTCGTTCCAACACCATGCACGATTTCTCTCCACAATTTACATTGCTGTTCGTTGGTTTAATAACACAGTTAGAATAGGTGGATGAATTCTTGGTTTTGTGCAGGACATAGAGGATTTGTTTCATTTACACTGCGCAACATTATTCTATTATCTTCTTCTTCTTCTCAACCGCGCATAAAGTCACCTACTCATCCTCTGTTCAGCTCGTTTGCCTTCCAACCCTTCTACTGTTCACGTAGCTCCATCTTTTTGACTTTTCATTGCTTCCACCCTTCTATCCACCAACCAACTGCATGCACTCACTCTCCATCCCATCTCTCTGTCCCTGAGCCATCACTAGCCCCCTTTTCATGCTACCTATCCACCCATACCGCTCCTTCACTCCTCCATCACCAAAAACTCCAACCGCAGAACATCCTGTAGAAGTTAGCAGACTTCCTGTAGAAATCCCGAGTTTCCTGTAGGATCCCCTGCAGACATCCTATAGAAGCCTGCAAACTCAGTTGCCAAGCACCTGAACGTTGTGGACTTCGGTGGAATGATGTTAGATATCCCCTGGAACCTCTCCTAGCCTTCATGACCTTTTCCAAGCCTTCCTTCCCTTCAACTACCCCTGCATAGTCAAAACCTAATAAGAAACAAAGTCATAATAACTCCAACCACTTAAGCAAAAATACAAAAATGTGTTCTCTTCAATGAAAGTAGTTTAAATTCATGCATCTCATCTCACTAGAAGTAATGGCATCATTTCTAGAAGTTTGCACTCCCACCATTGCATCATAGAGATTAAACTAGTCAGATTAGGGTTTACTAGGGTTTCCATGTTTGGTTGGCTTTCGGTTCATTCTTGCAAAGTAGGTTAATTTCCTCTGAGATAGCCTTCGTCCATCATTTAGAAGCTTCTTCTGAGAACATATAGAAGTTGGCTTGAGCCCTAGCGGACTTGTGCCAGCTGACCAAGTGACAGCTGCGACAAGAGCTAGTACTTGTGCATACAGCACCGTCGCTTCCAAGTTTGTTACGAACTACCGGGTTGATAAAATTAGAGATAGGAAGCTCCAGGAGTTGTAGCATTATTGCTACAATACTGGAGCCCACCACTTATAAATTTGTTGAGGAACCTGCTAGGGATAATAAACATTAGTCCAAGTATTAAATGATGATGGGGTTTGAATTATACCTGGAAATTGATTCAATTCCCTATTTGATTCCCTGAATACTTCTAGTAATCTTGGCAGTGATGGGAAATGTTCTATTGAGTGACCCTCCTCGCAAATTTTACAAAATTTTAGGTTGTTGAGTGGGAATTCTCCAAAGAAGTGCTTCTTTCTACATTTGACACAAAAAATAGTAGCATTTCTTCATCCTTCTTCTGTTGTTCCTGCAAATCATCCAATGTCGAAATCATAGAGTTAATAATATTATTTTTATGTTCAAGAAAAATACTAAATTTTGCACTAGTGACCTCGTCATTAAATGATGTGTATATCTCTACAACAACATCAAAACTCCTCATTGAAAGATTATTTGAAATACCATTATTTTGTGCTCAACAAGATTTTGGTATATCTTGTCATCACATGGATGAGTATATAGGGGAGTTCTTATTGCACCCGATAAATGAAATCAAAATATGTAGGAAAGAAATAAAAATTTGCAAGAAAGTCTAGTTGAAGAAGCGAACCAAATTAGAGTAGGTCTCCAAGGTCATTCCCCTACGCGCCTCCCCGAAAACAACGCCAAAATGTTGGGTATAGTATATGGTATATTAATGGGCCAACATTTAATGTCAATCCAGGGTCCGTGGACTTCAACAACAACAATGGAAATTCTAGAGAAAGACTCTAGCAACCTGCAAAACAAAACCCTAATTTGTCTAGAAACTGCTCACACCTTTGGATTCCTATGCTAGTTAATCCTTGTTCTAATATTGTACTCAAAAGAAATCTTTATAAATGAAGCCATAAACACTAGTCCTGCAATATACCAACATTTGAAACAAATGCTAATTATTAATAACTAGGAAGAAAACCCTAAAAAAGCCAACCCTAACTACTAATTAACTAGAGACATGAGCATTAACCAAGAAAATATAAAGATTGTATTGTCAAGTAAATCCTAAAAAATCCAAGTTATGTTAATGCTAAATAAAACTCTCAACTCAAAAGCCTCTATTAAATTCCTTGCACTAAATTCTATTTCCATTCAATTCTATGTGCAAGCAAAAGAGTCAAAATCACTCCATTCCATTGTATGAACAATCAAAGAATTGAAAGTATAATTTGAATCCATCTGTAGTGCTAACAACCCAAATCAAATGCATGAACTGTATGAGTAATTACTGCGTGCATAAATGAAAACAATCACTTTGTTCAAATTATTCTTAGACTTGTAAACACACCTTGACAAATTGCCTATCTCACACAATCATCAATGCTAAAAACTATGATATTAATGGAGAAAAGAAATTAGATGTAAAACAATCTTTAACCCTAATGATACAATCCAATGCGTTGAAAACAATCACTTGAAAAGGGCTATAGGTATTCAACTCAAATAATCAAAGTTCCTTCTTTAAATAATTATTCCTATACTCACTGTTCAACAAAGTTCTAAATGCATGCCACATGTAAATCACAGTTTCAAATAATTAAAAGTATAGGCTCTAGAGATCAAATTGGTCACTAAAGTTGAATGTATAATCTCAATAAATCAAAAAACCATACCAGCCAAGCATGCAATACTCTGTTTTTATGTAAAATAAATCAAATAATATTACAAACCTTGTACTATACTCAAATGGTGACTAGAGTCACTTTCCAACTAGTAATAACTAGGGTTTTTGTTGTTGATAGTCTTCAGATCATTTAAGTACCAGTTAAGCCACTATATCATTCAAACCCTAGATTACTCTTTGAACCAAAGGTCTCTAATTCCTCACGAATATGATATTTCTTATAATGAAATAAAGGCATTAAATATTGAGAGATCAAACTCTCACTTGATGATATCCTTGTGTCAATGAAATATTTCATATCTAAGATGAGACTGAAATCCTAGAGCGTGTATCAAAGTATTCTTATAGTTTATTGTGTTTGTTTCACATGGTGGAGTAAATTAAATGAAGAGTTTTAGATGCACTTATAACCTTACTCTTCCAGATCCTTAATGTCAAACAATCGTAAGCAAATGGGCTATGTAAATATCTGAGAAACATAGTATAAAAAGTGTGCACACAGAACTTGATGAATTTATAAGCAAAACACACACTCAGTGCACTATATTTGTAAATAAACTCACACTATATTCTAGATTAACAAACCAAATAAAGCTAATATAAGGGGAGGGATGTTGAGCTAGGTTGGTTGAAACCAAACCAACCAGATTCACCCTCTCAAAATGAAATCAAATTATAGAATGAACAAGATCATCAAAAACAACAAATGTAAAGAAAGAAACCTGGCATTAGAAGCTTTGTATTAAAAAAATTAGTCCTTTACATCAACAACCATATGCTCATGGTCCAAACCAGAAATATGAATTTATAATAACATCCTCCCCCTCAATAGGTCATGGCTGAGTTTTTTATGAAGGTTACAAGATGAATTTTGGCTTTAACAACCAAATTTTTCAATTTTGGAAAATTCTGCATTTTTAACAAATTGGCCTCAAATAATCCCACGTAACTCCCAAACCATGGCAAATTTTGGAAAATTGTTTGGGGGGAGAATAATTTGCCATATTTTCAACAAAACCCATGTTTTATAATTATGATATTCTTCTATGCACATAAATCAAGGAAAAAGTTGGCAATTTGAAAATTGTACAAATTTTGGGGTTGATTTATCAATTTGCTTCTAGAAGCTCACAAGTGTGACCTCGGTGAATTCTAACTCATGTGAAGGTTTTAAAACATCATTTTGTACAAAAAACATCTTTGGTTTTCTCTGAAAGTGTGACAATCTATCAAAGCCCCAAATTGGTGTAGGAAGGAACCCAAGATTGGTGTAGACAAAACCAAAGACTTAGTGAATCACCATCAATGAGGGAAAGTGCATTTGACCTTGACCAAATATTCAAAATTATCTTTGACAAGTGTAATTGATAGGCGACATGGTGAATTCACATAAGAACATCATGCATAATTTCTTCTTGGTGCAGGAATCTTCAAGAGTGTAGGATCAAGGCCAACCATTATGCATTTAGAAATAGATGTCTATAAAGGAAATTTGACCAAGTTTTAGACCTACATATGCACAAACCATCATTAATATTTATTTTAATGTTAAATCTTGTTGAAATAAGGGATTTTAGAATGAGGGATTTTAGAGCAAAAAGTAATGTAAAAACAAACAAAATGGAGCCCTCAATGTTGGCTTCAGGTACTAATAAAAGGGTTCATCATTGGGTAAGAGATTGTGCATTTGAGATGAATGGCATGGCTACATTAGCGCATCTAAATGTGCTTCCATTGGAATCATACAATATGCTTCTGGGTATGGATTCATTGTACCTTCACAAGACCAAGGTAGATTGTTATGAGAAGGATATCAAGTGCTTGGATGATGATGGAGAAAATAGAATATTGTAGGGAAAGAAGAAGCCTACATCAGTAAGAATGGTTACATCTATGCAGGAAAAGGTGTGTAATGTTTGCAGTGTGTGTTTTCAATGAAAAAGGTTAGGATTTCAAGGATGTGATTGTCTTGATTGGGTATCTGATATTGCAATAGTTTCAGGATTTACTTCCAACATATATTTTGGAGTTTCCTCCTCATAGGGAAGTGGATTTCTCTATTGAGTTGGTACCAAGAGCAACACCAACATCAAAGGCACCTTAGAGGATGAGCACTCCATAGTTAGTGGAACTGAAGCTGCAATTGAAGGAAATGCTTGATAAGGGTTTCATTAAGCCAAGAGTGTCACCTTGAGGTGCACTAGTGTTGTTTATAAAGAAGAGGGATTTTATTACCAGGTTTTGCATTGATTACAAGTAGTTGAACAAGGTGACAATAAAAAACGGGTACCCATTGCCTTAGATTGATGACTTGTTTGATCAGTTGAAGGGAGAAACATTGTTCTCGAAGATTAATTTGAGATCATGATATCATCAGGTATGCATCAAAGAAGTGGACTAGGTATGGAATTATGATTTTGTTGTGGTTACTTTTGGTTTGACTAATTCTCTAACTATTGTCATGTGTTTGATGAAGAATGTGTTGCATCCTTATCTAGACAAGTTTGTGATAGTATTCATTAATGACATATTGATATATTATAATAATGAGGAAGAGCATGTAGAACACCTGGCAGCAGTGTTAAGACTGTTGAGAGACCATCAGTTGTATGCCAAGCTTAGTAAGTGCATTTTCTTTCAGACAAAAGTTCATTACTTGGGACATATTGTTTCTAAGGAAGGCATAGCAATGGATCCGGAAAAAATCAGAGCTATTATGGAATTGGAAAATCCTAGGAATTTGGATGACGTTAGATCATTCATGGGGTTAGAAGGTAATTACAAGAGGTTCATCAGGAACTTCTCATGGATTTCCTATCCTATTACATCTTTGTAGAGGAAAGGAAAGAAGTTTGAATGGACAGAGGAATGTGCAACTAGTTTTGAGAAGTTTAAGAAGTTGCTTACAAATGCTCTAGTTCTAAAGATTATAGATCTAGATAAAGAGTTTGTGGTTTGTATAGATGCTTGCAAGAGAGGACTTGGTGCATTCATGATGCAAGAGGGAAAGGTGGTATGCTACGAGTCAAGGAAACTCAATGAGCATGAGAAAAATTATGTGACTTATGATCTTGAGTTAGAAACAATCATTCATGCATTGAAGATGTGGAGAACAATATTCTTGGCAGGAGGTTTGTTTTTATGAGTGATCTCAGTGGGCTAAGATACTTGTTTGACCAACCTAATCGGGATGCTAGGAAAGCTATATGGTTGGCCACACTCAGTGAGTTTGACTTCGAGATCAAGTATATTAAGGGTAATGAGAACAAGGTTGCATATTCTCTTTGCAGAAGAGTGAAGGTAAATCAAATTGCAGTTATGAGTTCATATGGGACAAATTTGAAGGAGCGGATCTTGCAGGAAGGGCAACAGGATGAAAAAAACAATATACAGGTGATCAATATGTGGATTATCATCTCACAACAGATGGTTTGTTGATACTTAGGGGCAGGATCTATGTGCTAGATAACAGTGAGCTCAAGAAGCTTATCTTGAGGGAATTTAATATTAAGTTGTATTCAAGTCACCTGAGATATCAAAATACTCTAACAATTGTGAAATTTTTACTATTGGTTGAATCTAAAGAAAGAGGTAGTTGATTTTGTCACAAGGTGTTTGGATTGTCAATAGGTAAAAGCAGGGTTCAAGAATCTAGGTGGTTTATTGCAACTGAATCCTATTCCAAAATGGAAATGGGAGGCCATTTCCATGGATTTGATTATAGGTTTACCAAGGACATCTCGACAACATGATTCCATCATGGTTGTGGTTGACAGGTTGATCAAAGTAGCTCATTTCATTCTGGTGAAGTCTACTGATTCAACTAGTGAGGTAGCTCATGTCTTCACCAGGGAGATAATAAGATTGCATGGTGTTCCTAAGAAGATCATATCAGATAGAGATTATAAGTTCACTTCCAGGTTTGGAACGAGTTGTTTTTAGGTTTGGGGACAGGGTTGACTTTCAATACAACTTACCATCCGCAGACAGGTTGACAAAAAAATAGGGTTAACATGATTCTGGAGGATATGTTGAGTATGTATGTTATCCATCAACAAAGGAAGTGGGAAGAGCATATTCCACTGGTAGAGTTTGCGTACAATAATGGGTTTCAAGAATCCGTGAGGATGATTCAATTTGAGGCTTTTTATGGGCAGAGTTGTAATACTCCTAACAGTTGGAGTAATCCAGTAAACATGGTGTTGATTAGACCAAACATGTTGGCAGAGATGGAATAGGAAATGTAAGTTATAAAGAAGAATCTAAGTTAGCACATGTTAGACAGAAGAGTTATGCAAATCAACATAAGTAATTTAAGGAGTTTCAGGTTGGGAAGAATATGTACTTGTGAATCAATCCCAAGAAGAGATCCTTGAGGATTGGATCATGTGCCAAGTTGGAACCTCGGTATTACGAGCCTTTCAACATCTTTGAGAGGATTGGAACAGTGGCCTACAGACTTGCACTACCTCTGGCAATGAGAGTCCATGATGTTTTCCATGTTTCATTGCTTAAAATATATGTGAAGGATGTTGATCATGTGATTGATTGGTCTATATTGTAGGTTGATCCAAAAGGAAAATTTTAGCTGGAACCTTAGTGCATATTGCAGTGGAAACAACTCATGCTCTGGAACTTAGAAATAGAGCAAGTTAAAGTGCAGTGGAAGCACTTTTGCCTAATGAAGATACATGGGATATGGTTGATCAGATGCAGACTATGTATTCTTCATTATTTTTCGGTTGAGGCAAAGGAGTTTTGGTATATGTACACATTTATCTATGGTTTTTATTGTAAATATCACAATGAACTGTGTTATAAAGCTCCAATTAGTGATATGATTTTCATTATGTCATGCTTGTCATGTTGGTTTTTCTTTTTAGTAGGTTGTTCATTGTAAATACTACATCAAGCTAAGTTATAAAGCTCCATTGGTAGTATGTTTTGGTTTTCAGCGGGTTGTTGGACATAGGTGTCATAGAACATTGAGGACGGTGTTCTCCCAAGGGGGAGGGTTTCTAACATCCCTGGGTTAAAATTTCAACTAATAAAGGTTAATAAAGGAAAAATAAGACCAAGGTCACTGGGCACATATTCCAAGTTAAATGTTGGGAAAACATCCTAGTGGGTGCCACTTTTGGTTTCTTTATGTCTAAGGAAATTGGCAAAGGAAAACATGCATTAATTGGCATTTATTTATGAAAATAAAGGAAAATAGGAGAAAAGGGAGATGAAAGGTCACATATATGTATGAGAGGGAAATTGAATGAAAATATAGGAAAATGAAGAAAATAGAGGCGCCAATGATAAAAAAGACTTCCGAGGATTAGTTCACAACTTTTGTCAGTTCATTTCTGGAGCTCTCTTCTATTCTCTCATACTCTTGCACACTTAGAATGTTCTTGGAGAACTCTAGCATTGGAGAAAGGAAAGAAAAGGAAGGAAGAGCAAGGAAAGTAAGGATAAGCAAGGAAGGTTGGATCAAGAAACTTCAATAACAAGATTTTGCAGGTAATAAGTTGCATGTGTGATTTCCTAATTGAGGTGTGAATGCATGGTACATGCATTTGTTTATTTGGTTCATTTGTTGTCATTGGCAATAGTTTTTCCTGGTTTGATATTGGTTTCAGCTTTGCCTTGCCATTTCTTGGATAGTCATGGTGAGTGTCAGCTCAATTTGTACATGTATTTTACTATCAATCCAAGTTGCTAATCTTAGAAGAAAACCACAATTTATGGACTTTTGGATAAAAACTAATATAGAAAGTAGTTATGAGAACATAAGTGCATATTAAAAATATAAATCATTCTACATAACTAAGAATGGAAATACATATTATAAATATAAATCACTCCTCAAAACTTAAGAAAAACTATCTAAGTCTATTCCATAAAAGCACGCATTATTGGTCAATGAGATTAGGCTATTTTAGAAAAACAAGGAAGAGGCTCTCTCAAAGAGACCTAGTTTTCCTACCTCAACAATTCTATAATTACATTGCTAATATCTAAGTAAGCATGAAAGCATGTAATGAAATCATAAGAACTTAATCTAAGAAAGCTTGAAAGAAGTGAATCTTGTTCAGTCTTAGTCCTAGCTCATGGAGAAGAGGCTCCCTCAAAGAAACATTGTTGTCCTTCCACATTCAAGCTAATCAATAAAATAAGAAATCTTCACTTAACACATTTCATAAAATAAATTCACATTAAGTATATTTACAAATATTCACAGCAAATGAATATAATGAACATGGAAAATCAAACTAGCATATGCACAAATATAAACATGATACAACAAAGTGTATTTAGCTTGGATGGGGGCCCTCCAACCTTGCTGGTACACTAATAAAATTCTTAGATATAGAAACTTATTTACTCTAGAAAACACAAAGAAATCATGAAACAAAAGTTTTGTCTTCAATTATCTAAAAAATAATAAGTTTGTCTACATAACTCTAACTATGAATGCCTCTCTTTAAATAGGCAAAATGATAACCATATAAGATAAAAAGTATGAAATAACCATAATTAATGTTATCCCACTTCATCAGGTCGAAGCCATCCATTAGTTACAAGAAATCTGGAAAAATTCCAAAAAATCCTAAAACTACCCCTTTTATTAGGGATTTCTCGACGACAGGTCAAGTTTGACTAGCTTTGACCGGTCCTGTATTTTCTCATTTTGACTGAGCCAATAGTTGTTCATCCATCCTTGGTTCCTAATCTTTCCAAATATGTATTCATATCAAGCCTAGGTGTCCTGCATATATCACTTTAACAAAGCTATTACGAGAATTTCCAGTTCTATCCAAAAATATTCTTAAAACCAAATTTTTGAAAAAATATCTGAAAATTGAAAAACATAATTTATTTACTTGAATATGCATAATAAGGTTAAAATAAGGCATATATGGATGATATAATGTGGAATATGATGGAAGTTAAGTGGATTTTTAATAAGCAAAATTGGTCAAAATCGAGGACCAACATCTCCCCCTCCAAGCATGTCCTCTTGCTTGTTTTCTTCTCTTTGATCTTTTGAGTGCTGATGTACCTACTATCCCTAATCCTGAAGCCTCTTGTTGTGCTTCCTATAGAAGACAATCAATACCTTCATATTTCCCTTCCTTGTAGATAGTAGCCATCACCTTCTATCTCTCATATTTGTATTTCCATGTGTTCTTTTCATTGAGCCACCTGTAAGCTTGTTTAGAGATCAAGATGTTCTTTGTTTCAAGCTTATCGATTTTATTATTTAGTTTTTCATTTTATTTGATGAGATTTTTATTGTTTTGTTTGTACATCTTATTCTCTTTCTTCAAATGCCTTTCCAAAATTTTGTTGACTTCCAACTCCCTTGTCAACTCTTCTATCTTTTTGAGGTGTTCTTCTTGTTGTAGCTCTTTTTCTTCTCTTACAGTTTCCTTGGAAAATGAATGTGATGATTTATCTCCTATCCATGCATTCTAAAAGTAAGAGTCCTTTTCCAAAGGATCATCTTGAATTTCCCTTTCCATTCTTTGCAATATCTCATTAACTTCTTTTGATATTGTTGGAGGTTCAACAATTTCTACCTCTTGGTCTTTTTCTTTCTCACTTGGTTCTTCTTGCATTTTCTTCCTAGGCCTTCTAGGAACAGATAGGAAGGATCTTTCTTTCTCAACCATGCCACTATCTTGTTTCTTCTTAGATCGGGTCCTAGGATACATAGGAGAGTTCATTATGCTTCTAGTAACATGCATTTGTTCAAATTTCTCTTCTGTTGTTTGCTCCTCAATATGGTGCTGAACCAAAAATTCTTTCCAACTCAATCCCTTGCTTCTCACATGATGTTCTACAAGTATTTTAATGAGCCCTTGATGATAAACATGTGCCCCTTCTTCTCTTCCCCTTTTCCATTCTTTTTGTTGTTTCTCATATTGTAACCTTTTTTCAGGAGTGAGGATGGTAGATCCTTGCCCTTCTTCTTCCATATCTTTTTTCAGTAGTTTCAACTGTTTCAATAACAATTTGAGATTCAACCTGTTCTATGTTTTCAAAGATAGGTTGTTCTATTTTTTCAAGAATGGGTTGATCTATTTGTTCAAGAATGGGCTGATCAATTGGCTTTCTTGTTTCTCTTTGTTTTCCTATGGAAGGTATTTCTGCTTGTTTTTGTCTTCTTTTTACTTCATAAGCTAACAAATTTTGTATTTCAACAAGAGTTAATCTTTGTCTTGAATGTTGTTTTTCCTCTAACTCTTCCCAAGTTGGTTTTCTAGAAATTGGTGTAGTTAATTCAAATGGAGGCATACATGCTTCTACCAATGGTTTAGTAGTTGGGGGGTCTTGTTTTATGTATCCACCCTTTTCATCTCTATATCTAGGCTTAAATGACCATAATGACAAATCCTATCTATGGTTTTTTTTTTATATATTCTTTTTTCAAATAATCTTCCTAATTAGTTATATCCAAAATATGCTTCCCTAGCAATGGCGCCAAAAATGCCAGCTCAATTTATTGTGTAAATTAAGACATGTATTTTACTATCAATCCAAGTTGGAAATCTTAGAAGCAAACCACAATTTATGGACTTTTGGATAAAAACTAATATAGAAAGTAGTTATGAGAACAGGAGTGCATATTAAAAATATAAATCATTCCACATAACTAAGAATGGAAATACATACTATAAATATAAATCACTCCTCACAACTTAAGAAAAACTATCTAAGTCTATTCCATAAAAGCATGCATTATTGGTCAATGAAATTAAGCAATTTTAGAAAAACAAGGAAGAGGGTCTCTCAAAGAGACCTAGTTGTCCTCCCTCAACAATTATATAATGACATTTCCAATATCTAATTAAGCATGAAATAATGTAATGAAAGCATAAGAACTTAATCTAAGAAAGCTTGAAAGAAGTGAATCTTGTTCAGTCTTAGTCCTAGCTCACAGAGAAGAGGCCCCCTCAAAGAGACCTGGTTGTCCTTCCACATTCAACATAATCACTAAAAGAATCAATCTTCACTTAACACATTTCATAAAATGAATTCGCGTTAAAGATATTTACAAATATTCACAGCAAATGAATATAATGAACATGGACAATCAAACTAGCATATGCAAAAATATAAACATGATACAACAAAGTGTACTTAGCTTGGATGGGGGCCCTCCAACCTTGCTGGTACATTGCTAAAATACTCAGCTATAGAAACTCATTTACTCCAGCAAACACAAAGAAATCGTGAAACAAAAGTTTTGTCTTCAATTATCTCGAAAATAATAAGTTTGTCTACATAACTCTAACTATGAATGCTCTCTTTAAATAGGAAAAATGATAACCATATAAGCTAAAAAGTCTGAAACAACCATAATTACTATTATCCCACTTCATCAGGTCGAAGCCATCCATTAGTTAAAAGAAATCTAGAAAAATTCCAAAAAATCCTAAAACTGTCCCTTTTTAATAGGGAATTCTCGGCGACAGGTCAAGTTTGACCATCTTTGACCGGTCCTATATTTGCTCATTTTGACCGAGCCAATAGATTTTCATCCATCCGTGGTTCCTAATATTTCCAAATATGTATTCATATCAAGCCTAGGTGTCCTGCATATATCACTTTAACAAAGCTATTTCGAGAATTTCCACTTCTATCCAAAAATATTCTTAAAACCAATTTTTTGCAAAAATATCTAAAAATTGAAAAACATAATTTATTTACTTGAATATGCATAATAAGGTTAAAATAAGGCATATATGGATGATATAAGGTGGAATATTATGGAAGTTAAGAGGATTTTTAATAAGAAAAATTGATCAAAATCGAGGACCAACAGCGAGATGGGATTCTTTTCTTGGTTGAGCTTTAGATTGCTAGAAGGTTTTAGAACCAGGTGAGGTGGTCTCAAGAAAATTCCAAAGGGTTGGGGGTGGATGTGGTTTAATCTCTGGGAAGCCCTTGATGGGTGGGTGGAGACAAGTGAATTCATCAAGCTAATGGTGAAGAAAATTTGAGGCATCCAAGCTTGATTTTGGGATTTGTGATCTCTTGACCGGTTTTGGTGATATTGCGGTAGCCTGAGGGTGTAGGTAGTTTAATCTCTGGGAATCCTTGGTTGTTCTATCTTGAGATCCCACATTTGAACTTGGAATATGGCATGGGGGTGATTGGATGAAATAAATATTTGGTTGAGCCTAATCTATGGTCAGGTGGTATGTCGAAGCCCCCAACTTGGTTGGTTTTTACATCAGTTAATAAGAGCTATTTTCCTATTGTATTATATGAGAGCTTTTACTTATTATTATGATGACTTGATGGTTGTTCTGTCATGGTTAGTAATATGATTATACGTTGGTTGTAAGCATGGATTGGTAATGCGCTCTAGCTATGAATTGTTTAGGATTTGTAAGTATTTGATGGTTAATGAATGTTGGTGAGCCCTGGTATTGCACCAAGAGTGTTGTAACTCCTAGAGGCTCCTCAACTCTATTTATCAACCCGGGGATCGTAAAAAATTTAGATGATAGTGATGTATACATAGTAGATGGAATTCTACTCTTGCTACCCTCAACTAGGTCATTTGATAATCAGGGTTCCAAGACTATTCTTCTACTAAATTAGGGGGAATTACTTCTGAAATTGCAATTCAAAAGCTAGCCCTATTGTAGGAAAAATAAATTCTTTTCAAATCCAACTTGTAAAAGCTATCCACTGGTAAATGCTACTGAATTAATTCATGGAAAAAAAACACAAGAGTTATGCTACCTGTAGAAAGGAAACTACACTAGTTGAAATCAATTATCTAGCTATTAAATTCACTTGAAAACATAAGATTATTCTACCAACTCACAACTCAATATTTCATGCATCATTTATCTAATTCACACTTGCATATTAAGTAATGTCCTATTTTCCAATTCTGTGATGAAGAAACTAATGTTATTTTCACTTGCAGTGAAGGAAAAGGAATGGAAGGGATGGCCTAGGTGGTACCTCTAATCATGGAGTCCAAGATGGGGGGTCAAAATACTCCTAAACTAAGATACACTGGTATTACAGGTAGAAACAAGGGCAAAACAAGCTGCTACAGGATTCCTGTATTGCTACAAGAAGCCTTGAAATGATACAGGAAGTTTGTCAAGAGGGTTTGGAGTGTAAGGATGATGGGCTAAAGTGATGGAAAGATAGATGAAGTTTGTGGTGGATGGATGGAATATTACCAACGCCCCTAGTCAAGATTAACACTTCAGGAAGGTCAGGTTTGGACTAAGAGGGTTTCTCACAGTGACCAAAAAATGGAGATCAAGACAATGGTTGGGATTCATCAAAAGAGAGTGGAGAAGTCTTGGATGGCGATGGTGAAAAGGTCCCTTGCCTGCAGGTTCAACAATCCTGCAACATCACATGCATCTGTTCTTCTTCTCATTTGCAAAATATTATAACCAATGGTGGAAAAGATGAGTTGAATTTGGAAACTATCTAACTGATGCTAAAAACTCTAATCTATGCAATTAATTAACTTCTAAGATACAAAAATCATATGTCAAACATGATAACTAATATAGATATTTTTCCAAGAAATCATAAGCAAGAAATCACCACATAATTTTTTTTGGCTATGATTGTGGATTCCTATAGTCATATTCCCATGAGAGAGATGAGATAAAGGCACAATCACAAGCTTTTTGAGGAATTATATTATACTAAAATGCAGCAACTAATAAACATTCTAAGCTAGAGAATAATATCAATACACAAGAGAGACCTAAGCTACTAGTGTTGGGCCCAAACCCAAGAGCCTCAATCCTCTAAACTAACTCAATGATGGATCAATAAGGAAATTCTCATTATCATTGCATAAATGCCAAATACATCACATAATAAGTAAAAAATAGCAGTCATAAGTGCTTGATCTCAATATCTTATTGGATCTAAATAAAATTTGAATCTTAATGAGTTCCTTGGCATGATTATTTATACAAAAGTGTATATACCAACATCTCCCTAGGAAATAGAGATGTTTGTCTCCCAAAACTCAAGAAAGGTAGGTCTAGATCCTCCTTGTACTGCAATGGCTTGGCTGCCAATGACCTTGTCCTGCTTGGCTGCCAATGATCTTGTCTCGCTTGGCTGCCAATGACTCAGAGTTGATGAAAGACAAAGTGGTGATCTTGGCTGATTGAAGTAGTTAAAGAGGTAGACAACCTCCTAGAATCTCTCCCTACTGTCTACTTTGAGCTTCTACATTGAAATTATCTCAAAATTGTCTCAATTCTTGCATTTAAACCATGTTAAGCCACATGACATAGAAACACATCTTTTATCCTCCTCACTAAGCATAATATAAAAAAAAAGTGTAAATAAGTTTGAGAAAGAGATAATTCTAAATCTGTAGGATGGCATTATGACCCTTGTGATATACCTATTGATGAGCCTCATCATCACCCCCCTACTAAAGTTTTTGCTTATCCTCTGAGCAACTCAGTCATCTATGTCCATGTCTTTCATGGCCCTGGTGGCCTATTTGACATCCCGAGGCTCTTCAGATGGTGTGCCTTCTTGAGGATAGAAGATTGCATCTTTTTCTATGTTTATCCATTTCTTCCTTTCTTCTTCCTCATCCCTTCCTTCCTGTAGGCCTAGCAGCAAAGGTGGATTGAGCTTGAGTCCAATCCAATTGATTTTTAATATTTTCATGATTCTTTTGTACAGGGGTGTCCTTTCCAATGCATTCCTCAACCTTTCAGGAGAGTGATACTCCCTGATTTGGAGGTTGTGGGGTAAGGAATTCGATCTTCTTTGGCATGCTTGTTGGATTTTTGTCCCTAACAACATGAGTGTGTCTTAAAAATGTGAGATGGCCTACTCTTGGGTGGAAAGGTATCTGGGTGCTAGATTAACATCATTGGAGATGATGTTATGATTAGTAATAATACCCATTCGGCTTATCTGCTATGTCCTGATATATAATGGTTATTTTTCTTCCTTTGCCATTACTTTCTTTACCTCCTCAGCTTTTGAGTCATCCAAGATGCTAGGTCCATTAGTTTCATGTCCCCCAAATTTGCATTGGGGTCCCAAACATTCATATCAGTCAAGATGAGGTTATGCATGTAGAACTCAACCAATTTTTCTCTGTCTTCTATGCTACTTTGGTCACAAAATTCAATGAATTGTTTGTAGTCTTGAAATGGCATGGATCCATGTTGTGCTAGGGTCTTGATTTGGAATTGCATCCACTGCTCTTTGAGAAAGAGTGCATAAGACTTGGATGTTTGTATGCACTATAATGCCTCCATGGAGAGGCTTTCCATTGTGGCCAGTTGGGTTTCCTTCTCCTGCAGCTTCTCCCTCAACCATTTGTTATCTTCCTGTAGTTGTTTCCTCATTGTGGTCTCTCTCTCATAGCTCACTCAACTCTTTGCGCATTTCAAGGACCTTCTCTTTCATGAGACCCACATATTCCACCTTTTTGGACTTATATATCTACATCCATCTGTGGGTTCTTACTCTTTCTGCTTCAAGTTCAAAGAAAAGTGGTATTGAAAATTTTTGGGGAATAACTCTACATCCTTCAATGAATTTATAATAGGAGATCAAATTAGGTTGTGGATTAAGCTCTTGTAGCTTTGGGAAGTCCTTCTCAAATGTTTTTGGGGAAGTTTCACCCTCCTATAGTTGTTGTGTTACCTTCTGCCCCTCTTGTCGAACCTTTTGTTCTTCCTATATCATCTTCTGTTCTTCCTGTAGCTCACTCCATTTTGCCTGTAGCACACCCTGTTTTTCTTGTACATTCTCTGTTTTTCCTGTAGCTTCCCCTTTCCTTTTTGTTGGAGGGTGGTAGGTGTCTTGGGTTGTTTAGAGGAATTTGATCAAGTGGTGAACCTCCTTACATATTCTATAGGAGTCTTTGAGATGTTTTCTGGAGGGGTGACCTCCTCAACTTTCCTTTCAATGGGCCCTACCTTCCTTGCTTAATCTTGGTGCTTTTCTTGGTCTTAAAGTAGAGTGGAGCTTTCCTTTGCTTTTCTCTTTCAGTTTGAATGGAGTGCTAAATGTAGCTAAGCTGGCAACTACCTCTTTTTCATTGGGTCCTAGAGACAGACTTGCTTGCTTTGGGGATACCCCTTCTTCTCTAGATTCAATAGTTTTCTTAGGGCTTGGATTTCCTTTTTGCTCCCTCTCTTCCTCTTCATCTTTCTATTCCTCTACTTCTTCCTCTACTTCTTCCTTTCTCTTCTCTACCTCTGTCTCTATTTCCTCTTCAACCTCTGCCTCTCCTTCTTCTTCTTTCCCCTCTATTCATCCAACCCTAGAGGTTGGGGTCTCACCTAGTCTCTCTGTCCATATAATTGAATTTCGACCAAAGGACAAGGATCCTTAGTTTGCTCAAGGCATCTACTACCATCATATTTAATAAGGCCATGGTGGGCTAGGTGTTGGTGTTTTCCCTTTCTCACTTTTTGACTCATGTCATTAATGGATTGTAGGAGGAAGTATGGTACACTGAGTCTTTGGGCTAGGGGAAGTTAATCTTGAAACCTTAGTTCATGGAGTAATCTATAATGGTATCCATAGACTAAACTCAGTCTTCCTTCATAGGAGATGTATTTTAGGATATGGTAGGCCACCTCATCCTAGGGATAGGGTGGGATTTCTATCCTAACTCCATTCTTGTCTTCAACAGATTTTTTAGTGGTAGTGAAGAAGTTATTTTTAGCATCGAAACTATTGGTTTTGTCCTCTCTTTTCCATTGGACCCCTAGGGGAAGGGTTGTCACTGTGCTAATTAGCTATGGACTGATTGAAATAGTGAATCCCCTTACCACAGTGGTGGCACTGACTTCTATCTAAGAGATTAGGGCAATGAAAAATTCATATGAAATGTCATCATCATATCCCTTTAACAGTTCAAAGGATACTAACCACTAATGTCTTCTAAACATGCCTAATACAAGAGGGTGAAGATGAACTATTTTAGTGTCTGAGGGTTCCCTTCTATTGAATCCTCCCCCCATCTCTTTTCTCTGTTTTAATCTAAGTGAAGGAGGGATACTTCCTATAATAGCTCTGATGTATAATTCAATGGAAGTAAAGGTTTGAAATCTCTAGTTGATGAAAATTTTCTATATTCCCTCTAATGTACAACTAGAAAATTTCTTGCAATCCACAATTTGACTACTATTTCCTATAGACTTTAGGGTGCACCAACATACAAGTTATGGATAGATGAGGGAGAGGATGCACTTACTTTTACCAAATGGTCTGGGATAAATATGAAAAATTGGAGATCAATTCGACCCTTTGTGGTGTTCTTTCACCTTTTCAAGCTTCTTGTAGCAGTTCTTAGGCTTCTTGTAGCTTTTGCAGGCTTCTTGTAGCTTTTGCAGGCTTCCTGTAGCTTCTTGTAACTTCCTCCTGGAGGAACGACAAAGCAGGGTTTGACTCTCCTCGATGGCTCCCCAGTCTCGTCCTCACCTTAAGTATTTTTGAATGAAAGTAAATGAAAGAGAATTCAAGTCCCAGTACAATGTATGCCATTTTTGGCTTGGGCTTGAAGCACTATGATGACTTGGTAGAGGCACGAGGTTTCCTCTATTGTACTGATGTCCCCAACTGTAGTAATCATTCCCTTGTTCCTCATAATAAACATCCACTCTCTATGATCCTATCTTGACTGATGTGACACCACCATGTTGCATGAGGGATTATAATCAACTTTTTTTTACTAATCGAGGGTGGCCAAGTTAACTGGCCACCTCTAGCTTATAAAAATACCTCCACTCAACATTCATACACTTTTCATTATTTCCACATAGGGAGGAGATGATAGGTTTCCATAACTGTGCCTACCTTGTGATCGACATATGCAAGGATGTGCATGCTGGAGTGCTAGACCTTTGTGTACTATCACCAAGGGAGTTGTCTTGCTCTGTTTTTCTTGTTCCTGTGTATATCTTCTCTGCCCCTCATGGTATTTGACTATTTTTGTTGCTATGTGTGCAGGTCCTTTGTTGATGCCCAAGGTGTTGTTTTTGTTGGTGGAGAGTCCTGCTTGGGGTGGTAGAGTGCCTCATGAGTTGTTATCATCCCCTCTACCTAATGGGAAAAGGAAAAAAAATAGGATTATGGCTTTCTATAATGGTTGCACAAGATGTTACAAGAGGAGTTTTTCTTCCTGTAGTAGTCCTTTCCTTCTCTTTCAAGGTCTTTTAACTGCATGGGAGCGATGAGAAAGGATGCAGAGAGTTTGGAGGATGATGGTAGGGCTCTGAGGGTGTAACGTAGTTTTTTGAAAATGGAGAGGATATGCTTTGTGTGTTTTTCAAGAAAATTTTTCAGGGTGAGACAAAGTGTAGGGTTTGTTCTTTAAAAATATTAATTTTTCTTATGAACTGGGATGGATGAATGATGGATATATGGTAGAACATGGTGGGAGAATCTTATTTACCTTTCACAAGGTCATGTTAGGTGGTATTTTCATTCAAATTTTCTTCTTGTATATTTTTGAAGCCCTCTTGTAGTGCTACAGGATCTTCCTGTAGCAATTACAGTCTTCCTGTAGCAATCCAGAGAGGGGCTGAAATTTGATTTTTGAGCTACTAGGATGATGGAGAGTGGTGAGAACATGAGTTTGGATGGTGGATATGAAGTGGATGGAGGGAGAGGTGAAGAGAATCTTGAGTATGTCAGCCCTGTAGCTGTGGAATCCACCACTGTCTTCAAACCTGCAAAATGACAAAAACAATTAACATACATGTTGTGGATCCATGTCTTGGGCTTTCTCTTTGTTTTTTTTTTGAGACACACAAGCTACCTTAGGAGAGGTTTTCAACTTGTGTGTCTTCCCTGAGCACCTCAAGAGAGGTTTTCACCTAAGGATCTTTATTTTTTCTTTTTCCTTACTCCTCTGTTGCCTCAGGGAGGTTTTCAACCCAAGAGTTGGCCTTAGATGCCTCATAAAGGTTTTTCATCCAAGCCTTTATTTTTTTTCCTCTTTTTCTTAATAGTATCTAGGATTGTTATGACCTAGAATCTATGACACTTCCAATCACATTAATCTATCTACTAATGGTGCTGATGAATTACTCCTTAGACATAGACTTCCTGTATACCTTCAATCTGTAACCATTAACAAGCAAGGGAATCCCTTCCTCATCAATGGTCCTTATTTGAACAACTCCATTGTCATGACATTTCTCTATCAGGTATGGTCCTAACCATATTGTCATCAATTTTCCCTTGAAATCCTTGAACCTAGATTCATATAGTAAGGCCCAATCCCCTTCCTAGAAGACTTTGTCCTTGATATGCCTATCATGCTAGACCTTCTTCTGAAATTGTATAAATTTAGTGTGTAGGAGGGCCTACATTCTGAACTCATCCAAGCAATTTAATTGGAGCAGCCTCTCCTATTGTGCTTTGGTGACATATAAATCCAATTGAGCTACCATTATCAAAGTATTATACTCAAACTCAATAGAGAGCATATCTTTCTTTCCATAAACTAGATCATATGGAGTAAAATCAGTAGTTGTTTTCCAAGTTGTGTTATAGGCCCAAGTGGCCTCCACTAATATGCTTGCCCAATCCCTCTTGCTGCTGCTCACAACCTTAATGAGGATTCCCTATAATGCTCTATTTGTAACCTCTACTTGTCCATTGGCCTGAGGGTGATAGGTAATAGATTTTCTATGTTTGATATGATGTTTCCTTAATAGATTCTTGATCAGATGTGATGTGAATTGAGCTCCCTGATCAGTGACTATCTCTCTAGGGTAACCAAATTTTTAGAAAAAATTCTCCCTTAAGAACTCATCCACTTTCTCCTCTATTTCTGCCTTGACAACCTTTGTCTCAACCCACTTTGTCAAATAATTAGTGCACATAATGATGTACTTTTTCTGCCCTGATGGTGGATCAATTCGCCCAATGAAATCCATGCCCCACTTTTAAAATGGCTCCAAAGCCACCTGGGGTTGTAGGGGAATTTCATATTTGGGTGTGGGTTTCCCCATCTTCTAGCACTGATCACATCTGCTGGTATATATTCTTGCATCTTGGTGGAGAGTGGGCCAATAATAGCCAGCTTGTACAACTTTGAAAGTTGTTCTCTTGGCAACAAAATGACCTCCACAAGGCCCATCATGATAGGTTGAGAGGATGTCGAAGACTTCCTCTTCCATGACACATCTCCTTAATAACTTATCGAGTCCCATCTTGAAGAGATTACCCCCAATCCAAGTGAAAGGGGCACTCTTCCTTACAATTCTTCTCTTCTCCCTAGATGATAGATTTGGAGGAAATATTGTAGCCACTAGGTAGTTTTCTATGTCAAAAAACCATGGGGAGAGCACAGAGATAACAAATAATTCCTCATCTCGAAGTTGATCATCGACCATCCCTTCATCACTTGTAGGAAAAGCAAGTCTAGACAGAAAATCTACAACTACATTTTCTTTTCTTGGCTTGTCAATGATAGTTAAATCAAACTATTATAACAATAGAAACCATCTAATGATTATAGAATTCACATCAGGATTGTTCATCAAGTATTTGATAACTGCGTGGTCAGTATGCATCAAATTTTTGTATCCCATGATGTAGAGTCTGAATTTGTTCAAAGATTGTACAACAACTACGAGTTCTTTCTCAGTTATAGTGTAGTTCAATCCAGCCTTAGACAAATTTTTACTAATGAAGTAAATGGCATAAGGTAACTTACCATCTATTTGTCTTAAATATGCCCCCACAACTTTGTTGGATGCATCAACATGGATATGGAAAGGCAGAGCCCAATTTGGGCCTCTAAGTATGGGTGCAGTGGTTCATTTCTCTTTCATGATCTCAAGGGCCTCTTGGTAGTTATTTGTCTAGTAGAATTTTGAGTCCTTGGCGAACAACATGTTGTAGCGGCTACAACGACCCTCCAAAATTTTTCCTTAGCCTCGTTTTGGAGCCTCCCTACCAACCTTTCACAACACCTTGTCTTGCTTCGTCAAGTACATAAGATTCAAAGTTTTTCTTGCATAAAGGCAACCTGTCGATCACAGCTTGATGCATTCCCCCCACAGGCTGTTCACCCAGAATTGGTCTAGCTCCAGGCTTAGAAGTTTCCCCAAGAAATTTTGCATTTCTGGAGGGAAACCAACCTTCCCTCCAGAAATTGCACAATCCTGTCTAGTAGCCTGCTGGGCTCTAGAATTGCGCAATCCTGCCAGTCATCACTCCTAGTGAAAATTGTGCAATTTTCCCCAGCAGGGTTGCTCAGCCCAGAATTTGCACAAATCTGGGTAGTAGTCAGTTGTTATACCTAGAAATTGTGCAAATCTCCTGGGCAACCAGCCCAACTCCCAGCTAGAAATGCGCATTTTTCTCAAGCAGTTGAGCAACTTCATGCATGAGTAGTCTGGTTGACCAGTTCCACCTGGGACCGAGGAAACTTGACTTGCATGCATGGCTTACTATTTCTCGGAATAGCAAAAGGAAACATGGAAAAGGAATCCCATGATTCAGGGAGCTATTTTTAGCAGCTGGAGGTTACATGCAAACTTGTTTTAGAAACTTTCCTCCAAGTGTCTTTTTTCCTAGATTTGTGGCATGCGCGTTATGAGCTCAAAAATTATTTATTCGATGCATCGGAGCTCATTGTTTCACATCAATCTTGGAGCTCTGACATCCCACAACACATCCAAGACTCTTTGACATATCTGGCTTAGCTATTCATGGGTAAGTGGCCTCAACTTGTCTTTTTCAGCATTTGTGTTGCTTTTTGTGTATTCGCGTGTGTGGGTGTTGTTTTCTTAATTTATTTGAATGCTTGTTGTCTTTTACATGCATACTATCTTTTCCTAGCTCTGTTTTAGTTTTCGTTGCTATCTCACTGTTGTCGCATGCATGAAACTGTTTTGCACGAATGTTTGTCGATTCGGCGAATCGCTTCACCCACATGCATGTTGATATGTTTGCTGAACCTTTCATTCATGTTTGCATGCATTTTTAATCACTTTTTATTTCACTTAGTTTCACCATGCATTCACTGTCTTATTTTCTTTCATTTGCTCATCGGCGATTCGGGCCAACCTTGGCCCGAATTCTGCCTTCACCGAGACAACATTACGTAATCTGAGGAAGGAAGGCTCTGCCTTCCTCTCCAAAAATGTGCATTTCTACCCAGTACTATCCTCCAGGACTGTTTTGCGCATTTTTGAGGGATAATGACTACTGGCCCAGAAAATTGCACAATGCAATCCCTGAGCTTGCAGTCACTTCCTGCTCGAATTGCACATTGTGCAATCCCTGCAGCCAACAACCAGTCTGGATTGTGCATTGTGTAGGTCCAGTAGCTAGTCTTGCCTCCCAGATAGCGTAGACTACCTTTTATGTAGTTCTGGCAGCCAGTCACCCAACCTCCCAGAAGAAATTGCACAATCTTTCCCATCATTTTACCAGGTATGTGATGTGTCATTCCCCAAATTTGAATTGGTTTTCGCTAACAAATTTCTTGCCATGCATGTTGCTTGTCTCTAGATATTTCAGGTGTCCATCCGTCTCTTAGCATTACTCGATCAATGGCTTCCAAGAGAACAAGATCACAGGACACTGATGGAAATGTAGCTGGAGCAGTAGTTGAGCGACTTTCCTCTAGTCTACCGATCTATGAAGATACAAAGTTGTATCTAGACAGGTGTTGGAGAGGTAAATCCCCTCTGCGGACAGAGGCGATCCCACTAGCCCAAAATGGGTCTAGCAACAATCAATCAACGCTACCATGCAAGTTCCTAGTTGCAAATTGAAAGTGGATTATGAGAACCAACCTGGAGTCCAACGCTAGTGTCGTAGAAGAGTTGATACTCCCGTTCCCTTGCTCTGGCAGGTCACGATCCTCACGATCTCCGCAAATGGATACCTTCACATGAAAAGAAATAAGCGAATACAAGCATAAAATCCACTAAATACAACTATATATCAGTCAGAAAAGATATAGATCAAACATTATCATAACGAACAATAAGATCGGAACCATAATGATAGTCGTTTATTAATGAATAATCAACAGAGAAAAATACAACCAAAGTTCTGACATTGAATCTCTCCTCTGGCTGGGCGAGCAGCTACATATGTCTTGCAATAGACCTTTCTCTCTCTTTGATAATGAATACACAGCTCAGACTTCTGGCAGCATAACCTCCCTATGCTCCAAGACTCTTACTATCACTCGAGACAAGCGTTATCACTACTAGCACTATCACCACTACTCCAAAAACTAGCTTGTCAAATGCATGAGGACAGACTTTTATAGATGGAGAAGGGGAGGAAGATACAATGCATCAATACATCCATTATGGATTGGCATTATCTCCAAAAAGCCGCTGTGGATAGATGTAAGGGATAGATGATGAATCTCGACATCTAGAAGATTATCTTTATCCTCAAAAGACTTCATGAAAACATCCGGGCGCGCGTTTGTTAAAAATATTTTCCAAACTTGGTTGGCGCGGGTGTTACTCTAAGACAGAGCGCCAATGGGCGCACCTTCTTTTGAGGATCTCGTTCATTGGCGCGGGTAGTACATTGTGGACCCGCGCTAATGGAAAAAGGGCACTTTTCAGGGACATTTTGCAGGAGGTGTCTTCAGGGCACATGAAGTCCATACTTAAGGGAACATAATGCAAGTGTTTTTAAGTTATGTCACTGCTCACAGGTCCCGGAATGAGTCCTCCAAAGTACAGGAAAGGGGTAACAGGGACGGTGACCAATGGTGACAAATTACTGTGTAACAGATGCCCCCTAAAGCATGAGGCCCGAGAGAGAGAGAGGGGTGAAATGCTTTACAAGAACACATGTAGCTGCCGCCGAGAATCTGCATCGAGAGATACAACTGATAGCTCAAGTACATGATATATGTGGTATGGTCACAACCATCCATAAGAGAGTACATAATAATCTAGATCCATAGTATGGGCGCAACCATCTGGTTAGGATCAATGAATCAACTTAGGTATGGTCGCAGCCATCCAGTGAATGAGTCATGTAACAAGAATCACGCCTGGATTACAACAGACAAAATCCAGGGTCTTGTGCTCCATCTCGACCCGAACAAAAGTACAAGTTCAAGCATGCAAATATATGAGCTGAAGTCGAACATGCATGAACATCGTCTGATTACCAGTCAATATTGAAAACTGTTAACAGACGCGAGAGGTACCACCAATAATGACAATGGCCCTCAAGGTACTATAGGTACAATCTACGGTGTGCGAATTAGTGATCTGGCGTCGAACACCCATAGAATCATTCGATCGGAGGCCAATGATGAAAACCTCATGTCGAACACGAAGAACCTACCATTGAGGCATGCAGGCTCCAAGGCACCGGAAGGGAGTCTCTAGATCAGCTTCCTGGATAATGAGCTGAAGTCGACAAGAAGAGACCTTGATCGAAGGTGGGCCATGATGTTTCCCACATCAGCGACACGAGACAGAGAGATAATGTTGTGAATCAGGATTATGTGAGCTATCAGAGGGAGGTTGTTTTTCTGCAGAGGTCAACTTCTCTTGAACATATTGGCGGAATGATAGTGGAATTGGCAGTATTTGACATCAATGGATTAGAGGTCATGGTGACGAGGCAATGAGCAGATGAGAGGTCAAACAGGATTATCCAAATCCACAGAGGCAAGTGAAAAATGAGATGAGATATCCCCACCCAGACACGAAAGCAGACAAGTGCCATGTTCAAGAGCGACATACTGCCGACACGACAATAATTATTGTTCCATTTCCCCCCGCCATTTCTGACGAGTACCCCAATTATTTTTAACAAGCTTGATGGGGATAGCATATGCTTGTGGTGCGTCATTTCGACAGAATCCGATGTCATCAGGTTTTAACGAGTCTAACAAAGGAAGAACTCGGTGTCTTTTCATGTTTAGAGAGTTTGAAAAGACAGCAGAAAAGGAAACTCCAAGGGTGTCCTTTTTCGTAAAGTTGTGTCTCTCGAGCCCGAAAAAGTATAAAACAATGCTCGAAAGAACCGCCTGACCATTACGATCGAGGAGTACTTTTCACAAATAGTGATTTCGACTTGAAAAAGTAAAAAAGTGATCAAAACCACGTCGTTTCGTAACCATTAACGAGTCTAAAACGACAAAACCCCGGTAATCTTTTTATGTTTTAACGGTCGACAAAAAGAACTTAAAACGACCGCCCCTTATTAACGTTTAACGAGTCAAGAGGAGTAACTCGGCAATCTTTTCGTCTTTAAACGGTCAGAAAAGAGCTGAAAGCGGACCTCAAAGTAACCTTTTCACATGTTTTACCGAGCTTGAAAAAGTAGAAAAAAGGAGCTCGTTTCGTCGCTTGAGTTGCACCAACACCTGTCATCATACCAAAAACAGCGTAAAACCCATTTTTTTATAAATATATTCAAAAATACCCAAAAAATAATATTTTTAATGTATTTTAGGTCAAAAAAATGCTATAAAATAACGAAATGGTAAAAAACAAATTCACTTTTTACTTTTCACCTTGTGAGTTTACCATTGGAGGGTTTTGGGTGCAAACTTCAACCGTCGATTGTGATCAATCCAGGAAAGCAATCGAGCCGCCGTCTGGAGCAGGTAAGAGGTCTTGTCCTTAGCTTCATTTTCGTTCCATTTTTTCAGTTTTTCATCCACAGACGGATCCCCTACAAGGGGATTTGCAAAATTTAGGGTTGCGCCATTGGCGCGGGTTTCCCACTCGGGACCGCGCCAATGGGATTATTTTCCAAAAGGGGGTGTGCCATTGGCGCGACTGTTTTGAAAACAGTCGCGCCACCCGCGCGACCTAATTTTCCCGTGGATTTTACCGTTAATTTTGAAAATTTCCTTGAATTATGGTTTCACCAGTGATCTAATGATGGTATTTTTGACTTTATGGTTGCAGGGATTCGTCAAAATGGTTGTAGAATGGAGAGAAAGAGAGCATGATGCTATAGATGCTCTGGCACTAGAGGATGAAGCCTGCATGGATGCTTTGAGGGATTGCGGCTTAAAGAAGTTTTTCCTCACCTCCTATTTGTGTGCACAACCGGAGCTACTACGATTTATCGTGGATGCTTGGGACATAGAGGATCAGGTATTCCACTTGCGAGATCAGACATTGGAGCTGGATGTTTCCGATGTCTATTTTATCATTGGGTTATCGCGGAGAGGTGCACAACCCATTTTGACTGGATGTAGACCTTCCGGAGAAAAGATGGGGGAGGTGATGGAACGGGTTTGTCAGGGGGCACAGTTTGGATCAAACAGTGCCAAGGTAGATATCGTCACAGTTCCAGACCTAGTGCTACGGGTGATACTATTCACTATCACACGGACGGCTGGGGTACAGGTGCCCCATGAGGCCAGCAAGAATCATTTACTGCTGGCAACCGAGTGTCTCAACCCTACTCTGTTTGACTGGGCCACAGCTGTGACCCTTAACATCAAGAGACAACTTATGAAGTGTAAGCGTGGGGGCAACAAACAGTTCGGGTATGGATCCATTGTGGTATCCTTCTTCTTGGAGCGACTGCCGATTTTCCGGATTCAGGGAGGTATAGTGGCAGATCCAGTGCCACGGGAACCGAGGATGACTCGATGGGCAGCACTCATGCCCAGAGGAGGAGGGGGCCAGCAGATGGCCTGGAGGCCCAAGTTCTTCATATGGCTTCGTCACCAGATGATCGTTATAGAGGATTGGCCCTATGCGAGCACCGATTTTACTGGAGACCCAGATCTCCCATTGCCTGCGGGAGAAGACTGGGATGAGGAGCTTGGTAAGAACTCTTTGTGTTTTTGATGTTTTTTATGTATTTAATAATTTTTTTTTTGTAATACATGCATGTCTCTGACAACAGCTATATATATGTATGCAGATGTTGGTGCAGAGTGACCAACTGGTCTGTCTCACATAGCACGGAGGGTACAACTTGCAGCCGACCCTCAGGTAGAGGGTGGTGTGGGTGAGAGTTCAGAACCTTGAGGGACTCACTCGAGGAATTCCAGACTATGCCAGATTGGCGGATGTGCCCTTCGCGTACCAGAGGCACACAGTTGGAGTACCGACTCGCGTCCACCGTCTGTTGAGACATTTGGTGCGAGCAGTGACATGCTATCATGAGCATCACCGTGATTAGACGCCTAGGTTTCATTTTTGCATATTTTTGAGAGACATGTTGTCTCCAGCCATATGAGATGAACATGTATTATTTTTTGGACTATGTAATGCGCACGGTGCAAACATTATGACACACACGTATACATATACATATGCCTATGGTTTATTATTGTGCTTTCATGTGCTTGCTTGTATAATATTTTGATTACAAATTACGCAAATGTCTATCTAATACATGATTAGCCAATTCATCAGATAATGTGTTTAATTGTCGTGGAATATGCTGATATGTGATAAAATCAAAGTTCCTTTCTAACAATCTCACACGTAAATACAACCTTAGAATGCGATGGTCTCTGATGGAATATTGCCCGTTGAGCTGGTGGACGACAAGTTGAGAGTCTAGGTTCACTACCAATGCACGAATGCTGAGATTAATTGCTTCAGCAAGTAGCTCGATTACGGCACAATATTCGGCGACATTGTTAGTGGTATGACCCAAACACATACCTTGAAAATATATCAGCTCGCCATGAGGATCATAGATCACCCACGCCGCAGAAGACAAGTTGCGAGTACTGCGGCAGGCACCATCAGCGAAACCAACATAAGGTGCATCAAACATCTGCACAAGAAGCGAAAGACACAATAAGTGGCAGTTACACCTTTAAAACTGACACACATACACACAACACACTTGCTAGAGTACATGTATGTACAAAATAAAGTGTACAAGCATCATGCATAGTACTTTTTCAAATACAGCCCGTTTCGGGGCTTCCCGAGAGGGTTCCCTTCATAATCAATTAGCTCGTAGGCCCCTTTTTGCAAAACTTTCTTGACAATGTAAGGGCCTAGCCACATAGGCTCGAGCTTTCCTGCTCCTAGCTTATCATTTTCCTGATCGTACAGCAGGACTAAATCTCCCTCAACAAAAGAACGTGGATGTACAGTCTGATCGAAGTGAGTCTTGACTCGCTTCTTTTGTGTTTCGATGGCCAAAGAGGCCAGGTGACGGGTCTCATCTAGCCGTTCCAGGTAAAGAAGGCGTTCTTCTAACGGAGTAGTGTTGGGAAGTAGCTTGACAGCCAATTTTAATGAAGGGATTTCACATTCGATTGGAAGGGTAGCCTCTAGTCCATAAACTAGTTGAAATGGAGTGAAACCAGTGGCATCCTTCACGGAGGTTCAGTAGGCCCACAAGGCAGGGAACAACATCAAATTCCAGTTAGACTTATGCATGCCAACGGTACGCTGAAGCATTGTAACCAAAATATTATTCATAGCTTCAACTTGGCCATTGGACTGAGGGTAGTATGGAGTCGAACTATCGTGTTGTAAGCCTAGCTGGGTTGTTAGTTCTGTCATCATGTGATTACGGAAATGCTTCCCGTGATCAGTGACGATGGCTTGAGGGATGCCGAATCGCGAGATAACATGGTTGAATAAAAATTGCGCCGCTGTGTGACCGTCTTTAGTTAATGTAGGCATCGCCTCGGCCCACTTAGTAAAGTAATCGACGGCAATGATAATAAACCCATGCCCCCCGGCCGAGCGAGGGTTACAGGTCATATAATCAATGCCCCATTTTGCAAAAGGGCCGACGGTGACAACAGGGTGCAATGGAGCGGGAGACGCTCGCATCTTCCACTGGTATATCTGGCACTCATGACAAGAGCGGACGACAAGAATGCAATCCTTGAAGATAGAGGGCCAAAAGTAGCCAGCACGAAGGATTTTTTGGGCAGTAGCATATCCGGACATGTGACCACCACAGGCACCAGAGTGGCAGTCATTCAAGACATGCTCAGCTTCCTCGAGAGTTAAACATCGACGAAGAATAGAGTCGGCGCCGAGGCGATAGAGTGTGTCACCAATGATACGGTATGGTTGAGACTGATGACGAATCCTTCGCCGAGCGTCTTTGGACACGCTAGGGCGAAAGGAGGACGTTTGCAGATATATAATGATATCCCCGTACCAGGGGTCGAGGGTGCTAATGAGAAATAAAGTCTCATCCGGAATTTGATCCTCTACGTGAGAGGTCGGGGAAGAAGATGGCAAAGAGCAAAGTAACTCAGCAAACACAAGGGATTTCTTGGACTTGGCAGTGGTAAATTCCAAGTCGAACTCTTGGAGGATGACAATCCAATTTGAGTACTTGCCCCCCAGCAACTGGCATGACAAAATATACGTCATGGGGTTGCAATCAGAAATCACGATGGTAGTGCGCAGCAGAATGTAGTGACGGAAGCGTTGGACAACACAAACAACGGCTAAAGCCAATTTCTCAACATAAGCATATCGAGTTTCCGTGTCTAAAAGGTTGCGGATGAGATAATAGATAACATGCTCAGTGTCATCATCGTCAGTTTGAACAAGAACCATGCTGATAGTGGTGTTGGTGGCAGCCAAATAGAGAGTGTAGTCACGATAATAGTTCGGAGGACGGAGCAATGGAGCAGAAACAAGGAGACCCTTGAGACGCTCAAAATATTCCTGAGCAATGGTATCCCAATGAAAAGGGACATCTCGCTTTAGTAATCGTGTGAAAACTTTGGCCACCTCGGCATAGTTTGGAACGAATCGTCTTAGAAAATTTGCTTTACCCTGCAAGCTTTGCAATTGCTGTAAAGAAGTAGGGGGAGGAAGATTCACTATAGCCTCGAATTTAAGGGGATCCAAACGGATGCCCTCTCGGGAGACGACAAACCCGAGAAGTCGGCCAGATTCAATGCAGAAGACACATTTGTGAGGATTGAGTCTAATTCGGTAGTATCGACAGCGAAGAAAGATCTCGCGAAGGTGAGTAGGGTGGTCCTGACGTTTGGCTGAATGAGCTGGAAGATCATCTAGGTATGGTTGTACAATGTGTCGAATGTCATGAAAATCACAGGACATTGCACGTTGGAAGGTAGCACCAGCATTTTTGAGACCGAAAGGGAGCTTCTTATAGGCAAAAGTACCCCATGGGTAGATAAAGGCGGTCTTGTGTTGATCAGCGGGAGCAATATTGATCTGGTTATATCCAAAAAAACTGTCCATAAAAGAGTACATTTCGCTTCCGGCACACTCGTCAATAATTTGATCAATGAATGGTGTGGGAAAATTATCTTTGGGACAGGCCCGATTAATATCACGATAATCGACATAAACACGGATTGTACCCTGTTTTTTATTCACAGGTACGATATTGGAAACCCAATCTGTGAGCGGGATAGGATAAATAAAACCGGCTTTAAGAAGCTTCTCTACCTCAGCCTTAATAGCTGCAGCCTTTTGGGGGTGTACAGGGCGTAAACGTTGACGAACAGGCTTAGCACCTGGGTATGTGATTATCTCATGCACCACTATGCTAGGATCAATGCTGGGCATTTCTTCATAGGACCACGCAAAGACATCACGAAATTCGCGAAAAAGATTGGAATAAAGTTGAATCTCCTCCGGAGTACAAGTGACTCCAATGTGAAGATGTTCGACAATCCCTGGTTTCACAGAGATGTCGATGGGCTGGGTTTGCATAATGTTTGCCATATTCCCTTCAAAAGACACCTGATAAACTTGAATAGGTGTTTGAAATGGGAGACAAGGAGCAAACCGCTCAAGGCAAGTCAGCATATCCTGATGGGTAGGGAGAAACGAGGAACGATGGTGAGAATCATGCCAAGGAGGTTCCTCGAGAGACATAGTCTCAATAATCGCTTCGTTGGAAGGGAATGTTTCTTTTAAAGGATCCGAAGAAGTCTCATCTATAAGCCCTGAGGATGGAGTGAACAAGAGGAGAACCTTGCTCGAAGGAGCAAGTTCAGAAGAGGGAGCCGATGCAGCAATGATTTCGACATAGTTGAACTCGGCAGGACTCAACGACATCTGGTCGCCCCAAGAATCTACTTGGTCGGTGGGAGGGAGGATCCACGGATCAGAACAAGTGGTAATCATATTGACGGAAGCGACGTTAGGAGGTGGGAGTGGAAGAACACCCATAAGGGCGGGATCTTTGAAAAGTCGGCTCCCAGACTCTCAGATGATTTCGAGGTATGCTCCACAAAAGGGATGTTGCCTTCAGAAGAGGAAGCGAAGAATGCTAGCTGGTCTATGGTAACAATCTTCCCTTGATGAGGGAAACAAATGATACGAAACAAAGATGAAGCTACAGCTTGCATCGCGTATATCCAGCTACGTCCGAGAAGGAGGTTGTAGGTAAGAGTAGCATCAACAACTTCAACTTCCATTTCGACCATCTTCCCTTCCAAAGAGATGGGCAAACGTTGGAGTATACCATAAGGACGGGATGCTCTTCCATCAAAAGCTTCCAAGGTTGTGGGAGACTGGTTCAGCGTAGGAGATCCAATAGCTTTCCAACAGGCTACAGACATGATGCAAGTTGAAGCACCTTCATCAATGACTGTACGATGAATCATTTTAGAATTAATAATAACCTGTATGAGGAATGCGATTTGGGGAGGCAGTCTCTGCGTATGGTGTTCCAAGTCAAAAGTAATTAAATTCGACTCGGCCGGGTCTATGCCACCAATGGCGGATAGCAAGGACTTCCTCTGAGAAGGGCAGCTCTGGAGAACTTCTAAAGCGGACATAGCCAATGGAGTCTGAGCTAAGTCCTCAACGATATTGTAGTGCTGTGCAGCACGAGCATTTGGGTTGTAAGAAGACTTTCGGAGTACTCCTTTTGGAGGGGGTCGAATAGGCGTCTCAGTACTAGGTCTCTCGATGTGGAGTGGGCCTGAACTGAATGGAGGAGCACTGGAGGGGACCTCAGGCTCTTTCCCGGCAGATGACGGATAATCTTTTGTTCGAGTACTGATATTGACAGGTATCGTTCCAGCCATAAACACTTGAGAACCGAAGGAAGAGGGAGGTTGAGAGGGGTCAACCACCATTTGAGTTTTTTGAGTTTGTTGTGAGGGAAAGGGTTCTTTGAGCACCGCAGGAGTCCCGGGAGCGCCTTTCAACAAACGACTAACTTCGGACCGCCTAGGGCAGTCTTTGGTATAGTGATCTTCATCACAGATAAGACAAGGATACTTGGGTTTGCGCTTGGCACCGTCCTCGGGCGGAGGTTTAGGGGAGTCCTGTTTAGGTTGATCTGGCTTATTCTTCGCTTTCCCTTTCTTCTTTCCTTTCGAGGCTTTGTCTGCCGTGGTGGACTGGACGGCATTGACCTCGGAAGTAATATTCGAAGCGGGTGTTACCTGAGAAGTGGGTTCATTCGAAGCACTTGATTTTTGCTTCCCAGGGTTCGCGAAATTTTTCTTCGAGGACGAATTAACAGAACCAATAATACCGTCAACAGTTGGTGTTGGCGGGGCTTTGGATGTTCCTGGTCTCGGGGCGTCAGGCAGATAATCATACAATGTACCTGACTGAGAATAAACCAAGTCAAGGTACTGAGCGCGCGCGATAGCTTGCTCTTCAGTGACACACGCCCCCATGGCAATGTCTCGAGCTATTGGAGGAACGAACGAGGTCGTAAACCAATCGGTAAGAAGTTGGTCGGGAATCCAAAATTTGATCATACGTCTACACCGTCTCCATTCATGGATATGATCAGAGATATGCGTAGCCGTTGTCTGTCTTAAGGATGTCAGGAGGTGTGTACCCGTTTCATATCGAATGGGCAACTGAAAATGAGTGAGAAATGCCATAGCCAACGAGTTGAAATCCTGAAAGGATCCACGATTGAGCTCAATATACCACTTAGCTGCAGAGCCAGTGAGAGTCCTTTGAAAAAGGCGAAGCCGAATTGAATCATCAAGCCATGAATTGGATGAACACCACAGGTGATAAGTCATGACATGAGCTTGTGGATCTTCATTAGCTTTACCATCAAATTTTGGACAATCACCAGGAATTTTTGTTGGAACCGGAGGCCAATATGGATTATGGAGAATAGGATGATTGGTCAGTTTGGACACATCCGGTAATTCCAAAGTCGCTAAGAAAGGTAACTGAGGATTGAAGGACATCTGGGGCTGCTAGTGGGATGGAACACCAGGGTTCCAACCAACTGGCGGTTGCCCCCAAGGGCTTAGTCCGAACGGATTTGGCCCCATAGGGTTTTGTCCGTAGGGATTTGGGTTTTGCCCCCCAGCGTTCAATGGATTACCAAACGGTCCTGTAGGAGCACCTTATGGTTGTGGATAATTCTGATAAGGATTCGCCTGCAGTTGTTGATAATTTTGATATGGGGCAAACAAAGGTTGCCCTTGAGGTTGCTGGTAACCATACGGTGGCTGGACTCCAAACTGAGTTTGAGAAACAGGCTGAGTTTGATAGACTGGTTGGGATTGAACTCCAACTTGCATTTGAAGACCGGATGGGGTTTGGGGTCCAGCTTGGGGCAAAAAACCGGGTTGAGCAGCGCCAGAAGGATGTCCTGTAGGTTGGGCTATCTGGCCAGAAGGATGACCTTGTTGATATTGAGGTTGGCCTCCCTGCCCAGAAGGTTGTACCTGTTGGGAGTGGAGTTGTTGTTGCACAACTGAAGGTTGTTTTAACGGACCAGATGGCTGAGTGGGCTAGGCAGTTGGTTGGCCTACCTGGGTTTGAGGCTGACCGACTTGCCCAGAAGGTTGACTATACTAGACGGTGGGCTGACCATGTGGTTGAGTAGCTTGTCCAGATATTGGACCATACTGGACATTGGATTGGTTTGGGTTAACATATGATTGACCAATTTGTCCAGTAGGATAACCTTGCTGGATACCAGGTTGGGCTTGTTGAACAGAAGATTGACCTGAGTTACCAGAAGGTTGAAAATAAGAGGGGAAAAACGGACCACCAGAGGCAAAAGGGTTTCCCTGGAAGGATTTCCCTTGTTGGTCTTGATGAGGTGGTCTTTGGGATTGCGCAGACGATACTTGGCCACCATGAAAAGAGGTGGAGCCCCAATCAATTGACAACGGAACTGAAATCTCAACAATCAGTTGAGACGGAAAAGGCCTACCAAGATGTGGTAAATACTGATCGTATGGCCCCTCTGCTGGGACGTTTGACGTAGGATCAAAGACTCTGAATAAAGAGGCCGAAGGTTGACTAAAAATAGGAGTCGAAGAAGCCACAAATACCATTGGAGCGGTTGTGATTGAGGTAACAAACGTACTGCGACTTTGTGGAGTGAAAGGTTCCGTGGTGGGAAAAGCGAGTTGTGACCAAATAGAACTCGTGAAGGGAGTTCCAGAAGACATAACATTGCTTATTGCTTTATAGCCCGGAGGTAGTCTCCCAGTAGTAGGAGTGCTACTAACAGGCGTAGGTTCCGTTACGGTGGGAATTTCACCGCTCGTCGCAACGGATTCTTCAGTCGAAGTAGGGGATACGTCCTCCGTGTCGGAGGAAAAAGGTGGGACTGAAACACGAGGAAAATTGTATTCCCAAAAAGGGATACCGTCCTCAGAAGGTTCCCAAATAGGGTTCGAATGAAACTTGTAAGTCTCGTCGCCTGAATCACGAGAATTAATTGGTTGTATACTCGGAACAACAGGAAGAATTTCACTCACAACCGGTATCTCGGCAAAGGAAGAAGACGAAATTGGTAATTCCGCCAGGATGAAACTTCACAAAATCCTAGGGAGTCTAACGAGACAAAACCCTACTCAAATTAACGCAAACAAGATCTAACTGGGTAAATGTGTATCGTGGCCGAATAAATTTTAAGACAGAGGAACTGAACTTGACCTTTTCATGTTTTAAGAGTCGAGAAAAGGACAAAAAGGTGACTCTAGTCTCCTTCGAATGTTTAATGAGAACGAAGTGACAAGACTCTCACTGGCACCTTTTCTTTTAAGGAGTCCGAAAAGGATCAAAAGTGACTACTCTGGAGACTCTAGGCAAAGGGTTTACCAAACAATCCGTAAAACTGCTTATACACCTTGGCAATCAGATGAAAACCAAGGACTTCCCGTACGGCAGTCAATCTTCCCGAATGCTGTGTTCAGTGCATTACGGCTTGTAAGGCGGAAGACACGGCTTCCTGTGGATAAAGGATGATAACCTAGTGGGGTCTCCACATATACTCGACGGTACGTGGGAGCACAAATCCGTGCTAGACCACTATCGAGTCACAAAAGGAGGAATCACCCAACCATAATGTGAAACAACAGTGACTAGGTTTAACGACGCCGGAACACGTCTCTAGCCTAGACCTCTAGAATGTATGCGTTAAGTTCCAATGTGTTGTTAGATTCATTCAGTTCATTTTACAGTTGATCTTCAATTAGGTTTCAGTTTTTAGGTCCTACCGTATGTGATCTCTCAGAATTTCCTAAATGCCAACTATATGCCAAAATATATCATTCCGTTCAATGAATGCTAACTACAGAAGAGTTGAGATCTTTCAAACAAACAAAATGATCATCAAACAATCAACAAAGATCCTAATGCAGCTAATAGCAATAAATGAAACTTTTCCTTTCTTTTTTTTTAAAAGTGACTAATTGCCAATAACAATGAAGAATGCTAACTAATATAATGCAAAAAGATCATTTGTTTTTTTTCTTTTAAAATGGCATAATGCACTTAAACAAATCTCGAGAGATGTTAACAAGCGTAAACAGGCAAATTTCACTCAATGCAAATAGAACCAAGTCTGAAACACCAAGACAAACTGTCAAAACAAGGAGAATCACAAAGACCTCAAATGAAGCCAAGCAAAATCCAAACGAGCTAGAGGTGAATTGCTCGAAGCACAGAATAATAAGTTTTGACAACCACTAGACAAGTGCAGAAAACAACCAAAAAGTCGACTGGACAATCAAAGAACCAAAAAATCCCACGGAAGGCTCGATATACAAAGCCACTAGATGCTCTAGGGCTGGGATATAAAATCGATGGAAATAGGCAAACACCCGAAGGATAAAGGTGAAAAACCAGTCAAACAGAGTTCTGACACACTCCAGTAGTTGAAAAGGATGTAAAAAGATAGAAATCTGAGTTTGAAAACTTCCAACAAACAAACTGGCAAAGTTCACAGGACTGGCGCGACTGTCAGCCTGTAACTCGCGTTATTAAGGAATTAGCGCGAGTTGCGTTTGTGCAACCTGCGCCAACTGGTGCGACTGTCAGGTAGAAAAACGCGCTAATAAAGTTTGCTGGCCTAAAAAATAAATCAAGCAGTCCAGGGTCTGGTTGACAGTACTCAGACAGATCAAACAGCAAGAAACAACTTAAAAACTAACCCAGAAAGCTTATTTATGCAAGCAAGCAAGAGAAAACCAAAATGCAAGACAAACTCCAAGCTGTTCGGTTCATAAACCAAACTGGAGATTGACTGAAGTGGCGTTGTTCTACTTCGCTAATGCAAAGCAATAGTGTTTCGAAGGCTGCCTGGCCATGCTTCAGACTCCGTCCAAGGTTTATGAATCAAACAACAAATAGCTTCCCCAGCGGAGTCGCCAAATTGTTGGAGAGGTAAATCCCCTCTGCGGACAGAGGCGATCCCACTAGCCCAAAATGGGTCTAGCAACAATCAATCAATGCTACCATGCAAGTTCCTAGTTGCAAATTGAAAGTGGATTATGAGAACCAACCTGGAGTCCAACGCTAGTGTCGTAGAAGAGTTGATACTCCCGTTCCCTTGCTCTGGCAGGTCACGATCCTCACGATCTCCGCGAATGGATACCTACACATGCAAAGAACGAAGCGAATAAAAGCATAAAATCCACTAAATACAACTATATATCAGTCAGAAAAGATATAGATCAAACATTATCATAACGAACAATAAGATCGGAACCATAATGATAGTCGTTTATTAATGAATAATCAACAGAGAAAAATACAACCAAAGTTCTGACGTTGAATCTCTCCTCTGGCTGGGCGAGCAGCTACATATGTCTTGCAATCGACCTTTCTCTCTCTTTGATAATGAATACACAGCTCAGACTTCTGGCAGCATAACCTCCCTATGCTCCAAGACTCTTACTATCACTCGAGACAAGTGTTATCACTACTAGCACTATCACCACTACTCCAAAAACTAGATTGTCAAATGCATGAGGACAGACTTTTATACATGGAGAAGGGGAGGAAGATACAATGCATCAAGACATCCATTATGGATTGGCATTATCTCCAAAAAGCCGCTGTGGATAGATGTAAGGGATAGATGATGAATCTCGACATCTAGAAGATTAGCTTTATCTCAAAAGACTTCATGACTTGAAAGGAAAAAACATCCGGGCGCGCGTTTGTTAAAAATCTTTTCCAAACTTGGTTGGCGCGGGTGTTACTCTAAGACAGAGCGCCAATGGGCGCACCTTCTTTTGAGGATCTCGTTCATTGGCGCGGGTAGTACATTGTGGACCCATGCTAATGGAAAAATGGAACTTTTCAGGGACATTTTGCAGGAGGTGTCTTCAGGGCACATGAAGTCCATACTTAGGGGAACATAATGCAAGTGTTTTTAAGTTATGTCACTGCTCACAGGTCCCGGAATGAGTCCTCCAAAGTACGGGAAAGGGGTAACAGGGACGGTGACCAATGGTGAAAAATTACTGTGTAACAACAGGGACATCAAAATGAAGTGGTAAAAGGTCAATGAAACATTTGCAAACACTTTTGAGGAATACCTTGAAGACCGTCAAGTGTACGTGAACATTCACAAGTCCAACTTGTACCATATTGCATGCAGATACCCCACGTTCCCATGTGTGGACATGATACACTAGATCGTCTCTCACACTGACCCCGAGACGATGACCTTGAGTAGTGTCAGTGGGATAAAGCTTGCGACCATCTGGGTACGAGATTATGATGAGATGTATTAGATGTCAGAGTTCGTGACTATCATGAAAACTCCATTCAGCTTACCCAACAATAGTGCTAACTCCAGAGACATTCTGAAGAATTGGGTAAAGGAGCCGACTCGATTCAGGTTGACACCCAACTAGATCTACAAGACGAAGATACTGAGGAAGGTGTACCAATACTTGGTCATATTTGCATGTTAAATGTATGGGCAAGCAAGCACAGAAACCTTCCCATAGAGTTGGGTGGTTGCATTGGACCAACTGGATAGAAAAGGAAAACCATGTAAGTGGTCTAACATATTGGTTCATCAACTGAAGGAACAAGTAACGAAGGCTCGACAGTCACCCGAAGGTATGCATGCAGATATTTACATGTCCGCCTACATCTTAGATGCATTCTATGCCTGACAGGAGTTCCTGAGTTTGGTGTGGGCATGGTCACTGATGGAAACTGTTATGAACACATATTTCAAGTTGTTGTTCGAATGCAGCTTCAGAGGAGTAATCACACAACTGTCTGATCATTTTGTCATAGCATATTGGTATGCCTCATCATCCGACACTTTCATCTTAATGTTCAGTGTGAAGAAGCCTTCGCATGTTCTTTCGAAGTTTGTCTTGGACGTACTTGTCATGTAGGAAGTAGCATATCACATCTCGACAGGATTGACAGTTAGACTGCATCAGAATAAGAAGGAACCTTGGCCCACTCTTCCATTGCGGATTGGGTTATATGAGATCCGGAGTATGAAGCAAGCGGATTTCAAAGCAGAATAGATGAAGAAGCACCCACTCGACCTCTGAAGCTACAATTCATATGACCCACATTGCATTGTGAAGGATCACTGCGTGAGAGTTCAGTTCAACTGGATCCACAAGGCATTTCATTGGGCCGAGGAGGACCCATGGAGATATTGCTATAGTTTTTATAGACCCAATGAACAAGTCAGCTTCACTATGGAGTGGTTAGCGAAGCAACATGAAGCAGCATCATGAGCAGCACCAATAGTAGTAGTAGAGACAAGAATACGAGTGCGTGACAAAGGTAAGCGGAAGATTGTCGATCGCATGGAGGAGGAGCAAAGCTGCAAGTTTTAAGAAGATCCATTGGTCAAGAAGCAGCAATGGCTATAGAGGCAAAGAGGCACCAACGAGACATGTGAATCATGCAAAGGTAGAGGGATAATGAGAGATGGAAGAAGTAGAGAAGGATTTGCATGAGTTGAGGGAGAAAATCCGAAAGGAACAAGAGCTGTGCAAACAAGATACGGAAGCACAACAACAACAGATACAGGAGGGGTTGCAACATGCGAAAACAGACGAAGTAGTTCTTGTACAAGTAGTTGATTCATCTAAACAGTTGGCATCAGGTGAACAGGGTGAACCATCGCAGGAGCGAGACTTCACTCATGAGATAGAAAAAGAACTCCAATAGTTGGATGCAGACATGGAGTAGCATGAGTTGGAACAAGACACCGACCTCATGCCTCACCACAAAGAGGCCTAATCACCTACTTCGATGCATCCAGATGATGAGCAAGTCTCTAATGACCAAGGAGGTACTGATATCCTTGGTGATCAGCCAGAAGGAGAGATGCACATCATCTCATTCAATGAATCCCAACATAGAGTTGTGCAGTCTCAGAGAGTGTCAACTCCGGAGGATCATACGTCTCCTATGCAAGTTGAAGAATGAGTGATTGTGACTGATGTGTGCAAACATCTAGTTGCCTTGGCCAATGCAACCATAGTGTATGCCGAAGCCACTAGCTCAAGTGTCCTCTTTATAATAGCTGAGAATGAGTGAATGGCAAAGGAATGACAAACGACCAAGCAAGGAGGAGACATGGTGATAACGTTCGCTTGAGTTGAACTCAAGAAGGCAATACTAGATGAAGTATTGTCCCTCAGTTATGCAAGCATTGTACTCCAAGTTTGGTACCATGCACAAGGCAGTCATCCATCTCAATGGATGGCAACAACAATATAATACAAGAGCATGTATCTTGATGAATTTGCATGTTGTTGTTGATGACATCCAAACATGGGCGATGAACTACAAGGGAACACCACTTCACTTGCCTAAGATGATGAGGGCTAATGTGGTTGAGTTGAAGGCACATATCTAGAGTCAGATATGGAATTATGAAGAGTTCCCACAATTCATCACTAGCATACAGGCTTCACATGCATGAGTGTTGGGTAGCGGATCCCCCCATAGCATGTTTTTGGGGCTTAAAGCTTGAGTTTTGGTCAATGTAATGTAAATACCCCGCAAAATGCGGGTGCGGAGTGCGAGAGACTAGGGTTGTCTGCCCTAAATTAATTTTATTTAATATAGAATGTGTCAGCCTACCCATGGACCATGGGATTGTATAAATAGAACGAGGCTCTAAGTGTAAAGGCAGTCTTAGCTTTGAGAAGTAATATGGGTTTTTGAATGAGGAAACCGCTCTGAGTTTGTAAGTACGAGTCTGGGGTAATAATAGTAGTAAGAGGCTCTGTAGCTTAGTGCACAGAGGCCTGGTAGAGTCCGCAGCTATGTGCGCGGACCCCTGTAGCTGAGTGCGCAAGGCGGAGTTGGGATTGTACTTGAACAGAGGATTAATAAAAGATAAGTTGATTTTGGAATACTATGTGTTTATTGCTTCTATGATATTTATGCATCTCTTTACAGTTTATGATTGCGTGCACTAGTTATAAATGTTGAATGATTAATGAGAATATTGGGCCCACATAATTAAGTTAAGATCTATAATAAAAGCATAGTAAGGATAAATGACCTAGACAATACCTATTCGCGCCCTTTACAGAGCTGCACGGAAGCAGTGGCCCAAGTCGAGAAGGACAAACGGTTGCGTAGAGCAAGCACGCAAGTTGGGTTTGCGAACGTCTCCGACTTCATCAAGACATCCCTAGGGTGCAGAAACCTAGTTCCATCACCCTCCCATACTACCTCGAGTGAGACCTTAGTCCGCACACCGCAGACTATTGTCGAAAGGGCCGGTAGTTTCGGGATTTGTTTGGATAAATCACTTCTAAACCTGGGTCAGGCCCCACGTAGCCAACAAAAGGTTTCATTGCTGGGACTGGGATTTGCCTAAGGGATGTCCGATGTCGTGCCATTGGAACCCTACAAAGGAGGAAATTGAAGAGTGGTTGGACAATAAGCTTCACGAGTTCGTGACATAGGAAAACAGAACTCTACAAATATCCAAGAAGAGGTGGTTGGACAAGAAGCTTCACGAGTTCGTGACATAGGAAAACAAAACTCTACAAATATCCAAGAAGAGGTGGTTGGATCGCTACATATATACAGAAATCCAAGAGATCTTCTTCGCGTCCTTCCATTTTGAACTGTATGAGTGGATCATGAGGTTAGCTGATAGCTAGGGAAGGTACAAGCTCGATCAACCGATAGTGTGGACTCCAGAATTAGTGCATAGACTAGAGACATCAGAAGATAAGATCGCGCGAGCTATGGACCATTGGCTCAACCGGATAATAGGGGGATTTATCACTGAGTTTGCGATAGACATGACTGTGAGCTACAACGAAGCAGAGCAATGTTTTCTCAAGGGACCGCGAGGTAGGTACATTAAATCCCTGAATACCTAGATTAAGATGTTGTTATGTGAAAAACAGGTGATGCGAATACATTAATGTTTGGAATGACGCGGAGTAGAAGAATCTACAAAGGTAGCGGGGAATTAGGAAACAGTCCCTTAATTTCACCTTCGTGAGAGAGCGAGGAAGAGCTCACTTGGGTCTCTTCGAGAAGTGCAGTCAGTTTGATAAGGTAGCGCATTCTGTAGTTACCACCTCCACTTACGCCACCACCCGTTTCTCCTCCTTCACCTACATCTTCACCCACCCCACCTCCACCAACACCGTAGTTCAACATGGTGAGTGCGATCAAGCTACCCGTATTCAGAGTAGTAGGAAATGAGGATCTAGATCAGTTCTAGTTCATGGTAAGAGCAGTGTGGGAAGCACAAGGGGTCACAGATGACAACATTAAGAAGGCTACATTGGTGAGCGCACTGCAAGATCGCGCGTTGACATGGTATATCAAGCATTCCAATGATTACCCAAATGCAACAATAGCTGAGATCTAGAATGCGCTGAAGAGAGACTTTAGCCAGCCGAAATCAGAGACGTAGTCAATCATCAAATTTAAAGAGAGCGTGATGCTTCCAGGTGAGACCCCATGGGATCTGGATCAGCGGCTGAAGGGTACGATCCGCGAGGCTAATATGATGCTAATGGATGCGCAACACCGCACCTGGTTTTTGGCATATTTGACACCACACTTGAGGATGGTGTTGTCACAATAGAAGCTTTCAACCCAGGCCAAAACATTGGAAATGGAGATGAGGTTGCATGAAACACCGATACAGGATCCAGGGCTAGGAGTTTAGCAAATCCACGTGCAGCTACAGAATCTCTGCCTGGAAATGCAGAGCTTGAAGTAGGATAGGGCATCGCGGCCGGAACCGCATGAGGAAGTGTGGTGCATAAAATGCAAAGGCTAGGGCTACGACAAGGATCACTGTCCAGTATTCGTGAACTACTTGGCAGGTGGGGGGTTGATGCCGTTGAGACCAGAAGCCCACGCAGGGTCGAGTATGACCCTCATGTTATGGTGCGTGATCTGTTAGATAGGAGGAAAACACATGACGGACAATTGTAATCTGTTGCAGAAGTATACACAGACTCCGCAGCAGCTGTTTTGTAATTTCTGTAGGTCGGTGGGCCACGACAAGCATACTTGTCGCAACTATGAGTTGATGATGGAGTGGAACCTAGCCTATAGAATGCAGAAAAAAACGTGAGGCCTCGACCCAGTCGTGGGGATGGCGTGTGCTGGATTTCAGGGCTGAGGTCGAGGACGAGGAGGAATGGGGTCAGGAAGGGGCCACAGACAGTTAATCTGTTACAACTACAGAGGACCAGGGCACTACGCTCGCGATTGTACCAACCTAATGAGAATATCTTGTTTGTACTGTGCTCAGTTTTATCATGAACCAGTGGATTTTCCTATGCTAGTCACACAGATGTGCGAGAAAGGAGTACTCCAACCTCTTCCGACTCAGAATATCCAAATGATGAGATCTGAACCTCGCGAAGAAGACCCCAACGTGAACATGATGCTCTGAAGTGGTGCGACCATAGGGGAAGATAAGGGGAAGAAGCCCAAGGAAGATACATGGGTTTGCAAGGCTTCTATAAAGGAACCTGAATTTGACTTGGAACGCACAAAGGAGACGTTTATGGAAGCTAAGAAGAGCTTCATGGAGGCCTCTACTTCAGGTAGTAAGGATCAACTAGAGCCAGGAATGGATCCTTCTATGCTTACTACCTTTTAGAGACATGCATGAAGCTACTGCACGATAATACGGTAGTTAAAGGGCTACAAGAGCTGATCACTAGGTGAACAGGGTTGGGTGAACTGCACGTAGTCTGGAAACTGGGAAAGCATACATCGCACACTGGAAGGGAGATGAGATTGATGGCATAGATTGGTGAATATGAAATCGATCAAGTAATCTTGGACTTGGGGTCTGACGCGAATGTGTTACCAGAGCAGACATGGGAATGCATGGGAAAGCCTGTGTTACAATGGTCCCCTATTCAATTACAAATGGCGAACCAACAGAAGATTTTGTCCATGGGGAGGTTGCAAGGGGTGACAGTTGATATCGAAGGCACGAGCATGCAGACGAACTTTGAAGTAATAGAGATTGTTGATGACAACAATCCTTATCCTGCATTGCTAGGAATAGACTGGGCCACTGATATGAATGGTGTCATCAACCTGAATAAGCGGAAGATGATATTCGAGAAAAAGTCCCTACACGTAGTAGTTCCGCTAGATCCAGCTGAAGGAGCACACTACACCGAACCTGTGCGTGACGATGACAATGACGATGAGCTATATTGCATTTAAAAGATAATGGGGCAAGACTAGGGTTGGGTGAACCCGACTACAGATGGGAGAATCTCATGGGAATGCGACAGTTCCTATACTTCGGATTCATATGAAGAAGTAGAACGCCGACAGAACCGGTTGCACGAAGTGACAACACTGATTTGCAACATGATGATTAGATCACTGTGGTGCGTGATGAAAGAAGCAAGGGAACTGCCAACATATGATGGGGTAATAGTGGTGGATGAATTCTTAGACAAATTTGAAAGTGCAGTACCGGAACAACAGCAGTACAGTGCACTGGAATGGGCGTTGCACACAACACTCGCATGATGGTGGAGTACACATCAGAAGACTATTGGAAACTGGTGCAAATGTAGAAGATGGATGTGCTTACGGTTTGGAAGTCCCAGTGTCTAACAAAAGCCGGACAATGCAGTTTCCATGCCCACCTATTTTGATGGATGCAGACGTGTGCTGCGCAAGCACATCCCAGACTAAGGATCGAAAATCAGAACCCGACGCGGCAACAGGAAAATCGATGCACACCACAAATATTCCATGTCAGAGCATTCACAAAGCTATGCAGAATCATGAATAGAGTTTACTAGGCGGGACAAACTGATTGTGACTTGCCCATGCTAGCGGTTCGATGGGCCTATGGGGCCATGTACAAGAACCTGAACGTGGAAATGATTCCAAAGACGACGAACAGAGTCAAGGCCGTAGCTTTGGGAAAGAATCCTCATGCAATAAATCCCCTAATTACGACAACACGCAAGGACCAGAGCGAAGAGATTATGCAGCCACGTGAGGATGAATAGATGCAGATTCAAGTAGCCATTCAGTGAGGTAACCCTGAGCTTCACGAACTCAAAGAAGATTGGGTACGATTGAAGTAGAAAAGCATATTAATGGATGAGGATATTAGAAAACTGGAAACAAAAATCGCGCAAGCATTATGCGTCGATAGAAGGACAAGGCCACGTATGGGCAACCCTACCACCGCACTAGAAGATTTTCGTTGAGAGTTTTTGGCTATACTCCCATGGCTGCGACTGCACCTTATCAGACAAAATAACCAAGGAAGCACATTGCATAAGGAAGAACGCAAGGCACTAACTGGTGCGAGGGTAACTAAGGAAGGCCTGCGGACCAGGTTGAAAGGTGACTTGACGCCTTACACTAGTAGTGCGACCACCTGACTATATGAAGGAAGCACAGTCTCAGCGCTCCAAGTAGTTGAAAGAGAGCGCGGGACTATAAAAGAGTCTGTATGGGAGCTGCACAATACGGAAGCTATGCGCAGGATCAGTATGATGCATGGGTCGTGTTCACGCATAAGGGGTTGCGCTGCTGCGCAGATAGGCCGGAAAGTGACTGTTGGTGTCAGTATTCATGATAAGATGTCCAATTTAAGGCAACAAGGTGGGAAATTAAGACACAAAGTTAGAACTAGATTTGGGACTATCTATCGCCATTCTCGCATTAATGAGCCAAATATGGGGGGAACGATCAAATTTGAATTCAAAAGGTCCTATAAATCACAGGTGGCTCTCCACCGAACAACCCTTGGGCTTTTGAGAATTAAGTTGTTGCATTATCAAGTGGGTATGAATGTGACGAATTTGGAGGTTGTGAGAGCAAGTCCGTGGTTTGAAACATTGCCGAAGGAGACACAGGATTCCCTGATCAGAATAATGTCAACAACCAAGGGAGCCACACAGAGCTCTATGCCACCGGTAGGGGATGCACTGGAAATCCCTAAATCGCCCCAAACGCCGAGGCCCAAAAAGGACCCACAGGCAGCAGGACCGGTCTGTATGTCTCTGCGAAACTTGCGGTTTGGTAAGCTGTCTATGGAAGAGAAGGGAAAAACGGTTAATATTGAGAGCGATGATGAGGAGGAGGATTTCCAGGCATTCGTAGAAGAGATTGAACCAGAGGTAGAAATGGAGGAAGACATCTAGCCAGTATCTGCCACAGCAAAGCTGCCCAAGTATGTCCCTCTGCGGAAAGGGAGGGTAAAAGTACCTAAAGATTTGGATGTCGTTAAAGCACACTCAAAACCCCGTTCCTTCCCGAGGGAATTCTGTTTGAAGGTTTGGCTATGGGCCGCGTACCCATGATGAAGTTTGAAGACTGGAACCTCACGAATAGCGAAAAGTTCCCTCATTTGGAAACTAGCCAACTGATAAAACAAAGCAAGGAGGGGGTAGTTACAGTGCTGCAGCCACGGAAATGGCTACACGGGGTGTTAGAGGCCGAGCTACTCCACCTCCTATGGATTCCACACTTTCATCGGGCACCAATCACAATATTTGTCATCAGGCAACTGCTTTGCCTAGTGCACGATGGGTACTTGTGGCTAGAGGAGGCCATTCCCATCATGGCACAACTTATGCATAGGATTTATTGGCATCCCTGTATGGGAAGGGACCCTGCGGAAATAGCTAGCACAAGTGGAGACTTGGCAATTGCAGAGGCCATGCAAAAGAAATATAAGTTGGAGAAAAAACAGAGGGGTTATGTTATTACTAGCATTCAAGACAAAGGGGTTCAAGTCACTACCTAGTTGCTGGTAGGAAAAGTGATGAGAAAATGTCGTGGCAACAAGGTACCAGCAATGATCATCATGCTGGCGGAGCAATGCGTAGAAGGGGTATGGTTCAACTGGGCACAGTTCCTTTGCAAGGAGTTCCTGACGAACTACAGGGAGGCCTAGGAGCAGGGTAAGACCTTCCACTACATGTGGTTGCTCTTATCCATCTTGTTGGTTGTAGGAGAATTGCCTGAGGATAGTCAGTTTCCTCCCCTTGACCAGGACTTGCCAGAGGCAGCAAAATACGCATCGCTATGGGCGACGAAGGATGCCACGTGAATCCGTGAAACCAATATCTTCTGGATACTGATGGAGGCAAGCATACAAATGTGGATCAACAAACGGCCATGCCTATCCCCCATGGTATATGACAGTTTGCAGAGCTTTGCAGACTTTAAAGTAGATATGCACAATGTGTATATCAGGGCGCGGAAGGATCTAGAGCAGAAATGGACCACACTCCCCTTCATCACAATTGATGACGTTGTTTTTGCGGTGCTTGACTCATGGCCACTAGAATGGCATGCACCAGATTTGGCGGTGCGCGATGAGACGACGATTCAAAGACAGAAGGATGTCGCCAAGCTGCTAGCATAACAGAAGTGGAACGAGCAGCTAGCTGAAGAAGTACGAGCTTCCCGAGAGGCAGCGAAGGCCCCCACGGAAAAGGCACCAATAGCATCTGAGGCAACCACAATGCAGGAAGGAAGAGGCCTGGACTTGACCACAGGACAAGGGACAGATGAGACGTTGGCAGGCACAGACCCACACACATCATTAACACAGCTAAAGTGGTCGCACAGTACGGAATGGATAGGGCCTAGGAAAAATACCAAGGCTTCCAAATTAGATGGGGAACCTATTACACTGACCGAGGGTGACCTATACGACATTGGTGACACAGTTCGTGAGGTCACTAGGGAGGCGCTCTAGGAAGCAATGACGGAGTAGCAGAATGTGTTGGCGGCGCTCAGGGCACAACTCCAGGAACTTTAGGTGCAGCCTCCATAGCAGGGAATGGTAGCCGTCTACGGGGCTATAGGTACATCAGCAACAAAGCAGTTGCTGCGAGCCAAAATGGCTAATACCGTCATGCTTCTGAAAGGAACACTGACAATGAACAACACAGAGGACAGAGCCGTGGTAGGTCGGCTCAAGGGACTTGGCCTAAACTTGGTTGCCCTTTCGCAAGAGATATTATACTAGCTATAGGATGGAGTGACGACAGAGCTCCGTGCTAGGGAAGGATACACAATACAGATGCTTAGTGAACGATGAATCAACATCGAGCAACTGAGCCTCCAATGCGATGAAGCGGTAGCACAGACTCAACAGTTGGATAAAATTGTCGAGGAAGCATGTTGTCACGTCCCAGAGCTATAGAATGCAATAGACTTACAGTAGGTATATGGATCCACAAATTGGCAAGTGGATTCCGTGAGGCAAAGGAGGAAGCCATGAGGATCCAGCTAGACCTCAACCTGTAGATCGTGGAACTGCGACTGAAGGCGCAACCCTCTACACCCCTGAAAGTCAGAGAGCAGCGCCACCAGGCCATTCAATCAGGGTTGGAAGCAATAGAGCGTGCCATACATGATTGCACGAGATTGTTAGATCAGTCACTCTTCACCCTCACTTCACTACAGGAAGACCCAACGCTACAGCGGTTAGAGACAGAAGCGCAGGAGTTGCAGCAGGCCTATGACAATGTCTAGGAGACTGCACAGATGATTTCCCTTACCCAGCGACTGACCAAGATGAGGGAGGCCCAGACTCTAAAGGAACAGGTGGACATCACATGTCAGAAAGAAGTAGTGCTTAAAGCACACATCCAGCCTTGGCTCGAGGAAGCATTCACGGTCACCACCAAGATCGAGGGAAATATGGAATAGATGCAGGGCATATATGCACTCAGGCAAGGAATTGCACCTAACAATGACGCATCGAAAATGCGCACACAATTGGTACAACGGATAGCGGAAGAATGTGTTGCAGATGTAAGCAAAGCACAGAGGTTGTTGGATGGACTCCGCGCGAAGATCACCGCACCAGCCGAGTGACTTGGGACAAGTCACGATGATTGTGTTGTGGGCCTGTTGGGCAACAAATCCCCCCATAGCATGTTTTTAGGGCTTAAAGCCCGAGTTTTGGTCAATGTAATGTAAAGACCCTGCAAAATGCGGGTGCGGAGCATGAGAGTCTAGGGTTCTCCGCCCTAAAATAATGTAATTTAATATAGAATATGTCGGCTTACCCATGGTTTGCAGACCATGGGATTGTATAAATAGAGCAAGGCTCTAAGTGTAAAGGTAGTCTTAGCTTTGAGAAGTAATATGGGTTTTTCAATGAGGAAATCGCTCTGAGTTCGTAAGTCCAAGTCTGGGGTTGTAGTAGTAGTAAGAGGTTCTGCAGCTGAGTGCACAGAGGCCTGGTAGAGTTCACAGCTATGTGCGTGGATCCCTGCAGTTGATTGCGCAGAGGCCTAGTAGAGTTCACAGCTGTGTTCATGGACCCCTGTAGCTGAGTACGCAGGGTGGAGTTGGGATTATACTTGAACAGAGGATTAATAAAAGACAAGTTGATTCTAGAATAATATGTGTTTATTGCTTCTATGATATTTATGCATCTCTTAACAATTTATGATTACGTGCATTAGTTATAAATGTTGAATGATTAATGAGAATATTGGGCTCACATAATTAAGTTAAGATCTATAATAGAAGCACAGTAAGGACAGAAGGCTGTGCGGAGCAAGCACGTAGGTTGGGTTCACGAATGTCTCCAACTTCATCAAGACATCCATAGGGTATGGAAACCTGGTTCTAGCACCCTCCCATACTACCTCGGATGAGACCTCAGTCCGCGCACCACGGATTGTTGCCGAAAGGGCCGGTAGTTTTGGGATTTGTTTAGCTAAATCACTTCTGAACTTGGGTTAGGCCCCATGTAGCCAACAATGAGTATTCAAGAGTATGGATGTTGTGGTGTGCACACATGCGATCCCATCACTTGGGACTCTCACCTAGGTGAAGACAAAGAAGCAGGGCGAACTAGAGCTTGACTCATACTTCGATGAGTTGATGTGCATTGCCATCAGCCCAGACTTTCCCATTGGTGCAGACATCATGCACAAGTATGTAGCTGGTCTAGCCACATTGAAGACAATGATGTGCACGCTTTCAGACGAGTTGGACAAAGGATGATCCAAATGGATCCTAGAAAACCCTCTAAGTCTTCAAATTTTTCTAAAGTTAAAAACTATCGCATAAAGAAAACCTTTAAAAAAAGTGCGCATTACACTATCGGTAGTGAAAAACATGAAGAGATAGTGGAAAAATAGAGTATCTACAGTTTAAAACTACTTTGCATGAGAGCCGTCAGATCTGGCTGATCAATGGTCCATATCTGATCGGCATATCGCAATTGGCGGAGGTTATCAGAAGCTATCAGAGGCTACCAAAGACTTATTGTGACAATGATTAGTGCAGTCAATGAGGACCATTGATCAAGTGTGCAGATAGATGGCCCAAGTTGAATCGCAATATCGTGTTGGCAAACCATAGGTGAGCGGTTATAAACGACCCGGGGGCTATGCGATATGCAATCGTGATATAGTCACATCGCAATATCACATCAGAGCAACACAAAGGAGCGGGGCTGATGCATGCGACTGCGATAGCCGGACCCGATAGGATTATGGGTGACAGTTGATAATATTTCAAGTCTGGTAAAAGGGTTTTTTCAATGTAAATCACATTTTTTGTTAAATAAATGAAAAACAAAAGGAATGTGAATAGAGCGATGAAACCAGACCCGAAAGGGTTTATACATGCAGGTGTATATGTTTTGAGATCCAAAACAAGCGGGATTTCGGGCGGGCCGTAGGTAGTAAGTGGTTTTTTCTGGGCTCCGCCTGAGCCCATACACTGGCTGCCGCGTGGCCAGGCACCAGAGAGAGAAAACCACCCTTTTTGGGTGGTTAACCCCCATATGCATGAGCTGCAAATGAACCTCAGCCGTTGGATCAAGATCTCTTAGATCAACAGTGGAGATACGATAAGCGATATAAAGGATGACTCGATAGGAGTATAGAGAAGAATTATAATATTTCAAATCCGATAAACGACAGATTGGTAGATTTTCACAGTTTTATGTGTATTTCTCTGTGTAAACAGAGAACAAACATTTTTGGGATTTCAAAGGAATCAATGGTCCATTCCATTAAAGAATAGGTGGTCACCATCCCTAATGGCATTTAGCAATGATTGCTAACACTCAGAGGGGGATTCGAGCGGACAGAGGCCAGGACCCAGAGAGCCCAAGAAGGGGAATTGAACAGACATCACCGATTGGCTTTAAAGCCACAAAAGACAGAAGACATAGATAGGTAGTGCTGAGACAGAGAGAAAACAGAGACAGAGAGTCAGTGAGGAGACTCTGTCTATTGAGAAAGACTTGGGGGATCCAAGTAAAGCATTTTTGTGTTGTATCTGTTGTGTGAGACTCAAATTGAGCTCACTTTGGTAAAACACTGCTCTTGAAGACATAATAGAGTGGTCAACACTGAAGGCTAGACCAGGAGACATAGCCTAGGAGTTTTGGGTGAACTCCATATTAAACTTGTTGTGGTTATGTGTGTTGTCTATTATGTTTCTTTAACTGCTTCATTATCTATGTTATTTGCAATCTTATCGATCCATTGCACTAAGTAATATAGGAAAATCCATGCACATGAGTCTGTAATACCTTAATAATTGTCTAAGATCTCATTATCAGATCAAGTGGTATCAGAGCTTTAGGTTTGCTAAGGTTAGACAAGCTTGCGCTAGATTGTTGAATGCTAACTAGGCCAAAGCTCAAAATAGGAGAAGGAGAACTTGTTGAGGCTAATCCAAAAATTAGAAGAGTCTATCCTAGGAGGAAAATGGAAAAATAAATTCCCTTGGAATTAGACTCTTAGTTCATGGACAGTTTCATGACCATGAGAGCCATGGTAGAAGAGATGTATTGAGAATTTAAGAAAGGTCGAGGTGAAAGTACTTCAACCTCCAAACAAGAAAAAGGAACAGAGGAACCTCTTCTAGATGGCCATTCATAAGGCAAAGGGAAAGGGGAAGAGCCTCCTCCATCAACACCTCCTTCTAGCCTTGAAAATAAAAAGAAGAAAACATCTTTGATTAAATTAGATGTAAAATTTGATTTGCCAATATATGATGGAGAATTAAATGCAGAAAAGCTAGATAACTGGATTAGACAGATTGATGTATATTGCAGGGTGTAGAACATCGATTCAGAAAGGAGAAATATTCAGCTGGCTAGCCTTCGCCTTGGAGGAACTGCCCTAGTGTGGTGGGAAGGCAGGACCCAAGCTGATTTGAAGAAGCATGGTAAAATTATTTCTACCTGGAGTGAATTTGTTTCTGCCATTAAAAAACAATTCTATCCACTAGCTTATATGCAGCAAGCAATGATGAGTTGGCAAACTCTTTGCCAATTAAAGGGGCAAAGTGTACAAAGCTATACCTAGGAATTTAGAAAAAGAGCTTTAATTCTAGGCATTTCTCTAGACTCACCTGAAACTTTGTTGAAGTATATAGGTGGTCTGCATAGCTATTTGAAGCACACCATTCTCATGTTTAACCCTACTAGCATAGATGAGGTATCAGTTTAGGCTACACATCTAGAGGCTAGAGGCAACAATGTGAACCCAGAGATTGGGGGATCATTAAAACCCACTACAAGCAAGAACAGGGAAAAGAAGAAGCAGAAATGGAAAGAGAGGAAGGCAAAAACTGTACAGAAAGACAAACCTTCATGCACTCATTGCAAGAAGGATGGACATGATGATGCACATTGCTGGTCTTTGCATCCGGAGCTGAAACCCAAGAAGTTTGATGGCAATAAGAAGAAGACTACTACTGCTACTCAGAAAGATTTGGGGTCAGACTCAGGTGATGAAACAACAGTCACAGCCACAGGTATAAAAGGTAAAAATTCTGAAGCATCTACTAGTAATTCTACACAATCTATTGATAATGAAGAAAATGAGAGAAAAGACATGAGCTTTTTCATATTAGAGTTATTTCCAAGTGTAGAGCTATAAAAAGGGTCTCTTTCACCTCTAATTACCTCACATTAATATGTCAATCCGGGAGCGTTTTGTTATTTCAAAGAGTGTCTCAGTCTGAGGCTATCATTTGTCAAAGTAATGCTAGTAGTACAGTGTTCAGAAATACAAGAGTAAACGGATGCTTGTCTACAACTTAACTACTTCAAAAGAGGAAATCACACATTCAAAAGAATAAGCAACTTTATCAGTCAAGGGTTCAGTAGCGGTAACCCATCCCTTTGGAAACTGATGGAAAAGGAAATCAGAGAACAGATCGTGGATCTGGGAGCCAGACAGTAAATGCCAAGGCTCACTACAGCCTTAGATCATCTCCCACACCAAAATAACAAATGCCTGTAAATGGAACGGCAGATAAGAAAATGGAACAACAAATAAGAAATCGAACAGCAAGTCTGCAATGGAACAACAAATCCGAAATGGAACAACAATTCTTAAATGGAACAACAGCTAAGAAATAGAACAACAACTAAGTCTCACAAGCAGTAACAAACTTAATCTATCAAATCAAATGCATTAATCATAATCAAACGACAATCTTTCACTCTTAAGGCAGGTCGAACAACACACACCAATGGAACAGCACTTGAAAACCATATATATACACAACACTCTTAAATAGTAATCTGATATAAGCATCAATCTCAGTTAGAAGGAATATGACTGCGTTTCAAAATAGAACAACATTGTTCATCAATTTAACAATCGTGAAGAACATAACTCCCAAGATGAATTCCGTGACATAAATGTACAACACAAAAGCTCTGAAATGGAATAGTAACAGTATTCTATCAAGACCAGTGATATTAGATCAACTTTGAAAAGAATAATCATATGATGCAGAGTCAATACAATAGTTTTGTATGTGGAAACCTTAATGAATTAAACATAACAGAGCATGTGAGGTAAACTTATAAAACACATTAGATTACCAAATAACAATGATAAGCAAACCACGCAGAAGGCAAACGTAATAATACAGGAGCAAGTGTCCTCCAGGGCCAGGCCCTTAGCCTCCAGGGGTACACCGCTTGAGGTTAATCCAGACTCAGAGATGAAGTAATCACCAAGTTTGTATTAATGCATGAAGCAAAATTACAATAAACCAGTTCTTATCGAGACTTGCTGATCAAAGTTTTGATCTTAACAGAAACTACATAAAAACATAATCATGTCTAACTCTCTCCCGAGCTAACAGTGTTTTCCCTTTTATAAGGGTGACGGCGAAGATGTCTAAGTACAAAAATAGATAAAACAACGATCCCTCAGGGTCAAGGATCCTGAGGGATTTGCGAACTGTTAATCCTTAATCATTTCTTTTCTCTCCTGCTCCGAGCTGGTACCTCCACCTCCTTTTCTGGGCCGATTCACTTTGGTTTGCTTTGTCTTGTTTGCATTCGGTCTCCCGTCAAAGGGACAATGGTTATCTCATCCTTGTCCTTTCCTTTGGAATAGAAACTTCTCATTTTCACTCCTTCCTGCATGAGGAAATGACAATTGTTAGCGTTTTAGTCTTGCATATTAATCTCACATGTTTTGTTATAATTCTTTATCGTTTTCCAAGTTCATGATGCAAAAAGGTTTGCAAGTTCTACTGAAAAGATACTGAAATGATCATAAAAAACATACCTCATTTAGTACTCCACACACCCCCCTGCTTACCCTGTTTCATGCCCTCATGAAAACGTTGTAGTTGACATGCAAGGTAGTGAGAGAATAGGCTAAAGATGGAATCTCATGCGGAGGCCTACAGCCATGATGAATAACTAGGTAGTCAAAGAAATGGTCTATCTGAACCTCGGGCATCTCATACAGGGCTTGGTATCCGGGTGCAAGGTGCCAAATAATTGGACTCCGGAACCTATATCCTAACCAGGATGGCCTTGCTCTCAAAATGATCTCGCCATAAAGGTGCAAGCGATTGGCAGCTAATTTAAAATTTTCATACTTAAACGGTTCCCTGAGCTGGATATTCGGATTAGAGATTTGATACCGAAATTTAGCTGCATCAATGGCAAGGTCTTTGATAGAAAGAAAGTATTCTAATCTCTATCGAATGAGTGCCTCATGCATGGGTCCTATTGTTTCAATGACACCCGGAGTCTTCATGAGGTTTCTATGTGCTTTCCACAATTGTACTAGGTTCCTAGGCTTAGCCCTTACCCACAAATCTAAGCCGTTTTCTTGCCTCTGGAAAGTATTATAGGCTTTAAGCCATTTAATCTGATTAACCCCAAATAAGATGAATGCCTGCAATTGGATGTCTCCAACAAAGGGGCCAGGGTTCAGCTCAGTCTCCTGGTCTAGTACAAGGTTATGTAAATAGAACTCACACAGCAGTCTCTGGACTTTTACCCCGTAGTGCTTACAGCAGTCTATAAAATCATTGACAGTGTTAATTTGTATGGGAGTTTATTTTTAATTGCAAATACCTTTCCGGTAGAAACAGGGCATAATTTTTGGCAGGGGCTCTACATGCTAAGACGTCATTGTATAAAGAACACAAGGTATCCATTTGCTTGATAACAATATCTAGCCTACGAGTTACCTTTGCAACTTTCTCTTGTTCCTTCCACCAACCTTCAAAAGCCTGGCTTTCGGATTGATTGACGTTCCTAAGCTGCTACTGTAGCTCTTCATACTTTTCGCGAGGGACCGTTTTCTCTCTAAGCTTTTCTGCTTCTTGTTGAGCTTGCTTCAACCCTTTTCGCAGGGTTACTGTTTTTGGATCTCTTCTCCATGCAGCAGTGGAGGCCGGGAGTTTTACCTAAACTTTCCTATTGCGTTGCTTTGAGTTCAGAACCCTTATCACTCCTGAAAGTGGTGCCTCTATCTGAATTTCCTTATCACAGGTCATCATATCATCCATTTCTATTTTAACGTGAATATCAATCTGTTGTTGTTCCTTTTCAAATGGAATAGCAGTATGTTCCTCAGCATCATTTGGAACAACAACTTGGTTTTTGACAGGGTTTTGAACAGCAGGATGAATTCTGATCCTCCGCCTTTTTGCCTTGTGGGTTTTTGCTGAAGTGGTCACCTTTTTCCTTCCTGAAGTCCTTTTTATCCTCTGTCTTGCTTTCAGGATCCTAATCTGTTGGTGGAGCTGGACTATTATGTTCAATAATCTCTGCTATTCCTTTCGCAATTCTTTGATTTCCAAAATTTCCTTAGAAGGAACAACAGGCTGTTCACTATGGTCTGGACTGTGACTAGTCCCCGGATCTTCCTTCTAGGGTGTTTCTTCATTGTTCTGCTCTGGCTGTTCTGGGGTAGGAACCCTAACTGGTTCTGTCAATTCTTGGGCAACTTCTTTTTCTGCCCCTGCTTCCTCCATAATTTCTTCCGGTGTCTTCTAGTTAGGAACGGATTGTTCCTATTTAGTATCTCCTATTGTTTCTTTATCATGAACATGCATATTTTCTTCTTCTGCCTCCTTTGCATGTGGTTTTTCAGGTGCATTTTCCTCCTGGGGTTTCATTTCGTCATGGAGGTTTGATGGGCTGGAAGGTTGGTCATATTCACCCATATTGGCCAAGATTCCAGCCAATTCATCTTCTCCCACTGGGTCCTGCAATGGGCTACCTTCCCGCTGTTCCATTTCCTCCTCCTGCTCAGATTACTCAGCTTCTGTTTCAGAATTCTCAGCTCCTTCCTCATTTTCTTCTTCAGATTGCTCGGCCTCCTCTCCAGATTGTTCGGCCTCTTCTTTCTCTTCTCCTTCAGATTGCTCAGCCTCTTCTTCTGGCCATGAGGGTTGCTCATCTTCAATTTCTACTGGCTGGCTGGTGTTTTCCTGGAGCTTTTCCAGCCTCCCTCGTATTCGTGCTAACCAGACTGATTTCCTGCATTTTTCTGGCTGTTTGGGTGTACCGGTGGCATGCTTACGCTTTGCCGATTCCTTGCATTTTTCTAGACACTCGAATGTACTGGTGACATGTTTCTATTTTGCTAATTCTCTGCATTTTTCTGGACACTCTGGTGTACTAGTGGCATGCTTACGTTTTGGGGATGGTGCTGTCAACCCCCCATCTATCATTACAATTAGCTCTTCCCAGCTGCTCTGCTGCTGGGTGAGGCTATGATTGAAAATTAACCAAATCAAACCATGATGACTAACAATTGAATCTACATGCTGTGCCTTTTTTATGCTATGCGCAACGTCATGAAGTAACAAATTCAAAAGTGCAGGTAAATTTACAGAGCATTTCTGCTTTAGAACAGTTAGGAGTTTAAGATGTCGTGGTCTTACCACATCTTTTCTGCCTTCACAGGTGATGTAGCTTTGAACGGTCCTTGCCAATTCTGCCCAGGGCTCTCCTAATGTTACTGGCAGAACTCCCTTTCCTTTAATTGCCAGGCTCTGGCCTTCGTCCTGGAAGATTTCTATAATCTTCTGTAATCTCTCCTTTTTTAACGTCTATACAGGTCTGGTGGCTGGTAGTCCCGAGACTTCTGCGATTATGTCATCGGTGACTGCTATATGTCTCCCCCTTATTATGGAGTAATCCTCTTACAAATTCTACAGGAATTCAATTGCCACCATCTCGTTAGACTCCTGCAAGTGGTTGAGATAAGTCAGCCACCCTGCTCTTGCCAGGATTTCCCGGGCAGCAGCGGAGACTGTCAACACCTGCAGTTCCCTCCGAATCGCTCTTCCTCCCATGGTTTCACTGTGAATTCTCAATGGAATGGCAGCTATTCATGCTGTTTGAAACACAGAGAGGCTAATGGACACAAGACTTGTTCAAAAAAAAATAGAGTATATCATAGAAATAGCTTATGAACAACAATTCGTGCTGAAAAATAAAAATAACATGTTGTTAAGCCATGCCATACCCTAGTACACAACTTTCCCGAATAGTGAGCTGACATGTAATCCAGGGAATAATGAGATTAACCTCCCCCCTATAATGTGATAGGCTGTTCCAGCCGTCAAATAAAGGAGCAGTGCCCATTCTGAAACAGAGTCATAAAGGAACAACGTATAAAAATATGCCATGTTTACAAAAACAGCAAATTACCGAAATCGAGGCGTAGAGTTAGATCGCGTATTACGTAAGAGGCTGCTGTGATATGATGCAAGGCTGGGAGGATAAGACATCTGTCATACTTTCTAAATCTCCTACGGTCATTGTCAATTGTTCTGCCATGATTGGTGATAATAAATTTACATGCGTTATATAATTCAGGGAATGATATATGATTAATTATTAAGGTATACGAAACAGAAGGGTGTTAATAACTCACCTATTGGTGTAAATAATGTGACTTCGATACCATTAATAGTGCTCTATTGCCGACAGGTGTCCATAACCTTGGCAAAGTTGTTTTAACCCATGGAACCATGATCTGCTGTGTATACTTAGGGAATGTAATGTCAAAATGTAGGCCATCATGTTGGCTTGGTGACCAGTTAACCATAATGCCATTCACGAGGAAGGAGTGAAAAGTGGGCAGGCCAGCTCGTGATGAGACCTCCTGTTCCAAGGGTTGTTTATTTGATATACCTTTTGGACCATATCCCTGGTGTGGTGGCCATAGTGGGAATGCCACTTCACTTTCGTCCTCATGATCATGGTAGGCTGGCTCTTGATGAGACCCCCTATCCTGCATTTGACAACTTATAAGTCATGTTTACTTTTTTTTTACTTTCTTTTTTCACAAAGTACTTTCCCTTATTTATACACAAGGGGTGGTTCAACACTCCTTAAGAGTAGGAATGGTGGAAGAAGTCTTAACATCTCAATAGGAAGATATAAACCCTTTGCTCTTATTCCTAAATAATAATCAAGGAGGATTAAAAAAGAGTTTCCATGATAAAGATGAACAACCATAGCAGAATTAGTAGAACAATGACAGCAAAAGATGATAAATAAGTGTGTCCTTCCTTTTGTCCTCTTACGAATGCAGAGCCTTATAAAGATATCGATTTATGATTGGCTGATTTCAGTATGTTGTGATTCTGTATCCATTGCATAAGTGCATAGCTAACAATGTAAACTTTGAAACGGGAACTATAAACTCAAAACGGGAACTCTGGCCCAAAAACCCCAAAAAAACATCAAAAATAGTGCTAAAAACGAAAAGTGTGTATACTGGAACGATGTTTTTATTTTTTAGGCATAAATTTTGAACATGTTTTTAAAATGGCAGTGAATATGAAATTTACTATGAAATTTATGTGCAAATAATAGCTTCAAAATGAAAGTAATGATATTGGAACAATGATTTTTATTTTTTAGGGTCAATTTTCGAAATTTTTAAAAAATGCTAATAAAACCAAATTTTTATGTCTCGAACAAATTTATTTATGAGGAAAAAACACATTAATGTTTTTGGTAGAATATCATTTTTCTTTCCAAAGTATAAATTTAACATGTTTTCAACCATAACATGCTAGATACAAAAGAAATTGAAAATTTTTCAACTATAAAATTAAGAAACCATGACATTATGAAAAAATTACATCACTAAATGAATTCAAAAGTCTTTATTTGTATACTAAATAAAACATACATTATATCTCTAATTTGATATTGCATTGTAGATATTTAAACAATAAAATTTATCATACTTAAGACATATAATCCAACAACATAAAAATGATTTATAACTTCTCATTTAACACCATATGGAAAACATTAATTTTATTTGAAGATACGATGCATACATCAGTTATATAAACTGTCTTAAACAATTATTCAAAATCACTCATATTTTCTTGCACACCATCAGAATTCACATCTTCAGATGAGTGACTGGATGCTGACGAAGATGTTCCATATTCTTCTCTTTCATCAACTAGTGCCCCATCTGAGTCCACATGCATGCCGAACATTCCAGGTTTCAAATTTCTTCTAGATCTACGACTGGTTTTAGCAGACTCCCATGTCAACACTGTTCCTTCTGGTAACAACCTTTTCAGAATCTCTATCGTCTTGAAGCGAAGAGTTCCTCTCTTTGTTAAATTGAAGCCATAAACAAGTATGTCAACATCCTCCAATTTTAATATGTCTGTGCGGCGACGATTTATATTTGTACCCTTTCTTTTTCTTTTTCCACCATTTTTTTTGTCAGCTACCATCTCTGGCTTATACACACCATTGAATGGGTGTGTATTTGTGGCATACCAATGTACTTCAACACCTGTAACATCCTCATTTTCTGCAAAGACCTTTATAACTTTAGCAACCCAAAATGGATAGACATTGGGATCTCCATCTGCTAGCACTGCAATCATGCAACCCTCCTTAATATCCTGTACTGAACACCTGTATAGGTCATCCATGGCTTCACGTTGTGCATGAGATCTTCTGGAACCAATATACATCTCTCTTTCCATTGCCTGTGAAGAATTAATAATACCTTGACTTTGTTGCTGTTCAACAATGTTTACTTCCTCATGTTCATTCGACACATTTTGTGGCCAACTAAATGGATTTTTCAAAGGTATATCTTCATTTGTTGTTGTTGAAATGATATCACTTTGATTATTAAAAAATGATTCCCACCAAACTGAATCAGCAATGTCAAAGTACTCATATGTATATCTAATACATTTTTTAATTTCTTCCAGGCAATCAGAATAATTTATATGTCTATTCTGTCTGCGTGCATTCTGAACTTCACCAACTGATTATAATAACAATATTTTTGATGCAAATATTGGACGATCTGGAATGAACTTCAAAAATTGCAAACCTGATGATGGTGCCCATTCTGTAGTAGTTGAAAACTTCTTGCCCCATATTAGTGTTTTCCCATCAATTTTTTTGATACGAAATTGATGTTGGAAGCTAATGTCATTAAGTTGTTCAATGCATTTCCCCTCACCATATGATCCCAGAATAAACCTTCGCATGTCAACAGTTTCTTCCAACACATCAAACGTAGGCTCTGGCATGTATGATTTCTTAATACATTCAATTAGTGATGGCAAGCTCCCAACATCCTTCCTCCTCAATGTGACTGAAAAACGACTGAACATCTGATCAATATGGTCATGAGTGTGCCCAACAAGAAGGAAACCAACCTTTACCTTTTGAAAAATTCTCAATTCAACAAGCATGTTTAGATATCCAAAAACAACCTGATTTTTGTTTTCACGGCAAGTGTTGTCCAATTGTAGATACAGAACTTCAGGAAGATTACCAGACCAATGAGAAATCACATCATGAATTATGGTTATGGTCAGATTTGCATCATTATGAATATTTGGAGCTATGAAGTACACCCTTGGCAACATTTTCCCATTGAAGACCATACAACCGACCAAGTGAAACTGAATAAAATTTTCCTCTTGTAAATTTTTGGGTGTGCGAACAAAATGTGGTAAAAGTGTTTTCTTCTGGTCCATACCATCAATTATCAAACCCAAATATTTATTCGGATTATCATAACACTTCTTTCGATGCTTGTACAACTTCTTCCTTTCATTTGTTTGTTGTTCGCGATGCTCCTGAAGTTCTTTGACAATTAAATCTACACAACATAAAAGAAATTCATTAAGAAATATGTTTTCATAGTTGATGACTATACAATTTTAAAAGTTAAAGTTATGAACGCTTACCTCTTTCTGAGCCTTCACATTTGTCCCTTTTTGATTTAAGAGAAGCACATGTACTGCAAATCCCCATCCTTGTCTTCTTAGGAATATGGAAATTATTGAATTCTTTCTTCCATATCTTCACAAAATATTGATATGTAATAAATTGGCCATGTCCCTCAGCACCTTTTGCATATTCTTTGTATAAGTTGTAGATTTCTCGTCTTGAAAAATTATCTGGAATATGTATTGTCTCTCTATTTGGCATACACTCTCCATGCTTTGAAAAGAAATCTTTCATCCATGACATTGCAGTGTTTGATAATGGCCCAAACTGTCTTTTATGACGTACTTCTGAATAAAATGTGGGATCCTTTTCCAAATTTTCTTGAATTCTCGAGAGACAAAAATTCCCAATCGAATGAAACATTTTGAAAGCTTTTCTACACAATAATAAATTCCTAATATGATAATCATAACCTGACAATGTAGATTGCATGCATCCAACTAAATATGAATTTTGCATGCTTTTATTCATTGACAAATATCTCTTCCTGCTTTCTAATGCAAATGTGAAATCCATATGTTTCAAGCAATTTTTTTGGCAACATTCACTTGAAATGAGAGCACTGATAGAACTTCTTCTCATCAGATATTCTGCTCTACCCCTTATATAACTAGAAAAACTTGCATTTATACGAAAAGGTCTGCTCCTACTCCTCGATACAATATTTCTGGGAAACATCTCCATCATTGGATCATCATTTTTATAAGGATTTTCATCATCATTAAGAGGAATGTTATCCACACTATCATCAGCTTTGCTTTTCAGATATTGACTTAGAGGATACTCTTCATCTTCCCCTTCTTCAGTGCCACTGTCATAGTCTTTAGAATTCGGACTGAATGGAAAATTTGACTCAATGTTTAATGGATATTCTTCCTCATGTGCATTGTCAGTGCTACTCTCATAGTCCATAGAATTAGGACTATGTTGAAAATGAGACTGATTACTTATTGAAGATGCTACATCCTGTCCTTTGTCACTGCTACCTTTATAATCATTAGAATTACGACTAACTGCATGATCCTGTCCTTCATCACTGCTGCTCTCATAGTCCTTAGAATTAGGACTAAGAGGACACTGTGACACTCCAATCTTTTGAAATTCATCATCCCGTGCTTCATCACTGCTGCTCTCATAGTCCTTCGAATTAGGACTAAGTGGACACTTTGACACTCCATACTTTTGAAATTCATCACCACGCTCTTCATCACTGCTACTCTCATAGTCCTTAAAGTTAGGACTAAGTGGACACTTTGACACTCCATTAGACTTTTGAAATTCATCACCACGCTCTTCATCACTGCTGCTCTCATAGTCCTTAGAATTAGGACTAAGTGGACACTTTGACACTCCATTCTTTTGAAATTCATCACCACGCTCTTCATCACTGCTGCTCTCATAGTCCTTAGAATTAGGACTAAGTGGACACTTTGACACTCCATTCTTTTGAAATTCATCACCACACTCTTCATCACTGCTGCTCTCATAGTCCTCAGAATTAGGAGTAAGTGGACACTTTGACACTCCATTTTTTTGAAATTCATCATCACGCTCTTCATCACTGCTGCTTTCATAGTCCTCAGAATTAGGACTAAGTGGACACCGTGACACTCCATTCTTTTGAAATTCGCCATCATGCACTTCAAAACTGCTGCTCTCATAGTCCTCAGAATTAGGACTAAGTGGACACCGTGACACTCCATCCTTTTGAACTTCACCATCATGCTTTTTAAAAATGCTACTCTCATAGTCCTCAGAATTAGGACTAAGTGGACATCGTGACACTCCATTCATTTGAACTTCACCATCATGCTCTTCATCACCACTGCTTTCATAGTCCTTAGAATTAGGACTAAGTGGAATCTGTGACTCTATTAATTTGAAATTCTCCATCCCCTCTTTCATCAGTGCTGCTCTCATAGTCTTTAGAATGGGGACTAAGTGGAAGAATTGACTTTCTATTCATAGTGGAAGAATTCTCGCTATATTCATCAATATGAATAGAATTGTTATGTGATGAAGATGTTGATGGTGTATAAATCGAAACTTCACTATCAGAACAATCCATCCCTTTTAAATAGGAGATGTTGAATGATACAAATGGAGTCTCCTAAGGATATTATATAGCTTAAAGAATGAAATATTCCATCCAAAATTATTCCCTCTGTTAGAGTCGGTCTAGTTATCCCTCCATCAGAGATCAAAGCTCTTTTGCATTTCATGATTAGGTGTCCCATCGGTTTTGATCAGTTGCATTTCGTTAGGCATGCCATAACTCTGATGGAGTGGGTTGTGTCACTCATTCCCCTCGTGCTTGGCACTGCTGGTTCAGGCCTGTTTATTAAAATAAGTCTTCAAAGGTCATTTACAATCATGTTTTAAATTTTGAGGTCTTAGGTCTAGGGTTGAGTCAATTTTGTCTTGAAAAGTCTTAGAAGACTAGCAGGCCAGAGGGATGTCTTTGATAGATCATCACTTCAATAATTTTCATCATTGTACAGCTGAATTAGGACTTCTCTTCAAAACTCTGTTTTGAAGATAAGTCGCCATCTCATTTTTGAAAAAATTGTCAAAATTTTCAGTTCTTCAATCGTTCAAGTGCAGCCTTGGTCTCCTTTGCCAGAGCATATCAGAGCTATCCCTGCAAAAAATTATCAGTGAAAATCATTATTTCAACCAATTTTAAAGGGGAAACCAAAAAGGTCAAAGCCTATTAATTTTCAAAAAGTGTCAACAACCAAACATAAGAAAATGGGTTTTGGGTTAAGCAAAAATCAACAAGGAGTCTATATGAAGATATTTCTCCTCATTTGCAACCCATTCCACATTCCAAGAGCAAAGAGAATTGTTCTAAGGCAATTTTGTGAGTTTGTGGGCAAATCGGGCCGTTTCCAGGGCGTGCTACGCATCAGGTTGGGCGCGCTACGCACCAGTGGCGCGCTACGCATCAGGCAACAATTCTCAGTGCAATTTTACACGGGTGAGGCGCATCAGGAGCGCGCAGCGCATTGGGTGAGACGCACTACGCATTGGATTTTATGCCCAGAACTTTGCCTGAAAAACACTCAAACACCTCTTCTCACGCATCAAATCACAGGTAGGCTTTTATCCATGGATCGTTCTTGGTTTTGAAAGATTTATGTAAAGAAATTAAGCTATATTTGCCATGAAAAACCAAGTGTAAAAACCCTCATTTTCCATTAGTTTGCTGTGAGGATTTAAATGCCAAGATTGCTGTAGGGTTTTCAAACATAAATGTTGCCAAGGTTTTCCCATTTCTTGTGTTTCCCACCCCCTATATTCACCTATATTTTCCCAATAATTCCTCATAAAACCCTATACTATTCTCCCTCAAATCCTAACCCCTCCCTTCTACTACAAACATATTTCCCTACCCTACCTCATCCCAAACCCTAAAAATTCAAGATTTCCATGCCCCTTCCCTTCCCTAAATTCCTTGTTTTATTTCCATTGTCCCCCATTTCCCTAATGTTTCCCCTTTCCTAACAATTCCCTTGTATATTTGTGTCCCCTTGGTCACAGCATTTTGAGAAAAAGAAAAAGTCTACAGTCAATTTTGCACACAGTTGTATATCAACATATATATATTAGAGCTACCTTGTTTTTAAAGAACATGTCAGAGACCGAGTCAGCTTATGAGCAGGATTATGATAGTGATTCTACACCAGAGGTAAGTGTGCCAAGGAGGTATCACAAAGGTGGCAAAGGTGGTCGGCATGTCAGGGAGGAGCCTACTTCTTTGGCTCAATTGCAAGCTTGTCCACTTGCAATGGACTGTTTTCAGTATCAATCATGTTTTGAATACTGTGAGCGGATCTCACACATCTGGCATCATCGGGAACTAGTCCGTTTATTTGTTCTACATTTGCAGGATGGTCATGTAAACCTTGCCGGAGTGAATTTCACCTTGTCACCCGAGATTATTGCTCAGGCCACTGGGATACCAAATGTAGGGGAAGAATGGAGTAAACGCCAGCAGTTAGAAAGATTTCACTATGAGCGATATATTAAGCCCGGATGTGTAAGACACTTGACTGCAATTTTTCCTTTCAGATTCCTAAGAGATGAGTATGCACCATTGATGAAACTCATCATTTGATATTTCAGTTGCGAGGGCAGATTCTCACGTCTCTATGCGTACCATGTCTGTTTGTTGATGCATTTTACCAGGGTACGTATGATGAACATTCCATTTTTCATGTGTCACAACATAGAGAGGATGGTGCCTTTAGTACAAAGGAAGAGCCCAGCACATCAGCATAAGAGCATCTATCATTAAGCATTGATAAAAATTGTAGTGATGCATCAGTTGGCACAGCAGGGCATTACTTGGGAAGATTTCATTTCCCGTGATTACTTTGCACCATTACAGCCACCTCCTGAGATAGTTCATGATGAGGGAGGACCTTCACACCAGCCAGACATTCCCGAGACTGAGCATATAAGTGCTCCTCCATATGTGACATATCAGCGAGGTCACAGGACATTATTTGCATCTACACGACGAGTACTATCTCCACCCGGGGTGGAAGGGGTCTCGTTGACTTCATCGGCACAGTGAGTGTTATCTCCACCTCGTGTGGAAGGGGCCTCGCTTTCGACAGCAGCACCGAAGGTACAAGATAAGGGCAAGAAGCCCAAGCATGAGGAGGGACCTTCAGGTGAGCCATCCGGTTTGTTACTATTCATGATGAGACAGCTTCAGAATCAGAGAAGACCCAATATATCAGGTATCTAGAGCAGCGGAATAAACAGCTTGAGGACCAGCACATGATCATAGAGCTACAGAACATCCGTGAGAATCGCCAAGCTGCCCAACATAGGCAAATTGAGTTCACCTCTCTAGAGCAACAGGTAAATGAGGATCGAGAGGCTAATCTCGAGAGGGTCAACATCTACTTGGAGGAACGGCTGAAAAGGGTCGATAGAGATCATGCATTATTGAAACACATGGTTATGCATTACAAGGTCCGGAACCTGGTTTGCAAGGCGCGAATTAGGAGTCTTAAGGCAAAATTGAGGAAAATGGTCAAGAAGCAAAAACGGCAAAAGGAGCTTGATCGTCTTCGGATTTTGGCCGAAGCCTCTTTGATTGAGCATAGTACTTGATTGGGGACCCCCAGCCCAAATTTCAACAAGTTTGGGGAAAATTTTGTCAATTTTGAAATTTTTGTGTAAAAAACAGGTTTTTGGGCTCAACGCGTAGCGCGCCGTGCACTACCCTTAAAATTGGGAGGTCCAAATCACGAAAGGTTTGCATTTTTTGATTTTTCATGACGAAATACACCTGCTCAGTCACTACCAAGGCATTTCATCAAGGTTTGGGTCCCCAAAAGGTCAAAAAACATGCAAAAAATGACCTCACTGCCCCTTTTTGGACACACAGGTAGCAGCCTTGGGAGAATGCACTTTTGGAGGGGTAAATGGACATCAAATTGGAAAATTCCACTTGGGTTGGAAAGTAAACATCCAGGGCTTTCCAACAAGACACCCTGAGCTCAATTTGGACACCGAGAAGTGCCCCAAAAGCAGGTGGAAAGGCGCGCTACGCATAGGGCTTAGGCGCGCTACGCATCGGGATTTTTTGCAAAATTTTCATCTTCAGCTCAGGAAACGAAGCCAGTTTGACCAATTTTGACTTGTGATGAGATTTTTCACCCTCCTTGATGTAATTAATGTAACTTTATGTTGACTTGACACTTATTTACCTATTCTAGATGATTCATTCATAAAATAGCAAACATTTAATGAATGAATTGGTTTCCTAGCTTATAGAGGCAAGTTGTTTTGACTGCCTAGATTGTAGTGCTTTGTTTAGAATTGGTTGAAACAGCTCCTAGTATGATGAGCTCAACCCCTAGAGGCAAGGGAATGTGTTAGCTTGCCTATATTATGTATTTTCTTAGTCATTTTTAGGGTTGGACTCTTGGGAATAGCTTGATACACTATTGTACATATTTTATCTGCAATTTTGGCAAAGGATAGACCAGGGTTTTGCAGCACTATTTGGGATTCATGTGGCCTTATGTGTTGATGGTGTGTTTCTCTCAGTACTTGTAAGTTGTGTATGTGTACCACTTTCCTTATTTAATCTTCTGCAATTAAACAAATGAAGTGTTAAGGTAGAATCCATAAATTTGCTATGCTCTGCCTTTAAGTTTGTTTAATTTTCCATGTTTTCTTCAGTTTAAGGAGAATCCTTGAGTCTTCCTTGCTCTCCTTAGCTCTTCACCTATCAGGTCTATTCATTCAATCACTTTAAAGGCATCAAAACAATCGTCTATCTTGCCCCAAGTAGACCTCTGCAAAAGCTGTGCCTCATTCCCGCGCCCAAAATTGCCTTTCCCTTGAATTCAACAAAACTTCAAAAAATAAATTCCATAATCCTTGTACTTCATACCTAGCCTAAAATTAGTCATCAATTCAGTCATCTCGAGCCTCTTTGATTACCTTTTGCCGAGATTGACCCGGAGAGAGCCCTCTCCTGTCCTCGCAGGGTTAGCTATGAGGCTGAGCGTGGTTTGATGTGGCCTCGAGTTTTGCCTTCCTCAGCCTGAGGCAAATTCGAATGCTAACACCCTCCAAAAAGTTTCGCGAAAATATTTCCCTCCAAAAATTTTCACGAAAATATTTCCCTCCAAAAAATTTCGCGAAATAATTTCCCTCCAAAAGTTTGTTAGATTTATTTACCTTCATTAATTTATTCTACAATTTATTGAAAAATGCAAACTAAATTTTTTTATGAAATAAATCACTAAAATTAAAATTGTAAACTATAACTTGTACATTAATTATTGTAATAGTTAAAGTATATAATATTTACTAACAACTGAATTTTTTTAAAAATTTTATAATATATTCTAAAACAAATTAATCCCACATTCAATCCGCTGTAAAACAATTCTACAATATTCGCTCTATAATATTTTAAAACAAATTATCCCACATTAATCGTACGGAAAAACATCTTCGTAATTTCACTTATATATTAAATTTCATTATCACTATTACTCACGTCACATCTAGGTTTTCTGAGATTCGTTGAAAGACTCGTGAATTTGTGGAGCAGCTGTATTGTTATCAACAACATATTGAACAAAGAATTCTCGCAATTGAAAGGCAAGTTCAATTTTTTTCCTTCAAAATTTTCATATTAAATTAATTTAATGAAGAAGATTTTTTTTTTAAATTAATAATTTTTTTGAGCATGGTGGGCCCGATCAAACTCATTCGCCCAATAACCGTGGGTAGGCCATCATCGTGCCCCCCATGTCCCATGCCACCCTCCCTCAACCCATGCGCCCTCCCCCCTCACCTCTCAGCCTCCCCCCAACCCATTACCGACCTCTCCCCCTCACCCATGCCCTCTTCACCTTCCTACCCAACCCATGCGCCCCCCCTCCTCAACTCCCCTCCCTCACCTCCCCCACCCCCTAACTCCCACACGCCCCACCCAACCCAATCCCTGGCCCACGCCCCCCTAACACCCCATCCCCCCACCCCGTGGGTCCATTTGCCTATCCCCCCAACCTCCCTCTCCCTCCCCCTCCCCCTCCCCCCTAACCCCCCTCCGGCCAACGGCCCCCCCCCGTGGGCCCCCCCGCCCCCCCCCCCCCCCCACCTTACCCCTAACCCCCCCCGGGCCCACACCTCGCCACCACCTAAACCCCCCTAACCTAACTCCCCTACACACCCCACGGCCCCTAACCCCCCCGCCCCCTAACCCCTACCTCGTGCCCCCGCTTAACCCCCCCACCCACCCCCCCTCACACACTAACCCCTACCCCGTGCCCCCCCTTAAGCCCCCCACCCACCCCCCCTCACCCCCTAACCCCTACCGGTGCCCCCCCACCCCCAAACCCCTACCCCCCCCACCCCCTAACCCCTACCCGTGCCCCCCCCTACCCCCCCACCCACCCCCTAACCCCTACCCGTGCCCCCTCCCCTCCCCCCCAGCCCACGGCCCCCCCTCCCCACTCCCCAGCCCCCCTGCCCTCTCCCCGCCGCTCCCCATCTCCCTCGGCGCGGCCCTCCGGCCTGCCCGACCGGCGGCGGTCAATTCCTGGAATCGACCGCCCGTCGGTCAGGCAGGGCAGAGGGCCGTGAGGGTGGCGCTGGCCGCGGCCGTGCCACCCGTGCCACCCTGCCACCCACCCCCTAACCCCTACCGGAATCGACCGCCCGCCGGTCGGGCGGGGCGGAGGGCCGCGCAGGTGGCGCTGGCCGCGGCCGCGCCACCCGCGCGGCCCTCCCACCCATCCCTAACCCCTAACCCCTACCCCCCCCACCCCCTAACCCCTACCCGTGCCCCCTCCCCTCCCCCCCGGCCCACGGCCCCCCCTCCCCACTCCCCGCCCCCGCCCTCTCCCCGCCGCTCCCCATCTCCCTCGGCATGGCCCTCCGGCCCACCTGACCGGCGGCGGTGCGGCCGCGCCACCCGCGTGGCCCTCCGCCCCACCCGACCGACGGACGGTCAATTCCCGCCGATCGGGCGGGGCGGAGGGCTGCACAGGTGGCGCTGGCCGCGCCACCCGCGCAGCCCTCCGCCCCGCCAGACCGGCGGGCGGTCGATTTCGGGAATCAACCGCCCACCGGTCGGGCGGGGCGGAGGGCCGCGCCACCCGCGCGGCCGTCCGCCCCGCACGACTAGCGGCGGTCGATTCCGGGAATTGACCGCCGCCGGATGGGCGGGGCGGAGGGCCACGCCGAGGGAGATGGGGAGCGGCGGGGAGAGGGCGGGGGGGCCGGGGAGTGGGGAGGGGGGGCCGTGGGCGGGGGGGGAGGGGAGGGGTAGGGGCGGGGGCATGGGTAGGGGTCAGGGGGTGGGTGGCGGGGTAGGGAGGGGGGCACGGGTAGTGGTTAGGGGGTGGGTGGGGGGGTAGGGGTTAGGGGGTTGGGGGGGCACGGGTAGGGGTTGGGGGTGGGCGGGGTTAGGGGGGGTGGGCGGGGTTAGGGGGGGGCACGGGGTAGGGGTTAGGGGGGTGGGGGGGGGGTGGGTGGGAGGGTTAAGGGGGGGCACGGGGTAGGGGTTAGGGGGCGGGGCGGGGGGCAAGGGCGGCGGGGTTAGGAGAGTTGGGGGGATTAGGGGTGAGGGGCCGTGGGGTGTGTAGGGGAGTTAGGTGGTTGGGCCGGGGGGGTAGGGGAGTTAGGTGGGGGGGCCGGGGGTTAGGGGAGTTAGGGGGGGGTCGGGGGGTAGGGGAGTTAGGGGGGGTGTGTAGAGGAGTTAGGTTGGGGGGCCGGGGGAGGGGGGCAGTTAGCGGGGCCGTGGGGGGGAGGCTGGGTAGGGGGATAGGTCAGTTGGGTAGGGGGTTGTGGGGGGTGCATGGGTAGGGGGTAGGCGGCTCGCCCTCACTTGCCCAACAGTCCACTTAGCTTAGTCGTCCCTGACACGAGCTCCCACCCGCCCATCGACCCGCCCGCCCACCCGTTAGAGGTGGCTGGGCCATTTTGGTTATACAAATAACAAATTTATGGTATATTTTCGTTGTTAATTTAAGTTGATATGATTTTTTTTATTTACTAATTTATGTGTTTTTATTTTTTAGGAAAATGGCATCAAGGAAAATTTCTGTGAATCTTTCTGGACCAAAGACTCTTAGAGGTGCATCTTCGAAAGACATTGGTGAACGAACTCCACCTGAGCTCATAGCTACAAATCATTCAAGTGCCTTAAGTGATAAGAAGATAATTTAAGACTGGAAAACTTCAAAAGAGCTTAAATTTTCATCAAGGGCCTGGTATGTGAAAGAAAGAGAGAGCACAAATGTGAATATATATCTATATATTGATACACCCCATAATAATGAAAATTTGGAGGTGATGGGAAGAGTCATAGATATGTGTTCGGTACCGAACACTGAAGTTGTTTACGTACTTACAAAAGCTCCCAAGTCACATGAAAGGATTAAATACCGACTATCATATTCATTATATGACACGAGAGAGGTATCTACAAAGTTGTGTAAACAAATCGTAAACGAGATGACACAAAACATCGTAAGTATTGTTATTTGTATTTTTATTTTGCGTTCTTGAAAGTGTCTCGCTATATTTTTTTAATTTTGTTTTTATTGACATATGATATTTTGTTTGGCATAATTTTGTTGAAATTTGTTCAATTAGGTTGGGAGGCATTCATTTCATAGAGCATGATATCATGAAAGTTGTCAGCCATTTTTACTCAGTGTCAGAAGAAGATACGGAAAACATGGAAAATGTAGTAATTGATGATGCTACAAAACTACATCCAAAGAATCAGAAAAAAAGGTCTCTGGTGGATAAATCTAGCAAGGGTAAACAAGTTACTTTTGAGGACGATGAAGTTGAAATTGATAGTGAAGCATATGTTGCCATTACTGAAGATGACATTGGAACTGAGAAAAGTCGTAAAAGAGCAAAAGTAACAATGCCCAAGAATAAATCTGTTGAGAATGTTATGACGAAGAAAAGTAGAGTTGAAGATCTTGAAGTAGTCATTACCAATAGTCAAGAACCTAGTGAAACTTCAAAAGAAAGTAGAGAAATCATTACACCAGGAGCTGATTTAGATGATGGCATTATCAAAACAAAACAAAATGCCATTCGACAGAACTTGACAAAAAGAAACTTAATTGATGGTGGTCGTACATTTCAGCTAAATGTCAGACAAACCTATAAGGCAAGTGAGAGACAATGTCAATATCAAGTCAGAAAGCCACATCATCTGCATGTTCACAACTTGAAGACATTGATGAGGTACAATCCATATGCTCATGTGGTTAGTTATGTGCTTCTTGTTGATCCACTTCAAGTTCCCAACAAAGAAGCATTTGATAAGTCAAAATGTTTTGAATACAATTATTATGTGCTTGGGGGGAACCATTCTGTAGAAGCTCAAAGACAATTGATGGAGGAATATCCTAATAACCCACGTTTTGAAACAATGAAATGTATCATTTATGCTGGTTTAAATGAAATAGAAGCAAAGTTAGTAGCATGGGACCATAATTCAGATAATGAATATAGGATGTATATGACTTTCATCCAAAGGGTTAGATTTATTCATAGTGAATTTCAAGAAAAATGTGGTGGGGATAGGATACATGTTACTGCAGATTTCCGAAAGGAATGTTGTATGGAAATAGGCTATCAAATTGAAGATAAAACCAATTCAAAAGGTGGAAAAGACAACAGACATAGTGATTTATTCAGAGGTGTTGATAACATTTTCCAATTGGCATTTAGAACTGGAGATGTTTGGAAGTTGATTGATGAGATTTTTACCATGTGGGAAGACATTGGCATTAAAAACCAGAGGGTCAAAAAATCTAAGCCATTGATATGTAGCAACAGTAAATCGCCTCCTGAACTGAAGCAACTTCCAGACGATATGACCATCACGCCTTGGAGGGCGATGCAAGGAGTGAAAGATGAAAAAATTGTCAAAACAATATTATCTCGTGTGAGGTCAGGGGAATTATCATTGGAAGAAATGTCTGAAGAATTTAAAAAGTAATTTTGCTGAATTATTTTTATTTATTTCTAGGATTATAGTTATCTTTTAAATAAAACATGTTGTTCTTGGTACTATTTGTTATACATATCATTATATTAACTTTTTGTTACTTTATCTATGCAGTCACAAAGTTTACATGAAAATTCAGGAACAAATGGTTAGATTGTTGAATGAAGATAGTTGGGATGATGTTGTACGCAACTATCCAGATGCAAGTTCTACATCAACATTACAAGCTTTTTATCTTGCATTTAAAAAGGTATCTTGATTTATACATTTAGTTTTATTCATCTGTGTACTATTTTTAATTTAAAACTTACACATATATTTGTTTATTTGATAAAAGATGAGGAAGGAAGATAATGGAGCACTAGACAGTTTCAAGACTTTTATTGAAAAAATAAAGATTGAAAGACTGAGGAAGCAACGTATTAAGAATGTTGAACTTGATCCAACTCTTAATCATTTCATTTGGAATGGGCTAGACACTATTCAATATCAAGTAATACAAGGCGACTATGAAGACATTGCTAAACTCATACCAAAAAAGGATTATGCCCTAGTTATTGTAGATATCCCCCATGGTTTCAATATTCCAAACATTTACTATGATAGTGACCCTTATACTTATCAAGCTTTTAATAAAGTGGTTGCGGGATTTGTAGAAGTGACGTCCATCACCATTATGGAGATTTGTGACATTTCATTCAGACACACAATTGGCAATGATATTGTCAAGCTTCAAGGGGAAAACAAATTCAAGGATGCAGCTTACATGGTAAGACGTTTAATAGGTATATTTGATTAATGTTGAAAAATTCATTTATGTACAAGTTAACTGAACTTTTACTATTTCATGTTACAGGCAAAAGTCAAATCTTCTTAACAATGAAGATCAACAATTTATAAATGACTGTGAGTTCATTCATATTGATAGTTGGGCAAAAGATTATAGCCATATGTCTATGATTTTTAATCGGGTGGACGGAAAGAGTCATAGCCAAATACTGACTTATGATGCTGTTGTGAGAAAACTAACATATGAAGACAAAGAAACGAAAGGAGAGATAGTTAACATTTATCAAAAACCACAATTATTGATTAACTATCTTATAGACATATGTTCAAATGAAGGAGATTGGGTTCTGGATTTATTTTCTGGCTCAGGTAGGTTTTGCTATATGGAATTGAATTTCAATATGTTCTTTTTTTAATTAATATGTCACTGTACTAATTTACTTCATTATTTTTTTTGTGCTTGATAATTAGGTACAACACTAGCATGCTGCCTTCAAAAAGGAAGAAATTGCATTGCAATTGAGAAAGATCCATTACAATGAAATTTCATTCAACAAAGAATTAATACTCTTCAATTTCTTCCAGATGCAATGCAAGAAATTGGGTTGAAGAAAGGGGACTTTAGTGAATCACATGTGGCAAAAAAGGCAAAGGAACCCCAACCACCATTACATGGTATGTTTGGAAAGACATACATTGGGAGATTCGCAGACATCAAAGACCCATTAGAAGAGGAAAATGCGCAAAATGAAGCAGAAAATATTATGGAAGAAGACAACGATGAAACTCTAGAGGATGAAGAGTTTGGATTACGTGACATTGTTGATTAAATTTAAGTTATTCTTGGAAATCAAGTTTTGCAATGTTTTGACTCTGACATTTTATGAAAAGAATAATCAATCAATTAAAGTTGTTATGTGTTCAATATTTGTAATTTATGATTTTCGCATTAATTTTTAAGTTAATTATTATTTTTTGAAAAAAAAGTGATTATTGTTATTTTTTTGACATGAAATTCATTAAAAAAACTATTATTTGACCATTTTTAGTTAAAATTTTTATATAAAAATTGTGATTTTGACATGTTAATTCTAGCAAAAAATTATCAAAACGTGTAGTTTTTTTGTTATTTTTATGTTAAAAATGGTTATTTTTATGTCCATTGTTAAAAAATATTGTTTTTTAGAAACAATTATTTCATGTGGAATGAAAAATTAATTAAGGATGTATAAATATGTAGATTATCTAAAATTCAAACTATTGACTTTCTAATTTAAAAATGCAAAACAATAAAAATCCCACTACAAAAAAAATTAAAATTAAAATAGAAAACAAGAAAATATGAAGAAAACAACCACTTCAAAAACTATCAAATTTAGAAAATAATTATTTACATTTCATACACTAGAAAATTTAAAGTCAAAAAATAGGTCTTTTAAAAAAAGGGTGTGATGCATAATACTCACTTTTTTAAATTAGCATGAAAATCACTACCATTCTAAAATGTATTGCACATGAAAAAAATTAAAGTTCCAAAAACTATGCTCTAAAAAAAACATGTGTGTTCTGCATCACCCCTTTTCAAAATCAGGTCATTTTTTTGCTATCTCTACGAAACGGGTAACAATATCAGTTCCCGTTTGAAAGTTTACATTGTTAGATGTATCCTAAAAGACTTGAAAGAACAGGAGCAATAGGCATCCTCAATTTAGATTAGCAAAAGGAACAAGCTGTTTCATAGGGAGAGAAAAAGCATTCAAGTGATGTTCTTTTTGGAAAAAGGGCCAACAAGAGACCTCAAATAGCAAAAAATGCAAATGTCGTTCCTTTGAAAAAGGAACAGCAGAACACACAGATGTTGTTCCTTTGGAAAAGGAACAACAGGACATTCCAATGCCGTTTCTTTGCAAAAGGAACAACAGAATATTCCAATGCCATTCCTTTGAAAAAGGAACAGCAGAATCAAAAAATGTTGTTCCTTTGGAAAAGGAACAACAAACACACGGAAATGTCGTTCCTTTTGAAAAAGGAACAACAGTAACTAAAAATCCTGTTCCTTTGAAAAAGGAACAGCAAAAGACGCAAGAAATGTCATTCCTTTAGAAAAGGAACAGTAGAAATCAAAAATGTTGTTCCTTTGGAAAAGGAACAAAAAAAATCAAAAATGTTGTTCCTTTGGAAAAGGAACAACAAGACATGCAAACATGTCGTTCCTCTGGAGAAGGAACAGCGGAAGTCAAAAATGCTGTTCCTTTGGAAAAGGAACAACAAAACACGCAGATATGCCATTCCTTTGAAAAAGGAACAGCAAAAATCGAAATGTTGTTCTTTTAGAAAAGGAACAGCAGAACAAGCAAATGTCGTTCCTTTGGAAAAGGATCAGCAAAAAAATCAAGAATGTTGTTCCTTTGGAAAAGGAACAGTAGAAACACACAAATGCCATTCCTTTTGAAAAGGAACGACAAAAATAAAAAAATGTTGTTCCTTTGGAAAAGGAACAGCAGAACACACAAAAATAAAGGAAAAGATCCTAATTACAACGAGATGACGACTGATCCAAAGAGATTTGCTCTTTTGAAAAAGGAATAGCTGGAAGAAAATGTTGTTCTTTTTGAAAAAGGAACAACAAAAATGACAGGAAAATATTAATTCAAAAATATGTACAAAAAATGATTCAAAGAAAAAGAACTTATCTACAAATTATAAAAAGAAATGAATTCCTTAATGAATTACAGGTGAGGAAGACTTCTCTTCCTCTCCCAAAATCTTCATATCAGAGTCTCGGGGTAGCTGCTGGCAGAAGGACTCCCGAGTAAGTGGTTTGCAATAAAGACGAACTTAGTGGCCATTTTCCTTGAAAGCATATCCAGAACCGTCAATAGTGATTAGAGTAAGGGTCCCATTGTCATGTACCTTCTGGATTTTGTATGGTCCCAACCAACGAGTCTAGAGTTTCCCAGGGAAGTCCTGAAACCTGGAGTCGTACAACAGAGCCCAGTCTCCCTCATGGAAGACTTTACTTTTAATGAGAGCATCATGCCATTTAGCTCGCTGCTGTTGGATTAAGGCAGTGTTTTGAAGTGCAGAGAGCCTAATTTCATCCAATTCATTGATCTGCTGCAGTCGATTAATCTGTTCCTCGCTTAGATCTAAGCCAACTTCCTGTGTTGTCCGTAATGTTTGGATTTCGAATTCTATGGGAAAAATTGTTTGTTTTCCAAACACTAATTGATAAGGTGAGTAACCAGTCGTGCTTCTCCATGTTGTTCTGTAAGCCCAGAGTGCTTCAGGTAGTTTGGCAGCCCAATCACATCTATGGGATGCAATGGTTTTCGTTAAAATTGCTTCTATTATTTTATTGTTGCTTTCTACCTGTCCATTCGCTTGTGGGTGGTATGGAGTAGTGATTTTATGCTGGACATTATAATTGTTGAGTGTTGCAGCTATTCTGTTCCCAGCAAACTGTGGTCCACTGTCTGTAATTATTTCTCTTGGAAGGCCATAACGAGAAAATAGATGGAACAAGAACTGTATGACAGAGTCCTCTGTAGCTCTAGGCAATGCATCTGCTTCAACCCACTTGGTGACATATTTTGTTGCCACCAAAATATATGTTTTCTGGTTTGATGATGGGTTGATAGGTCCAATGAAATCAAGAGCCCATCGCTCGAATGGTTCAATGACTAACTGTGGTTTCAGAGGCATCTCATCAGATTGACCAAGGCGTCCTGCTCGCTAGCAGTTGTCACAGGCTTGGACAAATTTCTTTGCATCTTTGAAAATCGTGGGCCAATTATACCCTGTCTGGAGCACTTTATGTCCAGTTCTGCGCTCAGCGAAATGTCCACCACATGGTCCATCATGACAGGCTTTTAAAATGTCAAAGATTTCATCTTCTTGAACGCATCTCCTGATATGCATGTCTACCCCTGTGTGAAACAAATAGCCCCCAATCCACGAGAATCGAGCACTCTTCTGAAAAATCTGTTTCCGCTCATTAGGGGTTAGGTGTTTTGGTAATTTACCTACTGTGAGGTAATTGGTGACATCAGCATACCAGGGTGTTTGAACAGCAACAACTAACAGATGCTCGTCCGAAAATTGATCTTCAAATGATGCTGCATCGATTGGCTTTGGCATTCTTGAGAGGAAATCAGCTACAGGATTTTCTTTGCCAGGTCGATCCTTGATTGTGATATCAAATTCCTGCAATAAAATCAGCCATCTAGTCATTTTTCCATTTGTGACAGGCTTATTTGCTAGATATTTTATGGCAGAATGATCTGTATACAAGATAATAGGATATCCAGTGATGTAATTTCTAAACTTGTTGACAACATGTATTACAACTAGGAATTCTTTTTCAGTAACAGTGTAATTTAATTCAGCAGGGGATAAATTTTTGCTGATGTAATAAATTGTATATGGTTTTTTATCCTCTTCCTGCCCAAGGACTACTCCAATGGCTGTATCTGAGGCATCAGATGATATCTGGAATGGAAAATCCCAATTTGGTCCTCGAAGGACTGGGGCTATGGATACAAGCTTCTTCAGATCCTTGAAAGCACGTTCACATTTTTCTGTCCAGAGAAAATCAACGTTGCCAGTTAATGCATATAGAGGTGCAACTATGTGCGAATAATGTTCTATAAATCGTCTATAATAACCATAAAATCCAAGAAAACTTCGTACCTCTGTTTGAGTGGTAGGAGTGGGAATAAGCAAAAGTATTTGAATTTTGGCCAGGTCTACCTGAATGCCAGCTACTGAAATATAGTGTCCTAGGATAAGTCCTTCAGTCATCATCATATAACATTTTTCGTGGCTTAAACAAAGCCTGGTAGCAATGCCATGTTGCAGGACTTTCTCTAGGGTGTCCAATGCTAGATCAAAATCATCTCCATATGGTGTAAAGTCATCCATGTATACTTCAAGTCCTTCATTTATTAAATCTGCAAAAATGCTAAGGATAGCCCTTTGGAATGTGGCGGGAGCATTGCATAAGCCAAAAGGTAAAACTCGATAGGAAAATGTTCCCCAAGGACAAGTAAAAGTAGTTTTGTCTTGGTCTTCAGGGGCAATCTGAATCTGATTGTATCCACTTAAGCCATCCAGGAAAGAAAATAATTTCTTTCCTGCTAAAGTATCTAATACTTGGTCAATGAATGGGAGAGGAAAGTGGTCCTTTTGTGTTGCTTTATTTAGCTCCCTGTAGTCCACACAGATTCTCCATTTCCCATTCTTTTTTGGTACCACCACAAGCGGAGAGACCCATTTACTATCAGAGATAGGATAGATAAAATTGACATCTAAAATTTTTTGAAGTTCAGCTTTTACCACATCTTTTAGATGAGGATTAAGTCTCCTTTGAGGTTGACGAATAGGTCTAGCATTATTTTCTATATAAATGTGGTGTGTACATAATTGGGGGTCAATTCCTTTCATATCAGGGTAATCCCATGCAAAAGATTCTTTATATTCCCTCAACAAATGGATGAGCTTCGTTTGTTGTTCAAGTGTGAGGTTGGCATTAATGTTTAAGGTTTTTCCCGGTTCAATTTCCACAATTTTACTATTTGCAACAAAAGTAACAGGTATTGTTTGATCATGTGTATCTTTCAGAGGGTTTCTTCTAATTCATTATCAAATGTTGCTTCTATCATGTGACACTGTGTGCAAGATCTAGATTCAGTTTGACTAATGAAATTATTAATGGCATCATCTTCCGTTTGGTATTTAAAATCAAGTGCCTCTTGTATAGTTAATGGAGATCTAATGTTATCAGTAAGGTATGATACAGGGTGCTTATTAGTTTTGATTATTGTGACACTTGGCTGCGCTGGAGGATACATAACTAAATTCTTGATATTTGGTCCTTTGGTTATGGTCATATTTCCTTGCCAGCGGCCAATGTAAGCATTGGAAGTGGCAAACCAAGGTCTACCTAAAATCAGCAGGTGTCCATCAAGTCGGGTTTTAGGATTTATTATTAGGAAATCAGTTGGATATTCCCAGGAATCGACAGAGACCATGGCATCATGTAGAGTACCCTCTGGCCTAACCACAGATCGGTCAGCGAATTATAGCAAGGTAGAGGTGGGTTCTACAGATGTAATGCCCAGCGTTTGGCAAGTAGTGGTTGTTAAGATATTAATTGCAGCTCCTAGATCAACTAAGGCATTAGACAGGGTCTGACCATAAATTTGGACAGTTACAATTGGATTTCCTGGGTCTTCATATTTAATGGGTGTTTCTTTCCCTGATAGTAAGTCAGATAAAGTGCCGACTACTTGGACTCTTGGATTATTTGTTATGTTCCTCCTTGGTTTCTTTATGCACAATTCTTTAATAGTTTTTGCATATATGGGGATGTCTTGAATGGCTTGGAGGAATGGAATTTTTATGTACAGATTTTGTAATTCTCCCAGAATGTCAAAATCAGGATATTGTATAGGTCGAGGTATGACTAATCGTTCTGGGAACGGAGGAGAGGATGTGGTTGCTTGATTATGAGTTTATTGTTTATTCACATCCTCTTGTTGTGACAGATGTTCTCTGGGTAACTGATGTTCAATCTGAACTGTCTTTTCTCCCTCAGTTTCAATAATACGGCCAGATCTTAACTGAAGATCATTGCACTCCCTTAGATCGGCTCCTATTTCTGGTGTTTCTATAATTTGGAGAGATTGGACTGGTATGTTATTTGGATTGGGGTTGGGTTGGGCTGGGAGTTGCGGTCTCAAATTAGACTGGGGATTTTGTTGTAAGGCCGGCAGTGTAGGTTGAGGGAGTGGAATAGTTCCTACTGGATGATGCATCGGTCTCTGCCAGTTTGTCTGCCATCCTGAACTTTGTGAAGTTGGGGGAGTCCATTGTGGAGGATATGGGCCACTTTGCCAATATGGTGGAGTATAAGGGAAATTCGGCCAACCAGATTGGCTTGCCTAATTCAACCACGGGTTTGAAGAAGGAAACGACTGTGGTGACCAGTTTGGAAACGGGGGTTGGGATTGACTTTGCCACATATTATATTGTTGAGCATTATATTATGGAGGCTGAAAAGAAAAAGTTGGGTCTGAAAACATACCATATTGTCTCGGCTGCCACTGACGGTGCTGGTTGATCAAATACACCGATTCTGGTTCTTCTTCCGCTTCCTTATATACCGCTTTCAACCCAGGAAGTGAGGGGCAGCTCTCCGTAAGGTGATATTTTGTACATATGGCGCATGTTTGGACTGTATCCAGTGGACACTCCTTGTGACTATGCTTTTTCCTGCATCGGGGACAGAAGATCGCCAAATTCTATTCTGCCTCCATTTGCTTCTATTTAGCCTACATAATATTAATTTGTGTAGTTAGTGTCCCTAGAATATCAGTTTTAAATTTTACAATAAATTTCCAATTTCTACACGTGTTACTCCTTCTGTCGAAATTTTATTATCTCTTACAAACTGATCATGTTCTACTGGTTTTACTCTTGTGCTGCCTCTCGAGCTCCTGATACATAAATCAATAATGTCAGCAAAATTTTCTTGATAAATATCCCCTTTTCCCATGATGTTTAATGTTTCGATCCATTGTTCCTTCATGCCCCTTATCAATGCAGTTTTTAACACATTATCAGGTAAAGGTAGTGATGCATAAGGAGATCTTTGCAGATTATACTGGAAACGTTCCACATACTCCTCTAATGTTTCATTCGGTCTAGCTGTCATCTGGAATATTTCGTCCTTTAGTTCTCTAGACTTGCAATAATCCTGATATTTTTTTAGGAAAGATTCTTTCATTTGACCCTAGTTATTTATAACCCCGCCACCTAATCCCATAAACCATCTTAAAGCAGCCCCTTTTAATGTAGAAGGAAATAGTTTCAGTTTCTGGGGGTCGGTGGTGTAATCATATCCCCTGCACAACACATCAAATTCGAACAAAAATGCATCTGGATATTCTGATGTAAGACCGTGAAATGTAGGGATATGTTGAAGAGGGATTGCTTTCATAGGCGCATTTGCTACAGAATCCACTATAGGGTATTGTAATGTAGAGGTTTGAGTGTTTGGCTGATTTTGAGCCATAGGGTCGAATATATGCCAATAACTTTCTGGGATATCTAGGAGGTTATTCCTCGGTTGAGAGGGGATGGCTTTGACAGGAATAATTTTAATAGCACTTCCTCTATCTGGGATAATGAGAATACCTGATGTCTGAGGAGATTGAGTTTCTTCAACAATGATTTTTGCAGCACTTTCCTTGTCTGGGCTATTTAAAGGCTAAGTTGTTCCAATAGGAGATCTTGGTTCCTCGGTTTCCCCTGTTTCTCCTTCTCCTTCACAAAGATTGCTGAAATTCCCTTCCTGCAATAGTTCTTGAGTAGAATTTTCAATTTCTTGAAAGTCCTGCTCTTTAGTTTGACTATGCACCTCAGCAAAGGCTAGAGATGGTGATCCTGTGGCCTGAAGGGAACTAGTAGGCTGTTTAGAAATGATTTTCCTGGGTCCTATTGATGGCTGAAATTCTGCTTTCTTATAGATTTCGTCTATGAAGGTCGTTCGGCCAAGGGTCATCGGCCCCATAGTTTTTTCTGGCTAGGGTAGAGGTTTGGTATTTTTTTTCTGGTTTTTTATGCTTAGTCATCCACTCAAATTAACTACTAAATTCTATTCAAACAAAGCAACAACAAATCTGTTAGGAAAGTGGATAGGGGAGCAGGGCTTTTACATGCTCCGTATGTAGGTTCTTACCTTCCATTTTTAAAATCCAACTCTTCCCTAGCAGGTTCGTACACTACTCTGAAAAAATAACAAATGGCTACACTCTTTCCCCAGCAACGGTGCCAAAATGTAGAGCTATAAAAAGGGTCTCTTTTACCTCTAATTACCTCACATTAATATGTCAATCCGGGAGCGTTTTGTTATTTCAAAGAGTCTCTCAGTCTGATGCTATCATTTGTCAAAGTAATGCTAGTAGTACAGTGTTCAGAAATACAAGAGTAAACATATGCTTGTCTACAGCTTAACTACTTCAAAAGAGGAAATCACACATTCAAAAGACTAAGCAACTTTATTAGTCAAGGGTTTAGTAGTGGTAACGCATCTGTTTGGAAACTGATGGAAAAGGAAATCAGAGAATAGATCGTGGATCTGGGAGCCAGACAGTAAATGCCAAGGCTCACTACAGCCTTAGATCGTCTCCCACACCAAAATAACAAATGCCTGTAAATGGAACGACAGATAAGAAAATGGAACAGCAAATAAGAAATCGAACAGCAAGTCTGCAATGGAACAGCAAATCCGAAATGGAACAACAATTCTTAAATGGAACAGTAGCTAAGAAATAGAACAACAACTAAGTCTCACAAGCAGTAACAAACTTAATCTATCAAATCAAATGCATTAATCATAATCAAACGACAATCTTTCACTCTTAAGGCAGGTCGAACAGCACACACCAATGGAATAGCACTGATTACTGATAGGTTATGGAACAGTGCTTGAAAACCATATATATACACAACACTCTTAAATAGTAATCTGATCTAAGCATCAATCTCAGTTAGAAGGAATACGACTGCGTTTCAAAATAGAACAACATTGTTCATCAATTTAACAATCGTGAAGAACATAACTCCCAAGATGAATTCCGTGACATAAATGTACATCACAAAAGCTCTGAAATGGAATAGTAACAGTATTCTATCAAGACCAGTGATATTAGATCAACTCTGAAAAGAACAATCATATGATGAAGAGTCAATACAATAGTTCTGTCTGTGGAAACCTTAATGAATTAAACATAACAGAGCATGTGAGGTAAACTTATAAAACACATCAGATTACCAAATAACGACGATAAGCAAACCACACAAAAGGCAAACGTAATAATACAGGAGCAAGTGTCCTCCAGGGCCCGGCCCTTAGCCTCAAGGGGTACACCGCTTGAGGTTAATCCAGACTCAGAGATGAAGTAATCACCAAGTTTGTATTAATGCATGAAGCAAAATTACAATAAACCAGTTCTTATTGAGACTCGATGATCAAAGTTTTGATCTTAACAGAAATTACATAAAAACATAATCATGTCTAACTCTCTCCCGAGCTAACAGTGCTGCCCCTTTTATAAGGGTGACGGCGGAGATGTCTAAGTACAAAAATAGATAAAACAACGATCCCTCAGGATCAAGGATCCTAAGGGATTTGCGAACTGTTAATCCTTAATCATTTCTTTTCTCTCCTGCGCCGAGCTGGTATCTCCACCTCCTTTTCTGGGCCGATTCGCTTTGATTTGCTTTGCCTTGTTTGCATTCGGTCTCCCATCAAAGGGACAACAGTTATCTCGTCCTTGTCCTTTCCTTTGGAACGGCAACTTCTCGTTTTCACTCGTTCCTGCATGAGGAAATGACAATTGTCAGCATTTTAGTCTTGCATATTAATCTCACATGTTTTGTTATAATTCTTTATTGTTTTCCAAGTTCATGATGCAAAAAGGTTTGCAAGTTCTACTAAAAAGATACTGAAATGATCATCAAAAACATACCTCTTTTAATACTCCACACCAAGCATCAAAAGGTTGATACTTTATTTGATAGTGGATCACAAGTAAACTTGATTTTTGAAGAAATTGTAAAGAAGTTGGGACTACTAACCACACCTCACAAGAAGCCATATCCATTAGGTTGGGTATGTGATAAAGCAAAGCTACAAGTGACTAGACAATGTAAACTTAAGTTTGATTTTGGGTCAATATTTGTAGATGAGGTTGAGTTAGATATAATTCCCTTGGATATATGTGGTATTGTTTTAGGAAGTCCTTACTTGTATGATAGAAAAGCCATTTTCTATAGAGCTGAAAATAAGTATCAACTCACAAAAGATGGAACAGAATATATTGTAAGAGCTCATCAGCTAAAAAATAACTACACTCTCATAAACTCAGGCAAATGAAAAGAATTGTAAATTCATGCAAGCAATTTTTACTAATGGTTGTAAAGGAAAAGAAACCTGATAAAACCAATGTATTTGAAGGATGTGATGCTAAACAGAAAGCTGATTTAGACAAATTTGTTTCAGAATATGATATCCTATTTCAAGAACCTAAAGGTTTGCCACCCAAAAGGGAAATTGTACATGATATTCATTTCTAGAAAGATGCTCCATTGCCTAACATCGGAATGTATAGGTTATCCACTTTAGAGAATGTAGAGATCAAGAAGCAGGTACAGGAGCTGCTCGATAAAGGGTTCATAAGGCCAAGCGTGGAGTACTAAAAAGGTATGTTTTTAATGATCATTTTAGTGGCTTTTCAATAGGACTTATGAATCTTTCACATCATGAATGAGGGAAACAATAGTGAATTGTGGTAGAATACGTGGAATTAGTATGAAAAGACTTATCCGCTGATAATTGTCATTTTCCTGTGCAGGAAAGGGTAGAAACGAGGAGCTGCTGTTCCAAAGAATAAGATAAGAACAGGGTAACTGCTGTCCCTTTGACGAAGGACCGAGTGCAGACAAGGCAAAGCAAGCTGAAGCAAACCGGTCCGGAAAAGGAGGAAAAGGCACCAGCTCGACGGAAGAGAAAGAAGTGATTAGGGATTAACAGTTTTGCGAATACCTCAGGATCGATCGCTGCTTTATTTATCTTACCAATTAGACATCTCCGCCGTTATCCTTATATAAAGGGGCGACACTGTTAGTCTAGAGAGGAGGCATTTATGTAACTTTTTGTCAAAGACTTAACTTTGATCATCGAGTTTCGTTGAACTTGGCTGATTGTACTTTATGTTTTATGCATTAATATAAACTTGGTGATTATCTCATCTTCGCGTCTGGATTAGCTTAAAGCGGTGTACCCTTGAGGCTAAGGGCCCGGCCCCGGAGGACACTTGCTTCTGTATCACTACGATTTGATTTCTGCGTGGTTTGCTTATCATCACTAGTTGGTAATCTGATATGCTTTATAAGTTACATTACATGCTATGCTAAGATTCGTTCATTAATGTTCTTTCCATTGACTCTGGATTATATTATCAATACTTTCAGAGTGGATGAAATCTTATTGGATTCAGCTGAACAGTGTTATCCTTGTGTTATGAAGCTTCTATGCTAAGTATGTGTGTTAAGGTAATTATCTAAAAGGAGTGTTCTTTATGATTCAGAGTTCATGTTGTTCCATTTGGAAACACAGTTATAATTCCTGTTGATGATTGGGATTAAATTCATATTACTTTATTAGAATGTTGTGTGTATGACTTTCACATGCTGTTCCATAATTGATAATTATTGTTGTTCCTTTAGTGGATTGTGTGATTTGCTTTGAGAATGAAAGATTGGAGTTTTGATTACGATAAGAGCTTTTGAGTTGATAGTATAAAGTGTGATTGTTACTCGCGAGGTTTAGTTTTAGTGATTGTTGTTCCATTTCAGAATTGCTGTTCCATTTTAAGCATTGTTGTTCCTTTCTAGATTTACTGTTTAATTTCCTATTTGCCATTTCATTTCTATCTGCCATTTCATTTACTAGCATTTGGTGTGAGAGACGATCTGTGGCTGTAGTGAGCCTCTGCATTTACTGCCCTGCTCCCAGACCCGTGATCCATGCTCTAGTTTCCTTTTCCATCAGTTTCCAAAGGGATGGACTACTGCTGTCGGACCCTTGACTGATATTTTGAGAGTGTGTGCTTTAGTCATTTGAAGGAACTTAGTTATAGACAAGCATCAGTTTACTCTTGTATTTTGTAGGACGCTGTACTACTTGCATTACTCTGACAAATAGCCTCGGATTGAGTCACTCTTTGAAATAACCAAACGTTCCCGGATTGACATATTAATGTGAGGTAATTAGAGGTGAAAGAGACCCTTTTTATAGCTCTACATTTTGGCGCCATTGCCGGGGAAAGAGTGTAGCCATTTGTTTCTTCAGAGTGGTGTACGAACCTGCTAGGAAAGAGTTGGATTTTAAAAACAAAAGGTAAGAACCTGCGTACGGAGCATGTAAAATCCCTGCTCCATTGTCCGCTTTCCTAACAGATTTGCTTTTGCTTTGATTGAATAGAACTTAGCAGTTTATTTGAGTGCATGACTAAGCAGAAAAAACCAGAAAAGAATATCAAGCTCCCATCCAAACCTGAAAAAGCCAAGGGGCCGGTGACCCTTGGCCGAACAACTTTCATAGACGAAATCTATAAGAAAACAGAATCTCAGCCATCAGTAGGTTTCAGGAAAACCATTTCTAAGCAGCCTACTAGTTCCCTTCAGGCCACAGGATCACCATCTGTAGCCTTTGCTGAGGTGCATAGTCAAACTGAAGAGCAGGACTTTCAGGAAATTGAAAATTCTACTCCAGAACTATTGCAGGAAGGGAATTTCAGTAACTTTTGTGAAGGAGAAGGAGAAACAGGGGAAACAAAAGAACCAAAATCTCTCATTGGAACAGATCAGCCAGTAAACAACCCAGATAAGGGGAGTGCTGTGAAAATCATTGTTGAAAGAATTCAATCCCCTCAAACATCAGGTATTCCTCTTATCCCAGATAAAGGAAGTGTTGTTAAAACTGTCCCTGCTAAAATTGTTCCCTCTCAACCTAGGAATACCCTCTTAGATATCCTAGAAGGTTATTGGCACATATTTGATCCTATGGCTCAGAATCAGCCAAATACTCAAACCTCTACATTACAATATCCTATAGGGGATTCTGCAGCAAATGCACCCATGAAAGCTATCCCTCTTCAACATATCCCAACCTTTCACGGTCTTACATCAGAAGATCCGGATGCATTTTTGTTCGAATTTGATGTGTTGTGTAGGGGATATGATTACACCACCAATCCCCAGAAATTGAAATTATTCCCCTCAACATTAAAAGGGGCTGCTCTAAGATAGTTTATGGGACTAGGTGGTGGGGTCATCAACAATTGGGATCAAATGAAAGAATCCTTCTTAAAAAAATATCAGGATTATTGTAGGTCTAGAGAATTGAAAGATGAAATATTTCAAATGGCAGCCAAACCAAACGAAACATTAGAGGAATATGTGGAACATTTTCAATATAGTTTACAAAGATCTCCTTATGCATCACTACCTTTACCTGATAATGTGTTAAAAACTGCATTGATAAGGGGCATGAAAGAACAGTGGATCGAAACATTAAACATTATGGGAAAAGGGGATATTTATCAAGAGAATTTTGCTGACATTATTGATCTATGTATCAGGAGTTCGAGAGGCAGCACAAGAATTAAACCGGCAGAATATGATCGGTTTGCAAGAGACAATAAGATAGCAACAGAAGGAGTAACGCGTGTGGAGATTGGAAATTTATTAGAAAATTTTAAAACTAATATTCTAGGGACACTAACTACACAACTTGATATTTTGCAGGCCAAGCAGAAGCAGATGGAGGCAGAATAGAATTTGGAAATCTTCTGCCCCCGATGCAGAAAAAAACATAGCCACAAGGAGTGTCCACTGGATACAGTCCAAACATGTGCCATCTGTACAAACGATCATCTTATGGAAAGCTGCTCCTCACTTCCTGGATTAAAGGCAGTATATAAGGAAGCAGAGGAAGAACCAGAATCAGTGTACTTGATCAACCAGCGCCGCCAGTGGCAGCAAAGACAATCTGGTATGTTTTCAGATGCAACCTCTTCTTTTTAGCCTCCACAATATAACGCTCAACAATATAATATGTGGCAAAATCAGCCCCTACCCCCATTCCCAAATTGGTCACCACCACTGTTTCCTTCTTCAAACCCATGGCTGAATCATCCAAATCAATCTAGTTGGCCGAATTTCCCTTATAATTCACCATATTGGCAAAATAGCCCATATCCTCCGCAATGGACTCCCCCTATTTCACAAAGTTCATCCTGGCAGACGAACTGGCAAAGACCGATGCAACAACCAGTAGGAACTATTCCGCTCCCTCAACCTACTCTGCCAGCTCTACAACAAAATCCCCAGTCTAATTTGAGACCGCAGCTCCCAGCCCAACCCAACCCCAATCCAAATAACAGACCAGTCCAATCTCTTCAAATCATTGAGTCACCAGAAATAGGACTTGATCTGCGGGAGTGTAATGATCTTCAATTACGATCTGGACGTATCATTCAAAATGAGGGAGATAAAACAGTTCATAATGAAGATCAGTTAGTAAGAGAACATCAATTGCAACGAGAGGATGTAAATAATCAGCAGTCTCATAATCAAGCAACCACATCCTCTCCCCCATTCCCAGAACGATTAGTCATACCTCGACCTTTACAGTACCCTGACTTTGACATTCTGGGGGAATTACAAAATTTGTACATAAAAATCTCGTTCCTCCAAGCCATTCAAGACGTTCCTATATATGCAAAAACTATTAAAGAATTGTGCATAAAGAAACCAAGGAGGAATATAACAACTAATCCAAGAGTCCAAGTAGTCGGCACTTTATCTGATCTCTTATCCGGGAAAGAAACACCCATCAAATATGAAGACCCAGGAAATCCAATTGTAACTGTTCAAATTTACGGTCAGACCTTGTCTAATGCCTTAGTTGATCTAGGAGCTGCAATCAATATTTTAACAACCACCACCTGTCAAAAGCTCGGCATTACATCTGTAGAACCTACCTCTACTTTGTTAGAATTAGCTGACCGATCTGTGATTAGACCGGAAGGTACTCTACACGATGTCATGGTCTCTGTAGACTCCTGGGAATATCCAACCGATTTCCTGATAATTAATCCAAAAACCTGACTTGATGGACACCCGCTAATCCTAGGAAGGCCTTGGCTTGCCACCGCTGATGCTTACATTGGTTGCCGGCAAGGAAATATGACCATAACTAGAGGACCCGATATTAAGAATTTGGTTCTATACCCTCCAGCGCAACCAAGTCTCACAATAATTAGAACTAACAAGTATCCTGTATCATACCTTACTAATAACATTAGATCTCCATTGATGTTGCAAGAGGCACTTGATTTTAAAGATCAAACAGAAGATGATGCCATTAATAATTTCATCAGTCAAACTGAATCCTGCACACAATGTCACATGATAGAAGCAGCATTTGATAATGAATTAGAGGAAGATCCTCTGAAAGACACACATGATCAAACAATACCTGTTACTTCTGTCGCAAATAGTAAAATTGTGGAAATTGAACCGGGAAAAACTTTAAATATCAATGCCAACCTCACACCTGAACAAGAAACTAAGCTAATCCATGTATTAAGAAAATATCAACAGGCATTTGCATGGGATTACCCTGATATGAAAGGAATCGACCCACATTTGTGTACACACCACATTTATATAGAAAAAGATGCTAGACCCGTCCGTCAACCGCAGAGAAGACTCAATCCTCATTTAAAAGATGTGGTTAAAGCGGAGCTTCAGAAACTGTTAGATGTTAATTTTATTTATCCTATTTCTGACAGTAAATGGGTCTCTCCACTTGTGGTCGTACCAAAAAATAATGGGAAATGGAGAATTTGTGTGGATTACAAAGAACTCAATAAAGCAACATAAAAAGACCACTTTCCACTCCCATTCATAGACCAAGTGCTAGATACTCTGGCAGGAAAAAAATTCTTTTCCTTTCTGGATGGCTTTAGTGGATACAATCAGATTGAGATTGCCCCTGAAGACGAGGAGAAAACAACTTTCACTTGTCTTTGGGGGACATTTGCCTACCGAGTCCTACCATTTGGCCTATGTAATGCTCCCGCCACATTCCAAAGGGCCATCCTTAGCATTTTTGCAGATCTAATAAATGATGGACTTGAAGTATATATGGATGACTTTACACCCTATGGAGATGATTTTGATCCAGCACTAAATACCCTAGAAAAAGTCCTACAACGTTGTATAGCTATCAGGCTCTGATTAAGTCACGAAAAATGTTACATGATGATGACTGAAGGACTTATTCTAGGACATTATATTTCAGCAGCCATCATTCAGGTAGACCTGGCCAAGATCCAAATACTTTTGCTGATTCCCACTCCTACTACTCAAACAGAGGTACGCAGCTTTCTTGGATTTTCTGGATATTATAAACGATTTATAGAACATTATTCACATATTGCTGCACCTTTATATGCACTAACTGGTAATGTTGATTTTCTTTGGACAGACAAGTGTGAACGTGCTTTCAAGGATTTAAAGAAGCTTGTATCTACAGCCCCAGTCCTGCGAGGACCAAACTGGGACCTGCCATTTCAAATATCAGCTGATGCCTCAGATATAGCCATTGGCGCAGTCCTTGGGCAGGAAGAAGATAAAAAACCATATGCTATCTATTATATCAGCAAAAATTTATCTCCTGCTGAATTAAATTACACTGTTACTGAAAAGGAATTCCTAGCTGTAATACATGCTGTCAATAAATTTAGACATTATATTACAGGCTATCCTGTTATTTTGTATACGGATCATTCCTCCATAAAATGCTTAGCAAATAAGCCTGTCACAAATGCCAGAATAACTAGATGGTTGATTTTATTGCAGGAATTCAATATCACAATCAAGGACCGGCCTGGCAAAGAGAACCATGTAGCCGATTTTCTCTCAAGAATGCCAAAGCCAGTTGATGCAGTAGCAGTTGAAGATCAATTTCCAGAAAAACATCTGTTTGTTGTTGCCATTCGAACACCCTGGTATGCCGATGTTGCCAATTACCTTGCAGTAGGAAAACTACCAAAACACTTAACCCCTAATGAGCGAAAACAGATTGTTCAGAAGAGTACTCGATTTTCCTGGATTGGGGGCTATTTGTTTCATACAGGGGCAGACATGCATATTAGGAGATGTGTTTGAGAAGATGAAATCTTTGACATTCTAAAAGCCTGTCATGACGGACCATGTGGGGGACACTTCGCTGAGCGTAGAACGGGACACAAAGTATTACAGACAGGATATTACTGGCCCACGATTTTCAGAGATGCAAAGAAATTTGTCCAAGCCTGTGACAGCTGCCAGCGAGCAGGACGTCCTGGTCAAGCTGATGAGATGCCCCTTAAACCTCAGTTAGTCATCGAACCATTTGAGCGATGGGCTCTTGATTTCGTTGGACCCATCAACCCCTCATCAAATCAGAGAACATATATCTTGGTGGCAACAGAATATGTCACCAAGTGGGTTGAAGCAGAAGCATTGCCTAGGGCCACAGAAGACTCTGTTATACAGTTCCTCTTCCATCTATTTGTACGTTATGGCCTTCCAAGGGAAATAATCACAGACGGAGGACCACAATTTGCTGGCCATAGATTAGCAGCAACACTTAATAATTATCATGTCCAGCACAAAATTACTACTCCATATCACCCACAGGCGAACGGACAAGTAGAAAGCAGCAATAATATAATAGAATCGATCCTAACAAAAACCATTGCCTCACATAGGCGTGACTGGGCTGCCCGACTACCGGAAGCACTTTGGGCCTATAGAACAACATGGATAAGCACCACTAGTTACTCACCTTATCAACTAGTGTTTGGAAAACAACCCGTTTTCCCTATAGAATTTGAAATCCAAACACTACGAACAGCACAGGAAGTCGGCTTAGATTTAACTGAGGCACAGATGAATCGACTACAACAGATCAATGAATTGGACGAAATCAGGCTCTCCGCGCTACAAAATACAACAATGATTCAACAACAGCGAGCTAAATGGAATGATGCCCTTATCAAAAACAAAGTCTTTCATGAAGGAGATTGGGCCCTATTATATGACTCTCGGTTTCAGGATTTCCCTGGGAAACTCTAGACTCGTTGGTTAGGACCATACGAAATCCAGAAGGTACACGACAATGGGACCATCACTTTAACTACCATTGATGGGTCTGGATATACCTTCAAAGTGATTGGCCACCGAGTTCGTCTCTATCGTAACTCGGGAATCCTTCTGCCAACAGCTACGCAGAGACGCTAATATGGAGATCTTAGGTGAGGAAGAGAAATCTTCCTCACCCATAATTCATTAAGCAATCTATTTCTTTTCACAATTTGTACATAATATTTTTTTTTCAAACTTTCAATTTTTCTGCCGAATGGCATTTGCATGTTTCTGCTGTTCCTTTTCAAAAGGAACAACACGTTTTGATTTTCTGTTGTTCCTTTTCAAAAGGAACATCATGTTTTGATTTTCTACTGTTCCTTTTCAAAAGGAACAACATGTTTTGATTTTCTACTGTTCCTTTTCAAAAGGAACACCACATTTTGATTTTCTATTGTTCCTTTTCAAAAGGAACAACACGTTTTGATTTTCTGTTGTTCCTTTTCAAAAGGAACAACACGTTTTGATTTTCTGCTGTTCCTTTTCAAAAGGAACAACACGTTTTGATTTTTTGTTGTTCCTTCTCAAAAGGAACAACAAGTTTTGATTTTCTGTTGTTCCTTTTCAAAAGGAACAACACGTTTGGATTTTCTGTTGTTCCTTTTCAAAAGGAACAGCACGTTTGGATTTTCTGCTGTTCCTTTTCAAAAGGAACAACACATTTTGATTTTTGTTGTTCCTTTTTCAAAAGGAACGACATTGCTGTGTTCTGTTGTTTCTTTTTCAAAGGAACGGCATTTGCACTTTTTGAACTCATGCTCCTTTATTCATCTAGTATACTTCTTCTCTCTTTGTGACACAGCTAACCTCTTGCTGGTCTAAGTAAGGATGCTTCTTGCCCCTATTCTTTCAAAGTCTTTTAGAGACAAGCAATGCACTTATGCAATGAATCCAAATCACAACACACTGAAATCAGGCAATTATAAATCGCTATCTTTATAAGGCTATGTATTGGTAAGAGGACAGAAGGAATGATGTACTTATCTTTTGCTATCATTGTCTTACTAATCTTGCCCTGATTGGTTATCTTTTATCATGCCATTCTTTTCTTTGATTTTGTTCAAGAATAAGAGCAAAGGGTTTATATCCTCCTATTGAGATGATAAGACTTCTTCCACCATTCCTACTCTTAAGAAGTGTTGAACCACCCTTTGTGGATATATAAGGAATAGTACTTTATCAAAAAGAGAAACAAAAAGCAAATGAATTATAAATTGTCAAATGCAGGATAGGGGGTCTCATCAAGAGCCAGCCTACCATGATCATGAGGATGAAAGCGAAGTGGCATTCCCACTATGGCCACCACACCAGGGATATGGTCCAAAAGGTATAGTAAAAGAAAAAACCTTGGAACAGGAGGTCTCATCACGAGCCGGCCTGCCCACTTTTCACCCCCTCCTCGTGAATGGCATTATGGCTACCTGGTTACCAAGCCAGCATAATGACCTACACTTTGACATCGCATTCCTTAATATGCACACAAAGGATCATGGTTCCGCGGGTGAAATAAACAACTCTGCCAAGGTTATGGACACCTGTCGGCCGCAGAGCACTGTTAATGGTATTGAGGTCACATTAATTACCCTAATAGGCAGGATACTAATACTCTTTTGTCTCTTATATCCTAGACACTAATCATATATTATCTCTCGATTTATATACCTCATGGACATTTATTACACCAATCATGGAAAAGGAGGTGACAATGACCACTTCAGATTTGGCAAGTACGACAGACGTCTTATCCCTGGCCTCGCATCATATCACAGCAGCCTCTTACGTAATATGCGATCCAACTTTATGCCTCGATTTCGGCAAACAGTTGTTTTTCTAAACATGGTATATGTTCATACGCTATTCCTTTATGACTTGGTTATAGATCGGGGTGCCGATCCTTTCTTTGACGGCTGGGGCAGCCTATCGCATTGCAAGGGGGAGGTTCACCTCATGATTCCCCGGGTTATGTGTCAGCTCATTATTCGGGAAAGATAGCATACTAGGAAATGGCACGGTTTAACGGCATGACATCTCTATTTTTTATATACAAGTTGTTGTTCATAACTCATTTCTGTTGCATACTCTGTGTTTTTTTCCAAATCCGACGATTACTACTCTCTCTGTGTTTCAAACAGCACATGCGGCTGCTGTTCCATTGTGAATTCACAGTGAAACCATGGGAGGCAGGGCAGTTCGAAGCGAACCACAAAAGTTGACAGTCTCCACTGCTGCTCGGGAGATCCTGGAAAGAGCAGGGTGGCTGACTTATCTCAGTCACCTGAAGGAGTCCAATGAAACAGTAGCAATGGAATTTCTGCAGAATCTGCAGGAGGATCACTCCACGGTGCGGGGGAAGCAAATAGCAGTCACCGACGATATAATTGCGAAGTCTCGGGACTACTAGCCACCGGACCCATATGGAAATTGAAGAAGGAAAGACTCCAGAAGATCATGGAAACTTTCCAGGACGAAGGCCAGAGCTTAACAGTTAAAGGGAAGGGAGTCCTGCCAGCAACGCTAGGAGACCCCTGGGCGGAACTAGCAAGAATAGTGCAAAGTTACATCACCTGCGAGGGGAGAAAAGACGTGGTAAGGCCACGATACCTTAAACTCTTAGCTGTTTTAAAACAGAAATGCTCTGTAAACCTTCCTGCACTTTTGAATTCTTTACTCCATGACGCCGCACAAAGCCTGAAAAAGGCACAGCATGTAGAATCAGTTGTTAGCCACCATGGATTAATCCAACTAATAGTTAGTCATAGTCTCACCCAGCAGCAAAGCAGCTGGAAAGAATTAATTGCAATAATCGAGGGGAGAGTGACAACACCTTCCCCAAAATGTAAACATACTCTAAGCACACCAGAACGACCAGAAAAATGCAGAGAATTAAGAAAACAAAAACCTGTTGCAAGCACATCCGAACGACCAGAAACCCGCCAGGAGTCAGCAAAACGGAAGCATGACACTGAGACACCGGAACAGCCAGAGAAACGCAGAAAATCAGTCCGGTTAGCCTGAATAAGAGGAAGGCTAGAAAAACTCCGAAAAGCACTAGCCAGCCAGTGGTAATTGAGGATGAACAACCCACACGACCAGAGATAGAAGAAGAACAAGTTGAAGGAGAAAAGGAAGGGGAGGCTGAGAAGGCTAAGCGATCTGAAGAAGAAAATGATGAAGTAGCTGAGCCCCCTGAGACAGAAGTTGAACACCCTAACACAGAAGCCAAGCCCCCTAAGACAGAAGTTGAACACCCTGAGATAGAAACCGAGAACCCTGAAATAGAAATTGAGCATCCTGAGGCAGAAGATGGACAATCCAGGCAGGAGGAGGAAATGGAACAACAGGGAGGTAGCCCACCACAGGACCCAGTGGGAGAAGAGGAATTGGCTGCAATCTTAGCCAATATGGGTGAGTATGGCCAACCTTCCACTCCACCATACCTCCGCGACAAACCCCAGGAAAAAGATGCACCTGAAAAACCGCATGCAGAAGAGGCAGAGGAAGGAAATCTGCCCGTTCATGATGAAAAAGAGATAGGAGATACTGAGAGGGAACAATCTGTTCCCACAGCACTAGAAGAAATTCCAGAAGAAGTGAGAATAGAAAGCGAAGCCATAGAATCAGCTAGGGTTCTTACCCCGGAACAACCAGCACAACATAGTGAAGAAGTACCCCAGGAGAAAAATCAAGGGACTAGTCAAGGCCCAGAACGCAACAAACAGCCTGTTGTTCCTTCTAACAAAACGTTGGAAATTAGAGAATTACGAAAGGAACATCGGAGGTTATTGAGCATAATAGCCCAGCTCCACCAACAGATCAGGATTCTAAAAGCAAGGCAGAGGACAAGGAAGACCGCCAGTAAGAAAAAGATGACCACTGCAGTAAGAAACCGTAGGATAAAACGGCAGAGGACTAAAAATCGCTCTGTTGATCAAAACCCTGCCCAAAATCCAACTGCTGTTCCAAATGAAGCCGAAGGCCCACCTGACATTCCAAATCGAGCTGAAGGCCCAGCTGCTATTCCAAATAAAGCTGAGGGACAGACTATTGTTCCATTTGAAAAGGAACAGCTGCCAGCTAGTATTCGTGTTAAAAAAGAAAAAGACAACATGGAGATTCAAACAGAGGCACCACCCTCAAGGGTGATAAGGGTTCCGAACTCAAAGCAACGAAATAAGAAAGTTCAGGTAAAACTCCCGGCCTCCACTGATGCATGGAAAAGAGATCCAAAGACAAGGACTCTACACAAAGGATTGAAAGAGGCTCAACAAGAGATGGAGAGGCTTAGAGAGCAGACAGTCCCTCGTGAGAAGTATGAAGAACTCCAACAACAACTACGGAATGTTAATCAATCTAAAAGCCAGGCCTTTGAAGGGTGGCAAAAGGAATAGGAGAAAGTTCCAAAGGTAACCCGTAGGTTAGATACTATTATCAAACAGATGGATACCTTGTGTTCTTTATACAATGACGTTTTAGCATGTAGGGCCCCTGCCAAAAACTATGCTTTGTTTTTATTGGAGCGATACTTGCAATTAAAGATAAAGGTTGTTAAAGCAGGTGCCCCAATACAAATTAATACTGTCAATGACTTTATAGATTGTTGTAAACATTATGGAGTGAAGGTTCAGAGATTGCTATGTGAATTCTATTTGCATAACCTCGTGCTAGATCAGGAAACTGAGTTGAACCCTGGCCCTTTTGTTGGGGACATTCAATTGCAAGCATTCATCTCATTCGGGGTCAATCAGATTAAATGGCTCAAAGCCTATAACACTTTTCAGAGACAGGAAAATGGCCTAGACCTATGGGTAAGGGCTGAGCCTAGGGACCCAGCACAGCTATGGAGAGCACATAGAAACCTTATGAGAACTCCGGGTGTCATTGAAACATTAGGACCCATGCACGAGGCACTCATTCGACAAAGTTTAGAATATTTTCTTTCTATCAAAGACCTCGCCATTGATGCAGCCAAATTCCGGTACCGAACCTCTAATCCAAACATCCAGCTCAGGGAGCCATTTAAGTATGAGAATTTTCAGTTAGCCACCAATCGTTTGAACCTCTATGGCGAAAGCATTTTGAGGGTAGGGCCATCCTGGTTAGGATATAGATTCCGCAGTCCAATTATCTGGCACCCTGCACCCGGATATCAAGCCCTATATGAGATGCCTGAGGGTCAAACAGGCCAGTTCTTTGACTACCTAGTCACTCACCATCGCTGTAAGCCTCCACATGAGATTCCTTCTCCAGCCTACTCTCTCACTGCTTTACATGTCAACTACAACATTTTCATGAGGGCATGAAACAGGGTAAGCAGGGGGGTGTGTGGAGTACTAAAAAGGTATGTTTTTAATGATCATTTTAGTGGCTTTTCAATAGGACTTATGAATCTTTCACATCATGAATGAGGAAAACAATAGTGAATTGTGGTAGAATACGTGGAATTAGTATGCAAAGACTTATCCGCTGATAATTGTAATTTTCCTGTGCAGGAAAGGGTAGAAACGAGGAGCTATTGTTCCAAAGAAGAAGATAAGAACATGGTAACTGCTGCCCCTTTGACGAAGGACCGAGTGCAGATAAGGCAAAGCAAGCTGAAGCAAACTGGTCCGAAAAAGGAGGAAAAGGCACCAGCTCGACGAAAGAGAAAGAAGTGATTAGGGATTAACAGTTTTGCGAATCCCTCAGGATCTTCGATCCTGAGGGATCGCTGCTTTATTTATCTTACCACTTAGACATCTCCGTCGTTATCCTTATATAAAGGGGCAGCACTGTTAGTCTAGAGAGGAGGCTTTTATGTAACTTTTTTTCAAAGACTTAACTTTGATCATCGAGTTTCATTGAACTTGGCTCATTGTACTTTCTGTTTTATGCATTAATATAAACTTGGTGATTATCTCATCTTCGCATCTGGATTAGCTTAAAGCGGTGTACCCTTGAGGCTAAGGGCCTGGCCCTGGAGGACACTTGCTTCTGTATCACTACGATTTGATTTCTGCGTGGTTTTCTTATAATCACTAGTTGGTAATCTGATATGCTTTATAAGTTACATTACATGCTCTGCTAAGATTCGTTCATTAATGTTCTTTCCATTGACTCTGGATTATATTATCAATACTTTCAGAGTGGATGAAATCTTATTGGATTCAGCTGAACAGTGTTATCCTTGTGTTATGAAGCTTCTATGCTAAGTATGTGTGTTAAGGTAATTATTTGAAAGGAGTGTTCTTTATGATTCAGAGTTCATGCTGTTCCATTTGGAAACACAATTATAATTCCTGTTGATGATTGGGATTAAATTCATATTACTTTATTAGAATGTTGTATGTATGACTTTCACATGTTGTTCCATAATTGAGAATTATTGTTGTTCCTTTAGTGGATTGTGTGATTTGCTTTGAGAATGAAAGAGTGGAGTTTTGATTACGATAAGAGCTTTTGAGTTGATAGTATAAAGTGTGATTGTTACTCACGAGGTTTAGTTTTAGTGATTGTTGTTCCATTTCAGAATTGTTGTTCCATTTTAAGCATTGTTGTTCCTTTCTAGATTTACTGTTTAATTTCCTATTTGTCATTCCATTTCTATCTGCTGTTTCATTTACTAGCATTTTGTGTGAGAGACGATCTATGGCTGTAGTGAGCCTTTGCATTTACTGCCCTGCTCCCAGACCCATGATCCATGCTCTAGTTTCCTTTTCCATCAGTTTCCAAAGGGATGGACTACTGCTGTCGGACCCTTGACTGATATTTTGAGAGTGTGTGGTTTAGTCATTTGAAGGAACTTAGTTATAGACAAGCATCAGTTTAGTCTTGTATTTTGTAGGACGTTGTACTACTTTCATTACTCTGACAAATAACCTCAGATTGAGTCACTCTTTGAAATAACCAAACGTTCCCGGATTGACATATTAATGTGAGGTAATTAGAGGTGAAAGAGACCCTTTTTATAGCTCTACACCAAGCACATCACCATGTGGATCTCCAATTATGTTGGTGAGAAAGAAAGATGGTTCGTGGAGGATGTGCATTGATTACAGAGCACTGAATAAAATAACGATCAAGAATCGTTATTCTCTTCCTCGCATTGATGATATATTAGATCAGCTGAAGCAAGTTGTTTACTTTTCCAAGTTAGACTTGCGTAGTGGCTACCATCAGGTCTAGTTGCAGAACAAGATGCATGGAAGACTGCTTTCAAAACAAAGCAAGGGTTGTATGAATGGCTGGTTATGCCTTTTGGCTTAACTAATGCTCCTGCCACTTTCATGAGAGTTATGAATGATGTACTCTGACCTTTTATTGATGATTTTGTAATTGTATATTTAGATGACATTCTTGTTTTTAGTAAAATATGGGAAGAACATTTGAAGCATGTAAAGCAGACTCTAGATGTTTTGAAAAGAGAAAATCTCTATCTTAAGTTATCAAAATGTGAATTTGGCAAAACATCTTTAAATTATTTGGGTCATATTGTATGGGGTGGTGAATTGAAGATAGATCCCTCTAAGGTTGAAGTCATTGTGAACTGGCCTAAACCAAAATCTGCTACAGAAGTTAGAAGCTTCCTAGGAGCAGCGTAATATTGGAGAAAGTTTATTGCTAACTTTTCCTTGATTGCATCTCCCTTACATGCTTTAACAAGATTGAACAAGGTGTTTCAGTGGGGAAGCAAACGGCAGAAAGCCTTCAACACCTTGAAAGAAAAAATTAGTACAACACCAGTAATAGCATTGCCAGATCTTCAAAGACCATTTGAGATTGAAACAAATGCCAGTGACTATGCCATGGGAGCAGTGTTGATGCAACACGGTAAACCCATATGTTATCATTCTGAGACATTTAATTCTGTAGTAGTTAATTATCCCACATATGATAAAGAATTGTATGCATTAGTGCAGAGTGTGAAAAAGTGGAAACATTACCTATTGGGCAAGGAAACAATTATACATACATATCATCAACCACTTCAATATTTGCACTCACAAACTAAATTGCAACAATCAAGACACTATAGGTGGATGGGTTTTCTACAACAGTTTCATCTTGTCATCATATATAAGAAGGGAACACAATAAAGTTGCAGATATGCTATCAAGACCAATTATAAATGCATCTACTATACTTAAGCATATCTCAGTATTGCATGAAAGCTACATTGAACAATATGCTCAAGATGTAGAATTTAAAGATACTTTAAGTCATGGAAAAAAAGTAGAAGAATTGGATTATCATGTTAAGGACCAATTCTTGTATCATTTGGGAAAGTTATGCATTCCTTAAACTGAAAGAGTTAACATAATCCGAGAAGCACACACTTCTTTAATATCAGGTCATTTTGGTGTGAGTAAAATAGTTGCACCGCTGCAAAGGTTCTTTTATTGGCTAAGAATGCATGAAATAGTTTCTATATATATTAAAGGGTGTACCATGTGTGCTAAAAGCAAGCCTAGCAATAGAAAACTAGGCTTTTACACTCCCCTTCCAGTTCCTTCTCGTCCCTGGGAAAGTGTTTCCATGGACTTTGTTGGGGGATTGCCAAAATCTAGAAAAGGTCATGATTATTTATATGTTATTGTGGACAGGTTTAGCAAAATGTGTATTTTGATACCTTGAAACAATCAGATTACAGCTCAACAAACAACAAAGTTGTTCTTTCAGCATGTATGGGTTCATTTTGGGTTGCCCACTTCTATTGTATCTGATTGAGATTCCCGATTTGTTGGGAAGTTTTGGTCAAGTCTATGGGAGTTGATCAACACTAGATTGAAGAAGAGCACATCATTTCATCCACAAACAGATGGCCAAATAGAGGTGGTCAACAGGACAGTGATCTATTTTCTCAGGGGCTATTGCAGCAAGAATCCCAAGCTTTTGGATGAACATTTATGTTATTTGCAACATGATTACAACTGTGCTAAGCACTCTTCTACACAAAGATATCCTTTTGATACTTGTTTTGGTTTTACACCAAGGTCTCCCTTGGATTTTGTCTTTAGTAAAGACATAGCAGTTGATGGACACAGTGATGTGGAAAAAGTAACCAAGTTCATTGAAAAGATCCAAGAAATTCACCAGGCAGTGTAGGAATAGCTGGAAAGAAGCCAGGCCAAGTACAAGGCAAGGCATGATAAGCATCGAATTGAGCATAGCTTACAAGTTGGTGATCAAGTCTAGCTGTACATTAGCAAAGACAGAATGCAAGGTGAAGGTAAAAAGTTGAAGCCAATAAGGTATGGGCCTTTCAAGATACTTGAGAAAATTGGTGAGGATGATTTTCACCTTGATTTGCCAGCTTACATGCACATCTATTAAGTAGTTAATGCAGTGAACTTGAGATTGTTTGAACCTTCATTGATTGAATATCCCGAAGAGCAAAGTCAGTTGCCTGAATATCTCAATGAGTTATAGGAAGATACAGTTTTGGACAGGAAGGTGAGAACTACGCACAGAGTGGATGTTGAGTACCTAAGAATCAGACTCAAGGGTTCAAAACCAAGCAGTGCAAGATGGATAGAGATTGGACAAGTGAGGAAGTTGTATCCTCACTTGATTGATGCTTAAAAACCAAATTTTGGTGGTCCAAAAGCTTTTTCAGTGGGAAGGCATGATCCAAATGGATCCTAGAAAACCCTCTAAGTCTTCAAAGTCTTCTAAAGTTAAAAACTATCGCATAAAGAAAACCTTTAAAAAAAAGGTGGATTACACTATTGGGAGTGAAAAACATGAAGAGATAGTGGAAAAACAGAGTATTGGCAGTTTAAAACTACTTTGCACGAGAGCCGTCAAATTTGGCCGATCAACTGTTCAGACCCGACCGTCATATCGCAATCGGTGGAGGCTATCGGAAGCTATCAGAGGCTACCACAAACTTATTGCGACAGCAATTAGCACGGTCAACGAGGATCATCGATCAAGTGCGCAGATCGACGGCCCAAGTTGAATTGCAATATCACATCAGCAAACCAAAGGGGAGCACTTATAAACGGCTCGGGGGCTATGCGATATGCGATCGTAATATAGTTGCATCGCAATATCGCATCAGAGCAACACAAAGGAGCGGGGCCGATGCATGCGACTGTGATAGCCGAACCCGACAGGATTATGGGTGACAGTTGATAATATTTCAAGTTTGGTAAAAGGGTTTTTTCAATGTAAATCACATTTTCGTTCAATAAACGAAAAACAAAAGGTATGTGAATAAAGCGATGAAACTAGACCCGAAAGGGTTTATACATGCAGGTGTATATGTTTTGAGATCCAAAATAAGCGAGATTTCGGGCAGGCTGTAGGTGGTAAGTGGTTTTGGCCGGGCTCCGCCCGAGCCCATACACTGGCTGCCGCGTGGTCAAGCACTGGAGAGAGAAAAGCAACCTTTTGGGGCAGTTAGCCCCTGTATGCATGAGATTCCTGAAATGAACCTCATTCGTTGGATCAAGATCTCTAAGATCAATAGTGGAGATGCAATAAGAGATATAAAGGTGGACCCAATAGGAGTATAGAGAAGAATTTATAATATTTCAAATCTGATAAACGACAGATTGGCGGATTTTCATAGTTTTACGTGTATTTCTCTATGTAAACAGAGAACGACCATTTTTGGGATTTCAAAGGCATCAATGGTCCATTCCGTTACAAAATAGGTGGCCACCATCCCTGAAGGCATTTAGCAATGATTGCTAATGCTCAGAGGGGGATTCGAGCAGACAAAGGTCGGGAGCCAGAGAGCCTGAGAAGGGGAAACGAATAGACAACCATGATTGGATTTAAAGACATAGAAGATAGAATATAGAAAATAGAGACAAGCAGTGCTAAGATAGAGAGAAAACAGAGACAAAGAGTCAGTGAGGAGAGTCTGTGTACTCAAAAAGACTTGGGGGATCGAAGTAAAGCCCTGTTGTGTTGTATCTGTTGTGTGAGACTCAAATTGAGGTCACTTTTGTAAAACTCTGCTCTTGAAGACATAACAGAGAGGTCACCACTGAAGGCTGGACCAGGAGATGTAGCCCAGGAATTTTGGTTGAACTCCATATTAAACTTGTTGTGGTTATGTGTGTTGTCTATTATGTTTCTTTAACTGCTTCATTGTCTATGTTATTCGCAATCCTACTGATCCATTGCACTAAATAATATAGGCAAATCCATGCACATGAGTCTGTAATACCTTTATAACTATCTAAGATCTCATTATCAGATCAGAGGATCTCGAGCAGTGTACCCAGATGCTATGGAGACAAGAGTCAGGTTTCAGACGGATGTCACCACGGAGCACATAGACACCATCAAGGACTACCGATCTTAGCATCAGTATGTTAGTGTCGATCAGTAGGAAGATGCTGAGGAGTTGGAATTCCATGGTTTTCTAAGTCAGATTGATGTCTAGCATGGCTTGCTAGAGCCATCTTGTTCACATGGGTACATGTGCATTGTAACGTTAAGTCATGTCAAGTGTAAGTCAAGTGTCAATAGTTGGATCTAACAGTCATAGAGTAGGTGAAGAGTCATGAGGGTAGCTGAACTGTCACAAAGGGGAATGTCAAGGGTCACCCCACCCTTTGCTATAAATAGTCCCTCATAACTCATTATAGAGGCTTTTGGTCTACCAAGCGTTCGATAAGACTATCTTGGAGAGAGCTTGGACAATGTTGTAACGCACCTTGGCTTCTCCACTGCACGGAGCTAGTTCATCTCTTTGGAGGAGGAGGTGGATGTGGTTGTAACATTCCATTATTGGAGCTAGCGAGTGTACATGGATGTATTGTATGACTGGAACTTACACTTATTTATATAATAAGAGCCAACATGTTTCATGCATATGTTGTATTGTATTCTAGCTATCTTGTTTACTCTAAATTGAATATGTATTTTCTTTCTTATGCACACATGTATGGACTATTCTGTACGAGCATGTATGAATCTTTTTGAGATGTGTTGATTCCTTTAACCATCACTTTGGATTGCTAGCTGACTTTATTTCCAGCTTGTGATGTATCTTCGCTTGTGTGTTCCCTTCCCATCCAAGTACTATTACAGGTTGCCAAGGGGCACACTCATCTCAACCCCCATGTGTTAGAACCTCTCATGCACCTTCCTTGACTCACTGCAGTTGTCACACCATTGCTACCAATAGAGTTATCTTACTTGACTTTGTGCAAAATCATGGTCAAGGCATTACCATACGACCCAGTGCTGGGACCCCTACACCAAACGGTCTAAGGTCTAATTGGGACTTATTACCGTGGAGATCCCCTTGACATATTGGCAGGTACAACACGGTCAACATTTCTAGTGCTAGAAGGAGGGCTAGATGACAAGCTGTGTCCTCTCATCTAGTTTTGAACCTTTGCTTACCTTTCATGGATTCTTGCACTCTTCTCCCTCCATGATGTTTTTCAAATCATGAAGATGTCACCGTCACGGGGGAGTTTTTCGATCTCTTGTCCAATTACATGTATGATGGTGAAGGCGAAGTGGCTTGACCTGAGTACTTACATGACTTTCTTTCCATGCTTCACGAGGAAGCTGGGTGTTCTGACGAAAAGGCCAACTTGCTGCTTGCACACACACTTTGCGAATCTCCACATCGATGGCTGCTCAGCCTACTGGCTGACAGCATGCACTCACTTGAGCACTTCTATGATCTCATTGAAGACACTTTCTATCATTTTGATCCAGACCATTTTGACTGAAAACTGCTACAGAAACGGAAAGCTCCGCATGAACCAGTTATAGATTTTTGGCAGTGCTTCCCTGACTTGTAGTTTTAAGCTCCGAGGAGGTAGATGAAGTTTTCCTATATTTGGGATTGGTTTGAGTATTGTCTTAAGAAATATACCTGTCTCAAGAAGAATATTGAAATCAAGCCTTGCTCAACATTATTTAGTGAGGGAGTTGTGCAACCGCATGTGGATGCGATCACTGTCTCGACTGACTGTCCGCCATCCCCTCATTCAACAGCTCCACCACTTCTGAGTGATGTTGAGGATCATGCTCACACACTTGTTCAACTTTCACATCCTACCAACATCACTTCACTCAATTTTCATGTAGTTTTGGTTGTGAGTCCTTCGAGTTCTCATATGCATTATGTTCTACAACTTCTGTCTTTCCACTCGGGTGTTCCTCCGGATGATATTGTGTTGTGTTCGTAATTCCGGACTCTTCACTTGTTGTAAATGGGGAACAAGCCATTGATGGAGTTGGTGTTGCACAACCAACATGCGTTGTCATTCATGAAGAGTATGAGTGGGAGCTTGAGCGTCAAAACTTGGAAAAGGATGACTCCCTTCCATTTGAGCCCCCTCCGTTTTTTCCTAACATCTTTGGTGAACCTACCATCCATGATTTTGCATGTGTGTCTTCATCCATGGATGCACCCATTGTTGATCACTCATAGGACTCGCTAAATGTCGGGCCATAATTTGATAACAGAGAGGATAAGTTATTCATTGAAAATCCACTTGATCTTTCATCTGTCTTTTCCAGAAATAAAGAGGATGAGTTTGTTCGCTTTATCTACCCCTCTATTTGATTCATTTGATCATGAGGATGCCGATGAAATAATTGATTTTTCTAATCATGGCAGTTGTGATCCATTTATTTCCATATTTGATCACGATCATGACTCTATCAAAGTTGATCTTTCGAAGCCACCAGTCTATGATGATCTATCTAATGATGAAGTTGAAACACCCAAGACTGTTGAGGCACTTCAGCTCGAGCTGATGGTTATGTTAGGTCCTCACTCTCTTAGGGTTAGTTTCACTTTTGATCATGAAACTATTCAATCACCCAAGGCTCCTCATCACTCATCTGTATGCATTGAAGATCCATCTCACACACATATCATACTTCCTCCACTCAGACTTCACTATCCATCGCTCATGCATAGGAGGAAGCTTACATTGCAAGCATTCGTTCGCAACGCAAGTTATATTTGTTTCTTTCATTTGCTTTCATGTCACAGTCAAGAGTGTGCTTATGTTTCAAAGTTGCATGTAGTCTCACACAACACTATGATAAGTCCACGGACTGCTCGTCATGCACTTCCACTCACTTATGTCCTATGGGCACTTTGAAACACGAAGTGTGGTTGTCTTCATTGTTATATCTTTCTTGCTTGTTCGTTCACACAAATTGGTTGCTCGCCGACCAAGCCTTCATCAACATGGGTCAGCCAATGCACTGGTGGCTACATTAGAAATATCACTTCACGTGATTAGGCCCATGCACCATTAGTGTAGGAGTAGGAGTAGTGTTTTCTTTTAGTTAGTTTACTTGCATGCTTGTTTTCTTACTTGCTTTGTTTGTTTGTTTGTCTTCTTGATTTTTTGGTTACTTTCTTTGCTTCCACTTTTTATTCAGCTCTTGCTTTGATTTGTTGTGTGTTAGTTCACTTGCTTTGTTCGTAGGTTAGTTTCGCATGAAACCCTGTATGACTCTTGAAATGAGCTGGGTGAAGTACAAGAGGGATTGTATAACTATCACTACTTGGTTATCTGTCATCTTGCCTCTATGTGAAGAACTTGTTACTTTTATTCTGTGATACGTCGAAGGAAAATACGTACTGTTTGAAGTGAACCTTGGTAAAGACACAATGCTTGCACACTAACTAGTGTCACCTTCTCTAGTCGGTTGTTTCTGGGTTAACCCTTCTTAGCTCAGTCAAGTAGAGTAAGGTGAGGGGGAAAAACGTAACAGGAACATCAGAGATATAATAAACTACTTCTCTACTAGAACAACGTCTTCTGCTCTCAATAAGCTGGGATCCATCCTCCACCTCTGAAATGAATAAGTGCTATGCACACTTGAAAAATGAAAAATGAAAAAATGAAAAAGTAAAAAAATTCAAAATGAAAATGAATAAGGTGAAAAAAGAGAAAGGCTTCCTACGCAGAAAGGTGATGCAAGTAACTCCGCCATGGTACCGACCAAGCTCGTTGGTAGTGGAGCCATGTTTGTGTTCCTTTGTGACTCCGATGGGGTACTGTCGAGGCCTGTTGGCAGCGGAGCAACACCAGAGATGAAACTAAGACTCTGGCGACTACACTTGTGCACCTATATACCTCGCAACCCCAATTGAAAAAATTGTGTGGCCTTGGCTTGGAATGTGTGTCAATCGACAAGGAGCTTGGCAGATGCTATATCTTACAATCAAGCTAGTATAAAGCCAAGATGAGCTGAGAGTTGAACAATACTTCCGAAGTTGTTAGACTTGCTTTTCACGAACAAGGTCCATTCTGAGAGCTGGAGTTATACCAGTGTGTTGCCAAGTGTTGTAGCGGCTACAACCACCCTCCAAAATTTTTCCTTAGCCTCATTTTGGAACCTCCCTATGAACCTTTCACAACACCTTGTCTTGCTTCATCAAGTACACAAGCTTCAATGTTTTGCTTGCACAAAGGTAGCCTGTCGATCATAGCTTGATGCATTCCCCTCATAGGATGTTCACCTGGACTTGGTCCAACTGCAGGCTGAGAATTTTCCCCAAGAAATTGCGCATTTCTGGAGGGAAACCAACCTTCCCTCTAGAAATTGAAAAATACTATTTGGCAGCCTACTAGGATCCAAATTGCGCAATCCTTCTAGTAAAAAATCCTAGTGAAAATTACGCAATTTTCCCTATCAGGGCTGCTTAGCCGAGAATTTGTGCAAATCTGGGCAACAGTCAACTACTCTTCCCATAAATTGTGCAAATCTCTTGGGCAACTAGCCCAAATCCCAGCCAAAATTGCCCATTTTTCTCAAGCAGTTGAGCAACTTCATGCATGAGCAGTCTGGTTGATCAGTTCCACCCGAGACTGAGGAAAATTGACTTGCATGCATGGCTTGCTTTTTCCTGGAATAACAAAGGGAAACATGCAAAATGCATCCCATGATTCAGGGAGCTATTTTTAATAGCTAGATGTTACATGCAAAGTTTTTTTAGAAAATTTCCTCCAAGTGTCGTTCCTAGATTTGTGGCATACGCGGCATGAGCTCAAAACGTATTTATTCGATGCATAAAGCTCATTCTTTCACATCGATCTTGGATATTTGACATCCCACAACACATCCAGGACTCTTCGACACATCCACCTCATCTATTCATGGGTAAGTGGCCTCAACTTGTCTTTTTCAGCATTTTTGTCGCTTTTTGTGTATTCGCCTGTGTGGGTGTTGTTTGCTTGATTTCTTTGAACGCTTGATATCCTTTACATGTATACTAGCTTGTTCTAGCTCTATTTTAGTTTTCGTTGCTATCTCATTGTTTTCGCATGTATGAAACTGTTTTGCATGAACGTTCACCGATTCAGAGAATCGCTTCACCCACATGCATGTTGATCTGTTTGCTGAATATTTCATTCATGTTTGCATGCAATATCAATCAATTTTGATTTCACTTAGTGTCACCATGAATTCACTATCTGATTTGCTTTCAGTTGCCCGTCAGCAATTCGGGCCAACCTTGGCCCGGATTCTGCCTTCATAGAGACAACATTGCACAATCTAAGGAAGGAAGGCTTTGCCTTCGTCTCCAAAAATGTGCATTTATGCCCTGCACTATCCTCCAGAACTGTTTTTCTCATTTTTGAGGGATAATAACTGCTAGCCTAGAAAATTGCACAATGCAGTCCCTGAGGCTGCAGTCACTCCCAACTGGAATTGCGCATTGCATAATCCCAACAGCTAGTCTGGATTGCGCATTGCACAGGTCTGGAATCCAAACAACCTATACTGCCTTTTGCGCAGTTATAGCAGCCAGTCACCCAACCTCCAGAAGAAATTGTGCAATCTTGTGCATCAGTTTCCCAGGTATGTGTTGTGTCATTCCCCGAATTTGCTTTGGTTTTCTCTAACAGATTTCTTGCCATGCATGTTTCTTATCTGTAGATCTTTCAGGTGTTCATCTATCTCTTAGTAGTATCAGATCAATGGCTTCCAAGAGAATAGGATCACAAGACACTATGGAAATGCAGTTGGAGCAGTATTTGAGCGAGTGTCCTCTAGTCTACCAATCTATGAAGATACAAAGCTATATCTAGATAGGGACATAAAACTGAAGTGGCAAGAGGTCAATGAAACATTTGCAGGGACTTTTGAGGAAGACCTCGAAGACTGTCAGGTGTATGTGAACATTCACAAGTCTGGGTTGTACCAGATTGCATGCAGATACCCCGCGTTCCCATGCGCGGACATGATACACTGGATCGTCTCTCACACTGACCCCGAGACGATGACCTTGAGTAGTGTCAATGGGATGAAGCTTGCAACCTTCTGGGCATGAGATTATGATGATATGTATCATATGTCAGAGCCCGTGACTATCATGAATACTCCATTCATCTTACCCAACAACAGTGCTAACTTTAAAGACGTTCTAAAGGACTAGGTAAAGGAGCTGGATCGATTCAGGTTGACACCCAACCAGATCTACAAGATGAAGATACCGAGGAAGGTGTACCAGTACTTGGTCATATTTGTGTGTCAACTGTATGGCCAAGCAAGCCCAAAAACCTTCCCATAGTGTTGGGTGGTTGCACTGGACCAACTGGCTAGAGAAGGAAAACCATGTAACTAGTCCGACATATTAGCTGATCAGCTGAAGGAGAAAGTAATGAAGGCTCGACAGTCACTTGGAGGTATGCATGTAGATATTTACACTTCCGTATACATCTTAGATGCATTCTGTGCCTGACAGGAGTTCCTGGGTTTGGGGTGGGCATGGTCACTGGGAGAAATTGCTGTGAACACATTTTTTAATTGTTGTTCGAATGCAGGTTCAGAGGAGTAATCACACGACTGTCCGATCATTTTGTCACCCTAGTGTACAAGTTGATATTTGAACAGGATCCACCCTACCTGTCAAAGGAAGCAACAAAGGCATTGATAGGCATTGCATATTAGTATGCCTCACCGTCCGACAGTTTCATCCGAATGTTCAGTGTGGAGAAGCCTCTGCATGTTCTTCCGAAGTTTGCCGTGGACGTACTTGTCATGTAGGAAGTAGCATATCACATCTCGATAGGATTGAAAGCTAGACTACATCGGAAGAAGAAGGCACCTTGGCTCGCTCTTTCATTGTAGATTGGGTTATATGAGATCCAGAGTATAAAGAAAGTGGATGTCGAAGTAGAACAAATGAAGAAGTACCCACTCGACCTCCGAAGCTACAATCTATATGACCCATATTGCATTGTGAAGGATCACTACATGAGAGTTCAGTTCAACTGGATCCACGGGGCATTTCATTGGACCAAGGAAGACCCATGGAGATATTGCTACAGTTTTTCCAGACCCAATGAACAGGTCAACTTCGCTGTGGATTGGTTAGTGAAGCAACATGAAGCAGCATCACGGAGAGAACCAATAGTAGCAATAGTGGAAACAGAGGAAAGCATACCAATGTGCGACAAAGGTAAGAAGAATATTGTCGATCGCATCGAGGAGGAGAAAAGCTACAAGTTTTGAGAAGATCCATTTGTAGAGAAAGAAGCAATGGCTATAGATGCAAAGAGGCACCAACGCGACATGTGAATCGCACAAAGTTAGAGGGATACGAAGAGAATGGAAGAAGAAGAGAAGGAGTTGCATGAGCTGAGGGAGCAACTCTGAAAGGACCAAGAGCTATGCAAACAAGAGAGGGAAGCGCAGTAGTAGCAGAGACAACAGGGGGTGCAACATGTGCAAATAGACGAAGCAGCTCCCATACAAGTAGTTGATTCATCTAAACAGCTAACATCAGGTGAAGATGGTGAACCATCGTAGGATCGAGACTTCGCTCATGAGATAGAACAAGCACTCCAACAGTTGGATGCAGACATGGAGCAACAGGAGTTGGAACATGACACCGACCTCATGCCTCACCATAAAGAGGCCAACTCACCCGCTTCGATGCATCCAGATGATGAGCAAGTCTCGAATGACTAGTGAGGCACTGAGATCCTTGGCGATTAGCCGGAAGGAGAGATGCACAACATCTCGTTCGAAGAATACCAACATAGAGTTGTGCAGTCTCGTAGAGTGTCAACTCCAGAGGATCATACGTCTCCTACGCAAGTTGAATAATGAGTGATGGTGACTGATGTGCGCAAACATCCAACTACCTTGGCTGATGCGACGAGAGTGTATGCCGAAGCCACTAGCTCAAGTGTCCGATTTCTAATAGTTGAGAATGAGCGAATGGAAAAGGAACTACAAACAACCAAGAAAGGAGGAGACTTGGTGACAATTTCCACCTGAGCTAAACTGAAGAAGGCAATACTAGATGAAGTATTGTCCCTTGGCATAGTTATGTGAGCACTGCAATCCAAGTTTGGTACCGTGCACAAGGCAGTTGTCCATCTCAACAGATGGCAGCAGCGATGTGCTAGAAGAGCACATATCTTGATGAACTTGCATGCTACTGTTGATGACATGCAAACATGGATGATGAAGTACAAGGGAGCCCCACTTCACTTGCCTAAGATGATGAGAGCCAATGCAGTCGAGCTAAAGGCATGTATTGGGAGTCAGATCTGGAACTATGAAGAGCTCCCGCAGTTCATCACTAGCATACAGGTTTCCCATGCATGAGTATTCAAGAGTATGGATGTTGTGGTGCACACACGTGTGATCCCATCACTTAGGACTCTCACCCAGGTGAAGACAAAGAAACAGGTCTGATTAGAGCTCGACTCATACTTCAACGAGTTGATGTGCATTGCCACCAGCCCAAGCTTGCCCATCAGTGCAGACATCATGCACAAGTATGTAGCTGGTTCGGCCACATTGAAGACAATGATGTGCACGCTTTCAGACGAGTTGGATAGAGGAGCCCGAGCAGTTACCCGGATGCTATGGAGGCTGTTATCACCTAGATTGACCTCAGGTTGAAGGGAGGCAATGCCAGGGTAACCACAAACCAAGCTTAGCCAAGTAGCTATCCCTACTAGGCCGGGAGAGGGTTCTCTCCATAAGGATCTTAGTTAAGATGACTGGATCAGGTAAAGGATTTTAGGCTAGGTATAGTAGCTCGAAGGTTTTGATTGAATTTTGTTGGTGTTTTGCTGGATCAGGAGGAGCTGGGCAGTTTAGGTCTAGGAAATCAGGTAAAAAATGCAGGGTTTTCTATGAGGCAAGGTAGGTATAGGCTTTAGCACATTAGGCTTGATGATGTGAGGTGTTTAAGATTGATGAGGAGCTAAGAGGGGCATGTGACAATCATGGAGTTGATATCACTGACTTGGAGGCTCAAGACGAAGAAACCATCAAAGACATCATCATACGGGAAAGGGAAGCTCAAATGAAAGCTTTGGCGGACAATTTGGAGAGGGCCAAATATGTCATTACATATTTGGAGCAAGAAAACAAGCAATTAATTGACAAACAAGTCCTCATGGAGCTAGAAATGCTCAATATGAAACGACAAAGTGGCAAAGAGACATAAGTCACTTTGACCCCTATTGAGTAGGAGACTAAAAATGATAGGGAGACTTGGCTTGAGAGAGTCAACTTTCACCTTGAGAAGTTGTTATAGAAGGCTAATAGAGACAATCAAATGATCAGACACATGGCTTATCATTACAGGACCCGAAACAAGATTTGCAATATGAGGGTTAAGAGAATGAAAGCTAGGCTAAGGCGGGCCTTGAAAGGCAAGAAAGAGGAGGATAGAGTTAGAATTCTGGCTGAAGCCTCCTTGGATCATCAAGGCACATGATGATGGTGCTTCACACCAATTTTGGGCAAGTTTCGAACAAAGTTTGTCATTTGCAAATTTTGAAATTTAATACACAGGAAAACTGCCTATAAGCGCAGGTCCACTGGAGTTGCGATTTTCCTAGGGGCACCTATTGAAGAAATGGCTTGCATTTTTGGATTTAGAGTGATGACGACATGCACCCTAGCAAGTTTCAAAACTTTTGGGGTGGAACTGGTCCACCAAAAGGTCAAAAAACACCCTAAAAATGATCTTTTTGCCACTTTTTGGACACACAGAATAAGTCTTAGGAGAATCCAGTTTTGAGGGGTCAAATGAGCTCCAAATGAAAAAATTCTAGGTGCTCTAGAGATTATACTAGAATACCTTTCCAATGAGCTATCATGGGCTCAATTTGGATTCTGGGAAAGCCTCCAAAAGGGACCTGAAAGTGGCGCTGCGCTTTTCATAGTTTTTGCTTAGGGTTGCTATTTTTCCAGTTTTTTACTGTAATCATGGATTCTTTCTCATGGTGGATAATTTACCTATGTAAATTATGTCATGACTTGTAAATATTATGGATAAATAGTAATAGAAGGTATATTCATTTCTTAGGAGTTATTTTGAGCCCAAATGAATCAGTTTTTCACTTTTAGAGGCAAGTTGTTGAGATGCCTATATTCCTGTTTTCTTGTTCAGTATTAGTTAGATTAGCTCCTCATCTTAGGGATTCGACCCTTGAGGATGGGAGGAGGTTGAAATCATGTCTATATCTTCTTCTTCTTTCTCTTTTTAAGGGGTTGGACTCAGTTGGATGCTCAGGACTTGATTGTACATCATTGTAAGCAGTTTGGCAAGGAGATTAATAAGATTTGTAGCTATTTTTATGGGATCCCTGTGGTATGGAGTTTTAATACAGTTTCTTCTTTTGTGATCATTTGTTTACAGGTTTTATGTATGCCATCATTCATTTCATTGCTTCTAGTTGAATGTTTTCAAGTTTGATAGGTAGAATCCATTGTATTAGTGCTCTGCCTTGGGAAATCATTCAACATTTCATGTTTTCCACTGTTTAAGAAGGATCCATGATTGTCACATGCCCTTCTTAGCTCCTCATCAGTCTCAAACACCTCACATCATCAAGCCTAAATTTCTAAAGCCTATGCCTACCTTTCCCCATAGAACACCCTGCATTTCTGACCTAATTTCCCAGACCTAAACTGCCCAGCTCCTCCTGATTCGGCAAAACACCAACAAAATTCAATGAAAACCTTCGAGCTACTATACCTAGCCTAAAATACTTTACCTAATCTAGTCATCTTGATTGACATCCTTATGGAGAGAGCCCTCTCCCGACCTAGTAGGGCTAGCTACTTAGCTAAGCTTGGTTTGTGGTTACCCTAGCATTGCCTCCCTTCATCTTGAGGTCAATCTAGGTGATAACATAGTAGCGACCATACTGGGGAATGAAAGACTAATCTCCCTGGTAATATCTTTCATATAAATTCATGAAATTTGGATGATGAGTTTTAGAATTTATTAGGTTGAAATAGAAATTTCTAAAGCAATATAGAAAACTTCGAAATTTGAGCACACTGGCTTCGGGAAAGTACACTAGGGCCAATCCTGATCCCAATCCCACCCCAGTAGTGGATAATCCTAATTTTATTTCAAGAAGACTCAAAAGGCAAGAAAGTTCAATCAGCTTGATCCCGTCGATAAAAGTAGATTCCTACTTGGATGAGTGGTTGTCCTTAGAAGATCTCTCTTTTGATTTGTCATTTGACCTATCTCTGTTTAGGACCAAATCTGAAAGTGCACTTGACGATATAGCTCTAGACCCGGAATTTATTGCAGATCTTGAAATTTGAAAGGCAAACTGGTCAGTTGACGAGTATATCCTAAATTCTCCTCAATCATCCATCGCTCTGCTAAGATCCCTAAGCTTTCGGAATTGGCATCCACTACCCTCAGTTCATCATTATTCCCATAAATCTCTGAAGTTCATTCCAAACTTCAGTTTATACCTACCCTTCCCCTTCAACCTATCATATCCTATCAAACACCTATTACCCCTACTTCTCCCTCAACCACTCCATTAAACCCTAGTGGTCCAACCGTTGTTTCAAATCCACCTCGATTCATGGTTGCCTGGTATGCACCCCTTGTTTTACCTCAGAATCTTGGTGATATGCCTGCTAATTACCAAAGTAAAATACCTCTTTTTAATGCCACTCAAAACATTATAGATTAGAAACACGTTGATAGAATGAATGACTTCTTTGACCTTCATGAGGTAGAGGTAGAAAATGTGACTATGAGATTGTTTTTCCAAAGCTTTGGAGGTGAAGTTCGAAAATGGTTCAGAGCTTTACCCGCAGCCTCTATCACCACTTTTCCAATTCTGCATAGGCAATTCCTAGATCGGTGGGAGGTAAAGAAGAACCCTCTCCAAATTTTGTCTAAGTATGAAAATATCAAAAGGAATGTTGGTGAAAGTGTGCAAGATTATTGTGTGAGGTTTAATGCAGTATATAATGCTATTCCAGCCAACATTAAACCACCAGAGGGGTTAGCCTTGCTCAAGTTTCTAGACGGTTTCGATGCTAATATGGCATATCAGTTACGGAAACATGATCCCACCACACTAGAATACATGCAAAAGAACGTTGTAAGTGTAGAAGCAAATCTATTGGCCAAAAGAGCAAGAATGAGATCTGAAAAGAGAGTGACCATAAAAGAGGAAGCATCTTCTTCAGATGCTAAGATGGATACTTTGATCTGAACAGTGGAGAATATGGTTGACTGGCTGACCATTACAGATAGACCTGAACCACCAATCAGGAATCCAAATTTTAGAGTACAACAGTAGCCCCAATTCCGGATCAAGCAGAGGGAACAAAAGGCACCGGACCAACCAGCACAACAACAACAGATCAGAACTCATTGGCAGTAGAATTATGTTTGAGGAATGGAAGCAGAAGATGACGATGATGATCCGGTAATTGAAGAAAGCCATTTTTTCATTGCCGATCGTATGCCCATTTTTCTGATGGAAGATGAAGAATATGCAGAGGTTCTAGACATTCAAAGGGATGAAGATTAGATATTAGCAAATGATGCAGTTTTGGAGGCTGAGTCCGATGATTATCAGCAAGGTTATATGAATGCTTTGACAGCACATTAGAGGCAGTATTCTTTGAGAAGCAGAGATGTGCCAATCAATCCCATTCAGAAAAGAAAAGAGCTGCAATCAAAGAATGACTCCTCAAACATTCAGAAGAAATGGAAAGAGTCTGTTGATCTGAGTTCCAGCAAAGTATCATCAACAAATAACATTGCAAATGAGAAGAATAATCAGCAAAGTGCAGCGAAAGAGCAAGTAGAGAAGAAGGACCTTACTGTCAAAGAGGTAGAAAAAGTTTCATCCTTTAATTTAGAAAATGAAATTGCTAAATTAAAAGTGTCCATTCCCTTGACTGAGCTGGTAAAGAATAGCAATTATAAACACCAGGTGTCTAGAATTTTACAAATAGACCCTTTGTCAGATATGGTAAATGTCGAAGATGATCATCCTGAACTCATTTTTGGTCCCGCCATAGAAGGTCAGTCTGAAGATAGTGAAGTCCCTCCCTTTTATCTGAGTCTTATATTGCATGAGTACATTCTCCATAATGCCATGTTTTATTCTGGAGCTTCTCATAATTTGATGCCTAAAGCCATTATGGAGAAGTTGGGCCTAGATATTACCCAAAAATACCATGATTTGTACTCCTTTGACTTCGGTAGAGTTCATTCCATTGGTCTTATCAAAGATTTGGTAGTGTCTTTAGATCAAATTCCAGCCAAAAATGTTTTGATGGATGTGGTTGTTGCTGATATTCCACCACGATTTGGTATGCTCTTGTCTAGATCATGGGGTGCTAGAATTAAGGGCACTTTACAACTTGACTTATCTTATGCTACCATTCCCATTTTCGGTCAGTTGAGAAAGTTATACCAGGAGAAGAAAATGAAATACATGATCACCAACAAAGAGAAGCCACTCAATCATCCAATAAATGTTGTACATATTGATTTAGAATCATTTGTTTTGTATTCTGATAGCGGATTAAATGATGTAAATATTTAGATTGTAGAAGTAGATAATGTACCAGAAATTTTAGAGAATTTTATGGAAGTCCTTAATTAGGAAAAAGAGAAAGTAGCAAGTTCTTTTAAGGAGCAGAAGGTCAGTGAAGAGAAAAAAAATGAAGTAATCAGTCAAGGTAAGAAAGTGAAGGAAACAAAATTTCAGCATCTAGAAGACGAAGCTAGCCTTTGGAGCATGGATTTTGATGGTGTGTGGGTAAGGACGGTGTTGGTATAGGAATTTGGATTCACATCCCTGCTTTCCAGCCTACCAAAGTCCCAAGTAATGTTAGAGTATGTTCTTACAAGTTGTATTTTTATTGCTCTAACAATGAAATGGAGTATGGGGCTTTGATTACAGGTCTTAAAATTTTGAAAAAATTGAATGAAAAAAGGATTTCTATCTATGGTGACTCAGAGCTCGTGATCAAACAGGTAAAGGGAGAGTATTAAGCAAAGCATCCGCGGATGAGAGCCTATAGAAATGAAGTTCTAGATATTTTGAGAATGTTTCTTGAATATACCTTGATGGTAGTACCCTGGACTCAAAACATTATTGCAGATTCACTCCCCACTGCTGCAAGAAATTTGAAGATCCCACTGAACTTTAGCAACAAGTTTGAAATTCATGTCAAACACCAGCCTGTTGTTCTAGATAATTTAAGATATTGGCAAGTTTTTTGGGATGATAATGAAATCAATGCATTTTTACAGAATGAAGGAAAGTTCAAGGATGCTTCCATTGATAATGATTGTGATATCGATGAACAAGAGATTGAGGTGAATCAGGTGGAGGTATTATAGCTGAAGGATAACATTATTCCTAGAGGTCTCATAACTTTAGAGGAGGTTTTTGATCAAGATGATGTTGCAAGAAAGCCGAGCTTGGTGCCTACCGACAAAGGAGTTGAAGATGTCAATCTTGGAACAACTGACAAGCCCAAGCTTGTAAAGTTATCAAAAGCAATGTCTCCCGAGGTAAAAGCCCATTATGTTAGATTACTTTCTGAATTTTTTGATGTGTTTGCGTGGGATTATTCAGATTTGAAGTTGTATGACAAAGATATAATTCAACATACTATTCCTATCAAGCCGGATCAAAAGCCTTTTAGACATAGGTTGAGAAGGATCAATCCAAAGATGCTACCATCCATCAAAAAAGAGGTAAACAGATTGTTCAAAGCTGACATCATTGTTCCAATCAGATTTTCTGATTGGATTTCGAATTTGGTCCCGATATGAAAGAAGACTGGAGAAATAAGGTTGTGCATAGATTTCCAGAACCTCAACAAAGTATCCTTAAAGGATAACTATCCACTTCCAAATATGGACCATATTATGCAAAAAGTAGTTGGAGCATCACGGATGTCACTACTCAAAGGTTACTCAGGCTATAATCAGATCTTGGTGCATGAAAAAGACCAAGACAAAATTGCTTTCACAACACCTTGGGGAACTTTTTAGTATGCCAAAATGCCATTCGGATTGAAGGATTCCAGAGCCACTTTTCAGTGAGCAATGGACATCACTTTTTCTAATGAGAAGGATGTTTTCTTAGTTGTTTATTTAGATGATTTGATGGTATTTTCTGGTTCTGATGATGAACACTTGCACCACTTAAGGATTGTCTTTTAGAGATGTAGAAAGTTTGGGATTTCTCTCAACCCCAAGAAGAGTCTTTTTGCCATGGATGAGGGTAACCTCCTTGGTCATATAATTTCTAAAGTCGGTATCTACATTGATTCTTCAAGGGTGGAGGAAATTCAACATATAGATTTTCTGCGCAACAAAAAAGAGATTCAGGATTTCAATGGTAAGATGAATTTCTTACGCAAATTTATACCCAATTTGGCAGAACATTTACGTGAAATGACTAATATGTTGAAAAACGACAGCATTGTGAAATGGACCAAGGATGCCATGAAGTCATTCAATTTGGTAAAATTTGCTTTGACCACAGCCCCAGTCTTGATTAGTCCTTATTACAATCAAGATTTCGTTATATTTTCATTTGCATCTGAGCATACCATGCTGCAGTATTGATGCAAAAGAGGGATCAGATTGAGCAACCCATTTCTTTTTTTCAGTAGGACTATTCGAGATGCTGCCTTGCGGTATAATATCATTGAGAAACAAGTGTTGGCTCTCATAAAAGCATTGAAGGATTTCAGAGTGTACATTCTGCATTCACATACCATAGCATATGTTCCTAATGTAGCAATAAAGGATGTTCTGACGCAAACTGATCCGAAGGGAAGAAGAGGTAAGTGGATAGCAGCAATGTTGGAATATGATTTGGATATTAAACCCACTAAACTAATCAAGGGACAAGGCTTAGCAAAACTGATGGAAGAATCAAATTTGCATGCCCTAGACATAAATCTCATAGCAATAATGTCGGAAGATGAGGATGGTGATTTGCTCATTCAAGTTTCAGAAATGTTTCTCCAATCACCGTGGTATTCTGATATAGTTTATGTTCTTCAGCATCTTTCACCACCTCCTGGAATGTCAAGAAGCAAAGGTAGATCACTAAAACTCAAATCAACTAAATTTTTCATTTTAAACAGTGCTATTTTTTGGAAAGATCCGGGAGGAGTTCTTCTTAATTTTTTGGTTGAAGACGAATCTTAGCAGGTGATACATGATTTTCATAAAGGTGATTGTGGTGGTCATTTGTTTTGGAAAACAATAGCTCACAAAGTGTTGCAAGCATGATATTATTGGCCGACTTTATTTTCAGATTTGTATAAGACAGTGATGAGTTGCCATGAATGCCAAGTTTTTCAAGGAAAAAGTAAGATAATTCCTCTTCATTTGAAACCAGTTGAAGTAAATGCACCTTTCTAGCAGTGGGGACTTGATTTCATAGGGGAAATCCATCCTATATCATCAGCACAGCATTGATGGATCTTGACAGTTACCGATTACTTCACCAAGTGGATTGAAGCCATTCCGACAAGGCAGACCATGGATATGGTAATTATTCAATTTTTAGAATAAAATATCCTATCTCATTTTGGTTGCCCTGACAAGATTATAACAGATAATGTAGTAAAATTTAAGTCCAAGAAAATGGTGGAATTTTGCAACAAGTACAACATTACATTGGGTCATTCCACAACATACTACCCGCAGGGCAATGGATTGGCCGAGTCATCAAATAAGTCCTTGGTGAATATAATCAAGAAAATGTTGGAGGCAAATAAGAAGAATTGGCATCGAAATCTTGTTAATGCCTTATGGGCCGATAGAGTGAGCAACAAGAAATCCATAGGTATGTCACCTTTTGAGTTGGTTTATGGTACAGATACAGTATTTCCTACATCACTTGCAGTCTCGGTCATGAGATTACTACAGGAAGCTGGTAGCGAAGAGGATGATATTCAGCGAAGAATTAATCAAATGGTCACCTTCAGAAAATAAGGGAAGAGGTCTCCCAAAACACTTTCAGACTGCAAGAAAAGATAAAGAAGATCTATGACCACAAAACCATTGCAGAAAAGTTTTAGCTAGAGGATGTAGTGCTGTGGTGGGATGCATGGAATAAGGACAAAGGAAAGCATGGTAAGTTTGACAATCTATGGAAAGGACCGTATAAGATCTCAGCATACAGAGGACAAAATGCTTTTCTTCTCAAGGAGATGGATGGTCAGGATTGTTCAGGAGGGCCAGTGAATGGTAGGTTCCTGAAGCACTACTACTTTTGAGGTGGTTCCCTGAAATTATGTCACTTTCATTGTATATACCATTTTGATTTTCCTTGCAAGTTTTCAAGTACACTGTCATTTGAGCTTGGGGCCCAAAGTGAAGGTTATAAATTTTAAATGATTAGTGTCAAGTCTGAGTTGGTTTATAGTCAAGTTTTGAGTTAGTTTGGTTGAGAGTCAGTGTTCAATTGTATTGAGTCATTTTTCACTTTTTTGGTTTTGACCATATTGCCCAATAGATGAGGCACTTGGTCTATAGTGTTCTTGACACCTCCAAGGAGCTGCCATCCCCAATAAGGCCAATGTTAGTGTTAGTATCTACATACTTCCATCAGGGATCAAAATTCACTCTTTGCATATGCATTTTAGGAGTTCCATACTGAAAATTTTGCTTCATTCCATTAGGTCATGATATACTGATCCACGGATGGTTGTTTTCTCTTCAGAAAATATTTCCCTCATAGAGTATACTTGCTGATCCTTCTTCAGATTATCTTTAGTTAGGGTTTCATAATTATTCTGCAGTTCATTTCATTAGGTCATAGGGTATGATTTCATTAGGTCTAGGGTTTCATCGACAAGGTCAAGAAACTGATTTCAAAGTGTAAATAAAGGTCAGCAAGGGTATGAGGATGATCAATAAATCAAGCATGATGGCTTGTAAGTCATAGCTACTAAAATCATTATCTTTTTAACCTAATGTAATTTTCACCTCAAAAACATCTTTTTGAGGTGAAAACAGAGTATTTTAGTTTATTTTGTATTTCATATGTAATTTTAAGTTCCTATATGTAATAATTGATCTCAGCTTCACCAGAGCATTTTTCCTTGCTGCAAGACCAAAAAACACTGCAAAATTCAATTCAAATTGAGCAATGATCCACCTGCAAAGATACAAGAAGAAAAGGCATTTTGAAAAATAACTAGAAATATTGAAAAAGTGGGTTTTTCAAAGTGAAAAATAAAAATCTCCTTCTATTTAAACCCTCATACTTCATTTTCAAAATCATTATCTTCATTTGCCAAGCAAGAAAGTGAAAGGGAGAAGAAATAAAGTCGAGTTTGAGTGCGTTTGAGCGAAAAAGTCTGGTGTTGCGCTTTTTGCATAGAAGCATTGTGCTTTTGGCCAAGACAGACTGGCACTGTGCTTTTCGAGGTAGGCACTATGCTTTTCCCTGATTTTTCCAGAGCAAAATTGAATGGGTGCTGCACTTTTGTTATGGTGTTGCGCTTTTGAGTGAAGGCACTGCACTTTTCCTAGAAGTGATCAAAAACCTCCCAGTCTTCTAGCAGGGTTCAAATTGGTTTTGCTCTCCCTTCTTATAGGTAAGTACATGTACTTCATCTTGATTTTGGGTTGCTAAATCTAAGCTACAAGCATCATTGCTCAGTTGTAATCTTGAAACCATAAAATTATCCCTAATTCTACCTCAACCCTAACTCCTTCCTACTCCTCTCAACACCCAACCCTATAGTCCTAAAATCACCCTATCCCTTTCCCCTCTTTCCCACTTTTTCTTCACATTCCCTTTTGTCTCTCTTTCCCAAGTGCTCAAGGCACAAAACCCTTATCATTTCCATTCATTTCCTAGTTGCAAGCCTATTTTCTATCCCCCCATTTCTCATTTCCACACTCCTCAACCTTGCAAACATGGACCTCGAAGACCAAGACTATGAGGAGGAGAACACAGCCAGTGATACCTCAGCTGATGGAGCCATGCAACCGAGAAAACCACACAAGGGAGGCAGGATTATCAGAGAAGATCCATCAAACCTTAGGGAATTGCAAGCCTCAGAGTTGGCAGTCACATGCTTCAAGTACCTTGGCTGCTATGAATTCTGTAAACTAGTTGAGAGAGTGAAATATCACCCGAGGCTCACTAGGATTTTTGCAGCACATATTCATGACAACAGGGTGACTCTTGCTGGGGTAACTTTCACCATTTCTTCTTCCATTATTTCATATGCCACCAGCATTCCTAATGTAGGGGAGAAGTGGTTCAAGCGCTAGGATCTAGGTGAGTATTATTATGAACCTTATATCAAACCCCAGTATAGAAATCAGGTGAAGAGACTGTTTCCTTTCAAGCTTCTTGAGAACAAGTATGTCCCCATGATGAAGATCATCATGAAGTATTTCACTTGTGAGGGTCGGTTCTCCAAGATGTATACTTATCATATCAGGATCCTCATGCATTTTACCAGGTTGAGGATGTTAAACATCCCTTATTACTTGTTCAGGAGTATTGAGAAGATGGCTTTTATTGTCCAAGGGAAGCCTTACCCTCTGCAGATGAGTAGCTTTTATCATTACTCTCTGATCAAGGTCATTGTGCTTCATCATCTCAGTCTCCTTAAAATCCCTTGGGAGACCTTCATTTCTCATGAGATCTTCAGCGGTCCTCAAATTCCTCCACCAGTGCCTCAAGAAGCAGGAGGACCTTCTAGCCCAGCTAAAACAGATGAGGAGGCGAAGGAGATAAGAACTATTGAGGTGCCCATTTTCATGACATATCATAGGGGCACTAGGAGATTATTTGCAGCAGATAGGCGAGTGTTTTCTCCACGGGATGTGGAAGGGGCCTTGACTTCTTCATCAGCTTATAGGCAAATACTAACTCCACAAGATGTGGAAGGGGCTTTGCCTTCTTATTCAGCACAATAGGTACAGGTGCAGTAGCTGCATAAAGGAAAGGAAAGGATGTTGGATGATTATAATGAGGAAAGAGATTTTGACTTGACTGACCATGATGAGCCAGAGCAGTGTTATACTCATCATGGAGTTGATATCACTGACTTGGAGGATCAGGATGAAGAAACCATCAAAGACATCATCATACGGGAAAGGGAAGCTCAAGTGAAAGCTTTGGCGGACAATTTGGAGAGGGCCAAATATGTCATTACATATTTGGAGCAAGAAAACAAGCAATTAACTAACAAACAAGTCCTCATGGAGCTAGAAATTCTTAAGATGAAACGACAAAGTGGCAAAGAGGCACAACTCACTTTGACCCCTATTGAGCAGGAGATTGAAAATGATAGGGGGACTTGGCTTGAGAGAGTCAACTTGCACCTTGAAAAGTTGTTACAGAAGGTCAATAAAGAAAATCAGATGATTAGACACATGGCTTATCGTTACAGGACCCGAAACAAGATTTGCAATATGAGGGTCAAAAGAATGAAAGCTAGGCGAAGGTGGGCCTTGAAAGGCAAGAAAGAGGAGGATATACTTAGAATTTTGGCTGAAGCCTCCTTGTCTCATCAAAGCACATGATGGTGGTGCTTCACACCAATTTTGGGAAAGTTTTGAACAAATTTTGTCATTTGCAAATTTTGAAATTTAATACACAAGAAAACTGCCTATGGCACTGCACTTTTCCTAGGGGCACCTATTGAAGAAATGGCTTTCATTTTTGGATTCAGAGTGATGAGGACATGCACCCTAGAAAGTTTCAAACGTTTTGGGGCAGAAATGGTCCACCAAAAGGTCAAAAAACACCCTAAAAATGACTTTTCTGCCACTTTTTGGACACAGAAGCAGTCTTGGGAGAATCAAATTTTGAGGGGTCAAATGAGCTCCAAATGTAGAAATTCCCGGTGTTCTGGAAAGTAGACTTGAAGAAATTTCCAATGAGCTATGATGGGCTCAATTTGGAGGCTAGGAAAACCTCCAAAAGGGACCTAAAAGCGGCGGTACGATTTTGCTCAGTGGCACTGAGCTTTTCACAGTTTTTGCTCAGGGTTGCTATTTTTCCAGTTTTTTACTGTAATCATAGATTCTCTCTCATGGTGGATAATTTGCCTATGTAAATGATTTCATGGCTTGTAAATATGATGGATAAATAGTAATAGAAGGCATATTCATTGCTTAGGAGTTAGTTTGAGCCCAAATGAATCAGTTTTTCACTTTTAGAGGCAAGTTGTTGAGATGCCTATATTCCTATTTTCTTGTTCAGTATTAGTTAGATTAGCTCCTCATATTAGGGATTAGACCCCTGAGGATGGGAGGAGGTTGAAATCATGTCTATATCTTCTTCTTATTTCTCTTTGTAAGGGGTTGGACTCAGTTGGATGCTCAGAACTTGATTGTACATCATTGTAAGCAGTTTGGCAAGGAGATTAATAAGATTTGCAGCGATTTTTATGGGATCCCTGTGGTATGGAGTTTTAGTACATTTTCTTCTTTTGTGATCATTTTTTTACATGTTTTATGTATTCCATCATTCATTTCATTGCTTCTATTTGAATGTTTTCAAGTTTGATAGGTAGAATCCATTGTATTAGTGCTCTGCCTTGGGAAATCATTCAACATTTCATGTTTTCTACTGTTTAAGAAGGATCCATGATTATCACATGCCCATCTTAGATCCTCATCAGTCTTAGATACCTCACATAATCAAGCCTAAAGTGCTAAAGCCTATGCCTACCTTTCCCCATAGAAAACCCTGCATTTCTGACCTAATTTCCCAGACTTAAACTGCCTAGCTCCTCCTGATCCGGCAAAACACCAACAAAATTCAATGAAAACCTTCGAGCTACTATACCTAGCCTAAAATCCTTTACCTGATCCAGTCATCTTGACTGAGATCCTTATGGAGAGAGCCCTCTCCCGGCCTAGTAGGGCTAGCTACTTAGCTAAGCTTGGTTTGTGGTTTCCCTAGCATTGCCTTCCTTTAGCTTGAGGTCAATCTAGGTGATAACAGAGGCAAGAGTTAGGTTTCAAAAGGATGTCACCATGAAGCACACGGACACCATCAAGGACTACCGATCTTGGCATCAATATGTTACTGTCGATCGACATGAAGATGTTGAGGAGTTGGACTTCCATGGTTGTTTAAGTCAGAGTGATGTCAACATGGCTTGCCCAAGCCATCTTGTTCACATGGGTACATGTGCATTGTAATGTTAAGTCATATCAAGTGTAAGTCAAGTGTCAATAGTTGGATGTAACAGTCATAGAGTAGGTGAAGAGTCATGAGGGTAGTTGAACTATCATAAAGGGGAATGTAAAGGGTCACCCCACCCTTTGCTATAAATAGTCCCTCATAACTCATTGTAGAGGCTTTTGGTCATCCAAGCTTCTGAAGAGAGTATCTTGGAGAGAACTTGGAAAGTATTGTAATGCGCCTTAGCTTCTCCACTACAAAGAGCTAGTTTGTCTCTTTGAAGGAGCAGGCGGATGTAGTTGTAACGTTCCACTATTGGATCTAGCAGGTGTACATGGATGTATTGAATGACTGGAACTTACACTTCTTTATATAATAAGAGCCAACACGTTTCATGCATATGTTGTATTGTATTCCATCTATCTTGTTTACTCTGAATGGCATATGTATTATCTTTCTTACGCACGCATGTATGGACTGTTCTATACAAGCATGTATGAATCTTTTTGAAATGTGTTGATTGGTTTAACCATCACTTTGGATTGCCAACTGACTTTCTTTCCAACTTGTGATGTACCTTCGCTCGTGTGTTCTCTTCCCATCCAAGTACTATTACAGGTTGCGAAGGGGTGCACTTATCTCAATCCCCATGTGTTAGAACCTCTCATGCACCTTCCTTGACTCTCTGTAGTTGTCACACCCTTACTACCAACAGAGTTATCTTACTTTCCTCTCTGCGAAATCGTAGTCAAGACATTACCATACAACCCATAGCTAGGACCCCTACACCAAACGATCTGAGGTCTAATTGGGACTTCTTACCAGGGAGATCCCCTTGACATGTTGGCGGGTCTAACACTGTCAACATTTCTAGTGCTAGAAGGAGTGCTAGATGACAAGCTATGTCCTATCATCCAATTTTGAACCTTTTCTTACCTTTCATGGATTTTGTTGGATTGAGGGGGCTTGACCCAGGTTCGGCGTTATTTAGCCAAACAAATCCCTACACTAATGGCCCTTTCGGCGTCAGCCCGCGGAGCGCAGACCAATGTCTCACCCGAAGCAGTATGGGGGATGATGGAACCAAGTTTCCGCACCTTTAAGATGGCTGTGATGTCATTTGATCTCTTCTATCCCTGCCTTCTTGTAGGTGATCTCGCTCTAGGGCTTGTAAGACAAACCCTTTGTTCCGGCTTTCAATACCTTCGCAAAAGTACACGATCGAGCTTTGCACAACTCTAACTTGTAGCTCAGGTACTTTCGCGCTACTATAGTAGCCTGTTGTGTAGATTCCTCAATTATCCTAAGTGATTTTCTTATCTTTTCAAATACCTAAAGTTATTACCGTGTAAGAAGATATTTGTGATTGCGTTCAATTATTGAATGTAATTTCATTCATTCGCGCATCATATAAGCATAATAAAGGAAATTCATACACAAAATATCCAAACCCATCAACAGAACCAATACACAGAAATTGCATAATACTCATTTTATTAATATCTTCCAAGTATTATAGACTCTGTTCCCCCTGCGCACACAGCTGCAGGGGTCTGCGCACTTAGCTGCAAACTTCTACCCTAGGCCTCTGCGCACTCAGCTGCAGAGCCTCTACCTACGCTACAACCCAAGACTTAGACTTCTTGCTTTAAAGATATGACTCTATTCCTCCTTGTGTTATTCTATTAACTACTTAGAGCTTAGCTCTTTTTATACAATCCCATGGTCCACGGACCATGGGTAGATCTCTTACGGCTGACTTTACTTTACGAAACTAAGGGCAAACTACCCTTTGTGACACATAATACCTTCGTGCTCTGCGACGAAAAAATGCAGAGTCTTTACAATAATATTACAAAAAGATGGGTTTTTAGCCCCAAAACTGCCCTTGAGGGATCCCACTCCCAATAGGCCCCCAACACAAACATTGTCACTTGCCCTCGAGTCACTCGATAGGCACAAAGATCTTTGTGCGAATCTTGTCCAGCTCGACCCTGATGATCACATCTTTGGTTGTGCACTGAGCTGTTGCTTGCTTCACATCTTCGACTGTCTTCTCAGTTACTGCCCCTGCGCTGTCAGCCTAAAGTTATTGTTGCATCGCTTGCAGAGTCGCAAGATTTCCTTCAATGTTTCCTGGAACCGCATAAGCTTCCTCTAGCAAGGGCTTGAGTCGTGCCTTCAACACTACTTACTTGTGCAGCGTTGCATCCACCTATTCCTTCAGCTGCTTGGCTTCCTGTAGCTTGGCTAACCTTTGTGTCAGTGCGATGGTTTGCGTTGTGCCCTTAACTTTGTTAGAGCGTTGTTGCAGTTTTCACGCTCCCTTCTGGAGCCTATGGATGTTTGGGTCCTCCTACATACGGTCATGACCTAAAACGATTGTTCAAACAACTATGTGCAGTCTTCTACTATACTCTCCACTGCCATGACTACTTTTGTGATAGTAGCCACCCATTGTTCCTTTACCTTTGGTGGTGTCGAAGGCTGAGCCCTCAATTATTGCTCTGTAATCTACAAGTTCAGCTCCAACTTTACCCGCGCCATCTCTGTCTGAGTGTCGCACACCCCTGTGGCCAATTTATGGATGCGGACCTCATCTAGTTCCTCCTCCAAAATGGCCAATTCCGGGACCATTCTACAGGCCTCCTCCACGACTTGTATGATATTCTTACTCTGGCTGGTCGCCTCGGCTTCAGCTGTGATGGAATCATTCTTATATAATGCCATCTACTCATTGTTCATTCTCTACTCACTGATCACTTAGAGGGCATGGTGTTCGTGGGCCCTCATCTCGGAAATTACTCCATCCTACAAGGAGTGGAGTGCTTCGCGCAGGAGCTCTGCCAGGTTCAATCAGAATCCCTTCAAGGTGCTGACAGTGGGCCTATCAACCTGATACTGGAAGCCTTTGTCCGCAACATATTAGCAACCTTTGATGTGCTGATAGCTAAGCTAGTAGACGCCATTCCAACTTGCGACGCGCGGGCCTACAACTCCTACAATCCAATCTGGATGTCCCCTAGGATGATCTGCTGCTGCTTTTTAAATTGCTGGAGGGCCTCCGCGGTGAAATCTCTAACGGTGTCACTGATGTCGTATAAATCTCCCTCCCTTAGTGTGATGGGGTCTAGTGAGGTCTTGGTTGCCTTGGACTTCTTTTTGGACCCTCCCTTTTCCGGCTCTCTCAGGCGCTTAATATGACCGAATGTCTCCTGAGGGTCCACGTTGTGCTACTCTGTGTCCTCTTCTTCAGTTGTAGGTGAAGGCAATCGTGCATCTTTGTTTGAGCCATGCTATGTGCCTCCCGTTTGTTTTCCTGCCTCCTTTCTTGTCTGCTCTGCCTTGGCCTTCTCAGTGGCCTCCTTCTTCCTCTTCTCGAACCACTGCGCCATCTTGAGCTTGGCCTCATCCTTCTTCTTTTGTGTGGAAAACTTGCTTCCACCCACCGTCAAGTCCGTGGAGGTGCGCCACTCCACCGATCATTTATCCACTACCGCATCAATGGCATCATCTGTGGCTAGGTACGGCAAGTCATACCACTTTTGCATAGGGTCCTTCCGCACCCTGATTGAGATCTGATGGAAATATGCTTTGAATTTGGCATAGCTTTGCAAGTTAGCATATACCGTGGACAATAATCATGGCTTGCGATTAATAGCCATCCTAATATTCATTTCCATCAGGATCCAAAATATTTTTCTGTCGCGAACGTGCTCCAAGTCCTTGGTCTCCCACAACGAAGTGTACTTCGCTGCTTCAAGAAGGTCTGGCGTGACCGAGGGGAATTAACCTTCTTTTGGTTGCTCCCATTCTACGAGCATAATCGATAGCAAGATCCACACATAGTGGAACATCTTTCTTTTCTCCTACGCTTCGTGGCATTTTGCCAGGAACTCATCGCGAAGGTAGTTCGACTAGTTAAACTGGACTCCTTTCATGTACTGTTGTGTAAGCACGCCAACAAGTGCCGACACCTCGTCGGCGTGGCACTTCTACATCACCTTCCTTGCAAGGATCTGCATTGCCACCTTCACAGCAGGGTTGTAGATGCTAGAGATTGCGTACCCATGCAACTTCTTCGCCAATTTAAATTTGTCTTTCATCAATTCTGCCAGTGCCAGCTCACCACCCTTGACACCAAAAATCATCGCTGGATTTTGGCCTATATACGAGAGGTGTGTGATGCGGGGAATCAACATATCAGTGATGGGTATGGGGTCCTCCAGCCACAGACGCCCATCATGCACCAAGCACAACAGCTGCTTGATGAATAAAATCGTCACAGGGGTGCGGTTATAGTGCGCCACCTAGAGCAGGTTGAGTAATCCTGCCTTCTCTACTCCTCTAAGCCACTTCTATGGCTCTAGTGCAGTCATCCCAGTCTTTGTGTCTATGATGCAATGCATCAACTGTTCGGTCGCCAGGTGCGAGAACTTCTCATGGTCCACCAAGTCCCAGTCTTCAAGCTTCAAAATCGGCACCCGTGCCAAACGCGAACCATCAAAAGTGATCTCATCTGGTAGCAATGTGACTTTCAGGGGAGTCTTACTTTCATCAATGTCCTTGGGGACCTTGGACTTAGGTTTTCACGGAGGGACATACTCTACAACCGTGTAATAGGGTCCACACCCTGGGCTTCAACCTCCTCTATTTGCACTCCCACATCCTCATCATCCATGGGGATGTCTTCGATATCCTCCTCTTCTCGCTCTATGTTTATAGCCTTACCTTTCTCCTGGGCAGTGGGCTTGGTTGGGTTTTGTCTTGGTGACGCATGCACTATGATGGCAGGTTACTTTCCTTTCTTATCTTTCATGGTCTCCTTGGCTGGGGTTGGCTTCGGTCTCAACGTTCTTGGGGATTTAGGGACCTCCGCCAGTACTTTGGCTACTTCTGGGGAAACTTCTTCAGCCTGTTTCTCCATCTCTTGTTCCATATCTTCTACCACTTGCTGTGTATTGATAACTTCTAGGGGTGATGACATAACACTCTCTATCAGTACTCGTGACGTCTCAGGAAAGTTTGCAAATGCAGGGGTCTGTTTGAGAGCTGCGAAAAACTCTGGGTCCATAGGTGTCGAAGATCTCAACAGCTAAATACTAAAAATGCCAAGTGTTTCTTGCTAGACAACCACTTGTAATTTATAGGGAAATTTGAATTCAAATCCGACCGTTCCCCCTGAAATTGGTTCATTAATGTCAGATTGGCAGCAAATTTTCAAGGATCTAAGCCATAAATTTTGTCATAATTGTCGGCTGCCCACTCCATTTGGCCTCACTTCTACCATCTTTTCATGAACATTTACCTTAATGGTCACTTTCCAGCTGACCTACGTGATTTCTCCTTAGGTAGTGCAACTCCTTTCACGTTGTCGTGGACCCAGTGACACGTCCTTGCTTCGCACCATCTTCCAATTGCGCAGTGTAGTTTATAGTCCTGAGCCTCCTTTCAACTGCCTAGGGCGCTAAGACTATGCTACTTTCATTTAGTCACTTGGTCGGACCACCGGCGTATGGCTTCAAGTGACTGCCATTCACATTTCCTGGGAAGGGTTCTCCATTTAACTTGACCAGCTGTACCGCTCCTCCGTCGGTAATCTCCTTAATAACATAGAGCCCTAACCATTGCATCCTGAATTTTCTAGGGAATTGATCAAACTTACTATCATACAACAAAACCAGATCATTTACCTTGAATGTGCATAGCTTGATGTGTTGATCATGCCATGCCTTTTCATGCTGCTTTTGGACTTGTTGGTGAAATGCAACCAAAAATCTTTCTTCTTCGAGCTCATCTAACTACGCGAGCCTCTCTTCTAGGGCTTCATGATCCATCATACCTATGAGCGATGTTATGCATAGACTAGGCACAATGTATTCCATAGGCGTTATGGCTTCCACACCATAGACAATCCTAAAAGGGGTTTGTCCCATCAACTTCTTGCATGTCGTTCGATAAGCCCACAATATTGCAGGTATGCGTAGGTCCCAATCACTTCGCTGAGCATTGCAAACCTTGGTCAACACATTTTTAAGCACTTTGTTGAACGTCTCCACTATCCCATTAGCTTGCGGGTGATAAGGTGTGCTCTTCTGGTGATATACCTGAAATTCCTCCTTTAGTGCGTTGGTCGTCTCATTTAGGAAGTGCATACCACGATCACTCATCAAGATCCTTGGACATCCAAATCACATCAATACATGCTCAAATAAAAACTTCGCGGCCATCATGCCTGTGTAATCCTTTATCGGTTGCACTTCTACCCAATGAGTTAAATACTCCATTGCAGTGATAATGTACCTCACTCATGTCTTCCCTTGTGGCCGAATGGGTCCTACAAAATCTATTTCCCACTTCTCTAAGGGTTGCCATGTCATTTGTGGATTCAAAGGCATTTCATTCCTCCGCGATGGCCTGCCTATTCATTGACATAAATCACATGCCTTACAATATGCTTTTGAATCCTGATGAAGGGTTGGCCACCACAACCATACGCGTAGAATCTTTTGCGCGGTTTCTCTCCCTACATAATGTCCTCCCATAGCGCCCCCATGAGCATCCGTGAGGATGCTGCTTCGTTCAAACTCAGGTACATACCATCACAATATCTCATTAGTCCCCATCTTGTATAGATGCCCAACAATGACAAAGAAATCTTCCGTGTGCACCACTAATTCCTTCTTTTGCTAGATAGAGTATCCTTCCAGTGCAGTTCCTGTTGTTAGGAAGTGTATTATATCTTAAAAATGACCATCCATTACATGCAATGCAAATAGCTATGCATCAGGCAATCCTTCTTCCAAGTTAGTAGGTTCCTCCCCTATTTCGATGGGCAACAAATGGTTTGGTCTCGCATTCAATCATCCAGGCTTCACAACAAATTCAAAATCGTACTCTTAGAACAATAAGAGCTATCTACAGATTCTCCCCCCCAACACAGGCTTATTGACCAGGTGCTTTAGCACAGAATGATCCGTATACATCTTAAAATGGCCTCCAGGGAAAATTTTAAGAACCCCCCCTAAATTTATAAATATAATAAATGGGCGAATCTCCATGGTATATAGGAAAAATGGAAGGCGATTTTATCAATAATATAATATGTATATATAATTTTTTGGCGAATCTCTCACCAGGCATGGCGAATATTTTACTCAATTATAAAATCTTGTAAGATCTTGGCGAGTCTTTCACTAAATAATAAAACTTTGTAAAGTCCTAGTGAATCTTAGCATAGGCTACATGCTGGTTTAATTCCCGCATTTAAATAGGCTACATTCCAGGTGAATACCATGGGTCAATACCATGTGCCATTTTGGTGAATACCATGGGTCAATACCATGTGCCATTTTTGTTTTTATTAATTCTAATATTAGGGTTAATAATGGTTTTTTGCATGGTATTAATAACAATCTAGTCCATGGTATTTGTCCCATAGTATTTTGGCCATAGGTTTCACCTAAATATAACCCATTTTTTGAGTGTTCGTAAATATAAGGTGACTTATGGAGTAAATATAAAAAAATGTTTTATTTGTTTACCATACCTCTCGTTTATTTATATTTTTATTAATTTACCATACCTCTTATAAAAATATGGTATTTGGCCCATAGGATTCACTTAAATAAAACCTCTTTCTTGAGCCTTCATAAATAGAACGAGGGTTACGGACTAAATATAAAAAGAGGTTTTATTTATTTACGATACGTCTAGTTTATTTATATTTTTATTTATTTACCATACCTTTTGAGTAAGTATAAAAAGACGTTTTATTTATTTACCATACCTCCACTTTACTTATATTTTTATTTGTTTACACTCTTACATGTATATAAGGTGACTTATGGAGTAAATATAAAAAACACTTTATTTATTTACCATACCTCCACTTTACTTGTATTTTTATTTCTTTACACCCTTAAATGTATATAAGGTGACCTATGGAGTAAATATAAAAAATGTTTTATTTATTTACCATACCTCTCATTTATTTATATTTTTATTAATTTACCATACCTCTTTTATAAATATGGTGTTTGGCCCATAGGATTCACTTAAATAAAACCTGTTCTTGAAAATGGGCGAATGGATTCACTTAAATAAAACCTATTCTTGAAAATGGGCGAATGGAAGGTTGTAAGTCCTAATTTCAAGGGCTAAATTTACCTTTTTTACCCTCTCCCTTAAAATAAGGTGGGCTATTTGAGGTGATTTCTAAAAATTTACTATGATACAAAATATTCGCCCACTAAAAATTTAAAATCCCTTAATTTTGCCAAAGGGCGAACATTCGCCCCTAAAATTATCCTTATGGCCTCCTAGCAAGTAGTGTCAGTACTTCTGGAGCACATAAACCATAGCTAGCCCCTCGTGTTCAGTGGTAGAATAGTTCTTCTCTGCTTTGGATAAGCTGCGGCTTTCGAACATGATAGGATGGTCCAAGCCTTCTTCACCATCCTATGTTAGTATTGCCCCCAACACTATACATGACGCGTCGACATGTACATGAAACTCTTTCTTCCAATCCAGAAAGACTAGAATCGATGCGGTAACCATCTTTTCTTTCAATATATATAATATTTTCTTACATTCATTGTTCCAGCAGAACGTGACATCTTTCTTCAACAATTTTTCCATTGGCATAGTGATCTGGGCATAGCTTTTGATAAACTTTTTGTAATATCCCGTATGTCCCAGAGTAGCACGCAGTTGTTTCACACTCAACGCTTCCAAGTTCGGTATCACCGTGATATTCGCGGGGTCTGCCATCAATCCTTGTCTGCAAACCACATGCCCCAATAGGTTCCCAAAAGGAACGCAAAAAAAACACTTCTTGAGATTGAGTGCAATCTGGTATCTTCGATAGGTATCCAACATCAAGCGCAAGCTTGCTATGTGGCACTTAACCAGCCCAAATACAATCCAGTCATCAAAATATACCTCCAAGAACTTATGAACAAATTCCTTGAATGCCGCAACAACCACGCGTGAAAAGATTGCAGGTGCATTCTTCAATCCAAACAACGTCACAGTGTATTGAAAACAACCCCACTTAGTTGTGAAGGTTGTCTTGCTCCTATCCTCCGAGGTGATTTTGATTTCATGGTACCTAGAGAACCCATCAGTGAAAGAATCTGCTTCCTGGCCACCTACATTGTCCAACACTTCATCCGTGAATGGAGTTGGGAAAGGATCATGCACACAAAAATCATTCAGTTTTGTGAGATCCATGCATATCCTTATCTCATCCTTCTGCTTCTTCTCTTTCACTACCATTGGGCTTACCCAATTAGATTCTTCCACAGGCTCAATGATGCCTACCGCTAGCATTCTGTCTAGCTCTAAGCGGACCTTCTCCTTGTAGTTTGGATTGAGGCGGTAAGGCCTTTGCTTAACTGGCTTCATGTCGAGCTTTAACGTGATATTCATCACTCTTAGGTCTTTGATTATTCCTTTCAAATATGTAATATTGGTAGGGAATAATTCCTGGTATTGGTGGATCAATTCAGTGACCTTATCCACCGTCGCGTCATCCCAGTAGTCTCCAATATTCGTAAAATTAGGTTCTACCTCCGTACCGATGTTCACTTGTTTTCTTTTTCATCGACGTGGTTATATCAGGGTTCTCAATCTACGGTCCTTGAAACTCATGGTGGCCTTCTATTTCTGGAATGTTAATCTTCCGCAGATCCTCCTCCTCATATTCAGCAGTTACATTGTAACATTGGAGTGCGTGACTCAGCTGAGTAGCCTATTCAAGCTGAATTAGGTCTAAAGCATCCTGCGGTATCCTAAAGATGGCTGCTTTCACCTCTTGTGGTGCTTCATCAATACTGTCAAATCCATCCTCAAAACTGAATGTCATCATGAATCCTTCGTGCAGGATATCCCATTCACCTGTCCCATGGCAGAGCTCTGTTTCTATATACCAATTCATTGGGATAACATCTAGGGTATGGCAGAACAGGTGCACCCACTCAGGTTGGGGCTTTTCTCCATAAGCCTACATCCATTTCACCAGATGCGTGTGTGGATCATTTTGCCCATTGTACTTTTCTGTTAGTCACATCTTAGGCTTCCCAAATCGTGTTCTCATCATCCTCCTACATTCTCGCCTATCATCAAAGCTTCCCTTGTGCGTACCCCACCATCTTGTGGGCGTAGCGCGTAGTGCCTAGTCCAAGGCTTGGAAGCGCTGCTTTTTTAGTACCTCCCTTTCAAATGCATCCAAAAAGATATCTACCTCATTTAGAACATCATAAATAGGCAGGTTTCTTACCTTTGATGACACACAGTGCAATGACCAGGTCATCATGTTGCAATTCAGCGTAGTTACTTCATGTAACTGATTCTTCCATTGTTATATTTCCTCGTCAGAGTCCGAAGTGTAGGAACTCTCGCGATCCTACGTAATCCTTCCATCCATGGTGGGATTCACCCAATCTTGGTCTCACACTGTTATCTTATAGATACAGTCCAGGTTGTCATCACTCTCATAATCACAGACAGGTTCAGTATAGCGTGATCCTTCAGCAGGATCGAGGGGTGTTATTACGCGCAGCAATTTATTCTCAAAGATCATCTTTCGTTTCTTCAGATTGATTACCCCGTTCATATCAGTGGCCCAATCAATTCCTAGGAGCACAGGCTAGGGATTTCATTCATCCACTATCTCTATTACTTCAGAATTCGCCACTGCGCTCGCTCCCTCAATATCCATAGTCACCCCCTATAGCTGCCCCCTAGGGATGATTTTCGACTGATTTTCCATCCTTAGCTGAATTGGAGACAATTGCAACGTAGGTCTCCCCATTCATTCCCAAGTATATTATGGTAGGACATCCACATCTTACCCCAGGTCAAAAATGACCTGATCCATTTCATACTCTCCTATTTGTGCGGTTAGTCTCATCTCCCATCCCATCATTGTTTTATGCTTACCAATCTTTCGTACTGCATGCGGTCGCCTAGCGTGGTTCCAGTGCATCTATTAATACGTTCTTGTAACCCTTTCACAGCCTTACTATCATGCAGTAAGTTCATATAGGTTTCTAGGAAAGTTGTGAGCATAGAGGGGTCCATCTCGGACTCAGGGTTATTCTTGCTTCCTGAGGTGGAGGCCTTAGCGAAGCTCTTCTTAGTTTCCATGAAGGTTTCATGAGTGTGCTCCAAATCGAACTCAGCCTCTTTCGTCGGGGCTTTGAGAACCCATGTACTATCTTTTGGTTGTTTCCCTTTGCCATATCCCATTACGATTCCACTTCTGAGTACTATATTTACGTTTGGATATTGCTTGCACGGCTCAGATCTCATCATCTACAGGTTCTAAGTCAGGAGGTGGTAGTGCCCCTTTTTCACAAATCCTAGCTATCAGCGTAGGAAAATTTTCTGTTTCGTGATGAAACAACATGCAATACTTGCACGAAGGACACGTTGGATTAGTGCAATCGCAGGCATAGTGTCCTGGTCCTTCGCAATTGTAGCAAATCAATTGTCCTCGACCTCTACCAGGTCCTCCTCCACCTCTGCCCCGTCCGCACCCCTAAAATCCTATCCGCGCCATCCCTACATTCTGGTCAGGGGGCTGCGTTTCGACCTCAACCCTGTAGGTAAGAGTTCTATCCATCATCAATTCATAGCTCCTGCAAGTATGCTCATCGTGTACTACTGACCTATAAAAGTTGCATAACAACTATTGCAGTGCTTGTACATACTTTTGTAGCAAGTAATAGTTATCCATGGCATGTTTTTCAGCTACTTGATAGATAGCACACCATAATGCAGGCCCCGCACTAGGTCCTGCTTGAGCTTCTGGCCTTAAAGGCATCAGTCCTCCTCCTGCAAGGTAATTTGCAAAGACTAGGCAATGGTCTTTGTCATGACCTTAACTCTTGCATTTCAAGCACCATACCTCCTCGCGTACCTCTGGCCAAACCATCCTGTCCTACATCAGACTTTGCATCTCAAGGAACATGTTCTTTAGCTGCACATGGATCTACTAAACTCCTAGATTAAGATCTTGCATTGAAGTCTCATGTAGTCTCATTGCAATCTCCGAGGCCTCTACCTGAGTTGTTATCTTCTGCTGCAACAACGCACTCCTTAAGTGTGGTAGTAGCGAAGCCACAAACCACTCGCGATGCTGTCCATCTATCAAATTCATGTTGGCTTCACGGATTGTACATTTCAACCTCTGATCTAGTTCCCAAGGCATCTCGCCTGGTTGCATCGCGATCTCTTTGAATCCCACAATCGACCGCACCTTAGATTTAGGCCTGCTAAATTCCCTATATTGTAGAGCACTAACCAATGTCACCTTCTTTATATGATCATCTGTAACACCTTGAGATTCCCATACAACCCTCACAATGAACCAAAATTGGTCTGGGTCCTCATTTCCCAAGCCTTTGAACATAGGAAACTTCACTGTATTTTCCATACTGAACCGCGCTAGAGGTGGAGGTGGTACGGGTGAAGTTAGAGGTGATGAAGGTGAAGTCGGAGGTGGTGTGAGTGGAGGTGGTATTCATAGGAATCCTTGTCTTATTAACTGAATAGCACTTTGTGGAGAGGCCTTCACTATCCCTTCTTCATCTCTTCGCCAAGGTGAAGTCAAGGGTCTATACTGTAAGTTTTTTCGCTTCGCATAGTCCCGAACATCAAGGTAGCTGCATAACCCATTTTTCGCACACCAAAATTTTAATCCAAGTATTCAAATATTTTACGTACTTACCTCGTAATCCTTTGAAAAAATGTCGTTCCACCTCCCTATAGCTAACTGAGGTGTCGACTGCGAATTCAATCACAAATCCTCCTATGACGTGATTGAGCCAATGATTGATAGCGCGGGTGATCTTATCCTTTGATACTTCCAACCTTCGCACTAGCTTTGGGGTCCACACAATAGGACTGTCAAGTTTCCACCTTCCTTGGCTATCTGCTAGCTTCGCGATCCACTCGTACAACTCAATGGGGAAAGAATAGAAAAAGATTTCTTGGATCTTTGTATACAGGTATCGGTCCAACCACTATTCTTTTATTAGTAGTGGGTTTCTGTTCTCCTATGCCACGAATTCATGGATATTTCTATCCAACCAGTCTCCAATATCCTTCTTAGTTGGATTCTAGTGATATGACATCACACATCTCTTATGCAAATTATGGTCCCGACAATAGAACCATTTGTTGGCTTGAGGGGGCATGACCTAGGTTTAGCGTTATTTAGCCAAACAAATCCCTACACTACAAGCCCTTTCGACATCAGCCCGCAGAGCGTGGACCGAAGTCTCACCCGAAGCAGTATGGGGGGATGTTGGAACCAAGTTTCCGCTCCCTTGAGATGGTTTTGATGTCGTTTGATCTCTTCTATCCCTGCCTTCGTGCAAGTGATCTCGCTCTAGGGCTTGTAAGACAAACCCTCTGTTCCAGGTTTCAATACCTTCGCGAAAGTACACGATCGACCTTCACACATCTCTAACCTGTAGCTCAAGTACTTTCGCGCTGCTATAGCAGTGTGCTGTGTAGATTCCTCAATTATCCTAAGTGATTTGCTTGTCTTGTCAAATACCTAAAGCTATTACTGCGTAAGCATATATTCATGATTGCATTCAATTATTGAATGTAATTGCATTCATTCACGCATCATATAAGCATAATAAAGAAAATTCATACAAAAAATATCCAAACCCATCAACAAAACCAATACACAGAAATTGCATAATACTCCTCTTATTAATATCTTCCAAGTATTACAGACTCTATTCCCCTTGCGCACACAGCTACAAGGGTTCTCGCACTCAGTTGCAGAACCTCTACCTACACTACAACCCAAGACTTAGACTTCTTGCTCTAAATATATGACTCTCTTCCTCCTTGTGTTATTCTATTAACTACTTAGAGCTTAGCTCTTTGTATACAATCCCATGGTCCATGGACCATGGGTAGATCTCATACAACCAACTTTACTTTACAAAACTAAGGGTGGACTACCCTTTGTGACACATAATACCATCGCACTCCGCGACTACAAAATGTGGAGTCTTTACAATAATATTACAAAAACATGGGCTTTTAGCCCCAAAACTGCCCTTGGGGGATCCCACTCCCAATAGATTCTTGCACTCTTCTCCCTCCACGATGTTTTTTGAATCATGAAGATGTCACCATCACGGGGGAGTTTTTCGATCTCTTTTCCACTTACATGTATGATGGTGAAGTCAAAGTGGCCTAGCCTAAGTACTTACATGACTTTCTTTCCATGCTTCATGAGGAAGATGGGTATTCTGACAAAAAGGACAGCTTGTTGCTTGCACACACACTTTGTGATTCTCCACGTCGATGGCTGCTCAACCTACCCGCTAATAGCATGCACTCACTTGAGCACTTCTGTGATCTCATTGAAGACACTTTCTATCATTTTGATCTAGACCATATTGACCGAAAACTGTTACAACAATGGAAGGCTTCACATGAATCGGTTATAGATTTTTGGAAGCACTTCCGTGACTTGTAGTTTCAAGCTTCGAGGAGCCAGATGAAGTTTGCCTCGCTCAACATTCTTCAGTGAGGGAGCTGCACAATATCATGTGGATGCGATCACTGTCTTGACTGAGTGTCCTCCATCCCCTCATTCAACAGCTCCACCACTGTCAAGTGATGTTGAGGATCATGCTCACACACTTGTTTAGCTTTCACATCCTCCCAACATCACTTCGCTCAATTTTCACGTAGATTTGATTGTGAGTCCTTCAAGTTCTCATATGCATTCCGTTCTACAACCTCCATCTTTGCACTCAGGTGTTCCTCCAGATGATACTGTGTTGTGTTTGTCCATTCCATAATCTTCACTTGTTGTGAACGAGGAACAAGACATTGACGAGTTGGTGTTGCAGAACCAACATGCGTGGTCATTCATGAAGAGTATGAGTGGGAGCTTGAGCATCAACACTCAGTGAAGGATGACTCCCTTTCATCCAAGCCCCCTCATTTTTTCTTAACAACTTTAGTGAACCTGCCATCCATGATTTCGCATGTGTGCCATCATCCATGGATGCACCCATTGTTGATCACTCATAGGACTCGTTGGATGTCGGTCCATCATTCGATAATGGAGAGGATACGTTATTAATCGAAAATCCACTTGATCTTTCATCTGTCTTTTCTGGAAAGACAGAGGATGAGTTTGTTCACTTTTCATATACCCCTCTGTTTGATTCATCTGATCATGAGGATGCCGATGGAATCATTGAATTTTCTGATTGCGGCGGTCGTGATCCATTTGTTTCCATATTTGATCATGATCATGACTCTATCACAGTTGATATTTCGAATCCATCAGTCTATGATGATCTATCTGATGATGAAGTTGAAACACCCAAGGCTGTCAAGGCACTTCATCCCAAGCTGATGGTTATGTCTGGTCCTCACTCTCTTGGGGTTAGTCTCACTTCTGATCATGAAACTATTCAATCGCCCAAGGCTCCTCATCACTCATTTGTATGCATTGAAGATCCATCTCACACACATATCATACTTCCTCCACTCAAACTTCATGATCCCATCGCTCATGCATTGGAGGGATCTTACATTGCAAGCACTCATTCGTGACACAAGTTATCTTTGTTTCTTTAGTTTGCTTGCATGTCACAGTCAAGAGTGTCCTTATGTTTCAAAGTTGCACACAGTGTCACACAACACTAGGATAAGCTCACGGACTGCTCGTCATGCACTTACCCTCACTTATGTCTTGTGGGAACTTTGAAACATGAAGTGTGTTTGTCTTCATTGTTATATATTTCTTTCTTACTGGTTTGCACAAATGGGTTGCTCGCAAACCAAGCCTTCACCAACATGGGTCAATCAATGCACCAGTGGTTGCATTGGAACTATCACTTCACGTGATCAGGTCCATGCACCATTAGTGTAAGAGTAGGAGTAGTGTTTTCTTTTAGTTAGTTTTCTTGCATGCTTGTTTTCTTACTCACTTTGTTTGTTTGTTTATCTGCTTGCTTTTTTGCTTACTTGCTTTTCTTTCACTTTTTCTTCTGCTCTTTCTTTTCTTTGTTGTTTGTTAGTTCGCTTGTTTCGTTTGTATAGTTTTCTTGGTTCATTCATAGGTTAGTTTCACATAAAACCATGTATGACTCTTGAAACAAGCTGGGTGAAGTATGAGAGGGATTGTACAACTATCACTACTTGGTTATCTGTCATCTTGCCTCTATATGAAGAACTTGTTACTTTTAGTTCATGATATGTCGAAGGAAAATATGTACTATTCGAAGTGAACCTTGGTGAAAACAAAACGCTTGTGCGCTAACTAGTGTCACACTAACTAGTGTCACCTTCTCTAGTTGGTTGTTTTTGGGTTAACCCTTGTCAGCTCAGTCAAGTAGAGTAAGGTGAGGGGGAAAACATTAATAGGCACGTCAGAGATATAATAAACTACTTCTCTACTAGAACAACCTCTTCTGCTCTCAATAAGTTGAGATCCCTCTTCCACCTATGAAATGAATAAGTGCTATGCAAAGTCGAAAAAATGAAAAATGAAAAGATTAAAAAGTCAAAAAATTCAAAATGAAAATGAATAAGGTGAAAGAAGAGAAAGGCTTCCTATGCAGAGAGGTGATTCAAGTAACTCTTCCGAGGTACTGACCAGGCTCGCTAGAAGGGGAGCCATACTTATGTTCCTATGTGACTCTGTCAGGGTACTGTCTAGGCCTGCTGGCAGCGGAGCAACACTAGAGATGAAACTAAGACTCTGATGACTATACTGCTTGTGAACCTATATACCCCTCAACCCCAATCAAAACTATGTTACCTTGGCTTGGAATGTGTTTCAATCAACCAAGATCTTAGTAGATGCTACATCTTACAATCAAGCTAGTGTGAAGCCAAGATGAGCTGAGAGCTGAACAATACTTCCAAAGATGTTAGACTTTCTTTTCACGAACAAGGTCCATTATGAGAGCTGGAGTTCTACTAGTGTGTTGCCAAGTGTTGTAGCGACTACAACCACCCTCCAAATTTTTTTCCTTAGCCTCGTTTTGGAGCCTCCCTACCAACCTTTCACAACACCTTGTCTTGCTTCGTCAAGTACACAAGCTTCAATGTTTTGCTTGCACAAACGCAGCCTGCCGATCACATCTTGATGCATTCCCCCCATCGGATGGTCACCTGAACTTGGTCCAACTGTAAGCTGAGAAGTTTCCCCAAGAAATTGTGCATTTCTGGAGGGAAACCAACCTTCCCTCCAAAAATTGCACAATCCTGTCTGGCATCCTGTTGGGTTCTAGAATTGCGTAATCCTATGAGTCAGCACTCCTAGTGAAAATTGTGTAATTTTAGCCAACAGTGCTGCTCAACCCAGAATTTGTGCACATCTGGGCAACAATTAGCTACTCTGCCCATAAATTGTGCAAATCTCCTAGGCATCCAGCCCAACTCCTAGCTAGAAATGCTCATTTTTCTCAAGCAGTTGAGAAACTTCATGCATGACCAGTCTGGTTGACAAGTTCCACCCGGGACCAAGGAAAATTGACTTACATGCATGGCTTGTTTTTTCCCAGAATAGAAAAAAGGAAACATGCAAAAGGCATTCCATGATTCAGGGAGCTATTTTTAGTAGCTGGATGTTACATGCAAAGTTGCTTTAGAAACTTTCCTCCAAGTGGCACTTTTTTCTAGATTTGTGGCATACATGTCATGAGCTCAAAACTTATTTATTCGATGCATCAGAGCTCATTATTTCACATCGATCTTGGAGCTCTAACATCCCACATCACATCCATGACTCTTCGACACATCCGGCTCATATATTCACAGGTAAGTGGCCTCAACTTGTCTTTTTCAGCATTTCTTTCACTTTTTGTGTATTCGCTTGTGTGGGTATTGTTTGTTTGATTTATTTGAACGCTGGCTGTCCTTTACATGTATACTAGCTTGTTCTAGCTCTGTTTTAGTTTTTGTTGCTATCTCACTATTGTCGCATGCATGAAATTGTTTTGCACGAACATTCGCCGATTCGGCGAATCGCTTCACCCACATGCATGTTGATATGTTTGTTGAATCTTTCATTCATGTTTGCATGCACTGTCAATAACTTTTGATTTCACTTAGTGTCGCCATGCATTCACTGTCTTATTTTCTTTCATTTTCCTGTGACGAGTCGGGCCAGCCTTGGCCCAATTCTGCCTTCACCGAGATAGCATTGCGCAATCTGTGCAAGGAAGACTCTGCCTTCCTCTCCAGAAATGCACATTTCTGCACAGCACTGTCCACCAAGATTGTTTTGCACATTTATGAGGGACAATTACTGTTGGCCCAAAAAATTGCGCAATGCAATCCATAAGCCTGCAGTCACTCCCAACTAGAATTGTGCATTACGTAATCCTAGCAGCCAAAAACCAGTCTGGATTGCGCATTGCATAGGTCTAGTAGCCAGTCTTACCTCCTAGATAGCCCAAACTGCCTTTTGCGCAGTTCTGGTAGCCAGTCATCCAACCTCCCAAAAGAAATTGTGCAATCTTTCCCATTAGTTTCCCAGGTATGTTCTGTGTCATTCCCCAAATCACTAGGCCCTAAACCGAGACTTCTCCCTTAGACTTTACTGTGTATCCCACCAAAATTGGTCAAGGGATTCCTAAGACTTTTGGAATGAACCTTGAGACCACCTCTACCTTGGATTCCGAAATCCATTCGAAAAACCAAAGCTCAAAACTGAGATAAACATCCCAACATACCATGGTATCTATAAAAAGGCAAGGCTAGGCTAAAAACCACTATCATAACCCGACAAAACCATGCCACCGACAACAAGAGAACCATACATAGACATGAAAAGCCATGCATGTCTAAACCATCTAGGAAATCACACATGCAAAAGGTTAACTACAAGTATTCCCACTGAAGCTGCTTGGTCTTGCTCTTCCTTCGCTGATCCTTGCTTCCTTCCTTTCATTTGATTGCTTTTCCTTCCTTGATCCAAAACTAGAGTGATCCAAGAAAACGCGAAGTGACCAAGAGTGAGTGAGAGAGAGAGAGAATAATGAGAGAGCTCAAAAATTGAAGTAATAAAAGGTTGCCAATTGATCCTTAGAAGCCCTTTTATGAATGAGGCCTCTATTTTCTTCAATTTCCATTATTTTCCTTCAATTTCCTCCTCACATGAAACCTATGACCATTCACCTTGCTTTTCTCCTAATTTCCTTTATTTTAATAAATAAATGTGCCAAAAATTCCTTTTTGCCTTTTAATTCCTTTACCTTAGCCTTTGTCAATTTTCCTTAGCCAGAACACACATCCAGTGATGTCCACTAGGATATCTTTTCCTAACATTCAACTTGGAATAAGTGTCCCTTAATCGTGGTCTTATTTTTCCTTTATTAACTTTTATTGCATGAAATTTTCACCAGGGACGTTACAAAACCCTCCCCCTTGGGGAAATCATCCTCGGTGTTAAACCACACCATGACCTCAGCAAAATCACTAAAAGTCAAACATACTACCATGGAGATTTACAACTTAGCTCGTTGGAGTAGTTACACTGAAAGATCTGCTCAAAAGAAAAACATCATGACAATATGACAATATAAAAACCATAATAACATGACACCCATACCAGTTATTGGAGCTTTATAACTTAGCTCATGGCAGTATTTACATATGCATACATATACCAAAATATCAGCAAAACAAATGCCAAAAATATACCAACATCAAACCAAAATTGCTTTGCCTCAATAAACAAACAATGAAGGATATAGGGCCTGCATTTGATCCACCATCTCACATGTAGCATGTTCGGGCCCAAAGTACTTCCACTGCAATTTAAATTTCTCTATGGCTCTATTCTTAAGCATGATATGCTTCCACTACAATATGCACTGAGGCTCCGGCTAGAACTATCCTTCTTGCTCCACTTGCAATACAGACCAATAAATAACATGATCAACATCCTTTATATACTTCTTAAGAAATGAAATATGGAAAAAATCATGGAATTTCACTATTGGAGGCAATTCAAGTCGATATGCCACTGGTCCAATCCTCTCAAGGATCTCAAAAGGCCCGCAATACCATGGTGCCAACTTGGCAGATGAGCCAATCCTAAAAGAAATTTTCTTGGGCCTGATGTGAAAATACACATGATCCCCGACCTGAAACTCCTTGAACACCCTGTGCTAATCTGCATAACTCTTCTTTCTATCTTCTATTACCTTTAGATTCTTCTTTATAACTTGCATTTCCTGCTCCATGTCTTCCAACATATCTGGTCCAATAAGTACCCAGTTCATTGGATCACTCTAGCTGAAGGGAGTGTTACAACTCTGTCCATATAATGTCTCGAAAGGATTCATCCTTAATGACTCCTGGTAACAATTTTTGTTTGAAAACTCAACCAATGGAAGATAATCCTCCCATTTCCTCTTTTGGTGCATCACGTACATCCTCAAGATATCCTCCAATACCCTATTGACCCTGTCTGTCTATCCATATGTCTATAGATGATAAGTTGTACTAAAGGCAAACTTTATACCCAAACTTGCAAATAGCTCCTTCCAAAACATGGAAGTGAACTTTTCATCCCTATCTGACACAATCTTCTTTGGAACACCATGCAGTCTCACTATCTCTCTGATGAACACCTATGCTACCTCACTGGCTAAATATGTAGTCTTTACTGGAATGAAGTGAGCTACCTTGCTCAACCTTTCGACCATGACCATAATAGAATCATGCTGCCTCACTGTCCTTGGAAGACCTGTAATGAAATCCATGGAAATTACCTCCCATTTCCATTCCAGAATCTCTATTAGTTGTAGTAACCCACTTGGATGCTTACATTCCACCTTTACCTGCTGAAAATCTAAAAATCTTACCATGAACTTTACCACTTCCTTCTTCAGATTCGGTCAAGAGTATAACTTCTTCACCACCATCAATGTCTTCTGATATCCTAAATGACTAAAGTATGGCTTAGTGTGAAACTCCCTCAAGATAAGCTTCTTTAGCTCACTACAATTCAGCACATCGATCTTATCCCTAAATCTCACCAAACCATCTGTCGTGAAATGATAATCTGCATTCCAATCACCTGTACTTGTACCTGTACCTATACTTGCACCTGTACCTATACCCGTGCTCTACTGTAACCTGTTTATAATCTCCATGTATTTATCATCCTGTTGTCCTTCCTACAAGTTCTTATCCTGTAACTCTATCCCATAAGAGCTCATAGCTGCTATATGGTTTACCTATACCTTCGTGTTAAGAGCATCTGCAACCTTGTTCCCCTTCCCTTTGATGTATTTGATCTCAAAGTCGAAATCACTAAGTGTGGCCAACCATCTAGCTTGCTTAAGATTTAGATTTGGCTAGTCAAACAAATACCTCAACCCACTATGATCGCTCATCAATGTAAACCTCTTGCCCAGAAGGCAGTGTCTCCACATCTTCAATGCATGTATGATTGTTGCTAGCTCAAGCTCAGGCATCATATAATTTTGTTTGTGTTCATTCAATTTTCGTGACTCATAGAACACTACCTGTCCTTCTTGCATGAAAAAACCACCAAGTCCTCTCTTGCAAGAAACTGTACACACTACAAACTCTTTATCCGAATCCAGAATCTTTAGCACTGGTGCATGTGTCAACAAATACTTAAGCTTCTCAAAACTAGCCTCACACTCCTCTGTCCATTCTAACTTCTTACCTTTCCACTGCAATGATGTGATAGGATATGTAATGCATGAGAAGTTACTGATGAACCTCCTGTAGTAACCTGCCAATCCTATAAATGATCTCACCTCATCCACATTCTTAGGAGATGCCCACTCCATGATATCCCTTATCATTTCTGGATCCACTGCTATGCCATACTTGGAGACAACATGCCCCTAGTAATGCACCTCAATCTGAAATAAGTTGAAATGTCTAAGTTTAGCATACACTTGATGCTGTCTTAGCAATTTCAACATTGCTGCTAAATGCTCAACATGTTCTTCCTCATTCTTAGAATATACCAATATGTCATCAATGAATACAATAAAAAACTTGTCTAGATAAGGATGCAACACACTATTCATCAAACACATAAATGTAGATGGAGAATTAGTCAAACCAAATGGAACAACAACAAACTCATAATTCCCATACCTGGTCTTGAATGTAGTCTTAAAGATATCCTCTTCCTTGATGCATACCTTATGATATCCTAATATCAAGTCGATCTTAGAGAAAACTACTTCTCCCTTCAACTGATCAAACAAATCATCAATCCTCAACAAAGGTTACCTGTTCTTGAAGGTCACTTTTTTTAGCTACCTGTAATCAATGCACAATATAAGAGTACCATCTTTATTCTTTACAAACAACACTGGTGAACCCCAAGGTGATACACTTGGCCTAATGTATCCCTTGTCAAGCATTTCCTTTGACTACAAATTCAACTCTACCAAGTCAGGTGTTCTCATACTATAGGGTGATTTTGATTGTGGATCCACCCCTGGCACCAACTCAATAGAAACATCTACCTCCCTATGAGGTGGAAACTCTATAATTTCCTCAAGAAATACATCTTGAAACTGCTGCAAAATTGGGTATCTCCTGAACACATTAGCATCCTCAACCTCCTTACCCTTGTCACTAGAACTGTTTACTGCAAACATGACACATCATTTTCTGCAACTACACTTAGCCTACATAGCAGTAACCATTCTCATTGATGTAGGCTTCTTCTTCCCCTACAAAGTGCTCTTTTCCCCACTATCATCCACACACTCTGTTACACAGCAATTTGTCACCGTCCTTGCTACCCCTCTCCCGCATCTTGGAGGACTCATTCCGGGACCTATGAGAAGTGACATGGCCTAAAAGCACTTGCATTACATTCCTCTGAACATGAGCTTTGTTTTCCCTGAAGACATCTCCTGCTGAAAAACCCTAAAAATAGCTCTTTTTCCATTGGCGCGGTTCCATAGTGCAGCCCTCGCGCCAAGGGGGAAAATCCTCCAAATAGGGCGCGCCAATTGGCCCTCTGTCATAGAGTCGCACACACACCAACCATAATCAGAGGTGTTTTTTAACAAATAAACGGCGGAAGTTTCGTCCTAACAAATTCCTGGACTGCTACCTATCTTGAGTTGGGTGGTTTGGCTATGGATTTCCATAGAGAGGAAGTGGTTTGCCACCTCTCATGGAAGCTTCCTTGATGATATGGCCAGTCCCATGATTATTGGTTATGATCCCAACTCCCCTTCCTCCATCTATAAAAGCTTTCCCATTTCCTTTGCAAGCTAGTTTTTTTGAGTTTTGGAGAGTTCCATAGTTCCATAGTTCCAAAGATTGAGAATTGTCAAGTTTCCAAGAGCTTCATGCTGCAAGAGCCTTCTTAATTCCCACAAGGCCAAATCCAAGCAAGGATATTCTTGTCCAATAACCAAAAAGAGAGAGGCTTGTCCCTATTCCCAACAAGCTTTGCAAGAAATGTGCTACTGACTACCCAGCCAAAGGAGAATCTAGCATCAGAACTTTGGTTGTATTCTTTCTTGATGAATTGTTAATGAATGACTATTGGTTATGGTTCCACTCTTATTGTTATTTTTGATGATGATGAGTTATATCCATTCTGACTGATATATAATTGCATATGCTGGATTTTATGTTTGTGTTTGCGTCTTTTCTTGTATGTGCAGGTGTCCATTCGCGGAGATCGTGAGGATTGTGATCTGCCGGAGCAAAGGAACGGGAGCGCCACCTCTTCTACAAGCACTAGCATTGGAATCCAGGTAGGCCTTCATCACTGGTCTATTAATTTGCAATTAGGAACTTGCAGTATAGTATTTGACGATTGTTGCTAGACCTGGTCCGGGGTAGTAGGGATCGCCTCTGTCTGCAGAGGGGATTTACCTCCACAACAATTTGGCGACTCCACTGGGCATCTTGTCTTGCCTTTTTGGTTGTTTCTTGATTTTTACCTGCTTGGTCAACCTTCCAGGTTGAGTCCTTTTGTTGTTTCTTGCTTCTTGGTTTACCTGGTTATCATTGGCCTAGTCTTGGATTGCTTCTTTTTTTATTTTTGCATAGCAAACTCGACTCTCGACTGGCGCGCTTTTTTAAGATAACAGTCATGCCAATTGGCACTAGAACCCACGCCAATCCTTAAAAGGTGCTAGTTGCAGCCTGACAGTCGCGCCAGGCCTGGGAACTTTTAAAGTTTGATTGTTTTAAGCCTTCTAAGCTTGGTTTTGTTTTTGGATACATTTTTTCGACTGCTTGAGTGTGTTGGAGTCTTGTTTGACTAGTTTTAACCTTTACCCTTTGGGTGTTTGCCATTTTCTATTGATTTCATGTTTTAGCCCTAGGGCATCTAGTGGCTTTGTGTGTCGAGCCTTCCTTAGGAGTTTTTGGTCTTCTATCAGTATAGTCGACTTTTTGATTACTCCATTGCACTTGTTTAGTGGTTGTTAAGCATTTTATTGCATTATTTGAGTGACTTACCCCTTTTTTCACTTGGATTCCGCTTAGTCTCGCTTTGGGCCTAGATTACATGGCTCATTGGTGTCTTTGGGAATTTTCTTGGTTTTGAAGGACTGCTTTGGCATTTAGGGATCTGATTGTGTTTGCATTGACTGAAATTTGTGTTTTTACTCTTTTATTATCGTTTCTCAAAGTTTGTTTAGTGCATCTTGCCATCAATTTTAAATTTTTTTTTTTTTTTAAATCTCTTTTGCTTTTCATTAGTTAATGTGAATTAGATCTTTTCGTTGTTATTAGTGATTAGTGACTTTGAAGAAAAGTTTATTAATTTCCATTAGCTGCATTAGAGATATTTTTTATTGTTATATGATCATTTTGTTTGTGTGAAAGCTCTCAACCCTCTCATAGTTAGAATTCATCGAATGAAATGATATATTGTGGCATATAGTTTGCATTTAGGAAATTTTGAGACATTACATACGGAAAGGCCTGAAAACTGAAACATAATCCAAGATCAACTTTAAAATGAACTGAATGAATCTAACAACCCATTGGAACATAACGCACACATTTAGAGGTCTAGGCTAGAGATGTGCTCCGGCGTCTTTAAACCTAGTCACTTTTGTTTCCACTCAAGGTTAGGTGATTCCTCGTTCTGTGACTCAATAGTGGTCTAGTACGATTTGAGCTCCCACGTACCGTCGAGTATATGGGGAGACCCCACTAGCTTATCATCCTTTATCCATAGGAAGCCGTGTCTGCCGCCTTACAAGTCGTAACGCACCGAACACGGCATTTGGGAAGATTGACTGTCGTACAAAAAGTCCTTAGTTTTCATATGACTGCCAAGGTGTATATGCAGTTTTACGGCTTTGATTGGTAAACCTTTTTGCCTAGTTCTCCAGAGTAGTCACTTTTGATCCTTTTCGGACTCCCTAAAATAAAAGGCTCATCTGAGCATTTGTCACTTTGGGCTCATTAAACATTCGAAGGCAACTAGAGTCATCTTTTTGTCCTTTTCTCGACTCTTTAAATATGAAAAGGTCAAGTTATGTCCTTGTGTCTTAAAATTTATTCACCTGCGATCAGACGCCCTGTTAGATTCTACTTGTTGGCCATTTGATTGTGTGTCTTAACTCTTTTTCAGCCCCGTGTGTGATTTTCAGTTTTTGATGGCAACTTTTCTAGAGTTCACCAACCCAAGAATCCCCTCTGACGGGAGTCCTAGTCATTTCCCTCCTTTTGGAAATGTTGGTGCTCCTTACATGGCAATGTTGTCCCTTCCTAGGTTAATTGTTGGGTTGCCTGTTTGGTTTTTCTCAATCTCTCTGGTCCCTAATGTCTTAATTACTGGTCAATCAGTTCCTCCACCCGAACAACATCATGTTGATTCCAAGGTGGACCTCTCCCCTTCTTCACCTGTTTCTACGTCCTCATCTTCTACTTTGCCTGGTGAAAGTCTGGATTCAAGTAACTAGGTGATTAAGAAGAAGAAGAAGAAGAAGAAGTCTGATAAATGTGAGGCCACCTGTGCAGCTACTACTCTGAGTACATCTCAAGTTAGACCTCCTTCTGCTCCTCCGCGGAAGGTTAAGTTTCCTTGTAAATTGTGCAAGGGAGACCATATTCTTCGTGATTGTCCTGGCATTCCTAGGGTCTTAGAAGCATGGTCTCATGATCTGACTTTCCCCTCATCGTCCTCTGAAGCTCATGGCGATGCCACCCTATCAATTGACAACATTCAGAAGAAAGGGAAGATTCGAATCCCCTGTAGACTATGTGAAGGCAACCATCCCCTTCACCTTTGTCTGCTCATGGATAAAGCTTCCGCTGTTTTGGAAAGTCTTACAGCTTCCTCACCCCAACTTCCCATTGGTTATCAAAGTCTCTCTTCAAATCGTCTCCCTGTCGACAAAGAGATTGACTTAGATTCTTCTCTTGTCCGGGCTCCTCTTCCCGAACCTGGCTGTGCTAAGCCTGGTCCAGACCAATCGTTGGTCGGTGAGAGTATCAACTTGGGTTCCCCACCCATTGATCACTCTATTTCGGAAGAGCATCATGATCATGTCCTTCTCGTCTCATCAGATTCTCCAGAGTCCGCAAATGACTCTCCTGTCTTAGCTGATCTAGAGAGTCCTTCTTCGGTTCCTGTAGAGCATGGGGGCAATCATACGATTCCCCCACAAAGTAGTTTGGTCACTTCCTATGACTGGAGTCACTTGACTACTTTCCACCTCCCCACCTATGTGCCTTTCGAGATCATGGTACACGCCTATGATAAAGCAGTACCCGACACTATTCTGGATGAGGGTGCGTCGGTCAGTCTTATGCCGTCCACTACTTGGCAAGCTTTGGGTTCCCCACAGCTTGTGCCGGTCATGCAGAATCTGTTGGCCTTTGACAGAGGAGCCTGTCAACCTGTAGGAGTCCTCCCCAGGATTCCTGTTACTTTGGGGGGAAAAACCGTCTATATAGACGTCATGGTTGTCCAAGGTGCGAATTTCAGTTTTCTCCTTGGCCATGATTATATTTACGCCATGGGGGCCCTCGTTTCTTCCCATGGGGGCCGTGATTATATTTACGCCATGTGGTCTGCTTTCCACACACTAGAAGAATTGTGACCATCGATCAGTTATCGTTCTTTGGTCCCCAGGTGCCTCCTACGCAGCTCGCATCCCCTCCTGGTTTTCCTCCACTGGTTGTATCTGCCCCACCGCAGGTCAACTATGTGGCTACTTCTCCCGTGCCTATATCCAGTGATGATGCCGTCGTGCAGAGTGTCCTGGGGGCATTGGGCCCTGACTTCCAAGATGTTTTCCTTCCACCGGGAGTGGCACTCTTGGAAGCAACGACTTCCTTTTCATTATGATGAAGTTCGTGTGGAGCATAGTTCCTTTCCTATGTCAAGCTCCTTAAAAAATGAAACTAGGTCTGGTCGGAGCATAGTTCCTTTCCTGTGTTATGCTCCTTAACAAATGAAACCAGGTGTCATGAGGATAGTTCTTTTAAGTGTGTCAACCTCGTTAAAATAATGAAACATGAGCTCGTGCAATTCGAGTGCGATCACAATATTGTCAACCTTCACTCCATTTTCAATGGACTAAAGCTTGGGGGCATGTACCTCGAATTGAGACATCATGCTGGGGGGCATGCCCGTTTCCCTTGTTTTCAAGCATAGTTTGCATGTGCGTGCTTTTAAGCTTGCATAAAAATAAAATCCATTTCCAAGCATAGTTTGCATATGTGTTGTCATGTGTGCTTTCAAGCTTGCGTAAAAATAAAATATGTGATTAAATACATTTCGCATTGGGTCGTTTGTTATGCAACTGATACATTAGATTACATTTGTGTTAGACATCTGCATGGCATATAAAAACATCATCACATGTAAAAGATCCATCCAAAATAGGCATATGTGTATATATATGTGTCGAAATGTTTGCACAACGTGCATCACATAGATCAAAAAATAATACATGTTCGTCTTAATACATCCGGAGACGACATGTCTCTCAAAAAATATGCATAAAAATAAACCTAGGTTTCTAATCCCTGTGGTGCTCATAATAGCACGTCACCGCACGCACTAGGCGTCTCAAGAGACGGTGGATGCGACTGGGCACTCCCACTATATGCTTCTGATGCGCTAGTGGGACATTTGCCAGCCAAGCATAATCCGAAATCCCCCAAGCAATTCCCTCGAGTTTCTGGATCAGCTCCCCTCCCTCGGCACCCTCTTCCTGAGGGTCAGCTGCAGTCTGGTTTCTTCGCGAAATAGGGGACATTCCGGCTGGTCTCTCTGGGCCAACATCTGCATACACATATGAATGCTATCAGAACAAACATGTATTAACAAAAAAAAATCATAAAACATAAAATCAAAAAGAGATCATACCTAGCTCTTTGTCCAACTCATCTCCCTCCGGCAATTGGAGATCTGGATCACCAGTGAAATCGGTCCCTGCGTATGGCCAGTCTTCAAATACGATTAATTGACGATGTAGCCACCCAAAAAACTCCGGCCTCCAAGACATCTGTTGGTCCCCTCCTCCTCTGGGCATCAATGCTACCCAACGAGCCATTCTTAGCTCCCGTGGTACTGGCTCAGCTACTACAGCCCCTTGGCCTTGGAAGATTGGTAATCGTTCCAGAATAAACGTTACCAGGATAGAACTGTAGCCAAACTGCTTCAGTTTGCCTCGCTTACATTTTGTAAGTTGTCTCTTCATGTTTGCAGTCACTGTTATGGCCCAATCAAAAATAGTGGGATTCAGACACTCTGTGGCCAATATGAGTTGGTTTTTTGTTGCCTTGTGGGGTGCCTATGCCCTCGCAGCCCATGTGATGGTAAATAACACCGCCTTGAGTGTTAGATCCCGAATGGTGGCAATATCCACCTTTGCACTCCCGGATCCGAATTGTGCCCCTGGGCACACCCGTTCCATCACCTCGCCCATCTTCTCACCAGATGGTTTGCTCCCTATCAATATGGGAATCGACCCTCTTCGTGACAATCTCGTGATGAAATAGATGTCAGAAACATCCAGTTCCAATACTTGGTCTCGTAATCGGAACACTTGCTCGTTTTCGTCCCAAAGATTGATCAAGTACTGTAAGAGCTCAGGTTGAGCTCGTAAGTAAGGCGTTAGGAAGAATTTTTTCATCCCGCAATTCCTGAGGGCATCCATGCAAGCTTCGTCTTCCATGAAAAATTCATCCACACTGTCATCTTCCCTTTCTTTCCATTGGACCACCATTTTGTTTGGTTGCCTACATCCACATGGTCAAACAAACCTTGATTAGATCTCTGGTAGGCTCAAAATGCATTTAAATCACTTGAAAATTTGAAATTCAAAAGAAAAAACGCGCTTCGGCCATTGGCACGGGCCTTTGGAGTATAAAGACCCATTGGCGCGGGTCCAAGCCCAACACCCATGCCAATGGGCGCGGCCCTAATTTTTCAAAGTCCTCCCATAGAGATCGAATGAGGACAACAAAACCATTAAAAATGGACTAAAATGGAGTATGAGGAAGCGCCTCTTACCTGGAACTGACGGAGCTCTAAATGGTCGCACAGATCTGTCACAATCGCCGCCCGAAGTTCACCACCAAATGGACCACTGCTGCTCTTCAATGAGGTAAAAAGTAAAAAGTAATTTTGTTTTTACCATTTTGACATACTTATAGCGTTTTCAACTCAAAATAGGTTTTAAAAGTCATTTTTTATGAATATTTTAATATATTTCTATCGAAAATGGGTTTTACACTTGTTTTTGTGCAGCGACAGGTTTTTATGCGACTTAGACGGTGAAACGAGTTGTATTTTATACTTTTTCAGACTCGATAAATACATGAAAAAGTCATTATGGAGTCATCTTTCAGCTCTTTTCTGACTCTCTAAATGTAAAAAGATCGTCGAGTTATTCCTCTTGACTCGCTAAACGTAAATAAGAGGCGGTCGTCTTCAAACTCTTTTCCGATCGTGAAAAGACGAAAAGATTGTCGGGCCCTTGTCATTTCAGGCTCATTAACGGTTACGAAACAACGTGATTTCGATCGCTTTTTTTACTTTTTCAGGTCGAAGTCACTAATCATGAAAATTACTCCTCGATTGTAATGGTTGGGCGGTTCTTTTGGGCATTGTTTTCTACTTTTTCGGTCTCGAGATACACAAATTTACGAAAAAGGACACCCCTGGAGTTTACTTTTCTGTTGTCTTTTCAAACTCTCTAAACATGAAAAGATGTCGAGTTCTTCCTCTATCAGACTCGTTAAAACTTGATGACGTTGGATTCCGTCGAAATGACGCTTTACAAGCATATGCTATCCCCATCAAGCTTGTTGATAAAAATAACTGGGGTACTCGCCAGAAATGGTGGGGAAAATAGAACCACAATCATTGTCGTGTCGGCAGTATGTCGCTCTTGAACATGGCACTTGTCTGCATTCGTGTCTGGGTGGGGACATCTCATCTCGTTTTTCACTCGCCTCCATGGGTTTTTGTGATCATGTTTGACCTCTCATCTGCTCGTTGCCTTGTCGCCATGACCTCTAATTGATTGATGTCAAATACTGCCAAGTCCACTGTCGTGCCGCCGATATGTTCAAGAGAAGTTGACCTCTGTGAAATAACAACCTCCCTCTAATAACTCACATAATCCTGATTCACAACAACCTTATCTTCCTCTCTCTCGTGTCGATGATGTGGGAAACAGTATGGCCCACCTTCGGTCAAGGTCACTTCCTGTCGACTTCAACTCATTATCCAAGAAGTTGATCTAGAGACTCCCTTCTGGTGCCTTGGAGCCTACATGCCTCAATGGCAGGTTCTTCGCATTCAACGCGAGGTTTTCATCATTGGCCTCCGATCGGATGATTCTACGGGTGTTCGATGCCAGCTCACTGATTCGCACGCTGTAGATTGTACGTATAGTATCTTGAGGACCATTGTCATTATTGGTGGTACCTCTCGCGTCTATTAATGGCTTCCATCACTAGCTGGTAATCAGACGATGTTCTTGCATGTTCGACTTCAGCTCATATATTCGCATGCTTGAACTTGTACTTTGTTCGAGTCGAGATGGAGCGCAAGACCCTGGATTTTGTCTGTTGGAATCCAGGTTTCGATTTTGTGGATTACTATGATTGTTACATGACTCATTTACTAGATGGCTGCGACCATGCCCGAGTCTATTTATTGATCCTTGCTGGATGGCTGCGCCCATACCTTGGATCTAGATTATTATGTACTCTGCTATGGATGGTTGCGCCCATACCACACATATCATGTATTTGAGATATCGGTTGTACTTCTCCACGCAGGTTTTCTAGGCGGAAGTGTTTTCAGTTGGACATGTTCTCGTAAATCATTTCACCCCTCTCTCTCTCTCGGGCCTCATGCTTTAGGGGGCATCTGTTACACAGCAATTTGTCACCGTCCCTGCTAACCCTCTCCCGCATCTTGGAGGACTCATTCCGGGACCTATGAGAAGTGACATGGCCTAAAAACACTTGCATTACATTCCTCTGAAAATGAGCTTTGTTTGCCCTGAAGACATCTCCTGCTAAAAAACCCTAAAAATAGCTCTTTTTCCATTGGCGCGGTTCCATAGTGCAGCCCTCGCGCCAAGGGGGCAAATCCTCCAAATAGGGCGCACCAATTGGCGCTCTATCATAGAGTTGCACCCGCGCCAACCATAATCAGAGGTGTTTTTTAACAAATAAATGGCGGAAGTTTCGTCCTAACAAATTCCTGGACTGCTACCTATCTTAAGTTGGGTGGTTTGGCTACAGATTTCCATAGAGAGGAAGTGGTTTGCCACCTCTCATGGAAGCTTCCTTGATGATATGGCCAATCCCATGATTATTGGTTATGATCCCAACTCCCCTTCCTCCATCTATAAAAGCTTTCCCATTTCCTTTGCAAGCTAGTTTTTTTTATTTTTGGAGAGTTCCAGAGATTGAGAATTGTCAAGTTTCCAAGAGCTTCATGCTGCAAGAGCCTTCTTAATTCCCACAAGGCCAAATCCAAGCAAGGATATTCTTGTCCAATAACCAAAAAGAGAGAGGCTTGTCCCTATTCCCAACAAGATTTGCAAGACATGTGCTGCTGACTACCCAGCCAAAGGAGAATCTAGCATCAGAACTTTGGTTGTATTCTTCTTTGATGAATTGTTAATGAAAGACTATTGGTTATGGTTCCACTCTTATTTTTATTTGTGATGATGATGAGTTATATACTTTTTGACTGATATATAGTTGCATATGCTGGATTTTATGTTTGTGTTTGTGTCGTTTCTTGTATGTGCAGGTGTCCATTCGCGGAGATCGTGGGGATTGTGATCTCTCGGAGCAAAGGAACAGGAGAACCACCTCTTCTACAAGCACTAGCATTGGAATCCAGGTAGGCCTTCATCACTGGTCTGTTAATTTGAAATTAGGAACTTGCGCTATAGCATTTGATGATTGTTGCTAGACCAGGTCCGGGCTAGTAGGGAATGCCTCCTTCCACAGAGGGGATTTACCTGCACAACACACTCAATGGCCTTGTCGAAGTAATCCACTTTGGTTCTATGAAGGTATGGCCAATCCATACTTGAAATCATACTATATGATCCCAATGGAAACAGATTCAAATGTGCTGCTGTAGGCATACCATTTAACTCAAATGTGCAAGCTCTTACCCAATGGTGAACTTGCTTCTTTGTACTTGTAGCCAAATATACCAACCAACATTCTGCATGCACTTATTTTCTCAAGCCACACTTATCCACTAGGTCATGATTAATATAACTATACTTATATGCAGGGTCAATCAAAATAGAAGCAACTTGATCACAAAGCTTACCATCCATCTCAATGATTGATGCACGATGATCCGCCTGCCTGTTGTCCATGACTGCATAGATCTGAGGAATGCTATGACCAACATCACCAACTGTATGTGCCTCCTAAGCACTATAGATCTGGGGTCTAGCACCACTATGATACTATGTACAATCCCTCTTACGATGATCATTACCATGTATACAACACTGCAATGTTTCCCTACCACCACCTCTAGCTTGCTTCTGTCTATGTCCTTTCTCAGTTGTATTGAACTTCTTGTAAGGAACTGCATTTTATTTCTCACTTGCATCTTGAGGTATTCCTCTCTTTGGTGGCTATTTTCCTTTAGCTTTCTCATTTCTTTTCAAGTCATGCTTAGGCTCAAATTTTCACTTTGACTGCACATAACGATGTTTCAAATTTCGAATGGCCTCCTCCAACAATCTAGGCTCATCAAACTCAATCTAGTCTATGTATGTTATTGGCAATCCACTAATGAATATCTGAACCTTGGCCTTCTCCTCCTTGAGGTAAGGCACATATCTCAATAGCTCCAAGAACTTGCTAGTATACTCATCATCTATCATAGAACCCATCTGCAAGTCGTAAAACTCCTTGGACCTTTCATCATAGTACCTTTCCGACAAGTACTTTTTCTTGAAGAGCCTTTCAAACACATGCCATGTCAAATCTTCCTCATGTATACCTTTGACATTCTTCACATCTTCCCACCAAATATACGCTTTAGCTTTGAGACTGAAAGTGGCTACCTTTGCTTTCATGTTTTCTGAGTAATCATGCAATCAGAAGAATTTCTTCATACCAAGCAACCATGCCTCTGCATCATGTAATTTATTCATATCTCCATCAAAGGTAGGTGGATTTTCTTTCTTAAACTCATCTCACAAGTATCACCTATCACTCCTCTTGTAAGGATGATAATGATGACGATCATGATGCATATCACAGCCAGAACTTGAATAACACATGTGTCTATCACCTCTCCTATTTGGAGTATCCAACAACTTGCCATCTCTGATCATGTTAGACATGGAAAATTTTAGGGGCTAATATTCTCAAGTGGGCTAATTTTCCACATTTTTTTTTAAAGATTCACCAATTTCTATTTTTTTCCAAAAATGATTCGCCAAAATTTTATAGTATAAAATTATTTTACCTTAAAAATTGCCAAAATTGTATAAAGGCTATATATTAAACTATTAGAAATTTGCATGTTTTTACGAATATATCAACAAACATTTTATAATTAATAATTTGGGGACTAGTAATATTTGCGAATCTTTTTAAAATTTAAGACAAATTTTCATCCTTAAAATTTTCCCTGGTGGGATGGGGTCCTTGGGGTTAAGTTTTAGTCAAAATTGGGTAAATTTATAATATATTTTTGAAGCATGTAAAGTCTCTGTGAAATGTGAAAGCGGAGCGCGAAGATAGTATGAGTCAAATGAGGTTTAGTCCCTTAGGTAGGTAAGTGATAGGTAGGTTTTGAGACCTACCCATGGTCCGAGGACCATGGTATTGTAAGAAAAATGCTATATATAGATGAGTTATAGTGAGTCTAAGAGGTATCTAATGAAGAAGAATTTTTCCAAGGGCAAGTAAGCTAAGGCAGGAAAGTTCTATTTCCTATACTTAGGTAAAAGGCGAAGGCTCTTGCAGCTGAGTGTGCAAAGATCTTGGTAAGTCCGTAGGCTGAGTGCATGGGCCCCTGTAACTTAGTGTGCAGGGAAAAGAAGTCTATAATGAATTGATTATACCTAATAAAGACAGTTTTGATCTAATTCTGACACATCTGTGTCTTCTTTCTTACTTCTGCAAGTTTCTGTAATGTCGCTCTGTGTTATAATTTATATGAATTAATGCTTATCTGGTGCGTGAAAATAGTAGATTTATGCATGTTATGAATGATTAAGAGCCTTCACGAAGATCTAGAAGATATTTAAGTACATTTATAGTAATTGTTTGTTCTGAAGGGTTAAGGGTTTGCGAAGGTAGACCTAAGCCCTAGGATAGCAGAAACCTATCACACAACCCTTTGGATGCAGAAACCTAGTTTTGTCATCCCCCAATACTGCTTTGGGTGAGAATGTAGCCTACGTTACGCAGTTTGTTTTCGAAAGGGCCAACAGTTAGGGTTTTTTTGGTTGGCACAGATAATGTTGAACTTGGGTCAGGCCCCATTAAGCCAACAAATGGTTTCGTTGCTGGGACAGGGATCTGTTTGAGGAATGTGGGATGTCAAATAAGTGGTTCCCTACTAAGAAAGAAATTGAGAAGTGGATTGATAGAGAACTGTAGGCGTTTACACACAAGAGAACATAAATCCACGCTTATGCAAGGAAGAATGGATGAATATATATATATATATATATATATATATATATATATATATATGTACACAGACAAGCTTGAAACCTTCTTCTGTTTATTTCCTTGTGAATTGCACAGTTTGTAACAAAGGGTAAATAAGTCCATGTGGGACTTCGATCAGAGGCTAAAGTGCTTGATCCGACAAGCTAATATGTCTATCACAGATTCTCAGCATAGGGATTGGTACATCGCTTCCCTCCTTCCCCATATAAGATTACCATTATCACAATAGAAGATAGGAATGCAAGTTGAGGCTGTGGAGACCACGATGAGGTTGGAAGCCTCACCAATGCAGGATACGAACATTGGAGTACAACAGATTTAGTCGTAGCTAGAAATCCTACACATGGAGTTGCAGAGCTTAAAGACAAGAAAGGAAGCTCAGCTTGAGATGTGTGTAGAAGTATGGTGCATAAAATGTAAAGGAAAGGGACATGATAAGGACCACTGTCCTATTTTCAGAATTACCTAATTGAAGGAGGTCCTATTCGTTTGAAGCCTTAAAACATTGCGGGACAAAGCACAGGAGTACCTTTATGGTGTGCTATCTACCAGATAGTTGAGAAGCACACGACTGACCATTGTCACCTCTTGTAAAAGTTTGTACAAACTCCACAACATTTTTTTTATACCTTCTGTAAATTAGTTGGGCATGATGAACGAAACTGTTGAAGATATGAATTAATTATGGAGTGGAGCCCTACGTATCAAATGCAGGCAGAGTATTGGCCTCAGGATCAGGGCGTAGGTGTAGCACGAGGAGGATTCCAAGGTCATGGAAGAGGAAGAGGAGGAGGGACTAGCAGAGGTCGCAGACAAGTCGTTTGTTATAACTGTGGCGAAGCAGGTCATTTTGCACACGATTGTCAGAACCCAACACATCCATCTTATCAGTATTGTAGAAAATTTGATCATGTGATAAAAGATTTCCTGGTGTTGATATCCAAAATTCAGGAGAAAAAGACTCAACAACCCACACAAAATATGCAGATGATGAGGGCAGAGCCTCGCAAAGAGAACCAAAGCATCAATATTGTGATGTGAAGTGGTATTACCATGGGAGAGCTAGAAACCGAAGGTTGGGTGCACCATGCTGCCAAAAAGGAGGTTGGGTTTGATATCAATAGGGCTAAGGAAAATTTTATGGAGGCCAACAAGGACTTTGTTGAAGCTTCGATGTCAGGAAATCAGGAGAAATCGGTTGAAAACAATGAAACACGGGACATCGATCCCTCATTGTTGGCTACTTTTCTGAATCCTGTATGAAGTTGTTATGGGATAGGAAAGTGGTGGAAGAGCACAAGGAACTAATTGACAACTGTATGGGTAAAATCAAGACGCCTCCAAAAAAATGCGCTGTAAGGAAATTGGGTAAACATAAGAAGCGGACAGAGCACAAAATGAGGCTGACCGTGCAGATTAGAGAGTATAAAATGGATCAAGTCATCCTGGATCTCGGATATGATGTAAACGTGATACAAAGCAGACATGGGAAAAGATGGGGAGACCTACACTACAATGGTCTCCTATATAGCTACGCATGGCCAATCAATAGAAGATCATTCCTATGGGGTGCCTGTATGGGGTAACAATAGACATTGAAGGAGCAAGCGCTCTAGCCGAATTTGAAGTAATTGAAATAGTGGATGACAACACTCCTTACCCTGCGCTATTAGGAGTTGATTGGGCCTTCAACATGGATGTAGTAATTAATCCAAAGATGCGAAGAATGACCTTTGAAAGGAAGGCACTCTGGGTTATTTTCCCATTGGATCCCATTGAAGGAGCACGCTACAATGAACCAGTTCAGGACTACAAAGAAGAAGACGATTTGGATCAAATATACAAGATCACTGCACGTGATGAAGATTGGATCAAACCCATTACAGATGGACAAATTATATGGGATAGAGATAGCTCCTCTACCTCGGATTTGGATGAAGAACTCAAGCACTAGCAGAATAGGTTGCACGAAGTCTCAATGCTACACTGCAATATGATGACAAATTCACTTCGCTGCGTATCCACAGAGGTACAAAACCTACCTCATTATGATGGTATGAATGATGTTAACTTGTTTTTCGATCAACTTGAAAATGAGGTGCTAGAGGAGTATCGATTCTAGGTGCTAGATCTGGCACTGCACGCTACGCCTGCCTGTTGGTGGGGTACACATAAGAATAGCTTCGCTGACTGGAAAGAGTACAAGCGAATGATGAAGCTAAGGTTTAGGTACGTGAATACCCGCTTGACCGAGAAATACTCAAGAAAGCATAATTTTTGCGAAAATTTGGCACGATGGCCTGAAGTGTGGGGGGAGGAGCATCAACTAGAATGGGTACATATCGTTTTTTACACCCTAGATATTATTCTGATGAACTGGTACTTGGAAACAGATCTACGACATAGGATGACCGAGTGGGATATCCTAAGGGAAAATGTCTTGTTAACTTTCATATTTGAGGATGGATTTGTGTGTATTGATGAGGCACTCCAGGAAATTAAGGAAGCAATCTTTAGAGTGCTTGAGGAGTCAGTAGAATGGGTTCAACCGGACTAGAATACACAACTGTGCCATGTTCTAGAATGATACAACGTGACTGCAAAAGAAGAAGAAGAGGATCCAAGAAATTCTCAGCATTCCAGAGTCCAAGGGACATCGCGAGGTTGAAGGCCCCAAAGCAGTGAACCCTGATATAACAAAACCTTTGAAGACCAGGTAAGTAAACATTGGACCTGACGTGTTGTCTCTCCCAAAGACAACCTTGGATTGCTTACAAGACCAGTGCCTGGGAACATCTAAATTCAGTGTGTCTTATATGATCCTCAAGAAAGTGGAGGCATCATATGCATCTTCTACACATAGTAATTACAAATATACAACTATACATATAACAACATGGGTTGGTTCCTTCACCCAAGGACATAAGCCATGCATTTTTGGTATCCTTTCACATATACAACTCACAAGAATAAGGTAAAAACCAGTGGAGGTCAAGTAATCAAGGACTTACAGTTTAATCAGGTTTTGTAGAATAATGAAAGAAGAGAAGGAGAATACTAGCTCATCACATAGAGCTTGAAACATCAAGAATTCTATACTTATCTGAGCTAAATATAGACAAGTGGATGTAAGAAGAGTGAATGCTATGATTTCAGGAAGCGCACATTTAAAGATATAATCTTAGACTTGCATACATGCATATGTATTAACTAGTTAACAACAATGAATTTGTAAGAATACAAGAGATATTTGTGGTAGCTACAATTGCTTGAAATTAGAAAGTAAGTGCCAACATAATGGAAGTTTAACAAAGAAACAACATACTGTAATACTCAAACATGGGAATCACCACTTTTTCATTCATATTCAGAAATATGTAGATCTAGAATCCATACAACTTCAAAAGCACATGCAATTTTTTCCTAGAATTCAGAACCTTTCTTCAATGTTTCTTCTTGTTATAGCTCCAGATCTCACTCTTGAGGTTTGTGATGCTGCATTCATGGCCCAGGGCAACCCTTCCTTCCATACTTGGTCCAAAATTTAAAAAACAGTGTTTTATTCCCTATACATGACATTGCCCTGAGCTAAACGCGTGTGTATGCAGGTCTGTGTATACCCAACCCGCGTATATGTCTTAAAACACTTTAAAAAATTAAATCTCCTTAATTTTGGGCGGAGATCGCGGGTTTTACCTACTGATTACCTGTTAGTGCCTGTGGCCCAATTGTTCCCAACGAATTCCCAACTAAAAAACTACTTTGGGAGAAGTATAAAAAGGCTTCAATGGGAAGGCCTAAAGGAGGAGAGAAGAGAGAGAAAGGTTACTATGCTGAGATTTCCCTGCCCAGGTCTGAAGATCCTAGTGCCTCCTGCACTTCCCCCATTTACAGGAAACCCTTGTTTCCTTGTGTGATGATGTCTATCTATTACTTGTGATATCATGGAGTAAGTCATGGAAGGAATTTGTTAAAGGCTTGAGACTAGATGAATCTGGAGGACGGTTCCTCTTGGAGCCTGTGAAAGGACGAATCAGGTGAAATTATTCCTTTCTGTACTTTATTTGTCTATAATAAAAGAAACACTTGTCTTTGTTCCCGATATAAATCTTCTTCATGTTTATGATATCAATGTTATGATTCATATATGAAAGGTTTTTTAATTTCATAACTAACTACTTTTCAATATACTATGAAGATGATTCCTTTATGATTTTTAGTCCATATATTGTTGTACTTTATTGAATTGATTGTTTTGCTGGCTGAAGGAGCAAAAGGAACTCCAAGAGGGTTTGGACCCTGGAAGGATCTTCTCAAATGAAGGACCCCCATGTACACTCCTTATCATATAGTTTGCTTATACTAGCATTATGGCTGTATGGAATGTGTGTTTCTCTGTATAGACAACCTTTGATCTGCTAGGGTGTCAACCCAAAGACCCTAGGGGAATTTGTCCCTTAACAGAATTGGCGACTCCACTGGGGACAACAATATTGTTATTCCTAGTTTGGGTTTATTCAAGCCAATCAGGGATCAGCTGTCTGTTTGCTTGCTGTTACTATGTAGTCTGTTCCTGTAGGAATTTGAATTGTAAGTTTGGTCAGTTTCTTCAGACTGTTTTTTGTTTTTTCTTGAAATCTTTTATATACGCTGATTTTCTTGTTTACAGAAGCGTATATACGCATGTTTCCTTAAGTTAATCCACGTATGCGCAGGTTTCCTTAGGCACAGTCGCGTATACACGCAATTGTACATCAATATAGTCTCATATATCTTGTAATTTTCAAGATTTTTCAAATCTTTTTGTTTCTGAAGGTTTGTCTTCTGGTTTGATTCAGTCCTGAACAGTTACTTTTTGTGTCAGTTTTTAGTTTTACAGCAAGTGTCTGATTTCAAATTCTCTCTGATTTTGGAAAGTGTTGGTATTATTGGTTTTATTGCAAGCGTCATCGTTTTGTTAAGCACTCAAGATTTCTTGTTAGGAGTCTTGGCTACTCTATTTTTTCAGAGCAGAAAGGCTGATCTCAGTCTTTGTGTCAAATCTTGTTTTGGTGACCTTTTGTGTTTGCTTGTTAAAACTACATTGTTGTGACCATCTACTTTTCTTGTTTTCGAAAGTTGTTGATTGACACTTTCTTGAAAATTTTCTTTTTGATCTTTTGGTCTTTGTTGCCAAACCTCTCATTGCTACTTTTGATTGTTAAAAGCATCTCGAAACACATCTTTGTTGTTGAGTTTTCATCCATTTTGTGTTGTCATCTTGCAAAGTGTTTGGTGCCGATTTTTCAATCATAAAGTTTCAGTTTTGTTGAGAGCACTTTTGAAAAGATGTCTTTGCTTCTGCTTTTGAAGAAAACTTTTTGAAAAAACTTGGTTTTGTTTTCTTGAACTTTGTTTTGATTTAGTTTCTTTAGTGAATGAAAGTGCATTTTTGTTTGTCTCGAAACTTGTTTTTAGTGTTTAGATGAAATTAATGATTAGCAACTCATATTCCATCTAAACATTTTAAGTGGCAAATTAAAAATTGATAAACAAGTAACTTTCATTTCTTCATTTAGAGTAGTCTTAAGTCTTGCATCAGCATGTACTCATTGCATTAGGATAGAGTTGCACATCTTTTTAGGCATTCATAGTTTTGTTAACTTTTGTGAGTGTGAAGCGTGAGTAAAAGAAAAGAAAAGAAAATTTGTTGTTTTCTTTGAAGTTCCTCTGAACCCAGTAGAAATTTCTTTCATCGAAAAACGAAAACAAGTGCATTTGCATGTAGTTTGGTTTTTATTAATTTCTTTTGCGTCAAAACACCACTAGTTTCACTTCTGCTTATCCCTTGACTTAAAGAACAACCCATTTAAAAACAAGCGCTAATTAAAATATACTAGAACTTTTTATAATTGTCAAGTTAGACACACCAACAAGTTTCGGGATATTTTAGGGCCTTGGATTAGGCGAGTGGAGAGATAACTCTCCAAGGCCATTTAAACTGTCAAACATAGGAGTCTGAATAGTGAGTGAAAATCCAATAGCGTTAGGGAGACCAAGAAAGCTCCAGATCTGGGAGTTAAGCACGAGGGTTTTTGAAGACAGGGAAGAGAGATACCCCCTCTCCTACTTGTCGGATCTATCCTCAAGATTGTTCCGCCTAGCTTCTAATACGAGTTGGTAACCTTAGTTGCTACTCCTAGGGATCTACACAGGTGGCTGCGGAGGGGAATCTCGTGGCACCTGAGGTCGACGTTGTATCACTCTCAACAGTACTACTGAAGGGCGCCCTTACGAAGCTTAGGGGCTTGCACCAGCACAGGCTGTTGTTAGGAGGTCAGCGTAACTTCCTCTCTTACCTTCGCTGATAGGACTGGGCCGTCATTATCCCAGACTATCTTTGGAAGGCCCCTTACTTCACTTTCTTGTATTTTGGTGTCCGGTCCTCATCACCCAGAGTGGAAATACTCGAAAGTTGTTTGACTGGATGATATCTTTTAGGGACTTTTTAGTGTGTGCTCTATGCTCCTAGTTGACCTAGCTTTCAATTTTTTGAGTCTTTAGCTAGATCTTAATAAAAAATTCAAAGTGGCTAACCGATCACCTAGACGGTCTCGAAGACTTCATGGTCTTTCACCACCAAGTTTAGAGGCTTCTTGTAGAAGGCGTAGAGGTAATACTATTAGTGGGTTTCATCCCATGGCAACTGATGCATCGGGGATTGATCCTCCTCTCGGGGAAATTAGTGTTCAGAATAGGCCTGGTACTTCCACAGAACAAGAAAGGGACACTCCAGTTCTTTCTCGGGTTCTCTTTCAGACGGAAGATAACATAGAGGTAGAAGAACTCCCAAAGTCGTTAGCGGCTCTGAATTCTCCCCTACCTTCTAGTTACCAGAAGTATTACGATACGTTGGGAATCCGATGCATATACTGTCAAGTCCAGGTCACACTATGCACTTACCATTGATGACCACTACTGGAAGCATGGCTTCTACTACAAGTGCTACAACTATGCAGACTCCAACATCAGTACAAGGGGGAGGAACTATTTGCATCCCCTCTGCATCTTTATTTGGGTCTTTTGCTAGCACATCTTTTGTTGGGTCTACCTCCATTCCTTCTACGAGTGGAAATTTCCAAGCCAATGCTTTTAGTACTAGATTCTTCCCATTTGGCACCCATTCATAGGGTATTCCATCAGTTTCGTTTAGCGCCTCCACATCCATGATGGGTGGATCGGCTTCATTCCAGGGTTTTCCTTTCAGAAGTGGTCATATACCACATTCCAACCCGACAGTAGGATCTATGCCTTTTTCTTCTACAGGACAAAGCAACAATCCTTTCCAAGGTTAGACTAACCTTGCGGTTAGTGGCATGGGAACTGGGAATCTGTTTTTCGGCCAACAAGGGAATGGGTCGTACTCCACAGTTAGTTCGTTTCGAAGTATTCCAATCTTAGCTACTGCTTGGAATCCTTATCAGGGGTTATCCACTCCTTATAATCCTTTAGGAGGAAGCTTTGCCAGTTATGGAGGTTTTGCGGCCAGAGTTGGTCAAACTCCAAGTTTTGCTAGATCACAAGGCTTGCCTTTTGGTTCATCTAGTTTTGTTGGATACTTCAGGCAGCCTGGTGCCTTTCAAAATCCAGGCCAATCTTTTCAGAACTTTGGGAGCTTCACCCAGTAAGGGTGGAACCTCCAAGGTCCTCCTAGGCTTCCTTTTCTGGCAACTTTGAACTTTCCAGATCTCACAAAATTAACAAATGATACAATCAAATACAACCCAGCCTGGCTTTCAGTCCCAACCAAACTCCCTTCGGACATTCCAAAATTCGAAGGGAAGGGCTATGAAGACCCAGGCGACCATGTAAGCACATTCCATCTGTGGTGCTCATCAAACTCCCTTATTGATGACTCAACTAGGTTGAGAATTTTTCAACGCACCTTGACTGGTAATGCGGCCGAGTGGTATATAGAGTTGCCAGGGGGCAGCTTTACATATTTCGCCGACTTAGCTAATATTTTCTTAAATCATTTCCAGTTGCCCGTCCGTTATGATGCCGGAATTGAAATTCTGGCCAATTTCCGTTAGGACACGGAAACTCACATTTCTGACCACATTTAGGAATGGAGATGAAGAAAGAGGCTTATTAAAGCCGAGATTCCCCTGGAATATCGTCTCGAATGGTTTTTGAAATCTTTACAACCTGAAATATCTAAGGATATCTCCATTTTCGGAGTCTATTCTGAGGAGCAAGCTATTTTTATGGCCCAACAATTAGAATTGATTTACTCTCAGTTCGGGATCCTACAAAAAATCTTGTTATATGCTCCTAGGTCTAAGGTTAATATAGCCAAGTTGAAGCTAGGTCCCCATGTGGATGGTATCGTTGGATCGGTAGACACAAATGTGGTGAACTTGTTGAGCCAATTGCAGCAGTGGTCCTTGCAAACTGCTCCTAACAACAAAGTCACATCATCTAACCCTTCGTCTTCCCAACCCTCTTCAGTTAATGTCGTCCAATATACCAACCCCAAAGGAAATCAAAATTCCAATGGGAAGAAGAAAGACGAGGTAAGAAAAAGGGTCAAGATGGGAAGACTGATGCAAATAATCCTAGAAACAATGCTGGTGGTGGTGGAAATGAGTCCAAAAAGAAAGTTAAGTTTCCATGCAAGTTATGCGGTGGAGACCATTTAACTCATCTCTGCCCCAAGATTGAAGATGCCTAGCACTTGTTAGGGTAGCAAGGGACTTTTAGTTCTCAAGCTTTGTTAACCAACCCTTTTCCCCAAGGGCAACAACTTCTTGCTGGCACGAGTTCAAACCCTGGTACCTTCGCAGGGGGCAACCAGGAAGGGGAAAAGTCATAAAATGTTTTCATGATGGGTTCCAATTTCCATGTGGCCACTCGGTCATGCGATTATGGTGAAGGTGAAACTTCCAAGGATAAAAAAATTCCCAAAACTAACAACCCACTTCATATTGAGCAACCCCCTGTCGAGACTATACCACGGATACTAAAAGGTTCCGTTAAACGCGCGACTATTAACCCTAATGTTACGGCAACCCAAAATTACTCCATTGTTGAGGATCTGGCTCAGAGTCCATGTGCTATGTCTGCTTTAGAGGTCCTCCAGTCGTGTCCCGCTCAAAGAAGTGCCTTGTTGTCGGCAATGGGGGCAGTGGATCCAAATAATTCGTTAGCTCTCACTTTTGATATGCATAATGTCAAAAGGAGACTTCCTCATCACATGGCTTTTCAGATAAAGTCTACCTACCAGAAAATTAATATTTTTCAGATAGTTATAGATGAGGGAACTTCCACATGTGTCATGTCTATGTCATGTTGGAAGGCCATTGGATCACCTTCGGTTGTTCCTTCACCTACCCTCTTGACAGCGTTTGATGGTCATTCTCATAGGCCATATGGGATTATCCCGACGTTTCCTATATGTGTTGGGGGAAAGTTTGTTAATATTGAAGTATTAAGTCATTAATGCTAACCTAGACTACAATATCCTCTTAGGAAGGAATTGGGTATACGAAATGGAAGTCGTTGTTTCAACTCTGTTTTGTGTTATTTGCTTTCCTCATGAAGGGAAAATCGTTAAGGTTGATCAATTGGATTATTGTCCAGTTGATCCTTGAGCAACTTCAGACTCTACTGTTCCCTTAGCGGATAACCCTCGTCCGCCTACTGAGAATCTAGGAGTCGGGATGTACTCTTCATTGATGGGTATGTTTGATCTTCCCCCTCCTACGGCTAGAATAGATACAATTTCATCCTCCAAATACCTCTTACAGAAAGAGTTTCTCAAGCTAATTATTTTTCGGGTCCTGGAACCTTATCTTCATCTGTGACCACATCAGATGACAGCAAGGCGGGTGGAATAGAACTCTTATGTCTGCAGTGGAGCCTAGATGTGAATCTATCGATAACCCTGTAGGTAACCATTCTACTCCTTCCTCTGAGAAAGAGGTAGATGGTGATGTGACTCATCCTCAGACCCTTGATTCCACTTCTATGTTGGATTGCTTGGATATTGTTTTTCCATCTGACGAAGTGATATTCGAAGCAATGACGGCTGTAGATCGACCTTTGGAAGATTTACATCGTCGGTCATGTTTTCATTTCCCCTTTGCATGAAGTCGGATTCGGGTCCTCCAGTCTGACTAGCGATGTTTGTACGATCCCTTTGGCTCCAACACAATCATTCTCCGAAGGAAGTATATTGATTGGTTCGGTAATAGTACCGATAAACATCCCTAGGAGCAAGTGGGCGGAGCCCCTTGATGGGCTTTACCTTAAGTAGTAATTTGCTTAGTAACTAGGCAATGGCTTCTTTGTACATTATGTATATTTGTACATATCTCATCGAGAGTTTTTGATCTCAACACTTTTTGGTTTGTTGTGGCAGGTGTTGATGGATGGCTTGGTCTATTTCGGATTCGCCGATGGTGCTAGTCGGCACACTCGGAACCTCGCTTCCGCAGCTTGGGTACTCTACTATCCAACTGGTCAGTTGATGGTATCAAGGGGAGTATGCATGGGTCCCACTTCAAATAATATGGCTGAGTATACTGTCGTCATTAATTTACTATCCGAGGCAATTTCTCACGGAATTGACTCGTTGGTAGCTTATCTTGATTCATAATTGATAGCGTTGCAACTGAATAACATTTATCGGGTAAGGGATCCATGTTTATATCGCCAGTATTTAAGGGTGAGGTTGTTGCAAAGATCATTTACTTATATTAATTATTTTCACATTCCAAGATCTCATAATTGGTTAGTTGATTCTATCGCTAATCAAGCATTAGACTGGCACATTAATCATTCATCGCAATAAAATCAAGCATCAAAAAGTCAAACTGTATATATATATATATATATATATATATATATATATATATATATATATATATATATATAGATATAGAGAGAGAGAGAGAGAGAGAGATATCGTAAAACATCTCGAGTGTACATAAGTCTGTCCAAAAAAAAATATACAAAATTGGGACTCAAATGCCCATAATCATGTCTAGTATATCTAATGCCTCTGCTAAGGATGAGAGGCTAAGTAGGTAGCTATCGCATTAGCCACACGCCTAAAAGTGTGGACCCAGTCACGTGGCATGCAAACCACATGATGTTGCATATCCTCAGGAAGATCCTCTACCGCCGCCTTCAGTACTCCATGAGTGAGTCTCACCAAGTGCTGTTGGACGGTGTGAAGTAGTCGCTCTGTGTTTGTAGCTGCCTCTTCAGCCCCTCGGCCACGACGTCTGTGATGTGGGAAATCATCTGGTCGTACCAGCCCAATATCTGGAATATGATCATCATATTAGTCATTTGAATCCTATCAAAAATATTTTTCAAAATTCATCATTATATTTGAAAAATCCAAAAAAAATTATAAAATCAAAAAACACTTACCAATGTCGCCCCATGCTGCGGTCGGTGGTAATACTAGATCGGGATCTCCTCGGAAATCCAATCCAGCATAAGGGTAGTCATCTATGGCGATGATCTGCTGATCCCACCAGGAGAAGAAGTCATTGTCAAATGCAGTCCGTGGGATGTCCCCACCTCCTAGATGTTTCATTAGGTTAGCCCACCTACCCATGCGTGGATCTCGTGGGGTGTTGATGGAAACCGCTACCCTAGGGCGGAGTGCAGGGACCCTCTCAAAAAATAAAGAACACAAAATAGTCCCATATCCGAAGTTTTTGTTCTGCCCTCTCTTGATGGAAGTGAGCTGGCTTTTCAAGCTGGCCAGAAGAGGAGTACACTAGTCAAACATGGTGGTGAGACAGTCTACCGCCAAGCTTATGGTCAGCCATGATGCCTGGTGTAGAGAAGCCGATCCGTTGACTCTAGCTGTCATGAATAGGATTATCCTCAGTGATAAACTCTCCACATGTGTGATTGAAATCTGACTTCCAACCTTTTTTGGATGTCCCGGGTAATATATATGTACGTAGTCCTTGATCGAGAGACTACCTCATGTCCTGCCCCTAGAATGTACTACCTCTCCCCTTTGGGAAAGACTTGTGATGAAATAAATGTCATCCACTTCTATCCTGAGTGGCATCTGGTCAATCATAAACGAATCATCATCGATACTCCAGTAATCAATGAGTATCTCAAGCAGACGTGTGTTTGCTTTCATATTTGGCAATTTGAAGAATTTTAGCAAACCACATCCCCGTAAGGCATCCAAAGCATTGGGATCGTTCATGACCTCATCATCCACTGCGGTATGCTCTCTTTCTTGCCAAGTGACTGGCATCCTGAAGAAAAAATGATTTTAAACCGTTAGTTTTTTTTGTTTGAAATGTTCGCGGCGTATACGCGGGTCCATTTGCACATAGTCGCGTGCAGGGCCCGCGTGTACGCAAGTTTCATATTTCCAACCCGTGTATATGCTGCGATGAAATTTTTGACAAACAATTCAACGGTAAAACATAATTTAAAAATTCTAAAACTAGTTACAATTGATTGCAAGTCAAGTATAAGAGTTACCTGGGGATTTTGGAAGAATCTGAACGGTTGAATTTGGCGTATGGAAAATTTGCTTCTTTTGCTCCACTTCTCTGCTGTCAAACTCAAATGGTGAAAATGGTGAGTCCAAAAACTCTTTTATAGGTTTTGAAAATGCAAAATTTTTTCAAAATTTTATTTTGTTTGGCCTCATGTAACTTTTAACTTGGGAGCTTGGAATGTCGAGAATGGTTTGATTTTCAGGACTTTTTGGACGTTTTTTCGATGGTTCCATGACTGCTGACCCGTCATGGTAGGTATCATTTTCTCACTAGCATATAGGTTAGGGAAGCCATTTTTTCCATTGCATCATGCATACTAGCCTCCATCTGTCGATAAATTTGCCATAGGGTCAATCCCATCGTGTTTTGGTTCGTAAACCATCTTCACTCGCCAATTCTTTAAATCATGACACGATGGTAGAAGCCATCCTTTACATGGGCATCATAGTTAGCACCTCACTGACATTTGTTGCCCATGCTGCTCCGATTTGAGTAGGCTTGGGAGTCCTCTGTAGTCCTGCCATGACTTATGCGATGAAGACTCATTCCTATTTGCTTCTTCGCTTTCGTTCTGGCCTTATACCCTAGAGGTTCCTTTGTGTTGAGTTGTACTACTGCATTGAATTTTGACCATTTGCACCTTTTTGCCTTTAGCCGGCTTCATTAGGACTCGTGTTTAAGCCAACTTTTGACCATGACGATTGAAAAATCAAACTTGCATACCTTTAACTTCTGCAACTTGAAACACCTTGACCCGTGGAAGGAACACACCTTTGAGTGTCATTGACCAGTTTTCACCTCCCTGCATTGAGCATAGGAATGTTCCAATCCTAGGAACTAGATCATCTGTTTCATCGGCACTCGTTCTTTCCACTATACTATAGCATTCTTTTATTCTTTTTCCAGCTTAAAAGAAATAGACAAAAAAAAATTATATATTCCAAAAAGAGCAGGAACGGGACAATATTTCCATTTATTGTTGGCAACTAGAGTCAGTCATGTCTCCCTTGAACAAATCACTCAAAGCAAAGTCTCCTCCATTTGGGCGAGATTTAGTTTGACTTAGGTACGCCTTAACTTTGTTATTGAGTCAGTTCTCCCCCGATTGGTTATCTCTTCCAATCATATGGAGGGTTCATTCATGCCTCTTGTATGATGAACTTATATAGAGTCATCATATGCTGCCACATAGTCACATTGAGTTGTGCTATTGTTCAAGGGAAGTTAGCCTGAGTCGGCTTCTCTGCGGTGTCTCTTGACTCATTTTTCAGTCAGCCATCCCTGGTTGTTAGTATCATGTCTATCATCACATCAGCTATATTGGTCCTTTACTCGTGCTAGTTTGAGAAGGTCTCCATTGACTTCTTGCTGGTGGGTCTTGTCCTTATCGACAACGACATCTTGCTCTGAGGATAGGCCTAGAGCTGCACCCTGGCCCTATTTTCATTATTCATAGGCCACCTTGTGCTTAGCATCGATCAGTATCATGGGTCTTTGACTGAGTGGTTTCCCTTGTGTTCAACATCAACTTACATTATCACACACTAGGATTCGTGTAGTACCTTGGTTTCCATTTGACCCTATTGGTGGATACCTCGCCTCTGTGTTAGCTTTCATTATTGGTTGGTTCAGAGGGTTTCTGTCGTGCGCTAGCCACATCTTGTGTACACTAGAAACGTACTTTGGTCGGGTTACTACATCTTTTTCGTCTGATTCCTTCCACATTATTGGCCTACGGATTACACTCGTGCTAGATTGATGAAGGATGCCTTAATGCCTTCCTTCTATCGGATCTTTCCCCATTAACTACGACTCATTGCTGTGGGGTAAAGATCTAGAGTCCATTTGGCAGTACCTTGGGGTTTGCAGTCATTAGTTGGCAGATCCTTTGCTATCAATAGTGGGAAACCATCATTGTCTCCTGATTGATAGATTCTTACAGGAGTTCGACTCCAACTCATCTTTTCACACTTGTTAGATTGTATTGGGTACCTTGACGCTCATTATCATTATCGGTGAGTAGTCTCGCGTTTGTTAACAGTATACATCAATGAACGGTAATCAAATGATTTCTCACATGGTCGACTTCAGATCATTTATTCCCATAGTGTAGAAATGTACCATGGTGGTCGGTGAAGACCTCAGGTTGTATCAGCATTCATTGGTTCACTTGACAGTTGCTCCTGTTGCTGCTAGTTGATACCACTCCACTTTATATGTTGCAGTCAGTCATGGCAACATTCTATATGTTGGCACCTGAGTTTGCAATGTATTACCATCCTATTCCATCATGTTCATTTGGTACCTTTTGTGATCAGTCTTTGATATCAGTGATTCGGTTCATTCTTCAGCATCATTGACATTCTTATATGTGATATTCAGACATGTACTTGTTTGATTTTGATCAGATGATCCATTATGTATTTTCTAGTCTTTTATACTTGTATACTTAGTGGATCCGCTTGTACTTGATATGCGGACATGATGTACTTTCTCTAAGCATGGGTATGCCCGCCTCAGATAGTGTTTCTTTCTAATCTCCTTTTGTGGCTTGGCAGGCTGAACTCTGGTGAAGTCCTTCTCAGTTTTTGACAGATTTATTTTCCATGTACTTGCTTAATACATTTCAGCCATCATGTAGCCCTTATGAACTCATATATTAGGGGGCATCTTTTATAGCTCCAGATCTCACTCTTGAGGTTTGTGATGTTGCATTCATAGCCCAGGGCAACCCTTCCTTCCAGACCTGGTCCAAAATTTAAAAAACAGTGTTTTATTCCCTATACGCGACATTTCCCTGAGCTAAACGCGTGTGTATGTGAGTCTGTGTATACCCAACCCGCTTATATGTCTTAAAACACTTTAAAAAATTAAATCTTCTTAATTTCGAGCAGAGATTGCAGGTTTTACCTGTTGATTAACTGTTAGTGCCCGTGACCCAACTGTTCCCATAGAATTCCCAACTAAAAAACTACTTTGGGAGAAGTATAAAAAGGCTTCAATGGGAAGGCCTAAAGGAGGAGAGAAGAGAGAGAAAGGTTACTATGATGAGATTTCCCTGACCAGGTCTAAAGATCCTAGTGCCTCCTACACTTCCCCCATTTACAGGAAACCCTTGTTTCCTTGTGTGATGATGCCTATCTATTACTTGTGATATCATGGAGTAAGTCATGGAAGGAATTTGTTAAAGGCTTGAGACTAGACGAATCCGGAGGACGGTTCCGCTTGGAGCCTGTGAAAGGACGAATCAGGTGAAATTATTCCTTTCTGTACTTTATTTGTCTATAATAAAAGAAACACTTGTCTTTGTTCCCGATATAAATCTTCTTCATGTTTATGATATCCATGTTATGATTCATATATGAAAGGTTTTTTAATTGCATAACTAACTACTTTTCAATATACTATGAAGATGATTCCTTTATGATGTTTAGTCCATATACTGTTGTACTTTCTTGAATTGATTGTTTTGCAGGCTGAAGGAGCAAAAGGAACTCCAAGAGGGTTTGGACCCTGGAAGGATCTTCTCAATCGAAGGACCCCCAGGTATGCCCCTTATCGTATAGTTTGCTTATATTAGCATTATGGCTGTATGGAATTTGTGTTTCTATGTATAGACAACCTCTGATCTGCTAGGGTGTCAACCCAAAGACCCTAGGGGAATTTGTCCCTTAACACTTCCTCCCTTATATAATGAGAGGGAGGGTAAGAAAATCAGTTACAAAAATATCTTCAGGTGGAAATTTACAGCTGTCTGTATGAATGGTTGCCTCGGCGTAAATCCTATAACTATTATGGTAGGGAGATTCCTTTCTTGAAAGAAAAATAGAATAATAATACAATGATCAAAACAACAAAACGAAATTAATCCATTGCAACTGAAATGATGGATTTTGGAAATATCTTCATGCCACTCTTCTTTGCTGGCCTTTGGTCCTGACGTGTTCCTGCTAAGTCATGGTTAATCCTCTCTCAACCGGTTCTGGGTCACTCTCAGTCTTTAACAGCCTCTGAAACAACTGCCAACTCATACACCCTTTTAACTTTCCATTAGATAATATCGGTGCTCTGAAATGTCTGGTGTCATGTTTCATGGAGTACCCAAGAGCCTTTCGAACACTAGCCTTTTAACACATGAACACCATGAAACATGGGTGCCCGACTGCCCCTTATGCCCTTGGGAATACAACCCCCTTCCGATTCTTCTTTTATGTGATCGAGGGCTTGAACCGCATGCTTAGTCCTTTGGGCACTAAGGCTTTCAATAATCGTGCGGGGTCCTTTTCCTTTATTACTTGAAAAACCTTTAATAACCCCTTACACAACATCGATCGATATCCCGAACGCGAAAACCTTATGAAATACAGCCTATGGAACATCGCATCTGGGGGGGCCCTTTTCTTGTTACAATAAAAATCCCACATCTGACGCTTAATACACTTTCCCTTGAGTTTTTTTGCTAAGAAGTTATGATCACCGATATGCTGGATGATGCCATCTTTTCCACGTGTCCCCTTGTGAGTGGTGACATGTGTCACCTAGAAATGGCCCTAGAGGACCCCTGAAAATGCCAAAACCGAGTGACATGTGTCTGCCTGTGACTTCAACATCCGTATTTCCACATGTCTTCCATACTACCACTTTTCATCCACACTACCACATCATTGGTGACATTAGCTTCCATGTCTGCTCTAAGGACCAATCAGAGGTCGCCACGTGGCCCCCTGGAGGAGAGAGAAAAAGGCCTGCCCGACCCTATTTTTTCATGCTTTTCCTTTGTATTTGGTTTTCTTGCCCCCCCCCCCCCCCCCCGGGTGATGCACCACTTTATTACGATATCAGCGGTTTGCAAGTCTTTTTAAGTTGAAACCCCATCGATCCGTCAATCGCCGATGCCACGTGGAGGAGAGAGAAAGTGGGCCACCCACCTTGGTTTTGTTGAGTGTTTCCTTTGTTAATATTTTTAGCCCTTTCCCAGTGATACAACATTATATCGCAGATCGTCCCCTGCAAGTCTTTGAAGTTTTGGATTAAGTGTGTGCACTAGGATCCCGCCGATAGCCGATTGCTGATAAAAGTTGTGCTCAGACCCGTCGACTGCCGATATGCAATGTCAATGATCGACGGATCATTGCTTGTCATTCTACCATTGTTCATTTCCTATTGAATTCTACTGATAGCCGATTTGCGATTTTGATCGCTCCCCCGGACCTCCGATTGCGATTTTCCCTCCATACTTAGTCATTTTTGGTTTGCTGGGATTTTCCAAGGTAGACCTTCAAAATGCTTTATCTTTTTCTCGAGGAGTCCATTTTTGGACTTCCATATATCATTGGAAATCTCTTTCTGAGCACTACGCAATGGGGAGGGTCTGATTTAGCTCTGAGATCTTCTGTGGCCTAAGAAAGGGGCTCCAAATTTCACTTCTCTTGGGAAAATTTGACCATTTGAAACCCACAATGCAGTGAGTGACAACATTGGCTCCAACTAGGGACAGTGCCTTATTGGCAAGGTGTTGAGGACCTGTAGACCAATAGTCTTTCCTTCCATTGGGCATGGAGTTATTCTTAAACAAAATATAATTATGTGAAAAGGAATTTTCTGAAAATAAACTGAAAAATTCAAATAACAATCTCAACATACACACTGGATATTTACAATGAGCAAGAGACAAATATCTCTAATTCTGAAAATAAAATTTTAGAAACTGACCATTTACAGGTAGTTCCAGCAGTTCACCATCCAAGTTTTCAAGCATGTAGGTGTTGTTTTCCCTTTCTTCTTCAATCTTGAAAGGGTTGAACCATAGTGGATCAAACTTCCCATGTTTTCCTTTGTCTTCTCGCCTGACATCCCATCTGAGAACTAAATCTCCTTGCTGAAGAGGTTTGTCCTTAGCCTTCTTGTCAAATAGAGATTTCATCCTTTGTTGGTAGTTTGACAGTTTGGTCCCCACCTACTCTCTGTTCTCATGAAGCTCCACTAGCTGATTCATTCTTCTAGTCAAGGTGCTTGGTTCTTCCTCAAATTCTTGTAGCAACTTAGCTACTGGAATTGCTAATTGGATAGGGAAGACAACAACCTTGCCATATACTAGCTCAAAGGGTGATTCTCAAGTGGATAGTTTTGGTGTGACATGGTTAGCCCACAGATAAAACTTTAGCTGAGAGTCCCAGTTCCTTTGATTTTTAGTGATGGTCTTCTTTAGAACTCTCACCATAGTTTTATTAGAAGAATTAGCCAAGCCATTCCCTTGAGGGTATTATGTAGTGGGGTGCCCAATAATGATGTTGAATTTGTGGTAGAAGTTGGTGAACTTGAAAAATTTGAAGACCTGTGCATTACCAATGATGATTTTAAAAGGACACCCAAAACAGGACAATATGTTCTCTTCCATGAATTTTATCACCACTGAATCAGTAGCATTCCTAGTTGGGATAGCCTCTACCCACTTGGTGGAATAGTCAGTGGTTGTTAGAATCCATTTGTGTTGGCTGCTAGAAGGTGGGTTTATTTCTCCAATGAATTCCAATCCCCACTCTCTAAAAGGCTACTCTACATGCAAAGGAATCAGAGGGAGAGGAGCACACTTCTCTCTTTTAGTAAACAATTGGGATTTTTGGCATGGCCTAACCTGAGAATAAACATCTCCAAACAGCGTGGGCCAATAAAATCCTGCCTTGAGGATTTTGTGTGATATTTCCTTCCAATTGTAGTGTCCTCCATAGACTCTCCCATGGAAATATTTAATCACTTCATGGGTTTCTCCCTCGACCAAAGATAGAAGTAGTACCCCCACAAGGTCCTTCCAGTAGAGCAGTCCGTTGGATATAATGTACTTTTGTGCCTACAATCTCAGACTCCGGTATTTAGATCTATCCAGTCCCAATGGGCATCCTAGGAATAAGAGGTAATGAACAATGTTCTTATACTTGGGTGATCCCTCATATTTGGAATAGATCTTATGCTCAGCTGTTTTGATTCTGCTCTATTCATCCTCTAGTTTTCCCTCCTCTGTGATCAGGATTATCCCTAGAGCTTGGCAATTGGATTCAGATAAAATCTTTGCCAACCCCTAGCCTTTGATGTAACAACCCTGGTGAAAATTCCATGTAAAAATATATAAATACCATGGATGATGGGACACATATTACAAGATGAATGGTGGGTAGGACATCCTAGTGGGTGTTCATTTGGTTGTTTTTGGTTAAGGAAATTGGCAAAAGAAATGACTAAGGCATCAAAGGGGAAAAAAGGTATTTTGAAACATTTATTTATGAAAATAATGGAAATTAGGAGAAAAGGAAGGTCAAAGGTTGCATGTGAGGGAGAAATTGAAGGAAAATAATGGAAAATGAAGAAAATAGAGGCCTCATTAAAAGGCTTATAAGGATCAGCTGGCAAGCTCTTGGCTCAGGCTTCTTCCTTTCAGTGTGAACCTTTTGTCAGTTCAGTTTTGGAGCTCTCTCATTATTCTCTCTCTCTCTCTCTCTCTCTCTCTCTCTCTCTCTCATACTCTTGGATTCTTAGAGTTTTCTTGGAGCACTCTTGGAGGGGGTGGCACACTTGGATTCTTGGTGCAAGAAGGCAAAGGAAGAGTAGGAAAGCACAAGAGCGCATCGGTATCAGTAGCTACATCAGATTTCTTGCAGGTATCGGGTTGCATGTATGATTTCTTCACTATTTTTGGCATGCATGGCACATGCCTATGGTTTCTTGGTTATGATTTGTCATTGGCATGGCGGATGTCTAGGATTGGCAGTGGATTGCCTAGCCTTTCCATTTCCTAGATAGCCATGGTGATTGTGGGTTTACTTTCATTGCTTCATTTTGGTTGGTTCTCATGTTTCCTTAGCGTGGGTTGAGCTATTAGTCCTAGAAGCCATTGTTGAACAAATGCTCTGGAAGCCCTGTAATAGCTTGGGTTTAGTTACTAGTCCTGGAAGCCCTAGTTGGACAAACACTCTCGAAGCCCTTGGTGGGTTGAGTTACTAGTCCTAGAAGCCTTGGCTGGACAAAAGCTCTGGAAGCCCTGTATAAGCTGTGGGTTGAGTTACTAGTTCTAGATGCCTTGGTTGGACAAACACTCTAGAAGCCCTGGAAGGCTTGGATGGAGACCAATCTGATGATGGTTTTTTCGGTGATGTTCGACCGTGAGGTAAAATCACTATTTGATGGGTTGAGGTGGGTGGCCTCTGGAAGCCCTGAATGAGTTTTGATTGATGTGTTCTCTGAGATCCCACATTCATGCTTGGAATATGGCATGGGGGTGATTGGTTGAAGAGAGACTTGGCTCAGCCAATCTATGGTCGGGTGGAACGTGGTAGTCCCATCACTGGTTGGTTCATTGCATTTATTAATGAAAAAATTCATTCCCTTGATTTTCATGTGCAAATGTACTGGTGTATATATGGATTTTGATGGCTAATATGTTTATTGTATTTATGTTCCTATTATGTTGTTTATATGCACATTTACCTTGGAAGGTGTTATAGATTGGTATCAGAGAATGGTTCAAACACTTGGACTGGATGGGCTCCATCATAGGTAAAATGAAGAACAAAGGTTAAATTTTACATCTTTCTGTCATATATGTTATAAATTTTCTTCTTTGGCATATTAGAAGTTGAAAATTTGTCCATATTTAAGGTAAATCCCACTAATAATGTGGTAAAAATTTCATATATTGGTTCACAATACTTTAGGAATTATGATCTAAGGAAGATGACCTTCCTGAATGCACCTTTAAAGAGGTCATGATGAAATTTATGCAATAATGCATCTTCTGTAGGCTTTCAGAAGCTGAAAAATTGTTCACATTGTGGGGACATACCACTGATTATGTTGTAGAAATTTCAGGTATTGGTTTGCAATATTTTAGGAGATATGAGTAGAGGGAGTCGAGCTTTCTGAATGCTCCTAAAATCAGGCCTCAAACGGGTCACACAGAAATTTTTGTTATAACTTTGCTTCTAGGCACTATAAGGAGCTGAAATTTTTCCCACAATGAGGGGAAATCCAACTGATATTGTGATAAAAATTTCAGACATTTATTCACTACATTTTAGGATATATGACCAGTGGAAGTCGAGCTTTCTGGATACTCCTAGAATTATGCACCAAGTAGGATTGTGTTGGTATTTTTGTTATAACTTTTCATCTATGAAATCTCAGAAGTTGAAACTTGAACCATAGTGAGGGAAAATACCATTGATCAGAAACTTGAACCATAGTGAGGGAAAATACCACTAATCATATGGTTTAGTTTCGATAACTTGTACTACTACAATTTAGGATATATGCATTGAATCATTCACTATATTAGTTTTCATGCAAAGTGTTTGATGAAATGCTTAAATGGTTCAATGATTAATTGCATACAAACTGTGTGATAAAATGGCCCAATGAGTATGTTGTTTGTGGTTGGGGATAGTATTGATGTGTAATAGTATTCTTGCAGTTGATATATGCTTACTTGTATGCAAATGGTTTACTATATTAGTTTTCATATAAAGTGTTTGAAGAAATTATTACATGCAAATGTAATAGAATAGTAGTTGTTTGAAGAAAAATGTAAAAGTATGGTAATTGTTTGAAAAACATGTTAATTTTTTTTTGGATGGGATAGTATTTTAGTATGATAATATGGATGTAGCTGATCTATGCCTATTTTCATGCAAATAATTTGAAGAGTTGCCTGCACGGAATTTGAAAAGTTGCATGTAAGGAAGTGGAAAAGTGGCATGTTTTTAGTTATTATGTTACAAGTGGAATAAGAAAAATGTTTTTGACTTAGTCTCATACAAATGCATGAGAAATAAAAATCAATTTATTTTCAAGTGTGGTTAAATTTAGTAGATCCTTGGAGATCCCATTTCCATAATTGGACATTGGAGATCAGGCCATTATAGTAGCTTCCTCTTTCTACCTTAATGTGGACCATGGATAGTAAGGGGGTATGCTTATAGGTTGTTAGTATTGGTGAATGCCGATTTCAAATTAATAGACACAATGTCTTGATTTTTGGAACATGTGACTGATTGTGTATGAATTATATGTCGCTTGGATGTTGATTTCATGATACCTACTTACATCCTTGTATGTTAGGTTACATTTTTGAATATTTTGATTACATGTATCAGTATTGTAGGTTGATTACAAGAATTGATCGCTTATGTTCGACTACATGCACTTATGCGTAGTTGTAGTTGATTTGGCATTTCTTATGCATATTTTTGGTTGCATGTGGAAATGTGTACAATGGATTAATGGTTGTTATTATGCATGCATGGTCGTGGCTATGATTATGCATGTATAGTAGGTAAAACATGCCTTGTGAAGTCATTGTATGCAATTTAGGTCATCATGATGCTATTGGTTGTTATGATGCTAATGAGCTAGTTGAGATAGAGCAAGGGATGCAGATCATCATAATGAGGTTGCAACATTAGACTTTGGGATAAGAGAAAATCGTCATATAGGTAGTGTATGTTTGGCATGTAGGTATGTAAGTTAAGGATTATTATATGCATTAGGGTTATATACATTAGGTTTATGAACATGTATTTGATGTTATGGTTACATTCATGATAGATGTTAGATGATTAGTGTGGTTATATGCACATGTGTCAGATAGTTAAGAATGATAGTAAACTGTAGTTGTATGCATTTCTATTGTTGTTTTATATTAGATAACCTGATGATTGTGTTGTATGTTGTTGATGAATATGATATATAGCTTATTGTTGTTATATGATATTAACTTGATGATTAGGGTCATTTCATTGAGATATTGATGTTATAATTTGGATTGGTCATATGCCTGATGGTTATGTTCATTTCCTTGAAGATCTTGATGTTATATGCATTGTGTTAACCTGGATTGACCTATGAAGATGGTTATGGTTGCAATATTCAGGTATGAATCGACATATTTGTGAGATGGTGCCATACTAATCTAGATTGACTTTGCAGATGTGTATGAGTTTACGATGTTAACATGTTAGTTAGATATTGTTATGAGTATCACGATCTAATGAGTGCTTGAGTTGATGTGTTGTAAAGTTATATCATGCTAACTATATTGATTGTGCAGACAAGATCACCTCCCCTGAGATACATTAAGGTATTAGTTGCTTATGTCATATAATTGGTGCTTGAATTTTGATTATGTCATATAGTTGATTTATTTAACATGGTATGAATGTTTGATGAATTTCATAATATGAGTATGTGTTCAAATGATATTGTTTTAAGATGATTGTATGAAAATATATGTGTTGAGATAGTTGATATGTACTTGAGTATAGTAGGTGATAGTTGTAGTATTATGACTGATGACTATGAGTTGACTATGGATTATGACATGATTGTTAGTCTTGGTAACAGTTTATTTCAAATTAATAGATATGATTGTCTTGATATTTGTAACATGTGGTTGAGATGTGTGAGAAGTTGCAGGGTAACATGCTTGGTATTAGCATGACAATGTAATAGTTGATGTGTCTATATAACTAATAGTTGGGTGGTGGGACAACATATAGTAAGCCTCAATTCCAACAAGGTAAAAGAAAGGAATTGGGAAAGAATTCCTTTGGCTATGTTTGGAAACCCTAATTTCGAATGAATGAGTGCTTTGCACACAGGTCTTCTTAACCTTGATTTTGTCTGGAATTATGTGGATATGTGCTATATTCATGAACATGCACTTGACAGGTATATTAGTTTGTCTTTAGCTATAGGTGGATCTATTAAAGGATTTGAGTGCCTTGATAGATGGTGTGGATGTGTTAAGTTGCAAGCAACGTGCTTGGAACAATTAGAAGAGGTAACTGGTGTATTATTATGCTTATTTATACATTGACAGTTATGTGTTTATGGCAGCATGATGCAGGGAGTTGGGGGTTGCATGGAAAGACAGGTTGCCATGAAATCTTGAAGTTGGCTTAAGTTGAGCTTTCCTTGGGAACCATGCAGATTGAGTCATGGTGCCAGTCTTGTGCTTTTGGTCTTTTGAGCTTGATTTGTGGTTTTGTTTATGTCTGGTGCAAGGCCTTGCCACTTTGCTATAGAGTCATATCGTTATGGGCTTTCATGGTCTTCTTCTTGGTTTTTTCTTGTCTTCTATTTTATTATTTTGAGTCTTGGGAGTTGGTTGGGAAAGAGGAAAGTTTATGGAGCTCAGGGAGAGCTATGTGGTACCTGAAAGGTAATGTAAGATTCAGATAAAGATCGGTGCATGAGTAAGCAAAATAGAAGGTAAGGTTATGACAGTCGGTTGGACTGGCTGGGTCCATTGTGGCAAATGGATAGTAGTAGTACAGTCATGAGAAAGGTAATAGGAAAAGGTAAAGTAAATGGATTTGAGGTGTCATATGCCTTGGATATGTTGGGAGCTGTTGTTATCAATGTTGCACATGTGTTGCATGAATAAAGGAACTTATCTTAACCTAGACCTTATGTTATCTGGTAATTATGTTATGATCATGATTATGATGATGTTTATATATGTATACATGAATGTATGTATGTCATTGTCTGATAAGGTGATGATAATTGTATGCTAACGATCATATATTTATGTATCTATGTATCTATGTCACTGTCTGATAGGGATTGTTAGGGATCATTCTTGTGAAGGAATAATTTCTTACGCAATTGAATGGCATGAAGAGGTCCCTGGTTCATGAGGAATCAAGTGGGAAGAGTATTCATGACAAATATATGAGGTGAGTATCAGGTGGTTATGAGTTGATATTATGTGATTATATTATGACTATGTTGTCGACATGTTATACCAAAGGATACACTAGTAGAATGAAAGCAACGTGGTCCATGGCATGCTAAGACAAGCATGGATAAGACACTGAAGCAGGGTTTCTTGGTAGAGTCAATGTGGTTCTGGATGTGTGGTACTACTATTATGCATATGTTTTATATGTTGTACATGTTACATATATGATGTGTGCACTTGTGGTGTTGTGTATACATAACATGTGTACCTGTTATTTATGTAATGTTATGTACAGGATGGTACAAATAGGGTTGTGAAAATATTTCATATGGGGTGTTGTATACATATTGTACTGTCTTCATGTCGTATATTTGGCATGTGTGCATATGGTGATCTGTGCATGTTATATATACAATGTTGTGTACAGATAATGCTATGTACATGTTGGGAATGCAATGCTATGTATAAGTGGTGTTGTGTGCATGTTGTACATGTGGTGCTATGTACATATGGTGTTGTGTGCATGATTGTACAAGTGGTGTTGTGTGCATGTGGTGTTGTGTACATGTTGTACAAGTAGCGTTGTGTGCAGGTGGTGTTGTGTACATGTCTTGCATGTGGTGCTTTGTACATGTGGTGTCGTGGACATGTCGTGCGTGTGGTATTGTGTACACATTATACAAGTGGTGTCGTGGACATGTCGTGCGTGTGGTATTGTGTACACATTATACAAGTGGTGTGGTATACATGTGGCACTGTGTACATGTTGTGCAGGTGGCGCCGTGTACATGTGATGTTGTGCACACGTTATGCAGGTGGTGCAGTGTACTGGTGGTACTATGTACATGTTGTACATATGGTACTGGTGCATGTGTGGTATTGTGTGCATGTCATACATGCTGTGTTGAGGGAATGTGGTATTATGTATGTGCATCATGTAGTCGTGGTATTGCGACGTGTGTACTCATTGTGTTGTACTCTGTGTAGGTACATGTATTGGGTGGTATTTCACATTGGGTATAGATGGATGCATTGTGTTGTACACTAGTTATAGATGTATGCATTGTACGTCAGGTGTAGGTGCATGTATTGCATGGCGTTGTGTGTCAGTTTTGGTCGTATGTGTGTGATGCACACTATGCGTATGTGCTCCTGGTAGAGGAGAAGGCACTAGGTGTGGCAACTGGTCCGATGTCTATACAAAATAACGAAGGTAGAAGTAAGGATCGATGAAGGATAGGTATCGATATTGGTATTGTATTTCAGTTTTATTATGCATGTGATTTATGATTCTGGTATATAATGATTACATGTGAATTATAATTATGGTATATGATGATTACATGTGAATTATGATTTTGGTTTATGAACTGTGATTCTGATTTATGATCTATGATTCTGGTTTATGATATATCATTTTGGTTTATGAGGGTTACATGTGATTTATGATTTTGATCTATGATGGTTGTGTTTTGAACTAACTGTTACACAGTAATTTGTCACTGTCTTCCTGTCAGTCTTCCTACTGTGTCATGAGACCAAATCAATCATGCTCATGCTCTCTAATGTTGCCAAATGACCCACTTTGTCAAAGTTTTTCTATCATCGTGACTGTTGTAAAAATAAACGTGCTGATGAGCGCTCCAAAACAAACCAAACGCGTTGCTAGCGCGGAAGTACACGTGATTCCCGCGCTGGTCAAATTTCATGAGACAACGTATCTGTTACTTATATCTGATCGTGCTGATATGACTTTCTTTGTTTTTAGCAGCGATGTCAACGCTCCAGTGCAGTGATTCACCCGTAATGATCCAGTCTGGGCGAGTTTGTTCTAACAGTCGGCCTTCCAGATGACTCCAGACCTGGTTGTTGGCCTTGTAAATGTCGCCCTCCCTTCTCTAGCATGTATGTTTCGTCATTTGAGCCACCTTCCTTGGAGATAAGCTCATCCTCCCACCATTCATGGAGACTCCTTCTCCTATTTAAGCCTCCACCATTGCCATGAGCTGCTAGTTTCGAATTCATAGTGTTTGGAGTGTTGCTGATAGTGTGTGAGCTTGATAGGTAGCTGGTGTGACAAGTGTGGGGTTGTTAGAGAGCTTAAGGAAGGTTGTGAAGTGTTTTTATCTTGTGTAAGCTTGTGTGAGAGAGAGTTTTGTCTTGGGAGATCTACCTCCAAGGGTGAATGCTTGAGGGACTTGCTGGCTGGACCCTCTTGAGAAGGATTTGACGTCATAACTATGGTTGTATTCTTCTTTGTTTATCAAAAATAGACGACTATCATTATGGTTCCACTCTTATTGTCTTTATGATGGTGTTTGAGTAATATCCTTTCTGACTGATATATAGTTGCATCTACTGGATTTTATGCTTGTGTTTGTATCGTTCTTTTCATGTGCAGGTGTCCGTGCACGAGGATCGTGAGGATTGTGACCAGTCGGGGCAAAGGAACGGGAGCATCAACTCTTCTACAAGTACTAGCGTTGGAATCCGGGTAGGCCTTCATCATTGGTCTTTCATTTGCAATTAGGAACCTGCATGTTAGCGTTGTTTGATTGTTGCTAGACCCTATTTGGACTAGTAGGGATTGCCTCTGTCCGCAGAGGAGATTTACCTCCACAACACTAACCTGATGTGATATTTTTATACATGTTGATTTGGTCAAAGATGCTAGTTTGACTTCTTGTGACAGGAAGTGAATAAGATTCCAAGTGTACCTTATTGACGAACTAACAATGAGGTATGATTTGAAGTTATTTCATTTTTTTTTTTTAATCTAATGGAAGTTATGTTCTTGGTACTGAAGCATGAACATGCCTAGTAGGGTGGTTGAAATCAGTTGCAAGAATTAGCAGCAACAGTGAAAGAAATTAGAAATGCAACAGTATGCTGGTAGAGCACTTCAAAAGCAGGGCCATTGTGGGACACTGGTACCCAATTATGTCCATTGATTTCCATGAGCATGCTATGACTGGTATGATGGTTTTAAGGTATGGATATGCCTTGGTTTTTGTATCTTCCGATGCGAGGAAGCCTTTCCAAGGGATGGACTACCCAGGATGGGGGTGCCAACAGAACTTGGAAGGTGAGTGACTGCACGGAAGGGGTGATCGGATTCCCGAGGGACTGTGTAGCAGAGAAGGGAAGGTCACAGATGGATTTGTTTTGGTCATTAGCATTGCCAAATGGAATCAGATGCACATTGGGAGTGCACCTTGGAACAATGAGCCGATAACTGTTCATTGAGAGGAAAAGTGGCGCAGGATTATAGCGCTGGACATTGGATGCAGATTTGACTTTGTAGTGGATTCTAGACTTCCTGGGAAGGAGGTGAATCCTAGTATTACTTTGAGGATGGAGGTGTGAGCCTCTGGATTTCCTTGTTACGGATACAGGCATCATATTATTTTATTTGTTGGTTGATAAAATGTGCATATGTGTATATGTGGTTATTGGAAATACTGTAATGAGCTATGTTATAAAGCTCCAGTATGCGATATGTTATCATGTTGTCATGAGGTTTTGATTTTGAGCAGGTCTTTAATTGTAAATACTGCAATGAGCTGTGTTATAAAGTTCCATGGGCAATATGTTTTGTTTTCAACAGTCTTGTTGGTTATAGGTGTTAGCACACTATAATTTCGAGGCTGAAAATAAAATCACTGAGGTAACATCAAAACCGTTTTTGGAGCTGGGATCTAGCCCTGCCAGCTCCAGAGAGGGATCTCTCTTTATAATTTAGCTTTGTTTTAATGAATATTAGGCTAGCTAATGGATTCAGAATGTGGATCTTGAATTGGTTTGGTAGGGAAAGCAAGGGGAAAAGACCATTGGGCAATGGAGTCAAAGGCTTGGGGTGATCAGCTTGCAGAAACAACAAATACGAGTGAAATAGGGCAAGCTAGGTGCACTACATGGATCTATGAGAATAAAATGGATTGAGGAGATAGAAGGAGAGAGAAAGTCAGCAGAAACCCAGAAGCAATTAAGAATTCCTCGATTTGGCATCCGTAGAAAACATGTCAATTGTAACACAACCAAAAATAAGGTGCTCAAATAGCAAATATTAATCTTCACTTTATGTTTTACAATTGAGGATTTAGAAATATAGAGAAATAAATACAATGGATAAACACATAAAAATAGGTGAAAACTTCACCATTTGGTACACCTCTTGAATCTTGAACAACTAATCTTTTATTCCTTTGCAAACTGTCACTTGAAACATAGTGAGAACCATTACAGAATGAGATTCTTCCTTTCTTATGAATCCCCCCCCCATGTTATAATTAGAATTCTTACAATATATAGAAGATATCCTCTCCTAGGATCAGGAGGTTGAATTCAACTACCTCAGCCAAAGATAGACAGAAATCCCTGAAAATCTTGGACTGATTGCCACAAAAAATGGGCCGAACTGCTGAAAACATGGGTAAACTCAGAGATTCAATTATCCCATCTTAAGACACCTATGTAAATTTTAGGAGAGGTTTTTGTTCCTCATCCCGTGCTAAACAAAAACCTCTTTCATTTTTTCTTAATTCATCTCCATCTCGCCAAAATATCTGCCGCAAAATCATGACCAAAATAGGAAGAACAGGAAACCTAAAAAATCGGGCTCAAAGATGGCTTCGATTCTCCCAACTTCTAACACCTGTGTAAATTCTGGGAGAGGTTATTGTTATTTAGCCCGTGATGAACAAACACCTCTTTCATTTTTACAAAATTAATTTATGTTTTCCCATAATCTCTCTCGGAAATAGACTGCTAAAACTAAAGAAAAATGGTTTTTTAAGGGGTAAATGGTAATTTCGGCCCCCCCTTAGAGTGGTAAGTGGTATTGGAGGGGTGGGGGGGGAGCGGGGGGGGTGTGGTGGTCCGAATTGCTGAGGTTGTGCCACATGGGGGGGCCCTCCTCCTCAAAACCACCTATTTCACGCCCCCTCATGGCTTGAGTGATGAAGGGGGGGGGGTTGGGGTGGTAGGGGGGCATGGGCCCGTCCGAAATGAAGAGAGGGAGCTTAAGGTAAGTTTTTAATTTTATTTTTTGTTTTTTAATTTTATAATGTTTTTTTATATATATTTTTAATTGCATTATTATTTTGTTTTTAATGTTTCTCATTTTAGTTTTTTTTAATTCTAACCTAAACACTAACCTAATTACTAACTTAATTAATTATTAATTAATTTATTATTAACAACTCTAACCTAGTTCTATTAATATAACTACACTAATTTATTCTAATTAATGTTAAAAAATACCTCTAAACATTTTTAACCTAATAATTTTTTTTTATTTCTTTTTTTATCCTAAGCTTTTTTATGCGTGTAATGGATGAAAATGACGGAGGGGTGAAAAAATGGAGGGCAGGGCATGAAGGGTGCAACAGGGTGATGAAGGATTAGGAAAAATGAAATAAATCGAGCCCAATCAAGCCAGATGTCTTCATCATATGAGCAATGCCAATTAAACATCTGAAGAATCAAGTTACCTATAATTATAGGATACTAACAATAGGTATCATTGAACACTGAGGATTGTGTTTCCCCAAGGGGGAGGGTTTTGTAACAACCATAATGAAAATTCCATGTAAAAATATATAAATACCACGGATGATGGGACACGTATTCCAAGATGAATGGTGGGCAGGACATCCTAGTGGGTTTTAATTTGGTTGTTTATGGTTAAGGAAATTGGCAAAGGCAATGGCTAAGGCATTAAAGAGGCGAAAAGGTATTTCGACACATTTATTTATGAAAATAATGGAAATTAGGAGAAAATGAAGGTGAAAGGTCACAGGTTGCATGTGAGGAGGAAATTGAAAGAAAATAATGGAAAATGAAGAAAATAGATGCCTCATTAATAAAAAGGCTTCTGAGGGTCAGTTGGCAAGCTCTTGGCTCAGGCTTCTTCCTTTCAGTGTGAACCTTTTGTCAGTTCAGTTTTGGAGCTCTCTCATTATTCTCTCTCTCTCTCTCATACTCTTGGATACTTAGAGTTTTCTTGGAGCACTCTTGGAGGGGTTGGCGTACTTGGATTCTTGGAGCAAGAAGGCAAAGGAAGAGTAGGAAAGAACAAGAGGGCATTGACATCAAAAACTATATTAGATTGATTGCAGGTATTGAGTTGCATGTATGATTTCTTTACTAGTTTTGCATGCGCCATGTTTCTTGGTTATGATTTGTCATCGGCATGGAGGATGTCCATGATTGACAGTGGATTGCCTAGCCTTTCCATTTCTTGGATAACCATGGTGATTCTGGGTTTACTTTCATTGCTTTGTTTTGGTTGGTCCTCATGTTTCATTAGATTGGGTTGAGTTATTAGTCCTGGAAGCCCTGGTTGAATAAATGCTCTGGAAGCAATGTAACAGCTTGGGTTGAGTTACTAGTCCTAAAAGCCCTGGTTAGACAAAAGCTCTGGAAGTCCTTGGTGGATTGAGTTACTAGTCTTGGAAGCGTTGGTTTGATAAAAGCTCTGGAAGCCCTGTATAAGCTATGGTTTGAGTTACTAGTTCTGGAAGCCTTGGTTGGACAAACGCTCTAGAATCCGTGAAGGCTTGGATGGAGACTAATCTGATGATGGTTTTTTTGGTGATGTCCAACCGTAAGGTGGAAGCCCTATTTGATGGGTTGAGGTGGGTGGCCTCTAGAAGCCCTGGATGAGTTTTGATTGTTGTGTTCTCTGAGATCCCACATTCATGCTTGGAATATGGCACAGGGGTGATTGGCTGAAGAGAGACTTGGCTCAGCTAATCTATGGTTGGGTGGAACATGGTAGTCCCATCATTGGTTGGTTCATTGCATTTATTAATGAAAAAATTCATTCCCTTGATTTTCATGTGCAAATGTACTGGTGTATATATGGGTTTTGATGGCTGATATGTTTATTGTATTTCTATTCCTATTATTTTGTTTATATGCAAATTTACCCTGGAGGGTGTTACATTTGATGAGATTGGTAGGATTTATTTCTAGCTCATATTCTTGTATTTTAGCTATCCATCTGCCCCTCTTTCCTTTGTGGTATCCCTGCACCAGAATTCCCTTGACTTCAATCGTTGGGACAAACGTTGCGATTCTTGATTGTAGCACATACATGCAGAATGATTTCAACACCTTGACCAGTGCATAGGTCTATTTCTCCAGTATGTTATACTTGGCTACTCGTAACCTTCTTTATTTTTTTGTAACTGTTATCGGGAAATCTAGTGTCTATGCAGAGCTGCTAGTCCCACTAAGACTAGTAGCTATCTTAGAAACAAACAAACTAAAACTACTTTCGTTTTCCTTTATGAGAAGTAGATAAGAGGGGAACAAAGGAGACCAACCTCTATCTTGCGCTTGGTTCCTTGCTTGATTCCTCTCCCTTCTGATAGATCTTTGCCACTCGCTTCCTCGTCTACCCAGCTTCAAAGAGCACCTGTGGAATCAAAGCAGCATAACACTATCCAAGAACAGAGATCTACTATCATAAACAATATAGGACCAGATATATATTGACCACACAAATGCATATATCATCAATCATACAACAATATGGAGGAAAACTTCAATAGCTTTATTAATATCAAGAATAGAAAAGAGGATTACAACCAATTGTTCTGACCCAGTGTCATCCTCTCAGCAAGAAAGCCCTTCTTCACCTCATGAAAAGCTTAGATCACCCAACACTATGATGTTACACCAAGAAACCAACAACACTTCCTTACAAGATACAAAATTCCAGCCTCCTAGATCTCTGGGATGAGGGATCCATATATAGATGATTGCAGGGAGGTGAGTCATCTTCTGAGATTTGATTAATGTCCTCTCTCTAATAGTTCTTGATTCCACTTGGAGATTGATGATCTCTTACTCATCCCTAGGCGAATGCAGAGAGGCAAGTGTCACAGGAGAAGTTTCTGGAAGATTCCATGATCATCCACCTCGCAAATTGACTCTGCCATTTGTCCACTCTCGCCCATCGCACCCCATAGAAGGGCTTTTCAGTATGCATCGCACCTCCCGTGTGCATTTAGGTGGGATGCAGCGCACTTTGACCATGGAGCAGGTGAGATGGTCCAGCTTTGACCAGTTCTGAGTAGTTTTTCATGGAGAACTTCTGGGAGATGATGTAATCAGCTGACCTTGTTCTTTTAGGGGATGGAACAACACTTTTAGGGACTTAGGAGTCCTTGGTTTATGGACATGTTTGATTGGGGTTGCAGTGCCAAAAAATGTCTATAACAGTTGCCCCCTAAAGCATGAGGTCATTAATCTTTTGATGTCGGGTGAAATGCTTTATCATGAGGATCCGAAGTTTTTTCGAGCTGGAAGGCGACCTGTAATAAGATACAATACAATACATTATCTTCATAATATTTTCATGATCTAGCTGAGGTGGGAATTCCCATTCTTAGATTTATAAATTCATTTTCATGTACTTAAGACAGACAATCGTCTGTGTGTAGAATGATGATTCTGGTAGAGCCATCATCCCTTAGATTGGATGATTATCTGTGCAGCAATGATGTACATTTGATGTCTTTATTTTCCTAAATATATATTGCAGCCTGGATGGATGAAACTAGATCTGGGGTCTTCAATCTCGTTCGATCTTCACTCAAAGTACAAGTCGATCCATGTGAGAGATGTTCTAGAGTCGAACATGGAAAGACATCGCCTGATTACCAGCCAATGATGTAAGCTGTTAACAGGTGCGAGAGGAATCACCGATAATGATGATGACCCTCAAGGTACTACAGTACAATTCATGTGGTGTGAATAAGGGACTTGGCGTCGAACACTACGCAAAATCTTTTGGTCGAAGGCCATTGATGTAAACCTGTCGCCAGAAGTGAGAAACTTGCCATTGAGGCATGCAAGCTTCAAAGTACTGAAAGGGTTGTCCCTAAGTCGACTTCTTGGATAATGAGCTGATGTCGACAAGAAGTGACCCGTTGTAGCAGGGCCTTAATCCCACATCTACGGCACAGAATGGAGTAAATGATTTTGGAGGTGAAAACGATCTAATGATATACGGTTCAGGGTGGCAGTCATGAAAGAATGGAGTGTGAATGCATTGCAATGGATGAGACACAGGTGAATTCTCTGAGCAACTTCTCTTGAACATATCGGAGACACTGACATGATGGATTGGTAGCATTAACCCCAAATGTGGATGGTGTGATGGACCAATGGTGATATGACCAGTGAACGGAACAACCCAACCCGACTCAGATGCAGAGAGAAAGTGTCATGTTCAAGAGTGACTTGCTACCAATAAAGTTTCTTCAATTTTTCTTCCCAATTTTTCCCCAGTCATTGCTGACCAATACCTCTTTATTTTTGTCAAGCTTGAGGAGGATAACATATGCTTGTTCTATAATTTTCCTTCGGGCAAACCCATGCTATGTTTTAACGAGCCTAGCGATAGTGAAACTCATTCTTGTCTGTATGGACAAGTTTTTCGCTATTCGGTTTTAATGAGTTTAACGACAAAGATAACTTGGTCCTTTTCAATTTTAGAGAGTTTGAAAGGGACGTAAAGAAAACTCCAACAATCCTTTTTCATCATATAATCCCTTAAGTCCGAAAAAGTATAAAATAATACAAAAGGGATGAATTTTCGGTAATTTTAACGAGCCGAACAAAACAAGCGCTCGATCTTTTTGTGTAATAATCCCTCAGGTCCAAAAAGATTAAAATCTAAAGGAGGGATAGCACTTCCGGTGACTTTAACGAGCTGGAGAGGCCAATTACTCAACAATATTTTCATATTTTACGAGTCAGATGAAAAGAGCTTAAAGGAGACTCATTATTCGAGGAACGGGTGATAAATTCAGGTAGCAGCTAATTCCAGGTAAGGTTTGGAATTTTCCAATCATGGCAGTGTCACAAGGATGGCTAACAGGATCACTCTTCGCAATTGTTCCTCAAAAAGGGTAAACAATCAAATGGAGGTGAATGATCGGCCAAAACAGAGTGGAGGTGATGATGAGAACACGACCAAGGCTTCAAAGGCTGATGATAATGCATTCACGATGGTTATTTACCCGAAATTGGTTCATTTTTTAATGAATGAGCTTAAACTCTGGGGAAAACATTTGCTCACTGCTTATGTTTAATTTTTAACGAGCTTGAACTCCACATAAAAACTACTTGATCCAGTCATATAATAAGGATGTCTCATCTAAGATACCATTTTTTATGGAGCTTGCGCCTTACACAGCTTTGCCCCGCATCCTTTCTTCATGCAAGTTAGGAAACGACCAATCCTATGAGTTTAAAGGGTTAGAGGACCTACAAATTTAAAAAATAAATGGTCACTCTTCGCTTGCATGCCAAAAGGTTTGCATGCCCTCAGGTATAGCGAAGTAGAGTTTCCCTGGTTACCCCTCAATTTGCAGACAAAACATTTGTTTTATCGGGAAAGTCCTACCTTTTCCAGGTTACCCCTCAATTTGCATACAAAACATTTGTTCTATCGGGAAAGGCCTACCTTTTGACATAGGTATCTTATTCCGGTCTAATCTCATATCAAACAAGTCATATATCCTTCGCGGGAACCTACCCTATGCCCAAGGTTTTCCTACAGAAACAGACCAGGGTGCATGCCCCCTGGCTTTCATTCATGTCCTCCCGAATCACTCGCGCTCATTAGGTGGACGGACTGGGGATTGAGGAGACATTCCTTGCGTGAAAAGACCATTCAGGGATGGTATTTGATTATTTTCTATGTGTGAGACGAGGAATGAAAGTTGGTCTATGAGCTTGACCACTCTTCCTTCATGCGGAAAACACATTACTCTAAAGAGCGAGGAGACAATGGCTCCCATGCAATAAATATAGTCACATCCAAGGAGTAGATTATAATCTAGGGGTCCTTGGACTACCATTATGTTCATGTGAACGATTTTTCTTCTCAATGTTATCGGCACATTGGGAAGGATCCCTAATGGTCGACTGGTTCCTTTATCAAAGCCCGTTATATTTCTCATTTCAGGAAAAAGCGATGGTGAACCAAGTGCTTTCCAAGCAGTTGAGGAAAGGATACTCACAGAAGCCCCTTCATCTATGATGGTACCGGCCATGACCATTCTGTATATTTGTGCAATGATTCGAAATGGTACACTAGCCGGTAAACGGGGTCTGCCTAGTAGATTCCAATCGAAGGAAACAACTAGGTTGCTTGGAGATGGGACCGAATAGATGGCCGGATATGACTCTCACGAACTTCCTTCCTGCAGTAAAGGAACGGGTAGACTGCCCCCATGTTCATCGGAGTCTGTGTTTACGAAGAGAATTTGAACGATGTCGTTCTTGTTCTCTCCGGTGACTGTATCATCTAAAGATGGACCTTCTGAAGGCAAGACTGGGTCAACTGCCACCTCGACCTTTTGACTTTCATCTGGTGTGAATTCAGGTGGTTTATCTTCAATGGTAGACGCTTCGACCAACCACAATGGCATGTTAGTCATATTTTCAACTAGTGATGGACTTGGTAAGAGTTTCTTATATCTAGGAGGAAGCTGTAACGGTGAAACCGGACAGTCATCCAGAACGCTTTTAGCCTCGTCTAGGAAGGGACAACGGTGGACGGCATGATCGCCTTCACACAGTTTACAAGGGAATTTACTTTTCCTTTTCTGTCCCGACGCTTCGCTTTCACTAGTTGACGGTGTACTTTCAACATGGTCATCAGAGGTTGTTGACACCAGATTGTGCAAACAAGGAGACCAGCCCCTTAAGATCTGAGGGATGCAGGGACAATCTCGATGATAGTAATCTCCTTTGCAAATGACACATGGAGATTTAGGCTTTGACAGTGCAGTGTGTGGATTTTCACTAGATGATGCCTGGTTGCCCCTTTTCGCCTTTGGCTCCTTATTCTCCTTCTCTTTCTTCTCCTTCCCCTTCTTCTCCTTCTTAGTTACTTGATTTTTGGCTTTACCAGCTTCATCAAGCGAAGCGGAAGGAGGAGAGGGAGAACCGAACGAAGTAGAAGGTTGGGGGGTAGCTTTGGTATCGTCTAGTTGCTTACTTGATTGTTCAGGAATCATGGTGTTCTGAACGAGAGAGGTCGAGAAGAGCCATACGGGCAGGCCGATTGTCAATCCTGGAAGCGACAATGTGGCCATATGGGGTGCACCAACATCTCCCCAAGAGGAGAAAGGACTAGGATTTCCTCCAAGGGGAAATCCTTGGTTGGTGGACTCCATTTTTCTCAACCTAAGACCAACGTAGGAAAGGTGATTTTTATTCCGATTAAAATAAATTTTAGACACTTTGACACAACTTGTTTTTTCAATTTTTAAGAGTTGAGTAAAAACAAAAGATGACTCTAGTCACCTTCGATTTTTAATGAGCTTGAAGTGAAAAGTGCTCAGATGGACCTTTTCCTTTAAGGAGTCTAAAAAGGAACAAAAGAGACTACTCTAGAAATCTATACAGAGGGATTACCAAACCAATCGCAAAACTGCAGAATACTTTTTACGATACGACAGTCAATCTTTCTGAATGTTGTGTTCAGTGCATTGCAATCGATAGGGCGGCAGACACGCCTTCATATGGATAAAGGATATAGCCTATTGTGGTATCCCAATATATACTTGATGGTACATGGGAACACAAGTCCATACTGGCACTTGTCGTCTCAAAGTGGAGGAATCACCCAACCAGCAATGAAAACAACAGTTACCAGGCTTTACGACGCCGGAATATGTCTCTAGCCTAGACTTCTAAATGTTGTGCGTTAGGTTCCAAAGCGTTTTTAGACTCATTAAATTTATTTTATAGTTGATCTTGTTTAAGAAATTTTCCTTTCAGGTTCACCACGTGATGTAGATATACAATTCCTAAAATGAAATCTAAGATGATAAACAATCGTTTAATCTTCTTTTTGCAATGAAAATCCTAGCTACTAAAGAAAGAGAGATGATATTCTTTCAACATAGAGCAGAGAGCACACACTATATGCACTGTCCTAAATCAAACCAACAAACAGTCTAAATGCAAATGCACATGCATGTATTTGTTTTCAGCCTTCTTAATGTGTGAATGATAAAAATAAAGCTAAGCGCAAATTTGAATTATTTTTCAAGCGAAATTACTAACAAGCTTCTTTTCCAGACAAAATGAAGACAATGATGACACTTTGCGATTTGGAATGGAAAACTTGCTTTCGACACTTGAAAAGCTACTAATTCAAATCAAATACAAGTGTAACAGTGTAATCGACTATCGAGAACAATCAGATTCTCTTCTATGACTGAAAACGACACTTGCGACACTTCCAAATCAAGAAACGACAGTTCAATTACGCTACTTCTTTGTAAAAGAGAACTGAAAATGGCTCACAATACATAAAAACATTTACAGTTCTTTGCACAATGGAGGCAGAATAATGGCAAGGAAGGGGGTTTCCATAGAGGTATACTGACTACAGATAACAAAACTCCTGAATAGAGTTGAAAAGAGTGAAGAAAAACCAAAGTCTAGAGGAAAAATTAGCCTTCTTTGATTAGCGCACCTATTACACAGGGATTCCAGTATGCATCCCACCTACAGCACACGAGAAGTGCGATGCATACTGATATCCTTGAAGAGAGGGTGCGATGGTACAGTGCGAGACTTTTGATCCAGTTCTTGATCACAGTTTGCAGCACAGTCCAGGGATTTAGGCCGAGCAAGTGATAATCAGTAAATAAATCATAGGGGTAGATCTAAGGAGGTTACTAGAGCCACCACAAGGGCAATTAGAGAGCTTGTAAATCGATTGTTCAGTTCATAAACAAAACTTGGAGATAGACTGAAGCAACATTGATCTACTTTGCACTTGCACAACAAATGCAGTTCGAAGGCTAGCTGGCTTGACTTCAGGCTGTCTGTAATTTTATAAAGCAAACAAATATAGACAAACAAACAATCTATTCGCTCCCCAGCGGAGTTGCCATTTTGTTATCGAGAAATCTAGTGTCTATGCAAAGCTACTAGTTCCACTAAGATTGGTAGCTATCTTAGAAACAAACAAACTAAAACTACTTTCGTTTTCCTTCATGAGAAGTAGATAAGAGGGGAACAAAGGAGACTAACCTCTATCTTGCACTTGGTTCCTTGCTTGATTCCTCTCCCTTCTGATAGATCTTTGCCACTCACTTCCTCATCTACCCAGCTTCAAAGAGCACCTGTGGAATCAAAGAAGCATAACACTATCCAAGAACAAAGATCTACTATCATAAACAATATAGGACCAGATATATATTGACCACACAAATGCATATATCATCAATCATACAAGAATATGGAGGAAAACTTGAATAGCTTTATTAATATCAAGAATAGCAAAGAGGATTACAACCAATTGTTCTGACCCAGCTTCATCCTATCAGCAAGAAAGCCCTTCTTCACCTCATGAAAATCTTAGATCACCCAACACTATGATGTTACACCAAGAAACCAGCAGCACTTCCTTACAAGATACAAAATTCCAGCCTCCTGGATCTCTGGGATGAGGGATCCATATATAGATGATTGCAGGGAGGTGAGTCATCTTCTGAGATTTGATTAATGTCCTCTCTCTGATAGTTCTTGATTCCACTTGGAGATTGATGATCTCTTACTCATCCCTAGGCGAATGCAGAGAGGCAAGTGTCACAGGAGAAGTTTCTGGAAGATTCCATGATCATCCACCTCGCAAATTGACTCTGCCATTTGTCCACTCTCGCCCATTGCACCCCATAGAATGGCTTTTCAGTATGCATCGCACCTCCCGTGTGAATTTAGGTGGGATGCAGTGCACTTTGACCATGGAGCAGGTGAGATGGTCCAGCGTTGACCAGTTTTGAGTAGTTTTTCATGGAGAACTTCTGGGATATGATGTAATCAGCTGACCTTGTTCTTTTAGGGGATGGAACAACACTTTTAGGGACTTAGAAGTCCTTAGTTTATGGACATGTTTGATTGGGGTTGCAGTGCCCAAAAACGTCTATAACAGTAACAGTACAACAACAATGGTATGTGGAGAGGAAAAAGAAAAGATGTAGAAAGCCATTGAATAATCAGGGCTGACCAGCACTGGAGCATTAGCCAAAGCTTCTTTGATCCTAGTGAAATAATCACAAGGGACAAAGCTCCACTTAAATTCGTTCTCCTTCTTGAGCATGTATGTGATACCTTTAACTATCTCAGCATAGGTTGGTAAAACCACCTTAAGAAATTTATACTCCCAAAAAAGGCTTGGATTTATTTTTTGTTTCTGAGCAAAGGAATAAGGCTTATGGCTTTGACTCATTCTAGATCAATCTTTACCCCTTTCTGAGCCACTATGTGTCCAAGAAGATTTCCCATACTCAGAGTGAACCGATATTTCTTCGGATTCAAAGAGAGGCCATACCTTTTGCACTTCTCAAAAGTGAGCTTTAAATGGAGGATATGCTCTTCATCAGTCTTAGAGAAGACTGTGATGTCGTCTAAGTAGACTACTGTTGTGCCCTACAACAACCCCCCATTTCATATCATCTGTATTTACAAATAATCAACGTATGAAATGGGTCCCTTTTAGAAATTAATTGGTATTAATGAATTTGTTCGAAAAAGCCATGATAATCAAATAAGTATGAAAAATAAAGCCTTTTTCGAATAACAATGTTACCAAAATAAAACAATCTTTTGTTATTGCGATAAAGCGATCGCAAGATCGCATATCGCAATGACAAGAGAGGCGCACTTAAACGGCACTTTGGCCTTTGCCGATGCGATATCGTTATCGGCAATCGGCGGTATTCATGGCATACATAAAAAGAGCACATATCTCACACCCCGATGCGACGCTATATCGGCGATCGGCTATCGGCACTGCCTCTTATGAGAAAACACGTCAAGTTATAAACCCCGACCCGATGCGATATCGCTATCGGCCGTCGGCGGTATCCCATGCATTTTTATAAGGCGCCCACCTCTTTCCCCGATGCGATGCGAATTCGCTATCGGAGTTCGGCAAATCACTTAAATTGTATCTGGTAATGTGTTCATATGCTAGTCCAATGCGATATCGCAATCGGCGTTCGCCAGGGCTACTTTCAAACGATAATGTAACACTCTCCCCCCATGCGATGCGACATTGTTCATCGGTAATCGGCATTTTCAAAAGGTGATTGTTTAAATCCGGTTGATAAGGCGCAGATTTCAAAATGCCGTTAAATGCAGGGATAAGGTAATGCATGCGTATTTAATAACCTTGCCCCTTCGATTAACGAATACTTGCGTCTAAGGCATATCATATCTGTTGCACGCGTTGGGTGGTCATTCAACTGAATAACAGCGTAAATGGTCATTTAATGGGTAGCAAGCCTTAAAATCACCATTAATGCATATGCAATCTCTTACCAGTGATTGGATCCGCAGCCACTTTTTGAAGATTAATAGCGCCACGCTTCAAGTGATATATACCTTTCCAATTATGCTTTGTCTTCATTATTCCTCGTGTTACGATTTCTCTCGCACTTGTGTAGAGTTCGTTTGTTGAAGAAAGCCTGAACATGATGGGGAAGAAAAATAAGAGGAGTTCTGGTTCTACTACAACATCTGTTGCAGGTCAAGCTGCTCCAATTTCAAAGAAAGGCTTAATCTCGGACACTACGTGCGCTGGTCTTCATAGAACCACATGGCAAGGTACATATAATCTGTTGGAGGCCGAGCAACCAAAAGTAACAGTGAGAACGGCTAGTGTAGATGTATTAAGGAAGTCTGATGCAACGCTCAAAGACTTGGCCGACTCCTTTTTACACAGAATAGCGGCCAGAGAGCAGGTTCTCCCTTACACAGACGTGGTGCACTGGGCAATCGAAGAAATCCCCATCACTGATAGAACTTTCCATACAAGGGACGGAAGGATTTTCGGGTCATTCAAGCCTGATGACCTGAGGCGAATGTATCATCTGCCTGAACCGGAGCTAGTCTACAACAGAACCTTCGTGGAGAAATTCGCAAAAGAAAATGAATCACCATCCGAACCCCTCCGATATTGGAGGCAGAACCCAGCCAAGCACAAGCATGAAAGTTCGGGTAAGTACTCCAACATTTCTTTGGCTTCTCCCTATTGCTATGCGGGGATTATGATGTGTAGATTGTGGGGATTACATGACTCTGTTAATATCAATATTGACATGGTTCCCCTAATGGAAGCGGCTATCAATTCTATAATCATGGACTGGGCCACTATTCTTTCCGATAAATTGGTCGTAGCTGTTCATGAATTCAGAAACAAAACTATAGTCTCCGAAAGGAAAATCCCTCCATTCTATTATTCTGCTTACATTATGGATACCCTGTGTCTTAATTCTGAGTTTCCTGTCCTCGGTTGGAGATGGACCACCCAGGATCCAACACCCATTCATTTATACCATTAGAAATTGTGGAAGTCCTCTTACAAGGACCACTTGTACCAAATTTGTAATGGTTTCATGGTGCCCATTTACTATTCTATTTTTGACAGACCCATTTCCAGAATTTCTTATGAAGCCTCCTTTGACTTACCTGCCGTAGCGAGTTGGTTTGGGGAAGAGTATTTCTCCTATATCAGAGTTTTTGGGAGTAAGGCTAGGCCACATGTCCTCCCTTTGTATATCCCAGACAAGCTGTTAGCCCGGGAAATCTGCTACCAGATTATGGCCGACAGTGTCACACAAACTCTCAAAGAAGAGAAGAAGAAAGGTTGGCCCTCTTTTCCTTTAAGAATTGGGGTTTTTACTCTGCTTAATTACAAGCACGCAGAAAAAGAAGCAGCAAAAATCCAAGCTTTATCCCTGGCCACTCTCCCAAGCAGACTCTATGATCCAAAGAAAACTGCCTACATTGCCCTAGAACAAGCAAAATTAACAAAAGTTGATCATCAAGAGGATACATTTGATGACTTGTTCGTAGGTGCCGAGACAATAAGCCAAGTCAAACAGCTTGCCATAATGAAATACAACGATGAGGCGTTGACTGAGTTTAATAAACTTAGGGAGCAGAGGTTGCAAACTCTGCCCCTAGAGTTATTATCCACAACCCCAGCGTCTTCCTCAAGCGAGCCTGGTCGGCAACAGATACATTCACCTCCGGTTACAACTAAAGAACAGGATAAACAACAGGAGGAAAGACAGAAAACGTTGCAGGTTGAGAAGCAGAAAAAAGAGCAAGCAAAGAGGCAGAAAAAGGAGCAGATAGAAAGGCAGCAAAAGACACAGAGGGAAGAAGAGCAGAGGAAGAAGAAGGAAGAAGAAAGATTAAAGAAAGAACTAGCAGATAGGCAGAAAAAGGAATTGGAGGAGCAGCAGCGGAAAACGCGAGAGGAGCAGCAGCAAAAATCACTTGAAGAACAGCAGAAGTTAGAACAAGAGAAAGAACGGAGCAAAGCCCATAAGCAATCTTCCATTGATCCTGAATTGATTAAACAATGGAATCAATTCGATTCCATTATCAGTGGTAAGGAAGGCTCCAAAGACACAGGCTCCTCTAAAACAAGTGATGCGCCCGATATCACTTCTTCTCAGGTTCTAGGAGGAACCAGCGGCCCACCTATTTCACAGGATGTCGAGGTAATCAATAAGGACCCTTCCGATCAAATTGTTCTCCAGGTGGAAGAAATTCCTCCCCTGGATATTTTCTATAGCCCAAAGCATAAAGCCGTTATCAAGCGCTCTAAGAAAAGACGAAGGCTTGATCAACCTTCTATCTTTCCTGAGCAAACAGTCACGGGCAATATGGTCTGGAAGGAGGATTTGGATCCCTCCGATGATCTAACAAAGCTGTCGCAATTCGTGGGAGCTTATTCTGCAGCAACCATCGACAAAGCATCGGAGGTAAGTCTTCTGTTGAAGACTAAGGACCATGAAATATATGCATTACAGGCGGAGGTAATTGAGGCGAAAAACAAAGCAGCACAGGTGGAAGAGCAGTTGCTGGCTCAACAGCAAGAGAACAATTTGTTAACCCAGCAACTGCAAATTGAAAGACAAAGGATAGACCAAAGTGAAACTCAGAAGGCAAAAGAATTGTCGGAGGCATTGTCACAGTTGGAAGCATCAAATGAGCTGATGATGAAATCAAAAGATGAGCGAATAGCTCAACTATCAACACAGCTCGAAGGTATCAAGAGCACACAGAATGTGAAAGTCTTCAGAGCAGAGGCAACTCAAATAAATGGCGCATTACTGTCTCAGATCAGACTTTTATGTCAAAAACTTGCTAAGGCTGAGCAATTATGCGAAATATCTACAACAGTGTGTGAGCAAATAGAGAAGGCCAGGAATGAGCTAGATCAGGCCGAAGAAGCCATATCCGAATACGTTGAGTGGCAAGACACTCCAGAAGGGAAAGCGGCGAATTTGTCCCGAATCCATGAAATGTATAAGGACATACTCTTCACTGAATGGAATACTCAGGTAATGAAGGCAGAAAGGGCGGCTTCCAGGTGTAAAATAATTGCCAGCAATATGATCAACCTAGTCAATGATACACTTTATTTGGCGAACATGATCTCCAAGTGCACACCTGGAAGCATAACAACAGCAGGTATGCTTGAAGAATCAAGTTATCCTGACTTGGAGGAACAGAGGAAATTAATTACCGGAGTAAATACTTTAACCTCTGATGCATATTGGCTCTTTCTAATTAAGCCACATACTCAAAGGTCTGCCCTTAAGTGTTTAACAGATGCCCTCGGATACCTGATCCTCGACATTCAAGATGCTACATATGATGCTCAGCTAACTTCGCGTCTCAACACTCCACCAGAAGTAGAGCCAATGCTGGCGATATGTCAGCTAAGGAGTAAAGGCAAAGAACCCATCGAATGAAGCATTGCCGCCAACTGCCAGATTGCCAAAAAAGATGGAACAAACGTTTATTGATGCCAATTTAATAGCTTTTCAGTTGTTTAGATATTTAGATTAGTATAGTATTTATAGACCCTTTCATTGTTTTGGAGAGGGTCGTAAAATTTTGTAATAAGACTTAAAGGCTGAAGTTTGCACTATTGTGCTTCAGTCTATATTCTTTTTGTGAAACTCGACCAATGGTTCTAAATTTTGATTAGAAGGCTGTTTTATACAATTGCGCACGACTGTCTGTTGTTTGGAAGGCTTTCCGATTGGAAGGAAGGACTGCGACATAATGATTGATGTACTGGATTGATCGATCAGCTTACATGGTACTATTATCTGTATCTGTGTTCTTTCTGATTATATGAATTGCTGTGTTATTATCTTTGCTATTGTTGAATGCATGTATGCAATATAACAGCGAATCATCATTTCGCTTCACTATTGAATGTTTGTGTTGATTTGTTATCTCTTTCACTCATGCATGTATCAATGATATGAATGATTAAGCGTAGTAATTCGCTCTAATCGCTCTGCATAACTAATTATGCAGAGCAATGTTTAAATGGTTCAAACGTCTATGCTTAAAGTGTTAGAGTCATTTATATGCCTGCCTTAAAGCACAGATCATCAAACGCTACGCTTTGCCTAGTAATAAGTCCCGGGATCCGATTATAGTTATTACATTTTGTTTATAGTTTAGCTGTCCGCTCATTACCATCTTATCTCATAAGTCATTCATCCATCCCATTCACTTATACTTCTTGGGAAATTGGTCCCATTATCCCCAGTCGGAACCACTATTCCAAACGGAAAAGGAGCTGCATTAAGGTCCGGACCGGGTGGTATCCCCTTTGTTGTGGCAGCGATTTTCGAGGCCTCAACAAAATTGGCGCTAGAAGGAGGGCCTGACTGTGAATGGCAAGTCGACCCAAATCGGCAAGTCATTCTAAGAGTAATTCTCCCTCCAAATCTCCTCGTTCTTCTCAATTGCATGCTGGTTCTCCAGCCCATAACCAAGAAGAAGAGGAATCTATCACCACTGCTCAATCCCATCATATCCCAGAACAACTAAGTCTTGAATCTCCTGAAGTTCAGTCTCTAATCCATAAACTTCAGAGCTTCTCGATCTCACCACAGAAATCTGAGATATCAGAAAGCAGTGCGACTTCGCAGTTCAACCTCACTCATCCTCTTACCAGACTTCAGAGCGAAAAACTTGGTATTGAACCTACTGAGTTTCCTTTACCCAAAAGGAAAAAGACAAAGAAAAACACTGAAGGATCCGACAGTGGGGATTTTTCTTCCATATCATCCATTTCATCTCCTCATCTGCAAAGTCAACCACCCACCCCTCCATTACAAGTTGTTGTTCATCAGGGAACAAGAGCCTCAATATCCCAACCTATTCACTCTTTAATACCTCACCAAACATCTGGAACCCCGACAGTAGTGACAACCACTGTCGCTAGCATAATGGCAGATCCATGGACTAGACCGGGTGCTGTCAACATGCCTGGACCATTACATGATCTACCAGATGCTCCCGAAAAATGGCTGCCTAAATTTAATCCAGATAATGGAACCCAAGCCGAAGAACACATCAACAACTTCATGTTAGCGGTTAATCTAAAAGGAGTGACAGAGCAAGATGTCGTAGTAAGACTGTTCCCTTATACTTTACAAGGATCAGCAGGATCCTGGTATTTTTCCTTACCCTCTGGTTCGATTACCAGTTGGGTTACATGCCAAGAGCAGTTTCTCACCAAGTATGGAGACGACCGGTCCCTAGCAACTTTAATAAATGACCTCTCCAATTTGAGAATAGAGCACAGGGAACCAATAAAAGAATTTAATGCCAGATTTAATAAACTACTGAATAAAATCCCTACCGCTTCTAAACCAAGTGAGCAAATCCGAAGCGAATGGTACATCATTGCCCTACCCGCCAACATAGCTATCTTTGTGGACAGGGCTGGCAAACCTACCCTAGCTGAAAATATGAAAGAAGCACTTGCAGTTGAAAAGCGCATCAATGCTCTTGAAAAGAAAGCTGCTCTAGAAGATAGAAAAGCTAAAAAAGTCTCGTTTAAAGAAGATTCCAAGAAGAAAACCCCCAAGGACCCATATGACATGGAAGGTTTACAGAAGGTCCTTAAAACATTGTCTAATGAAATGGTTGAGATTAAAAAGCAAGTGGCCGAAACTTCAAGCAAAAGACCATTTAGGACTTTTAAGAAATCCGAATCAAAGCCACCTAATGTTATATCTAACGCCGATTCAGACCAAGAAGAAGAGGAAGAGGAAACACCTCCACAGACCGATGATGATGAAGAAGTGGCTGAATGTCACGGAATGTGGGATTTTATACTCCCAAACTCTGATACTGAGAATGAAGAAGAAGCCTTCCCGGTTACTACTAGAAGTAAAATTGCTTCTGAACTCCCCCAGGCAACTTCAAAGAAGAGGAGCGCAGGCGCTACTACAGCAAAAGAAAAAGTTCCCCTAAAGAAGTCACCTGTGGTAGTTCCTTCAAATCAGCCTTCAACTTCTAGTTCTCCTTCAACATCCAAGACTCTAGTAGTATCTGATTCCATGGAATATAACATTGTCGATGATATGAAGAAAACCAAGGCAAATATAACCATGTTTGAACTCAGTAAACTGAAGCATCAGCAAAAGCTACTTCTTAAAGAGTTAAATGCTGTTCCCTCTATTCCCCTTCCCAGTGCAAGAGCTGCCAACGATTCAGGCCAGCCTCCTACAGGCATGGTTGAAATTACCGATTCAGTCTTGATCGGAGATAAATCAAATTCTCACACTCCACCCTTCCTGCTTACTTATGAGATTTATAATAGAAACCTACACAATTGTTTAATAGATTCAGGGGCCTCATCTAATATAATGCCAGCTTCAGTTTGTTCTAAGCTGAACATTGAACCCCAGAAATCTGCAATTCATATTGTACAGTTGGATAGAACTAAAGTGCAGGTGGTGGGAGAAATTAATTCTGTGACCATCAGGTTGTCAGCCGACCCCAGAATTGTCCAGAGAATTGACATTTTAATCGCAGACATACCTGAATTTTATGGTTTGATTTTAAGCAGAGATTGGTCCGAAAAACTACATGGGTATATTTCCACAGATTGGTCACATATGTGGCTTCCCTACAAGGGAAAGCCAAATCAGATAAGGATCGATCGTGAGAAACATATGACCCACACAGTTACTGAATTCGAGCAAGAAAACCAACCTGTCGCATTCAATAATAACATTTTGGGGAATTATTCGGCAGAATCATTCTTTGGCAACTTTGTTGCCCAACCATCTCCTTTTTCAGTCAATCATTTTACATCTCAAATAGAAAATTTTTCACAAACTGATAGGTCCAGATGTTATAATGATGCTGAGAAAAATGTAGATACTTTTGTTAATATTCCTTTATTTTGGTCTCTGTATTTTGATGGCTCTAAGTCCCCTGAAGGTTCAGGAGCTGGATGTATATTGGTTAGTCCGCAAGGAGAAAAGACAATGTTGTCTTGTAGGTTAGAGTTTGAGTGCACTAATAATACAGCCGAATATGAGGCTTTAATCCAAGGATTATATAAAGCAATCGGTCTGGAGGTACGATATCTAAAGGTTTTCGGCGATTCGGAAATCATTGTCAAACAGGTTAGAAATGCAATTCATTGCCTTTCGACTCACCTTAAACATTACCAATCGCTCGTTCAAGAACTTACCTCACACTTTCTTGCATTCAACATTTCTTCTATACCTCGATCTCAAAATGCAGCCGCAGATTTTCTAGCCAATGTAGCTTCAAAGCTTCTACCTTCTGAAGACTATAGCCTTGATAGATTTTCCGTAGAATTACTTTTCAGACCTTCAATTCCCGACAATGTCACTAATTGGAGAGTATTTAATCATGACGATGATATTTTGCAGTTTTTAACTTCTGAGAATTCTTATGATAAGCAAGTTATTGAGGAAGATGATCATGATTCCCAGATGAAAGGAGTGCCCAAAGAAAATTCGATCCCCAAACCAGTGGTAAAATTAGAAGACCTTTATGATATTAAAGACAGGTTCAAACCTGTAATTAACACAAAGCTTCAAAGTTCTACCCTTAGGTTTGAATTAATAAATCTAGGAACCAACGAGTCTCCTCAAAACATCAATTTAGGAACAGGACTATCTCAGAACGAAAAGGAAGCATTCATTAAATTGTTGAGAAAGAACAAACAGGTTTTTGCTTGGAAATATGATGACTTAAAGACATACGATACATCTATTATCCAGCATACCATTCCTATGCTTCCTGATAAAAAACCAATTCAGCAAAAATTAAGAAAAATACACCCAAATTTGGAGAGCCAGATTAAGTCGGAGCTTAATAAGCTTTTGAAAGCCAAAATTATTTTCCCAGTCCGACATTCAAACTGGGTCTCTAACATGGTGCCAGTCAGGAAGAAAAATGGCGACATTCGAATTTGTATTGATTTCAGGAATTTAAACAAAGCGAGCTTAAAAGACAACTTCCCATTGCCCACTATGGAGCAAATTCTCCAATCGGTGGCAGGTTCTGAATTGATGTCTTTTCTAGATGGTTTTTCAGGGTACAATCAAGTTCTGGTATATCCCGATGACCAGCTCAAAACTACATTCAGGACAAAATGGGGAACCTATGCATATCAGAAAATGCCTTTTGGTCTTATAAACGCCAGAGCGACATTTCAGAGAGCTATGGACATGGCCTTCAGAGGGTTAATTAATCGATCAGTAGTCGTCTACCTAGACGATATTACTGTGTATTCTAGAAAGAGAGATAATCATTTGCACGACTTAAATCAGATCTTTCAGAGATGCAAAAGATATGGTATTTCTCTAAACCCAAAAAAGTCCTTCTTTGCTCTAGATCAAGGAAAACTCTTAGGGTTTATAGTATCCAAAGATGGTATTTATATTGATCCTGATCGGATTAATGAAATTTCTGAAATCCCTTTCCCACATAACAAGAAATCAATGCAGTCATTTTTAGGTCAGATTAATTTTGTCAAACGATTTGTTCCAGATTTTTCACAGATTGTATTACCACTTCAGACAATGATCAAGAAGAATTCAGTCTTCAAATGGGGATCAGAAGAAAAGCAAGCTTTTGATGTTATCAAACAGTCAATAATCAATGCCCCAGCTTTGAATACCCCGAATTTTTCTAATCATTTTACACTATATACTATCGCATCCAACACTTCATATGTTGCAGTACTCACACAATTGAATGATAACAACCTAGAAGCACCCATATCATTTTTCAGTTCAAATCTTCAAGGTGCCGAGTTGAATTATTCAGATGTGGAAAAACAAGCCTTTGCTGTGTTCAAAGCAGTCAAACATTATAGACCCTTCCTTTTGAAAACCCACACGAAAGTAGTAGTTCCTTTCCCAGCGGTAAGACAACTACTAATTCAGAAAGAATTGGGTGAAAAGAGAGCCAATTGGGTTACAGCGCTTCAAGAATATGATTTAGAAATAAAGCCAGCAAAGATTGTTAGGGGCCAAGGTTTTTGCAGGATGTTGGCAGGAGCATCAAACATTCACGAATCAAGCGATGAAGATCAGATTGAATCCATCAATCAGATAAGTCTCACTGATTCTGAATCTCAGTATGCTGATTTGATATTTTATTTGAAGAACGGTTACGCTCCTCCAAATTTATCTTACAAAAATAAAAGGGCCATTAGGTTGAAATCTAAGAACTTCACTCTCATTGATGATGTGTTGTTTAAACAAAATTATGATTCTATCCTGCTAAGATGTCTTGAGAAAACTGAAGCACTAAAGGTTCTGCAGGAGCTACATGATGGACCAGCTGGAGGACATTTTGGAGCCGACACAACAGCTCATAAGATTATTCATGCTGGATATTATTGGCCTACTCTATTTAGAGATTGCCATGAGCACGTAAGAAAATGCCTTAATTGCCAAACATCTGGTGGAAGACAACGAAAGCCCGCTTTCCCTCTGCAACCTGTCAACATTGAACAGCCATTCGAACAATGGGGATTAGATATCATCGGGGAAATTACTCCACCATCTTCCAAACAACATAGGTATATCCTTACCGCTACTGATTATTTTACTAAATGGGTAGAGGCTATTCCTTTGAAGGCAGCAAATGCAGAGGCAATCATCGAGTTCATCGACCAATTCATCATTACCAGGTTCGGTGTTCCAAATGCTCTTGTTTTCGATAATGCTTCTTATTTCTCAGGAAACGCTATATATGATTTTGCTATTAAAAGGGGGTTTAAACTGAAATATTCTTCCAATTACTATCCCCAGGGAAACGGTTTAGCCGAATCTACTAATAAAAACCTCATCAAAATCATTAAGCGAACTGTTGAACAGAATCATAGAAACTGGCATAAATCTTTGGTCTTTGCATTATGGGCTGATAGAATAACACAAAAGGCTTCAATAGGGACCTCTCCTTTCAATCTGGTATATGGAAAAGAAGCCGTGTTGCCTACAAATCTTGTTCTTCCATCTTTAGCCCTAGTGCAGTTTATTCAAGAGACTCCGTCTTCTTCTATCCAACTTAGACATGACCAAATTCTCAAATTAGAAGAAGAAAGGGAAAAGGCCAGAATCACTCATGCCAAGCATCAACAAATCATCAAAGCATCTTTTGACTCAGCATCATCCTCTTCCAAACAACTTCAAGTTGGTGACTTAGTTCTCAAATGGGACAAGGCCCATGAGGATAAAGGCAAGCATACCAAATTTCAGAAAATGTGTCTTGGACCATTTCAGATCTGTGAAAAGATAGGCCATTCAACTTTTATATTGCAAAGCTTATCAGGGTTGAGAGATTCTCTCCCCGTCAATGGCCTGGTCCTGAAAAAATTCTTTAACTGAGAAGGTAACCCCTTCTCCTTTTTAGATTTGCATAGTTTGTAGGATTAGTAGGAAATAAAACTGTAGAGTACCTACATTGACCTTTTGTTGTGTTTGAGAAAGCTGTCTTACAGAAATAATATAAATACTTGTTTCTAAATAATAGAATCCTCACTCAAAAGAAATAGTTTCTAGGAAATTAGATATCCTTGTGTTCTGAAATTTTAATCTAAATTTTGAAGACTCCTCTCAGGAGGTAAAAGTTCTGAATCATTTTCTGTTTCCAAAATAGTCTCCAAAGGTTATCTGTTAAAAGAAATAGAGGCTAAACCATTTTTCAGTATCTTCAACTCTTCACTTGTCATCCATCCGCTCTTAAGGAGAAAATTGTTCACCCCATTCACTAAAGGATGTGATTATTAAGAGTGTAATTCTAAAATATAAAAGATTAAAGATAAGAGGTCTTATCATAAGCCTGCTTACCATGTTCATAGGGAAATAGCTTAACTGACATTACCAATACTGCCTACCAAAACAGGGTAATGGCTTGAAATTTCAAGACAAGGGGTCTCATCACGAGCCGGCTTGATCAGTTAACTTATTACCAGTGAATGGCATTGTCATAAGCTGGCTACCAAACCAGGACAGTGGCTTTTTATCTTATTTATTACAAAGAAAAACAGATGAAGAAGTGAAATATGAAAACATTTTATGGATTCGTTCTGTTAATCACACTCTTATGTGAATGGAAAAGTAGACAATATTATGGTTAAAAGGTATCCCTGTCGAGACTATAAATGTCTGCTGGCAACAGAGGCTCTACCTATGACAAAGGAGTTAATTATAAAAGCTGATATGGGAAAGTTTTCTATTTTTATCATTATGAACCAATAAAGACTTATTTTAGAAACTTTTTATGTATTTGGTTTCTTTAAACTTAATGGGACGAAGTTAACAAAATAGAATTCACTTTTGTCAGAACACATGAATATCTAGTTATATTAGAAATTTCTCCTTCTGATTGAGTTTCTATTTATGAAAGGCTTGAATGTTTATGTTAATTTCAGAGATAACTGGTTCTACCAACGAATCGCCAATTGTTGTGCCCTACAACAACCCCCCATTTCATATCATCTGTATTTACAAATAATCAACGTATGAAATGGGTCCCTTTTAGAAATTAATTGGTATTAATGAATTTGTTCGAAAAAGCCATGATAATCAAATAAGTATGAAAAATGAAGCCTTTTTCGAATAACAATGTTACCAAAATAAAACAATCTTTTGTTATTGCGATAAAGCGATCGCAAGATCGCATATCGCAATGACAAGAGAGGCGCACTTAAACGGCACTTTGGCCTTTGCCGATGCGATATCGTTATCGGCAATCGGCGGTATTCATGGCATACATAAAAAGAGCACATATCTCACACCCCGATGCGACGCTATATCGGCGATCGGCTATCGGCACTGCCTCTTATGAGAAAACGCGTCAAGTTATAAACCCCGACCTGATGCGATATCGCTATCGGCCGTCGGCGGTATCCCATGCATTTTTATAAGGCGCCCACCTCTTTCCCCGATGCGATGCGAATTCGCTATCGGAGTTCGGCAAATCACTTAAATTGTATCTGGTAATGTGTTCATATGCTAGTCCAATGCGATATCGCAATCGGCGTTCGCCAGGGCTACTTTCAAACGATAATGTAACACTCTCCCCCCATGCGATGCGACATTGTTCATCGGTAATCGGCATTTTCAAAAGGTGATTGTTTAAATTCGGTTGATAAGGCGCAGATTTCAAAATGCCGTTAAATGCAGGGATAAGGTAATGCATGCGTATTTAATAACCTTGCCCCTTCGATTAACGAATACTTGCGTCTAAGGCATATCATATCTGTTGCACGCGTTGGGTGGTCATTCAACTGAATAACAGCGTAAATGGTCATTTAATGGGTAGCAAGCCTTAAAATCACCATTAATGCATATGCAATCTCTTACCAGTGATTGGATCCTCAGCCACTTTTTGAAGATTAATAGCGCCACGCTTCAAGTGATATATACCTTTCCAATTATGCTTTGTCTTCATTATTCCTCGTGTTACGATTTCTCTCGCACTTGTGTAGAGTTCGTTTGTTGAAGAAAGCCTGAACATGATGGGGAAGAAAAATAAGAGGAGTTCTGGTTCTACTACAACATCTGTTGCAGGTCAAGCTGCTCCAATTTCAAAGAAAGGCTTAATCTCGGACACTACGTGCGCTGGTCTTCATAGAACCACATGGCAAGGTACATATAATCTGTTGGAGGCCGAGCAACCAAAAGTAACAGTGAGAACGGCTAGTGTAGATGTATTAAGGAAGTCTGATGCAACGCTCAAAGACTTGGCCGACTCCTTTTTACACAGAATAGCGGCCAGAGAGCAGGTTCTCCCTTACACAGACGTGGTGCGCTGGGCAATCGAAGAAATCCCCATCACTGATAGAACTTTCCATACAAGGGACGGAAGGATTTTCGGGTCATTCAAGCCTGATGACCTGAGGCGAATGTATCATCTGCCTGAACCGGAGCTAGTCTACAACAGAACCTTCATGGAGAAATTCGCAAAAGAAAATGAATCACCATCCGAACCCCTCCGAGATTGGAGGCAGAACCCAGCCAAGCACAAGCATGAAAGTTCGGGTAAGTACTCCAACGTTTCTTTGGCTTCTCCCTATTGCTATGCGGGGATTATGATGTGTAGATTGTGGGGATTACATGACTCTGTTAATATCAATATTGACATGGTTCCCCTAATGGAAGCGGCTATCAATTCTATAATCATGGACTGGGCCACTATTCTTTCCGATAAATTGGTCGTAGCTGTTCGTGAATTCAGAAACAAAACTATAGTCTCCGAAAGGAAAATCCCTCCATTCTATTATTCTGCTTACATTATGGATACCCTGTGTCTTAATTCTGAGTTTCCTGTCCTCGGTTGGAGATGGACCACCCAGGATCCAACACCCATTCATTTATACCATCAGAAATTGTGGAAGTCCTCTTACAAGGACCACTTGTACCAAATTTGTAATGGTTTCATGGTGCCCATTTACTATTCTATTTTTGACAGACCCATTTCCAGAATTTCTTATGAAGCCTCCTTTGACTTACCTGCCGTAGCGAGTTGGTTTGGGGAAGAGTATTTCTCCTATATCAGAGTTTTTGGGAGTAAGGCTAGGCCACATGTCCTCCCTTTGTATATCCCAGACAAGCTGTTAGCCCGGGAAATCTGCTACCAGATTATGGCCGACAGTGTCACACAAACTCTCAAAGAAGAGAAGAAGAAAGGTTGGCCCTCTTTTCCTTTAAGAATTGGGGTTTTTACTCTGCTTAATTACAAGCACGCAGAAAAAGAAGCAGCAAAAATCCAAGCTTTATCCCTGGCCACTCTCCCAAGCAGACTCTATGATCCAAAGAAAACTGCCTACATTGCCCTAGAACAAGCAAAATTAACAAAAGTTGATCATCAAGAGGATACATTTGATGACTTGTTCGTAGGTGCCGAGACAATAAGCCAAGTCAAACAGCTTGCCATAATGAAATACAACGATGAGGCGTTGACTGAGTTTAATAAACTTAGGGAGCAGAGGTTGCAAACTCTGCCCCTAGAGTTATTATCCACAACCCCAACGTCTTCCTCAAGTGAGCCTGGTCGGCAACAGATACATTCACCTCCGGTTACAACTAAAGAACAGGATAAACAACAGGAGGAAAGACAGAAAAAGCTGCAGGCTGAGAAGCAGAAAAAAGAGCAAGCAGAGAGGCAGAAAAAGGAGCAGATAGAAAGGCAGCAAAAGACACAGAGGGAAGAAGAGCAGAGGAAGAAGAAGGAAGAAGAAAGATTAAAGAAAGAACTAGAAGATAGGCAGAAAAAGGAATTGGAGGAGCAGCAGCGAAAATCACTTGAAGAACAGCAGAAGTTAGAACAAGAGAAAGAACATAGCAAAGCCCATAAGCAATCTTCCATTGATCCTGAATTGATTAAACAATGGAATCAATTCGATTCCATTATCAGTGGTAAGGAAGGCTCCAAAGACACAGGCTCCTCTAAAACAAGTGATGCGCCCGATATCACTTCTTCTCAGGTTCTAGGAGGAACCAGCGGCCCACCTATTTCACAGGATGTCGAGGTAATCAATAAGGACCCTTCCGATCAAATTGTTCTCCAGGTGGAAGAAATTCCTCCCCTGGATATTTTCTATAGCCCAAAGCATAAAGCCGTTATCAAGCGCTCTAAGAAAAGACGAAGGCTTGATCAACCTTCTATCTTTCCTGAGCAAACAGTCACGGGCAATATGGTCTGGAAGGAGGATTTGGATCCCTCCGATGATCTAACAAAGCTGTCGCAATTCGCGGGAGCTTATTCTGCAGCAACCATCGACAAAGCATCGGAGGTAAGTCTTCTGTTGAAGACTAAGGACCATGAAATATATGCATTACAGGCGGAGGTAATTGAGGCGAAAAACAAAGCAGCACAGGTGGAAGAGCAGTTGCTGGCTCAACAGCAAGAGAACAATTTGTTAACCCAGCAACTGCAAATTGAAAGACAAAGGATAGACCAAAGTGAAACTCAGAAGGCAAAAGAATTGTCGGAGGCATTGTCACAGTTGGAAGCATCAAATGAGCTGATGATGAAATCAAAAGATGAGCGAATAGCTCAACTATCAACACAGCTCGAAGGTATCAAGAGCACACAGAATGTGAAAGTCTTCAGAGCAGAGGCAACTCAAATAAATGGCTCATTACTGTCTCAGATCAGACTTTTATGTCAAAAACTTGCTAAGGCTGAGCAATTATGCGAAATATCTACAACAGTGTGTGAGCAAATAGAGAAGGCCAGGAATGAGCTAGATCAGGCCGAAGAAGCCATATCCGAATACGTTGAGTGGCAAGACACTCCAGAAGGGAAAGCGGCGAATTTGTCCCGAATCCATGAAACGTATAAGGACATACTCTTCACTGAATGGAATACTCAGGTAATGAAGGCAGAAAGGGCGGCTTCCAGGTGTAAAATAATTGCCAGCAATATGATCAACCTAGTCAATGATACACTTTATTTGGCGAACATGATCTCCAAGTGCACACCTGGAAGCATAAAAACAGCAGGTATGCTTGAAGAATCAAGTTATCCTGACTTGGAGGAACAGAGGAAATTAATTACCGGAGTAAATACTTTAACCTCTGATGCATATTGGCTCTTTCTAATTAAGCCACATACTCAAAGGTCTGCCCTTAAGTGTTTAACAGATGCCCTTGGATACCTGATCCTCGACATTCAAGATGCTACATATGATGCTCAGCTAACTTCGCGTCTCAACACTCCACCAGAAGTAGAGCCAATGCTGGCGATATGTCAGCTAAGGAGTAAAGGCAAAGAACCCATCGAATGAAGCATTGCCGCCAACTGCCAGATTGCCAAAAAAGATGGAACAAACATTTATTGATGCCAATTTAATAGCTTTTCAGTTGTTTAGATATTTATATTAGTATAGTATTTATAGACCCTTTCATTGTTTTGGAGAGGGTCGTAAAATTTTGTAATAAGACTTAAAGGCTGAAGTTTGCACTATTGTGCTTCAGTCTATATTCTTTTTGTGAAACTCGACCAATGGTTCTAAATTTTGATTAGAAGGTTGTTTTATACAATTGCGCATGACTGTCTGTTGTTTGGAAGGCTTTCCGATTGGAAGGAAGGACTGCGACATAGTGATTGATGTACTGGATTGATCGATCAGCTTACATGGTACTATTATCTGTATCTGTGTTCTTTCTGATTATATGAATTGCTGTGTTATTATCTTTGCTATTGTTGAATGCATGTATGCAATATAACAGCGAATCGTCATTTCGCTTCACTATTGAATGTTTGTGTTGATTTGTTATCTCTTTCACTCATGCATGTATCAATGATATGAATGATTAAGCGTAGTAATTCGCTCTAATCGCTCTGCATAACTAATTATGCAGAGCAATGTTTAAATGGTTCAAACGTCTATGCTTAAAGTTTTAGAGTCATTTATATGCCTGCCTTAAAGCACAGATCATCAAACGCTACGCTTTGCCTAGTAATAAGTCCCGGGATCCGATTATAGTTATTACATTTTGTTTATAGTTTAGCTGTCCGCTCATTACCATCTTATCTCATAAGTCATTCATCCATCCCATTCACTTATACTTCTTGGGAAACTGGTCCCATTATCCCCAGTCGGAACCACTATTCCAAACGGAAAAGGAGCTGCATTAAGGTCCGGACCGGGTGGTATCCCCTTTGTTGTGGCAGCGATTTTCGAGGCCTCAACAACTACCAAAAATTTATCTTGCTCGCACACGAAAGCTATGTCCATAGCTCTCTGAAAAGTGGTCCCTGCATTTATCAACCTAAATGGCATGTGGGTGTACATGAAGGTTCCCCAAGGGGTGGTGAAAGCAGTCTTTTTCTAGTCCTCAGGTTGGACTGCCACTTGGTTATATCCAGAGAATCCGTCCATCATGGAAATTCTAATTTTACCCACTACCTTTTGTAATATATTATCCATCTTGGGTAGAGGGTAGTTATCTTTTAGAGATGCCCCATTTAAATTTTGGAAGTCCACACACAGCCTTATCTCTTCGTTCTTCTTCCGAACAGGGACTAGATTAGCTACCCACTCAGAGTATCTTAAAGGGACTATGATCTTGTCCTACAACAACTTCCTTACTCTTCAAAGGAATCTTATGCTGAACAATATTTGTATCAAACGATCTCAAATCATCATAAGACGAAGAAAATACATCTTTGTAAGTTTTGAATAGATCTAAATACCTATGTCTGTATTGCAAGGGGATTCCTTTGAACAACCTGATCGTCTGGGGTTCCTCCTCTGATCTGATGTTGCCATATTCTACCTTCACATCCTTCTCTGGGGCCATTTTTTGGATGCTATGTCATCTTTATTGAAAAGTCTTTCAAGTTAAATAAGTTCATGAGGGATGGTGTTCCCTTTTAGTTGAATTTTTTTTTTCCCATCCACTTTGTCTTTCCACAGAGTGGCTTCTTGTTCTACTTCTTCTTCCTCTTGATTGATGGTGGAGTGGGAAAACTCCCCAACAAATTCTATGAACCTTTTAACCTGCTCATCATCTTCGAATACCTACTAGTGTTTAACATTATCAGGTATTGAAGGCCTGTGTCTGACTTCTATCTCATATATGAGGAGTGGATTCTGTGGGGGCTTGAAAGTGCTTGCAACTACCGCAAGAGAGTCATCCATCCTGTTTTCTTCCCTGGGAAGAAACTGGATGTTAAAGGCCAGGAATAAATTATCGATTAAGTCCCACACTTCATTTTGGTATGTCCTCAGTCTGGGGTGTTTGGCCTGGCATTGATCTCGGATTTGCCTTATGACCAGCTCAGAGTCTCCGTAGACTGTAAGGCATTCAATATTCATCTTTTTTGTTGTTTGTATCCCAAGGATCAATGCTTCATATTCCGCCACATTGTTGGTTGCTTCAAACTCCAGTTTGAACGAGAGGGGTATCAGGCTACCCTCCAGAGATACCAACAATATTCCAGCTCCATTTCCATCTTTTGAGTTTGCTCCATCGAAGTATAATTTCCATATTTTATTTTCACTTGGTCGCAAGTGCTCTGACTACCCTGTTAGGTGTATTGATGTTTCCTCTAGGAAGGTCTCATCCTCTTCTAGGAACAAACAAGAGATGTCGCTATCTTTCCCATGCACTGGGGAGTTCTCTGAGCCTTTAGCTGGGGTCACGGTTTTCACAAACCGGGATTCTCTGTACAACCTTCTTTGCTCACCTCCAAAAGTGGGAATGGTGGCATAAGTCAGATCCATCTTGATAGAGCCACCTACCTTTGAACCCCAAGATCTAGATAAGAGCATTCCAAAATGAGGAGGTATATCAGCCACCACTATATCCATTACCACACTTTTCACCAGGATCTGAGCCAAGTTTACCACCAGATCCTTTATCATGCCTAAGCACTTGACTCTCTTGGAGTCAAAGGAGTACAAATCCTTGTATGGTCTAGTGATTTCCAAGCCCAGTTGTTCCATTACTGATAATGGCATGAGGTTGTGTGAGGCTCCTGAATCTAGCATGCAATTATGCAACAAAAGGTCATGGATCACTAAAGTCACATAAAAAGGTGCAGTAGAAGGATCCAACTCTTCCACATGCGGCCCAAAAATGACCATTGGCCTCTCCTCCTAGAGGTTTAAACTATCATGGGCTGGTGCTGAGATAGAGGGATACATAAATTGAGAGACCTGAGCTTTATAAATAGGCTTCTTTAGAAGCTCAGTCAAGGGAACATGAATTTTTACCTTCTCAAGCTCCTTCTGGAGATTGAATGCAGGTTGGACTTTTTTTGTACCTCCTGGCTCTGTTCCTTCTACCTTGCCACTGGCAGCTTTTGACAGAATAGGTGTCTCTTTTTCTATATGTCCCTTTGAACTAGTTATTTCCTCATTAGAGGATAATTTTATCTTGGAAGGGTCAGGATTCAACTTACCCTTCCCTTTATTTAATACTGGGGTAAAAACTTGGGGAGAAACTTCCGCTTGTTGTTCTGGTTCTCTCGTCTTCTTCTTTGAAGATCTTAGATCAAACTTACATTGTGGTTGTGCTTGCATGAACTTTGCAAACTCTTTGCAATAATAATCCATATCTTCCTCATCTATTGTTTTTTCTCTATCATGGCTAGCCTCTTGGTGATCCATATTCTCATATTCATCTTCGGTAAAAGCAGAATACATACTTCCCTGCATCTCTTATGTATCCGATGATTCTTCATTGGGACCATCTTCCAAGTATAATGGATGGGGGATCTGATCAAGTTTTTCCTTTCTTCCCTTGGAATTAGTTGCAGTGGAGGCCTTCTATAATAAGGTTTATAGCCCCGATTGTTGACTTGAGAGTTCTGTTTGGAAAGGTTCTTGTTCTCAATTTCAAGCTTTCCAACTTTTTGTGTTAAACTCCTGATGAGTTTGTCTAGCTCATCCAACTTCGAGTCTGATGATTCTCTATCTTGAACAGATGAGGATGCCTCCTCTTTCCCTCTTTTGGGTTCAATAGTTTCTTGCTTTACCCTTGAGTTTCCTGTTGAGATCAGTTTGTCTTCCACTTCAAGAGCATCGAGCTGAAGTTGGTCTAGAGTGAGAGAATTCCTCTCTCTCATGGAAATACTAATGTCAGACTCAAAAGTTCTCAGGAAAACCACACGAGCAGCAGTTGGAGGAGGCTTTATGTTAGCAGGTAGGTTATTGTACTGCTTATTGAATCTTTTGATGAATTCTGAAGTATCCTACTTCAGCTTTTTTCTTAGGGCATTAAACTCAGTGAGGAGGTAATCATGACTCCTAGTTTCTCCCCATTTCTAGGTGAAAGTGTTTTCCAGCTCCTCCTAGGTAGCAATGGAGGCATTGTGTAAGTCTTTTAACCAATTTCTAGCCTCTCCATCGAGGGATTGTACAAAAAGCCTCATGACTACATCCAATTGTTCCACATTTAGGATGTCAGAAAAAGAACTGAAGGTTTCAATGTGACCCTGTGCCATGTTATCATCTTCCCCATTAAACCTAGGTAGATTCTTTAGGTAGTTCTGGGGCATTTCACTCAGAGGCTGAGGTAAATTAAGAGGTGCATATTTATTTAGCAAGAAACTTGGAAGAGCCATCTGGATAAATGGAGGGGGATTAAATTTTTCTTGAGGAAATAAGGTTAACACCGCAGTGGTTGGAGGAGCAATGGGGTATGTCAGGGCCTTAGGAGTAAGTCTTGAGTAGTGAGAAATAGTGGGCTGAGAATTGGAGGAAGAGGTGGTAAAGGCTGATGAGATGGTAGCACAAGCAGGTGGAGTTTTCTCTTTCCCAACATTCTTGGAAATTAACTTTTCTGGATCAGATACAAATGGGGCTATCTTTTGGGATGTATCTGAGCAAATATGAGGCCTTTTAAAATCCAGGGTTATGAATGATAATGAGGGGGGCTTGGAGTCACGAAGGTGATATGAATGCAATCATAATAGACTTTGCTTACCTACATGAAGGGTGTTCAATTTGTCATATCCCTAGGGAAAAATCCTTCAATAAGCTCCCTGACAACGACGCCAAAAGATGTTGTCTCTCCCAGAGACAACCTTGGATTTCTTACAATACCAGTGCTTGGGAAGATCTAAATTTAGTGTGTCTTATATGATTCTCAAGAAACCGAAGGCATTATATGCATCTTCTACACATAGTAATTACAAATATACAAATATACATATAACAACATGGGTTGGTTCCTTCATTTAAGGACATAAGCCATGTATTTCTGGTATCCTTTCACATATACAACTCACAGGAATAAGGTAAAAAATAATGGAGGCTGATTAATCAAGGACTTACAGTTTAATCAAATTTTGCAGAATAATGAAAGAAGAGAAGGAGAATACTAGCTCATCACATAGAGCTTGAAACATCAAGAGGTCTATACTTATCCGAGCTAAAGATAGACAGGTGGATGTAAGAAGAGTGAATGTTATGATTTTACAAAGTGCATATTTAAAGATATAATCTCAGACTTGCATATAGGCATATGTATTAACTAGTTAACACCAATGAATATGTAAGAATATAAGAGATATTTGTGGAAGCTACAATTACTTGAAATTAGAGAGGAAGTGCAAACATAATGGGAGTTTAACAAAGAAACAACATATTGTAATACTTGAACATGGGAATCACCACTGTTTCATTCATATTTAGAAAGATGTAGATCTGTACTCCATACAACTTCAGAAGCACATGCAGGTTTTTCCTAGAATTCAGAACCTTTCTTCAATGTTTCTTCCTCTCTTTTATAATGAGAGGGAGGGTAAGAAAATCAGTTATAAAAATACCTTTAGGTGGAAATTTACAACTGTCTATATGAATGGTTGTCTCAGCGTAAATCCTATAACTATTACAGCAAGGAGATTCCTTTCTTGAAAGAAAAGCAAAATAACAATACAATGATCAAAAGAACAAAATGAAATTAATCCATTACAACTGAAATGATGGTTTCTAGAAATATCTTCATGCCACTCTTCTTTGTTGGCCTTTGGTCTTGGCGTCTTCCTGCTAAGTCATGGTTAATCCTCTGTCGACTGGTTACAGGTCACTCTTACTCTTTAACAACCTCTGAAACATCTGCCAACTCATATGCCCTTTTAAATTTTTGTTAGATAATATCGGTGCCCTGAAAACTGTGGTGTCGTGTTTCATGGAGTACCCAGGAGCCTTTCGAATGCCGGCATTTTAACACAGGAACACCATGAAAAAGACAAGCCCGACTTCCCTTTACACCCTTGGGAATACAACCCCCTTCTGCTTCTTCCTTTATGTGATCGAGGGCTTGAACCAAGCACTTAGTCCTTTGGGCATTAAGGTTTTCAACTGTCGCACGGGGGCCTTTTCCTTTATTACTTAAAAAACCTTTAATACCTCCTTAAACCACATTGACCGATATCTTAGACATGAAAACCTTATGAAATACAGCCTATGGAACATTGCATCTGGGGTGTTGGCTTATTGGGGCCTGACCCAAGTTTAGAGTTAATTTAGCCAAATAAATCCCAGTACTACTGGCCCTTTCGGCAACAGTTCGCGAAGCGTGAAATGAGGTCTCACTCGAAGTAGTATGGGAGGGTGCTAGAACTAAGTTTCCACACCCTGGAGACGTCTGATGAGTTCAAGTGGTCTGCGGTTTGACCTTGTGCATAAGTCGCTACACGCACTTTCCCGTACCTCGTAGCCAGATATACTACCTCTGTGTAGCCCTACCGAGGGGTTGAATGTCGCGCTCTGTGTTATTACCCAAGACCTCAATTGTATTCCAACGTTAGTTAATTAAATTTGCCTACTTGAGTGCTTTAGGTATACTTAACAATATAGACCATTCATACAGGTGTGCACAGTAAATAAACAATATATTTGCAAATCATATCAAACATGCATTAACCCAAGAAAAAATACACAAAATTATGATAAAACTTCTCTTTATTAATTCCTTCCTCAATTACCAACTCGACTCTACCCTGTGCACTCAGCTGCAGGGGTCTGCGCACTCAATTGCGGACTACTAGGCCTCTGTGCACTCAGTTGCAGAGCCTTCTCCTACTCTACAACCCAAAGACACACATTACACTTGTGACTCAATCACTTAGATTTGTTACTCTTCTCTATCCTTCTTTATCTTTAACACATAGAGCCTCGCTCTATTTATACAATCCCATGGTCCACAGACCATGGGTAGGTCTATCCAGCTGACATTACATTACAAAACTAGGGCAGACAACCCTATGACTCTATTATACTTTTGCGCCCCGTGCCCACAATTCACGGAGATTTACAACAAAATTCGGTCAAAACTTGGGCTTTGAGCCTCAAAAGATGCCTTGGGGGGATTCAATGCCCAACAGGCCCCCAACACAAACATTGTGACTGACCCTTGAGTCACTCTGTCGGCGCGATGATCTTTGCACTGAGTCCCTTCAACTATTCTTGAACTGCACAGAGGTTAGCAGCACACTGAACTGCTGCTTGTTGGATCTACTGCATACGATATTCCGAGACCTCTGTGTCTGGAGTGCTTCTCTACATCAATGTGTGCATCCCCTATATGTGTGCGAGCTTGCCTTCGAAGTCTACCATGATGATGAAGGTCTCATCGATCCAAGGCTGGACGCACGCTTTTAGGACTACTTCCTTTTGTCGTCGTGCATCCACCTGCTCCTTTAGTACTTTAGCCTGCTGCATCTGTGCACGCCTCTAGGTGAGGACCACTGTCTACGCAGTTCCTCAGACACTGTCATACTGTTGTTGGAGTTCTCACGCCTTTGTCTCTAAGTGCTAGATGTTGGGGTCCTCTTGTAGAGTTTTGAGGACCTCAAATTATTCTTCCAACATGTTGCTGTAGTCTTGCACTATACCTCTGATTTTCTCCAATCCCGCTGTGATAGTGCTAGCGCGTTGTTCTTTGACTTCCGCAGGAGTGGATGGTTGCGCCTTTAACTACAGCTCGGCGATTTGAAGATTCAGCTCTAGCTGAACCTTTGTCATTTCCTTCATGGCCTCGCGGACCCCTGTTGCTAACCTATGGATCCGTGCCTCCGCTGGGATATCTGCTGCGATGGCCAGCTCCGGGATGCTTCCACAAGCGTCGTCTATCACCTTTATAAGCTATTGATTTTGCGACACCAATTTGTTGTACTGCAAGATTAGTTGTTCCATATTCATCTTCTTCTCACTAAGGACTTGGAGCGTGTGACTCTCCCTAGCTCACAGCTCTGCAGTTATTCCATCCTGCAACACATATAATGTCTTGCGTGGAAGGGAAGTGAGATTAACACCGAGACCTTTCATCGCACTAACCAAAAGCCTATCGGCATCATTTGATGTCACTAGTGCCCATTCCGGCAACACTATTGTGTTCGTCATATGTGCACACAACATTTGCTCTACTGCCATGGATCCGACTACGAGGTTGGTCGAAAGGGTACCAACTTGGGGGGGCACGCCTATAATTCTTACAACTTCTCTCTCAGGGCCTCCAACATAATCTAGTTCTCCTGCATGAAATCTTGGAGAGCCTCATTTGTGACATCGCACACCATCTCGTCGATGTCATGCAGATCACCCTCGGTTAGGGTGATCAGGTCAATGGACAATTTCGAAGCCTTGACCTTCTTCCATGACCCTGCTTGCTTTACTGGGTGTTGGCGCTTCAGCTGTGTGGACGCGGTTCATGGATTTGCGCCTCCTTCTTCTGTTTCTGCTCCCTCTGCTTCCTGCCCCTATGAAGGCGTGTTTTGGCCCTCGCCCATCTTCGTGATTGCTTCCTGTGCTACTACTACTGCTACGGCCTACTCAGCTACTTTCTCTACCACATACCGTGCTACCCACACTTCTGCTGTTGTTGTTTCCTTCCTTCGTTTTTCGGCCAACTGTGCGATGCGTAGCTTGGCCTCGTATTTCTTCTTTTGTGCTGCCGAATTCTCAATTTCTACAATATTTGGGGCGTATTCCGACAGCCATGCCTCCAAGACATTGAAAATGGCATCGTTGATGGCTACAAAGGGTAGCTTTGTCCACTGCTTCATCGGGTCCTTGCGCGCCCTGATATATATGTTATGCATGTCTGCCTTGAATTCTACAAAACTTTGCAGACTGTTGTAAACTGTGGGTGACAACCACGGCTTACAGTTGATCCAAAAGGATGTTCATCTCCATGAGCACCCAAAAGATCTTGTTGTCATGTATCTTGTTGGCATCCTTCATGGCCCATAGCGAAGCGTACTTCGCGGCCTCTAGTAAATCTCTGTTAATTATGGGGAATTGACTATCCTCCGGCAATTCCCCAACTACGAGCACTATGGACAGCAACAACCATGCATAGTGGAATTTTTTCCCTGTTCATGGGCTTCACAGCAATTCTCTAAAAATTACATGCAGAGGAATTTAGACTAGTTAAACTGGACCCCCTTCACGCACTGCTTGGCCAGTGTGACCACCAGCGTCAGTACCTCATCTGCGCGGCACTTCCGCATAAATTTTCCTGCGAGGATTTGGGTTGCTACGCATACTGCTTTGTCCTTGATGCTAGAGATGGCGTAACCCCTCTTCTTCTTTTCCAGCTTGTACTTCTTTTTCATGGCCTCCGCGATGGCTAAATCACTACCCTTCCCTTCCGATATGGCCCCTAGGTCTTCTCCTTTGTATGGAAGTCAGGAGATGTGATGAATCAAGTCCGTCGTGATGGGGATGAGTTCCTCCAGCCATAAAAACCCATCATGCACCAGGTAGAGTAGCTTCCTAATGAAAAAAATGGTTATTGGGGTGCGGTGGAAATTCAGCACCCAAAGTAGGTTCACCAGTCTGGCCTTTTCCACTCCGCGCAACCACTTCCACAACTCTAATGCTATCACCACCCCGCGGTGTTCTGCTTCATGAGGTTTCTGGTCTCAAGGTGAGGGAACTTCTTGTGGTCAGCGAGGTCCCAATCTTCAAATTTCATGCTCGGCATGCGGCCCAGGTGCGTGCCTTCAAACATAATGCCATCTGGGAGGAGCGGGGTCTGGAGCGAGCTCTTGGTCTCGTCCAGGTCCTTGGGTACTTTGGCCTTCCCTTTTCACAGGGGGACATAGGCAGGTAATTTTTTCACAGAGTGCATAGGCTGAGTATCCACCTCCATGGCTTCATCTTCTTCTTCTGCGATGATAAGATCTTGCAAATCTTCTTCTTCTTCATCTGTTTCTATAGTGACAACTTTCCCCTTCTCCTCCATTAACAGTTTGCTGCGCAGTAGGATCTGTGGGGACACACTTACAGGAGCCATTCCTTGTTTTTCCTTCTTGGGTCTTGGCGTGTGCGGTGATTTCGGGATTTCTACCACAATCCTGGCACCTTCTGGAACATCCCCCATAGTTAGGGCTTGCGTGGCCTCCTCGGCGGTCACTTCTGCTATCTCCATACCATCCTTAGTTGTTGTCATTGTAAATGTGCTACAATCTATCACTCACGAACTCAGGGGCTCAATCAACACTCGGCTCACAACACTTAGGGTTCTACTCATTCGCTGAATTCATAAATGACCAAGTGTTGTTTTCTAGGAAGCCCTTTGTATTTTATAGTGCTTTTTGAATTCAAATTCGACCGCTACCCCCAATTCTGGTTCATTAATGCTTTCTTGGCGGCAGATTTTCCCAAATCTTGCCCATAAATCACGTCTTAAATGCTCGTCGCCCTCTCCATTTGGGCTCAAGTTGAGCATCCCATCTTGAATAGTGACTTCAACGATCACTTTCCTGCCAACCCACGCAACAATGCAGCCCCCCATGTGCGGTCGCAGACCTTGTGACTCTTTGCTTTTGCGCACATCTCCAATATCACGCATCTCTCAGGTAGAATAGTTTATAGTCTTGCGCCCCCTTCCAATTGCCTGGAGTGCTAAGACTGTATTTCCGTCTACTATTTAGGTGGCCACACCACCCATGTAGAGTTCCATCCTACCCTATATCATGGTTCCTGGAGAATCCCCACCTTTTATTATTATGGTCGCCATCATGCACTTCACCATTTGCAACGCGCTACCTTGGTCACTATGCTTAGCAATATGTGGTCCAAGCCAAGGCATCAGACTAATCAATTCACAGCGATAGTTCTCAAACTTGTCAGCATCATCGTACGCACCTTTCCTTACCATCCTAGTTTTTTCGGCGAGAAAATCTTCCTTGATCTTGTCCTCCAGCTTCCTGACTTCCGCATCCACCAGCGTGCTTTTCTTTCTTAATCGTACCCTTTCTGGAAGTGCCTGTGTGGTCAAGGTTTTTCACATGGTCCTATAAGCCCATAGAACTACTGGTATGCGCAGGTCCCAGTTAGTTCACTTCACATGGTGGATCACGTTCAGTGCTTCACGTACTTTGTCAAAAGCTTCTGCGTGAATATGTTTCTGCCTGCTTGGTCTTACCATACTTCTTGGTCGTCATTCGCGCCATTGCCTTTCCTGTTCCTGCTCACAGATCGTGTTTCCTACCGTGCGAATAGTGTGCCTCTGTGTAGGTTGTGCACCATACGCTTGTACCGTGCACCATACGCTTGTACCCATCTAGACAGGTGGGCGCGCGAGCTATTTCGTCCATCATACTTGGCTTTCATCCACATCTGATTCTTCCCAAATCGTAGGCGCATCATCCTTCTGCATTAACGTCAGTCCTCAAAATTTTGCTGGTGCGTACCCCACCACCTTGTGGGCGTAGCACGCAGTACCCATTTTAGAGCATCGAACCGCTGTTGTTCCAACACTTCTCTTTCAAATTTGTTCAGGAAATCATCCACCTTTGTCAACCTGTCATACATAGGAAGATCTCTTACCTCTGTTTCCACGTAGTGTAGTGACCTTATCATCAGGTTGCAGTTGAGCACGGTTACCTCGTGTAACTGGTTCTGCCATCGTTCTATTTCCTCATTTGAATCTGAAGTGCAGGAGCTTTCATGCTCCCATGAGAGTCTACCATCCGCTGTTGGATTTACCTAGTCCTTCTCCCATGCGGTTATCTTGTAGATACATTCTAGATCGTCGACGTTGTCATAGTCACGCACTGGATTTGTGTAGCGTGATCCTTCCGCAGGTTCTAAAGGTATAACCACTATGTGTAGTGAATTTTTCTCAAAAACCATCTTGCGCTTCTTTAGATTTATCCTTCCATTCATGTCAGTGGCCCAATCTATTCCTAGTAGCACGGGATAGGGATTGTTGTCATCAATAATCTCTATCACTTCGAAATATGCAAGTGCGTTCGCACCTTCGATATCTACCATTATTCCTGCAATCTTCCCATAGGTAGGATCTTTTGTTGGTTTTCCATTCGCAATTGAATAGGAGACCATTGCAGCGCAGGCCTACCCATGCGCTCCCATGTTTGCTTTGGTAGGACGTTCACGTCTGATCCTAGATTTAGAATCACTTGATCCATTTCATACTCCACGATCTATGCGGTCAATCTCATCCCCCTTCCTATTCGCATTGTGTGCTTCCCGATCTTCCGAACTATGCGCGGTTCTCCTGGCGCAGTCCTAGCACATCTAGTGATGAGTTCTTGCAGTCCCTTCATAGCTTTGCTGTCACATAGCAGCTTCATGCATGTCTCCAAAAATGTAGTTAACATTAATGGGTCCATTTCCAGTTCCAGTTTGTATTTACTTCTTGAAGTGGAGGCCTCCATGAAGCTCTTCTTAGCTTCCATGAATGTCTCCTTAGCATGCTCCAAATCAAATTCTGGTCCCTTTATTGGAGCCTTGCGAACCCAGGCACTCTCTTCAGGTTTCTTGCCTTTGTCATCCCCTATCGTGATACCACTTCGGAGCACGATATTTACATTCGGGTCTCCCTCATGTAGCTCAGACCTCATCATTTGCAGGTTCTAAGTTGGGGGAGGTTGGAGTGCTCCTTTATCACGCAACCTCATTATCAACTTGGGACAGTCCTGTTGTGGGGAAAAGTATCCGATGCGGATGACCCTATCCCTACTCTAAAGGTGACAGTCTTTAGCAACAACTGAAAGTAAAGCTTTGATGTTTTCCTTTATGAAAGTACAGAGAGGGAGAAGAAATGATCAACCAACCTGGTATCCTTCGCTTAGTCGATCTTGATCCTCTCTCTTTGTCTCTTGTTCCCAGTTCCTTGCTCTCTTTGCCGGTCCAGCTACACACAAGCCCTGCACAAAACGAGAGAGGAAACTACAAGATACAAGTACTCATAACTGATGCATGGATTAGAGTGAATCAAATATACATGTAAATACAATACATCAATGCAATACAAGTATATAGGAGAACATGCAAAACTTTATTGATAGAAGTAACAGGGTTCTGAGAAGGTTACAACCAATGATGGCTCCAATCCAGCAGCACCTCCCCAGCAGCAAGAACTCTCCTCTTCACCTCTAGTAAAACAATCACCCAATAGCTCTAACTGTAATCCAACAGCACCTCCTTGCTTTACACAAAATTCCAGCCTCCTTAGACCTCATAGAAGAGCTCTATATATAGGAGAGAAGAAGAGAGGATGAGTCAGCTTGAGGCTGGCATAGAGCTGACTAGTGTCCTCTCCCTCTTCAGTTAATCTTCAGTTCTTGAGTCCACTTGGAGATCCTTGGTTACACATGGTGATCAAGTACCTCTTATTCATCACAGGGCGAATCTTATGAACCAAGTGTCAGTTTGGAAGCTTCCTGGGCAGTTGACACCTTGCATGATGACTGTGCCACTTGGCCAATCTCGCCCAGCGCAGGTAGCCTTCATTACTTTTGACTTCCAGCGCAGGTACAAAGAGGGACAGTTGCATTCCAGCGCAGAAGCTCAGTGGAGCAGCTGACATGATCCAAAATAAGCCTGTTTTGAAGTGTTTTCAGGTGGAGAACTGATTGGAAGTGCTGTTGTTTGATGACCTTGTTCTTTTAGGGGTAAGAACAACATGTTTAGGGACTGAGGATCCCTGTAATTATTGACATTTCATGCTCCATGCTGCGAGGCACAAAAATGTCTATAACAGTTGCCCCCTAAATTATGAGGCCGTTTATCGGGTGAAATGCTTTATCTAGAGGATCCGAAGTTCGTTCCAGTGCTGAGGAGAGTGCCCTGTAATACAATACAATACAATACATTATTTTTCATTCTATTTTCATGATCTAGCTGAGGCGGGCATTCCCATGCTCAGCTTTTATAAATACATTTTGGTACATATGACAGACGATCGTCTGAAGATAGACTGATAATTTTCTGCTGAAATTATCATCCTTTGAGTAGGATGATCGTCTGCTGTAATGATGTACATGGCAAATGCTTTTATATTTCCTGAATATATATCGCAGCCCGGATGGATGAAACTAGATCCGGGGTCTTCAAACTCGTTCGATCTTCACTCTAAGTACAAGTCGATCCATGTGAGAATTGCGCTGAAGTCGAACATGGAAAGACATCGCTTGATTACCGGTCAATAATGAAAACCGTTAACAAGCGCGAGAGGAATCACCAATAATGACGATGACCCTCAAGGTACTGCAGTACAATTCACGTGGCGTGAATAAAGGACTTGGCGTCGAACGCCACGCAAAATCTTCTGGTCGAAGGTCATTGATGTATACCTGTCGTCGGAAGTGAGAAACCTGCCATTGAGGCATGCAAGCTTCAAAGTACTGATGGGGGTGTTCCTAGATCAACTTCTTGGATAATGAGTTGAAGTCGACAAGAAGCGATCCGTCAAAGGAGGGCCTTAATGAATCCCACATATATGACACGGAACGGAGCTAATGATTTTAGTGGAGGTGAAAACAAACTGTGACATATGATTCAGGGTGGCGATCATGAATGGATGAAGGATAATGTATGGCAGTGGATGGGACGCGGTTGACACTTTCAGAATGACCCCTCTTGAACATATAACGACACTGATGCGATGGATTGGTAGCATTACCCCAAATGTGGATGGTGTGGCGAGGACCATGGTGATGAGACCGGTGAATGAAACAACCCAACCCGATGTGATACGGAGGAAAAGTGTCATGTCCAAGAGTGACTTGCTACCATTAAACTTTGAATGTTCTCCCAATTTTTCCCCAGTCATTTCTGACCAGTACCTCTTTATTTTTGTCAAGCTTGAGGAGGATAACATATGCTTGTTCTATAACCTGCCCTTTGGGCAAGCCCATCGCTATGATTTAACGAGCCTAGCGATAGGGAAACTCGTTCTCGTCTAAAGACAAGTTTGTCGCTATTTAATCATTTTAACGAGTCTAACGACAAAGAAAACTCGGTCCTTTTCATTTTTTAGAGAGTCTGAAAAGGTACAGAAAGTTAACTCCATGATTCCTTTTTCGTCAGCAAATCCCTTAAGTCCGAAAAAGTATAAAACAATACAGAAGGGATGGCTGTTCGGTACTTTTAACGAGCCGAACAAGACAAGCGCTCGATCCTTTTGTGCAATAATCCCTCAGGTCCAAAAAGATTAAAATTTAGAGGAGGGATAGCGTTCCGGTCATTTAACGAGCTGGAAGGCCAAAACTCGGCAAACTTTTCATATTTTACGAGTCAGTGAAAAGAGCTGAAAGAAGACTCGTCTTTTGAGGAACGAGTGATAAACAGGGATAGCTACAGATTCCAGGTACAGGTTGGAATTTTCCAATCACGGCAGTGTCACAAGGATGGCTAGGTGAAATCACTCTTCGCAGCTATTTCTCAAAAGAGGCAAACACACAAATGGAAGTGAATGATCGGCCAAATGAACGGTGGAGGTGATGGATGAAAACACGATCAAGGTTCTTATGGCTGATGAATTTACGATCTCAAGAGGTTATTTACCGGTTCATTTTTTCCATGAGCTTGAACTCTGAGGGAAACTTTTGCTCACACTTTTCTATTTTTTAACGAGCATAAATTCAGTCCTAAAACTGCTCGGATTTGCGTTTATTTTTTAACGAGCATGAACTATATGCTAAAAACTGCTCGATATACCAGTCATATGAAGAACGCCTCTCGTAAGGACCAATTTTTATAGAGCTTATGCCTTACCACAGCTGTGCTCACTTTTGGCAAATTTTACTTTTGCCCCACAGGCTTTCTTTCATGCAAGTTCGGAAACGGCTAATCTTAAAACCAGATAAATAACCGCCCCTAGCTTGCACTCCAGAAAGTTTGCATGCCCCCAGGTATAGGATAGAATTTCGAGGTTGCCCCTCCTCTCCCCTACTTCTGCTTTTCTTTGGGTGTTCACATTTATTTGTCATCTTGCTAATCTAATGCTAACGATACTTGTCTTCTCGTTATTTTAAGGGGTCTTACGCAGTACTCAGGCTTCCCGTCGGCCCACTTTTAACAAACAGCTATTTATGACAATAGAAGAACACTACCCAAAGATAAAACATTGGTATTATTGAGGGAGGCTTGCCTCTTTCTTATTATTCCAAAGACGGTTCGACTTGCTGCCGCAGATCAATCTCTTTCTTCGGCGGTGCCTTATCATTGGGTTGTCCTAAGATGGTTACCCTCTGTCACAACAATACGGTCTCCTTCTTAATAGACTGCCCCTGCTTATCCTTCAAAACACATGTTTCGATGGGCGAGGCTTGAATTTAAAGATGGTGACTACTTGTTGTAATAAGGGAATTCCTACTCGGGCATTGCCCACTTTTTTAGACAAAGGTGAATGATTCCCAAACACATAACTTTAACAAAAGATCATTTTTCCAGAACAACCCCACTTCCTACGGACGGGGTACGGACTAGTCATGTTCTCCTGCGGAAATTCTGTCTTATACCCGGAGTTTCTTCTGCCCGAAGCAGACCAGGGTGCATGCCCCCTGGGTCCTAGTCTTTCTTTCCGAATCACTCGCGCTCATCGGGAAGGAGGACCGGGGGCGGAGGCGAATCTTGAGTGAACAGACCATTTAGGATTGGTATTTGACTATTTGCGATGCAAGATCCCGGAAATGAAAGTTGGTCTACGAGCTTGACCACCCTTCCTTCATGTGGAAAACACATTACTCTAAAGAGTGAGGAGACTATTGCTCCCATGCAATGAATATAGTCGCGTCCAAGGAGTAGGTTATAATCCAAGGGTCCTTGAACTACCAACATGTTCATCCTGACGGTCTTCCCCTTCAATGTAACAGGTACATCGGGGAGGATCCCTAATGGTCGACTGGTTCCTTTATCAAAACCTGAGAGATTTCTCAACTCAGGTAAAAGCGCCGGGGAACCCAGTGCTTTCCAAGCAACAGAGGAAAGGATACTCACAGACGCCCCTTCATCAATGATAGTACCAGCCATAATCATTCTATAGATCTGGACAATGATTCTGAATGGTACACTGGCTGGTAACCGGGGTCTGCCTAGTTGATTCCAATCAAAGGATACAACCAGGTTGCTTGGCGGTGGGACCGAATATACGGCCGGATATGACTCTGATGATGTTCCTTCCTGCGATAAAGGAATGGGCGCATTGCCCTGATGCTCATCGGAGTCGGTGCTGATGAAAAGAACCTGGATGGTGTCATCCTTGTTCTCATCAGTGAGGGTGTCGCATGAAGACGACTCTTCGGCGACGGTGTCATTTGAAGACGGGTCTTCAATGACGGGGTCATTGGACGATAGAACCTCTGAAGGAAGAACCGGGCCAACTGCCGTATCGACCTTTAGACTTTCGTCTAGTCTAGATTCAGTAGGTTCATTCTCAATGACCGACACTTCAGCTGACCACTTGAGTGGTTCAACCGGATTTTCAACTATCGAGGGATTAGGCGCAAGTTTTTGATATCCAGGTGGAAGTCGCACCGGTGACACCGGGCGATCTTCCAAAACTCTCTTGGCCTCATCTAAGAATGGACATTTGTGGATGGCATGATGACCTTCACACAATAGACAGGGTGATCTTGGTCCCCTTCTTCGTCCTTCACTCTCGCTAGTTGACGGAATGCAATCAACATGACAACCAGAGGTTGATGCTACCGGATTGTGCAACCTTGGGGACCAGTCCCTTAGTATCCGGGGAATACAAGGACAATCACGATGGAAATGGATCCCTTTGCAAATGACACATGGCGATTTAGGCCCGGTCGGTGCAGTGTGTGGGTTTTTGTCAGCTTTCTTCTGCTTGCCCCCAGTCGCCTTCGCCAGAGGCTCCTTCTGCTTCTTTTCTTTCTTCTTCTTTTCCTTCTTCTCCTTGGGAGGCTGACTTTTGCCGGCTCTACCTTGCGAAGATGAAGGATCAGAGGAAGTATCATAAGAAGTGGAAGGCTGGTGGGTAGTTCTAGATTGTTCTGACTGTTGATTCGACTGCTCAGGATTAGTGGCGATCTGGACTACATTAGTTGAAAAGAGCCATACAGGGAGGCCAATTGTCAATCCTGGAAGTGACAATGTAGCCATATGAGGCGCACCAACATCTCCCCAAGAGGAGAAGGGGTTTGGACTCCCACCAAGGTTACTTCCTTGGTTGGTGGGCTCCATACTTTTCAACTGAAAGATCAACGTGGGAATAATAGGTGATTATGTTCCGCTTAAAATAAATTTTATTAACGACGCTTTTAGACACAAACTTGCTTTTTCATGTTTTAAGAGTCGAGAAAAAGCTAAAGATGACTCTAGTCGCCTTCGATGTATTAACGAGCCCGAAGTGACAAATGCTCGGTTGGACTTTTTCAGTTATAGAGTTTGAAAAAGGCCAAAAGAAACTGCTCTGGAGATCTAGGCAGAGGGTGTGCCAAACCTTTCGCGAAACCACAGAATACGTTTTACGGTACGGGTGGTCGATCTTCGTGAATGCTGTGTTCACTGCATCGCGATCAGTAGGGCGGCCGACACGGTTTCCTAAGGATAAAGGATAAAAGCCTATAGGGGTCTCCCAATATACGCGACGGTACGCGGGAGCTCAAGTCCGTGTTAGTGCCACCGACTCTCAGGAGGAATCACCCACCTTCGTAGAGATCGACAGTCACTATGTTTAACGACGCCGGAACACGTCTCTACCTAGACCTCTAGATGTTTGCGTTAAATTCCAAAGCGTTGTTATGTAAATTGAGTTTATTTTAATGTTGATCTTTCTTAACAGTTTGCCTTTCAGGTTCGCCACGAGATGTATATATACAACTTCCTATATGCAATCTAAGAATGAGAAGCAAATCTTTTCAACCTTTCAACTTTGAAAACCTTAATCTACTTGAGGGAAAAGAAGGATACAACTTTTTCCACAGATCAAAGAACACACACTAAAATGCACATCTTCCTAAATCGTCAAGCATACAGTCAAATGCAAAATGCACAATGCATGTATTTCTTTTCGTTATCCTTAATGTTGATGCTAGACAAAAAGGAAACTGTTGTATGATTTTGAATCTAATTTCAAGTAGAAATAAACAAGCTTGTCCACAATCAAAAAGACACCTTATGATAGACTTGTTTAAAAACACAGGAAATATATAGATTCAAACCATGAAATGCAAATCGAACAAACTCAAACAGCTATGAACAGTAATAAAACTAGCTCTTAAGATCACAAAGACACTTTTACAGTTCAGGATCTAAGAGGTCACAGCTATACTGGTTCGCTTTTCACAATGGGAAACTGTAACTGCAACAAGAAATACTGAAAGAACATTCACAGTTTCATCACACAACTGAGGCGGAATAATGTCAAGGAGAAGTGGCTTACAGCAAGTACAATAACCAGCAAGCAATCAGCCAAAAACAAGTGCAAACAGGGCCAAGACACAATGGGAAAACTGAGCAAGACAATGGCTAACTGGACCAGCGCAGGTTCTAGTCTGCCAATTTCACTCTCAGCGCAGTTCCCGAAGGGAGTATCTGCGCTGTAATGCAGGCTGCCTGTGTACAGCCTGCACTGACTCACGAGAGTTTCGTCTACAAAGTTTTCCGGGTCATAAAAAGCTCAAAAATGCACTGTTTTTGATGAAATAAAAAGCTATAGGTCAAGTACAGGCTAAGGGATGATCAAGAGGATGAAAAGCTATCACAAAGAGTAAAGAGTCTTTTGTAGATAAGCTCTTCAAATCTTGAATTTGCTCAGCAAATGAGCAAGAGTAGCAGTCCCTCTACTTCGCTTTTGATATAGTCAAAAGCTTTTCGATTTGGTACTCTTTTCTTCAAGAAATGAATAGCAAAATACTACAAACACCAACAAGATACTAGGCTCCCCAGCGGAGTCGCCAGTTTGTTGTGGGGAAAAGTATCCGATGCGGATGACCCTATCCCTACTCTAAAGGTGACAGTCTTTAGCAACAACTGAAAGTAAAGCTTTGATGTTTTCCTTTATGAAAGTACAGAGAGGGAGAAGAAATGATCAACCAACCTGGTATCCTTCGCTTAGTCGATCTTGATCCTCTCTCTTTGTCTCTTGTTCCCAGTTCCTTGCTCTCTTTGCCAGTCCAGCTACACACAAGCCCTGCACAAAACGAGAGAGGAAACTACAAGATACAAGTACTCATAACTGATGCATGGATTAGAGTGAATCAAATATACATGTAAATACAATACATCAATGCAATACAAGTATATAGGAGAACATGCAAAACTTTATTGATAGAAGTAACAGGGTTCTGAGAAGGTTACAACCAATGATGGCTCCAATCCAGCAGCACCTCCCCAGCAGCAAGAACTCTCCTCTTCACCTCTAGTAAAACAATCACCCAATAGCTCTAACTGTAATCCAACAGCACCTCCTTGCTTTACACAAAATTCCAGCCTCCTTAGACCTCATAGAAGAGCTCTATATATAGGAGAGAAGAAGAGAGGATGAGTCAGCTTGAGGCTGGCATAGAGCTGACTAGTGTCCTCTCCCTCTTCAGTTAATCTTCAGTTCTTGAGTCCACTTGGAGATCCTTGGTTACACATGGTGATCAAGTACCTCTTATTCATCACAGGGCGAATCTTATGAACCAAGTGTCAGTTTGGAAGCTTCCTGGGCAGTTGACACCTTGCAGGATGACTGTGCCACTTGGCCAATCTCGCCCAGCGCAGGTAGCCTTCATTACTTTTGACTTCCAGCGCAGGTACAAAGAGGGACAGTTGCATTCCAGCGCAGAAGCTCAGTGGAGCAGCTGACATGATCCAAAATAAGCCTGTTTTGAAGTGTTTTCAGGTGGAGAACTGATTGGAAGTGCTGTTGTTTGATGACCTTGTTCTTTTAGGGGTAAGAACAACATGTTTAGGGACTCAGGATCCCTGTAATTATTGACATTTCATGCTCCATGCTGCGAGGCACAAAAATGTCTATAACAAGTCCTCTATCTCATGATCAAACTGGGTACAATATAAGCATGCTGGTTTCGTTGGATTTGTATAATCGCGGGCATAATGCCCTGGCCCTCCACAATTGTAAAAAATCAGTTGTCCACGACCCCTTCCTGGTCCCATTCCACCTCGACCGCATCTGCGCCCCTGAAATCCAGTGCATGCCATCACTGCATTTTGATCGAGGGCCTGTGTTTCGGTTTGAACTCTGTAGGTAGGAGTCTGATCCATCATCAGTTCATAACTTCTACAAGTGTTCTCATCGTGGCCTACTGACCTGTAGAAATTATAGAACAACTGCTGGGAACTCTGTGTATACTTTTGTAATAGATTGCAGTTATCTGTAGCATGCTTCCCTCCTATCTGACAAATTGCGCGTCGTAATACAGGCACCACACTGGGTCCTGCTTGTGCCTCTAGTCTTAATGGAATTGGTCCTCCTCCCGCCAGGTAGTTCATGAAGACTGGACAATTGTCCTTGTCTTGTCCCTTGCCCTTGCACTTTACGCACCATAAATCCTCGTGCACTTTTGGGTGAGCTGTCCTATCTTGTTTCAAACTCTGCATCTCAAGACACAAGTTTTTCAACTACGCGTGGATCTGTTGAACTCCCATGTTAGGATCTTGTATCGGGATCTCGTGCAATCTCATTGCGATCTCCAAGGCCTCGGCCTGAGTGGATAGCTTTTGCTGTGACAGTGCGTTCCTTAGATGCGGCGTTAGCGATGCTACAAACCATGCGCGGTGTTTCCCATCCGTCAAGGTCATGTTGGCTTCACGAATCATACCCTTCAGTGTCTAATCCAACTCCCAAGGGGGGTCTCGCCTGGAAGCATCGCAATTTCCTTAAATCTGATGATCGACTGTGTCTCTGACTTTGGCCTGCTAAATTGCTTGTTTAGCATAGCTTGGATATCACGATCCCTGCGTTCGGATTGTCATTGGAATGCTTAATGTACGATGGTAGCACGCAATCCTGTAGAGTTCTGACCAACGTTGCCTTCTTTATATTGTCATCCATGACTCCCTGCACTTCCCATACAGCCCTTACCATGAACCAAAACTGGTTCAAATATTCATTCCCTACTCCTTTGAACACCGGAAATTTTATCGCGCTTGCCATATTGAACTGTGGTGGTGGCGGAGGTGGTGTGGGCGAAGATGGGGGTGAAGATGGTGAAACTGGCGGTGGTGTAGGTGGAAGTGGTATGTGCGGAATTCGCTGCTTTATCAAACTGATCACACTTCTTGGTGAAACCTTCACAAGCTCTTCCTCGCTTTCTCGTGGAGGTGAAATCAAGGGGCTAGTTTCTAGTTCTGTGCTACCTTCATTTCTGTAGATCCTCCCACTTCGCATAGCCCCAAACATCAATTTATTCACATAACCTGCTTTTCACACAATAGCATTTTAATCCAAGTGTTCAAAGATTTAATGTACTTACCTCGCGGTCCTTTGAGGAAGCGTTGTTCCGCCTCGCTATAGCTGACTAAAGTATCTACCGTGAACTCAGTGATAAACCCTCCTATAATTTGATCGAGCCAGTGATCCACATCGTGTGTGATCTTATCCTCTGATGCTTCCAGTCTGTGCACCAACTCTGGAGTCCACACAATAGTTTTGTCAAGCCTACACCTTCCTTGACTGTCTGCTAGCTTCGCGATCCACTCGTACAACTCAGAGGGGAAGGATGAAAAGAAAATTTCATGGATTTCCGTATATAAGTAGCAATCTAACCACTCTTCCTTTGATAATTGCAAATTGTTGTTTTCCTACGCCACAAACTCATGAATTTTTCTATCCAACCACTCTTCAATTCCTTTCTTTGTCAGATTCCAGTGATACGACATCAAACATCTCTATGCAGATCCCGGTCCCAGCAATGGAACCATTTGTTGGCTTATTGGGGCCTGACCCAGGTTCAGAGTTAATTTAGCCAAACAAATCCTGGTACTACTGACCCGTTCGCTAATAGTCCGCAGAGTGCGAACTGAGGTCTCACCCGAAGTAGTATGGGAGGGTGCTAGAACCAAGTTTCCATACCCTGGAGATGTTTGATGAGTTCAAGTGGTCTGCGGTTTGACCCTGCGCCCAAGTTGCTACGCACACTTTTCCGTACCTCACATCCTAATATACTGCCTTCGCATAGCCCTACTGAGGGGCCAAACATCGCGCTCTACGTTATTACCCAAGACCTCAATCGTATTCCAACGTTAGCTAATTAACTTTGCCTACTTGAGTGCTTTAAGTATACTTAATAATATAAACTATTCATACAGGTGCGCACAGTAAATAAACAATATATTTGCAAATCATATCAAACATTCATTAACCCAAGAACAGATACAAAAAGTTATGATAAAACTTCTCTTTATTAATTCCTTCCTCGGTTACCAACTCGACTCCACCCTGTGCACTCAGCTGCAGAGCCTTCTCCTACTCTACGACCCAAAGACACACTTTACACTTGTGACTCAATCACTTAGACTTGTTACTCTTTTCTATCCTTCTCTATCTTTTACACTTAGAGCCTCACTCTATTTATACAATCCCATGGTCCGCGGACCATGGGTAGGTCTATCCAGCCGACATTACATTACAAAACTAGGGCGGACAACCCTGTGACTCTATTATACTTTCACGCCCCGTGCCCGCAATTCGCGGAGCTTTACAACAAAATTCAGTCAAAACTTGGGCTTTGAGCCCCAAAACATGCCTTGGGGGGATTCCATGCGTAAGATGATGGGTCCTTTTTCTTATCGCAATCGCAATCCTACATCTGGCGCCGAATACACTTTCCCTCAAGTTTTTTTCGCTAAGCGGTTGTGATCGCTAATATGCGGGATGACATCATCTTTGCCACGTGTCACCCTGTGAGTGGTGACATGTGTCACCTGGAAATGGCCCCATAGGACCCCTGAAAACACTGAAACTGAGTGACACATGTCCGCCTGCCATGTCAACATCTGTACTGCCACGTGTCCTCATACTACCACTTGCCATCTGTACTGCCACATCATTAGTGACATTAGATGCCATGTCTACTCTGAGGACCAATCAGAGGTCACCATGTGGCCCTTTGGAGGAGAGAGAAAAAGTCTGATCGACCTTTTTTTTATGCTTTTCCTTTGTATTTGTTTCTCTCACCCCCACAGTGATGCACTACTTTATTGCGATATCAATGGTTTGCATGTCTTTTTAAGTTGAAACCCTGTTGATCCGCTGATGGTCAATGCCACATGGAGGAGAGAGAAAGTGGGCCGCCCACCTTGGTTTTGTCTAACGTTTCCTTTGTTAACATTTTCAACCCTTTCCTAGTGATACAAAATTATATCATAGATTGACCCCCGCAAGTCTTTGATGTTTTGGATTAAGCATGTGCCTTGGGATCCCACAGATAGCCGATCGTCAATAAAATCTGTGCCCGGACCTGCTGACTGCTGATATGCAATATCGGCGATCAATGGATCGCTGCCTTTCATTCTTGATAGCCAACTTTCCATCTGAATTCCACCGATAGCCAACTTGTAGTTGCAAATAGTCCCCCAGAACTCTGATTGCGATTTTCCCTCCATACTTAGTCATTTTTGGTTTGGTTGGCTTTTCCAAGGTGGACCTTCAAAATGCTTTATTTTTTTCTCCAGAAGTCCATTTTTGGACTTTCATATACCGTTGGAAAGATATTTCTGATCACTACACAATGGGTAGGATCTGATTTAGCTTTGAGATCTTCTGTGGCCTAATAAAGGGGCTCCAAATTTCATTGCTATTGGGAAAGTTTGACCATTTGAAACCCACAATGCAGTGAGTGAAAACACAACACGCAACCTAAGTTTGCAAATATAGGAAGTTATTGGGATGAAGATATAGTCGATAAATTTTCAGAACTACTGCATGAATACCAGGACTTGTTTCCTACTAAGTTCTTGGACATGAAAGGAATAATAAGGGATCTGGGTGTAATGAGGATCACTCTAAAGCCCAATGTGAAGCCTGTGAAAAAAATACCCTAATGGCTAAATCCAAAATATAAGGAGAAGGTTCTTATGAGCACTAGTGTTGGAGCAAGGATGCTACAACTCCTAGGCTACCAGATTTAATTTATCAACCCAGGGTTCGTACAAACTTGGAGGTGACAGTGTTGTATACACAAGTAAAAGTGATGGTTCTGCCTGTTGTCACTGTTCGACTAGAAAGAGACCATTGGGGTTTCAAGCCAGAATTCTATGGAGTCAAAAGAAGCTTTATTGTTTGATGGAAGAAGGTTACATCTACTCTAAAAGAGAGCTACTCTACTGCAAAAATGGCGAAGGTCGACATGTAATGCTAAATCACACCATTTCCTAATTAACCGGTAAGAAACTATGCTTGGAAGAAATGCTAAATCAACATGAACCAAATGCTCCTATCTAAGTTATAGAAGTAAGAAGCATCAAACATCACTAATGTGCAAGTAAAGAGACTGAACTAAATCTGTGTTTTCTTTTTTGTCTTTTTATGCAAAATCAAGTATGAAAACTAATTGCTTTTGTTGACGTGGCAGGTGAATTAAGGATGTTTGAGGATGGCTCGAAGGGTTATGAGATGGTTGGATGGTGTGGAAGACCCTTGGGAGGATTTTGGTGACTTCCTAGAGGTTTTCCATAAATTCAACCTCAAAACAGGCTATTTCAGGAAAATCTACAAGATGTACTAGAAACCTACAGGATCCCATGTAAACCTACAAGATACAGCTGATAGAAACATATGAGGTGTTGGAGGTGATGGAAGGCCTAGGAAAGGTGTGTGATGGGTGGAATGGAGTGGGACAAGGTCTAGGATCAGTCAGAAGTCAACATCAAAGATAGTAGATGGCTGGATTCCCTCAATGTGCTTGAAAGAATTTCTATGAAAAATGATGAAAACTAGTGAATGTGATGGTGAAAACAAGGGATGGCTAAGGTGGATGGAGTGGAATGTGGCTAGTGGCTATGAAGTCTTAGTCTCCTTTTGAAGCACCTGCTCTACATAAAACATGTATATCTTCCAAAAATCTATGCAAACAAGTCACATTCTCATAAACTAGAAAAGAAGAATTAATGAATTAACTGCCTACACTATGCATGAGGAAAGTCGCTGAAAGGAATGAAAGCATGGATGAGATATACTGTAGAAATGAAGATGAAAAATATGACAATGGAAATCTACCTTGCAAAACTAACCAAATCCTAATTTAAAGACAACAAACTCCAAAGCTCATAAAAGAACTGGAAATCTGTGTTTTGGGACTGCTTAATGGTCCCTTCCTCAAGTCATGATCCCAGAGGGAGGAAGTGAGGCTGAGACACATGTTGACAACCTTGTGGTGATCCTTTTATCCCTGCTAGCCTACTACTAAAGTTAGGCACAAATGGAAGAAAAATAATAAACAACCAATCTAATCTACACTACCTGTAATGGAAGTGCATCTAAAAAGAAAATTAACAATGAAGCTATGAAACTATACTAAACATACATATACAGGAAAGAGGAGCCTTGGTTGCTAGGGTTGGGACCTAACCCAAGAGCTTTAGCCCTCTAAGTTAACTCAATGCTAGCTCAAAAAAAATTCATTCTTATTACCAAAACAACAAATTACATCAATAGAACTTTCACAAATATTGCAGCTCGAAAATAACTTAGAGTTTAACAATAAAAATATGAATCCTACTGAGGTCCTTGGCCTCTCTACTTATACAACTGAAGTCCCCAACAACTTCCTTAAAATTTGGGAGGCTTGTCTCCAAAACTCGAGATAAACTGGTTCTTTGACTCTCACTTGCTTGGCTTCCTTCTAATCCTCATGATTTGGTTGTTTGCACTCTGAGTTGATGTGATGAATGGAGGAATATTCAAATGGAGAAGTAGTAAATGAGGAGGATTTACCTCCTACAATCCCTCTCCCTTGTCCCATTCGAGTTTTGACCTTAGTCTTTGCCAAAATTCCTTGAGTTTTTTCCATTAATCCCACATTCAATGCATATTAGTCCACTAAGCATAATATCCAACTCTAACTCACCTCATAAACAAAATATAATAAAAAGCATGTAATAAGTTATGAGAAAAGTTGGTTTGACTAAGCTAGGAGGTGAATTAAGGCCCATATAATTACCCAATGATGAGGCTCATCATCACCCCCTACTGAAAGTGTTGCTCATCCTCTGAACAACTTAATCAATAGCCATATTCTTCATGGCTCTAGTGGCCTCTCTGATATCCCATGCCTCTATTGTGGTCTCCTTCTCTTGTTCATAGAAGCCTGCTTTCTTTTATACCTCCTCCCACTGCATCTTTTCTTCTTCTTCCTTTCTCACTTCTAGCATCCCTAAGAGTAGTGGTGGACTAAGTTTTAGGCCAATCCAATTAACTTTCAACCTTTGCATAGATTTCTTATTCATGGGTGTCCGGTTTAGTGCCTCTCTCTGTTATGAAACCAACTCACAAAAAGATAGAAAAGATAGATCAACACCTTAGAATAAGCCTCTTCGAGGGGGAAACCTCCTTTACATTATACAAATGAACAATTCTTGGATGATTCAAATGACAAAACCTCCTTTCTATATATAGGAGTCTAAGGGGTCACAATATAACCAAGCCGACCTAACAATAATAATATAAAGGCACAAAAATAACAATAGAGGGATTCTATGGGGCACAATAATAACAATATGGGGACAATAGGGGCACAACAATAATAATAAGGGATACAAAGACAATAGTAATGGGGGATCACTAATATTATAGGGACCTAACATGCCTCTCTCCTTCAAAAAAGTGGTGTCCTCAACGCTTGAGTAGTTCTAGATGCTTTTGTATAAAATTCTCATCCTCCCATGTGGAATTTTCGGCGGATAAGTTCTTCCACTTGATGAGATATTCTGAAATTGATCGATTTCGTAGCTGTCGAGTTCTTGTTTCTGTGACTGCTTCCGGTTTCAATATAATTTTTCCTTCCTCATCAAGTTCCCAAAATATTGTTTTAACTGGGAGCTTGTCACCTATAACCTTCTTTAAACATGAAACATGGAAAACTAGGTGCAATCGAGAAGGTGTAGGAAGCTCCAATTTGTATGCCATAGTACCAATCTTTTGCAACACCTTGTACAGACCATAATACTTTGGTGATAATTTATTATCCTTCTTAGCTTGCTTGAGGGACATTTGTTTATATGGTTGTATCCGTAGGAATACCCAGTCACCTACATCAAAACTTCTTGCGCTGTGATGATTATCTGCCTGTTGTTTCATTCTATCTTGCGTCAATGTGAGGTTATCCTTTAAGAGTTGGAGAACTTGTTGTTGATGTTCAATGTGATGTTCCACTGCTTGAACCTTAGAATTTTCTCTTAAATATGATGTGATGGATGGTGGCTGATATTCATAAAGTGCCATAAATGGGGTCATTTTTGCTGCAGTATGGAAGGAGGTGTTATACCACCATTCAACCAGAGGAAACCATTTGACCCATTGTGTCTGTTTATCAGATACAAAGCAACGAAGATATCCTTCCAAACATTTGTTTACTATCTCAGTTTTCCCATCAAATTGAGGATGATAAGATGAGCTATGAGCTAACTAAGTACTGAGACAAGAAAATAATTCTGTCCAAAAATTTCCAATGAAAATGGGATCTCTGTCGCTTACAATAATCTTTGGGTTTCCATGTAGCTTTTGAATTGTTTCCATAAATGCAGTAGAAATTGTACTGGCTTTAAATGGATGTGATAATGCACAAAAGTGTGCATAATTGGTAAGTTTGTCAACTACTACCATGATGACACTCTTTCCTTCGAACTTGGGTAAACCTGTGATAAAATCCATTGAAACCTCCTCCCAATGTTGGCTTGGAATGGATAAAGGTTGTAATAGACCTGGGGTCTTAATTGTTTCAACTTTATTTTTTTGGCAAACCAAACATTCCACCACAAACTTTTGAATATCCGATTTAAGGCCATCCAAAAACATTCCTTCTTAACCTTGTGGTAAGTTTTTAAAAATCCTAAGTGCCCTCCTAAGGGAGAAGTGTGCAACTCCATAAGAATCTTTTGTTTGAGTTGAGAATTCTTACATAGGTATAAGCGATATTTGTACCATAATGAATCATTTTTCCAACTAAATGTATCAGATGTACTAGAATATTGTTGTGATTTTTGAATGAGTGCCCACACTTCTTCATTATTCTTCCATTCCTCCCTTGCTTCATTTATCCAATCTGGTTTGATAATAGAAATGACGCACAACAATGCTTCCACATCCTCATCCTTTCTTGAGAGTGCATATGCCACAACATTTTGCTTCCCTTTTTGTAGATGATTTCAAAGTCATAACCCAACATCTTTGTGACCCATTTTTTTTTCTCTTCAAAGGATAATATTTGCTCTAAAAAGTATTTAAGACTATCATGATATGTTTTTACCTTGAAGTGTCTTCCCATTAGGTAGGGTCACCATTTCTTAAGTGCATGTAGTATTGCCAACATTTCCTTCTCATAAATAGCTTTGTGTAAATACATTCCCTTGATTGGACGACTTTCGAAAGAAATGGGTGTTTCATCTTGCATTAAAACAACACCAATTCCATTTCCTGAAGCATCACATTCCACAATAAAGGTTTTTGAGAAGTTCGACGTAGCTAAGACCGGTGCTTGGCACATTGCCTCTTTAAGATGTTCGAAGGCCTTTTTTTCTTCTGAAGTCCATGAAAATGCATCTTTCTTCAATAATGTTGTTAGAGGTGCTGCTATTCTCCCATAATTCTTAACAAACTTGCAATAATACCCTAGCAACCCGAGAAATCCTTGCATATGCTTTATGGATGTGGGAACTTTCCATTCCATAATGGCTTTAACTTTTCTAGGGTCTACCTTAACACCTTCATGAGATACAATATAACCTAGATATTCCACCTCTTGTACTCCAAAGAAACATTTGGAGCTTTTTGCATATAATTGTTTCTCCTCTAATAGTTTGAGCACCCTATCAACATGTTCAACACAATCCTTCCAAGACTTGTTGTAGATTAGTATATCATCAAAAAATACTAACACAAATTTTCTAAGGAAGGGTTTGAAAATGGAATTCATCAAACCTTCAAATGTAGAAGGTGCATTGGTAATGCCAAAAGGCATGACCAAAAATTCATAATGATCATCATGAGTTCTAAATGTTGTTTTCGGAATGTCTTCAGTCTTCATTCTGATTTGATGATATCCTGAATGAAGATGCAACTTGGTGAAGTAAATTGATCCATGCAATTCATCCAATAATTCATCAATGATAGGAATGGGAAATTTATCTTTAATAGTGAGCTTGTTGAGCTCCCTATAATCCATACACATGCGCCATGATCCATCCTTCTTGTGCACCAATACTACTGGAGCAGAGAAAGAACTTTGACTAAGTTGAATTATACCAGCCTCTAGCATTTCTGCAACCATACATTCAATTTCACTCTTTTGGGCATAGGGATATCTGTACGGCCTGATGTTTGGAGGAACACTTCCTGGAATCAAATGAATAGCATGATCAGGATCAAGAATAGGTGGGAGACCTTTGGGAGTCTTAAATACCTTGGAATGATTGTCCAAGACTTTTTGGAGATTTGGATAAATAGATGATTTCAATGTGGGAACCTCTAGCAAACATAATTATGCAATTACACCTTGTTGTTCCTTATTTATAAGCTTTGCCATACCGTTAGAGCTGATTATCTTTCCCAGTTTCCCCACAATACCCCTTAATTCAACTTCCTTTCCTTCCGCAAAAAATTTCATGAAAAGTTCTTGACAATTAAAAGTTATTGTACCCAAGGATTGTAGCCATTGGACTCTGAGTACAACATCAGCACAACCCATTGGAATGGAAAGCATTGGGCTATTCAATACATATTTTCCCATGGATACCTTGATATTATGGCACTTTCCAGAGCAATTTATGGTTCCTCCACTTGAAACCATCACTTGACACTCTGGTGCTGGATATAAGAAGCAATTCAATTCCTTTGCTATCTTATAATGAATAAAATTATGGGTACTTCCCGAATCAATCAACATTATTACCTTTTTCTTCTTGATATGTCCTTCTATCTTGATAGTTTGAGGAGTGGTAATTCCAGCCAATGCATTACAAGATATGGTTGGATTCATTTCTTCTTTATCTAGGGTTTGCTCCTGGACTATATCCTCTTCTTTTGAAATTTCTTGTTCCTTTTCTTCCTCCTCTTCACAATCTATGTAGAATAATTTCTTCTCAGCACACTTATGACCTTTAGTGTATTTTCTATCACAACTGTAACAAAGCCCTTTTGCTCTTTTTTCTTCCAATTGTTGTGGTGTCAACCTTGTAGGTTGTGGAAGGCTAGGGGCCACAATACTTCCATCTTTATAGTTGTGAGTGGTAGGCTTCTTGGTTTCCATAACTTTGCTTTCCATTTTTCTTGCTAACCTGAATGCCTTCTCCAATGAATCAGGTTCCCAAAGGCAAACCTCATGTTGGATATTATCCTTTAAAGTCCCTATGAACACATCAATCCTATGCTCCTCTGGAATATCTTTTACCCTTATGTTCAATTTTTGGAAGTCCTCAATGTGCTCCATCATTGAACCCTTTTGTTTGAGATTTATCAATTGGCTAAAAAAGGTGTTGCTTTTTGTATCCTCATAATGTGCTATCATTTCTTCCGTAAAAATTGCCCAAGTGACAATTTCTTTACGATAGCAAGGCCATCGATACCATACAAACTGATTTGGTTCCAAATATAAAGTTGCAATACGTACCTTTTGTACGTTTTCACATTATGGAGATCGAAAAATTGCTCCATCTATAATATCCATGTTCTGGGATCCTTGCCATCAAACTTCCTCATATCGATTTTTGGAACATGGTGGGTCTTTAATCCAACATTAGAGTCTATGAAATCATGATTAACATTTCTTTTTTTCTCATCATGAGTTTCCTTTACTACCCTTTCACCATTAGTGACCATTTCTTGTAGCAACTTATTCAAATTTATCTTCAATTCTTCCATCTTATCGTCCATGCCATCCATCTTAACGTCCATGCCATTCATCTTAGCTTCCATGCCATCCATCTTGGCTTCCATGTCATTCATATTAACTTGCATGCCATTCATATTAGCTTCCACGCCATTCATCTTGGCTTCATTTACCTTTAGTGAGTGAAATTTGTTGTACTTGGTCTTGTAATTTTGATATATCATGTTGCATTTCTTCCTCTTCTTCTTGAGTCATGCTAGAGCTTCCAGGTCGCTTACTAGGTGTTTCCATTTTCTTTCTTCGGGGCATTAATTAATGTTAATAATTCTTCACTATTCCCTTTGAATTCCTTCAAACTAATTTTTCAAACCAATCTTATGCAAAATTCAAAAAAATACACACATTTTTTTCACTTTGTAAGGGTTCGATATTGAATTTGTTGTATCTCTGTAACTGCGGATCTAGAATATCTAAAATCTCATCCTGCAGTAGCCCTTTGAGTCCTCTTTCTAACCCCACAAGTCTGAGCAAGATTGTTTTCTCCAAGGAAGAGTTATGCCAAATCTCCCACAGTGGCCTGACTATAGACTAGTTCAGTAGAGCGAACTTGTATGATGTGCCACGTGTCACTGTTTCGACCTTAGTACCTGAAACTGATACACAGAAAACTACAGGTTGTCCTCTTTCTGAAAATTCTTACTAAATTTAAATATGATTCTCAAAACAAAAGTTATGGCAATGTTCCCCAGGTCACCTGTTTGGAATGTAATTCGGGAGTCTGCAAAAACTCTAACTTCCTCAGATCATATCTCCGCAAATATACCGAGACAAGCTCTGAAATTTGGACCCGAAGTTCAAAAAGATTTCAGCTCAAATGGGTTGTTTTTGTAGCTTCTGAAACATCGCAGAAAAAATTTATAGCGAAAATTCTACGACGACCTGTTTGGAGCAGCGAAACCCTAGAATCCAAACCTTTGATACCAAATGTTATGAAACCAGCTCACAAAAAGATAGAAAAGATAGATCAACGCCTTAGAAATAAGCCTCTTCAAGGGGGAAACCTCCTTTACATTACACAAATGAACAATTCTTCGATGATTCAAATGACAAAACCTCCTTTCTATATATAGGAGTCTAAGGGGTCACAATATAACCATGCTGACCTAACAATAATAATATGAAGGCACAAAAATAACAATATAGGGATTCTATGGGGCACAATAATAACAATATGGGGATAATAGGGGCACAACAATAATAATAAGGGATACAACTGTTAGTGTCGGTATCTTCATCCCTCCTTCAGTGATCAAATTTTCTTGTTGCATTGCATGTTAGGTGTCTCACCCGATCAGCTGCATTCCATTAGGGTCATGGATCATCTGACAGTAATGGCTTATTATATATTTTCCCTCATGTGCTGGCCTATTTTCATTCATCTAGATCATCTGCAATCAATTTTTGTCTTTAAATCTGTAAAAGTCATTTTTAAGGTTTTAAGTCTCATTAGGTCTAGGGTTTTCGTCAATAAGGTCTCAAAATGCTTAGTGATGGTTAGCAGGCACATGGGGAGGTCAAATAAAGTTCCAACAATAATAATTTTCATAACCACTCACTCAATGATTGATTTTTTCTCAAAACCATGTTTTGAGGAAAAACAGAGTATTTTATCTTTTTATGTATAAATTTGATGTAATTTTATTTCTTTCATATGTAAATAACTTCAGTGGCAACCCTGGTCACCTTGCCAAGCTTTAGCAACTCCATCCCCTACAAGGCAAACAAAAAATCAAATCATTCAGTTCATCAAAGGAAAAAATGAAGTAAACTGCCCAAAAACAGAGTTTAAAAAGTAAGTCACAATGCAAACATTACAAAAGTGGGTTTTATGAGTGAAAAATCAAAATCTCTTGTATATAAATCATTTTTCATGTTCAAAGAGCTCATTTGCATTCAAAGAAGAAAGATTGAGCAAGAGAACGCCATGTTGGAGAAAGGGACCAAGATTACAGCAAAACTGTGCAAGTTCAGGGGCACGGCACATTGGGTCATGGGTGCGGTGCATAGAGCCGGCATGGCGCATTGGGCCGCCCTCCAGAGTGCGAAAAATACACTGGAGGGACGCATAGAGCAGGCACGTCGCATAGAGCTGCAAGCCCGATTTCACCCATAAACTCTCTCAAATTTCCAAATTCGCTCAATCCTATGGTGTGCAAGTAAGTCAAGCTTTCTTCCCTTGCTAGTGAATGAGTTTCTCTTAAAATTTATGGTGGTTTAATGAGATAAAACTCAAACCCTACCTCCCTGCAATTTTTGCTCAAAAAAAATTACCTAGGGTTTGCTTTTGTGTTTTTGCTGCCAAGTCCACTCCATCACTCCCTCACTCTTTGACTCCTTCATTTATTTTCTAGTTTCATCTACTCATTCCCTAATTCCCATATTGTTACAGGGAAAAGTGTCTATATAGAACTGCTCTATCCCACTAAGGTGTGACAGCTACCTTAGAAACAAACAGAGAAAAGCTACTTTTGTATTTCCTTTATGAATTATAGATAGAGAGGAATAGAAAGAACCAACCTCTGTCTTGCGCTAATCCTTTGATCCGATCCCTCTCTTCTTTGATAGTCTCCAGCTACCTGCTCCCTAGCACGCCCAGCTTCACCAAGTACCTGCAAGATCACAGAAGCATAGCACTATACAAAGACATGGATCTATATTCATAAACAACTTAGGATCAGATTTAAATTGACCATACAAATGTAACAAGCATCAATGATACAAAAGCATGGAGGAAAACTCAAATAGCTTTTATTGATAAACAACAAAAGATCCAGGAGGAGTTACAACCAGTGGTTCCGACCCAGCATCAACCTCCCAGCAAAGAAGCCCCTCTTCACCTCAAACAAAGCATAGATCACCCAACAATCTGATGTTTGTCTCTAGAAACCAACAGCAATTCCTTACAATATGCAAAATTCCAGCCTCTAGATCTCTGGGATGAGGGATCCATATATAGATATCTGTAAGGAGGATGAGTCAGCTTGTGATTTGATTAGTGTCTTCTCTCTGTCAGTTCTTGCTTCCACTTGGAGACTGAGGGCCTCTTACTCATCCTTGGTCGAATTCAGTGAGGCAAGTGTCACAGGAGAAGATTCTGGAAGCTTCCATTGCCTCTCCACCTCGCGGAATGACACTGCCATTTGTCATTTCTCGCCCATCGCACCCAACAGAAGGGAGTTTTGAAATGCAACGCACCCTCACATTGCATTTGGGTGAGATGCAACGCACCTAGCCAGTGGAGCAGCTGCAATGATCCTGTTTTGACCAATTCTGAGCAGTTTCTGGTGGAGAACTTCTGGGAGAAGCTGTAATCTGTTGACCTTGTTCCTTTAAGGGTTATAAAAACACTTTTAGGGACTTAGGAGCCCTTCGTTTATGGACATTTCATGCTTGGAGTTGTAGGGCACAAAAATGTCTATAACAGCTACCCCCTAAAGTATGAGGCCATTAACCTTTTGGTGTCGGGTGAAATGCTTTATTATGAGGATCCGAAGTTCTTTCAATGCTGGGAGGAGACCTGTAATAAGATACAATACAATACATTATCTTCATAATATTTTCATGATCTAGCTAAGGCGGGCATTCCCATGCTCAGCTTTATAAATTCATTTTCATGTACATAGGACAGACAACCGTCTGAGTGTAGACTGATGATTCTGATAGAGCCATCATCCTTTTGGTAGGATGATTATCTGTGCTGTAATGTTGTACATTTAATGTCTTTATTTCCCTGAATATATATCGCAGCCCGGATGGATGAAAATAGATCCGGGGTCTTCAATCTCGTCCGATCTTCACTCGAAGTACAAGTCGATCCATGTGAGAAATGTTCTGAAGTCGAACATGGAAAGACATCGCTTGATTACCAGTCAATGATGTAAACTGTTAACAAGCATGAGAGGAATCACCAATAATGATAATGACCCTCAAGGTACTGCAGTACAATTCACGTGGTGTGAATAAAGGACTTGGCGTCGAACACCACGCAAAATATTTCGGTCGAAGGCCATTGATGTAAACCTATCGCCAGAAGTGAGAAACTCGCCATTGAGGCATGCAAGCTTCAAAGTACTGAATGGGGTGTTCCTAGATCAACTTCTTGGATAATGAGCTGATGTCGAAAAGAAGTGATCCGTCATAGGAGGGCCTTAATGAATCCCACATCAATGACACAGAATGAAGCAAATGATTTTGATGGAGGTGAAAACGATCTGGTGATATAAGGTTCAGGGTGGCGGTCATGAAAGAATAGAGTATAATGTATGGTAGTGGGTGAGACACAGGTGACTTCTCTGGATGACTTCCCTTGAACATATCGGCGACACTGATGTGATGGATTGGTAGCATTAACCCCAAATGTGGATGGTATGGCGTGACCATGGTGATGTGACCGGTGAATGAAACAACCCAACCCGACTCAGACACGGAGTGGAAGTGTCATGTTCAAGAGCGACTTGCTACCAAAAAAGTTTCTTTGAGTTTTCTTCCCAATTTTTCCCCAGTCATTGCTGACCAGTACCTCTTTAGTTTTGTCAAGCTTGAGGAGGATAACATATGCTTGTTCTATAATTTTCCCTTCAGGCAAACCCATTGCTATGCTTTAACGAGCCTAGCGATAGTGAAACTCGTTCTCGTCTAAAGACAAGTTTGTCGCTATTAATCTTTTTAACGAGTTTAACGACAAAGATAACTCGGTCCTTTTCAATTTTAGAGAGTCTGAAAAGGAACGTAAATGTAACTCCAAAATTCCTTTTTCGTCATCTAATCCCTTAAGTCCAAAAAAGTATAAAACAATACAGAAGGGATGAATTTTCGATAGTTTTAACGAGCCGAACAAAACAAGCGCTCGATCTTTTTGTGTAATAATCCCTCAGGTCCAAAAAGATTAAAATCTAGAGGAGGGATAGAACTTCCTGTCTCTTTAACGAGCTGGAGAGGCCAATGGCTCGGCAATCTTTTCATATTTTACGAGTCAGTTGAAAAGAGCTTAAAGGAGACTCGTCTTTTGAGGAACGAGTGATAAAACGAGTAGCAGCTGATTCCAGGTAAGGTTTGGAATTTTCCAATCACGGCAGTGTCACAAGGATGGCTAGTGAAATCACTCTTTGCAGCTGTTCCTCAAAATGGGTAAACAATCAAATGGAGGTGAATGATTGGCCGATGAAAAAGTGGAGGTGACGGTGCAAACACGACCAAGGCTTTAATGGTTGAAGTACTACATTCACGATGGTTATTTACCGAGGAATAGTTCATTTTTTAACGAGCTTAAACGCGGGTGGAAACATTTGCTCATGTCTTATGTTTATTTTTTAACGAGCTTGAACTATGTGCTAAAATTGCTCGATCAATCCAGTCATGTGATAAGAATGTCTCATATAAAAACGGCAACTTTTAGAGATTTGCCCCACATCCTTTCTTTATGCAAGTTAGGAAACGACCAATCCTACGAGTTTAAAGGGTTAGAGGTCCTATAAATTTAAAAAATAAATAGCCGCTCTTCGCTTGCACTCCAAAAGGTTTGCATGCCCCCAGGTATAAAACAGAGTTTCAAGGTTACCCCGCCTTTAGTCCGTTAAAACATTTGTTTTACCGAGAGAGGCCTACCTCTTACAGGTTATCCAAAGATTGCTCTATTTACGGCGTAAACAAAACACTTCTCTGGCGATGTCTACCGAAATAAACAAAGGTGAGCGACGATGCCCGCAGACTCACATAACTTTGACAAGAGAATCTTGTTCTAGAATAACCCCCTCCTCCAATCACGGACGGGGGTACAGACTAGTCATATTCTCCCGCGGAAACCTACCCTATACCCGAAGTTTTTTTGCCGAAGCAGACTAGGGTGCATGCCCCCTCGGTTTCAGTCATGTCCCCCCGAATCACTCGCGCTCATTGGGTGGACGGACTGGAGATTGAGACATTTCTTGCGTGAAAAGACCATTTAGGGATGGTGTATGACTATTTGCTATGCGTGATCCAGGAAATGAAAGCTGGTCCACGAGCTTGACCACTCTTCCTTCGTGCAGAAAACACATCACTCTAAAGAGTGATGAGACAATGGCTCTCATGCAATAAATATAGTCTCGTCCAAGGAGTAGATCGTAATATAGGGGTCCTTGAACTACCATCACGTTCATGTGAACGGTTTTCCCTCTCAATGTTATGGGCACATTGGGAAGGATCCCTAACGGTCGACTGGTTCCTTTATCAAAGCCTGTCAGATTTCTCATCTCAGGCAAAAGCGATGGTGAACCAAGTGCTTTCCAAGCAGTCGAGGAAAGGATACTCACAGAAGCCCCCTCATCTATGATGGTACCAGCCATAACCATTCTATATATTTCAACAATAATTCGGAATGGTACACTAGCTGGTAAATGGGGTCTGCCTAGTTGATTCCAGTCGAAGGAGACAACTAGGTTGCTTGGAGGTGGGACCGAATAGATGGCCGGATATGACTCTGACGAACTTACTTCCTGCGGTAAGGGAATGGGTAAATTGCCCCCATGTTTGTCAGAGTCTGTGCTTATGAAAAGAATTTGGACGGTGTCATCCTTATTCTCTTCAGTGATTGTATCATTTGAAGATGGAACCTCTGAAGGCAAAACTGGGTCAACTGCCACCTCGACCTTTTGACTTTCGTCTGGTATGGATTCAGATGGTTCATCTTCAATGACAGATGGTTCGGCCGACCACCTGAGTGGGTCGGCCGGATTTTCAACTAGTGACGGACTCGGCAAGAGTTTTTTATATCCAGGAGGAAGTCGTAACGGTGAAACCGGACGATCATCCAAAACTCTTTTAGTTTCGTCTAAGAAGGGACAATGGTGGACGGCATGATCGCCTTCGCACAATTTACAAGGAAATCTATATTTTCCTTTTTGTCCTGGGGCTTCACTTTCACTAGTTGACAGTGTGTTTTCAACATGATCATCAGAGGTTGACGACACCAGGTTGTGCAAACGAGGAGACCAGTCCCTTAAGATCCGAGGGATGCAAGGACAATCTATGTGAAAGTGGTCTCCTTTGCAAATGACACATGGCGATTTAGGCCTGGTCGGTCTAGTGTGTGGATTTTTGTTAGACGGCACTCGTTTGCCCCCATTCGCTTTTGGCTCCTTCTTCTTCTTCTCTTTCTTCTTCTTTTCCTTCTTCCCCTTAGGATCTTGACTTTTGGCTTTACCAGCCCCATCAAGCGAAGAGGAAGGAGGAGAGGAAGAATTAGAGGAAGTAGAAGGTTGGTGAGTAACTCTGGACTCGTCTGATTGCTGATTCGATTGTTCAGGAATAGTGGTGTTCTGAACGACAGAGGTTGAGAAGAGCCATACAGGCAAACCAATTGTCAGTCCTGGAAGCGACAATGTGGCCATATGGGGTGCACCAACATCTCCCCAAGAGGAGAAGGGACTAGGATTTCCTCCAAGGGGAATTCCTTGGTTGGTGGATTCCATTTTCTCAACCCAAGATCAACGTAGGAAAGGGGTAATGAATATTCTGTTTAAAATAAATTTTAGACGCTTTGACACAACTTGTTTTTTTAGTTTTTAAGAGTCGAGAAAAAACAAAAGATGACTCTAGTCTCCTTCGATTTTTAATGAGCCTGAAGTGAAAAGTGCTCAGATGGACCTTTTCCGTTAAGGAGTCTGAAAAGGAATGAAAGGGACTACTCTTGAAGTCTAGTAGAGGGAGTACCAAACCAATCGCAAAACTGCAGAATACTTTTTACGGTACGGCAGTCAATCTTCCCGAATGCTGTGTTCAGTGCATTGCGATCGATAGGGCGGCAGACACAGCTTCCTATGGATAAAGGATTTAAGCCTATAGGGGTCTCCCAAAATATACTCGACGGTACGTGGGAGCACAAGTCCATACTGGAACTTATCGTCTCAAAGTGGAGGAATCACCCAACCATCAGTGAGAACAATAGTTACCAGGCTTTACGACGCCGGAATACGTCTCTAGCCTAGACCTCTAAATGTTGTGCGTTAAGTTCCAAAGCGTTGTTAGATTCATTGAATTTATTTTAAGTTGATCTTGTTTATGAAGTTTTCCTTTCGGGTTCACCACGAGATGTAGATGTAATTCCTAAAATGCAATCTAAAGATGATAAACAAACTTTTTATCTCTTTTGTGCAATGAAAATCCTAGCTACTAGGGAAAAGAAAGACATAATCTTTTCACAAAGAGCAAAGAGCACACTGTAAATGCACTTTCCTAAATCAAGCCAAACATACTGTCTATATGCAAATGCACATGCATGTATTTGTTTTTCGACTTTCTTAATATATAGATGCTAAAAAGAAAGTTGATGTACAAATCTGAATTTCTTTTCAAGCAACAAACATAAACAAGCTTCTTTTCGAAATAAAAAATAGAGATGATTACGACACCTTACGATTTTGAAATGAATACTTGTTTTAGACACTAGAAAATTACAAATTCAGACCAAAAGCAATAGTAACAGGATAATCGACCATCAACAGCAATCAAACTTTCTCCTATGATTGAAATCGACACTTGCGACATATTCAAATCAAAGGACGACAGTACGACTACGCTACTTTTGCAAAGGAAAACTGTAAATGACTCAACAAACACACAAAAACATCTACAGTTATTTTGTACAAAGGAGGCGGAATAACAGCAAGGAAAAGGAGTTTCAGACAGACATATACTGATCACAGGCAGCAAAATTTAGGAATAGAATTGGAAAGGATGATCCACAGAAGCCACAGCTGCACAGAGCTAGTCTGATCAGCGCACCTGTAACACAGAGAATCTGAAATGCAGCGCAGGTTGTCCCTTCGGGATATGCACTGAAATTCAGAATATCTGAACAGTACTTGCACTGGGCCAGAAACGAGACTCTGCTCAGGTCCCGGGTCACAGTTTGCAGTTCAGTTCTTGGTTTTTGGCCAAGCAAAAAGCAATCAGTAATGCAACAATCAGGGGTAGATCTAAGGAGGATCTAAGAGCTATCACAAGGGCAATCAGATAGTTTGTGAATCAGTTGTTTAAATCATAAACAGATCCAGTGAATGGATTGAAGCAGCAGTTATCTACTTTGCATTTGTTATGGCAAATGCAGTTCGAATGCTACTTGTAAGTTTATGAAACAAACAACAAAGAATGATAAACAAACAAACTAATTATGTCCCCAGCGGAGTCACCATTTTGTTACAGGGAAAAGTGTCTATATAGAACTACTCTATCCCACTAAGGTGTGACAGCTGGCTTAGAAACAAACAGAGAAAAGCTACTTTTGTATTTCCTTTATGAATTATAGATAGAGAGGAATAGAAAGAACCAACCTCTGTCTTGCGCTAATCCTTTGATCCGATCCCTCTCTTCTTTGATAGTCTCCAGCTACCTGCTCCCTAGCATGCCTAGCTTCACCAAGTACCTGCAAGATCATAGAAGCATAGCACTATACAAAGACATGGATCTATATTCATAAACAACTTGGGATCAAATTTAAATTGACCATACAAATGTAACAAGCATCAATGATACAAAAGCATGGAGGAAAACTCAAATAGCTTTTATTGATAAACAAGAAAAGATCCAGGAGGAGTTACAACCAGTGGTTCCGACCCAGCATCAACCTCCCAGCAAAGAAGCCCCTCTTCACCTCAAACAAAGCATAGATCACCCAACAATCTGATGTTTGTCTCTAGAAACCAACAGCAATTCCTTACAATATGCAAAATTCCAGCCTCTGGATCTCTGGGATGAGGGATCCATATATAGATATCTGTAAGGAGGATGAGTCAGCTTGTGATTTGATTAGTGTCTTCTCTCTGTCAGTTCTTGCTTCCACTTGGAGACTGAGGGCCTCTTACTCATTCTTGGTTGAATTCAGTGAGGCAAGTGTCACAGGAGAAGATTCTGGAAGCTTCCATTGCCTCTCCACCTCGTGGAATGACACTGCCATTTGTCATTTCTCGCCCATCGCACCCCACAAAAGGGAGTTTTGAAATGCAACGCACCCTCATAGTGCATTTGGGTGAGATGCAACGCACCTAGCCAGTGGAGTAGCTGCAATGATCCTGTTTTGACCAATTCTGAGTAGTTTCTGGTGGAGAACTTCTGGGAGAAGCTGTAATCTGTTGACCTTGTTCCTTTAGGGGTTATAACAACACTTTTAGGGACTTAGGAGCCCTTGGTTTATGGACATTTCATGCTTGGAGTTGTAGGGCACAAAAATGTCTATAACACATATCCCTAACTCCCACTATCCCAAACCCTAGTTACAAATTCCTAAACCCCAATTGTTGTCCCTAAGCCTACAAACTATTCCCTAAACCTCTTATTTCCCAAAAAACTTGTCAACAAAATTTCCAAACCCCTCATACCCTCTCCCTCCACAGTCCCTCATATATTCTCATCCTTGGTAGCAGAAAACTAAAAACACCATAAATCTCTTCATACTCGTCAAGAAAACTCACACATTAGCAAACATGGAGTCTGATCCTTCCTATGACTGAGATGAGGAGACACAGAGTGATTCTCCTAGAGAAATGCATGCACCAAGGAGACCTCACAAGGGTGGCAAACATATACGAGAGGAGCCTACTTCACTTGCCGAGCTGCAGGCCTGTCCTCTTGCTATCACATGCTTTCAACACCAATCCTGTTATCAGTTTTGTGAGATGGTAGAGAGAGTCCAGTACCATCATGAGTTGGCCAGGTTGTTTGTTCTCCATCCTCAAAATGGCCAAGTCACTCTAGCAGGTGTGACATTCACCTTGACACTAGAGTCTATTTCTCTAGCAACCAACATTCCCAATGTCGGTGAGCAGTGGAATAAAAGGAAACAGATTAATACATAACATTATGAGCCTTACATCCAGGCTGGTTATTTGAGACATCTCAGCAGAGCTTTTCCCTTATGGTATCTAAAAGACTCATATGCTCCCTTGATGAAACTCATAATTAAGTATTTCAGCTGTGAGGGCCGATTTTCTTGCCTATATGCCTACCATATCAGATTGTTGATGCACTTCACTAGGGTGAGAATGATGAATCTCCCCTACTTTATTTGCCGAAACATTGAGAAGATGACCACCTTAGTGCACAAGAAGACTCCTCAGCAGCAGTATAACAACATATATCATTTTTCACTAATCAAGATTGTGGTCATGCATCAGCTTGGTTTACAGAACATCTCATGGGAGGATTTCATTTCACATGAGGTCTTCACCGCTCCTCAAGTACCTCCAGCATCTTTTCATGAGATAGGTGGACCTTCACATCAGCAGTAGCTTCATGAGACACAAACCACTAGTGTGCCAGTGTTTGTCACCTACCAAAAGGGCACTAGAAGGTTGTTTGCAGCAGCAAAGCGAGTATTATCTCCACCAGGGGTGGAAGGGGTCTCGCTTCCTCCATTAGCAGATCAAGTACAGGACAAGGGCAAGTGGCCATTATAGGATGAGTGACCTTCAGGAGAGAAGGAGACAAATTTTATTCTTATTCAGGATGATGACACTGATTTGGGCTCACAAAGCTCAAAGCTTAGAGAGATCATCCAGGAGAAAAAAACTGATATTCAGCATTTGTCTCTCAACCTAGGAAGATCCAAGTGGATAGTCAAATATCTGGAGCAAAGAAACAAACAGCTAGAGGATCAGCAAACCATAATGGAGCTACGAAACATACGAGAAAACTAGCAAGCTGCCAAAAGGAGGAAAGTCAAGTTCACAACACTTGAACAAGAAATCAATGCTGATCGTGAATCTTGGTTGGAGAGGAAAAATATCCACTTGGAGAGGACACTGGAGAAGGCCATCAACAAGAAAAATATGTTGAGAAACATGGCATACCACTACTTGTCAAGAAATATGGTGTGCCAAGAAAGAATCAGGAATTTGAAGGCCAAGTTGAGGAAGGCATCAAGGAGGCAAAAAGAGAAAGATAAACTTCAGATCTTGGTCGAGGCTTCCTTGGCCCAACATAGCACTTAATGGAGGCATTTTTTGTAATTTTGAAATTTTTGCCTTAAAAAACAGACCTTTCTGCCCAATGCGCCGCACCACCTGGAGCTCGCTTTTGATGGAGACATCCTTTTGAGGAAAACTTGGCATATTTGGATTTGTAATGAAAAAATATGCATGCTCACAAATTTCCAAGAAATTTTGACAGGTTTTGGGCTTCCAAAAAGGTCAAAAACACCCCAAAAATGACCTTTCTGCCCCTCTTTTGACACACAGGAAGTAGTCTTGGGAAAACTCAATATTGGAGGGGAAAATGGAGGCCAAATTCAAAAATTCCACTTGTGTTGGAAAGTATATAGGCATACCTTTCGAACAAGCCCACTTGGGGAAAATTTAGACATTGGGAAGGCCTCCAAAATCAGCTGCAAAAAGGAGCTACGCATAGGGAAATCAGCGCAGCACATTGGAGGAATTTTGCTCATTTTATGTCAAAAACTCTGTTTTTCGCCTAGTTTTTTCACAGTTTGACTTTTTTCCTTCTAATTGTCAAACTCATGATGTAATTTAATGTGACATGATGGATTTTTATGTAATTATGCTAAATTTTCACTCATATAGGTAGATTCATCCATCAAAAGGTAGTTTGCCACTGAATGAATCAATTTCTTAGTTTTTAGAGGCAAGCTGTTCCACTGCCTACTTTTTAGTTCTCAGTTTAGATTTTGTTGGAACAACTCCTAATATTATGAGATCGACCCCTAGAGGATAGGATGAGTTTTTGGTTGCCTATATCTTGTAATTTTTCAGTCATTACCATGGTTGGACTTTTGGGAAAGCTTGGAGCTTATTGTATACTCATTTCAGCAGTTTGGCTAAGGAATAGACCAGTGGTTTGTAGCAATTTATGGGATTCATGTGGCATCTTGCTTTGGTATTGTGTTTTCTTCTGTAATTGTAAGTTTACATGTGATTTATGTATGCCATTATCTCTCTTTTCTTTCATCTTAACTAAATCAAACAAGGATAAAAGGTAGAACACATTGAAATTGCAGTGCTCTACCTAGGGTTTGTTTAGTTATCTATGTTTTCAGCTGTTTGAAAAGGATCCCTGATTTTTTCATGCCCTTTTCAACTCCTCACTTGTCAAAATCTATCCATCTCACTCAATTTTAAGTACCAAATCACTTGCCTACCTTGCCCCAAAGAGATCTCTGCAAAACTGAGCCTCATTCTCGGGCCCAAATCTACCTTTCAAATTTGAGCCAAAAAAACATCATCAAATTCAATCAAACACCTTTGTACACATACCTAGCCTAAAATCAGTCATTACATCAGTCATCTCAAGTTTTCATAGGCCATCGTTTCTGATATTGACAAGGAGAGAGCCCTTTCCCAACCTGGTAGGGTTAGCTACCAGGTTAAGCGTGGTTTGATGTTACCCTAGATCCTACCTTTCTCGGCCTAAGGTAGATTTAGGTGCTAAAAACAACGACAATAGTAATGGGGGAATCACTAATATTATAGGGACCTAACAATCTCAACCTTTGAGGACAGTGATACTCTCTTATCTTTAAGTTGTATGGCAGTGTGTTCCATCTCCTTAGGCAAGCATGTATGCTATCATCTCCTAGTAACCTGAACATGTCCTCAAATGTGAAATTTCTTGCTCTTGGGTAGCAAGATACCTGGGTGAAAGCCTGAGGGTCATTTGCAATCAAGTTATGGGTACTGATGAGGGCCATGGGATTTTATTGTTCAAATCTGATCATAAGAGGTTAAATCTGTTCTCTTACCAATATTCTCTTGATCTCTGTAGCCCTTGACTCCTCATGGCTCATCCATGATGCCAAAGCCATCAATTGTAAATCTCCTAGATTGGAATTAGGATCCCATACATTCATGTTTGTTAGGGCCATGTTGTGCAAATAAAACTCAACCATTTTGGCCCTATTTTCTAGTGTGCTATGATCATAAAGATCAATGAACTTCCTGTAGTCCTGAAATGGTATGGTGCCTCTCTATGCTAGGGCCTTGATTTGGAACTGCAGCCACTATTCCTTGAGGTATAGGCAATAGTATTTAGCTGGAATCCTACACTAGATTTCTTCCAAAGAGAGACTGGCCATACATTCCAATTGATTCTCTCTTTCCTGCAGTTGTCCCCTCAACCATGCATTTCCTGTCTCTAGTTGAATTTTCATTATGGCCTCTCTAGCTCTCAAGCCACTTAGCTCTCTGCCCATCTCCTTGAGTTTCTCTTACATGTGCCCAATATCTTCTAGCCCCTTTCATTTGGCGATCTGCATCCATTGGTGAGTTCTGGCCCTCTCCTTCTCAAGCTCGAAGAACAGTGGGATAGAAAATTTTTGAGGTATGACCCTGCCTCCTTCAATAAACCTGTAGTAGGAGTCCAGGTTATGTTGGGGGCTAGGTTCTTTCATCTTTGGGTATTCTTCTTTAGTTTCTTGCTTCTCCCCTACCTCCCTTTCCAATTTCTGTGCTTCTTGTAGGTTCAACAGAGTATCTTGTAGGACTGCTTCTGCTTCCTATAGATTATGTTGTGTGTCCTGTTGGACTGCCTTTCCCTTGGAGGAGATTGATCTAGTCATAGGCCTCCTCACATATGTGATAGGAGACCTAGGGGAAGGCATTTTATTCTTTTTTTTTAGGGGAGTCTTCAATCACAGTAGGAATTTTGGTTGGTGTTTGCGGTTTCCCCTATCTTATTCTTGTTCTTTTCCTTGTCCTGAAATATAAGGGGGTCTACCTCTATCCTTTGCCTTTTTACTTGATGGGGGTGCTAAGAGCAGTGAGGGTAGTTGTTGTCTCTCTCCTAGTGGGTTATAGAGACACCCTAGGTGACTCATCCTTGTTTTTTGTCCCCTCTTTTCCATTTCCTTCTTCGCTTATGTCATTCCTTTCTTCTTCCTCTTGTATATCTTCAACATCTTTATCAATTTCCTCCTTAAATCCTCCTCTATTTATTCATCATCCTCCTTCTCTTTATCCTCTTCTTCTTCATCTTCCTCATTTTCTTCTATTTCATCTACTTCTTCATCCATGTCATCTTCATCTCCTTCTGTTTCTTATTCTTCCTTCTTTACTTATTCTTCCTTTGGTTCAGTCTTTTCCTCTACAGTAGGACTAACATCATATGTGAGAGATTTGATTTCATCCTCTGTCGGCATGTCTCTGAAAACTGACCATGTTATAGGAATTTTGAGGTTTTGGAGGGAATCTTCTATAAGGATCATAATTAACCCATGGTGAGCTAACTGTTGGGAATTTCCCTCCCGCACTTTGATGCTTGAGTATATTAGTGATTGCAGCAGGAAGTAACATATTCTGAGCCTTTGGTGAGGGGGTGTTGCTGCTCCAAATCTCAATTCTTAAAGAAGCCTAAAATGATAACCATATACCACGCTATACCTACCCTCACATGAAATGTATTTGATCAGTTGGTAGCTTACCTCATTCCAGGGATATGGTAGACTTTCCCTCCTTACTCCATTTTTGTCCTCAGTGGGTTCCTCACCTTCTAAAATGAATTTCCTTTTGGCAACCTCGCTATCTCTTTTGTCTTCTTTCCTCCATGGTATTCCTAGTGGAAGTGTGGTGACTCTATTGATGAGCTCAGGGGTGAGTTCTATGGAGAGGCCTCTTACCACAACTGTGGCATGGATTTTGGTGAGTGGAATGAGGGAGAGAGAAAAATATCAGGCCGCCTCCTCATCATACCCTTTGAATTTTTCAAAAAACCCCATCCAATTATGTCTTGTGAATATTTCAAGCAATTAGGGGTGTTGTTGGATTCTCACAGTGTTAACGAGCTCCCTCCTATTAAACCCTCCTGTCATCTTGTTGGTGAAGTTTGAGAAGATGAGGGGTTGAGACAATTTTCAAATGCAGAACCAAAACTGAAATGATTGTGTGTAATTCCCTTACACAGTGGCTAAATTCACTCAAACTTAGAGGATTTCTGGTTCAATTACTTGTAAAGAGGGATTTAATTACAGAGCCTACCTCTTCATATTGTTTGCAGTCACCAACTCCTGTGTTTTCCCTTTTGAAACTCCTCTCGGCCAATCCTGTAGATATTCTCTATGTATCTTGTAGGAATTCATGTGCATGATCCTGTAGGAATTCTTGTGCAAACTTGTAGGAATTCCTATGCAATCCTGTAGGAATTCATGTGTAGTAAAATGATGGAGTTTTGCTTCCAGTAGGTTGACTGGGTATGAGAGCGACCTGTGAGAGTGAGCTTCAAGGAAGTGAATGCATGAATGCATGGGAACGATGATTATTTCCTCTTATGGTTATTTGGGGTGAGGTGGTGTGCTGGCAACAAAGGTATGTTTCCATTTTTGGACCATTGGTCCCCACTACCACCTCATCATTCCCCACTCCTTTTAATCAGATCCCACCTTATGCATCCGTAGCTTTAACCGCTTTTGTCCTTCTCCCTCTCTGTCTTTGAGTTGACTGCTGCCATGTGTGAGAGGACACGATGTTGTGTATGTGTTGACTGAACAAAGGTGGCCAAGTTAATTGGCCACATTTTTGCTTATAAACCAAATAACTCATAACCCTTACATTTTTTTTACTACATGATGCATATGAGAGAGCGAGCGGGATACTTACTTATGGTGCCAATGCTTTGCTGCAGTTGTCGAAGACCATAGGTGTTGCTATGTTTTGGTTTCATGCTATTCTTTTTCCTCCTCTTGTTGTTTCTTAATGACTCCTTTGTTTGTGAAGGTACCTGTGGTTGAAGATGGTGGTGGTGGTGCTACTTTGGAGCACCTGGATCATCATGTTGGAGGTTTTCTGCTATTATGATTGGTATTCTGTGGGATAGGCTGCTACAGGATGTCTTGTAGTTGCTTCTCCCTTAGAACTCTTAATCATACTTTTTGTTGGGGTTGTGAGGATGATGACATGGATGGAGAGAAAGACTAGGATTGTGGAGAATAAGGAATACTCAGGTGATGCTATCTATTCCTCCCTGTTTCCCTTCTTTTCGAAGACTGAAATAAATAAATAAATAAAATAAAATAAAAATAAAAATAAAATAATAATAATAATAATAATAAAATTAAATTAAAAAAAATAAAATAAAAATAAAAATAAAAATAAAATAAAAATAAAAAAATAAAATAAAATAAAATCTTGAAACTGATTTTGTTTTTAATGGTGAGTGCAGGGGTGATGATGGTGGACAAGGTATGATGATTGAATGATGAAGGGGGTGCATTTTATTGGCATAGAAAGTCATTTTTTTTCCTTAGGACTGCCTCCTGTAGGATTTTTGGGTCACTATAATTCCTACAGGATCATCCTGTAAGTTTTCAGGGGATCCTGTAGGTTTACAGGGGATCCTATAGAAAACACAATCCCTTTGTAAACTGAAGTAATGGAGTGATAAAAATGACAGAAATGGTGGAGGAATGAATGGTAACAAGTGGTAAAATAAAAATGTGAGTGACAGGGGTCTCTTTGTGATCCTCCTTTTCTCTTTGACCGTCCTTCTTGCTGACCTGCAAATGGAAATTTCATGATTTTTTTTTTTTTTTTTGACACCACTGGGTTGCCCCAAGAGGTTTTCAACCCAATGGTGGGACTTAGGCACCTCATGGAGGTTTTCACCTGAGTCCTAATTTTATTTTATTTTTCTCAGTGATTTGATGAGGGAGGAGCTGAAACTTGCTCCACTATCATCACTGTTTTATTGATATCCTCAATGAAATCTTGTTTTGATAAAGGTCTCTTGTAAATTTTCAATTGGTGTCCATTAACAAGTAAAGGGATGACCTCTTCATCTATGTTTTTGATTTGCACTAAACCATTATCATGGTATCTTTCTACAACATAAGGTCCTAGCCATCTTGTCCTTAACTTGCCCTTGAAGTCTTTATACCTGGAATCATATAGCGACACTCAATCGCCTTCCTGAAATTGCTTCTCCTGTTTTTATCATGCCAGATCTTCCTCTGAAGTTGAACTACCTTTGTATGTAGGAGGGCCTGCATTTTAAATTCATCCAAACAATTCAACTAGAACAATCTCTATTTTTGTGTGCTACTGAGATCTAGATCTAGTTGGCCTACCATCCTTAATGTGTTATACTCAAATTCAATGGACAACAAGGCCATTTTCCCATAGACCAGCTCATAGGGTGTGAATCTAATGGTGGTCTTCCATGTGGTATTATAGGCCCAGGTGGCCTCAACTAGTCTATCTACCCAATCCTTCCTGTCGCTGCTTACCACTTTGGTCAATATGCCCTCCAACGTTCTGTTAGTCACCTCCACTTGCCCATTAGCTTGTGGATGATAGGGAGTGGAGGTTCTATGCTTGATCTTGTGTTGCCTGAGCAAGTCTTCAATCATGTTGGAGGTAAATTGGCTGCCTTGGTCTGTGACCAGATCTCTATGGTACCCAAATTTGTAGAATACATTATCCCTTAGGAACTTGGCCACCTTTGTAGAAATTTTGAATAATATGACACTTATTCACAGAGATTATCCCGATTGTACACTATTGTGGAATACATGCATAATACATAACCTCCTTTACGTTGATCATCAATTTTGCGGAATTAAAAACAATGAAACATCAATCGCATGCGCACATTAACACAGTATGTAACCCAGGGAAAGCATACAGCTGAAAACCCCCAACTATCTGTATAGTATATTGATTGAGAACATGTAACAATACATAGTACAATACTCCTCTCAAGTACTCAGTACTATCTCCACCTGTTACACACAAACTAGCTCAGATCTGAATCAATCACAGGTTCAAATCTCCTCTGTTGCTTGCCTGCCTCCACTGCGTAATCCTGCATGAGAATAAATGAGAATGGCTGATCCAAACTCGTATTTCCCTTGGTTGAACCATGCAATCCTCATTGGAAATACTCAATCCATTGATTGTGCAAATCTCATGCACAACTATAGTCACAACTGATAGTTGTCTTGCCATTTCACTCACCTCTAACACTTGTCTCCACTGAACTGTCCATGAACTGAGTTAACTGATGTATTCTTTAGTTGCTTTATGAGTTAATAATTAGTGAATTAATTAACAATTAATTCAAATCACTCATCACTAGTGTATTTGCACTTAAACTAAATACAACCAATTCAACCAAGTCAAACTGAACATAACTCCATCAACTCCACCAAACTCAACCACATGAGTTCTAACTGAAGTCCACCATGCAATAGCTCAACTGACCCACAAGAAAATCGTATTTCCTTCTGGCAGTTGCATGTGCCACATCTGTAGCTCGAACTGAAGTGCTCCAGGAGGATAAGATAATGTTTATAGTCCAAATATTATTATGAGCTAATAATATTCGACTGTTCTATTTTTAGCCTGGCAGTCTAAAAATAGAAACCGCCCATATGTCTAAAAATAGAAGTCCATCTGTTTTTACCAACATGACCAATCATCCACAAATAGCATCCTGCAACTCATAGACCATGATCCATATGTCTAAAAATAGGCATAGTCTAAAAATAGACTTTGCGCCAAAAATAGCCTGCGGGCCCACTTAGTGAAGGCGACTCCTTTCCACTAAGCTCCATCATCTTGTTGCATTTTCAACACTCCCTCTCAAAAAGATATGGATTATCTGCAACCCCTATCCTGCCACTCTGGAATGTTCTGCATGCAACACATTTTCCCGGTCCACTTGCTCCAACAACACTTGGAACAAAGACACTCCCAACTGACCACTCTGTTGGGCTAGGAACATACTCTGATGCTGAAGCTCTGCCTGCTGCTAACAAGTGCTCCCTCTCTGACATCTACACTACTGCAACATCTCCATGCATATCACACCATTGCACACCTCTCTGTGCCACCTAGCACTGTGCAAAACACTTGTGCCTCTCACATTGCTGCAGCCTGCTAGCTATGCGCTGTCCTGGGATTCCCTACACTGTCACTCTCTCTGCCACTCCATCCGCATCTGTCTCTATCCAATCAATCAGTTCCTGCTACTCCACATAGGGGCTCCCATAGCAAGGTCTCATCCAAGAGGTTGGGTACCTCAAGGATTCTGCCCCTCCTCCTTGGGATGATCACTCTATATCGCCCCACCTCCTACCTGGAGGTATGGCTACATGTGATCCCTCAGCCCACCTAGATTGAACTTTCCCCCTACTAGAGGTATCTGCATGAGTAGATGTCTCTACGCGATCTCCTCTCAGCTTCCCTTGTTGTGGCCACTCCACAACCTCCTGGATCTGCTGCACCAATCGTGGCTCCTCCACAATCGGCTGAGACTTCTTCTGGCTCTGCATGTTGAGAGGTAATATACGCTCCCTCTCAACCACCAAGTCTCCATCAGTTGCCTCGTTGCTCAAGGCTTTGCATGCATCTTGAACCTCAAGAGCATACAGGTTCTTGACCCGTGAACCAATTTGCTTCACCTGTCTAGTGATGATGTGTCTAAGGAAAACCTTTCCCTTACTGAAGACTACATCATAGCCTCTGTCTTCCAGTATCACGATCGACACCAAGTTTCTCTTCAGTCCTGGTACATACTTGACATCAGTCAAGGTAAGGCGAGCTCCATGCTCCCTCTGAAAAATAAATGTGCCTACACCTGAGACACTATACTTCTCATCATTACCCATTGCTATGAGTATCTGGAGATCTTTCTCCTCCAAAGTATTGAACAAACTCTTGTCACCGGTCATGTGGAAAGAAGCTCCACTGTCAAGAAACCAACCACTTCCCACCATGGATGAAACAATGCATGCGAAGAGTGTGAAATCCAACTCAAATTGTGAAGCAAGTGCCTCACCTTCAGATCCTTCCCTGGATCCCTTCTTGGATTTCCTCCGTGGACAATTTGCAGCATAATGGCCCACCTCATGACAACGAAAGCATCGCACTTTCGATTTGTCAACCTTCTTCCCATCATTGGAAGAACTGGATTTGAAAAGAGAGCCCTTCTCCTTCCCCTTCTTTGCTTTGGTAGCCAAAGTGCAATTTTCTTCATCAGGTGCCTTTGATGAAGATTCGTCCTTGGTATTCCGCCTGATCTCCTCCTGCACAAGATCTGACCAAAGTCTCTCCCATCCTGGCAATTTCTCCCGACCACTGACAGAGTCCTGATAGGAATTCCAACTCTGCGGAAGACCAAGTAGAGCCAAGCTCACCAAGTCCTCATCATCGACAGTCACCCCCACACTTCCCAGCTCATCCTGGCATTAGGTGAACTTCGTGAGATACTTGGGCATACTGTCTCCATTCTCACACTTAATGTTTCTGAGTTTATCCTTGACTGCCAACTTCCTCTGGTCACTCTTGCTTTGGAATAAATCTGTCAACACTTTCCACATCAAGTATGGAGAAGCCTTTCCATGTAGGCTGGATACAATGTGATCCTTCACTCCCTCCAACAGAATCCTTCGACACTTTGTTGTCTTCTTTTGCCAAACCTCAACGTGAGCAGCATCAGTAGGCTTTGGGACCTCAGCCTCTATGAAATCCTTCAACCCATTGTCATCTAACACTGCCTCCATCCTATCTTTCCATGCAATATAATTCGAGTTGCCTTCAAGGGCATAGTCCAATCGCAATCTGTAGAAAGACATTTCAACTTTGACACCAAGAAAACACAGCTGCAAATTCGAATTCCACTAGCTCAAAAATCAACCGCTTCTGATCTAAAATTCGTGAGAACAAAGTATTTCTCATACAGAGATTGATTGTATGGACTTTTACCAGATATCTCACCTTCCAAAAGAAGTATGAATCCAGAGGCTACCTGGCCCGATTACAGACTCTGCCTGAAGAAATAAAATGTAAACACTTTCTGAATAATAGATCTGATGATCAACTCTGCTCTGATACCATGTAGAAATTTTGAATTATATCACACTTATTCATAGAGATTATCACGATTATACACTATTGCGGAATACATGCATAATACATAACCTCCTCTACATTGATCATCAATTTTGCGGAATTAAAAATAATGAAACATCAATCGCATGCGCACATTAACACAGTATGTAACCCGGGGAAAGCATACAGCTGAAAACCCCCAACTATCTCTATATTATATTGATTGAGAACATGTAACGATACATAGTACAATACTCCTCTCAAGTACTCAGTACTATCTCCACCTGTTACACACAAACTAGCTCAGATCTGAATCAATCACTGGTTCAAATCTCCTCCGCGTCTTGCCTGCCTCCACTGTGCAATCCTGCATGAGAATAGATGAGAATGGTTGATCCAAACTCGTATTTCCCTTGGCTGAACCACGCAATCCTCATTGGCAATACTCAATCCATTGATTGTGCAAATCTCATGCACAACTATAGTCACAACTGATAGCTGTCTTTCCCTTTCACTCACCTCTAACACTTGTCTCCACTGAACTGTCCATGCACTGAGTTAACTAATGTATTCTTTAGTTTCTTTATGAGTTACTAATTAGTGAATTAATTAACAATTAATTCACATCACTCATCACTAGTGTATTTGCAGTTAAACTAAATACAACTAGTTCAACCAAGTCAAACTGAACACAACTCCATCAACTCCTCAATCAACTCCACCAAACTCAGCCACATGAGTTCTAACTGAAGTCCACCATGCAATAGCTCAACTGACCCACAAGAAAAGCGTATTTCCTTCTGGCAGTTGCATGTGCCACATCCGTAGCTCAAACTGAAGTGCTCCAAGAGGATAAGATAATGTTTATAGTCCAAATATTATTATGAGCTAATAATATTCGACTGTTCTATTTTTAGCCTGGAAGTCTAAAAATAGAAACTGCCCATATGTCTAAAAATAGAAGTCCATCTATTTTTACCAACATGGCCAATCATCCACAAATATCATCCTGCAACTCATAGACCATGATCCATATGTCTAAAAATAGACTTTGCGCCAAAAATAGCCTGCTTAGTGAAGGCGACTCCTTTCCACTAAGCTCCATCATCTTGATGCATTTTCAACAACCTTCTCCTCTATTGCTGCCTTAACTGCCTTGGTTTTAGCCCACTTAGTCAAATACTCAGTGCACACAATGATGTATTGTTTTTGCTTGGAAGGAGGGTCAATAGGCCCAATGAAGTCCATGCCCCACTTGTCAAATGGCTCGAAAGTCACTTGAGGCTGCAGAGGCATTTCATCTCTTGGAGTAGGCCTTCCCATCCTTTGGCACTGATCACACTAACTAGTATATCATTCCACAACTTGATGAAGAGTGGGCCAATAATAGCCTACTTGTAACACTTTGAATGTTGTCCTCTTTGCTGCAAAGTGACCTCCACAAGGCCCATCATGACAAGTCAGAAGGATATCAAAGACTTCCTCCTCCCTGACTGTTATAGACATTTTTGTGCCTAACAGCATGGAGCATGAAATGTCAATAATCTGAGGGATCCAAAGTCCCTAAACATGTTGTTCTTACCCTTAGAGGAACAAGGTCAGCAAACCACAGCACTGAAAATCAGTTCTCCACCTAAATACACTCAAAAACAGGCTATTTCTGGATCATGTCAGCTGCTCCACTGAGCATCTGCGCTGAATGTCAACTGCTCCACTCTGTACCTGTGCTAAATGTCAAAACTAATGAAGGCTACCAGTGCTGGGCGAGATTGGCCAAGTGGCACAGTCATTCTGCAAGGTGTCAATTGCCCAGGAAGCTTCCAAACTGACACTTGGGTCAAGGAATTCGCCTTGTGATGAGTCAGAGGGTCATGATCTCCAAGTGGAAGCAAGAATCTCCAAGTGGACTCAAGAACTGAAGATTAACTAAAGTGGGAGAGGACACTAGTCAGCTTCATGCCAGCCTCAAGCTGACTCATCCTTTCTCCAAATCTCCTATATATAGAGCTCTCTCATGAGGTCTAAGGAGGCTGGAATTTTGTGCAAGTAAGGAAGTGTTGTTGGTTTGTGTATAGAACTATTGGGTGATTGCTTTGAAGGAGGTGAAGAGGAGATTTCTTTCTGCTGGGAGGTGTTGCTGGATTGGGCCTATGATGGTTGTAACACTCTCAGAACTTTACTTCTTCCATTAATAAAGTATTTGAGGTTCTTCTATATGCATGTATCTTTGTGGCGTATTGATGCTTGTATATTTGATTTATTCTAATCCTTAAATCAGTTATGGATGTATGCTTCTTGTAGTTTCCTTTTTTCTTGTGCTTTTACAGGATCTTTGTGTAGCTGGGCCGGTGAAAGAGCAAGGAGCTAGGAGCAAGCAGCAAGGAGTGAGGATTGGATCGACTATTAGCGCAAGATAACGGTTAGTAGATCATCCTTATCTTCTCTCTCTCATCTCATAAAGAAGTAATCTTGAATAGCTTTGTATTCAGTTGTTGCTGAGGTACTATCACCCTTAGAGTGGGATAGGGTCATTCCGTATTGGATACTTTTCCCAACAACAAATTGGCGACTCCGCTGGGGATCGTATCTTGTTGGTTGTTTGTGTTTTTGGCTATTCATTTCATAAACAAAGGGAGTACCGAATCGAACTGTGTTTGAATCTTTCAAATACAAAGTAGAGGGCAGCTACTCTAGCTCAGTTTCTGGGCAAGTTTATGATTTGAAGAGCTGATCCACAAGGACTCTAATAAGCTCTTAGTGATAGCTTTTCATCCTCCTTGTCATCCCTTTGTGTTTCCTTGACTGATAGCTTCTGATTTGAGCAATAACTGTGAATTTTTGAGCAATCTGTGACCCGGAGACCACCAGAAACGAAAGTTTCGTTCTTCAGTGCAGGCTGTACAAAGGCTGTTTGCATTTCAGCGCAGTTCCCGAAGGGGCTACCTGCACTGAAGGTCAAACAGGCAGTGTTCCACCTGCGCTGGACCAGTCCTGCCTTGTGCTGCTGGGGTTTCTTGCTGGTTCTTGCCTTGTTTTCACTCTTGTTTTGTTGTTTGTTACCAGTCAGTAGGCCTATCTGAAACCAACTTTCCTTGTCACTATTCCGCCTCAGTTGTATAAAGAAACTGTGTTTGTTCTTTGTGTATTTCTTATGCATTTACAGTTTCCCATAACGAAAGTGAACTAGTCTTGCTGTGGCCTCTTAGATCTAGACCTGTGATAAAGTGTCGTTTTGATCTTAAGAGTTAGTTTATTTGCTGTTCATAGCTGGTTGAGCTTTTGCTTTCGTCATTTGGTTTGAGTTTATATATTTCTAGTGTCGAAACAAGTAAATCTTAAGGTCTCTTTTGATTTTGGACAAGCTTGTTTGCTTTCACTTGAAATTGAATTCAAAATTATACAACAGCTTTCTTTTGTATTGTCGCACAAACATTAAGAAAGAGAAAAGAAATACCTGCATCTTTGCATTTTGCATATAAGTTTGTATGTTGATTTAGGAAAAAAGTGCATTAGCGAGTGCTCTTTGATTTGTGTGAAAAGATTTTTGTCTCTCTTTTCCCTCAGTAGTTAAGATTTTCATAAGTCGAAAAGATTGAAAAAAAAAGCTTGCTTCTCATCTTAGACTGCATTTAGGAATTTGTATCAATACATCTCGTGGTGAACCCTGAAAGGCAAACTTTAAAAAGATCAACTTAAAATATATTGAATGAACCTAACAACGCTTTGAAACATAACGCAAACATCTAGAGGTCTAAGCTAGAGACGTGTTCCGACGTCGTTAAACGTAGTGACTGTCGATCTCGACGAAGGTGGGTGATTCCTCCTGAGAGTCGGTGGCACTAATACGGACTTGTGCTCCCACGTACCGTCGCGTATATATTGGGAGACCCCTATAGGAATAAAGCCTTTATCCAATAGGAAGTTGTGTCGTCCACCCTACTGATCGCAATGCAGTGAACACAGCATTCACGAAGATCGACCACTCGTACCGTAAAACGTATTCTGTGGTTTTGCGAAAGGTTTGGCACACCCTCTGCCTAGATCTCCAGAGCAGTTTCTTTTGGCCTTTTTCAAACTCTATAACTGAAAAAGTCCAACCGAGCATTTGTCACTTCGGGCTCGTTAATACATCGAAGGAGACTAGAGTCATCTTTAGCTTTTTCTCGACTCTTAAAAAGTGAAAAAGCAAGTTGTGTCTAAAAGTGTCTAATAAAATTCATTCAATTCGGAAACACAAATTTCCCCTTTTTAATATTTTAGTTGATCGAGTAATCCGCAATCGTGGAAGAAAGTCAATTGAAAACCCGTCGTTCGCGGAGGCTTGCGAGTCAACCGTCTTTGTCCCGGAATCGAAAACAGTACGGGCAAAGCGAACTCGTTTAACCGGTTCAAAATCTCCTTTGAAAGTTAGAACAAGTGTTCCTACTACATCCGAGGTTCCGGTTACTCCTAACATTTCTGGAAACCCTGCCTCTATAGAAGAAGTCCAACAGCCACAGAAGGACAGTAATATTGATCCTAGTCTGGGGGCAAATACTTGTTTAACTGAACCAGTTCCATCTGTAACCGGTCCAGAAAGTTTTGTTCCCCAAACAACTGTCGCTGTCGAAGCAACCCCTTCTTCGGCACCAGAAATATTTTACGGACCTGACGGTCTTCCTCTTCCACCGGGTTTGATTGCGATAGAGGAAATTGCAGAGGATCCGCAAGCAAGTACTCCAACTCATTTTGGAGTCGGGGTCACTCTTTTTCCTTCATCAGAAGTTAATCCACCACAAGTGGAAGTCCCTGTAGAATCGCTAGGCAATCTATTGGATAGACTTAAAATGTTTGAACAACCGTCATCATCTAGGACTGTGTCAAATGACACAGCGACAGCAGAAGCCCCTGCCGTCACTCCAACGATGTTTGCCGGCATACCAGCTGTCCCAACTAGCTCTCAACAGCTAGAAGGAGTCCACCAAGGGACTATTTCGACAGTATGGTCTGTTCCAGTTTGTTCATCCAGAGTAATACCCGGTAATTCTTATGTTGAAACTCAATAGATTGACCCTCATGGAGGTCAATTTGGGCCATCTAGTCCTCAAGGACTAACAATCCCTCTGAGTTCTGGATTGCTACCATATGGGGGGCAGTATGCCTTTTCATTACCTCCTCCGGGAGGATATCCATATGGCAGTTCTCAACAGCATTTAGGTTATACTGGAATTGCATCAAGTAGTTGGGTACCTATGCTACCTCAACAACCAAGGATTGTATATTCTATGCAACAGTGTGTACCTGTGACGAACATCCCAACCACCCCGGCTATTATAACCGTGTCCCAAGTTCAAGCGATACCTGTTGCATGTCAACCTCAGATTTCTCAGGTTGTAATGCAACAGTCGCTTGACCATGGGTCACAACCACAATCGCCAACTGGTGGGACGACACAAGTACAAACGGGTACAATTACCCCACACCTTGGTCCGATGTATAGCATGGCGCAACAGAACATGGCGTCACAACCATGGCTTGTACAATACCAACAACCGCAGTTCCAGCAAGTGTACCAAGGTTCTGAGCAGCAGATCTTTGCGAACAGTGGACAACCGTATATCCAAAACGGTCAAAACCAACCACTTTACAGTGGTCAAGTCCACCAGCCGTATCAGTCATACCAACATCAATTACATTATGCTGGTATGCAAAGACCCACTGCTCAAGCGATTCCATCGTACCCTGGTTACGCTTCACCTAACCTGAATCAACAGTTACCATTCGTGGCAACTTTAGAGTTACCCGATTTACACCGTTTAACAAACGATCCGATTGCTTATGCCCCTTGGTGGCCATCGATTCCTCATAAACTTCCATCTGACATTCCTAAATTCAATGGAAATACAGGTGAAGACCCGTCGAATCACGTGATGACTTTTCATCTGTGGTGTTCGTCGAACACCCTTAACGACGATTCGATAAGACTTCGCCTTTTTCAGAGGACATTGACAGGTCCAGCGGCTAAATGGTATATTGAATTGCCAAGAGCCTCTTTCGACAATTTTAGTTCCCTAGCCACGACTTTCTTAACCCACTTTCAATTACCGATAAGGTATGAAACGGGAACAGAAATATTAACCAACTTCAAACAGACAACTGCTACCCATATATCTGATCATATACATGAGTGGCGTCGTCGTCGTAGGATGGTGAAAACATATGTTCCTGATCAGCTGTTAGCTGAATGGTTTATAAAGTCGTTACTTCCGGCCATTACGGAAGATGTGGCCAAGGGGGGAGTCGTAACAGAGGAGCAAGTAATTGCTCGTGCACAGTATTTGGACTTAGTTTATACTCAGTCCGGCACGCTCTATGACAAAATACCTGACGCCCCTGGACCGGAGTTTTCAATTCCTCCACCTCCTAAATCAAATAGTGACTCTCATGCCGGTGATGGCATGATTGGCTCAGCAAACGCGAAATCGATAAAGGCTTCATCAAAGAAAGCCCGTAAGAATTCGGATCAAAATGCAAAAGAAGAAATTCCTGCTTCGGAAGTAAATGTCGTATCGGAAGATAAGGGCAAAGAAACCAACCAACCAGGGAGCAAGAAGAAACAAAACAAAGGGAAGAAGAAGAAACAGGGTGAGTCATCCCCTGGAAAAGATTCTTCAAACTCTCCTAGGAAAGGGAAACCACCTTTTGGGTGTCAGATATGCGATGAGGATCACTGGACAAGAGACTGTCCATACAAAGCTGAGATAAAAAGATTCTTTAAGAGTCCAAAAAATCCAGCTGTATTGACTGATCCGTTTCCCAACCCAGGTCAAAATATGGTTGATAGTGGAAATGCTTCCCCAAGCCAGGTGTTGATGTTGTCGACCTCCAAGCAACAGAATGATGCTTTGATGTCGACAAGGAACAAAGATTACGGCAATCCGCAGTTGTCGAACGGCAAGGGAAAAGATCAACCAAGCAGTTCGACGACAACTTCGACAGAAGTTGTGCCACCATTTATTACGGGAAGCATTCCAATGATCCACGGAAGGAATCATTCTCTCCAAAATATCGGGGTAATTTTCCTAAAAGATCCCACTTTAAAGGGTACTTTTGCCCTACCGCCTCCAATTAATCTGGCGGAAATGGCCACAACGGAATATGAAACCTTCTATTTTTAATGGATCTAAAACTTCGAGGATAGTCCCTATCTCAGGTCAACCTCGTTAAAAAATGAAGAGTCGAGGAGAGTCCCTATCTCAGGTCAACCTCGTTAAAAAATGAAGAGTCAAGAGGATAGTTCTTTACGGTGTCAACCTCGTTAAAAAATGAAGCGACCCCCTAAAGACAAGGGGGCATGTGCCTCGTTTGCATTATTATGCTGGGGGCATACAAAAAGATCGAGCAGTTTTACCGCGGAATTTATGCTCGTTAAAAAATAGAAAAGCGAGATCCGAGCAGTTTTAGCGTCATAGTTCATGCTCGTTAAAAAATAAACATAAGCTTTTGAGCAAGAGTTTCCTTCAGAGTTCAAGCTCATTAAAAAATGAACCTATTCCGGTAAATAACCATTGTGATCGTAAATTTATTAGCCATAAAAGCCTTGGTCGTGTTTGCACCTACCACCTCCATTTCATTTGGCCAATCGTTCACCTCCATATGATTGTTTACCCATTTTGAGGAATAGCTGCGAAGAGTGATTTCACTTAGCCATCCTTGTGACACTGCCGTGATTGGAAAATTCCAACCTGTACCTGGAATCCGCTGCTATCCCTGTTTATCACTCGTTCCTCAAAAGACGAGTCTTCTTTGAGCTCTTTTCATTTGACTCGTAAAATATGAAAAGTTTGCCGAGTTTTGGCCTTCCAGCTCGTTAAAGTTGACCGGAAGAGCTATCCCTCCTCTAGATTTTAATCTTTTTGGACTTGAGGGATTATTGCACAAAAAGGTCGAGCGCTTGTTTTATTCGGCTCGTTAAAGTAATCGAAAATCATCCCTTCTATATTGTTTTATACTTTTTCGGACTTAAGGGATTAGATGACGAAAAAGGAATTTTGGAGTTAACTTTCTGTACCTTTTCAGACTCTCTAAAAATGAAAAGGACCGAGTTTTCCTTGTCGTTAGACTCGTTAAAATGATTAAATAGCGACAAACTTGTCTTTAGACGAGAACGAGTTTCCCTATCGCTAAGCTCGTTAAAATATAGCGATGGGCTTGCCCGAAGGGCAGGTTATAGAACAAGCATATGTTATCCTCCTCAAGCTTGACAAAAATAAAGAGGTACTGGTCAGAAATGACTGGGGAAAAATTGGGAGAACCTCAAAGCTTTAATGGTAGCAAGTCGCTCTTGAACATGACACTTTGTCCTCCGTATCACATCGGGTTGGGTTGTTTCATTCACCGGTCTCATCACCATGGTCCTCGCCAAACCATCCACATTTGGGGTAATGCTACCGATCCATCACATCAGTGTCGTTATATGTTCAAGAGATGTGTTCAGAAAGAGTCAATCGTGTCCCATCCACTGCCATACATTATCTTTCATCCACCCATGATCGCCACCCTGAATCATATTTCACAGATTGTTTCCACCTCCACTAAAATCATTAGCTCCGTTCCGTGTCACTAATGTGGGATTCATTAAGGCCCTCCTTTGACGGATCGCTTCTTGTTGACTTCAGCTCATTATCCAAGAAGTTGATCTAGGAACAAACCCCCCAGTACTTTGAAGCTTGCATGCCTCAATGGCAAGTTTCTCACTTCCGGCGACAGGTATACATCAATGACCTTTGACCAGAAGATTTTACGTGGTGTTCGACGCCAAGTCCTTTATTCACACCACGTGAATTGTACTGCAGTACCTTGAGGGTCATTGTCATTATTGGTGATTCCTCTCGCGCTTGTTAACGGTTTACATTATTGACCGGTAATCAAGCGATGTCTTTCCATGTTCGACTTCAGCGTAATTCTCACATGGATCGACTTGTACTTAGAGTGAAGATCGAACGAGATTGAAGACCCCGGATCTAGTTTCATCCATCCGGGCTGCGATATATATTCAGGATATAAAGACATTTGTTATGTACATCATTGCAACAGATGATCATCCTACTCAAAGGATGATAATTTCAGCAGAGAATTATCAGTCTACCATCAGACGATCGTCTGTTCTATGTACCAAAATGAATTTATAAAGCTGAGCATGGGAATGCCCGCCTCAGCTAGATCATGAAAGCAGAATGAAAAATAATGTATTGTATTGTATTTTATTACAGGGCACCTCTCAGCGATTGAATGAACTTCGGATCCTCCTGATAAAGCATTTCACCCGATAAACGACCTCATACTTTAGGGGGCAACTGTTATAGACATTTTTGTGCCTAACAGCATGGAGCATGAAATGTCAATAATCTAAGGGATCCAAAGTCCCTAAACATGTTGTTCTTACCCTTAGAGGAACAAGGTCAGCAAACCACAGCACTGAAAATCAGTTCTCCACCTGAATACACTCAAAAACAGGCTATTTCTGGATCATGTCAGCTGCTCCACTGAGCATCTGCGCTGAATGTCAACTGCTCCACTCTGTACCTGCGCTGAATGTCAAAACTAATGAAGGCTACCTGCGCTGGGCGAGATTGGCCAAGTGGCATAGTCATTCTGCAAGGTGTCAATTGCCCAGGAAGCTTCCAAACTGACACTTGGGTCAAGGAATTCACCTTGTGATGAGTCAGAGGGTCTTGATCTCCAAGTGGAAGCAAGAATCTCCAAGTGGACTCAAGAAATGAAGATTAACTAAAGTGGGAGAGGACACTAGTCAGCTTCATGCCAGCCTCAAGTTGACTCATCCTTTCTCCAAATCTCCTATATATAGAGCTCTCTCATGAGGTCTAAGGAGGCTGGAATTTTGTGCAAGTAAGGAAGTGTTGTTGGTTTGTGTATAGAACTATTGGGTGATTGCTTTGAAGGAGGTGAAGAGGAGATTTCTTTCTGCTGGGAGGTGTTGCTGGATTGGGCCTATGATGGTTGTAACACTCTCAGAACTTTACTTCTTCCATTAATAAAGTATTTGAGGTTCTTCTATATGCATGTATCTTTGTGGCGTATTGATGCTTGTATATTTGATTTATTCTAATCCTTAAATCAGTTATGGATGTATGCTTCTTGTAGTTTCCTTTTTTCTTGTGCTTTTACAGGATCTTTGTGTAGCTGGGCCGGTGAAAGAGCAAGGAGCTAGGAGCAAGCAGCAAGGAGTGAGGATTGGATCGACTATTAGCGCAAGATAACGGTTAGTAGATCATCCTTCTCTTCTCTCTCTCATCTCATAAAGAAGTAATCTTGAATAGCTTTGTATTCAGTTGTTGCTGAGGTACTATCACCCTTAGAGTGGGATAGGGTCATTCCGTATTGGATACTTTTCCCAACAACACTGACACACATTCTCAAGATTTGATCTAGGCCAAGTTTGAAGAGATTGCCCCCAATCCAAGTGAAATGGTGTTTTTCCTTACTATCTTGTTCTTTTCTTTGGAGGACAAGTTTGGTGGGAACTGTGCTGATACTAAACAGTTTGCTATATCAAAAAAACATGAAGAGAGAACTGAAATAGAAAATAAGTGCTCATCTAGTAACTGGTCATCAACCATTCCTTCTTCACCTGCAAGCAAATTTACTCTATACAAAAATCCTGCAGCAACATTTTCCTTACCAGGCTTATCAACAATAGTTAGATCAAACTGTTGTAATAAAAGTAACCATCTTATAATCTGAGAATTCACATCTGGTTTGTTCATTAAATATTTGATTGCAACATGATCAGTATGCACAAATGTTTGATAGCCTATAATATAATGCCTGAATTTGTTCAATGAATGCATAACAGCTAGGAGTTCCTTTTCAGTCACTTTGTAATTTAGTTGAGCCTTTGGCATACTCTTACTGATAAAATAGATAGTATAAGGCAATTTTTCATCTATCTAACCTAGGGATACTCCTACGGCTTTGTGTGAGGCATCAACATTAATATGAAAGGGGAGGGCCCAATTTGGGCCTCGGAGAATTGGTGCAGTGGTTAACTTGTCCTTTAGGATGGCTAAGGCCTCTTGACAGCTTTTTGACCATATAAACTTAGAGTCCTTGGCCAAAAAACCAAATAAAGGAGAGGCCAACTTGCTGAAGTCCTTTATGAAATTTCGGTAGTACCCAACTAACCCTAGGAAACTCCTGACATATCTCTGCTTTTGAGGAGGTGGGACCCTTCGGATGATAGCTATTTTGTTTGGGTCCACCTGCAGTCCTTGCTAAGATATTGAATGACCTAGCACGGTCCCTGCAGTCATCAAGAATTCACATTTTTCAGGACTGAGAGACAAGTTCATTTCAATGCATTTGTGCAGTACTTTGCCTAGGTTAGATAGAGCTTCTTGAAAATCACAGCCATAAGGTGTAAAATCATCCATATAAATTTCCACTGCATCATGGACTAATTCAATGAAAATACTCACAACTGCTCTCTAGAAAGTGGCAGGATCATTGCATAGGCCAAAAGGAAGGACCCTATAGGCAAAAGTACCCAAAGGAAAAGTGAAGATGGTTTTATCTTGGTCTTCTGGACTGATCTGGATTTGGTTGTACCCACTAAATCCATCTAGGAAAGAGAAAAACCTTTTCCCTGCCAGGCCATCTAGAACTTGGTCAATGAAGGGTAGAGGGAAATGGTCCTTCTTTGTGGCTTTGTTCAACTCCCTGTAATCGACACAAATTCTCCACTTACCATTTTTATTTGGAACTAACACCAAAGGAGAGACCCACTCACTGTCGGAGATAGGGTAAATGAATCCTGCATCTAGCAGTTTTTGTAGTTCTTCTTTGACTATATCTTTAAGAGCTGGATTCATCCTCCTTTGGGGTTGCAAAACCAGCTTGCAACCTTCTCTGATGTATCTGTGGTGAGTACACACTAAGGGGTGCACTCCCTCCATTTGTTTGTAACTCCAAGCGAAGGCTTCTAGATTTTCCTTTAGCATGTTTCATAACTTCTCTTCTTGGAGAGAAGAAAGAGATGGATTGATTTTCAAGGTTCTCTCCGGGCCGAATTCTATGGTTTTGACACGGAGTAGGTTAGAATTGGCCAAGCATAAGTCAATTGGATGATTGTTCTAGGTTTCCTTTACTACTTCTTCTAAGGGAAATGAAATGGGAGTTGGGCTTTGGGGTAGTGTTATAGACATTTTTGGGCACTGCAACGCCAAGCATAAAATGTCCATAAAGCAAGGGCTCCTAAGTCCCTAAAAGTGTTGTTCTAACCCCTAAAGGAACAAGGTCAACTGATTACAGCTTCTCCTAGAAGTTCTCCATGAAAAACCACTCAGAATTGGTCAAAACATGATCATTTCACCTGCTCCATAGGCAAAGTGCGTTGCATCTCACCTAAGTACACTTTGTGGGTGCGTTGCATTTCAAAAAGCCCTTCTATGGGGTGCAATGGGCAAGAAGTGACAAATGGCAGTGTCAATCTGCGAGGCGGAGAGGCATGGAATCTTCCAGAAACTTCTCCTGTGACACTTGCCTCTCTGAATTCGACCAAGGATGAGTAAGAGATCATCAATCTCCAAGTGGAAGCAAGAACTATTAGAGGGAAGACACTAATCAAATCACAAGCTGACTCATCTCCCTTACAGATATCTATATATGGATCCCTCATCCCAGAGATCCAGAGGCTGGAATTTTGCATCTTGTAAGGAATTTTTGTTGGTTTCTTGAGCCAACATTTTAGTGTTGGGTGATCTAAGCTTTACATGAGGTGAAGAAGGGTTTACTTGCTGAGAGGATGATGCTGGGTCAGAACAAATGGTTGTAACTCTCTTGGATTTTTCTTGATTATCAATAAAGTTATTCAAGTTTTCCTCCATACTCTTGTGTCATTTATGTTTTATGCATTTGTATGGTCAATTTACATATGATCCTAGATTGTTTATGATTATAGATCCATGTTCTTGTATAGTGTTATGCTACTTTGATTCTACAGGTACTCTGTGAAGCTAGATGTACAAGGAAGCAAGTAGCAAAGGACTATCAGAAGAGAGAGGAATCGAACTAGGAGCCAAGCGCAAGACAGAGGTTGGTCTCCTTTGTTCTTCTCTCATCTATATTTCATAAAGGAAAAATGAAAGTAGCTTTACTTTGTTTGTTTCTAAGGTAGCTACCACACCTTAGTGGGATTAGCAGTTCTGCATAGACACTTTTCCCTGTAACAAAATGGCGACTCCACTGGGGAGCGACTAGGTTGTTTGTTTATCTACCTTGTTGTTTATTTTATAAACTTATAGACGGAGCCTGAAGTCGAGCCAGGTAGCTTTCGAACTGCATTTGCTATGCGAATGCAAAGTAGATAAATGTCGCTTCAGTCAATCTTCGGGTTTTGTTTATGAATTAAACAACTGATTTACAAACTCTCTAATTGCCCTTGTGGTGGCTCTAGTAACCTCCTTAGATCTACCCCTGTTGTTGATTTACTAATTACCACTTGCTCGGCCAAAATCCCTGAACTGAACTGCAAACTGTGACCCGGAACCCAAGCAAAGTCTCATCTCTAGCCAGCACAGTCTCTGTTTTGTGAATCTAAAATTCAGCACACTTCCCGAGTGTAGTAGGTGCGCTGCATTTCAAGTTCACTGTGTTACAGGTGCGCTGATCAGACTAGGCATTGTTCCTCAGTTTTGGTTTCTGTGTTCATTCTTTTCAGTTCTATTCATGAATTTTGCTACCTATAGTCAGTATACCTCTGTTTGAAACCCCTTTTCCTTGCTGTTATTCTGCCTCCATTTCTCAAAGAACTGTAAATGTTTTTGTGTATTTGTTGAGTCATTTTCAGCTCTCCTTTGCAAAAAAGTAACGTGATTGTACTGTCGTTTCTTGATTTGAAAGTGTCGCAAGTGTCGTTTTCAGTCGTAGAAGAGAGTTTGATTGCTCTTGATAGTCGATTACCCTGCTACTGTTGTATTTGATCTGGATTTGTAGTTTTTCTAGTGTCGAAAGCAAGTATTCATTTCCAAATCGCAAAGTGTTGTCATTATCTTCATTTTTTATTTTGGAAAGAAACTTTTTAGTAATTGTCGCTTGAAAAGTAATTCAGATTTGCCCATTAGCTTTCTTTTTATCATTCACATATTAAGAAGGCCGAAAACAAATACATGCATGTGCATTTACATTTAGACTGTTTTATTGGTTTGATTTAGGACAGTGCATATAATGTGTGCTCTTTTCTCTTTGTGAAATAATATTGTCTCTCTTTCCTTAGTAGCTAGGATTTTCATTGCACAAAGAAGATAAAAGACTATTTATCATCTTAGATTGCATTTTAGGAATTGTACATCTACATCATGCGGTGAACCTAAAAGGAAAATTTCTTAAGAAAGATCAACTATAAAATAAATTTAATGAATCTAACAACGCTTTGGAACCTAACGCACAACATCTAGAAGTCTAGGCTAGAGACATATTCTGGCGTCGTAAAGCCTGGTAACTGTTGTTCTCACAGTTGGTTGGGTGATTCCTCCACTTTGAGACGATAAGTGCTAGTACGGACTTGTGCTCCCACATACCGTCGAGTATATTTTTGGAGACCACAATAGGCTTAATCCTTTATCCATAGGAAGCCGTGTCTGCCGCCCTATCGATCGCAATGCACTGAACACAGCATTCGGGAAGATTTACTATCGTACCGTAAAAAGTATTCTGCAGTTTTGCCTTTGGTTTGGTAATCCCTCTACCTAGATTTCCATAGCAGTCCCTTTCGTTCCATTTTAGACTCCTTAACAGAAAAGGTCCATCTGAGCACTTGTCACTTCAGGCTCATTAAAAATCGAAGGCGACTAGAGTCATCTTTTGCTTTTTCTCGACTCTTTAAAATTGAAAAAACAAGTTGTGTCAAAGCGTCTAAAATTTATTTTAAATGGAATAATCATCACCCTTTCCTACATTGATCATAGGTTGAGAAAATGGAATCCACCAACCAAGGAATTCCCCTTGGAGAAAATCCTAGTCCCTTCTCCTCTTGGGGAGATGTTGGTGCACCCCATATGGCCACATTGTCACTTCCAGGACTGACAATCGGCTTTCCCGTATGGCTCTTCTCAACCTCTATCGTTCAGAACACCGTAATTCCTGAGCAATCGAATCAGCAACTAGACGATTCCAGAGTTACCCACCAACCTTCTACTTCCTCCAATTCCTCCTCTCCTCCTTCCTCTTCGCTTGATGGGGCTGGTAAAGCCAAAAATCAAGTACCTGAGAAGAAGAAGGAAAAGAAGAAGAAAGAGAAGAAGAAGAAGGAGCCAAAAGTGAAAGGGGGCAACCAAGCATCGTCTAGCGAAAATCCACACATTGCACCAACCAGGCCTAAATCGCCATGTGTCATTTGCAAAGGAGACCACTATCATCGAGATTGTCCCTGCATCCCTCGGATCTTAAGGGACTGGTCTCCTCATTTGCACAACCCGGTGTCGTCAACCTCTGATGATCATGTTGAAAGCACACCGTCGACTAGTGAAAGTGAAACCCCAGGACAAAAAGGAAAATATAGATTTCCTTGTAAACTGTGCAAAGGCAATCATGCCGTCCACCGTTGTCCCTTCTTAAACGAGGCTAAAAGATTTTTGGACGATCGGCCGATTTCACCGTTACGACTTCCTCCTGGATATAAAAAACTCTTGCCGAGTCCATCACTAGTAGAAAATCTGGCTGACCCGCCCAGGTGGGCTGCCGAAGCGTCTATCATTAAAGACAAACCATCTGAACCCATACCAGACGAAAGTCAAAAGGTCGAGGTGGCAGTTGACCCAGTCTTGCCTTTAGAGGTTCCATCTCCAGATGATACAGTCACAAAAGAGAATAAGGATGACACCGTCCAAATTCTTTTCGTAAGCACAGACTCCGATGAACATGGGGGTAATTTACCCATTCCTTTACCGCAGGAAGGAAGTTCATCAGAGTCTTACCTGGCCGTCTATTCGGTCCCACCTCCAAGCAACCTAGTTGTTTCCTTCGACTGGAATCAACTAGGCAGACCCCGCTTACCGGCTATTGTACCATTCTGAATCATTGCTCAAATATATAGAATGGTTATGGCTGGTACCATCATAGATGAAGGGGCTTCTGTGAGTATCCTTTCCTCGACTGCTTGGAAAGCGCTTGGTTCGCCATCGCTTTTTCCTGAGATGAGAAATCTAACAGGCTTTGACAAAGGAACCAGTCGACCGTTAGGGATCCTTCCCAATGTGCCCATAACATTGAGAGGGAAAACCGTTCATATGAACGTAATGGTAGTCAAAGTACCCCTGGATTATAATCTACTTCTTGGACGAGACTATATTTATTACATGGGAGCCATTGTCTCATCACTCTTTAGAGTAATGTGTTTTCCGCACAAAGGAAGAGTGGTCAAGCTCATAGACCAGCTTTCATTTCCCAGATCATGTTGTGTGTGGAGCATGATTGTTCAGATGTCTTTGTTTCAGCCGGATTTATACCCCAGGATGTTTTGTACACCCCTCCACGGGGGGGGTGCGGGGGGGACTTGTCCCCCCCGCGGGGGTCCGGGGGTGCCCATCCCCCCCGGCTAGGGGGTCTGGGGGCCAGCGGTCCCCCGGCGAGGGTTCAGGGGCAGCGTCCCCGAAGCCAAAAATAAATGTAAAATTTCCTTGTAAAAGTATAGTAATTTCTAGTCAATTTGGGCCGTTCATTAGGCGGATGATCTAACGGTAGAACTTATGTTTGTTTATGGTTTTTTGCCCTAGAAGGTAACCCCTCTCTTTGTATGAGGGTATTGTATTTGAGGCTGTGTGATAGATGTGTATTCAGTGTGAGCGAGAAACAGAGAGGTGAGGCTGTGAGAGAAAACAGAGGATATTACAGCAGATTTGCTGTAGGTTGTGTCTCTTCATTTTGCTGGATAATAGAAAGGAAGGACTGGCTGTTCGGGGTGGACGTAGCCCAAACTGGGTGAACCACGTATATCTGTGTCTCTCTTGTTTTGTGCGTTTTCTGTGTTTATATTTCTGCAATATTTTATGTGTTCCATTGCTCCGTAATATATAATTTTCTAACAACTGGTATCAGAGCCGAAGGTCTATTTGGCTGATAAACTCGCAGGAAAGAAGGGTTCCTGGTTCGAGTGGGAGCAATGGCGGAAGATGGTAAGTTTAGGGTCGAGAAATTTAATGGCCAAAACTTCTCGCTGTGGAAGATGCAGATGGAAGATTATCTGTATCAGAAAGATCTATACCTACCATTGGGCGGAAAAACAAAGATGCCGACGGGTATGAAAGACAAAGAATGGAACCTTCTCGATAGAAAGGCACTCGGAACAATACGGTTGTGCCTTGCTAGGTCAATCGCCTTCAACATTTCGAAGGAAACCACGACAGAGGGTTTGATGCAGGCATTGTCGAAACTATATGAAAAACCCTCGGCCTCAAACAAGGTATTTCTTATGAAACGGTTATTTCATATGAATATGTCAGAAGGTGGATCTGTTGCAAACCATTTAAATGATTTTAATACAGTTACAAGTCAGTTAAGTTCTGTAGGGGTAAACTTTGATGATGAAGTTAGAGCTCTGTTATTCTTGTGCTCATTACCAGAAAGTTGGAATGGTTTGGTAATGGCCATTAGTAACTCCGTTTCTGGATCTAGTACTTTAAAGTTTGATGATGTTGTCGGTGCTATCCTTAGCGAGGAAATGAGATGGAAAAGCTCCGGTGAGACATCGGGAAATGCTTTGAGTGCAGAGTCTAGAGGAAGAAAAATGGAAAGAGGAAAGAGCTCAGGATATCGCAGTAAATCAAGGAAAGGCAGATCCAAGTCCAGATTAGGAATAGTGTGCTGGAAATGTGGAAAGAAAGGACACCTAAAGAAAGACTGTAGATCTCGGAAGGGAAAAGAAGGAGATGCACAGCAAGAAAAAAATCATGAAGCAAATGTGACAGGTGAGGTGTTACAAGATGCTTTGATTCTTTCTTTCGAAAATATTACTGATTCCTGGGTGGTAGATTCAGGGGCTTCATTCCATGCCACACCTAATAAGAAATACTTTCATGACTATGTTCAAGGAGATTTTGGACAAGTTCGTCTGGGTGATGATAAATCCTGTAAAATCGTTGGAATGGGTAAGGTTCTTGTAAAACAGCAGAATGGAAACCAATGGCTATTAAAGGAGGTAAGGCATGTTCCAGATCTAAAGAAAAATCTGATTTCAACAGGGCAATTAGGCGGTGAAGGTTGTGTGACAACTTTCACAGATAAAGCTTGGAAGGTCACCAAAGGAGCCCTGGTAATAGCAAAAGGCGAAAAGGTTGGTACATTGTATTTATGCAATGGTATTTCTAACTCTGTTAATGCTTTAACTTCCAAAGGAGAAGATGCAGCATTATGGCATCATAGGCTCGGACACATGAGTGAAAAGGGGATGAAGATTCTTCACTCAAGGAATTTGTTGCCGGGTTTGAAGAATGTTGATTTGGACTTCTGTGAGAACTACATTTATGGAAAACAGAAGAGAGTCAGATTTCTCAGAGTTGGGAAAGAAAAGAAGAACAAAAAAATTAGATCTTGTGCATACAGACGTATGGGGACCTGCTCAGGTATCATCTCTTGGTGGCACTCGTTATTATGTTACCTTTATTGATGATGCAAATAGAAAAACTTGGATTTATTGTATTAAGAATAAATCTGATGTATTTGATACTTTCAAGAAATGGAAAGCTTTGGTTGAAATTGAGACAGGAAAGAAATTGAAGTGTATTAGATCAGACAATGGAGGTGAATATTGCAACAAAGAGTTTGATAGGTACTATTCAGAGCATGGAATTCGTAGAGAGAAGACAGTTCCAAGAACACCACAAGAAAATGGTGTGTCAGAAAGGATGAACAGAACAATCATGGAGCGTGCAAGGTGCATGAGATTGCATGCAGGATTGCCTTTAAAGTTTTGGGCAGATGCTGTAGATACTGTTGTTTATCTAATAAACAGAAGGCCTTCAAGTTCCTTGGATGGTGGTGTTCCGGAGGAAGCATGGACGGGTAAAAAGGTAAACTACTCTTTTTTAAAGCCTTTTGGTTGTGAGGCCTTTGTCCATATTGATAAAGAAAATAGAACAAATCTTGAGGCAAAGTCAAAGAAATGTACCTTTATTGGATATGGTGTTAATGATTTTGGTTATCGCTTATATGATTATGAAAATCACAAAATCATTAGGAGCAGAGATGTAATATTCAATGAAAAGGTCTTGTATAAGAATCAGTTGCAAGAAAAGAAGAAAGAAAACGAAAACAAGGAATACGCAGTTCTTGATGACATCACTGAAAAGGTAAAGGTGCCTAAAAATAATAATAATCAACAACAAAAACCACCACAACAGCAACAGGCACCCCAAACACCTGAAAGTGGTGCTAGAAGATCTACCAGGATAAGTAGACCCCCTGAACGATACTCTCCTTCATTATATTATTTATTGTTGACTGATTCTGGTGAACCCGAATGTTATGAAGAAGCAATGCAGGTAGAAACCAGGAAGAAGTGGGAGCAAGCCATGAAAGAAGATATGGACTCCTTAGCACATAACCAGACTTGGGACTTAGTCAGGTTGCCTGCAGGTAAAACAACATTGCAAAATAAATGGGTTTACAGGCTGAAGGAAGAAGATGGAGGAAAACAGAGGTATAAAGCTAGACTTGTGGTGAAGGGGTTTGCACAGAAGAAAGGTATTGATTTTGATGAAATATTTTCTCTTGTTGTTAAAATGACTTCAATCAGAACTATTTTAAGTCTTGTAGCAGCTGAGGATTTGCATCTTGAGCAGTTAGATGTAAAGACAGCCTTTCTCGATGGGGATTTGGAGGAAGATATATATATGCAGCAGCCACAAGGATATGAGGTGAAAGGGAAGGAGAAACTAGTGTGTAGGTTGAAGAAGAGCTTGTATGGCTTAAAACAGGCTCCAAGGCAGTGGTATCTAAAATTTGACAAGTATATGTCTGAACAAGGTTATACTAGATGTCACTCTGATCATTGTGTTTATTTGAAAAAGCAAAATGATGGCAGCTATATTATATTGTTATTGTATGTAGATGACATGCTTGTTGCAGGATCTAACATGCAGGAAATATGTGCTCAAAAGAAAATTGGCAAATTCATTTGCAATGAAGGATTTGGGAGCTGCAAAACAAATCTTTCGTATGAGAATAACTAGAGACAGGAAAAATCGTAAATTAACATTGTCTCAGAATGAGTACATACAAAAGGTGTTGAAAAGATTTAACATGCACAATGCAAAACCAGTTAGTACACCTTTTGCTAGCCATTTCAAACTTAGTAAGGAAATGTGCCCAAAGACCCAAGAAGACATGGATTATATGTCTAAAGTTCCATATGCATCAACAGTTGGAAGCTTAATGTATGCAATGGTCTGCACAAGGCCTGATATTGCACATGCAGTGGGAGTTGTAAGCAGGTACATGAAAAATCCAGGAAAGGAACATTGGATGGCAGTGAAATGGATTCTCAGATATTTGAAAGGTACCACAAATCAAGCATTATGCTTTGGTGGTTCAAACATCTCCCTACAAGGATATGTTGATGCAGATATGGCTGGTGACAGAGATAACAGGAGGAGCACTACAGGATATGTATTTACTGTTGGAGGAACAGCTGTCAGTTGGGTTTCAAAAATCCAAAGTGTTGTTGCACTTTCAACAACAGAAGCAGAGTATGTTGCTGCTACAGAGGCTAGTAAAGAAATGATTTGGTTACAAAGGTTTATGGGTGAGTTGGGTAAGAAGCATGATATGGGCACGTTATACAGTGATAGCCAAAGTCCCATTCATATTGCAAAGAACTCAACATTTCATTCCAGAACTAAACACATACAGCTCAAGTATCATTTCATACGATCAGTGTTGGAAGATGGAGAGTTGAAGCTGGAAAAGATACACACTAGCCAGAATCCTGCAGATATGCTAACAAAAGTTGTAACCAGGGAGAAACTGAGAACATGCTCAGTTTCAATTGGTCTTCAAGGATGACGATGAAGATGAGAAACAGCCAGGTCCAAAGAGGAGCCATTGTCCAGCAAATGAAGCAGCGGTGGAGTTGCTACAATCATTCTCCAAGTGGGAGATTGTTGTGTGTGGAGCATGATTGTTCAGAGGTCTTTGTTTCAGCCGGATGTATACCCCAGGATGTTTTGTACACCCCTCCACGCGGGGGGGTGCGGGGGGGACTTGTCCCCCCTGTGGGGGTCCGGGGGGGCCCATCCCCCCCGGTTGGGGGGTCCGGGGGCCAGCAGTCCCCCGGCGGGGGCTCAGGGGCAACGTCCCCGAAGCCAAAAATAAATGTAAAATTGCCTTGTAAAAGTATAGTAATTTCTAGTCAATCTGGGCCGTTCATTAGGCAGATGATCTGACAGTAGAACTTATGTTTGTTTAGGGTTTTTTTCCCTAGAAGGCAACCCCTCTCTTTGTATGAGGGTATTGTATTTGAGGCTGTGTGATAGATGTGTATTCAGTGTGAGCGAGAAACAGAGAGGTGAGACTATGAGAGAAAACAGAGGATATTACAGCGGATTTGCTGTAGGTTGTGTCTCTTCATTTTGCTGGATAATATAAAGGAAGGACTGGCTGTTCGGGGTGGACGTAGCCCAAACTAGGTGAACCACGTATATATGTGTCTCTCTTATTTTGTGTGTTTTCTGTGTTTATATTTCTGCAATATTTTATGTGTTCCATTGCTCCGTAATATATAATTTTCTAACAGATCACACATAGCAAATAGTCATATACCATCCCTGAATGGTCTTTTCACACAAGGAATGTCTCATCAATCCCTAGTCCGTCCACCTGATGAGCGTGAGTAATTCGGGGGACATGACTGAAACCCAGGGGGCATGCACCCTAGTCTGCTTCGGCAGGAAAACTTCGGGTATAGGGTAGGTTTCCGCAAGAGATATATGACTGGTCTGTACTCTCGTCCGTGATTGGAAGAGGGGGTTAGACTGGAATAAGATTCCCTCATCAAAGTTATGTGAGTGGAGGCATCTACACCGCTCACCTTTGTCTATTTCGATAGACATCACCGAAGAAGTGTTTTGTTTGCGTTGTGAATAGAACAATCTTTGGTAACCTGAAAGAGGTAAACCTTTCCTAATAAAACAAATGTTTTGTCAGTAGAACAAAAGGTAGCCTTGAAGCTTTATTTTATACCTGGCGGCATGCAAACCTTTTGGCATGCAAGCGAAGAGCGACTATTTATTTTTTTAAATTTGTAGGTCCTCTAACCCTTTAAACTCGTAGGATTGGTCGTTTCCTAACTTGCATAAAGAAAGGATGTGGGGAAAAACTCTAAAAATTGTCGTTTTCATATATGAGACATTCTTATTATACAACTAGATTAATCGAGCAGTTTTAGCACATAGTTCAAGCTCGTTAAAAAATAAACATAAGTAATGAGAAAATGTTTCTCCATGCGTTTAAGCTCATTAAAAAATGAACTATTTCCCGGTAAATAACCATCGTGAATGTAGTACTTCAGCCTTTAAAGCCTTGGTCGTGTTCCCATTATCACCTCCACTCTGTATTGGCCGATCATTCACCTCCATTTGATTGTTTACCCCTTTTGAGGAACAACTACGAAGAGTGATCCCGCTAGCCATCCTTGTAATACTGCCGTGATTGGAAAATTCCAAACCTTACCTGGAATCAGCTGCTACCCAATTTTATCACTCATTCCTCAAAAGACAAGTCTCCTTTAAGCTCTTTTCAACTGACTCGTAAAATATGAAAAGATTTCTGAGCCATTGGCCTCTCCAGCTCGTTAAAGGGTCCGAAAGTGCTATCCCTCCTTTAGATTTTAATCTTTTTGGACCTAAGGGATTATTACACAAAAATATCGAGTGCTTGTTTTGTTCGGCTCGTTAAAAGTATCGAAAATTCATCCCTTGTGTATTGTTTTATACTTTTTCAGACTTAAGGGATTAGATGACGAAAAAGGAATTTTGGAGTTTCCTTTACGTCTTTTTTCAGACTCTCTAAAAATGAAAAGGACCGAGTTATCTTTGCCGTTAAACTCGTTAAAACTTAATAGCGACAAACTTGTCCATAGTAGACAAGAACGAGTTTCACTATCGCTAGGCTCGTTAAAACATAGCGATGGGTTTGCCCGAAGGGAAAATTATAGAACAAGAATATGTTATCCTCCTCAAGCTTGACAAAAATAAAGAGGTACTGGTCAGCAATGACTGGGGAAAAATTGGGAAGAAAACTTGAAGAAACTTTGTTGGTAGCAAGTCGCTCTTGAACATGACACTTTCACTCCGCATCTAAGTCGCGTTGGGTTGTTTCATTCATCGGTCATATCGCCATGGTCCCATCACACCATCCACATTTGGGGTTAATGCTACCAATCCATCACGTCAGTGTCGCCGATATGTTCAAGAGAAGTCATTCAGATAATTCACCTGTGTCTCACCCGCTGCAATACATTTACGCTCCATTCTTTCATGACCACCACCCTGAACCTTATATCACCAGATCGTTTTCACCTCCATTAAAATCATTTGCTCCGTTCCGTGTCATTGATGTGGGATTCATTAAGACCCTCCTATGACGGATCACTTCTTGTCGACATCAGCTCATTATCCAAGAAGTTTATCTAGGAACACCCCTTTCAGTACTTTGAAGCTTGCATACCTCAATGGCAAGTTTCTCACTTCCGGCGACAGGTTTACATCAATGGCCTTCGACCGAAAGATTTTGCGTGGTGTTCGACGCCAAGTCCTTTATTCACACCACGTGAATTGTACTGCAGTACCTTGAGGGTCATTATCATTATCGATGATTCCTCTCGCACCTGTTAACAGCTTACATCATTGGCTGGTAATCAGGCGATGTCTTTCCATGTTCGACTCCAAAACATCTCTCACATGGATCGACTTGTACTTCGAGCGAAGATCGAACAAGATTAAAGACCCCGGATCTAGTTTCATCCATCCGGGCTACGATATATATTCAGGGAAATAAAGACATCAAATGTGCATCGTTACTGCACAGATAATCATCCAATCAAAGGGATGATTGCTCTACCAGAATCATCAGTCTACACTCAGACGATTGTCTGTCCTATGTACATGAAAATGAATTTATAAAGCTGAGCATGGGAATACCCACCTCAGCTAGATCATGAAAATATTATGAAGATAATGTATTGTATTGTATCTTATTACAGGTCTCCTCCCAGCTTGAAAGAACTTCGGATCCTCGTGATAAAGCATTTCACCCGACATCAAAAAATATTAACGACCTCATGCTTTAGGGGGCAACTGTTATAGACATTTTTTGGCACTGCAACCCCAAGCATAAAATGTCCATAAACCAAGGGCTCCTAAGTCCCTAAAAGTGTTGTTCTAACCCCTAAAGGAACAAGGTCAACTGATTACAGCTTCTCCCAGAAGTTCTCCATGAAAAACCACTCAGAACTGGTCAAAACAGGATCATTTCACCTGCTCCATAGGCAAAGTGCATTGCATCTCACCTAAGTACACTCTGTGGGTGCGTTGCATTTCAAAAAGCCCTTCTATGGGGTGCGATGGGCGAGAAGTGACAAATGGCAGTGTCAATCTGCGAGGTGGAGAGGCATGGAATCTTCCAGAAACTTCTCCTGTGACACTTGCCTCTCTGAATTCGACCAAGGATGAGTAAGAGATCATCAATCTCCAAGTGGAAGCAAGAACTATCAGAGGGAAGACACTAATCAAATCACAAGCTGACTCATCTCCCTTACAGATATCTATATATGGATCCCTCATCCCAGAGATCCAGAGGCTGGAATTTTGCATCTTGTAAGGAATTTTTGTTGGTTTCTTGAGCCAACATCTTAGTGTTGGGTGATCTAAGCTTTACATGAGGTGAATAAGGGCTTACCTGCTGAGAGGATGATGCTGGGTCAGAACAACTGGTTGTAACTCTCTTGGCTTTTTCTTGATTATCAATAAAGTTATTCAAGTTTTCCTCCATACTCTTGTGTCATTTATGTTTTATGCATTTGTATGGTCAATTTACATCTGATCCTAGATTGTTTATGATTATATATCCATGTTCTTGTATAGTGTTATGCTACTTTGATTCTACAGGTACTATGTGAAGCTGGATGTACAAGGAAGCAAGTAGCAAAGGACTATCAGAAGAGAGAGGAATCGAACTAGGAGCCAAGCGCAAGACAGAGGCTGGTCTCCTTTGTTCTTCTCTCATCTATATTTCATAAAGGAAAAATGAAAGTAGCTTTACTTTGTTTATTTCTAAGGTAGCTACCACACCTTAGTGGGATTAGCAGTTCTGCATAGACACTTTTCCCTGTAACAAGTAGGTGTTCAATCAAATCATCCTCATCCTGTTTTCCTCCTCCCATGGTTGTTTCTAAAGTATAAAGTTGGGCAGAATAAACTTCATCTTCTTCCTCCTCCTCCAACCATAAAGGTAAATCATGCTCTAGAGAAGGTTGAGCAGGAGGGTAAAGGACTAACTACTTGGACATATGCCCATTCTTGATGGTCATGTTTCGAGCTCTGCAACTAATGTAAGCATCGACAGTGGCTAACCATGGTCTCCCAAGGATGAGAGGGTAACCAATAATATTAGCCTTAGGCTGGACAACTAGGAAATCTGTAGGGTACTCCCAATAGTCAATGGAGACCATCACATCCTCCACAATCCCCTCAAGGGTTACTGTGGAGTGTTCTGCAAGTTTCAGAACTGTTGTGGTCTTCCTCAATGACCTTTGGAGGTTGAGCTTGAGCATGGTGTCCTTGGTCATAACATTAATGACAACCCCAAGAAAGATAAAAGTGTGTGGGACAATGGTGCCATTGATGTGCACATCTACTACAGGGCTTCTAGGGTCCAAATATTTTGGATAGATTACCTGCCCCAGCATTAAGTCGGACAACTGCCCAATAACATTAATGGTATGGGCATCCCTTCTTCACCTCCCGAGATGCTTGAAGCACTTCTCCTTAATCAACTGATTGTAAATAGGAACATCTTTTATTGCTTGGAGAAGTGGAATCTTTACACATAGATTTTTCCAGTCTCCCAGAAGTTCAGTTTCTTCTGGGGTAGGCTAAAGTGGTTGGGCTAATCTCTCAGGAAAGGGTGGATTCACTTTAAGATTGATTTCCTCTCTTTCTTCCTCAACCTCCCTAGGTGGAGGTGGAGGTTGGTTATCTGGGAGAACTCTCCCAGATCTCAAATTAATCTCTTGGATTTCCATAGCATAAGCTGGATACGATGTCTCTCCACTGTATACTTGTTGAGGCTGCCTGTTGTTTGGGTTTGGATTTGGTTGGGCAGGCATCTGGGGTTTCTTGGGTGGAGTAGAGTGTAGCAGCTATGGTTGGGCAGGTGGTGGAGGCAATAGAGCTGGAGCATTGTTGTAATAGGGCCTCCACCCCTAGGGCAGTGCATTCCCCTGAGGTTGTGGCGGAGCATAAGGTTGAAATGATTGGCCTGCTGGTTGGGAGTGATACTAAGATGAAAATGACCAAGGAAGGGGTGTAGACCAGGAAGGATGAGCAGGGGGTCACTAAGAAGGCATGGTTGTGGTTTGGTTGGGGTTGTAATATTCATGGGACGACCCTTGCATGCCCTCCTGGTATGGTCTAGACCCATGAGGTCTCCTTTGGTTAATATAGCAGAGTTGCTTAGTGACCCCTTCAGCTCCTTGATATACAGCTTTGAGTCCAAGCAAAGAAGGGCACTTGTCTATGGAGTGGTTTTCTTCACAGACTGAGCAAATTTCAATAGAATTCAATGGACATTCATTCCTAGGATGCCTCTTGGTGCATCTAGGACAAAAAATGGCCAAGGCTCTCTCTGCTTCCTCCTGATTCCTCTTAATGTGCATGGTGTCCATTTGCAAGGCAAGGGTTTGCAGCATCTCACTTTTGAAATCTTCCAGCATGTTTCTAATTTCACCCTTGATGGATGAGTTGGAAGACGATGTATTGACCATAGGTTTACTACCCCTACCCTTTTTCCTAACTTCCTTAGAATGGTTTCTAAAGACGGTCTTGATATCCTCATAGGGTAATTAGTAGATATCTCCTCCTTCTAACAAATGTAGGGTATCCATAAGATCTTCCATTACTCCCCTAAGAAGGACCAACTTTAGTGACTTAGGGTCAAGTGTGCACTTAGCCCTTTTGTAACTAAGCTGGAATCTTTCTTCGTAATCCTCTAGGGATTCATCATTGCCTATGGTCATCCTGAAAATTTCCTCTTTAGTATCCTTTGACCGACAGTAGTCCCGATATTTGTTGTTAAAGGCTTGTTGCATCTGAGCCCAAGTTGTGATGCTATCTCCAGGTAAACCCATGAACCAGCACAATGTTGCATCCTTGAGGGTAGATGGAAATAGTTTTAACTTCCTCATCATCTGTATAGTCATAGGTTCGGCATATAACAACAAAATCAAATAGGAAAGTGTCGGGGTCCTCTGTGGTCAGGCCATGGAAATGAGGTAGGGCAGAGGGGCTTATATTTTTCATCTTAGTGTCCCCATTGGTTTCCCTGATGGGGAAGGCACCCTCAACTCTCTCTCTATTCCCTCTGTCATTTCTGTTTTCAGCCATTGGTTCAGTAGGAATGGGTTCTTCTTCTTCTTCTTCCCATGTAGGTTCTTCAAATATGTCAGGTTTTTCACCTAAGGGTTCCTCTAGTTCACAGCTACCGAAGAAGCGGGAAGGTTGGTAATTTGATGCAGTGGGGGTATTTGGCAAAAATTTCCCTAAGCTGTCCCTATTCCTACAATGCATGAAAGGAATTTTTTTTGGCTTGGTTTTGTATTTTTTCAAACTTGGAAAGTACTTTGCAGAATTGAAATTGTTGATTGAATGAAAATCATTGAAAAAATGAAAAAGCTACTTGCTGAATTGAAATCTTTCTTGCAAAATGGAAAGGAGAGCAAAAAATGCAAAATGAAAGAAAGGAAACAACTAGATTACTTTTGTAGAAATAAACTAATGGCAAAATATCAAAGACAAGAAATAGAAGAAAAGAAAGAAGTAATCACATTTTACTCAGACACCTCCTCGGAAACGGCGCCAAAAAGTGATGAGCGCTAGTATTGCAGCAAGGATGTTGCAACTCCTGGGCTACCAGCTTTACTTTATCAACCCGGGGTTCATATAAACTCGGAGGTGACAGTGTTGTATACACAAGTAAAAGTGATGGTTCTGCCTGTTGTCACTGTTCAACTGGAAAGAGAGCATTGGGGTTTCAAGCCAGAATTCTATGGAGTCAGAAGAAGCCTGATTCTTTGATGGAAGAAAGGTACATCTACTCTAAAAGAGAGCTACTCTACTGCAAAAATGGAGAAGGTCGGCATGTAATGCTAAATCACACCATTTCCTAATTAACCGGTAAGAAACTATGCTTGGAAGAAATGCTAAATCAACATGAACCAAATGCTACTATCTAAGTTATAGAAGTAAGAAGCATCAAACATCACTAATGTGCAAGTAAAGAGACTGAACTAAATCTGTGTTTTCTTTTTTGTCTTTTTATGCAAAATCAAGTATGAAAACTAATTGCTTTTATTGATGTAGCAGGTGAATTAAGGATGTTTGAGGATGGCTCAAAGGGTTATGAGATTGTTGGATGGTGTGGAAGACCCTTGGGAGGATTTTGGTGACTTCGTAGAGGTTTTCCATCAATTCAACTTCAAAACAGGCTATTTCAGGAAAATCTACAAGATGTACTAGAAACCTACAGGATCCCATGTAAACCTACATGATACAACTGATAGAAAAATATGAGGTGTTGGAGGTGATGGAAGGCCTAGGAAAGGTGTGTGATGGGTGGAATGGAGTGGGACAAGGTCTAGGATCAGTCAGAAGTCAACATCAAAGATAGTAGAGGGTTGGATTCGCTCAATGTGCTTGGAAGAATTTCTATGAAAAATGATGAAAAGTAGTGAATGTGATGGTGAAAACAATGGATGGCTAAGGTGGATGGAGTGGAAGGTGGCTACTGGCTATGAAGTCTTAGTCTCCTTCTGAAGCACCTGCTCTACATAAAACATGTATATCTTCCAAAAATCTATGCAAACAAGTAACATTCTCATAAACTAGAAAAGAAGAATTAATGAATTAACTGCCTACACTATGCATGAGGAAAGTTGCTGAAAGGAATGAAAGCATGGATGAGATCTACTGTAGAAATGAAGATGAAAAATATGACAATGGAAATCTACCTTGCAAAACTAACCAAATACTAATTTAATGACAACAAACTCCAAAGCTCATAAAAGAACTAGAAATCTGTGTTTTGGGATTGCTTAAGGGTTTCTTCCTCAAGTCATGATCCCAGAGGGAGGAAGTGAGGTCGAGACATCTGCTGACAACCTTGTGGTGATCCCTTTATTCTTGCTAACCTACTAATGAAGTCAGGCACAAATGGAAGCAAACTAATAAACAACCAATCTAATCTACACTACTTGTAATGGAAGTGCATCTAAAAAGAAAATTAACAATAAAGCTATGAAACTATACTAAACATACATACATAGGAAAGAGGAGCCTTGGATTCTAGGGTTGGGCCCTAACCCAAGAGCTTCAGCCCACTGAGTTAACTCAATGCTAGCTCAAAACAAAACTCATTCTTATTACCAAAACTACAAATTACATCAATATAACTTTCACAAGTATTGTAGCTCGAAAATAGCTTAGCATTTTACAATAAAAATATGAATCCTACTGAGGTCCTAGGCCTCTCTACTTATACAACTTAATTCCCCAACAAATTCCTTAAAATTAGGGAGGGTTGTCTCCCAAACTAGAGATAAACTGGTGCTTTGTCTCTCATGTGATTGGCTGCCTTCTAATCCTCATGATTTGGCTATTTGCACTCCAAACTGATGTGATGAATGGAGGACTATTTGAATGGAGGGGTATTAAATGAGGAGGATTTACCTCCTACAATCCCTCTCCCTTGTCCCATTCAAGTTTTGACCTTAGCATTTGCCAAAATTCCTTGATTTTCTCCTTTAATCCTGCATTCAATGCATATTAGTCCACTAAGCATAATATCCAACTCTAACTCACCTCATAAACAAAATATATATAAAAAAAAAAAAAAAACATGTAATAAGTTATGAGAAAAGTTGGTTTGAATAAGCTAGGAGGTGAATTAAGGTCCATATAATTACCCAATGATAAGGCTCATCAAGTTCGCAAAGAATTGGACAAAATGTTGGAGGCTGGAATCATTGAGTCGGTGGAAGAGTCTGATTGGGTAAGCCCTATGGTTGTTAAGGAAAAGAAGCAACAAGATGAAATCAAGATATGCGTAGATTTGATAAAGCTCAATGATGAATGTGTTCATGACCCATTTCCAATGCCATTTATAGATGAAGTCTTAAAGAATGTTGGCTGGTAGGAAGCCTATTCATTCACTGATGGATTGTTGGGGTACCATCAAATTAAGATCACGTTGGAGGATCGCATCAAAACCACCTTCGTAATGGAGTGGGGATGCTTCCAATACACCATAATTCCATTCGGGCTAAAGAATGTTCCCAAGATCTTCTCAAGGGTCATAATTGCATCCTTTAAGGAGTTCATCAATAAATTCTTAGAAGTTTGTTTTGATGACTAGAATGTGTTTGGGTTGGTAAAGTGCCATGTTGCAAGTCTGCACCTTATGTTGGATACTTGTCATAGATATTAAATTTCCCTGAACTTGAAGAAATGTATATTTTTTGTGCCCTATGGGATATTGCTAGGCCATGTGGTATGCAAGCAGGGATTAATGTTAGACCCTATGAAGATAGTTGTTATTGTCAATTTTGAAGATCCAAATAATGTAAAGCAACTACGCGGGATGCTGGTCCACACTGGATACTATAGGAAGTTTATCAAAGCTTATATACAGATAATTGCACCAATGGAGAAATTATTAAAGAAAGATGAAACTTTCTGCTGAGATGAGGAGTGTCAGAACAGTTTGTATGTTTTAAAGGAAAATATGGTGACTGCACCCATTTTGGTGTTCCCAAACTAGAAGAAATAATTTAATGTTCATGTGGATGCCTCCTGCATTGAGTTAGGTGCGGTATGACCTAGCGAGGCGAAGGCGAGATTGATCATCCTATAGCCTTCCGAGTAGGAAATTATAAAAGGCATAGAAGAACTACTCAACTACATAGCGCGAAGGGTTGAAGATGATATACACACTGCAAAAATTTCGACATTACCTATCAGGCGTGCACTTCAAAATGTATACAGATCACTCTGCTCTCAATTACCTGGTCAAAAAGCCTATATTGGGGGGGAAGATCTGTTAGTGGATGTTTCTCTTTTAAGAATAAGATTTTGAGGTGATTGTAAAGCCTGGAAGATTGAATGTGGGACCGGATCACTTAACCCGTATTGAGACAGGCGAAGAGCCCACTAGTTTGGAAGAAGGATTTCTGAATGCGCAACACTTTGTTGTACGTGTCATAGATGATCATTTTGCTGACATAATGTCAGGCGGAAAGAGTCGATTGTGCGGACACAACCAACCTCCCTAGGAGCCTAAGACTCTCTAGTGACAGACAAGACAAACAAGAACAATCCTTCTCTAAACATGCATTTACTATATAAGAAATCAAGTGTTTAGATCCTACCTGTAGTCCAACACTGTTGTAGCAGTCCAGCTCCGCTGATCCGGATGAGCTCCTCCTTCACTTTGAAACCTGCATCCACTAACAATCAAACGATTAAATAGCACTTGATAATCTCATAGAATAAAACATATTTAACACATAGACCAAGGAGTACATGAAACAACTCATAAATAACAAGTTATTGAGAAGAATGGACTCATTTGCATTAATAGGTAACAAAAGGAACAAATACAACCTGAGCCTTGGTGTTGTGCAAGTCCCTCCCAGGGTCCATCAAGAGTTCTCCTTTACTTTGACAAAGCTCACCCACTTCCAAATAGAACAAGCAAAGATGGCAATCTCTCCTCACAAGCTTCTAAATGGGAGTCCTAATTCCAGCAACATCTACCCTTAGAAATGTATAGCTTCCAACCTCTCCTCCTTCTGGCCCAATGCCTGTATTTATAGTGCTCAAGAGGAAGTTAATCAGGTCCACCATCAATGGGATAATCCCCTCTTTGGATGGGATAGCTCCCTTATTGATGGGATAAGTTCCTCTTTGGTAGGGGTACATGAACCATCTGGAGGCGCTCAATACACGTCGAACAACCTTCTAGAATGCTCTAGAAATGACCACAAGTAACTTTTTAAAGATGAAACTTGCGCATTTTGACCTTTACAGGGGGACGCACCTGCCCCTTTACATACAGAGCGTCCAAGGACGCAGCTTTTGTGAACATTGGATGCGTACCCGCAGGTAAGGTTGAAAGAACCTGCGTACCCAGAGATAAATACATTTATAAAGACTTTCTCTCTTTTTGGAGTTTGACATGGAGAGCAGAGGCATAAGACTTGCCTAAGAGGATAGCATGACTGTTGATAGAGCCATACTAACTGTAAATAGCCATGGTGACATTTTTTAGTGTAACAGATTTCCCCCTAAAGTGCGAAGCCTGTAATAGATTAGGGTTTTGTATTATCTAGGAAGGGTGAAGCGCTTTATCATTTCAAGGATTATCTCGTGGAGAGCCTGGTCAGAACCTGCAATTTTCAACAAAAAATACATGTATAAGATTATATCATCACTGAGGTAGGCATTCCCATACTCAGATCAAAACTTTAACTAACAGACTAACTACTCTGATACAGGAATGATCTTGCAGTACATCATAATCATAGACTTTTGTAGACACAGTATGGGCGCAGCCATCTGTTTATGATTAGTCTACTTAGATAATGAATACAAAACTCCTCGCAGCCTGGATGGTGGAAACTAGATCCAGGGTCTTCATTTCCGCTTCCCGAATTGGTACGATTCTAGCCATGCGAATAAATGAGTTGATGTCGAACATGGTAGAAACCACTCGATTACCAGTCGATGATGTAAACTGTTAACAAGTGTGAGAGAGACCACCAGTAATGTCAATGGTTCTCAAAGTACCCAGTACAATCCATGAGATGTGAATGAATGAGTTGATGTCGAACATTTCACGGAATCCTTCGATCGAAAGTCAATGATGTAAACTGACGTCAAAGGCGAGAAACCTGCCATTGATGCATGCAGACTTCAAGGTACTGACGATTTCTAAGTCATCTCTCTAGATAATGTGCTGATGTCGATAGAAAGCGACCCGTTGCAGGCAAGCCCGCAACATGAAATCATTGTTCAAGTTGAAGAAATGTTGTTGTAAGGACTGACTCAGGGATGGTCAAATGGATGACAAGTATTTTGCAGATGAAAGTTTTGTTTGCAGACCTCTTGAACACATAACGACACGACAGATGGTTTGGTGATAAGCGACTCAAAGTTAATCCCCGGAACCCGGCTGAAGACTTTCAAAGTGGTTTGATCAACTGTGAGGTAAAGGATTTCCCAACCCAGGTGAATGAAAAGTGTCGTGTCCAAGAGTGGTAATAAAGTTTCTTTTGAGACAAAAGATAACAAATAGGCTCATTCTTCTCTCTTTTCCCCCACCATTTCTGGCAAGCACCTCTTTATTTTTAACAAGCTTGAGGAGAATAACATATGCTTGATTATAAGCTCATCCTTCGGATGAGTCCAACCTAGTTTTGATTCGAACCCTAGGAAGGAGTGGTTCGTTCCTGTTTGTAATTGAACAGGTCCTTTACTGTGAAATTTTTAACAAGTCCAGTATAGGAGAAACTCGGCGTTTTTAAATTTTAGAGAGTCTGAAAAACTTAAGAAGACTCCAAGTTGAACGTTTTCGTAGATTTGTGTCCCTCAAGCCCGAAAAAGTATAAAATAATACCTGGGGGAACCGCTTGATCTTGCGACCAAGGAGTACTTTCATAATTAGTGCCACTGACCTGAAAAGTAAAAAGCGATCAAGGACACGTCGTTTTATTTCCGTATCGAGTTTGAAACGACAAAAACCCGGCAATCTTTTCCTGATTTTACGGTCATAAAAGAGCTATAAGGGGACCGTCTTTTAATTCCGTTTTAACGAGTGTAAAATAAACGCTCGGCAATCTTTTCATATTTTAGGAGTCAGAAAAGGGCTTAAAAGATGACTCTGATATTTTGGTTCGTGAAAAATGACAATTTTCCCTCTAAATCCCTTTGTCCTGCACAAAAACGACACATTACTCATACCTGTTTAAGATAGGCAAAAATACATTGAAAAATATCCTTCCATGGTGAAAAATGGACAAACCTAGCATTCATTCATCCAAAAAACCTATAAAAAGACTTTTTACCATTTTACTGTTGAGGTTGAAAAAAGGGCTTTTGGCAAGAAACTTCCCGTGGTCGCTGCGGAGAATCTGACCGTCAGAATCGAACGCCGTCTCTTCCAGGTATTTCACAACATCCTCCTCTTCAATTTCATCCGATTAAAAGTTTGTTTTACGTTTTAGTTTTGATTTTTGGGGGGTTTTGGGTTTCAAAAATCGCTTTGCGGGGTACGCAGGTGCCCTAAGGGTGACCTGCGTCCCCCGACTTTTTCCCACACAGGAAAAAGGTCGGGGGACGTAGCCCACCTTCAGGCCAGCTGCGTCCCGACGCTCTGTGTCCTAAACGCGGGGTGCGTCCCCCGCGAAAGGCGGAATTTGAAACCCCAAACTCCACAAACAACCATTTGAATTTTCCCAAATCAATTCTAATCTTTGTTTGCTGGTGTGTAGGGCACTCACCATGTTGGATTGGAGAGAAAGAGAGCACGAGGACATTGATTTAGCCGCAATTAATCATCAACCTTCCATTGATGCCCTAAAAGCATGCGGACTATATAAATACTGGGCCATACCTGGCATGAGGGCTCAGGTGAGATTCTTGGAGTGGCTGGTTGAGAGATGGAACATTCATGAGCAATGCTTTTACATCGGAGGACACCAGCTCGAGATAGAGCCCTCTGACATATACTTTCTCACTGGCTTGCCAAATAGGGGCGAGCAACTCAATCTAGCCGGGACTAGGCCGGGTGGCCAATCCCTTGCTAGTCTCCGGGCAGATTGGTGCATACCCAATGCACACCATGCGAAAGGCGTAGAAATCAAACACATCTCTCTGCGTGAACTCAAGGTTATAGCTTTCACGGTTACCAGAATTTGTGGTGCAGCCGCTTTACATATTGCCACCGGGTCCCAAATGCGGATGGCGATTGACTGTTTCCAAGGCACCATTTTCAACTGGTGTGATGCTGTGTTGGCCAATATGAAGGGCCAACTGACTAGGGCAAAGAACGGACAACTGAAGACCTTTGGATATGGGCCTCTAGTTGTGAGCTTTGCCTTAGAGAGAGTTCCGATGCTGATCCCTCAGCAACTCACTGTTGATATCTTGGGTCCTCGGGAGCCAAAGCTGATACGATGGGTTACGGTGATGGCCCGACATCCTGATGAGGGCGCGGCGGTTGTTCGATTCCCTGATAGTTATTTTCACTGGTTAGAGGACCAGGTTTTTTCGATCCAGGACTTTCCGTATGCCGGAGTAGATTTTCGAGGTGATCCGGACATGGTTCTTCCACAGGGAGAACAATGGGACGATAGAGGTACTTTATTTTTCACAAGTTTTCAAATTATATATTTTTTTGTTTTTTATATATATCGTCTCAAAACTGACAGTAAAAATTTTCAAAATGCAGATGTTGGTCCATAGCGCCCAGCCAACCTCCGGCCTTTTGAGAGGAGACATCCAGTTGCACCGGTACCGGCCCCACAAGACGCGGCTGCAGAGTCGCTAGCTGAGTTGGAGCAGGATCTAGAGCGTCTGACAGTGGATATACCTGAGACTACCATAGATGATATTCCTATCAGACTTCAGCGCTATGTAGTCGTAGTCCCTGGACCGTTTAGGAGGTTTTTGTGTAAGGTAGCCCGTGCAGTGGTGTCGTATAGAGAGCACCACCAGTGATTGGCTAGTCACTTTAGTAGACACATATGACATTTTTGGCTTTTTGTACTTATCATTTTTTCCGATCATAAGGTGTTTTTCAACCTATGATCGAAGACGATGTATATTTTTGACACACTCCTATCTATATATATATATCATTATTACCGGCTTATCTTGTTTAACATATGTGATGAAATGTTTTTAAATTTACTTACATGATTATCGTAAATGTCTGTCCAACATTCGAGAAGAAATTGCATCTGCTAATGTATTTAAAGACCTTGGAATATGCTGATATTCAATGTAATCAAATTCACGTTCCAAGAGACGCACTCTCAAAAATAACCTTAATAACACAGGATTTCTAATGGCATATACTCTATTAAGCTGTAATACAACAAGTTCAGAATCTAACCTCACTATCAAATGTCGAATTCCAAATGAAATAGATTCGGATAATAATTCAACCACTGCACTGTATTCTGCAATGTTGTTCGTTGTTTGACCGAGGCTTACCCCATGCATAGAAACTAACTCGTCAGAGGGCAAATAGATAACCCAAGCTGCGGAAGAGATATTCCGTGTACTACGACAAGCACCATCAGCAAATCCAATGTATGTTTGGAGAGGCGTCGACATCTGCAATATCAAGAGTAAAACCAAGATAAGCCAGAATAATGACGAAAAACACACTCTCTAAGCTAAGCACACTAACCAAACTAACAAACACACTAGCTAGAAAGAAAACCTAACCTAACTAAAAATTCTCCATACCCACCATTTAAGCATAATACCTCTTTAGGTAAAGTCCATTTCTGGGTTTACCCAAAGAGTCCCCATCAAAATCTACTAGCTCATAAGCCCCTTTTGCTAGCTTTCGCTTTACAATATAGGGTCCATGCCACATAGGAACAAATTTTCCAGCACCTAGCTTATCGTTAGCTTGATCATATAATAGCACTAGGTCTCCCTCCGAAAAACTTCGAGGGGTCACATTTCTATCATACTGAGCTTTCATTCGCTTCGCGTGAGTCTCGATTGCCAATGCAGCGTCACGTCGAGTCTCATCTAATTTAGCTAAGTATAATAAACGTTTCTCCTCTTCGGAAGTAGCTGGAAGTAATTCGACAGCCATTTGAAGTGATGGGATTTCGCATTCAATGGGTAACACAGCTTCCAAGCCATAAACTAGCTGGAAAGGAGTGAACCCTGTTGAAGTTTTCACTGAGGTTCGGTATGCCCATAGCGCTGAAAATAACATGTTGTGCCAATTCGACCGATGAATACCAATGGTTCGTCAGATCATGATAACCAGAACTTTGTTGATAGACTCAACCAAACCGTTGGCTTGCGGATAATAAGGAGTAGAGCTATCGTGGCGCAAACCAAGCTGGCTTGTAAGCTCAGTCACCATGATGTTTCGAAAATGGCTCCCATGGTCAGTAATGATTGCTTGTGGGACACCAAACCTAGTTATAATATGATTGAATATGAAAACTGCAGCTGTTTTGCCGCTTGCGTCGAATGTAGGCATCACCTCGGCCCATTTAGTAAAATAATCAACTGCGAGGATGATATACGCATGCCCCCCGGCCGAGTGAGGGTTACAAGTAATAAAGTCGATACCCCATTTGGCGAATGGACCAACGGCAATTATAGGGTGGAGAGGAGCAGGTGGTGCGCGCATCTTGCGATCAAACACTTGACAGTTGTGGCATTTCCGGATTGCAATGATACAATCTTTAAACATAGATGGCCAGAAATAGCCAGCGCGCAACACCTTCTGAGCTATGGCATACCCAGACATATGACCGCCACATGCTCCAGAGTGACAATCATTCAAAACCGTCTCAGCCTCTTCGTGAGTTAAACAACGTCGAAAAACTAAGTCTGCCCCCCGACGATAAAGTGTATCTCCAATAATCTTGTATTGCTGGGATTGAAACCGAATTTTTCGACGTTCCGACTTTGAAGCTTCAGGCCGAAAGGTTTGGGTTTGGAGATAGATGATTATATCCCCGTACCACGGATCTACAGTACTGATAAGAAACAAAGATTCGTCCGCAATGGACTCCTCTGCCACAGTTTCTGTGTCAGCACGCGGGAAATCACACATCAATTCCGCAAAAACTAAGGATTTCTTAGACTTGGACTTCTCGAACTCCAAGTCGAACTCTTGCAGGATAATGATCCATTTAGAGTACTTACCCCCTAGCAGTTGTTTTGTCAAGATATAAATCATAGGGTTGCAATCCGAAATGATTGTAGTTTTACGGAGAAGAATGTAGTGACGAAAACGCTGGACAGCTTGAACGGCTGCCAGGGCCAATTTCTCCACATGCGAATATTTTAGCTCAGTGGGGTTTAATGTCCTACTAAGATAATATATCACATGTTCCGCTCCAAATTCATCTTCTTGAACTAACACCATTCCAATAGTGGAATGTGAAGCTGCGAGGTATAAGAAGTAGTCCTGGTTGTAGTTGGGAGGATGCAACAACGGTGCATGGGTCAACGCGTGTTTAAGTGCATCAAAAGATTGTTGGGCAATCTCGTCCCAAAAGAATTGAGCGTTCTGTTTCAACAACCGTGTAAAACCTTTAGTGACCTCGGCGTAGTTTGGAATGAATCGGCGTAAAAAGTTCGCTTTCCGTTGCAAACTTTGGAGTTGGCGCAAACTCAAAGGAGGAGGCAATTTGATGATAGCTTCAACCTTCGAGGGATCGACGCGAATGCCGGCTTTTGAAACAACAAATCCCAGCAATCGACCCGTCTCTATACATAAAACACACTTGTGGGGATTCAACCGAATTCGATAATGCCTACACCTCATAAAGATTGCTCGTAAGTGGACGAGGTGATCAGCTCGATGTAAAGAATGAGCAGGCAAATCATCGAGGTACGGTTGCACAATGTGCTTGATGTCATGAAATGCATAAGACATCGCCCGTTGAAAAGTGGCCCCGGCATTCTTAAGCCCAAAAGGTAATTTGCAATAAGCAAATGTCCCCCATGGACAAATGAATGCCGTTTTTGGTTGGTCGGCAGGTAGAATATTGATTTGATTATAGCCCGAAAAACCATCCGTAAAGGAAAACATTTCACTTTCGGCACAATCATCAATAATTTGATCGATATAAGGCGTAGGATAGTTGTCTTTTGGACAAGCTCGATTTATATCCCTATAGTCGATACAGATTCTTATTGTTCCTTGTTTCTTGTTGACCGGAACAATATTCGATACCCAATCCGTTAACGGGATTGGATAAATGAAACCTGCTTTCAACAGCTTTTCGACTTCTGCTTTAATCGCAGCCGCTTTCCGAGGGTGAATCTGACGCAACCGTTGCCGGATGGGTTTAGCATCCGGGTAGGTCTTTATTTCATGAACAACAATGGTAGGATCGATTCCCGGCATTTCCTCGTAAGACCAGGCAAACACATCGCGGAATTCTTGGAATAGGGCCTTGTAAGTTTGGATTTCATCTTCTGTACATGAGGCACCTATATGAATGTTTTCCTCGATTCCAGGCTTCACTGAAATATCAACGGGAATAGTGCGAGAAATATTCCCTAAATTCAACTCTGAATCAGAATGTTTCGTTGGATTCTGAGCGTCTTTGACATATTCAGCGGTAAAGATAGATGAAAAATCATTTTCAAAAGCATCATCCTTAGGTAAAAACGAAGATCTGTGATGGAGATCTTCCCATGGTAGATCGTCTACACTTAGGATTTCGCGAAGTTGTTCGTCAGATGACACGACTTCGGGAAACGCTATCCGTTCTAAGGTTGAGGTGAAAAGTGATTCTTCACTGACCACATTCATTTGGTCGATTTGGGTTGAACGGGAGTCGGTAAAAGACATGACAGCTTCATAAGCAATTTCATATGGACTCAAAGGCATAGCATCACCGAATGAGTCTATCTCAGATTCAGATGGGACAATCCAAGGATCATCATAAATTATATTGTCTGATGTAATCATATGAATTGATGCAAATGAAGGGTCTGCGTTGATTGGAGGGAAAGGAAAAGTTCCCAGTAAACCGGAATCTTTAACTAAACCTACGCTAACGTCCCTATAGGGGATTGTCGTCTTACCGACATGCTGGATACTCTCTGAAGAGGCTGGGTCGAATGAAAAGTATGTCAGCTGATCAATGGTCACGATCTTACCGTTATATGGAAACTTTATGACTCTGAAGACCGATGAAACGACTGTTGTCATAGCATATGACCAACTTCGACCCAAAAGAAGGTTGTAGTCTAGAGGGGCATCAACCACCTCCACATCCAGACTAACGGTTTTGCCTTCTACCCCTATAGGTAATTCCTGTAGAATACCAAACGGACGGAACCCACGGCCATCGAAGGCCTTAAGGATGGTCGGGGATTGGTTCAACGAAGGAGAACCAAGCGATCTCCAACATTGAATCGACATAATACACGTAGAAGCTCCCTCATCAATCACAGTCCAATGAATAGGCCTGTTTTTTACTATCACTGGAATTTGGAAAGCCATTTGATGGGGTAGACGCGGTGTACTATTTTCTAGATCGAAGATTATCAGGTTCGGGTCCTGAACATCAACAGCTCCGATAGCCGACAAAAGTAATTTTCGTTGTGCTGGGCATGATTGCAGCACTTCTAAAGCCGACATTGCTGAGGGTGAAACAGCTAAGTCCTCAACAATGTTGTAATTCTGGGCTGCTCTCGCATGTGGATTGAAAGCAGACCTTCGAAGTACACCCTTGGCGGGCGGTTTGATTACTAAGTCCGGGTTAGGTTTCTCGATCTGTAGTGGATCGGAACCAGGAGCTGAGGTTGATGGGTTAGAGTGAGAAGATTCTGCTTCCTTACCATCAACAGGATTCTTACTACCATAATCTTGCGATCGAGTCGCAATCCTCACATGAGACATCATCAAAATGGGTTCTTCACTGGCAGTCGAGGAAGAACCTATCATCTTACTTTCCTGCTTTGGAAATGGATCTTTTAACACAGCAGGAGTGGGAGAACCTTTGACTATTTTCACAACCTCGGCCCGATGAGGGCAATCTCTCGTAAAATGATCCTCTTCACAAATAAGACAAGGATATCGAGGTTTGCGCTTTTCGTCATTGGTTTCTGACTTTTCCGTTTTCTCCTTCGGAGCCTTGTCTGCTTTAGCCTTCTTCTTTCCTTTCTTCTTTCCACCGTTTTTTGATTTGGCCGTAGATGACTCTACAGCATGAATATCGGCGGAAAGTTCGGGAGAAGACTCTCCTGTCGGGGAATCAGGCAAAGTGATAATAGGAGTAGTTGAAGCCTTGGAAGACTTCTTCTTGCTCTTTGTATTCACGATACCAATCATAACATCAGCGGCATGAGATCCCGAAGGAGCAGCAGCGATTTGATTCGACTTTGGAAGATCTGGAATCTTCTCGTGTAACGTACCCGACTGAGTATAAACTAAGTCAAGGTATTGTGCTTGAGCAAAGACTTGCTCCTCAGTAACTACTCCGGCCTTAGCTACATCTTCAGTAATCTTCGGTAATAATGATTTAACAAACCATTCAGCTAAGATTTGGTCCGGGATAAAAACTTTCACTAACCTTCTTCGACGTCTCCACTCATGAATGTGATCAGAAATATACGTGGACGTTGATTGTTTTAGTGAAGTTAATAACTCCGTGCCGTTATCGTATCTGACCGGCAACTGAAAGTGAGTTAAGAACGAGGTAGCTAACTGGCTAAAATTGTAAAAAGAGGCCCGTGGTAACTCAATGTACCACTTGGCCGCGAGACCAATGAGTGTACGCTAGAAAAGACGTAAGCGGATCGAATCATCCGAGATAGAATTTGAAGCACACCAGAGGTGGTAAGTCATCACATGATTGGACGGATCCTCTCCAGACTTACCTTCGAACTTGGGTATATCACTGGGCAACTTATTTGGCATTGGCAGCCAGAACGGAAGATATTGAATTGGATCGTTCGTTAGGTGCGTCAAGTCTGGTAAATCCAAAGTTGCGATAAACGGTAACTGCCGGTTAGGATCTCTAAAACTCTGGGTCACAAGACCAGTCCCAGGAGGAGGATATCCAAGATAACTAGGAACAGGAGTCGCATTTGGGATATTATATCCTCCTGGAAAACCAGGATTAACCGGACCGTACTGGGGTTGTTGAGGTTGTTGATAAGTGTACCCAGGATACGGTTGATACTGGTAAACTGGCTGTTGGACAGCTTGCCCAGGTTGGTACTGTCCCTGGTACAGTTGTTGAACAAATTGAGGTTGAGTAGTGACAACCGTACTTATACCAGGCTGACCTGTAGGCATCTGGACCGTGGTTTGAATCGTAGATCCGGACAATGGTAAAGATGTCTGAGGAGTGGTTACAGAGACAGTAGAAACCGGAGCTGTCGATACTCCAGAAGTAAGTGCGGCAGATGTAGCAGTAGTTGCAACAGCCGTTTGAGATGGAGTACTAGGTGCAATTGGCGGCTGAGTAACTACCAAAGTTACAGAAGTTTGAACATTTGACTGGACAGGTTGCGGTTGCTGGGGTGGACCAGAAACTACGGGTTGTCCAGCTTGAGGTACCAACTGTAAACTTGGCTGCAACACCTGTTGACCTTGTGATGGATCCCACACTAACATTCCGGGGTATTGACCCGTAACAGGTTGAGGATACTAAGATCCATAACCGGATTGAGGATAGGATTGATAATTGAAAGGTGCAGTTCCCATACCTGGAACATATGACTGACCTTGAGGTGGTTGATAACCTTGACTCGAGTATTGACCTTGAGGTTGATAACCTTGAGGTAAATACGGATACTGGGGTTGACCTTGACGTTGAGGTTGATACCCTTGAGGTTGATACCCTTGGGGTTGATACCCTTGAGGTTTCCATCCTTGAGGTTGATATTGATACTAAGGTTGACCCTGGGGTACATATTGAGGCTGGGGTTGACCTTGAGGCATGTATTGCACCATAGGTACATACTGACCTTGAGGTTGCCCCCCAGACACGATTTGTGTACCTTGAGGTTGCCCCCCAGGCGTTAACTGAGGTTGCCCCCCAGGCGGTAATTGGCCACCTTGAGGTTGGGAAACGGGAACTGAACCTGACATCATGTAAATGTCTCCTACACCTAATGGTATATTACCATTGTTTCCAGCAAATAACCCATGATCAATGGGTTGAGGAGATGCCCCCGCAAAGGTACCAGAAAGTGATTGATACCCGGTGGGAACAGAAGGACCGCCGTGTAAGAAAGATTCAGGACTTTTAGTAAACACGGATGACTGACCAGACATATTTACAGGAGTATAAATACCTCCAGGTGGAAAAGGAGTACGAGGTGTAGAAAAACCTACCCCTGAGTTGTCTAAATAATTGGTTAACGAAAGGTACCAAGTAGTACTTCTAGGAGGACTGTAAAAGATAGATTCACGCTCCCTTAGATCAATAGTAAGTTGATCTTCAAGGTTAGAGACGCCTATTTCTTCCTCTGGAGCAAGTTCTTCAATAGCAATCAGACCAGTAGGAAGATTTTTGGTGATAACTCGTTCTACTCTTGGTGAATCTGGAACACTAGAAGTCGGAGTAACAGGTTCAGATATTTCAGGTTCTTCGCCTGTATCACTAGCAGACGAAAAACTACCAACAAGCTCAGAAACTGTAACAGCTTCGGGATTATAACCTGTCTCTAAACCTTGGTAATCTGAATGGACTACCAAGGAAGATTCTCCTTCTTCAGGTGAACCTACTCTACTGCCACTAGGAGGAGTTACAAGGACCTTTAAACCTTCTAAATTACTGGGGTCGTCTCGAGGAGGTTCACCCCGAAGTCTACGGGATCTTCTCAACAATTCGGCCACAGAAACAACTTCAGGAGACTGGCCCCGAAGTCTACGGGACTGTCTCGGTAATTCCGCCACAGCTAAAAACTTTTAACTACTACACACGAAAACAAAGTAAAATTTCAAATCAAACCACCTAAAGTCTCTAAAGAACCAAACAAATTTGAATCACACGCCTAAAGAATCTAGGGCATCAAACCAAGCACAAACAGTAGCCTTCCAGACCAAAAACGCTAGTTGGTGATGAAACCCAACATCGCCGGATTCAGTACAGAAGTGGCGGGTGGAACAGTTACCCCGACAACCTGCTTAATGAATAGACCGCACAAGTTCCTCCACTTTAACCGTCTCGAGTGAAGTGAACCCCCCGGAAAATCCAAGTGAGTCTAGCCGACGTCTGCTCCAGGTACAGTGGGATCTTCCCTCCACCGTCACCTCGGTAGAATCCTAAAGATAATGGTCACTAAGGTTACCAATCGCAACAAATGCACCTGGGGGAACAGTCTACGCTCCGACAGCACGCAAGGGCAGAGTATCAAGCTCAATCCCCTTGCCGGTTCCTTGACAATAATCCAAGGTTTACCGACAAGTGACCCCTGGCTCCTCGACAATGGTTAATCCGAGGTTTACCGTTTGTAATACGTGCGTGTCTGGCGTCGTTCCCAACGAGGGGGGATTGATCCCCTCACTGGTTCGGACACGAGCTCGTGCTTCTCCTTTAAGAGGAGCTTTCCCAGAGTACAAATGAGACAATTGGATTTATTCTATCACAAGATAAGCTACTTGTTTGGTTTTGTTGTCTTGGAGAGTTAATTACTCTCCTACTCCAAGACACTAGCCTGATCTAAATTGGTGTTTCAGAGCCCTAGTAAATAAAAGTTACTACGTTGATTTTACTTTAAGCGTTAATTTTATGGTTTTTCTTAAAGACAAAAGGTAGCGGAAGTGAAACCAATGGTGTGTAGACTCGACTCAAACCACTACAAAGATGCACCTAAGATGATTTACGCTACTTTCCTCTTTCAATGAAATTCCTAACTAAGAGAGTTGAGAGATGCAAATTTTATAAAAAACAACTTTCTTAGTAAAGACAATCAAAGAAACAATTCTCTTTATCTTTTCAAGCATACAAACATGACCACTCCTTACGTGCACGAAAAACTCTTTTTCTTTCAAAATGCCTCAAAGCTACTTGAAACAAAACTTTTCAAAGGAGATGTTTTTGTATTTTCTCTTATTTAATAAAGCATATAAATCTATTTTAACGAAAATCAATCTCAAAAGCTATAAAATCTATGAAAACTTGACTCACAAGCAAATCAAAAAGAAATTTACACTAAGTAAACCTAACGAGGCAAGAGCCTACAAAGATGATTCTAGGTTGTTTTACTTGACCACAATCAAGTCAAGGACCATCTAATGCAGAATCAAAAGACCAGTCAAAACAAAACTCAAATCTTTTTGTTCTTTTTGTAAAATGGAATTCAATACTCAATCAACAAGCACTTCGAAATTTGCCAAAGAGACAACTCAATGGTAAGTTGCTCTCACAGGTAGACTTTATGACAGGTCTGACTTCTAAGAATGCTGACAAAACCAGAGAGATCTAAGGCTTGACAACTTCTACCGCCAAAGTCACTACAAGACCTACTCAAAAATCAAACCCTAGGGCTTAAACTTCTATGAAATCCACTAAAACACTCAATGCTATCGAAACAAGTTCAGGTGAAGATCTTTGACAAGAGACTAATGGATCTGGGCAGTAAAAACTAAGAAAAAGCAAAATCTAAGAGAAAAAATGCAAAAAATGGAATTTTCTTAAATTTTAGCAGGGGACGCAGGCAACCCGTTAAGACAGGTGCGGGCCCGCTCTGTGCACACAGCGACAGTGCGTCCAGGGATGCACTGTGCAATACTCAGAGGATGCGTCCTACTGGAAAATTCAAGAAAAACTAAATTGAATCTAACCCTAAGCTAACCCACCCAAAAACAAAGTCACAGAGCCAAAAACCAGAAAATAAATGACTTTTCTCAGAGCAAAGTTGCATACAAAGGAAAAGACTTTCACATCAATGGAGTCCCCAGCGGAGTCGCCAATTTGTCAAGCGGAAAGAGTCGATTGTGCGGACACAACCAACCTCCCTAGGAGCCTAAGACTCTCTAGTGACAAACAAGACAAACAAGAACAATCCTTCTCTAAACATGCATTTACTATATAAGAAATCAAGTGTTTAGATCCTACCTGTAGTCCAACGCTGTTGTAGCAGTCCAGCTCCGCTGATCCGGATGAGCTCCTCCTTCACTTTGAAACCTGCATCCACTAACAATCAAACGATTAAATAGCACTTGATAATCTCATAGAATAAAACATATTTAACACATAGACCAAGGAGTACATGAAACAACTCATAAATAACAAGTTATTGAGAAGAATGGACTCATTTGCATTAATAGGTAACAAAAGGAACAAATACAACCTGAGCCTTGGTGTTGTGCAAGTCCCTCCCAGGGTCCATCAAGAGTTCTCCTTTACTTTGACAAAGCTCACCCACTTCCAAATAGAACAAGCAAAGATGGCAATCTCTCCTCACAAGCTTCTAAATGGGAGTCCTAATTCTAGCAGCATCTACCCTTAGAAATGTATAGCTTCCAACCTCTCCTCCTTCTGGCCCAATGCCTGTATTTATAGTGCTCAAGAGGAAGTTAATCAAGTCCACCATCAATGGGATAATCCCCTCTTTGGATGGGATAGCTCCCTTATTGATGGGATAAGTTCCTCTTTGGTAGGGGTACATGAACCATCTGGAGGCGCTCAATACACGTCGAACAACCTTCTAGAATGCTCTAGAAATGACCACAAGTAACTTTTTAAAGATGAAACTTGCGCATTTTGACCTTTACAAGGGGACGCACCTGCCCCTTTACATACAGAGCGTCCAAGGACGCAGCTTTTGTGAACATTGGATGCGTACCCGCAGGTAAGGTTGAGAGAACCTGCATACCCAGAGATAAATACATTTATAAAGACTTTCTCTCTTTTTGGAGTTTGACATGGAGAGCAGAGGCATAAGACTTGCCTAAGAGGATAGCATGACTGTTGATAGAGCCATACTAACTGTAAATAGCCATGGTGACATTTTTTAGTGTAACACATAATCTAGTTTTTAACCACTGGCACAACCCTAGAGGGATATTCTACACAACATAAAAATGAATTGGTGGTCCACGTGGTTTATTTTTCTATGATCACTGGACACTTGTATAAGATGGGTCTGATGAAATATTGTGCTAATATGTTCCAGAGTTTGAACGATCCAGCATCCTTGCCGAAGCACATGAAGGAGTGTTAGGAGGACACTATTCAGGTAGAGAAACTGCGCAGAATATTATGTACGCATGATTGTGGTGGCCAACGGTGCATAAGGACTCTAAAGCATATTGTAGGGCATGTGATTCTTGTCAGAGGATGGGGAATCCATTGCGGAGGGATGAACTACCCTTAAACCCACAGATTTATTTGCAGGTATTTTGACAAATGGGTGATAGACTCTGTAGGTCCAATACAACCACCAGGGAAAAGGATAGGCGCACGATACATTATTACTACAACTGAGTATTTAATGAGATGGGCAGAAGCACAGTGGTCAAAGACTGTAGTGTTGCTACAACTACGAAGTTCCTTTTCGAGTTTGTCTTGACTCGGATTGGGTGTCCTAAGATACTGATGAATGATAGGGGTATGCATTTCTTAAAAGAAACAATTGTTGTGATCCTTAAAGAATTTTAGGTTTATCATCAGAAGAGTACGCCCTATCATCCTCAAGCTAATGGTAAAGTTGAAGATTCAATAACATCTTGGAGAGTGTACTGACGGAAGTTTGCAATGTGAAAAGGAACGATTGGGATGTACGCATACCAAAAATCCTATGGGAATTTGGGACAACGTGTAAAAAATTGACAGGCCAAACTCCATTCAGGTTGGTCTATGGGATAGAGGTTGTGATGCCCATGGAGTATATTGTGCCGAGTCTATGGATTACAAAACTCACTGATATGGATGATCGTGATATGATAGAGGAGCATCTCGTGTAGCTAATGGAATTGGAGGAAGATAGTTTTTTGGCAAGATTTCACCAGCAGGTGAAAAAGGAGCACGAAAATTCCTGACACAATAGACATATAAAGAAGTGCACCTTCCAGGTAAATGATTTGGTTTTATTATATGACAACAAGTTTACAAATTTTCCCGGAAAATTTCAAACGCATTGGCTGGGACCATATGTAGTCAAGGAAATTACAGATGGTGGTGTAGTTCAGTTCGCGAAGCTAAATGGGGATTTTTTTCCGGGAAGAGTCAATGGAATTCGATTGAAGTTGTACAAGGGTGACCCCACCCCTATGTAATGACTATATGATGGAGGGATAGTCTTAGTACTTCAGGCAGCTGTAAGGAGGTACAAGACTATAAACTACACTACCTGTGAATTGAAATGACAAAGTAAGAGGGTTGGATGATGGAAGCGAAAGGGGCGTCGGGAGGAACTATGCCACGAGGGTTGTGCCATGAAGAGTGGTACCGCATAGCCAGGTCAAAAAGTAGCCGTTATCTGCACTATAGATGATTGGACGGTAAATTTTCTGTTAGGAGGAGTGGGAGGGCGCATTTATTGGGAAAATATTTGGAAATCTGCTACCAAAGATGCATTAATGATCAAGAATTGGAGGCAACGGTTGGATTTGAATTCAAATTTTCCTATAAATCTAGAAGGCTTACCAACATTCGAACACTTTTCTTTCAACGAGTTTTCCTTCATCCTTGCTGCTAGAGAGATTATTATATGTATGAGAAGATTTGGGAAGACATTTTAGCATGGCCAGAGTTCGTTAGCTTACTTGAGTGGCACCAAGAGATCATCTTTGAGAGAATGATAGCCACCCCCCCGTAACAGAAGCCACAACCAAAGTCACTCCATCTGAAGTCGCAATGTCTAAAGCTACAATCTCTAAAGCTGCAAATAATGAAGTCCCGCCCCTTGTTCCAATGATGCCTAGGTCTCTTATATAAGTCGTCTACCACTGAGAAGAAATAGAAGAAGCTGCAAAAAATTCTAGTAAGCCAATCACCACGGAAAAACCCCCCTAGAGATTCGCCAAAAGGGGAAAGAGGATAAGTCACAGCAAATGCATGAGTTCCTTGATCTTGATGAAGAAGAGCTTCATGGAGGAATTAAGGAGATGGAACCCTAAGAGGGTGAGCCTATAACTCAGCTCCCGAAATGTATCCCACCACGAAAAGGCAAAGCAAAGGTGCTGAAAGACCCAAATACCACCAAATTTATGGTTTCTACACCACTACTGCTAGAGAAGGTGGTGTTTGAAGGCGCGCTATTAGGTGAATTACTTGGAAGACCATGAGAAGTTCCCATAGCTTGCGCCGAATAAGTATTTGGAAAAGACTTATTATGAAGAAACCAGAGTAATGTGATAAGAGCTGATGAAATGGGTCACGAGGTTGAGAAATCAAGACTGTTGAACATGCTCTGGGTGCCACATTTTAGTAGAACAATCATCAACATAGCCTATGTTCGACAACTGTTCACCCTGGTGGATGATGGGTGTCTCTGGTTGGGAGAAACCATCCCCATTACTGATATGTTGATCCACCACATCACGATGTTTCCTTACCAAGCGGTGGATCTAGCAGAGGCGTTTGGAGGAAAAACTAAAGAAAAGCAACTTGTGGACTAGATGAAGAGTGAGATCGGCTTGGTGAAGAAGTCGTGTGGATATTCCATTCGCTCTATTATAGACAAGGTGGTGCAGTTTTCCATGCAGATATTGACCTGTAAAATCATGAGGAAGTGTCACGCGGATGAGGTTCCAGCGCCGATAATTTCATTAGCTGCCCAATGTGCTAAGGGTGCGTAGTACAACTGGGCACAATACCTCTGCAAGGAGGTTTTGGTAAACTGTTGTGAAGCACAAGATGAGGGCAAGGCATTTGACTATGCTTGGCTATTGCTATTGATTGTGCTAGTCACATGGAGGCTACCAGCAGACAGTCAATTCCCTCCGCAAGAACCTAAATTACCAGAAGCCGCAAATTTCACTTCGCTATGGGTGACAAAAGACCTTGTGCTCGTCATGGAGACTAAAATGTTTTGGGTACTGGTCGAAATGGATCTCCACATGATGATCAACCAGAGGCTAAGGCTATCATCGAATCTATATGAATAACTAGAAGCTTATGAAGAGTTCAAGGCAGACTTTCACAATGTGTCTATCCATGCGTGACGGGATTCGAAGAAAACGTGGTACAAGTTACCCTACCTGGTGAGTGAGGAAGATGCACAGGAGGTCAATGGGAGATGGACAGTGTTATATACTTAGGGGGGATAATATGGGGTACAAAGGGAGGTACCCAAGGGAATAATGTAATAATGGGATGGGCCATAGTAATAAATAAGGTGGTTAACCCGTATCATGTAAGGGACCACAAGTAGTTAATAATAATGTAATGGGCCCATGGTATTCGTTCGATGGTATGAGGGAACCATGGTAATGACCCATGGTATTGTATGTATGAGGCCTATATAGAGGTTAGAGACTCCACATGGAGAGGTGTCAAGGATTATTGTATGAGCAGGCACATGGCTTGTGGAGTATTCTCCTTCTTTAAGGAGTGAATGTATGGTGTTACCCTACCTTAAGGGTTTGATCAATAAAGTGAATCATTTTAATCTATATTCGTATCTTATTATTTATTGGGTTTACTTGTATTCTCATATATTTTTGGGTTAGATCCATAACAAGAGGTATCAGAGCACTTTCTTGGGCAAAAGTGGAGAATTTTTTTTTATTTATTTTTTTTTGCAGGAATTTTTTGGGTCGGCGAGTTTGCAAATCAGATCTATACATTTTGGTGCAAGATCGACAAAATCTAATTCCAGAACTGAATTATTTGTGAAAAAATACCTGATTTAAAAAAAAAATCAGTCGAATCGGAGTCCGAATGAAGGAGATATCGCTGATCTAAAAATTAGTGGTGTTGTAGACAATTTTTCGGGGCAATGAGTTTGCGGCACAGATCTGAACATCCTGGTGCAAGATCTGCAAAATCTAATTGTAGATCTGGATTCTTTGTGAAAAAATATCCGTTTTCAGAATAAAAAAATAAAAATAAAAAATCAGTTGAATCGGAGTCCGGATGAGGGAGATATCGCTGATTTAAAATCAGCTCTTTTTTCAGAATTTTTGGTGACGGCGGGAGAGTTGCAGTGCAGATCTGAAATTCCAATGTCTGGATTGGGATTTCTATCACATGGGAAGATGCAGAGTGGTTGTTCCATTTTTGAAAACAGGTCATAATAGGGATTCTGAGCAATATTGACTAAACTGTGACAATTTCAAATTTTCGCCAAGAAAACACCCTTCATGGCGATTCTATATTTTACAGGAAAAGATGATGGTCCTACTATTGAAGAATTCATACAGAAAAAAAAGTCCACACATGGGACACTTTGGAAGATGTCAGTGGTGTTTAATATGAAAGATGAGGCTGAAAAATGGTGGTTATCACTTGACCACAAGCAGTTGCCCAAACTTTCAGATGCAGAATTTGGAAAACTACTTTTGGACAAATAGTCTCGGGATAGAAAAAAGGAGAACGAAACATGTAAGGGGTTATTTGCTATGGATGTCTCCTTATTATAGGTTTATGGATTGATTCAGAAGGAGAAGATCATTGTGTCTATAAATCCTAGCTACAAGCATAATTTTATCAATGTTAATTTTTGGCAAAAAATTTGCAAGTTCCAGCCAAACACATTGAAAACACACAGGTTGATGATGAGGATGTTCAAGTTTATAAAGATTTGAAGCTTTCTATGGATAAGTATGTGTTGCATGGTGGTTTTTATACTTCAGATACGGATAACATGGATGTTGTTTTGGGATACCCTTGGATGGAATTAGTGGGTACTATCAATATTAATGTGCAGAAGAAATTCATGAAGCTCTGGTATAAAAGGAAGAAAATTATATATTTCCATTAATAAACAGGTAGAGTCCAAGGAGGCTGAAGCAAAAGATGTTCCAGGGACTGACATATCAGATAACGAGCCAGTGATGATCGACAATCAAACACAAACAAAGGTTGAAGCAGAAAAGGTTACAGGTGTTGATACATCAGATGAGGGCTCAGTGGTTGAAGTAATATTGGAAGATAAGACACCACAACAGGCACCACAACATGCATTAGATAACAGAGAGGCTCCAGTAAGGGGTGAATTAAAGAAAAAGACAGTGGGTTAAAACTTCAACATATCATTACCCACATCACCTTGCAAGACAACAACTAACAAGACGGCAACCAATTAGCCACAAGGACAACAACCCCCGCAGAACAGATAGAGAAGAGCAAAGATCCACCTACTACACATCAACACAGAAGTGCTGCCATGGTCAACTTCCATCTCAAGCGAGCGAGGCACCAGCGAGATTGAGGGTTCACCTTTCTCTTCGATGGCTAGATGCACGTGCATAGTACCAGTGGACTACTCTTCTGAGTAGATCTTATTATTTGTGTTCTTCCCATGTTTTGGGGACGAAACATGTTAAGGGGGGTGGAATGTTATATACCTAGGAGGGATAATATCAGGTACAAAGGGAGGTACCCAAGGTAATAGTGTAATAATGGGATGGGCCACAGTGATAAATAAGGTGGTTAACACGTATCATGTAAGGGACCACAAGTAGTTAGTAATAATGTAATGGGCCCATGGTATTAGTTCGATGGTATGAGGGAACCATGGTATTGTATGTATGAGGCCTATATAGAGGTTAGAGACTCCACATGGAGAGGTGTCAAATATTATTGTATGAACAAGGATATGGCTTGTGGAGTATTCTCCTTCCTTAAGGAGTGAATGTATGGTGTTACCCTACCTTAAGGGTTTGATCAATAAAGTGAATCATTTCTATCTATATTCATATCTTGTTATTTATTGGGTTTATTTGTATTCTCATATATTTTCAGGTTAGATCCATAACAAGTGGTATTAGAGCTATATGTCAGTCCCTGGAACATCTTCTGCTTCAGCCTCCTTGGACTCTACCTATTTATTAATGGAAATATCATGTAATGTAATTTTCTTCCTTTTATACCAGAGCTTCATTAATTTCTTCTGCACATTAATATTGATAGTACCCACTGATTCCATCCAAGGGTATCTCAAAACAACATTCATGTTATTCATATCTGAAGTATAAAAATCACCATGCAACACATACTTATCCATAGAAAGCTTCAAATCCTTATAAACTTGAACATCCTCATCATCAACCTGTGTGTTTTCAATGTGTTTGGCTGGAACTTGCAATTTTTTTGCCAAATTAACATTGATAAAATTATGCTTGCAACTATGATTTATAGACACAACAATCTTCTCCTTCTGAATCAATCCATGAACCTGCAATAAGGAGATAGTAGCAGAAAATAACCCTTTAGGTTTCTTGGTTTCCTTCTTTCCTGCAAAAATAAAATCTTTGCTAGTTTGTGTGTCGGTCTGTGTGAGCTTAGTAAGAGGACCCACAAAATTACATTTATGGTCAAAGTGGTCACAAATAGATTTTGCGAACATCTGCCAAGTAGTTGTCCTTGGATGGCATTTTTGATGACATTGCCACCATTCCCATCTTTTGTGGTCCAAGTACATTTTTCCCACACTCAGCTGAGTCGCATCATCAAAGATGTAATTCAATTTGAAATATTTCTCCATTTGTGCTAGCCATTTTGCTAGATGAGAGCCATCAAATTTATACAAGTCCCTCAAACTCTAATCTAAGCCCGCCATCACAAAAAAAATTGGCGAAAATTTGAAATGTCACAGTTTAGTCAATATTGCTCAGAATCCATATTATGACCTGTTTTTGGAAATGGAACAACCATTCTGCATCTGCCCATGTGATAGAAATCCCAATCTAGACACTGGAATTTTAGATCTGCATTGCAACTCTCCTGCTGTCACCAAAATTTTTCAAAAAAACGTTGATTTTAAATCAACGATATCTCCCTCATCCGGACTCCGATTCGACTGATTGTTTTTTTGAAATTGGGTATTTTTTCATAAAGAATCCAGATCTGAAATTATATTTTACAGATCTTGCACCAGAATGTCGATATCTGCACCGCAAAATCGCTGCCCCGAAAAATATCTGCAACACCACTGATTTTTAGATCAGCGATATCTCCATCCAGACTCCGATTAGGCCGATTTTTTTTTTTTTGAAATCGGGTATTTTTTCACAAAGAATTTAGATCTGCAATTATATTTTGCAGATTTTTCCCCAAAATGTACAGATCTGATCTGCAAACTCGCCGCCCCAGAAAGTTCCTGCAAAAAATAAAATAAAACAATTCTCCACTTTTGCCCAAGAAAGTGCTCTGATACCACTTGTTATAGATCTGAACTGAAAATATATGAGAATACAAATATACCCAGAAAAAATAAGATAGAAATGCTTCTTTATTGATATCAAAACCCTTAAGGTAGGGCAACACCATACATTCACTCCTTAAGGAAGGAGAATACTCCACAAGCCATATGCCTGTTCATACAATAATCCTTGACACCTCTCCATGTGGAGTCTCTAGCCTCTATATAGGCCTCATACATACAATACCATGGGTCATTACCATGGTTCCCTCATACCATCGAACTAATACCATGGACCCATTACATTATTACTAACTACTTGTGGTCCCTTACATGATACGGGTTAACCACCTTATTTATTACTATGGCCCATCCCATTATTACACTATTACCTTGGGTACCTCCCTTTGTACCCGATATTATCCCCCCTAGGTATATAACATTCCACTCCCCTTAGCATGTTTCGTCCCCGAAACATGGGAAGAACACAAATAATAAGATCTACTCAAAAGAGTAATCCACTGGTACCATGCACGTGCATCTAGCCATCCAAGAAAAAGGTGAACCCTCGATCTCGCTGGTGCCTTGCTCGCTTGAGATGGAAGTTGACCGTGGTAGCTCTTCTATGTTGATGTGCAGTGGGTGGATCTTCGCTCTTCTCTATCTGTCCTATGGGGGTTGTTGTCCTTGTGGCTAATTGGTTGCCATCTTGTTGGTTGTTGTCTTGCAGGGTGATGTGGGTGATGATATGTTGAAGTTTTAACCCACTGTGCCTTTTTCTTTAATTCACCCCTTACTGGAGCCTGACTGTTATCTGATGCATGTTGTGGTGCTTGCTGCGGTGTCTTATCTTCCAATATTACTTCAACCACTGAGCCTTCATCTGATGTATCAGCACCTGTAACCTTTTCTGCTTTAGCCTCTGTTTGTGTTTGATTGTCGATCATCATTGGCTCATCATCTGATATGTCAGTCCCTGGAACATATTCTGCTTCAGCCTCCTTGGACTCTACCTGTTTATTAATGGAAATATCCTATAATGTAATTTTCTTCCTTTTATACCAGAGCTTCATGAATTTCTTCTGCACATTAATATTGATAGTACCCATTGATTCCATCCAAGGGTATCCCAAAACAACATCCATGTTATCCATATCTGAAGTATAAAAATCACCATGCAACACATACTTATCCATAGAAAGCTTCAAATCCTTATAAACTTGAACATCCTCATCATCAACCTGTGTGTTTTCAATGTGTTTGGCTGGAACTTGCAATTTTTTGCCAAATTAATATTGATAAAATTATGCTTGCAGCTAGGATTTATAGAGACAACGATCTTCTCTTTCTGAATCAATCCATGAACCTGTAATAAGGAGACACTCGTAGCAAATAACCCCTTACGTGTCTCGTTCTCTTTTTTTCTAGCCCGAGACCATTTGTACAAAAGGAGTTTTTCAAATTCTACATTTGAAAGTTTGGGCAACTACTTGTGGTTAAGTGATAACCACCATTTTTCAGCCTCATCTTTCATATTAAACACCACTGACATCTTCCAAAGTGTCCCATGTGTGGACCTTTTTTTTTTTTGTATGAATTCTTCAATAGTAGGACCATCATCTTTTTCTGTAAAATATAGAATCGCCATGAAGGGTGTTTTCTTGGCGCAAATTTGAAATTGTCATAGTTTAGTCAATATTGCTCAGAATCCCTATTATGACCTGTTTTCAGAAATGGAACAACCATTCTGCATCTTCTCATGTGATAGAAATCCCGATCCAGACACTGGAATTTCATATCTGTGCTACAACTCTACCGCTGTCACCAAAAATTCTAAAAAAAACGTTGATTTTAAATCAACGATATCTCCCTCATCCGGACTCCGACTCAACTGATTTTTTTTTTAATATGATACTTTTTTACAAAGAATCCAGATCTGTAATTAGATTTTACGGATCTTGCACCAGGACGTCCAGATTTGCGTTGCAAACTCGCTGCCCCGAAAAATTGTCTGCAACACCACTGATTTTTAGATCAGCGATATCTCCTTCATTCGGACTCCGATTCGATCGAATTTTTTTTTTTAAATCGGGTATTTTTTCACAAAGAATTCATATCTGGAATTATATTTTGCAGATCTTGCACCAAAACGTACAGATCTGATCTACAAACTCGATGACACAAAAAATTCTTCCAAAACATTAAAAAAAAAAAAAAAAAAATTCTCCACTTTTGCCCAAGAAAGTGCTCTGATACCACTTGTTATAGATCTAACCCAGAAATATATGAAAATACAAATAAACCCAAGAAATAACAAGATCTGAATATAGAAATTCTTTTTTATTGGAAGGAGAACACTCCATAAGCCATATGCCTGTTCATACAATAATCCTTGACATCCTCAATGTGGAGTCTTTAGCCTCTATATAGGCCTCATACATATAATATCATGGGTCATTACCATGGTTCCCTCAATACCATCTATTTAATACCATGGGCTCATTACATTATTACTAACTACTTGTGGTCCCTTACATGATACGGGTTAACCACCTTATTTATTACTATGGCCCATCCCATTATTACATTATTCCCTTGGGTACCTCCCTTTGTACCCCATATTATCCCCCCTAGGTATATAACAGATAGGGGAGTGGCTGCAACCCTCAAATATCGGTGCAGGTACAAGCAAGGTCGGGGAAAGTTCCTCAGCGCAGACCATAATAGCACAAAATAAAGAGGCTGAGCAGGATGCAGCTCGAGAGAAAGTTTCGCAATAGAAGAAGGAAGTTGTTGTCAAGGCAGCTTCTGCTAAGGAAATTTCTGATAAAGAGCAGGTGGCTAAGGAGACTAATATCGACGTTGAGAAGTCTGCTTCTCAGCACACTAAGGACAAGGAGGAGTCTGATGTTGAAGGAGGCGGGGGCGTGGAGCAGGGCACCCCCTTTAGAGTACATAAGTGCTCCAAGGAGACAACTTCAGGACCTAGGAAGAAGCAGAAGTTTGACATGCATGCGCATGTTGATCCAATGGTCCTCACTAAGGGGGACTTGGAAGAAATTGGAGATAAGGTCCACAACACCACAAAATAACTATGGTAGTTTGAGCAGCAATACCAGCAGGCCCTGGGTAATGTGTAGAAGGATCTGCGTGATCTGCAGATCTAGACCGAGCAGCTGCAAGCAAGCATTGGCCAGGCAAGCGAGATTCAGTCTAGCCTACAACAAGCGAGTGAAACCGTGTTGGATACAGATTGGACTTTGGACCTCAGAGTCATTCAAATATCATATGGGGCATTGCACACCTAGTTAGAGGAAGTAAACACCCAACTTTCACAACTTAAGGATCTGGGTGTCAATCTCGTGACACTCCCTATCCAAGCCCTCCACGAATTACACCAAGGCATATTCGACGAGATAAGGGTCAGGGAGCATCACCCACTACTAGTTATTAGCGAGGTCAAGACCAAAAATGAGTAGATATTCATAGAAAAGGCATAGGCATTGAAGGAAAGCGAAGAAATGGCCATGCGCAACCAGAATTTGGAAGCAACAACTACACAGGCTTATAATATGTTTCTAGAGCTCAACATTCCTGTAGACATAGAGTCTGCATAGAAAATTTAGAAGTTGGCTGCAGTAGTGAGGGAATCAAAGGATGAAATCGATCGAGTCTAATTCAAACTTCAGTTGTAGATTTTGGAATTGCAGTTGAAATTGCAGCCGACCACTCTGCCAAAAGTCTGGAAGCAGTGTGGAGAAGCAACCAAATAAGGAATGGACACATTGGACACAACAGTTAAGGATTGCACAACTTTATTCGAGCAGGCCATGGAAATCTATACATCTCTGCAGGAGGGTCCCACTCTGTAGAAGATCATGACTGATATTTGGGAGAAGCAGTAGCAGTTTGATGAACTCAGGTTGACTACGCGAACTTTGGCGTCAGTCTAGTGCTTCGTCCGACTGCAGGAAGGAAAACAATTGCAGACAAAGATTAAAGAGTTGCACTGTAAAGAGGTCATCTTGTGGGCCAGAACACAACCATGGATAAAGAAAGCAAGCCAACTTACTCTATTAGTTCAAAACAAATTGAAGACCATCCAACAGACACAAAGGATAATGGGCCTCGCGGTGGAAGGCCCTACTACAGAGAAGTTGTTTGAAGAAGTATAGCAGGCCACGATGCAGGGTACAATAGATTTGCAGGTTTTTAAGATGGAGTTCCACAAACTCCAAGACAAGATTGCAACACCAGTCGAGTGACTTGAGGGCGAGTAACCCAATTTTTGTTGGGGGTCTATTGGGATGGGGTCCTGTTGATGCCTCGAAAATTGTTACATCAACATTGGGGGATAACCACCCGGTCCGGACCTTAATACAGCTCCTTTTCCGTTTGGGATGGTGTGTTACACTAAAATTTGTCACCATGACTATTTGCAGTTAGTATGGCTCCATCAACCGTCATACTATCCTCCTTGGCAAGTCTCATACCTCTGCTCCTCATGTCAAACTCCAAGAAAGAGAGAAAGTCCTTAAAAAGTCAATTAACTCTGGTTACGCAGTTTCTCTTAACCTTACCTGCGTGTACGCACCCCAAGTTCACAATACCTACGTACTTGTATGCTCTGTATGTAAAGGGGTAGGTGAGTACCCCTGTAAAGGTCAAAAGGCGCGAGTTTTACTTCAAAAAAGTTACTTGTGGTCGATTCTAGAGCATTCTAGAAGCTTCTTTAACGTGTATTGAGCGCCTCCAGATGGTTCATGTATCCCAAAGAAAGAGGAACTTATCCCATCAAGAGGGGAGCTATCCCATTGAAAGAGGGGCTTATCCCATTGATGGTGGACCTGATTAACTTCCTCCAAAGCACTATAAATACAGGCATTGGGCCAGAGGGAGGAGAGGTTGAAAGCTGAATATTCCTAAGGGTAGATGCTGCTGGAATTAGGACTCCCTTATAGAGCTTGAGAGGAGAGATTCCCATCCTTTCCTAGCCTTATTTGGAAGTGGGTGAGCTGATCAAAGTAAAGGAGAACTCTTGTTGGACCCTAGGAGGGACCTGCACAACACCAAGGCTCAGGTTGTAATGGTTTCTTTTGTTTCCGCTTAATACAATTAAGCTCACTTTTCTCAACATATTGTTATACATGATTTGTTTCATATACTCCTTGGTCTGTATGATGAATATGTGTTATTTTATAAGTTATTCAGGTGCTAGTAATCTTTTGGCTTGTTAGTGAATGCAGGTTTCGAAGAGAAGGAGGAGCTCATCCGGATCGGCGAGGCTGGACTACTACAAAGCATTGGACTAAAGGTATGTTATGAACACCTGATTACTTGTATTCTAAATGCATATTTAGAGAAAGGTAGTGTTTACTTGTCTTGTTTGTCACTAGAAAGCCTTAGCTTCTAGGGAGGTCGGTTTTGTCCGCAAAATTGACTCTTTCCGCATGAAAAAATGGCGACTCCGCTGGGGAACTCCATGATTTGAATGATTTTTCCTTTGTGTGAAACTTTGATTTGAGATAAGTCGTTTTCTTTCTGGTTTTTGGTTGTTTGACTGTGCAATTGGGTGGAATAGCTTAGGGTTAAGTTAGATTTTATTTTTTCTTGGTTTTGCTAGCAGTACGCACCCTCTGCATTAAGCACAGTGCGTACCTGTATGCACTTTTGCTGTGTACACAGAGCGTGGCCGCACCTGTGCAAACAGGCTGCCTGCGTACCCCTGTCAAAAGCCTAGAAAATTTCAATTTCTTCTTTTTTTCTTTTAGCTTTTGTTTATAGCTTGTTTTTGCTGCCCAGATCCACTGTTCACCTGTCAGAAGCTTTCATCATGGCTAATTTCATTGGCATTCCTGCTCTAAGCTTTTATCAATTGGGTGTTTTGAGTCTCTTTTTGAGAAATTCTTGATTTGTTTTCCTTTGGTCATTACTTGGAGGTTTCTCTCAGTCCTTTCACAATTTTGCATCTTTTTGCTTTTGTTTTTGCAAAAAAAATTCCCCCTCATTCGCCGGGGGGAGCTAAATTGTGTATGAGTGTTAATCGCCTTTGAGTGTTTTTATTGATCTTTGGAACTCTCACCCAATTTTCTCGACTTGCACTTGATTGGTTCTTAGATTACATTAGAATCATCTTGTGTTTGAGAATTCTCTTGCATAGATCACATTTGCATAATTAGAATTCTCATTTTCAGAATATTAATGAAAAATGTGCATAGATTACATTTGCATACTTTTCAAGTGAATTGTGCATAGATTACAATTGCATAGTTTACATTCTGAAAAATCAATTGTAGATTTAGATCAGTTTTCTTTGATTTGAATTTACACAAAAATAAAAATAAAAAACTTTTGGAATTGATTTGCATTAGTTTTTCTTGATGAAATTAGTGCATTAGAGAATTTGTTATATTTTCTCTTAGTGATCAATTTTTTGCATTGTTGGAAGTGAATGGAAACTCTCTCCTTACTTTAGTTAGGATTCATCGAATTGAAAGGATTACATTATCATATTCGATTGCATTCCGTTTTGACTCGGGTCATAACACCATTGGTTTCATATCCATTTACCCCTTTGAGTAATAACAGCTTAAATAACACAACGCTTAATTAAAATTCATCTAGTAATTTTTACATTTCTAGGGCTCTGATAAACCAACATAGCTTAGGCTAGTGTCTTGGAGTAGGAGAGTAATTAACTCTCCAAGACAGTGAAACCAAACAAGTAGCTTATCTTGTGGTAGGATAAATCCAACTGTTTCATTTGTACTCTGGGAAAGCTCCTCTTAAAGGAGAAGCACGAGACCGTGTCCGAACTAGTGAGGGGATCAATCCTCCTTCATTGGGAAAGACGCCAGATACACACGTACTACAAACGGTAAACCTCAGATTATTGTCGAGGAGCCTGGGGTCACTTGTCGGTAAACCTTGGATTATTGTCAAGGAGTCGGCAAGGGGATTGAGCTTGTTACTCTGCCCTTGCGTGCTATCGGGTTGTAGACTGTTCCCCCAGGTATATTTGTTGTTGTTGGTAACCTTAGTAACCATTATCTTTAGGATTCTACCCAAGGTGACGGTGGAGGGAAGATCCCACTGTACCTGGAGCAGACGTCAGCTAGACTCACTTGGATTTTCTAGGGGGTTCACTTCACTCGAGACGGTTAAAGTGGAGGAACTTGGTCCAGTCTATTCATTAAGCAGGTTGTCGAGGTAACTGTTCCACCCGCAATTTCTGTACTGAATTCTACGATGTTGGATTTCATCACCAACTAGCGTTTTCGGTCCGGAAGGTTACTGTTTGTGTGTGGTTTGACTTCTAGATTTGATAGCGCGTGTTAATTTGTTTGTTTTTAGTTTTAGAGACCATAGGTGTGAATTGTGAATTTTAATTGTTAAGTGTGAATTGTGAATTATTAATTTTAGTTTTAAATTGTTAATAAAATTCACTGAAGTTGAATATAATGGCAAATGTTCCGGAATTTACCAACCTAGGAACCCCTCCTAATGAGAATCCTAGTACTTTTCCTTACTTTGGAAATGTTGGTCCTCCTTATATGGCTACTTTGTCATTACCTGGATTTACAATAGGTTTACCGATATGGTTATTTTCAACTTCGTTGGCCCAAAATACTCCAATTGTTCCACCTCAACCGAATGCTTCACCTCAACAGAGTTCACCATCTCAATACCACCAACCTTCTGTTGACCCTTTACCTTCTTCGCCTAATTTTTCTTCCTCCATTTCTTCCTCTTCGCTTGGTAAAAGCCTCAATGCTAGTAACCAGGTGTCTAAGAAGAAGAAGAAAGGGAAGAAGAAGAAGAAGAAGAAGAAGCAAGATAAGAAAGAAGTCAACCAACCAACCATGGTTGTAAGTGTTAGTTGTGTTGAGGAAACCTCCAACATGCATCGTAAACCCAAATACCCTTGCAGGCTTTGTAAGGGTGACCACTTCCTTGTCAATTGTCCTGGTATTCCAAAGGTCTTGGAAGTATGGTCAGAAAAATCTCATCAACTTTCCATTGATCCATTAACCAGTGATAGTCAGGTTCTTGGGAAAAAGGCTAAAGTTAGGTTTCCTTGTAAGTTATGCAAAGGGAGTCATCAAACTCACATTTTCCCTTACATGGATGAAGCCTCAACATTGTTGGAAAACCTTACTGTTCCACAGCAAGAATTTCCAACTGGTTACCGTAAACTTTCTCCCAACCTACCCTCAACTGACGGAGTGATTGATCTAACTTCAAGTACAATCGATCACACTCTTCCATTGGGGAGTGAAACTCATGTCACTCAGGTTGATGATCCATTAGTTGATCAAGTGGTCGATTCAATTTCACAATCGGTCGATCCCACTTTCCCTTTAGAGAGTGAATTTCATACCGCTCAGGTTCTTCTTGTTACATCAAATTTTTCTATGCCGGGGGGCATTGCACCTGTTTCTACAGAACCCCCTCCAAGTACTGAGGTCTTTTCCTTTGATTGGAATAGACTGACAGAACCTCGTCTTCCTTCCTCCATCCCTTTCCAAATCATTGTCAAGGCTGGTGGTAGGGACATACATCGTACTCAGGTAGATGAAGGTGCTTCTGTTAGTATTTTATCCTCAACTGTTTGGAAAGCTTTGGGTTCCCCTCAGCTTGCGCCTATTACGCAGAATCTGAAAGCTTTTAACAGAACCATTAGTGAACCTTTAGGGATCCTTCCTAATTTTTCCATTACCTTGGAAGGTAAAACTGTCTATATTGATCTTATGGTAGTTCGAGGTCCCTTGGATTTCAATTTACTCCTTGGGTGAGACTATGTTTATGCAATGAAAGCTATCGTATCGACACTCTTTCGCGTGATGTCTTTCCCTCACAATGGCAGTATTGTGACTGTAGACCAGCTTTCGTTCCCTAGTCTTGTTTCAACTACCAATAATATGAAACCCCTAAATGTTCCTGATTCTAAAGTGGTATCTACCCTGCCACGAGTTAATTATGTGGCAACTAATCCCATGTTTTCAGTTACCGATGTAAGTGAGCCTCTCACTGTTTGCTCATCTTCCTTTGATTTAGATCTGGTAATTGACATGGAAAACTCTATGGGCTTATTTGAACGCGATGTTCTTATCCCTTTTGAGTCCCTTGACATGTGTTCCTTCCAGAGAACTATTCTTCCTTCTGATGAAGACCTCTTGGAAGCCATGATCAAGGTGTGTCCATTGACATGGCTTTCTTCCAGTTGGAAGCCATGATCAGTGAGTGCGAGGATAGTTTTTTCCTGTATCAACCTCGTTAAAAAATGAAACAGGCTGTCATGAGGACAATTCTTTTCCTGTGTCAACCTCGTTAAAGAAATGAATCAGTTGTTCAGAGGATAGTTCCTGTTACTGAGTCAACCTCATTAAAAAATGAATCAGGTTCGAGGAAAGTTCCTTTTACTGTGTCGACCTCGTTAAAAAATGAATCAGTGAGTATGAGCATAGTTCCTTGTCTTGTGTCAATCTCGTTAAAAAATAAATCAAGGTTTTATGAGCATAGTTCCTTGTCTTCTGTCAAGCTCGTTAAAAAATGAATCAAGGTTTTTAGAGCATACTTCCTTGTCTTGTGTCAAGCTCGTTAAAAAATGAATCAAGGTTTTTAGAGTAGAGTTTTTTGTTAGGTAGATTGTAGAGAGTAGTCATGAGCATAGTTCCTTATCTTGTGTCAAGCTCGTTTAAAAAATGAAACAAGAGTTATGAGCATAGTTCCTTGTCTTGTGTCAAGCTCACTAAAAAATGAAACAACTCCCACAAGTCTTTCCAAGATCTTGAAAGTAAAGCTTCATTCCATCCACCTCATTGAATGCAATGAAGCTTGGGGGGCATGTACCTTGATTTGCATCATTATGCTGGGGGCATGTGAACTTATAACAAGCATAGTTTTTCGTTTCAAGCTTGTGTAAACATGAAACTGAATCCGAGCATAGTTCTTTTCCTGTGTCAAGCTCGTTAAAAAATGAAACAAATCCTCCTCTAATTGAGTCGAGAGTTTGACTAGATCTCATAAATGTTAAGTTGTAAATTTAGGTTAGTTATTTCAGTTTTTGCATAATTTTCTTACAGTTTTAGGTCGGGTCTTTCAAATGATCTCGTACATGAACCTTCATTCCATCTAGCTTGTACTTAGTTGAATGAAATGAAGCTAGGGGGCATGCGCTCTAGCAGTTACGCTTAGGGGGCATCAAGCACAGTTTTCTCTCTGTTTCAAGCTTGCGTAAAAATGAAACTACTTTGAAGCATAGTTTTTCTCTGTTTCAAGCTTTTGTAAAAATGAAACCTATCTCGAGTCAATTTCAGTTATTTTCAAGACTCGTTAAACTCATGAAAATTCCGAGATTATTTTTCTATCTTTCATTCTCGTAAAACAAATGAAAATGCCGAGTTCTTTCCGTCTTTTCCTACTCGTAAATTAAATTGAAAGTCGGCCATATGAGTACATTTTTATCATTTTTTCAAACTCGTTAAAACTTACGAAAAAGTGAAAGCCATGAGTACATTTTTATCATTTTTTCGAACTCATTAAAACTTACGAAAAAGTAAAACCTTGGAGTTCTCTTTTAAGCCCTTTTCAGACTCTCAAAATATGAAAAGATTGTCGAGTTTTTCTTTTAAACTCGTTAAAACGGAATTAAAAGACGGTCCACTTATAGCTCTTTTCCGACCGTAAAAACATGAAAAGATTGCCGGATTTTTGTCGTTTCAAATTCGATATTGGAAATAAAACGACGTGTCCTTGATCGCTTTTTACTTTTCAGGTCAAAGACACTAACTATGAAAGTACTCCTTGGTCGTAAAAAACCAAGCGGTTCTCTCAAGTATTATTTTATACTTTTTCGGGCTTGGGAGACACAAATTTATGAAAAGGTTCAACCCTGGAGTCTTCTTAAGTTTTTCAGACTCTCTAAAATTGAAAAACGCCGAGTTTCTCCTATACTGGACTCGTTAAAACTTCACAGTAAAGGACCTGTTCGATTACAAACAGGAACGGACCACTCCTTCTTAGGGTTCGAATCTAAACTAAGTTGGACTCATCCGAAGGATGAGCTTATAATCAAGCATATGTTATCCTCCTCAAGCTTGTAAAAAATAAAGAGGTACTTGCCAGAAATGGTGGGGGAAAAAAGAGAAAAATGAGCCTATTTGTTACCTTTTGTCTCAGAAGAAGCCTTATCACCACTCTTGAACACGACACTTTTCATTCACCTGGGTTGGGAAATCCTTTGCCTAACAGTTGCTCAAACCACATTGAAAATCTTCAAATCGGTTCCAGGTATTAACTATTGGGTCAATTGTCACCAAGCCATCTGTCATGTTGTTATGTGTTCAAGAGGTCACTGCAAATAAACCATTCATCTGCAAAATACCCGTCATCCATCTTGACCATCCCTGAGTCAGTCCTTACAGCTATGTTTCTTCAACTTGATCTATGATTTCGTGTTGTGGGCTTGCCTGCAATGGGTCGCTTTCTATCGACATCAGCACATTATCTAGAAAGATGACCTAGAAATCGTCAGTACCTTGAAATCTGCATGCATCAATGGCAGGTTTCTCGCCTTTGACGACGGTTTACATCATTGACTTTCGATCGAAGGACTCCGTGAAATGTTCGACATCAACTCATTCATTCACATCTCATGGTTTGTACTGGGTACTTTGAGAACCATTGACATCACTGGTGGTCTCTCTCACACTTGTTAACAGTTTACATCATCGACTGGTAATCAAGTGGTTTCTACCATGCTCGACATCAACTCATTTATTCGTATGGATATAATCGTACTATTTCGGGAAGTAGAAATGAAGACCCTGGATCTAGTTTCCACCATCCAGGCTGCGAGGAGTTTTGTATTCATTATATAGTAGACTAATCATAAACATATGGCTGCGTCCATACTGTGTCTACAAAAGTCTATGATTATGATGTACTGCGAAATCATTCCTGTATCAGAGCAGTAGTTAGTTTGTTAGTTAAATTTTTTGATCTGAGTATGGGAATGCCTACCTCAGCGATGATATGATCTCATACATGTATTTTGTGTTGAATACTTGCAGGTTCCAACCGGGCTCTCCACAAGATAATCCTTGAAATGATAAAGCACTTCACCCTTCCTAGATGATATGAAACCCTAATCTACTACAGGCTTCGCACTTTAGGGGGCAATCTGTTACACTAAAATTTGTCACCATGACTATTTGCAGTTAGTATGGCTCCATCAACCGTCATACTATCCTCCTTGGCAAGTCTCATACCTCTGCTCCTCATGTCAAACTCCAAGAAAGAGAGAAAGTCCTTAAAAAGTCAATTAACTCTGGTTACACAGTTTCTCTTAACCTTACCTGCGTGTATGCACCCCAAGTTCACAATACCTGCGTACTTGTACACTCTGTATGTAAAGGTGTAGGTGCGTACCCCTGTAAAGGTCAAAAGGCGCGAGTTTTACTTCAAAAAAGTTACTTGTGGTCGATTCTAGAGCATTCTAGAAGCTTCTTTGACGTGTATTGAGCGCCTCCAGATGGTTCATGTATCCCAAAGAAAGAGGAACTTATCCCATCAAGAGGGGAGCTATCCCATTGAAAGAGGGGCTTATCCCATTGATGGTGGACCTGATTAACTTCCTCCAAAGCACTATAAATACAGGCATTGGGCCAGAGGGAGGAGAGGTTGAAAGATGAATATTCCTAAGGGTAGATGCTGCTGGAATTAGGACTCCCTTATAGAGCTTGAGAGGAGAGATTCCCATCCTTTCCTAGCCTTATTTGGAAGTGGGTGAGCTGATCAAAGTAAAGGAGAACTCTTGCTGGACCCTAGGAGGGATCTGCACAACACCAAGGCTCAGGTTGTAATGGTTTCTTTTGTTTCCACTTAATACAATTAAGCTCACTTTTCTCAACAGATTGTTATACATGATTTGTTTCATATACTCCTTGGTCTGTATGATGAATATGTGTTATTTTATAAGTTATTCAGGTGCTATGTAATCTTTTGGCTTGTTAGTGAATGCAGGTTTCGAAGAGAAGGAGGAGCTCATCCGAATCGGTGAGGCTGGACTACTACAAAGCATTGGACTAAAGGTATGTTATGAACACCTGATTACTTGTATTCTAAATGCATATTTAGAGAAAGGTAGTGTTTACTTGTCTTGTTTGTCACTAGAAAGCCTTAACTTCTAGGGAGGTCGGTTTTGTCTGCAAAATTGACTCTTTCCGCATGACATGGTGGCTCCAACTGGAGATAATGGGACCAGTTTCCCAGTAATGAATAAAAGGGATGGATGAGTGATTAGTTTTCTAATAAGTGATAATGAATGGATGACTTAATCTAAAAGCGAAAATACAAATGAATATTCTATCCCGGGAAGCTTCCATTCTTAAGTGCAACGTTTGATGATCTCTGTTCATCAATAGGCATATAGATGACTATATTCAATAAACATAGACATTCATTCATATAATAATTGCTTTGTTCAAATAGTTTAACAAAGTAATTAATAGAACATTGTTACACTTATATTTTTATATTACTGATACATGTATGATTAGAAGAAAAGCACGCTGTAAACATCCAATAGTGGAAAGTATAAAGAATGTTGTTAAAACACATGCATATATTCAATAATAGCAAGAATGATCAAATAACAATTCACATAAAAAGAATGAATTCAGACATAGATAGTAGTACCATATGAGCTGCAAATCATTCCAAACATCAATCACAATTCAAATTCCTTCTTCCGACTCAGAAATACTTTTAAATAAAGGCAGTAGTGCGCATCCACATAAAAGCTTCGTTATGAAAATTGGAATAATTGACCTAGTCTTTATAAAAAATATATACCTGAAGTACAGTAATGCAACTTCAGGTTTAAGTCATATACAAAAACTTACGACCATTTCTAAATACATGAAAGGGTCTATAAATACTTAATTAAACTAACTAACTACAAAATTAAAATGCTACTAAATTGGTACAACTTGATCTTGAATATCTCCCCCAAAGCAATCTGGTAGTCGGCATCATGATTCATCACTCTGGTTGTTTGCCTTTCGACCTGAGTTGGCATATCGCTAGCATTGGTTCCACTTCTTGAGGGCGGCTGAGACGAGAATTGAGTTGAGCAGAATAGGTGGCATCGTGTATATCGGGAATGATACACCCAATTGCATCTGTTAGGCACTTGAGGGCAGCTCTCTGGCTGTATGGTTTTACTAGGAACAACCAATAGGTGTCCCAAGTTAAAATTTTAATCCCTGTGATCAATCTCCCATTCTTTTCCAACTCTTAATAACATGATTGCTCCAATGTTTTGGCCGATAGTAATTTACCTGGTGTACATTGAGATATCATATTAGATAGAGAGTATTGTTAATTAATTCAATCAAATTACTTGTGGATAATTTGCATCTAGAAACTGCTCTCTCTGCCTTCATCAATTGGGACTGTCATTCCATAAATAGAATTTCTTTATGGGATTCTAGGATTTTAGGAAAATTTGTTGCTTGTCCCTCATTAGTGTTCTGCCAAGTAAGAAAATTTGTTAAGGTCTCATTGACCTGCTCTAAGTCTTGTCTAGCATCATCTGATTTATCAATTATTGATGCTGTTATGTCACACAAGGGTTCAACTTGAGCAATTTTATGACACAATAATCTTATTTGTGTTACCAGTGCCTTATTAATCTGTAGTGCTTCTACTCTGAAATCAGCAGGCTGCGGAAGACTCTTGAACTTCTCTATTTGACCTAATAATTGAGCAATTTTCTCATCTTTTGTCTTTACCATCTGTTCATTCACTGTCTTCAATTTTGCTAATGCCTCTGATAGTTCATTCTGCTTTTGAATCGCACTCGAATCTACCCTCTATTTCTCTTCATGCAACTGCTTGTTCAATTGATTATTTAACTGTTGCTGCGTGGACAATTGTTGTTCTAATTTTTCTGCTTTCTGTTGTGCCTCTGATAGTTGTTCTTGTAACGAAGTGATTGCCTGGTCTTTTTCTTTTAACAAATTACTCACTTCTGATGCCTTGTCCATGGTGGCCGCCGAATAGGCTCCAGCATATTGGGACAACTTTGTTAGGTCATCAGAAGGATCTAACTCCTCCTTCCAAACTACGTTGGTTGTCACTGTTTGTTCAGGGAACAGGGAAGGTTGATCAATCCTTCTCCTTTTCCGCTATCGCTTTACTACGGCCCTATGCTTTGGGCTGTAAAAGACATCCAATGGAGGTATATCCTCCACTTGCAAAATGATTTGATCCGAAGGATCTTTGGGAATTATTTCTAAGTCTGTAGTAAGGGGTAGACCATTGGTTCCTTCGCTTGGAACCTCTTTTGATGCTGTATCCTGTGTATCAGCCGCTTTGGATGTATCGGTTTCTATTGAGATTTCTAGATTGCTTATGATTGAATCGAATTGCTGCCATTCCTGGAGCAACCTTGGGTCAATCTGGGTATCGACATTCACATCCTTGCTGCTCTGCTCATGTTGCCTTTTCTATTCCTCTTCACATATTCTCTCTTGTTCTTTCCTCTGCGCTTCCTCTTGTTCTTTCCTCTGGAGTTCCTCCTGCTCTTTCCTCTGGAGTTCCTCCTGCTCTCTTCTTTGGACTTCTTCAAAAATTTCTGATGTAGCAGGAGGTTCGTTGGTAAGTCGCTGTTCAGGCTCGCTTGACTGTGTCATCGAGGCAGTGGCTAACAAATCTAGAGGCAGAGTTTGCAACCTCTGCTCTCTAAGTTTGTTAAATTCGACTAACCCGTCGTCGTGATATCTCATTTTAGCTAGCGCTTGAACCTGAAATAATGACTCGGCCGAGGAGAATAGGTCATCAAACTCATCTTTTTTATGTTCAAATTTAGTGAGTTTTGCCTGTTCTAGTACATTATAGACGACTTTGTTTGGATCAAATCGTATGTTAGGAAGAGTGGCGAGATTCAGTGTATTTATATTTTATGCTTCTTTCTTTGCATGCTTGTAGTCATGCAGAGTGTAAACACCACACCTTAGAGGAAAAGGAGGCCAGACTTGCTTCTTTGAATTCCTCAGAGTTTTTGTAACTCCTGCAGATGTAAGCTGATATGCTATCTCTCGAGCCAATAGTTTGTCATGTATATACAAAGGGAGGACATGAGGCCTAGCATGACTGCCGAAAACTCTTACATATGTAAATTTTTCTTCTCTGAACCAGGTTCCTAAGGCTGTCAAGTCAATCTCTGCTTGTGAGGAAATCTTAGGAGCAGGTTTGTCAAAAATTGCATAGTAAATGGATAACATAAATCCATTGCAAACTTCATATAGGTGGTGTTTATAATGGGCTTTCCACAACTTCTGGTGATATATATGAATGGGCATGGGGTCCTATGGAGTCCATCTCCATCCCAGCACAGGAAATTCGGAGTTAAAACAAAGAGTATCTAAGATGTAGGCACTAAAGTAAAATGGAGGAATGAACCTTTCAGTAATGCGGGATTTGTTTCTAAACTCAAGAATAGCTGTTGCTAACTTATCAGATAATATATTCCCCCAATCCATTATTTTTCTATTGCATGCTACTTCCATTAAAGGTACCATCTCTATGGAGAATTTTGCGGAATCATGCAACCCCCAAATCCTACACATCATCACTCCAACATAACAATAAGGAGAACACAAGGAATCGTCAGAGTACTTACCCGAGGACTCATGCTTGTGTTTCGCTTGGTTTTGCCTGCATTCCTGTATAGGTGCTGATTCAATTTCATTTTCATCTCTGAACTTCTCCAGAAATGCTTTGTTATACTTTTTCTTTGGTTCAGGAAAATGGTACATTTGTCTCAAATCATCGGGCTAAAATGAACCGAATACTCTCCCGTCGATAGTGCAAAATGTTCTGTTTGTAAAAGGAATTTCCTCAACTACCCATCTTACCACATCTGTGTATGGAATAATTTGCTCTCGAGCCACTATCCGGTGTAGGTAAGAATCGGCCAAATCCTTTAGAGTTGCCTCGGTCTTCCGGTTCGGGTCTGCTGTAGCTTGTACTGATGTTTCCTGAGGCTCTTCGGCCTCAGCCATATTATAGATGCTCTGCCAAGTAGTATTACCGAGACCAAGACATGTGGTGTCTGAGATAAATCCTTTCTTACTTGGTCCCGGATCGGCAGTGTGTTGTCCTCTTACTACGAAAGCTGAAGCTGTTCCAGATTTCTTAGACTTCTTCCCCATTTGGCCTAAATTTGCTGCTTCAGAGGAGCTCTACACAGGAGATAAAATGAACGTAATGTGGAGAATAGGTGGTGCAAACCAAGTATGAAAGAGTTATATCAATCAATGAATAATGGAGGATTAACATAAGACTGCCGCAGATACAATCTTTGAAGAGATTTTGGCATAATTGCTTCATTAATTGGCCGTTTAAACCTGTCAATCATTTAAATGCTCATCATATCGTTTATTGGCCGAATAATTCAGTTAAGCGTGGCTTTGATGTTTTTACGGTTGGGCGCAAGTGAATCACTATCAGGAAGAGAAAGGCTTTTAATAATAATTCAACACAATATACCCTAGACATCAAATCACTAGTAAAAAATAGAGTTTTAGAGAGATATTTTGTTTGAAAGGAGGTATGGCCTGTTGATGAGATTTTGGTCATTTCTATGTATTATTTAGGCTTTGGAATAGTTTTGGGCTTTGCAAATCTACGTTGTTGTATTTTCCTTCCATTATTTCATGTTTAGCAAGTGTGTAAGGTCTTGAGAATTTAAATTTTTGTCCTATTTGAGATTTTTAAAATGGTTTTTGGTTGTTGCATTCAAGAATGCCTAAGACAATTTACTATTACTAGTAAGATTTTAGTTTTTTGGCTTTCTCTGGCATGCATTTATCAAAATTGATTTTAATTAGGGTGTCCAGGAATTTCATCTGTGCGTCTATAACATAACTTTCATTATTTTTGAGCTCTCAGGGTTTCCAGACTAGGGTTTTTGCATATAAGTCATTATAGAGAGGATATTTTCATTTTGTAGTGGAATTTGTAATCACAACTATATTTGGCTACGATGGTTTTTTAGGTATGTTCAACAGGTGCAACTACCATGGTTTTGAAATAAGTTTCTCGTTATCATAGTTTTATATGATGGGAAAATATTGTGTGTAGGGTTTTATTGTCTAAAAATGCTTATCTATGAAGGTTTTTTGTGGTTTTGTTTATGATTTTCATTGTTGTTTGTAAAAAAATTATGTGGTGTGTTTTTTTTGGCCTTATTTTCATGTAATTTGCTAGATTTTTTCTTATGCTTTTTAGGATACTCATTTGTGATTCTTGCATTTCCATTGTTGTCTGATGTACCTTTTTTTGGTTCTATCAGCTAATTTTGTTATTTGTGGAAATTTAGAGATGTTGAGTGCTCCTAGATAGCATATTTATTTGTTACTTTTTCTTTGTGATATCTATTTTCAATATTTGTAGTATTTAAACTGTCAATTTGGTGTTGCAAAGAATTATTGTGGCAAGGGTATCAAGTTTATTGGATCTGATTCCCAAGTTGGTAGATATTATGAATCTATGTATGTGGTTTTGTTAAGGCTCATGAGTGTATCAGTCAAAAAAATGTTGGGTCTCTATACTAAGTAGTTAGAGGTTGTTGTTTTGTTGTTCGTCAATTCTAGACGTAAGTGGTATTTTCATATTCATCTAAATATATCCATGGTTGCCTAGACTTCTATGTACCGAAAAACAACACGAGGATCCAAATTTTGTAAATGTCATTATGTATCATAAAGTTGAATAGTCAGACTTTCTATGTTAAAGCCTAGTTCAATTTGGAGAACAAAATGCACATTATGATATGAAATTGATATGAGATATCATTCTTAATTTTGGTCTCCAGTTTGACAAGTGGGACATGTTCATATAGAGATATTCAATGTTAATTTTTGCATTATCTTTGTCATTGTTTCACCTATAGAGGCATAGTCATTAATTCAATATATTATATGTGAACTATGGAAAATAATATATGCAGGATGTAGATGTTTCATTATCTATTATTTATTACATTGTTTTTGTCATTTTCAACCTGTAGAGATAGTCAATGATTGAATATTTAAAGTTTCTACTATTATCATTTAATATAGACTTGGCAACTAGGTATAAAAATTGAATTACTTATTCTATTTCCTTATATTCATGTGAGTGTCGATGGAGTTCGAAGGTGGAAATTATCATTGTTATATTATTTTGGATGTGTTTCAGACTGTTCTTTGTTCTTTTTCTTTTTGGATATATCATTACTCGATCATGTAGTTTTTTGTAAAGTTCAAAGGTCATAATCTGGAATTTCTGAATTCTATATTATTGTCTACCTATTGTTCTTTTTGTCATATTCTTAGTTAGATTACGAATATTAATATTTATTGTTCTTGGTTTCTTGTTGCAAATTGTCAAGTTTGTTGTAGATTAGTAGTAAGAATTATGGATAGGCTAAGGTTTTATTTGTATAATTATTTTAACAAGTTCATAAATTGGATGATTATCTATACAACATTTCTCCCATGTTTCTGAGTTGCTTGTGTGATGAATTTATGTTTGATTAAATTTCATAGTTGTTTCTTAAACATTATGGTAGTTTACAGTAATTGTAAAATGACAATTGTCTCATGTTTTATTAGTAGAAATTAATATGTGATCAGAATCAGAGAATAGCTAGAATAGGTTATGGATGTAATATTGTTAACTCAAAGGAATTAGTAATAGTGGTTGATTTCTTTTATTTGAGGATTTTTTTTTCAAGTTTTATGTGTATTTATAAACATGGATGTGCTTCTCCTGCTATATGGGAGCCTCTTAGAAACTTGATCAAGTGTTTACTTCATACTATTAATAATTTTCCATGAGGGTCTCTTTAGATTGAGATTTTTTTTTATTAAACGATATTCATAAAAATATAGTTTTAGACACTACATGATGTGCACAAAGAGTTTGTGGATGTAACATTGTTAATTCACAGGAATTAGTAATAGTTGTTGATTTATTTTATCTAAGGAAATTTCATAGGTTTTGTGTGTGTTTATAAACATGGATATGCTTCTCCTACTATATTGTTGGTAATTTTCTATGAGGGACTCTTTACGTTGAGGTTTTGTTTTTTTAAATGATATTCATAAAATCTGGTTTTAGATATTGCATAATGTGCATGTAGGTTTTAACCCTATAAAAAAATTACCTGCAAACGAATTCTTAAAACAGAAAAATATATAATGGTGAGAACATAGAACAAATATACACAGATATTTTCTCTTGGATCACAAAACCGAGATTATCAGATTTATTTTTCATTATATTATTTTCAATATATATACATACATATATGTTGAAGCATTCATAAACCGCAATCCACTAACCCTCGATTAGAACATAACCATAGTTCCCTTTACAAGATCTACAAAATACCATGGGTAGAAAACCATCATGACCAAACCATATGCAAAACCCATGCACAAAACCATGGATAGGTCCACTCACCATATTTGGGTCAAACCCCCATCCTTGGGTCCATCTAACTATTATTCGGTCTACATAAAAATATATATATATATATATATATATATATATATATATATATATATATATAAAATATAAAAAATTAAAAAATCCCCACCTGCAAAACCCTTGACGAGGGGTTAGCCATGCCCCTTGTGACCCCCCTGCTACACTCGATGCAACCTAAAATGCACGGAACTAGTCATGGAAAGAATATAACACATACCCAACAGTGCAAGATTGAAGTTTGGAATTGTTCTTAAGTATTTTTATACTTAGCCAAATTTCATGTGCCCGAAAGAAATTTTGTGTTGCTTAGTATTATACAGAATTTACGATTGCAAGCAAAAGTATCTTCTTGAGACTTAGTGGACTAGTTTAAAACAACATAAAGCAAAGAAGAAAGAAAAGAATATAGAGTTTCCCTTAGAGAAATTGAAGAATGGGAAATGGGCTTCCTTGGAATCAGTCGCAAGCTTTATTTTCCTCTTGGCTTGTAAGCTCCAATCGTAGCTCCAAATGCTATAATTAGAACCTGCACATGCAACCAAAACAAGCCAAGTATCCACAACATATAAATAGCATAATTCAATTACTCTATTCAATGAATCAATGAGGCATTGAAATACATGAATGTAAATGTAACACAATACATATAGGAAAACAAAATACTTTGTGTATTTATAGAAAATAGAAGAGAGTTTACAACCAAGAATAGTAGTTGATCTTGTAGAGATCTCCCCAAGTGGACTTGTCCTTCCTTGTCACAAGGCACACCTCAATGTCACCCTAATGCATGAAGATGATGACTCTTCTATATTCAAGACAAAAACATTAGGGCTTGATCAGTCTCTAAAAGCCAACCCTGATGTTATGGATGGAAGTAAATATATAGTAGAGGGATGGTATTTTAGGTTTTACCATAATGAGTTTGAGATCCACTTATGATGGGAGGATGATCTCAAGGGATAAGAGGTGAAGTATTCAAGGTAGGATCGAATAGGACTCGATCATCTTATCCATTGTAAATGGTTAAAACAACCCCTCAAAGCTTCTGGAAGAGGAAGCTTTGGAAATTTTTAATTTTCCTGAATTTCTAGAATCAGTGCACCCTCAAAAAGGAGCAACTAGTATTGACTAGTGCTAGTGCATAAAGGAGAAAACAATGTTGAACACAGGTGACTAAAGGGGCAGGTTGCGCTAGGGCTTAAAACCATTGATTTTTAGTAGTTATACCCAAAAACTTAGACATTTGGAAAGGTCATGTTTGGGTTTTGTGTAGGAATGATGACAACAAGTTCACAGATTTGGATTGATCTAGTTTGTAGGCCTATTGAATAGATGCAACAAAATATCCTATAAAAAATTGTCCCCTAAAGTGCAAAGTCAGAAACGATAGTTGATGACTCAAGTTCTTTACCTTGTGATAATTTTGGATCAAGAACAACTGGTCAAGACCATAATCTGTTATAATACATTTTCATCATGATATTTTTGTTGAGGGAGGCATACCCATGCTCAACATGTAAGCTAACATTACATGTACAATGATCAAGAAGTTTGTCCATTGATGATAGAGAGTGGACCCATGCTTGGATTGATTTCCTTTATGACCATCGCCATCATGTTTCACAATCTTCCATTAATCCTAAAATCACAGCACAGATGGATGGAACTAGATCTGAGGTATTCTATCTCATTCACTCGATCATTCAATACATGAGTCTAACCATGTGAATAAATGAGTTGGAGTCGAACATGGTAGACACCATTGGAGGAGGGAGGAGTGCTAGGGTTTTTCTGCAAATGGCGGAACTGTAATTCTCTGTAGGCTAGGACTGTCTCAGGCCACGCGGGAGGTGAGAGGGGACAGGCAGACCTCACCTGTCAGGGCCCGCCTTCCCTCTTGGACTTTTCTGTGCCAGTCGTGATTAGCGTTTACCGAGGTTGGAAAAATGCGTGGTTTTATCCCCAGCTTGTATGCAGTTAATGTTTTTCTCAGTCTTTTTCACCATTCGACGGAGTTTTACTTTTATCTTTCCACGGGTTTCCAGTTCCTATAGTGTCGGGCTAGGGTTTGTTTCAAATAGCAGGGATGGGGCTCGACCGTGAACTTGTGGATTTAGAACTGGCGCTGGAGGATTTATTCACTGTATGGGGGCACGAAGTTTCTGTCCAGAACCTTGAGCGTTTTTTCCCTAAGACGATTGTGAAACATGGGTTTTCTACCAAAGAGGAAGGTGCGGTTTCTCTCCCTCTCAGTTCTGTACTCCTTGATCTGGCAAACATTCAGAAGGAAGATCACGTTGTTTTACCCTCCAGGGGTGGTACCTCAAAGGGTGAAAGCTTCGATAGGAACCGCCTTGTTGTTATCAGGTCTCTTCCATTCTCTTCGGGGTTAGACCTCTCTGATCTTATAGGGTTTCCTCCTCTTTCCGGAGGGCTAGAGGATGTGGTGGCTAGTTGCGGTCTGCATGTCTTGAAAGGGCCCTTAGCTACAAAAGGCCTGTATCAGGAGAAAACCTCCCATGGGCATCTGGAAGTGAAAGTAGGGCCCCACCATAAAGCAAAAATCCAGAATCAAGCTCTAGAGGTGTAAATGATCTCTCTGTTCAAGTGAGCCGGGATTTTCATAAGAGCAACATCCTGGTCGGAGCAACTGGCGATGGATCTGGATATGTAATCCATCAGGAGCCATTGGGAGTCAGATTAGAGGCGAGCACATAGGGCGAGGCTGAACCTGGGGGTGCCACGGGCGCAGAGAAGTCTCAACTTGAAAAGGACCCTTTGGTTGAGGGACCGACAATCCGTGTTTTCAGTGTAAACAGAGACTCGGAGGAAAGGTGCCAAGGTTTGCCTGGGGTAGAGGGTTTTGATGCCCGACCTCCCAAGGAACCAGGGGAGGGTGAGGTGCAGGCAACTAAGGTGGGTGGGAAGCGCAAAAAGCAGGGTCCCATTAGAAAGAAGGAGCCACGACCTTGCTGCACCCTAGTAGTGGATATCCGAGTAGAAGAGGCAATGGCAACCATTGAGACAAGGCTTGTAGGTAGAGTGCGAGGGAGGAAATTCACGGCTGATTATATCAGGGATTGGGTTCAATCGGAGTGGGTAAATGCACCAGGTAAGCCAGTGGAGATTAAAGCCCTAGAAAGAGGATGGTTTACTTTGCGTTTTGCCCACAAAGATCATGTAAATTGGGTTCTTGACAGGAATTGGTGTTTTGGAAAACGCCCACTTCTCCTTCGCAGATGGACTCCTATGTTTGATGCCCAGATTGAAAAACTGAATGAATCTCTAGTTTGGGTCAAATTGCCAGGGCTACCTCTTTAGTTCTGGTTTGATTCAGTATTCACCTCCATTGGAAACACACTAGGGAATTTCCTGGAAGTTGATAGGTCTTTTGAACAATCTGATGATCTTAGTGTGGCTCAGATCTTAGTAAGCCTTAACCCTCGAGAAGGGCTTGCAGATGCAATGACTTTAAAATATAGAGAGATGGAGTTCCTGCAAAAGCTGGATTATGAGAACCTACCATTCCGATGTCACAGATGCCATAAATATGGGCACTTGGCCAAAGAGTGCCCTCTGGGTCATCGCCGTAGAAGGAACCCTTTCAAACTGCCCAGAAAGCCGGCGATTTTTCTTGTTCCTAACACAGGGATGGATCTCCTAAAGGAACCAATGGAGGAGGATTTAGAGGATGGTTTGGAGGTCGTGACCTCTACTTCCCCTTTGCAGCAGATTGCTTCCGACCGGATTTCTGAGCAAGTAGCTGTGTTGACCGCCTCTCAGGTTACTACAAAAGCTAGGACAGTGGGAGCCTCACAGGCAGGTATGCCGCTATCTCTCCCCTTTTCCTTATGTTTATCTGATTTAGATCCTGTCTCTGCTGTTTTTATGCCTGGCCCCTCCAGGCAGCTTCAGATGGTGTTTTCCTTTTTAAATCTAAATTCCTCACTAGTTGACAGTCTAGTTGTTTCGGTACCACCGCCCTCTGGAGTCCCTCCTTCCTCTATGGTTGAATCTCTGGTCCCTTGTCAATATATGGAATCTATTCTCTCCACGAGTGTTCCCCCCTATAACCTGAGATTGCTGTCAATTCGTCCTGGGAAAGAGACAGCTCCTGGTGGTCTAGAGCATGATCTAGTGCCAATCAGGCCCAAGAAAGCAAGAGGTAGGAAATCCAATATTTCAAAGGCCAAGCAGAAGGCAATAATTGATATTGTTGACAGAAAACAAAAATCCTTGACTAGGGTGCTTAGAACAGCAAATCCACCCCCTGATATTTCGAAATGATCCTTCTTTCCTACAACTGTAGGGGGTTAGCTAGTCAACCTAAAAAACTAGCTTTAACGGATTTGATCAGACATTATAACCCAGATATTATTATGCTTCAAGAAACCCTTGGTAAAGGGGAGGAAACTATAGAACTCTTATCTAAACTGATGCCAGGCTAGCTCTTTCAGACCCATGATGCAAATGGTTGCTCTGGTGGTTTGGTCACAGGATATAAAGCAGAAAATCTTAGAGAAATTTCTGCTTGGGGACTTGAACGCACTCTGGCATTGGAACTTTACTCTAAGGAGCTCTGCCTACCCCTTCTAATTCTCAATGTTTATGGGCCCTATCAAGAAAGGGAGCTGTTCTGGTCCTCCTTTTTCCAAAATTCCTTTCTTGGCCATCCTCATTTGATCATCGGAGGAGACCTAAACTTCTCTCTAGGGGTCTCAGAATCGTGGGGAGAAAATGCCAGAGTGGACCCCCTAACTGATTTTTTCCTTTTCAAGATTGCCTCTTCCCATCTGATCGACCTATCGCTTCTTAAATCCAGACCCACTTGGCGAAAGAAACTTGATCGATTTCTCTTGGGTGTAGTTCTATCTGAGAAATTGTCCATTTTTCGGCATTGGGTAGGCGAAGGGGGCCTGTTCGATCATTTCCCAATACTGATGGAGGCAAAAGGAACTCTCAAAAAACCTGGGTCCCCTTTCAAATTTAATGCCTCTTGGCTGGCTAATGACTCCTTTGTATCTCTGGTCCATACCACTTGGAGGAAGGATGGGATAGGTGAGGAGGAGGGTTTAAGTCGAAGTAAGGCGTTCATGAATAACCTGAAAAGTTTGAAAGCTGCAACCAAAAACTGGGCTTCCCAAAAGGCTTTGAAGGAAAATGAGGATTTAAGGGTTATAAATGCCGAACTTGAGGTCTTGGAAGATCCGGCAGGGGGAGGTTATGCCACCGTGGACTCTCGTGACAGAATCCGGGAGCTTGAAGCAACCAGAAGGAAAATTCTTCAAGTAAAGGAGGAAAGCTGGCGTTTAAAGAGTAGGGCTATCTGGCTCCAAGCGGGGGATGAGAACTCAAAAATTTTCCAGCAATATGCTAAAGGAAGGAAGAATTTAAATACCATCTGGGAAATGCCAAAAGCAAATGGGGAAAAGGCTCGGTCTTTTGAAGAGCTTGCCTCTCTTGGGGTAGCTTTTTTCAAAGACCTTTTTAGAGCCCTAGTAGAAGCATCAATTAATGAAGTTATAAGAGCAGCTCAATTTTTCCCAAGCTTCATTGAAGAAGAAGGAAATGATCTCTTGATGGCTCCAGTCTAGAAGGATGAAGTGGAAGCTACCCTAAAATTGATGCAAAAAGAGAAAAGTCCGGGACTGGACAGATGTACTGTGGAATTTTTCCTCCACTTCTTTGATTATTTGGGCGAAGACCTAACTGCGGTGGTGGAAGAATCTAGGGTCTCAGGTTTGGTCTACCAGCCTCTCAATGCTACCTTCCTGACCCTCATTCCCAAGTTGGACCACCCTTCCTCTTTTAATGATTTCCATCCCATCTCACTGTGCACATGCTTATACAAGGTTATTGCTAAGATTGTTGCCTCCAGGCTGAAACCTTTCCTCTCCAAAAACATTTATGTGGAACAGTTCGGTTTCCTGGATGGGAGACAAATTCATGAGGTTGTTGGTGTTTCCTAGGAAACCCTCCACAGCCTTAAAAGAAGCCGGAAAAAAGGGGCCATCATCAAAATTGATCTCTCTAAGGCCTATGACAGAATCAGTTGGATGTATCGAAGGCTTCTCCTAACTCATCTTGGGTTCAAGCATGACTTTGTAAGATGGATCATGGTGTGTGTTACCTCGATTTCGATTGTAGTTCTGATTAATGGTGTTGCTTTGGACTTCTTCAACCCGCAAAGGGGCCTATGCTAGGGATGCCCTCTCTCCCCCCTGATGTTCTTGCTAGCAGCAGAAGGTTTAAGTTTAATGATCAAAGCGGCGAAGAGACAGGGTGATCTGAAAGGGATAGAAGTTGGGCTTAATCTCTGGGTGACCCACCTTCTTTTTGTTGATGATATTCTAATTTTTAGTGATGGGAGTCGGGAGGACTGCTATTGTCTTAAAAGGCTTTTAGACCCTTTTTTAAAAGCCACGGGTCTGGTCATAAATGAACAGAAATCTTCCATCACTACAGTAGGACTCTCAACTCTCGAAGTAAACAGAGTAAAAGAGTTACTATTGTTTGAAGCAAAGTCCCTTCAGGATCTGTTCAAATATCTCGGGTTTATGCTTAAGCCTGACTCCTACAGGGCTCAAGGCTAGATTTGGCTCTTGGCAAAAATTGAGAACAGAATGAAACATTGGAGTTTTAAATGGTTGTCAAGGGCAGGCCGGCTAGTTTTGATTAAATCTGTGGTGTTGGCTATTCCAGTCTACTGGGGCAGTCTCATTTGGGTGCCAAAATGCATTCTGCTAAAAATAAATAAAATTTGTAGCAGATTCTTATGGGCTGGCCACAAGAAGGATCGCATCTCTCCTTGGGTTGCTTGGGATAAAATTGTCAGACCAAAAAGATGGGGTGGATGGGGGATTAAGGACTTGTTTCCTTTCTCTCAGTCATTAGCTGCTAAACTAGCGTGGAGGCTGATTGTTTCAGACAATATTTGGATTGTTGTCACTAGAAGGAAGCATATTGACCCAGTCTCACCTCTGAAATGGATCAGACAACCTATCAAATCATCAAAGAACTCTTCTGTGGTATGGAAAGCTTTGGTGGCAGTTGTACAGATTATTGAAAAAGGTTTGGCATGGAAAGTGGGTGATGGTAGATCAGTAAGGCTAGGCAGGGACCCATGGGAGGGTTGCTCGGACACCTTTGCCCTCTCAAGAGATCTGCCCAAACACCTAAACAACAGAGGTCTCTTCTCTCTTAGTCAAATTGCTGATAATGCAAACTCATATATCTAGCGGTAGGAGTGGTTTTCAGGGGAGGCTCTTGCTCTAGACGAAAGATGGCATGATGAATGGGGGGCCTTTCACGCAGGTTTGCTGAACTCTCATATTCGTATTTCAAATGAGACAGACGAGTTGAGATGGGTGCACTCTCAAACTGGCTTCTACTCTCTAAAGAAGGGATATCATTAGCTTATGTATCAAAAGGGGTGGGAGGAGCCAAACTGGTGGGCCAAGCCATTGTGGAAATTGAAAGGGCCAGCAAAGACTCAGCTATTTTTCTGGTGTGTTCTTCAAAAGAAAGTACCTACTTGGGCTTTTCTCCAAAAAAGGGGGAAAATGGGTCCTAGGTGGTGTTCCTTATGTAAGGAGAGCGAGGAAACCCTCCAGCATATCTTCCTTGCCTGTCCTTTCTATAAAAGCCTCTGGAATGAAATCTTAAGACTAACTAAGGTCCCCTTCTGTTGGGAGGGAGAGGAGATACCTGAGGCTTGGAATAATTCGTGGCAGCAGGCTCCCAATGATAAAGTCAGATCGCTGCCCCTGTTGGTTGTTTGGGGAATTTGGCTAGTGATGAGCCCCAAATTTGGTAACATTTTGGGCTCATTTGGCCTAACTACCCTTTCTCAACCCTTCATTTTTCATAACTTATGCATCATTTTTTAGTATATTTGTGTCATTTGTACGAGTGAGGGCAGTCACTATTCCTAGGTGGCTAACACATGTTTATTTCAGGTTTTTTTGACATTTAATGGAGCAAAACCACGCAGATGAGGGCTAGGAGACAGCCAAGATGGGATTGAGATTTTGTAGGAAGGTTGTCCACAGCATTGAATGGCCTTCCTCGTGATCTTCACCCCCAACTCCGAGCTCCAACAGCCACCACCACCGAGCTAGAAGGCAGCCAAACGGATTTTGAGGAAGCAGCAGATTACTCTTAGTTTGGTCAGCCAAACCCCACTAATTTAGGAGGCCAGCTTGGCCCTCGTAATGTATAAATGATGAGGCTGTAGCCTTCGATGGGGACTTTTGAAACCTTGTTGCATATTCTGAACTATGAGCTGACAGCTCTGTTTTGCTCTTTTGTAAGCCATTTGTGGCATTTTATTTGACTTATGACTATTATCTTTTAATGAAAAGCAGGCAGATTTGAGTTCAGTTCTGAGTTCTTAAAGGAGCCATATCTCTCGGGGTTGGGCCCAACCTGAGAGCCTAAGGCTTCCTTCCTTTGTATTGTTACCTTTCTTTCAGCATTGTATTTCTTTTCCTTTACATGCATTTGGAAACACAGTTTGCTGAGTTGAATTTCTTGGTGTGGTTAAGTAGGTTAGTTTTATGAACAGAGTTGCTTCAGTAGTTTAGATTAGAGTAAGGAGATTGGAGTTAATCAGAGTTCCAAAAAGGGTTGACTGCACACTCACTTTCACCTCTGTTTAGGGGCTGGAATTGCAGACCGTGCCACCCACCAAAAACACTGTTTTACATGTTCATGCAAGCTTTGATGCAATGTTCTCGTTTGTAGCAGTGTCCATGCGTTCAGATCTTGTGGAATGATTCTTTGCTTCAGTACCATGCATGATTTTCCTTAAAAATCACGTTGTTGTTCTTTGGTTTTATCAAAACAGTTAGAATAGGTTGATGAAATTTCGGTTATGTGCAAGACATGGATGATTTGTTTCATTTACACTGTGCAGTACTACTCCCTCACTCCCTTATCCTTCTCAGCCATGCCTAGGCCATCTATTCATCTCCCAGTTAGACCACTTGCCTCGTAACTCTTCTATTACCCACGTTATTCTACCTTTTCGGCCTTCCATTCCCTCTACCCTCCTCTAGACCAACCAGCTTTGCACACCCCCTCTTCATCTCATCTCTCTGTCCATAGGCCATCACAAGCTCCCCTCCTACCTCCCTATCCATCCATACAGCCTCTTCCACTCATCCATCACCCAAAAATCCGATTGCAGAACATCCTGTAGGAATTACTAAACTTCCTGTAGAAATCTTGAACATCCTGTAGAACCCCTGCAAACTTCCTGTAGAAGCTCATAAACACGGTTGCTTGGCATCCAGACTTTGTGAAACTCTCTGAAAGGATGTTAGGGACTCCTTAGACCCTCTTTGAGCCTTCCTGACCTCTTCCAAGCATTCCTCCCCTTGATCTATCCCTGCACAGTCAAGACCCAGTTAGAAGCACACACATAATAATTCCAACAACTTGAACAAAAATACAAAAATATGTTTTCTTTAGATCAAAGTAGTCTAGACACATGCATCTCACCTTCCTAGAAGTAATGGCATCTCTTTCAGTAGTTTGCATTCCCACCTTTGCATTAGTAGGACTAGCTGGTAGAATTAGGGTTTACTAGGGTTTGTGATTCTTGTTGGCTTTCAGTTCCTTCCTACAGTAGGTTAATTTCCTTTGAGATAGCTTTCGTTCATCGGTTAAAAAGCTTCTTCTGAGAACTCATAGAAGTTGGCTTGAGCCCTAGCGGACTTGTGCCAGCTGACCAAGTGACAGTTGCAACAAGAGCTAGTACTTGTGCATACAACATCGTCGCTTCCAAGTTTGTTACGAACTACCGGGTTGATAAAATTAGAGAAGGAAGCTCTAGGAGTTGTAGCATTATTGCTACAATACTGGAGCCCACCATCTTTTTGGCGCCATTGTCGGGGAAGCGTCAGAGTATTAGTAATTGTTGCTTTTCTTCTATTTTCGTACTCTCTCCTTCTGCTAAGTAGTTTATTTCATTTCCATTCTGCAAAAGTAGCATAGACATTTCCTGCTTTCATAGATTAACATTTCAATTCCGCAATTTCATTTTTGCAAGCGTAGATTAGCATTTCAATTCTGCAAGCGTAGACTAGCATTTCCATTCCTGCAATTTCATTTGAGCAAAGTAGATTAGTTCTTTTCTGCTTTCATTTCAATTCTGCATTTTCATTTCAGCAAGATAGTTAGTTGTAGATCAATCTGTTTCAGTTTTTGCAGGTACCAGAGAAAAAAAAACAAAAGCAATCAAAAGTCTTTCCATTTCATGCCTCGTAGGAATCGAGATAAAACAGGCAAATTCTTACCCAACACCCCCACCACATCACTGAGTCACCCTTCTCTCTTATTTGGTGACAGTGATCCAGAAGAACCTATAGGTGAACCTCCTGAGATATACGAAGATCCTATAGCAGAAGAAGAGTTAGAGACCATTCCATCTGAAGCTATGGCTGACAATAAGGGAGAAGTTGAGAGAATAAAAGGTGCCTTCCCCATCCGAGAGACCAATGGAGACATGAAAATGAAGAACATAAGCCCTTCTGCTTTACCTCACTTCCATGGACTGACTACCGAAGATCCTGATACCTTCCTGTTTGAGTTTGTTGTCCTTTGTTGAACCTATGACTATACTGAAGATGAGCAGAAGCTTAAACTCTTCCCCTCAACCCTTAAGGATGCAGCATTACGCTGGTTCATGGGCTTACCTGGGAACAGTATCACCACTTGGGCTCAGATGCAGCAAGCTTTCAATACCAAATACCGGGACTACTGTAGGTCCAAGGAAACCAAGGGAGAAATCTTTCGGATGACCATGGGAAATGATGAGTCCTTAGAGGATTACGAGGAAAGGTTCCAACTTCGCTATAAACGGGCCAGATGCACACTTGACCCTGAATCCCTCAAGTTGGTTCTGCTCTGAGGAGTCCCTGAAGACCTCTTAGATACCCTTCACATGTTAGCTGGAGGAGATATTTACCAACTACCTTATGAGGACATAAAGACTGTGTTTAGAAACCACTCTAGGGCAACCTGTAAAAGAGGTAGAGGAAACCTCCTCTCAACTAGTATTCCTTTCTCCAAACATGAGTTTGCAAATCAATTAGAGGATCTCAAAAATGAGGTGAGACAGACCATTGCCATGCAACTTGATACATTCAGGATCCAGCAGAAGAAAGAAGAAGCTAAGAGGGCCTTGGCTATCTTCTGCCCTAGGTGTACAAGGAAACACCCTAAGACGAATGCCCATTACATTCGGTTGAAGTATGTTTTGTTTGTGAGGAGGACCACCCCACAAACCAATGTCCAACCTTACCTGGGCTTAAAGCCATGTATCAAGGGACAGAAGCCCCCACCGAACCTCTCTATTTCCTCAACCAAAGGAGGCCACAAGGACCTAGACCTTACCAGCAGGGGATGCAAGGGGCACCCCAAGCTTATTACAACCCCAACCAATCTACTCCTATGCCTACCTGGGGTCCCCCTACTCATCCTTCCTGGTATATGCCTCCTCCATGGTCTTACCCACCTCAGTACCATACTCAACCCACTACTCATTCATATCACTCTCATGCCCAGCCACAGCCTTAGTGGAATGCACCTCAATCGGGGTGGAGGCCCCAGTACAACACTCCTCCCGCCATTTTGCCTCCACCACCAGTTCAACCACAACCATTACCTCCTGCTCCTCCAAGGCAACCTCAAATGCCTGCTCAACCGAACCCGAACCCCAACAACAGACAGGCCCAGCAGGTATATACTGGGGAAACATCATGCCCTACCTATGCTGTGGAGATCTAGGAGATCAATCTGCGGTCTGGAAAGACTCTTCCGGATCACCAACCTCCTCCCCCAGAGGACGAGGAAGATAAACAGGAAAGTGAACCAAAGGCTATTCCACCCTTTCCTGAGAGACTAACAGCCACCACACAACCCAACCCAGAGGAGGACGAGCTTCTGGGAGAACTCAAACAGTTGTGTGTGAAAATACCACTTCTCCAAGCCATCAAAGATGTACCAATATACAACAAACTGGTTAAGGAAAAGTGTTTCAGACACCCAGGTAGGTGGAAGAGAGATGCTTCAACCATCAATGTCATAGGACAACTGTCTGACCTTATGTTGGGACAAGTCATCTGCCCAAAGTATCTAGATCCTGGGAGTCCTGTAGTAGATGTCCACATCAATGGCACCATCATACCTCACACCTTGATTGATCTGGGGGCTGCCATTAATGTGATGACCAGAGATACCATGCTCAAACTCAACCTTCAGGGTTCCTTGAGGAAGACCTCGACAGTCCTCCAACTAGCAGATCGCTCCACCGTGACTCTCGAAGGGATTGTGGAGGATGTCTTGGTCTCTATTGACTCTTGGGAATACCCCGTAGATTTCTTGGTTCTGCAACCAAAGGCAAAGCTCACTAGATATCCTCTTATTTTGGGAAGGCCTTGGTTAGCCACTGCAGATGCTTACATAAGCTATCGTGCAGGAAACATGACCATCAAAAATGGTCCTATGTCCAAGTAGCTAGTCCTATACCCTCCTGCCCAACCCTCATTAGAGCAGGACTTACCACTTTGGTTGGAGGAAGGAGAAGAGGGTGAGGTGTACTTAGCACATTTGTGCACCCTAGACACCACTAGGGGAGATCCCCCAACCGAGGATGATTTGATTGAGACCTTGATCCGGAATCCACCTCCCAGTGCACTATCCTTAGAGGAATTGGTGGAGGATGCCCAAGCCAGCACCTTAGTGGACCTTTGTGCGACCAACCCTGTCACTCCCAGAGTCAAAAATGTGGAGTTCGGCCCTGAGATAACGTTAAAGATCAGCTCCTCCCTATCTCCTTCCCAGGAAAAGGAGTTGTGTAGTCTGTTGGCCAGTCATCTAGATGCTTTTGCTCGGAGCTATAAGGAGATGAAAGGAGTCCATCCTTCGGTCTGTACCCATCACATCTACATCAAAGAGGATTGTAAACCAGTTAGGCAACCCTAGAGGAGAATGAATCCAGCCCTTAAGGACATCGTCAAGGAAGAATTGCAAAAACTGTTGGATGCCGGATTCATTTACCCCATCTCGAATAGCGAATGGGTGTCCCCTCTGGTGTTGGTTCCCAAGAAAAATGGGAAGTGGAGAATCTGTGTGGACTACCGAGAACTGAACAAAGCTACCAAGAAAGACCATTTTCCTCTACCTTTCATAGATCAAGTGTTGGATGGACTGGCAGGAAAGAAGTTTTTCTCTTTCCTAGATGGGTTTAGCGGGTACAACCAAATCCAAATCAGCCCAGAAGACCAAGATAAGACCACCTTCACTTGTCCTTGGGGTACCTTTGCCTACCAAGTTCTTCCCTTTGGACTATGCAATGCTCCTGCCACCTTCCAGAGAGCCGTCTTGAGCATCTTTTCTGAGCTGGTCCATGATGCGGTGGAAATCTATATGGATGACTTCACTCCTTATGGGTCCAACTTCCAGGAAGCATTGTCCAATCTGGGAAAAGTCCTAACCAAATGCATTGAGATGAACCTGTCCCTTAGTCCTGAAAAATGTGAATTCTTGATGACTGAAGGGACCGTGCTAGGCCATACCATTTCTTGCCAAGGGTTACAGGTGGATCCTAACAAAATTGCTCTCATCCAGAAGGTTCCACCTCCTCAAAAGGTAAGGGATGTTCGGAGTTTCTTAGGATTAGCAGGGTATTACAGGAGATTCAATAAATACTTCAGCAAGCTAGCCTTGCCATTGTTTGGCCTCTTGGCAAAAGATGTGGAGTTTAAATGGACTGACGATTGTCAGAGGGTTCTGAATGAATTGAAGGACAAGTTGGTGTCTGCCCCAATCTTGAGAGGTTCAAACTGGGCCCTACCTTTCCACATCCACACTGATGCCTCGAACAAAGCCATAGGGGAAGCCTTAGGACAAGTTGAACAAAAATTTCCATATGCCATTTACTTTGTTAGCAAAAACTTATCCAAAGCAGAACTGAACTACACTGTAACTGAGAAAGAATTCTTGGCTGTGGTCCATGCACTGAACAAGTTCCGACATTATATCATTGGCTATCAAACCTTTGTACATACTGATCATGCTGCAATTAGATATTTAATGAATAAACCAGATGTGAATGCTCATATTATTAGATGGTTACTTTTGTTGCAGTAGTTTGATTTGACTATCGTTGACAAACCGGGTAAAGAAAATGTTGTTGCTGACTTTTTGTCTAGATTGGATTTGTCCGCAGATGAGGATGGAACGGTGGATGACCAGATGCCCGATGAACATCTGTTTGCTATTTCAGTACTCTCTCCATGGTTTGCTGATATAACAAACTACCTTGTTTCAGCACAGTTCCCTCCGCACCTATCCTCAAGAGAGAAGAGCAGAATCGTCAGAAAAAGTGCCTCATTCACTTGGATCGGGGGCAACCTGTTCAAGCTTGGCCCTGATCAGATCTTAAGGCGTTGTGTAAGGGAGGAGGAAGTCTTTGATATCCTCCTCACCTGTCATGATGGGCCTTGTGGAGGACACTTTGCAGCAAAGAGGACTGCCTTCAAAATCCTGCAGGCAGGTTACTATTGGCCCACACTTCATCAAGATGTCAGAAGGTATATCAGCCAATGTGACCAATGCCAAAGGATGGGGAAACCGACTCAAAGGGATGAGATGCCTCTCCAACCTCAAGTGACTCTTGAGCCATTTGAGAAGTGGGGTATGGATTTTGTGGGTCCAATCAACCCTCCTTCGAGGCAAAGGTCTTACATCATTGTGTGCACAGACTACCTGACAAAGTGGGCAGAAACTAAGGCAATCAAAGCAGCGACAGAAGAAAAGGTGGTTGAGTTCTTAAGAGAAAACATCTTCTACAAATTTGGCTACCCAAGAGAGCTAGTCACCGTTCAAGGAAGCCAGTTCACATCCAATTTAATTGAAGAACTACTAGCTCATCACAAAATCAAGCATAGGACTTCCACCCCCTATCATCCTCAGGCAAATGGGCAAGTGGAAGTCACCAATAGAGCATTGGAAGGGATTTTGACTAAGGTGGTGAGCAGCAGTAGGAAAGATTGGGCAGATCGCCTGGTTGAGGCCACATGGGCTTACAACACCACTTGGAAGACCACAACCGGCTTCACACCTTATGAGCTGGTCTATGGGAAGAGAGCTTTGCTGTCAACTGAATTTGAATACAACACTTTGAGGATGGCAGCTCAGCTGGACCTAGATCTCAGCCATGCCCAACAAGAAAGGTTATTGCAGCTGAATGGATTGGACGAGCACCGAATGTAGGCCCTTCTTCACTCAGAAGTGGTTCAACTTCAGAGAAAGGTGTGGCATGACCAACACCTCAATGACAAGCAATTTCAGCCAGGAGATTGGGCGCTGTTGTATGATTCCAGGCATAAATATTTCAAGGGGAAGCTGAGAACCAGATGGCTGGGACCATATGCAGTGGAAAAATGTCATGACAATGGATCTGTTCTTATTCGGACCATTGATGAGGAGGCCATCCCCATGCTTGTCAATGGGCATCGACTGAAGATCTACAGGAAACCTCTCTCAAGACAAGAATTCATCAAAACTGTGGATAAATCAGTGCTGGTCATAGAGAAGGGTTCTGCCTCTATTTTGGGCATACCCTGAAGATCTTAAAAAAAAAAAAAAATAAATAAATAAATAAAGATCCTTGGGTGAAAACCTCTCTGAGGCTCCCAAGGCAGATGGTAGGGTTGAAAACCTCATTGAGGCGCCCCTGCTGTCTTTCAAAAAAAAAAAAAAAGGTTTGAAAAAGACCCTTGAGTGAAAACCTCTATGAGGCGCTTAAGGCAGATGGCAAGGGTGAAAACCTCATTGAGGCACCACTGCTGTCTTTCAAAAGAAAAAACAAAAAAACAGGGACAGCAAGTTCACAATGTGGCAATGCATGCAGGTTGCAGGTATTTTATGAATGAAGAATAGGTCCCTCAACTCAAAGCCAAGGGTCCTTATGACGCTACCAGGTGACCTCACCAGCACCTCCTCCGAAAACACTCATCTTCTCCAAGGTATGGGCACGATTTCATCACAGCTTAGTCTTCTACAGGAAGCTACAGACTTTCTACAGGAAGTTCTGTATTTCTACAGGAAACTTCCTGTAGAAGTTTTGGACGGCCCAGAACTAATTGTGTGGGGAGATCTAACGACCAAGGTTCGACATGGAGGCATGCAAGCTACTATTTTCTCCATCACACACTGCTGTCACCTCCTTCTACCACCCCAGTTGACATGCAATGAAAGTACCTGCACAATCAAGACAGATCATTGAATTATCAAGAGGAAGCGATTCTTAAATGAAAAAAGATGCCAAGATGCCATGCAATACTCATCACAGCTATCCAAGGGCCCTGCGAGCGTGATCGTGATGCCACTGTCTTCACCGTTCAGCATGCACCCGAGGAGGAAAAACTGCTACAGGACATCCTACAGGAATCCCGTAGCAGTTCAGCCAACTAGAGTGTACACCATTCAATCGCCTGCAACATGCAATAATAAAGAGGGCACATGCAGCCGAGTCACAAGCTTCATCATCAGCAACCTGCGAAGAGGAACCTTCGGGCCTGTGTAAATAGCAGCAGCAAGCAAATCTAGTCATCATCGTCCTGAAACCTGGAAAATCATGTCGCGGCCGCACAGGTAAGTGCCTCGCCCTTTCTTTCGTCGAATTACATGAATACTACTTTGAAATGTTTGCAAGTATGAAATGAAAGGGTTGAGCAGTCGTATGGCCATTCAACTGGCCACGTCGACCAGTCAGATGGTTTAGTCGGATGTGTAGAATGGTGGTCGTGGCAAAAAGAACGGGTAGTGGACACGTGAGAACCGTCCAGTCGGGGAGAAGCGCGTTTTAACAGAAATGGTGGCGGCGGATCTGCGGAGAAAGATGCAATAGTCAGGGAACTTGCAGTGGAATGAGTAGATGACGTCGTCCAACAGTCCGGTAGGGACAGCTCACCCCTGCGCCACGGATTCCGCCGGATTCAAATCTATCGGCTAGATTGCCACCCCACGCATTTATCATCAGTTGCTTCGAAGTCGAGTGAGCATCCGAATTCCTCTGAAGCTCAACACTCCAATTCTTCGGCCTGTTCGAACATCTGATAGCAGCACAGAAGGCGTAGAACCACTGCAGTGCTCTCCAGAACCCGTGCGCTGCTTCTACAGGAAAGCTTCGCTACAGGAAGCTCACTGCCACGAGGAAAATTGGTCTCTTCACGTCAAAGGTGGTGAATTAAAAAGGTAAGCCTGAACCTGTGCCCCCATGCAATTGGTTTCGAGGTTGGTGGAGTCGACGTTCTATAGTCTGATCATAAAAATTACAAGTGTTGTCCTCCGTTTGCATGAATTGTCGTCGAAGTGTATGTAAGGTTTTCTACAGGAGGTGATTTTTAAGGCTCATCTGTAGATAGTCTTCGTGAATTGTGTGCGTGGCAGAGGTGTAATTCTACGCTCTGTCCCAAAAGGCTAATCTTTGAATACGCATCCGCCACCTCCAGCTAACGTAGCAGGTCTTCACCATGCTGGGTGGGTTCATCAGAAAGGAACCGACCGACTCAAAGAAATTAAGAGAGAACCCTGAGGTGGTAGAGTTGTTCACTCGCGCGCAATGGATGTTGTTCTGCGAAAAATTACAAGGATATGATGATGAGGTGGCAGAGGAGTTCTTGCGAGCTCTGAAGCCAAAATCAAAAACATTGGCCACCGTCAACTTCAGGGGTTTGAGTCTCAGGCTCACCCCACAATTCATCAGCCGAGTTACTGAGCTCCCAATGGGGGTACCATGGGACAAAGAAGAGAGGAAATTAGGCCAGAAGGCTAAGAAGGAATTCTTTCCACCAGAGGAGCAATTCTCAGAAGATAAGAACGGGGTTCGCAGAACTAGCTTACTGCCACTTTGGAGCGAAGTCAGCCTCCAAATTATGAAATACATCACCTGCGAAGGACGGTTTAGCATTGTGTATGGGTACCATTTTCGGCTACTCACAGAATTAAGGCATCAGATGGACCTACCTGCAGAGAACAAACTAAGTATTCCCTACTTTCTACTGCAGTCTATGACTGAATGTGCCACCAAGTTGAGAGAAGGCACACCAGACCAGGTAGCTCATCACGGGCTCATTAAGCTCCTCGTGGAGGATGCACTCCACACATACAAAGTCCCTCTCTCGTGGGAAACCTTCCGGAATTTGACTAAGGATGGCGATATAAAAATGTTGACCGAAGAGCTTGGTTCCTCCAGTAGCGAGGAGAAGGAGTCAGTACCCGCAGAGAAGAAAGAAAAAGGCCAGAGACCCACGGCCAAAGCACCGAAGAAAGAGAAAAAGGAGAAACAAGAGAAAAAGGGTGCCAAAGAGAAGGATGACACACCCATGTTGACGGCCAGAGAGAAAATATTACAAAGCAGGGTGGACAAGACTGAGCAGGTCCACGTCAGCAAAGGCACCTCGACAGCAGCCTCGACCAAGTCAAAAAGCAAAACACCCTCAGCAAAGCAAACTAAAGCGGTGCCACCTGTTTCTACAGGAAAACCAAAACCGGCTTCTACAGGAAGCCAGAAATCAGCTGAAAAAGGGCCTTCTACAGGAAGCCCTGAGAAAGGAAAACCCAAGGAAAAGAAAGCCGACATTCTTGCAAGGGAGGCAGCAGCCGTGCTGGCCGCCCTCAGTACACCTCCTAAGCCAAAGGAAAAGAGAAAGAGGGAGGCCCCTCTATATTTTAAAGCTAGGAGGAGTGTGAGAATAAAAACGGGCAAGTCACAGCCTCCATCCAGCATCCCAATCACTATAGAGGATGCCCCTACTTCGCCCAGGGAGAGGTCCCCCTCAAAGATATCAGTCACCTATGAGAGGGGGAGCCCGAAAACAACTACTTGGAAAGAGAGGTTGGACTAGTTGGCCTCAAAAGCCCGGCTACAGGATGCTGAGGCTGCTCTACAAGAAACCTTAGCCTGGCTTAAGGAAACAGAGAGGATGGAAGGAGAAGCACCCTCATCACCACCGAGGGAGGACGAAGTAGAGCCACCAAGAGAGGAAGAGAAAGAGCATATTCCGGAGCCTAGCCCTCAGCCAAGTCTGAGCTCATATTATAACTTCTTAGAAGCTGGCAAAATTATACCACAGAAATTCACTGTGCCACTGTTCTTTGCATTGGAGGAAGAGAGAGTACGAACCCACGCGTGGATGAAAATGGACAAATCAAAAGGTGTGGCGGACATAGGCCCCTTTGAGGAGCAACTCAAGGAGGCAAGAAAGGAATTAGCTATGGCTAAACACGTGGCAAATTGCCAGCGGGTGTTCCTACAGGAAGAAAACGAAAAACTTAGACTGCAGCTACAGGAGCTGAGGAGAGGAACAGGCACATCCTCAGGGGACATCACAGCAGAACAGCAAGGCAGAAAGGAACTGCAAATCGGTCTTGGGGAGCCAACCACGCATCTACAGGAAACAGAACTGCAAGCACAAATTGAGGTGCAAGCTCTCACACAACAGCTGCAGCAGAAAGAGGCACAATTGGCCTGCATGGCCAGTTGGGCCATGGATGCTATACAATGTAAACAGCCGGCCAAATCCTATGGCCTGTACCTGAGAGACCAATGGCTACAATTTCAAATCAATACCTTGGCGCAAAGGGGTATCTCTCAGCTCCAAGACCCGCAGCAGTTCACTGAATTATGCAATACCAGTTCATCAGAGGATAAGGCCAAACTATCGAAGTTCTACCTCCATAATTTGGCCCTTCCTAATGTGACTTCATGGGATCCCAACACGGTCTTAGGGGATATGCAGTTAATGGCATTTGCCTCATGGTTGAACCATGAAGACAAAAGAGCAGCAGAAGCCAAAGCGGTCATGAACCGAGAGCTGAATGAGCCATTACTAATTAGAGCAGAACCAGGGGATCCAACTGCATTAATATCAGCACACCAACACTTATCCACCGACCCTCAAGCTTCATTGAAATATATGGATCAGCAGGCCCAGGCCATAGCGCATTTCGAGGATATGGAGAGACTGCTAGGGGACAACTGTGTTCAAGCTTGCACCCGCCGATGGAATACATTGGCCCACAGTCTAAAAATCAGAGAATATCATACTCCAACTCGAATGAGGGAAGCTCTAGTACGAGTGCCCCTTTATAAGAAATCCATGCAAAACCTCCAGGCCAGCTAGATTGGCCTCAAGCTAAGCCCACCTCTGTTGTTAGGATTGATGTAAGGCATCACAGAGAAAGATGAGCATGAACAGTGGGAAGAGGTGGAAAGAAAGGCTGGGTTCCATGTCAGTAAGGAGGACACTACTGCAGAAGCTTGGGATGTGAGGGTGGCAGTAAAGGCAATGAAGGATGAGGAGCTGGATTAGTTGCTCAAGGATGAGCAATCATTTTAGCTGGGGGGTGATGATGAGCCCCAAATTTGGTAACATTTTGGGCTCATTTGGCCTAACTACCCTTGCTCAACCCTTCATTTTTCATAACTTATGCATCATTTTTTAGTAAATTTATGTCATTTGTACGAGCGAGGGCAGTCACTATTCCTAGGTGGCTAACACATGTTTATTTCAGGTTTTTTTGACATTTAATGGAGCAAAACCATGCAGATGAGGGCTAGGAGATAGCCAAGATGGGATTGAGATTTTGTAGGAAGGTTGTCCACAGCATTGAATGGCCTTCCTCGTGATCTTCACCCCCAACTCCGAGCTCCAACAGCCACCACCACCGAGCTAGAAGGCAGCCAAACGGATTTTGAGGAAGTAGCAGATTACTCTTAGTTTGGTCAGCCAAACCCCACTAATTTAGGAGGCCAGCTTGGCCCTCGTAATGTATAAATGATGAGGTTGTAGCCTTCGATGGGGACTTTTGGAACCTTGTTGCATATTCTAAACTACGAGCTGATAGCTCTGTTTTGCTCTTTTGTAAGCCATTTGTGGCATTTTATTTGACTTATGACTATTATCTTTTAATGAAAAGCAGGCAGATTTGAGTTCAGTTCTGAGTTCTTAAAGGAGCCATAGCTCTCGGGGTTGGGCCCAACCGGAGAGCCTAAGGCTTCCTTCCTTTGTATTGTTACCTTTCTTTCAGCATTGTGTTTCTTTTCCTTTACATGCATTTGGAAACACAGTTTGCTGAGTTGAATTTCTTGGTGTGGTTAAGTAGGTTAGTTTTATGAACAGAGTTGCTTCAGTAGTTTAGATTAGAGTAAGGAGATTGGAGTTAATCAGAGTTCCAAAAAGGGTTGACTGCACACTCACTTTCACCTCTGTTTAGGGGCTGGAATTGCAGACCGTGCCACCCACCAAAAACATTGTTTTACATGTTCATGCAAGCTTTGATGCAATGTTCTTGTTTGTAGCAGTGTTCATGCGCTCAGATCTTGTGGAATGATTCTTTGTTTCAGTACCATGCATGATTTTCCTTAAAAATCACGTTGTTGTTCTTTGGTTTTATCAAAACAGTTAGAATAGGTTGATGAAATTTCGGTTATGTGCAAGACATGGATGATTTGTTTCATTTACACTGTGCAGTACTACTCCCTCACTCCCTTATCCTTCTTAGCCGTGCCTAGGCCATCTATTCATCTCCCAGTTAGACCACTTGCCTCGTAACTCTTCTATTACCCACGTTATTCTACCTTTTCGTCCTTCCATTCCCTCTACCCTCCTCTAGACCAACCAGCTTTGCACACCCCCTCTTCATCTCATCTCTCTGTCCATAGGCCATCACAAGCTCCCCTCCTACCTCCCTATCCATCCATACAGCCTCTTCCACTCATCCATCACCCAAAAATCCGATTGCAGAACATCCTGTAGGAATTACTAAACTTCCTGTAGAAATCCTGAACATCCTGTAGAACCCCTGCAGACTTCCTGTAGAAGCTCATAAACACGGTTGCTTGGCATCCAGACTTTGTGAAACTCTCTGAAAGGATGTTAGGGACTCCTTAGACCCTCTCTGAGCCTTCCTGACCTCTTCCAAGCATTCCTCCCCTTGATCTATCCCTGCACAGTCAAGACCCAGTTAGAAGCACACACATAATAATTCCAACAACTTGAACAAAAATACAAAAATATGTTTTCTTTAGATCAAAGTAGTCTAGACACATGCATCTCACCTTCCTAGAAGTAATTGCATCTCTTTCAGTAGTTTTCATTCCCACCTTTGCATTAGTAGGACTAGCTGGTAGAATTAGGGTTTGCTAGGGTTTGTGATTCTTGTTGGCTTTCAGTTCCTTCTTACAGTAGGTTAATTTCCTTTGAGATAGCTTTCGTTCATCGGTTAAAAAGATTCTTCTGAGAACTCATAGAAGTTGGCTTGAGCCCTAGCGGACTTGTGCCAGCTGACCAAGTGACATCTGCAACAAGAGCTAGTACTTGTGCATACAGCACCGTCGCTTCCAAGTTTGTTACGAACTACCGGGTTGATAAAATTAGAGAAGGAAGCTCCAGGAGTTGTAGCATTATTGCTACAATACTGGAGCCCACCAGCTAGCCATAAATCACCGGATTTTCAAAGACACCTTCTTCCCCATTGCCAAATTAGCAGCTGAAGGAGTGGCCATATATGAAAGCATACCACTCCCATCCAATTCTTAGAGCATCAGGCCTGTTCAGGCAGAAGAAATAAAGGGCTCTATCCCGTGGGTTTATTTTGCTGGAGCCTCAGATATAAACAAGAATTGTGGCACTGGTCTGGTCATACACTTTCCCTAGGGGAACATCCTCAAAGCCTCCATTGGACTTGGTACCGAAACAAATAATTTTGCTGAGCTCAAAGCTTTACATTTGCTTCTTTGTTGGCTCTCTTTGTGTAATGAGCGGGAGGCTCAGATATTTGGGGACTCTCTGAATTCAATCAAGTGGGCCAATGGAATGCATCTTTGTAGGAATTTTCTTTTAACTCCCTTGCTTGCTGAAATTATTTGTCTTAAAAGTTATTTTTCTGAGCTAAAAAGTTGTCACATTTACAGGGAAAGAAACACAGAAGCAGACAACCTTTCTAAAAAAGGCACTGAGCAGGTTTTGGGCACATGGTCAGTAGAAGAAGTGGTCGATGGGGTGGCAAGGGGACTTGCTCCTCCTGTTTTTGCATAATTTGGGAGCAGCCAACAGCTCTTCTTTCCTTCTAGTCCTTAGTTTTTTTTTTTCTTTTTTTTTCTTTTTTTTCTTTTTTTTTTTGTATAATTTGCTGTAAAAAACTCTTATGTATATGTACAAACTGCAATGGGACTCAGTGAAGTTTTCCTCATAATGGAGGCCTGAGCACCTGTCCGTACTTGATATTAAAACTTTACTGCCAGCATAGTGTCTACTCGCTGGTTTTTTTTACTGTTGTGGGTTTCCGTCTACTCCGTTTTTCGGTTGTTTTCCTATATGGAAGCCGAGGGTAGGGTGCACCACATTTTTTTTGTTATATTATAGATTGGTTTTGACAGGGTTGTAGGGTGGAATTTATGAAATTTCCTACAAACAGTCGCTTATGGTTTTCTCTGAAAAAAGGGAAAAGACAATGCACTGATTATGCTATGTAACCCTCTTATATCAATAGAAGGTTCGATTTTTCTGTGGAAAAAAAATGGTAGACACCATCTGATTACTGGCTAATGATGTAAGTCATTAACATATGCAAGAGAAACCACTGATGATGTTAATGGTTCTCAAGGTATTGTACTACAATATATATGGTGTGAATGAATGAGCGAAATTTGATGTTGGGTTGTGTTATATTCTTTCCACAACTAGCCCACATAGTTAATCGGTGGGTTAGAGGGGGGCGGAGCCCCCCCTTCGTTGTGCCAATTGCATAGTGGGGGGGTCAAAAGGGGTTTGAGGGGTGCAAGTAACCACACTCTATGGGGTCCGGGGCAGCGCCCTACAAAATTTTGGTTTTGGACCCTTTATTAGGTTGGGCGGACCTACCTATGGTTTTGTGCATGCTTTTCGCACATGGTTTTGGACGCGATGGTTTTCGGTCTATGGTTTTGGACGCTTCAGCATGTACAAATATGTATTATAACATTGAAATGAAAATAATGAAAAACCAAGCTGGTAGTCCCAGTTTTGGGATCCAGGGGAAATCTCTGTGTATATGTGTTTTATGTGTTATGCTCTCGCATTGTTTATTTTCTGTGTTTTAGAATTCATATGCAGGTAATTTCTATATGGGGTTAAAACCTACATTGGGTATCAGAGCTATTTTGGCTTCAAGGGGACGCCTTTGTTGCTGAGGGGTTTTGCTCATGCCTGTGGTAGACCCTGTTCAGTGGGAGATCTGTGGGATCGATTCTGGTGGTGAAAGAAGATGGCGAGCAGTAGAAAGATAGAGATTGAGAAATTTACTGGTCAGAGTTTTGAGTTGTGGAAACTCAAGATGGAGGATCTGTTAGTGGATAAAGATCAGTGGATCGCGGTAGATCTGGGTACTAAACCAACAGGAGTGTCTGATGAAGAATGGAAGAAGTTGGACCGGAAGGCAAAGAGCATAATACGATTCTGTGTCTTAGATTCAGTATTGTTTAATGTATCATGGGAAGCTATGGTGAAGGCTTTGTGGGAAAAGTTAGGGATTTTGTACCAATCTAAGTCTCTGGTGAATAAACTGTTCCTATGGAAAAAGTTGTATAACCTGAGGATGAAAGATGGAGACTCGCTAACAGAGCATCTGAATGCATTTAATACTGTGGTAAGTCAGTTATCTTCTGTTGATATCAAAATTTTAGATGAAGATAAGTGCATTAGTTTGTTGTGTTCTCTACCAGATTCATGGGATAGTCTAGTTATTGCAATAGGTAGCAATGCAACTACCTTGTAGTTTGATGAAATAGTCTCGTCCTTGCTGACGAAGGAGATGAGATGGAAAAACATGGAGAGACAGAATTGTTATGGCTTGTTTGTACGAGGATGGTCCCAGAAAAAAAATAAAAATAAGTCATCGAGTGGGAGATCAAAATTCCAGGAAAACCTGTAAAGGTGGTGTGCTGGAAATGTGGAAAGGAAGGGCACTACAAAAGGGACTGTAAATCTAAAGCTCCTGACAAAGGAAATGGATCTAATGATGCTCCTTCTGCAAAGACAAAAACCACCTCAGATGAAGGTGGGGATGTGTACTTGGCTTCTTCAAGTACACATGTAGATCATGAGGCATGGTTGATTGACTCAGGTGCATCCTTTCACTTCACTCCCCATAGAGAGTGGTTCTGCGAGTATGAGAAATACGATGGTGGTGTTGTCTTATTAGGGGATGATAGGAAGGCTAGAATCGTTGGTCGCAAAAAAGTAAATATGAAGTTGCAAGGTGGAAGGGTTAGAACACTTCCGGGTGTTCTGCATATTCCTGCATATTCCTGTTTTACACCGGGTGCGGGTGTAAAAAAAGTGTTCGAGAAGGATACCTACAAGATGGTTCGAGGGGAACTGGTATTGATGCGGGGAGTTAAAATTGGAACTCTGTACAAGATGCAAGGTAGCACTGTTGTTGATGGGTGCAACAGTTCCATGGTTCCTAAAAGTGGAGCAGAAAATCTAGTGGTCTCTCGAGAGAAGACCATGTTGTGGCATCAAAGGCTTGGAAATATTGGAGAGAAGGGCCTTCAAATACTTCATGGTAAAGGTATGGTAGAAGGTATGAGTAATAGCTCTCTGGATTTTGATTTCTGTGAAAATTGTGTATATGGGAAGCAGAATTGGGTGAGTTTCCCCTCTAGTGGTAAGAGGGCGAAACATATATTAGAGCTTGTGCATAGTGATGTGTTTAGACCTGTGAAGGTTCCATCACTAGGTAAGTCTGTGTACTATGTATCATTTATAGATGACTCCTCAAGGAATACATGCATATATTTCCTTAAGAAGAAATTTGAAGTCTTCGATAGGTTTAAAGAATTTAAGGTTCTGGTGGAAAACCAGACAGAGAAGAAGATAAAGGTGCTGAGGGCAAATAACAGTGGAGAGTTTTGCAGTAATGAATTTGAAGAATTCTGTAAGAAGTATGGTATATCATGGCAGAAGACTACTCCATATACACCTCAGCAAAATGGAGTTGCAGAAAGAATGAACAAGACGTTGATGGAAAGGGCAAGAAGCATGCTCAGTGGTGTCAGGTTAGGACAGGAATTCTGGGCAGAGGCGGTGGAGACTGCATGTTACCTAGTCAACAGGTCACCTTCATCAGCATTGGAGGATAAGACTCCACAAGAGCTATGGACTGGTAAGAAACCATCCCTTTCACATCTGAGGGTATTTGGATGTGATGCATATGTACATGTTCCAAAGGAGAAAAGAACAAAGTTGGATAGTAAATTTGAAAAGTGCATCTTTATTGGGTATAAGGATGGTTTAAAGGGTTATAAGCTTTGGAACCCAGTAACAAGGAAGGTTGTTTACAGCCGAGATGTGGTGTTCAAGGAGGTGAAAGATGTTATTAAACATGAAGTCCAACCAAAGGAACCTAAGAAGATAGAGTTTGAGCTAAAGGAGGAAGAATCAGACTCTACATCAGAGGAGGAATCATAAGATGAAGAGCCACAAACTACGGGTGTGAGAAGATCAGTTCGAGAAAGAAGGCAACCAGAAAGGTATAGTCTGTCTACCTTTTGTTCAAATTTTGCTTTATTTATTACTAATGATGATCCCAGAACTGTGAAGGAAGAAGTAGATTTAGAGGATGGAAAACTCTGGAAAGAGGCCATGGTTGATGAAATGGCATCTTTGCATAAAAATGAGGCTTGGGATCTGGTGGAGTTGCCGGCTGGAAGGAAACCCATTGGCAGCAAATGAGTGTTCAAGTAGAAGACAAATTCAGAAGGAAAGGTGGAGAAATATAAAGCTCAGTTGGTAGCAAAAGGTTATTCCCAGGTGCTGGGAATTGATTTTGGTGATATTTTTTCTCCTGTTGCCAAGGTAACTTCTATTAGATTACTTTTATCTGTTTTTGTTGCTTTTTATTTTGAGGTAGAACAGATGGATGTGAAGACAACATTTCTTCACGGGGATTTGGAAGAGGAGATCTACATGAAGCAACCTAAAGGCTTTGCAGTTAAGGGTAAGAAAGAACTAGTATGCAATTTAAAGAAGTCTTTGTATGGGTTAAAATAGTCACCAAGGATGTGGTATCAGAAATTTGATACATTTATATGGGGATATGGCTTCACTAGAAGCAAAGCAGATCACTGTGTGTATTTTAAATTAATTGGTGACCGTGTTATTTATTTGGTCTTGTATGTGGATGATATGTTGCTGGTTGGAAATGACAAACAAATTATACAAGATTTGAAGACCCAATTGTCCTCCAAATTCGACATGAAATATCCTCGTGCTTCAAACTATATTTTGGGCATGGAAATTAAAAGATATAGGGAAAAGAGGAAGCTCTGGTTAAACCAGAGGAAGTATGTTGAGACAATATTGCAGAGGTTTAATATGCAGGATAGTAAACCGGTGAAGGTTCCTATTCCTGTAGGTGTAAAGTTATCTGTTGAACAGTGTCCCAAGACACAAGAAGAGGAAGAGGGCATGTCCTGTGTTCCATATGCAAGTGCAGTCGGTATCCTGATGTATGCAATGGTCTGTACTAGACCAGACATTGCACATGTAGTGGGAGTATTAAGCAGGTTTACATCAAAACTAGGAAAGGAGCATTGGACAACAGTGAAGCAGGTTTTCAGGTATTTGCATAGCACTAGTGATTATGGTTTGTGCTACCAAAGAAGACCATGATTGGACAGAGTGTTGGATATTCGTGGATTTTTTTATGCGGACTGGGCTGGAGATCTGGATCAGAGAAGATCTACAAGTTGGTATGTCTTTATCCTATTTGGAGGTGTAGTCAATTGGATGAGTAAGAAATAATTTGTAGTGGCAGTATCAACTATAGAGGCAGAATACATGGCAGCCACTCATGCAAGCAAGGAAGCCGTTTGGTTGCAGAGATTGTGTTCAAGTATGGGGTTAGTACAGGGAGCTATAAGGATAGACTGTGACAGCCAAAGTGCAATTTTCTTAGAAAAGAACCCTGCATATCACTCAAATACAAAGCACATTGATGTTCAATATCACTTTGTGAGGGATATGATAGAAGACAAAAAAGTGTTGTTGGTAAAGGTGGACACTTTGAAGAATACTGCAGATGAATTGACATAATCTGTGAGCTCTGAGAAGTTCTCTTGGTGTAGAGAAACAATGGGCATTGCAGGGCTAGATAATTGACTAAGCTCTCTTGTGGCCCCCTGTTGAAAGAAAACAACAAGGGGGAGAATGTTGGGTTGTGTTATATTCTTTCCACGACTAGCCCACGTAGTTAACGGGGGGTCAAAGGGGCTTTGAGGGGTGTAGGTAACCCCACTCCATGGGGTCTGGGGCAATGCCCCGAAAAATTTTGGTTTTGGACCCTATATTAGGTTGGGCGGACCTACCTATGGTTTTCTGCATGTTTTTCGCACATGGTTTTGGACGCGATGGTTTTCGGTCCATGGTTTTGGACACTTCGCCATGTATAAATATGTATTATAACATTGAAAGGAAAATAATGAAAAATCAAGCTGGTAGTCCCGGTTTTGGGATCCAGGGGAAAATCTCTGTGTATATGTGTTTCATGTGTTATGCTCTCGCATTGTTTATTTTCTTTGTTTTAGAATTCATATGCAGGTAATTTCTGTACGAGGTTAAAACCTACATTTGAACACCACATAAAATCTTTCAGTCGAAGGCCAATGATGAAAGCATGTCGTTAAGAGAGAGGAAACTAGTTATTGATATATGCAAGCTCCATGGTACCAAAGGGATTTTCGAAGTCAACTTCCTATATAATGAGCTGACGTCGACTGGAAGCAACCCATTGTAGGAGGGCCTTTATGTATCCTCAATCAATGACATGAAACTAGTATAAAGACTTGCGACAGAATGATGCTAATGTATAACTAGTTTAGGAATGGCAGACATGAATGAAGGCTCAAGACTATTGTAGCAAATATCAATTGAAGGAATTCTCTTGAACATATCGACGACACTGAATAGAGTTGGAAACATCGGCCCAAAACCAAATGTGGAGGCTTTAATATGGTGTGATGAACCAAAAGACAAGCTAATTTCCCAACCCAACACTCATGGAGATGAAGAGAAAAAGTGTCATGTTCAAGAGCGACTCATTTCCATTAAGAAATAAAGTACCATGTTTTCCCAATTTTCCCAACCATTTTTTATCAATACCTCTTTATTTGTTAACAAGATTAAGGAGGATAACATATGCTTTATTTGTAAGTTCATCCTTCAGATGAATTCTTTTGAGTATTCTTAATGAATCCTAAGAATGAGTGGTTCAATCTCATCATGTTCAATGAGTACATTGTTGCTTGATGCTTTTACAAGTCTAGGGATGGTGAAACTCGACTCCTTTTTCATGCTTAGAGAGTTTGAAAAAGAGGTGAAAAAGAAAAATCCAAAGATTCCTTTATGTACATACTCTCTTGATTCTGAAAAGGTAGAAAATATTATTCATGAGAGCCTCTTAGCCATGTTCGACTAAGGTATTCCTTTTTTGTAAATAGTATATCTCAGTCCGAAAAAGGGTTAAACTTATACTGATTAGACATCTTTTCATTTATTTTAACAATTTTTAAATGACAAGTGCTCGACAATATTTTCATGTATAGGGAGTCTAAAGAGAGATTAAATAGAACTCCTCCTGGAGGAACAAGTGGTATAAATGGTAGAAATTGGTTCCGATCATAATGGAACTTCTCAAAATAGATATGGGTCAAGAGGATGGCTAATAAGACCACACATCACAGCAGTTCCTTAGGAAAGGATAAAACAACGAAGTGAAAGTGTATGATCAACCAAAAAAATGGTGATGATGGACTAAGAAAACCAAGGCTCATTTGGCAAAAATAGGCTAATAAAAATGGCAATCACAAGAGGTAGGATGAAAATGGTTTCATTTTTACACAAGATTGAAACATGGGAAACTATTATTGAAATTGGTTTCATTTTTACATAAGCTTGAAATAGAGAAAAACTATGTTTGAAATAAGTTTGCATGCACCTATCATAATGACTCAATTCTAGGCACATGCCCTTGAAGCTTCATTTTGTTCACCTAAGCAGACTACTAGTTACTAAAAGGTGGTTGGAATGAAAGTTCATTTGTGAGATCAAGTGAAAGACTCAACTGGAAATTTACGATATCTAATGAAAGGATCAAATTGAAAGGGGATATGTTTTATATTTTAACAAGCTTGACATAAGAAAATAACTCTACTCAAGGGACCTTGTTTCATTTTTTAATAAGCTTGACAGAAGAAAAGGAACTATGCTCTAGGAACCTTGTTTCATTTTTTAAGTAGCTTGACATAAGACAAGGAAATCTATGCCATTGCTTTGATAATGACATATAGGAGGCCATGGCTTCCAAGAGGTTCTATCAGATGGAAGAACAATGCTCTGGAAGGGATGAATATCAAAGGATCCAAGGGAAATATTAGGCGTCAGTGCTCCCATTACATGATGCACTACATCACCTACTATATCATTAGTAGACACGGGATGAAACAAGTTGCCACATAATTAACCTATGGTAGGGAAGATACCACTTACATATAAGGACCATTTAGGGAAGCTCATTGATTGGGAGTCAAATTAGGACTAACGAATGAAATTTGGTCAACAATCACGATTTTTCCTTCATGTGGGAAGGGAAGCACATCACACAAAAGAGTGAAGAGACAAGAGCTCCCATGTCATAAACATAGTCATGCCTAAGGAGTAAATTAAAATCCAAATTTCCTTGGACTACCATCACATTGATATAGATAGAATTTCCTCCCAAAGTAATAGGTAACTAAGGAAGGATCCCTAATGGTTGATTGGTCCCTTTGTTAAAAGGCAACAAATTCTGGGTAATGGGTACAACCTGCGAAGAACATAAACATTTCCAAGTAATTGAGGATATAATACTAACATACACTCCTTCCTCTATAACTATTCTAGGTACGAGCATATTATAAGTATGTACTATGATCTAGAAGGGCACATAAGGAGGAAGACGATGTCGTGCCAATCGACTCCAATCAAAGGAAGTGACCATACTACTTGGAGGGGGTGTCATGGGAATGGGGGAACTGCTCCCTTGTGCTATGGGAATAGGATAATTTACCCCATGTGTCATGGCAACAGGAGGAATATCCCCCTGTGTCATTGGAATAAGAGGATTACCCCCTAGTTCATTAGAACCTAAAGAAAAAAGAATAACCTAAGAAGTATGAGACTCACTCTCTATGGGAAAGGTACAATGAACAGACAGTGGAATCGATTAAACCGTGTTCTATACCAATGGTTGGTTGGAAACAGACTCATGGGATTCATGTTCAAAGAGAGTGGGATTGACTAGAGATGGATTCTGATCAATCACTTCATCGACTAGTGGAGGATTAGGAGAAAGCTGTTGTAACCAATTGAGAGTCGTGGATGAGAACCTATAAGGTTCTCCAACACGTTTGAGGCTTCATCCATATAAGGACAAAGGTGAATAGGATGATTCCCTTCACATAACCTACATGGGAACTTAACTTTAACCTTCTTTCCGTGAACCTTATGATCACTAGTAGATGGTTTTTCACCAGCATGATCTCCAGAAGCTTACAACAAAGGTTGATGTGAGCCTATGAACCACACTTATATTACCTTGGGAATACTAGGACAATATCTAAGAAGGTGATCACCCTTACATAACTTACAAGGGAATTTAACTTTGTGGGGCTGATTGGCAAATTTGTCCATACTAGTTGCATCAGTAGAAATGGTTGTTTGGTTGCCCCCTACTTATTTTGCTTCTTCTTCATCATCCTTTTATTATTCTTCTTAGTTTCCTAGTTACTAGAATCAAGACATTCACCAAGCGAGGAGAAAGAAATGGATGAAGAAACAACAGGTGAAGAAGGCAAAGGGTCAACTTTAGGATCAACTTGAGGTTGATGTTATTCAGGTGGAGGACTACTTGGTTGAGAAGCAATTTGGACATTCAGAGCCAAAGAGATCGAAAATAACCAAACTTGAAAACCAATGGTAAATATAAGAAGGGAAAATGTTTCCATATAAGTAGCACCAATATTTCCAAAGGAATGAAAAGGACTAGGATTCCCATCAGAGGGGTTTCCTTGACTGGTGGACCAAGGAATTTTTTCCATTAGTCTCAACCTAAGATCCACTAAGGAGTTATTCCACGTGGATGATGTTGTTCCATAATCAATTAATTGATTTTAGATATTAAACACACAAAATAAAAATAAAAAATGGGTAAACTAGGAAAAAAGGATTACCAGTTCATCGTGAACTGTAATATACCACCTTGGTAAACCAAGGATTTACATACATGCATGCAATCTCGCCGAATGTTATGTTTGATGTATCACAGTGTACAAGGCAGTCGACTCGGTTACCTATGGTGGGATAGAAACCTATAGGATACTTCCAAAATATACTTGGAGGTATGTGGAAGTGCAATCCGTAGTAGTGTTTTCTAATGTGGAATTGTTCGATGAGAGCGTTCCCATATACTTATCATGCATGGAGCACCATCTGATACCCAAGGTACGTGGAGAACGATTTGATACACTTACATACGTGGAATGGGATATCACCCTCAAAATGCAATGCTGGAAAAAATGATAGCTCCTACATTTAAAAACGTCGAAACATGTCTTAACATAGACCTCTAGATGTGTTGTTAAGTTTCAAAAGCTAGAGGTTAATTGAGTGAATTTTAGAATTTTATCTTGAATTATGTTTTGATTTGAAGGCTCAAAACTTAATGTCACCTGAACATTCCTATAATGCAACGAATATGATAAAAATAACTCTTTTCCTTTTCCTTTTAACAATGAAAGGCCTAATTATCTAGGGGAAAAGAAATCAATCAATAATGCAACAAAAAAGTGATGCAACAATCGATCTCCTCAACTTCACTTTTCTAATCAAAATCAAAGCCCTATATGCAATGCAAATAATTATTTTTCTTTTATTTTCTTTCAATGTATCAAATGAAAAGAAACATATGAATGAAACTTTATCAATGACAAAAAGAAACCACACGGACTTTAACTGTAATGTAAAACTTACTTTTCAAATTCAACAATCTTACAAACCCTAATTGACAAGAAGAAACAAAGAACAAAAAAAAATCTTATAAAAAAGGTGATGACACTCAAAGGTAATTAACACTCATACACAATTTAGCCCCCTCCCCCCCCCCCCCCCCCCCCCTCCCACCCCTGACGATTGAGGGGGAAATATTTTTGCAAAAACATGCAATTTCACACAAGTGATCAGTTTTTCAGAGACATAGAAAAACTTAGAGGCTCAAGGAAAACTTGTTGGACCAACGAAAATCAAAGAAAAAGGAAGAGGAATGATTTTTTTGTATTCTACTAGATCAGTACAGATGCAAAATAGGAGACAATGCATTGTAGTGTAGGTGTAGAACAACAGAATGTGTGTTGCAGTGCAGATTAGGAGATAGTGCATTGTAGCATAGTTACAGAGAAGGCTCAAGTGAACTAGAGTTCCCTGTCTCTAGACTAGGGGGTGTGTTGAGGTAGATTCAGCCAAAATACGACACAAAAATCAAGCAAGCTTAGAGAAGTTGTTTTCCTAAGTTCAATCAATGTCTGAGTAAATCAATCAAGATTGGTTTATGTTGTACTATTCAACAACTCCCCTATTTATTGATTTAATAGTTAATATTCTATTAATAAATGGAGACCCTTTAAAAAATTTCAAAAAACGTAGCAAATGAGAGATTCCTTATTTTTGAACTATTAGAAATAAAATTTTGAATAAACTCAAGATATCAAGGCGAAATCCCTTTATGACTAGGCATTCTCAATTAATTGCAAATTGTTGGACCTTGCATGACAAAGGTTAATGGACAATCGGAGTCCGTGAATTGCGATAAAAGGGACCACTGTAGTAGACTTATGGTATCATTAAAATTCTCATTAAAACTAAGACTTAAAGCATTTCTTACAAAATAAAGTACATATCGCAATCACATAAGAGGCATTCATAAAAGCACAAACAAGAAAAACCTTTAGGATACGCGATTTGTGATATTGCGACATGACAAGTCAAACACTCATCGCATCACAGCTTTTACACAAAGGCCAAACTTGTGAACCATGAAAAGTTTTGAAATGTGATGTGACCCGGACCCAATGGAATTATGCAAAAATTGTTATAACTTAGATCAGGTCTGGCGCATAGTAAACAACTACTTTATGCAATAATTATTCATTCAAACGAAATGCGCTCAAAAGGATAAAAGGTATGTCGCTCACATCGCATATCGCAAAATACTAAATAACTTCGAAATAATACATAATCGATATTATGATGTTGTGATATTGCGATAATTACCATTAATCACAATCGCATAATCGGTATCGCACGCTTTAATGCATCAACTTGAAGTACCACTTACAAATTTGTGATGCGATGGTTTAAATGAGTCATAAAGGAAATAATGAAAAGACCTTAGTGCGTAATTAATGAGTTTTAATGGCATTTACGTTTAAAACGGCTCAACGAGATTTGATATCTTTCATCTGTATTTTCAAATAAAAGCTTCTTCCTTGTCATCTTTCATAATTAACTATATCATTGCATTTTCACTATCATTTTCGCTCTCTGTGTTTATCCGATAATATCCATTATTCAATTTCAGGGAACCTCCGAAGGAAACAATGTTTGAAAAAATGACGAAGAAAGGAAAATCTACTACGTCTGAGAAATCGTAAATGACCCCACTCTTCTCTGATACCACCTGCAACAAAGATGGAGGAACCACACCATAGGAAGCCATGTATACTTACTGGAGGAAGAAAAATCGAGACCACTAGAAACTAAGGCGATAACTAATGCCGAAGCATCATTTGAGGCTTCCTACTTTGAGGCAGCATGTTTGTTTCTACAAAGAATAGTTGCAAGGCCCAAGATATTACCATACACAAATATGGTGAAATGGGTAACTGATAATGTGAATATTTTAGACAAAACTTTCAGAAATTCAAGACATGAGGTTATGGGGTCTTTCACGTCAGAAAATTTGCGCCAGATGTACCATCTACCAGAGCCTCAGATTCTCTATGATAAAGATTTCCTTGAACAATCTTCCAAAGAGAACGAGGACCCAATGGACATTACATAGAACTGGAGGTCAGGCTCTGAGAAATTAAAACGAGAGAAATCCGATATGTACCAAATTTCATCCCTCTCGACTCCACATAATTTCATAGCTGCGATGATGTGTAGATTATTTGGGAAGGCTAATAGTACCAAATTTTCTATAGAGTGGATTCCATTGATTGATGCAGTAGTTAATGCAATGATTATGAATTGGAGTCATATTTTGTCAGATAATTTAGCTATGGCTATTAGGGAATACAAGCAAAAGAGAAATATCTCATCAAGAACTATTCCCCCTTTTTATATGAGCGCTTATGTAATGGATGTCATTGGTTTTTGCTCACGATTTCCAAACATGGATTAGAAGTGGACTACACATAACCCTCTCCCCATCCATGTGTATCATAAAATTTTGTGGGAATCCCAGTTCAATTCCCATTTTTATAGAATTTTCCAAGGTATTATGTTACCCATTTATAAAACCATTTTTGATAAAATGGCCCCCAGGCTTTTCGAAGAGGCAAAGATAAGCATATTTCCAGTCACAAGATGGTTTGGTGAAGAAACATTCACTTATATCATATTTTTTGGGAGCATTGTAGCTCCACATGTCCTCCCATATTATGTTCCAGAAAAACTACTGGAAAGAGAGATAGCTTACCAGACAGCAGGGGATGGTTTAACCAAAGCCCTAAAGGAAATGAAAAAGCTTATTTGGCCAACCTTTCTACTGCAGTATGGCGCTTTCGCATTGCATGATTATGGACATGCAGTGAAATAAGTAGAGAATATTACATCTCTAAAACTAGCCACGATTCCAGGTCGACAGTTTGACCCAAATCAAGTTGCTAAAGACTTCACTACCATGGTTAAAGTCAAACAGTTTACTCATGAAGAGGATCCATTTGATGACCTCTTTTAGGGAGCCGAATCATTTGCACAGGTCCTACATTTAGCATCGTACAATTAAGCCTAGATGATATCAATGCTTTTCATGTATACAGAAATAAAAGATTGTTGAAGGTCCCATTGGACCTATTACAAATTGAACAAATAAGAGAACCTACTCCTAGCATGAGCCTGGAGGGAAGTTCTAAGGAAAATTATGATGAAGAAATGCAAGAAAAATCAACTCAGGAGTCAGAACATTCAGAGCAACAATCTCATAATGGAGAAGAAAGTCCTAATAAAGGTTCTGAGAAAAATAAAGAAGGAAATACTGAGGAAACGACCGAACAGGCCTTGGCCAAGAAACATACAGAGGTTGGCTCCACATCAACTCAAATAGGGAAGATTCCAGTTATTGACCTAGACAAGGAATGGGAGAAATTCAATCAAAATCTCCAAACATGTACAAGTCTTGAGGAGACATTTGGATTTCAGACCCCAAAACAAACTCAATAGGGAACAAATCCAAAAATAACAAAGAAAGAGGTCACAAACACTCAAGATATTGAGGTCATCCCGGCTTTCCCCACTTTTGAAATTGTCTTAAAAATTGAAGAAATACCTCCGCTCAACATATTTTACAGCCCTACACATAAGGCTGTGGTAAAAAGACAAAGAAAGAAGAGGAAGTTAGACACAACGGTTGTTGCAACTCTTGAGAACAAATCAATGGAAGTTGTATGGAAAGACACTCCTGTTGATCCATCTGAGAACCTTACAAAGTTGTCACAATTTGCAGGTGCCTATGCCGCTACAATCATTGATAACGCAATAGAAGTCTAACTGTTGCTTAAAGAAAAAGAACAAAGAATACAACTGCTGGAACAACAAATGGAACAAGAAAAACATAGTACCAATCGGCAAGTAGAACAACAGGTAGCTCAACTTCAAGGGGAGTTCAAGCAATTGAGGTTACAACACTAGGCAAGCATGTCAGAGAAAGACTCACAGATTTTCCAAATGCAATCCATGGCAGACATATTCAAAGATAAACCTCAGACAGAGGAGTTCATTAAAGAGGAAATCAAGCTAAATTCCCTATTGACACGGCAACAAGAGATGTTCTTCTAAAAGATCTCATAAATCAATCCCTACTGTGAAACAAGTACTAAATTGACTAACCAAGTGATTAATCTAAGATTTGAATATGAAGAAATCCATAAAAAGATTTTGGAATTTATTACTTAGAAGGAATCTGATGAGGGAAGAAAGGTTTATCTACCAAAGATAGAAGAATCCCATAAAGACATTCTATTTGCAGATTTGGATACATAGTTAAACAAGGTAGAAAAGGTAACGGCGACAGCAGCAGGTACAACAAACAGCATAATTTACGTCGTGAATGAAAATCTTCATAGTGCCAACCTTGTTAAAGAATGCATACCAAGGGATCTCCGAGACATCATACAGCTAGAACAACACTGAAAAGAAACAAATCAAACCAAAGAGGAAGCAATCAAACAATTGTCCAAACTTGATTGGGAGACATACTGGCAGTATTTGGTAAAACCACATAGCTAATGGATGACTCTACGATGCTTAACTAGTTTTGCACAAAAAATGGTTCAATCTCTCAGATGCCATATTTGCAGGACAGTTAAAATCTACAATTGGCCAGCCACCCCAGGTGAAACCAATGATGGATATCTGCAATCTCAAGGATCAAGTGGCTGACTAAGATAATTCAATTTGAAAGAAGGTTGTCATCAATTTATTTTCTATTTTTAGTTTTTATTTTTGCTTACTCTGAGGAAGGTTGTTTGAAACCTCCTTAGCTTTTTTGTAATAATCTATTTTTGAAACATGTATTATAGTATTTAAACCCCTCTCATGCATTTAGAGAAGGGTCCAGAATTTTATCAAAAAAAATTTGCAAGAGATTGTACTTTTGTACTTTTTGTGAATGTTTTGATGAAATAATTAGAACATGAATATTGAAGCATACTCTACTGAAATTTCACTTCTATACTCTTAGAGTGTATTTGATTGGAAGAAAGTGGATCAATATTGTTGAGCCCATGAGAAGGACCTTTCATATATGGTACTTTTATCTTATGATTGTGTTTTCTTTGTGAATTAGCAATACTTTTTCTTATATTGTGTTATGTAGGAAATCTGAGTTATAATTCTACATTATTTCACTTTTGTATGATGTTTCAACTCTGATTCCTTATTGAATACATCCAAAATTACTATATGAGATAAAGTTTTCTCAATTCTTTTGTCTAACTATTTATCCAAAACAATTATCATTCACGATTTAATTTCTTTTAGAAGTTGAATAATCTTCATTACCAGTTGCTTTGAGACATCTTTGTAGATCGCATATCTTAGATTATTCCTTGGTAAATATATAGTAAGACAAATAATAGAATTAGTAGATGCATGTGTTTATTGTTTAGATTAGATCATTCTTAGTTAAATCATTCTTCGTTATATCTTATATCACCCCAACATAATTATCAAATCAATCCTCTCTGGGAAACTGGTCCCATTATCCCTAGTCGGAGCCACTACACCAAATGGAAAAGGAGTTTCTTTCAAGGTCTGGATCAGGTGGTTATCCCCCATGTTGTTGCAGCAAATTTCTAGACTTAAACAATTTAAAAGGTGAAAAAGGTGCTAAGATCAAGGAAACCACTAAGGGAAAAAATTGGTCCCTAGTGGAGTCGCTAATTTGTTATACATAATTTATGATTGTGGACAAAAGTATCTTCCCTAGACCTAGTGGACTGGTCTAGAACAACATAATGAAAAGAAGAAAGTAAAGAATATAGAGTTTCCCTTAGAGAAATTGAAGAATGGGAAAGAGGCTTACTTGGAATCCGTCGCAAGATTTACTTTCCTCCTAGCTTGTAAGCTCCAATCGTAGCTCCAAATGTTATAATTAGAACCTGCACATACAATCAAAACAAGCCAAGGATCCACAACATCTATGTAGCATAATTCAATTACTCTATTCAATGAATCAGTGAGGGATTGAAATATATGAATGTAACACAACTCATATAGGAAAACAAGATACTCTTTGTGTTCATAGAAATAGGAGAGAGTTTAAAGCCAAGAATAATAGTTAATCTTTTAGATATCTCCCTAAGTTGATTTTTCCTTCCTTGTTGCAAAGCACGCCTCAATGTCAACCTAATGCATGAGGATGATGACTCTCTTAGATTCAGGACAGTAGCATGAGGGAATAATCAGTCTCCAAAATTCAACCCTGATGTTATGGATGGCATTAAATTTATAGGAGGGAGATAGTAGTTTAGGAATTACCATAATGAGCTTGATATCCACTTATGATGGGAGGATGAGCTCAAGGGATAAGAGGTGAAGTCTCCAAGGTAGGATCAGATAGGATTCAAGCTTCTTATCCATAGTAAATGGTTAAAAAACCCCCTAGAAGCTTCTGGAAGAGGAATATTTGGAAATATTTTTTATTTTTCTAAATTTTTAGAGTAAGCGCACCCCCAGCAAGGAGCGACTAGTGCTGACTAGCGCTGGTGCAGAAAGGAAAAATCGACATTGAACACAGGTGGCTAAAGGGGTAGGGTGCGTTGGGGCTTAAAAGCATTGAATTTTAGCAGTTAGAATAATAAACTTATACATTTGGAAAGGTCAATCTTAGGCCTTTTGTAGGGATTATGACAACATGTTCGCAGATGTGGATTGATCTAGTTTGTAGGTCTATTGACTAGATGAGACAAAATGGCCTATAACACTTGCTCTGCATACACATTGTCTCTATAATGGTCCTTGCACACATACCTGTTGTTCCACACATGACCACACACATTTTGTTTTGTGCAACTAGATATTTTTCATTTTTCACATCTCACATGTTTCACTTATCAAAATTACAATATTTTGATACATAATATTTATCTTTCTTCATTAACTTTGTCTGTCATCCAATGGTATTAATATCAAGGATGTTAAAATGGAATGAGTCTTGCAATTAAAAGGATGAAATGGTTTTAAACATTCAAGTTTTATAGTATGCATCTCTCATAATCGATGGTGTTAATGTATTAAGCTTTTATTTATTAACCTATCTCGTCCAAGGAATTTGACAAGCGTGAGTGACAAATTATAATTATACAAGGTTAAAATTATTTGTGATTTCTTGAGATTAAGATAGTTGTTCGCAGTTGATAGGAAGTTGTTGGCATTATGGCTAATGTATTTTCCTTGATGGAAACCTAATTGATAAAGATGTCAACATTTTGATAACAGGATGATTATGTAGATTGATGCAATTGCTACAGGTGGTATGGACAAAGGAATATTAGTTCAGAAATAGATGGATGATAAAATAAAAGTTTGAGAAAGTAAACGCAGGTCCTGAGAAGAAATGTCACGTACATATATAGGTATTGTGAAGAAAAATCATGTACATAATCCACACCATGGTAATCTTGATACCAGGCGTCTTTACCATGGTATTGTCCCATAGTAATGGGTACGACAACAATTATTTGATCCCGTAAAATAATACCAACAACATTACTAAGGGATTGGCCTAAGGTATTTGTTAAGGCTAAAGCTATATAAGGAGATGGAGATCAAAGTGTTAAGGGTTTTTGTGAAATGGATTATTCATGTGTGATCTGATATAAAACATGTGTGCACGAGGGAGAAAGTAGAAGACTTATATCTGAAATATCTGAAGATGTGTTGACATATATGCTTGATTGATTTTCATGTTGAAAATGTATAAGTAGCCAACAATGATAGATCTGTGATTGTAATAATATTGTGATCTGAATGAAGTATTCTAAAGTATGTAATTCTGACAGTAAGGGTTGTGGAGAGTAAAATTGTGTTTGCAACAAAAAAAAAATCAGATATATACGTAGGTTTGTCTCCGGTTAGTCGCATACATATGTGGATCTAATTCTAGGTAGTTGTATATATATTCTGCGAAGTTTTTTTAATATGATCATATATGTATGTGGGTATTGTGAATGGTAAGTGCATACATATGCTAATATGTTTTGTGGAGGTCGCATACATATGCTATGGTTTTTCAGTATGACATGTTGATGACATTTTATTAGTCTTGTCTGATTGTTTTTGTTCATTGATGATGTCTCAATTATGATGATTTGTATCTAATAGTGTTGACTAAGTTAAATGTGAAATGGTACATTGATTGATAATGATGCTACAGTATAGTGTTCTATGTTTGGTTAGATAATTTGTGCTAGGTTCAAGTGATTTGTGACTGATGGAATGATCTCAGTATGGTTTAGAGATTGATGATTTAGTGTTCAGTATTCTGAGATATGTATATAGGTTTTGTATAGAGGACACATGTACATATGCAGATGTTCTTCAAAACAGTATTGTATACATTCTGATGCATGTTTGATCAGGGTTTGTAGTGACAAAAATTAGTTTCCGTGATGAACAAAGTATGGCTTGTAATATTTATGAATGGTTGTGCATTGGTGTGATATGGTTATGATGGTTTGATTTGGTCACAATAGTTGGTTGAGATTCAATGATTGGTTTGTTGATGCTATAGTGATTGAATTATTTGATTCAGTATTTGATTTGGTATTTGATTTCAGTATTATTACTTGGTTTGGGCTTAATGATGGAAGTGGGTCTAGCCTAAAAATATGATGAAAAGTGGCCTACAGGTTTTGATGCTTTGATTTAGGTGGATCCAGTATGAAACATGGTCCACAAGAGGTGTTGGGCATTGGAGCCTTCAATGAGGGAGTCAGATCTTCCTTCTAGTTGTAGCTGGTATATTTGTGCAGGGGGTAGGTACTCCCTTCCAGTAGCAATTGGTAACGAGATCAAGGGGTTGGAGCTCTCTTTCAGTGGGTGTTGGAGAATGAGAGAAGATTGTATCCTTCTACAAGTGGGTGCCTTCATACTGGTAAGAGTTTGTGCTAGTACAATATTGTAATAAGTTTTCTTAATAATAAAAGAAGAATACAGAGGTGAAGATAACTGTGGTTTTCTCCCACATTGGGTTTCCACCTAAAATCTTGATGTTCATGTGTATTGATATGTCTCTTGTGTGTTGATGATATATATGTTAATTGTTTCTCATGACTTCAGCTTAATGAATGAATAACGAAGTAATGATGCACTGGTTAAAGATGAACAGATGATGAAATATATGAAAAGTTAGTTAACTACATATATGTTTTTTATCTTCACCACAGTCACGTACATACAATGGTTTCCTAAATAATAATAACGTACATAAATCAGAATAAGAAATTGAAAATTTGAAGTGAGTTTAAAATGCTGATTCACCCCCCCCTTTAGTTTTTTCCCAACAATTGGAATCAGAGCAGGTCCCTTAGAAGAAGATTGATCGCTTAAAGAGAGATCCGTCAAGATGGGTACTCTAGAAGGATAATTTTCTATTAATACACCTTCGTTTAATGGAACTAACTTTGTATTTTGAAAAGGCACTTGGAGCAAATGTATGGGAAATTGTTGAAGTGGATATCAATATCCAACCTCTATTCCCAAAAACACTGCAATGAAGAAACAATATGAAACCAATGCAAATATTGTAAATTCCATCTTTTGAAGTTTCGACGAGTTTGAATTTTTGAAAGTCATGCAGTTGAACAGTGCAAAGGAAAAGTGGGATAAGATTATCCAAAGTTATGAAGGTGACACCAAGGTAAAAAGTGCCAAACTTTAGACACTTAGAATTCAGTATGAGACCCTTAAAATGCATGATGATGAAAGCATTGCATACTTTTTCTCATAGTAGATGATATTTTCAACTCAATGAAAAATATTGGTGATGAAATAAAGGATGCTACTATTGTTGAAATATTTTGAGATCACTAACTCCAAAGTTTGATTCTAACTTCCACTTAAGAAATGTCGGATTTGAAGTGTCTTACTATTGAATAGCTCCATGAGATCCTAACATTTTTTGAGATGAGAAAAGGGGGTCCATCAGATATGAGAGAAGCACCCTTCAAAGACACTCATAAAGGGAAGGAAAAAGAAAAGATTAAAGATATAAGCTAAATTTCAGATGAGGAAGAAACAAATTTTGTGAGAAAGTTACAAGTGGGAACTGGTAAATTCAAAGGTAAGCTTCCCTTAAATGTTTTTCTTGTGGAAGAGTAGGTCAATATGCATCCAAATGTCCTTATAAAGATAATCACATGAGAAAGGGAATAATTTTCCAAAGACTAATGTAGAAGAATTTTTGACAGCAAGAAAATTTTTTATTCTAATGAAGATAGACTAGTCAATCAGATAGTTGTGATGTAGATGACTAAATGAAAGCATTGGAAGAAAACGGTAAACTCAAAATTCAAATAAATATATGGATACAAAATAAAGCAGTATGATGAAGGAAATAAACATATTAAGAATGGATTTGGAAGAATCCAATAGAAGAACATAAGTCTAATCAAAGCAACTTCAAGAAAAGGAAATGCATTGTGAAAAAATAGAATCTAGAGTTGTGACTCTAACGAAAGAATATGAGATAATCAAAAAATGTGTAAAAGCATCTGAATCACTAGAGAGAATTATCAATGAATAAGTATATCCTCTTATCAAGATAGGCATTTGTTACATGGCTTCAAATCCACAATGCAATAACAAGAACATTCACCATGAGGTGTTTCAAAAGGAAACTAAATCTCCTAGATAAAATTCAATATCAATATATGGCCATAAAGTTTGGTTTCATGGATATTCTTTCTCTTGTAACTCATTTGGGCATAAGGCCACTGATTGCAGGTAAGCGCTTGTAATGGAAGTAGAATATGGGATAAATCCCAAAACACGATTATTAATTGCAAGTTGATTTGGAGGAAGAAGGAACATCAGTCAAAGACGTAGGGAATATTGAACCTACTGTAGTCCATTGATCTTAAAACATACTTCTAGTAGTGAATGCATAAGTGATGTGAGGTACATGGCCTCATGAAGAGAAGGTGATGATCATTGGGTCCACAGGATCACTGATGTATGATCTCAGGGGGAGATATGCATGAGTATCTTGGTGATAGTTCTCTAGTTTGGTTTGATATTCATTTGGTGATACATATATATATATAACATTGCATTGATGAAGTAACAATGAACGGGAACAGGTATGGTATGTTTAGGGGGAGTTGTTGTTATGAAAAGTTCAATTTTTTACTTTCTATACGCGGATCACATGAAGGACAGTCACGTGTAAATGTGATTTTTTATCTTGACAGTCGCATATGTTTCTTTGAGATGAAGAGACAATAGGAAAGACATAGGGGGAGTTTATGTTATGCTTCAATCAGTTATTATTGGCTTTCTAGTTCTAATATTGACATCTTGCGGACTGTTAATAATGCTTAGGAATGATGATGGTTCATGAATTGTTGCAAATTGTTATTTTTATTATGATTCTTTGATGAATTTATTGATTAATGAGATGGATATGATCATATTTGACAATAAAAAGTTGGCACAAGTTCAGTGGGAGCATCTACTATGCTTCTAATAGTGCATTGTTTATCATTATGATTTCTAATAATTTCTTGTTGCATGAGTACATATCATTTGGTGATATAGAGTTGTTGTTGAAGATACATATGTTGTTATCAGTCTGACATTAGTAATGATGAAGTCATGGATGATTCCTATATATTTCTTAAGTTGCACTTAGTTAAGTTGATCCTTCTTGATACACTTGATTAAGAGGATGTATATGTTATGGTCGTTATTGAGATTGGTTGATGATGATAAGTTTATTATTCACTCCCAATTTCTTTTCATTATGTCATCAATGATGCATGGATTGTCTGTGGTGAAGTTGTGGTTGATGCCTATATACTGCTTAAGCTACACTTGAAAAATTATTGTTGTCAAACATTATAAGATTTCAGTTGATGATGATGTTGATCAAGTCCTATGACTTATGACGATGAAGGTATTTTTGGTGTTCACATATATTTTTGGTGCATGGAAAGAATATGTATATGCTACCTATGGCGTTGTGTTTCAAGGGTTTGATCTTGCTTATGGTTCTTCTTATATATGGAAAGAACATGTTTACCTTGATGATATGAGGTCAAGGCGATGAGTTGCTTAAAGAGATCTACTGCACTATCTTATGCTTCTATTATAGTTGCTTGGTGATGCTTGGAAGCATTGCATATTTGGTCACATGATTGATGTTATTGAAGATTGATGCTACATTTTCTTATCTTATATAGCCTCTTGATGATGAGGATGGTCATGTTGCTTCTATGTTGTAGGTTCCTATTTATGATGGTTGATGATGACTATCATTGTTGAGGACCTTTTCTAGTTATACGTGTCATATATTTTTCTTGTTGTAAAGGTCATGAAAAGACCCATGTTGTAAATCATTGTAAAATTCAATCATGTATGGGCTAATGGGATCAAGTCATGTTATGTATGAAATCCCATTATTATTGGCAATTGATGTAGTGTTGGGTCAAAAATGTAACCTTAGTGTGTTGGGTGATTCCTGTAATCATGAGTCATTGGTGATAGGAAATATCATATTTGTTTGATTCTCGTGTTTTTATTTTATATCCTTAGAGGCTCGAACATATGCTCAGGGGGTGCATGGTTAGTATCCAGTTTTCATATTCAGCTGATCAGACCTACAGTGATATTCTCTACAAAGGGGGAGAGAAGCCTTCATTTAGCATTGTTCAACCATTTTCCCTTGATGTAAAAGGGGGAGAGAAGTTTGGGGTTTGAAGAAGAATTCTTCGTGAAATATCTTGGTATTTGCAAGTGTGTTTGTAGGTGATTACAAGTGGTGACCAAACACCAAAGTGGTTTCCATCAAGTCTAAAGGAGGAGATTGTTGACATTATGGATAATGCATTGTCCTTGATGGAAACCTACATGATAAATATGTCAACTTTGGGATAATGAGATGATTATGTAGATTGATACAGTTGTTATAGGTGATATGGATAAAGGAATGTTTGTTCAGAAACAAATGGATGATAAAAGAAAAGTTTGAAAAAGTATATGTGGGTCATAAGAAGAAAGGTCATGTACATACATAGGTATTGTGAAGAAATGCCGCGTACAGAATCCGCACCATGGTAATCTGGATAACAGGGGTCTTTACCATGGCATTGGCCCATATTAATGGGTACGACAATGATTATTTGATCCTGTCAAAGAATACCAACGACATTAGTAAGGGATTGGCTTAAGGTATTGGTTAAGGATAAATATATATAAGGAGATGGAGATCAAAGTGTTAAGGGTGTGAATGTAATGGGTTATTCATGTGTGATCTAATCTGAAACCGGTGTTCACCAGGGAGAAAGGGGAAGACTTAGATCTAAAATATCTGAAGATGTATTTACATATATGCTTGATTGATTTGGATGTTGAAAATGACTAAGTAGCCAACAATGATATATTTGTGGTTGTAATGATCATGTTATCTAAATAAATTATTCTAAAGTATGTATTCTAACAGTAAAGGTTGCGAAGAGTAAAATTGTGCTTGCAGTGAAATTGTTTTTAGTATGTTCATATATGTATGTAGGTATTGTGAATGGTAAGTGCATACATACGCTAATATTATTTGTGGAGGTCCCGTACATATGCTAGGGTTTTGTAGTATGGCTTGTTGATGACATTTTATAAGTTTAGTTATGATTGTTGATGTCTATTGATGATGTCTTAATTATAATGATTTATATCTGACAGTGTTGATTGGGTTAAATGTGAAATGGTACATTGATTTATAATGATGCTATAGTATGGTGATCTATGTTTAGTTCAGTAATTTTTTCTTGGTTCAAGTGATCTGTGATTGATGGAATGATCTAAGTATGGTTTAGTTATTGATGATTTAGTGTTCAATATTATGAGATCTGTATGCAGGTTTTGTATAGAGGAAACACATGAATATGAGGATGTTCTTCATAACAGTAGCATATACATTTTGATGCCTGTCTGATCAGGGTTTGCAGTGACAACAATTGGTTTCTATGATGAACAAAGTATGGCCTGGTATATTTATGAATGGTTGTGCATTAGTATGATTTGATCACAATAGTTGGATTAGATTTAGTGATTGGATTTTTGATGTTATAGTGATTGAATTATTTGATTCAGTATTTGGATTAAATATTGTTACTTGGTTTGTGATTAATGATGGAAGTGGGTCCAACCTGAAAATATGGTGAAAAGTAGCAAATAGGTTTTGATGTTTTGAGTTAGGTGGATCCTGTATGAAACATGGTCCACATGAAGTGTTGAGGGTTGGATCCTTTAGTGAGGGATTCAAAGCTTCATTTCAGTGGTAGCTAGTAAATTTGTGCAATGGGTAGGTGCTCCCTTCCAGTAGCAGCTGGTAAACGAGATCAGGGGGTTGGAGCTCCCTTCCAGTAGGTGCTGGAGAATGAGAGAAGGTTGTAGCCTTCTGCAAGATGGTGTTTTCATACTGGTAAGAGCTTGAACCAATACAAGTTGTAAGAAGCTTTCATAATAATAAACTAAGAATACAAAGACAACAACAATGGTGGTTTTCTAATTAGGTTTCCACCTAAAATCTTGGTGTTCATGTGTGTTGATATGTCTCTTGCGTGTTGATGATCTATGTGTTATTTACTACACATTATTTCTACTTAATGAATGAATAATGAAGTAATGAAACACTGATTATAGATGAACATATGATGAAATATATGCAAAGTTAGTTAACTAGATATACACTATTTGTCTTCACCACAATCGCGTACATACACTGGTTTCCTCAATGGCAGTAGCATAAATAAATCAGAATAAGAAATTGAAAATATGAAAGTAGTTTAAAATAATGATTCGCCCTCCCTCCCAATTATATTTCCCAACAATTGGAATCAGATCAAGTCCCTCAGAATAATATTGATCGCTTAAAGGTAGATTAGTCAAGATAGGTAGTCTAGAAGGAGCATTTTCTATTAAGCCACCTTTGTTTAATGGAAATAAACTTGTATTTTGGAAAGTTAGAATGAGATCATTTTTGCAGGAACTTGGAGCAAATGTATGGGAAACTGTTGAAGGTGGATATCAATATCTAGCCTCTATTCCCATAGATACTATAGGGAAGAAATCATATGAAACTAATGCAAAGGTTATAAATGCTATCTTGGGAAGTCTAACCGAGTCTGAATTTGTGAAAGTCGTGTAACTGAACAATGCAAAGGAAATGTGGGATAATCTTATCCAAAGTTATGAAGGTGACACCAAGGTAAAAATTGCTAAACTTCAAGCATTTAGAATTCAGTATGAGACCCTTAAAATGAATGATGATGAAAGTATTGCCAAATTTTTTCTTAGAGTAGATGATATTTTTAACTCAATGAAAAATCTTGGTGATGAATAAAGTATGCTACTATTGTTGAAAATACTTTGAGATCACTAACTCCAAAGTTTGATTCCAAAGTCTCCACCGTTGAAGAAAAGCAGGATTTGAAGAGTCTAACTATTGAACAACTTCATGGGATCCTAACAGCTTTTGAGATGAGAAAAGGGGGTCCATCACATATGAGTGAAGCAACCTTCAAAGTCACTCATAAAGGGAAGGAAAAAGAAAATCTTAAAGGTAAAAGACTCATTTTAGATGAGGAAGAAGCAAATTTTGTGAGAAAGTTACAAGAGAACTAGTAAATTCAAAGGTAAGCTTACCTTTAAATGTTGTGCTTGTGGAAGAGTAGGTCACCATGCATCCAAATGTCCTTATAAAGAAAATCATGAGAAAGGGAAGAATGTTCCAAACAGGAATGTTAGAAGAAGTTTTGATAGAAATAAATTTTATTATTCTAATGAAGATAATCAAATCATATCTGATAATCAAGAAATTTTAGATTCAGATTCTAACAATTGTTATCAAGTACTTATGGCTCTTGAAGATCAGTCAAGTGAATCAGATAGTTGTGAAGTAGATGACTTAATGAAAGAATTGGAAGAAAATGATAAACTCAGGAATGCAAACAAAGATATGGAAACAAAAGAAAGTAGTATGATTAAGGAAATAAACATGTTAAGAATGGAGTTGGAAGCATCCAATAGAAGAACATAAGTCTTAGCAAAACAACTTCAAGAAAAGGAAATGCATTGTGAAAAATTAGAATCTGAAGTTGCGACTCTAAGGGAAGAATATGAGAAAATTAAAAAATTAGTAAAATCATCTAAATCACTAGAGAGGATTATCAATTAACGAATATCTCCTCTTATCAAGACAAATATTGGTTACATGGCTTCAGGTCCACAGTGCAATAACAAGAACAACCATCATGAGGTGTTTCAAAAGGAAACTGAATCTCCTAGATAAAATTCAAGATCGGTCCCTAGGCATAAAGTTTGGTTTCATGGGTATTATTTCTCTTGTAACTAATTTGAGCATAATACCACAAATTTCTAGTCAACCACTTGGAATGGAAGAAGAATATTGATAAGTTCCAACACATGATTAGAAATTACAAGTAGATTTGGAGGAAGAAGGAACATCAATTAGAGACGTAGGGAATATTAACCCTACCACAGTCAATTACTCTTAAAGCATATTTCTAATAGTGACTGCAAAAGTGATTTGAGGTACATGACCTCATGAAGAGAAGGTGATGATTATCAGGTCCAAAGGATCACGAATGTATGATCCTATGGGGAGATATGCATGAGTATCTTGGTGATAGTTCTCTAGTTTGGTTTAATATTCATTTGGTGATGCTTATATTGCTAACATTGCATTGATGAAGTAACAGTGAATAGGAACATGTATGGTATGTTCAAGGGGAGTTTTTGTTATGAAAAGTTCAACATTTTACTTTCTGTACGTGGAACACATGACGAACAGCTGCATGTATACATGAGTTTTGATCTAGACAATCGCGTATGTTTCTCTGAGATGAAGAAAAAGTGGGACAGAATCAGGGGGAGTTTCTGATATGCTTCAATCAATTATTATTGGCTTTCTGGTTCTGATATTGACTTACTACAAACTTTTAATAATGCTTAGGAAAGATGATGGTTCATGATGGTTCATGAATTGTTGCGAAATGTTATTGTTGTTATGATTCTTTGATGAATTTGTTGATTAATGAGATGGATATGATCAGATTTGACAGTGAAAATTTGGCACAGGTTCAGGGAGAGCATATGCTATGCTTCTAGTAGTGTATTATTGGCATTATGATTTCTTGATCATTTCTTGTTGCATGAGTACATGTAATTTGGTTATGTATAGTTTTTTTTGCTGAATATACATATGTTATTGTCATTATTTCATTAGTAATGATGAAGTCATGGATGATCCTTATATATTGCTTAAGTTTCACTTAGTGCAGTTGATCCTTCTTGATACACTTGATGAAGAGGATGTGTATGCTATGGTCGTTAATGACATTGGTTGATGATGATAAGTTTATGATTCACTCACGATTTGTTGTCACTATGTCATCAATGATGCATGGATTGCCTGTGGTGAAGTTGTGGTTGATGCCTATATATTTCTTAAGCTACACTTGAAAAATTGTTGTTTTCAAACATTATAAGATGTTGGTTGATGATGATGTTGATAAATTCTTATGTCTTATGATGATGAAGGTATTTTTGGTGTTCACATATATTGTTGGTGCATGGAAAGAATATGTATATGCTACATATGGTGTTGTGGTTCAAGAGATTGACATTTCTTGTGGCTCTTCTTATGTATGGAAAGAGCATGCTAACCTTGATGATATGAGGTCAAGGGGATGATTTGATGACAAAGATCTACTACACTATCTTTTGCTTCATTTACAGTTGCTTGGTGATGCTTGGAAGCATTGCATATTTGTCCACACGATTGATGTTGTTGAAGCTTGATGCTACGCTGTCTTATCTTATATATCCTCTTGATGATGAGGGTGTTCATGCTGCTTCTATGTTGTAAGTCTATATGTATGTGTTATGCAACCAACTCACAAAATAGAAGAAAATATAGGTAAACGACTTCAAAATCAACCTCCTTGAGGGGGAAACCTCCTTTACATTACACAAATGAACAATTTATTGATGATTCAAATGGAAAAACCTCCTTTCTATATATAGGAGTCTAAGGGGTCACAATATAGTCAAAGACGACATAACAATAATAATAAAAGGGCACAACAATAACAATAAGGGGTTACAATGACAATAGTAATGGGGTAATCACTAGTATTATAAGGACCTAACATTATGATGGTTGTTTATGACTACCATTATTGAGGTCCTTGTCTGGTTATAAATGTCATATCTATCTCTTGATGTAAAGGTCATAAAATGATCCATGTTGTAAATCATTGTAAAATTCAGTCATGTATGGGCTATTGGGACCAAGTCATGTTATGTATGAGATCCCATTATTTTGGGCAACTGATGTAATGTTGGGTCAAAAATGTAACCCCACTGTGTTGGGTGATTGATGTAATAATGACAGTTTGGTGATAGGAAAGATGATATTTGGTTGAGTCTTATGCTTTTATGTACATCCTTAGAGGTTCCAACATATGCTTAGGGGGTGCATGACCAATATGCAATGTTCATATTCAGTAGATCATACCTGCAATGATCTTCTCTACAAAGGGGGTGTTGTGCTATTCAACAACCCCCATTTTTCTATTTTATAAATTTCCTATGAAATTTATTTTATTAAAATGGGGACCCTTAATAAATTTTAAAAAACATAAAAAAAAAAATATATATATATATATATATATATATATATATATTTATGTGTCTTGAATAAAACAAAATCCAAATATCCCCCAAGACCAAGACTCATACTTAGGCTTTTAAAGCCCTAAGTATTAAACATTGGGTTATCAAAGTATAAAAATAATAAATCGGAGCTCAATTTAAATATGACTTATAATTTAAAACTTCGACTTATCCAAAGTCCTTATCACTTCCCAGCATCGCAAATAAATATCACCCCATGGTAATACCCACGGCCTTAGTGAAATGCGATATAAACAGACCCGACAGGAAAGTTAATGCAATTCATAAAATTCCCCACATCCGTAGCTATCACAAAAGTTCAAAAAATCTTAAGGCTTGACCCCACTCCCTTAGCCGATTGTGATATGTGATATCACTCCAGACCTGACCACATATTTAAATCCGTCAAGTTAAGATATCGCATCCATACCCCGCATCGTAAGTTTCATAAAGCTCAAAACCACTCCACCAACTCCATTGCTATTGTGATATAAACCTGACCCGCAGGGATTATCCAATACAAACCATAAAACCCCATGTCCGTAACTATCACAAGATCCAAAGGCTTAAGGCCAAAACCCGCCACCGATTGCAATATGAAATTAAGCTTGGACCCGCGAGATTATAAAATCAATTTCATTTAAATCCAGCATCTGGATCTATCGCAAGAACAATTTCCTTTGTTTATTGCAATATGTGATAAGGCCAGAACCCACAGGGATTATACACTGTGATGTATATTTATATCGTGTCCGGGGCCTATACCGCAATCTCAAAATTCTAAAAAATTCATGCCTCATCCCAACACCAATTGTGATATGATGTTAGCAATGACGTCAGATCCATGTCATCCTCCATGTTAATTGCCACGTCATTGCCATGTCTCCCACCATGTCATATCCATGTTATCTGCCACCTCACCATTCCACTTCATTCGCCATGTCATAGTGATGTCACCCCGGGATCCTGCGATCACAAGTTTTAAAGGGACACGACTTATAATAAACGTTTCACCCCAACCGATTTGCGATTTGTGATTAGACCAGACCCTACGGGACTATTCACTCCAACTCATACATACCTCACATCTGTGGCTATCGCAAATAAAAAACGAAAACCATTTCTCTGACTCCTTTCCATTCTGATTGTGATTGTGATTTTATTTGAGAAGACCCCCTTTTGGATTTTATATGAAATACTCCCAGTCTAAACCAATTGCGATTGTTCTGAATTTTTTCCCCTGATTCTATTCCAATTGCAATTGTTTTATGATCTGCCCCAAAACTCTGATATTTTTTATAAGCCGTAAAGCTTCACCTCCTCACTCAGCATTCCTCTCCATGATGTCTGTGTCGGATTTATTGTGCTCTACGTTTTCCTGATTTCCTGCAAAAGTGAATTTTTTCAAATAAAACTCATTTATCAGTCTCATTTATTTCCATCTTATTGATTCTTAGTTTTCGTGTTCAGGTTCATAACAGAGAAAGACAGTTGTGTTGATCAGTGGCAGATCAGTTCAAATAGACATACAGACCTCCAATGAATTCGATGGAACAAATGAAGCTAATGATGACAATAGACCATTTTCATAAACTTCTACAAAAATATTGTTTTCCTTTAAGCATTCTTAAAGGGATTTGTTTAATGACCTCAATGCTTTGCACAATAGATTAGAATTGTTTTCTGTTATTTAAGCTTAGCTATTGTAGGAAATAAGGGTCCTGAATTTTAGGAAGAAAGGCCAAAAAGCTTGCACTACTGTACTTTCACGTTTTTCTCACTAGAACGACTGGAACATTGTTTAGGAATTTTCATAAATAATTTTGAGAAGTTGCATTTTTGTACTCCTGAAATCATCTTCATGAGAAGGAATAAACTATTTCTATTTCTTTTATTAGTTGAACAATGTGCATCTGGTATTTCTATCTTTGTTCTTATATTTTGTTCATAAATAAATAGTGAAATTATCTTTTCAAACTTCTTATTACATGGTATTTCTACTCCTCTCTGCAATTCACAAATTCTTGAAGGCACTATTGTATAAAGGATTTAGAGTTGTAGGTTAGAAAAGAAAACTCAGATATGAAGGATTATTAGGGATTTTTCCTTTGCACTCTGAATTATGTTTTGATGGGCAAAGTTCGTACTATTACAACTCTAGTTTTAAAAGCAGAAGTTCAAGCATTGTAAAAGACTGTTGTAGACCAAAGCCAGAGAAATGCATTTAATTAATTGGTATTTTTAATACTATTATTCTAAATACTAATTTCATTTTATAATGGAAGGAATGTGTCATTTTATTCATATTTGTGCACTATTGTTGGTATGAGTAATTTGTCTCAATCATATGTTATTATTTATCTATGCTTTTATGTGTTGAATTCTGATTTTTGAGTAACTATTTACTCATAAATATTTCTTTTAATATCGATTTAAAAAATAATGATATGATGTGAACTATTTCCTCATGTTCTTGTTTAATTATTCGAATTATTGATTTAACAATTAATATCATTTTGTGAACTACTTCCTAAATGTTATCGGTTGGTTATTTTAGTTAAGAGGTCTCTCAATAGAATGTGTTTTGGTATTCATAATGCCAGTTAATTGAACTACTTTGATTATCTTGATATTCATCATAAGCCATACATATCTAAATCCCAATCATTTAAATATATTGGTCTCGATTGGGTCAGATATATATCTTCCTAATTGAGATAGGACCTTTTTCTTGCATTTTAGAGTTAGTTTGCATTTAGATTAATTCTACATTTCTAGAAGTCCTCTTTCGAGGAAAAACTTTAGATTGGTTTGGTTGTTCTGCAAAAAACAACTTAAAGATCATTCTTCTTGCCTGATTAGCTCAAAAAATTAATCTGATGGCCCTAGATATTAACAATTAAAGACATATTTAAAGTTGATAGTGGTTGGGAGAAGGTAGCTAGAACTGGTTAAACCAGTCGGGGCCTCTACTCCAAACAAAAAAGGAACTGCTTTAAGGTCCGGACCGGGTGGTTGTCCCCAATGTTGTGGCAACGATTTTCGAGGCCTCAACAGGGGAATAGAAGCTTCATTCAACATTAGTCAACCCTTTTCCCTTGATGTTAAGGGGGGATATAAGCTTGGTGTTTGAAGAAGAAATTTTTGTGAAAAGTCTTGGTATTTGCAAATGTGTTTACAGGTGATTACAGGTAGTGCCCAAATACCAAAGTGGTTGCATCCAAGTCCAAAGGGGGAGATTATTGGCATTATGGATAATGTGTTTTCCTTGATGAAAACCTACTTGATAAAGATGTCAACATTGTGATAATAGGATTATTATGCAGATTGATACAATTGCTATTGGTGATACAGACAAAGGAATATTAGTTTAGAAACAAATCATACGCTAGTACAAGATTTTAAGTTTTCTTAATAATAAAGGAAGAAGACATAGATGACGTCGTAGTGTTTTTCTCCCACATTAGGTTTCCACCTAAAATATTCATGTTCATGTGTGTTGATATGTCTCTTCTGTGTTGATGATCTATTTGTTATTTATTTCTCATAATTTTTTCTTAATGAATGAATAATGAAGTAATGATGCACTGGTTAAAGATGAACAAATGATGAAACATATGAAAATTTAATTAATTGGATATATGATGTTTGTATTCACCATAGTCACGTACATATGTTGGTTTCCTAAATGATAGTAGCATAGATAAACCAAAATAAGAAATTGAAAAGTTGTAGTGAGTTTAAAATATTGATTCAGCCCCCCCAGTAATTTTCCCAACAATTGGAATCATAGCAGGTCCCTTAGAAGAAGCAAAGGGAGATCCGTCAAGATGAGTAGTCTAGAAGGAGAATTTTCTATTAAGCCATCTTTGTTTAATGGAACTAACTTTATATTTGGAAAGTCAGAATGAGAGAATTTTTACAGGCACTTGTAGCAGATTTATGGGAATTTGTTGAAGGTGGATAGCAATATCCAGCCTCTATTCCCACAGATACTGTAGGGAAGAAACAATATGAAACAAATTCAAAGGTTGTAAATGACATCTTGGGAAGTCTGGTCGAGTCTGAATTTGTGAAATTCATGCAATTGAACACCGCAAAGGCAATATGGGATAATCTTATCCAAATTTATGAAGGTGACACCAAGGTAAAAAGTGTTAAACTTCAAATGTTTAGAATTTAGTATGATACCCTTAAAATGCATGATGATGAAAGCATTGTAGAATTTTTTTTAGAGTAGACGATATTGTTAACTCAATGAAAAATCTTGGTGATGAAATAAAGGATGCTACTATTGTTAAAATTATTTTGAGATCACTAACTGCAAAGTTCTATTACAAAGTCTCTTCCATTGAAGAAACACAGGATTTGAAGAGTCTCACTATTTAAAAGCTCCATGGGATCCTAACAGCTTTTGAGATGAGAAAAGGGGGTCCATCAGATATGAGAGAAGTAGCCTTCAAAGCCACTCATAAAGGGAAGGAAAAAGAAAATCTTAAAGATACAAGCTACATTTCAGATGAGGAAGAAGCAAATTTCGTGAGAAAGTTACAAGTGGGAACTGGTAAATTCAAAGGTAAGCTTCCCTTTAAATGTTTTTCTTGTGGAAGAGTAGGTCACTATGCATCCAAATGTCCTTATAAAGATAATCATGAGAAAGGGAAGAATGTTCCAAAGAGGAATGTTAGAAGAAGTTTTGATAGCAAGAAAATTTTTTATTCTAATGAAGATAGTCAAAGCACATCTAATGATCAAGAAATTTCATATTCAAATTCTAACAATTATTATCAAGTACTTATGGCTCTTGAAGATCAGTCAAGTGAATCAGATAGTTGTGAACCAAATGACTTATTGAAAGCATTGGAAGAAAATTATAAACTTAAGAATGAAAACAAAGATCTGGAAACAAAATAAAGTAGTATGATTAATGAAATAAACATGTTAAGAATGGATTTGGAAGAATCCAATAGAAGAACAAAAGTCTTAGCAAAACAACTTCAAGAAAAGGAAATGCATTATGAAAAATTAGAGTATGATTTTTTGACTCTAAGGGAAGAATATGGTACCATCAACAAATGGGTAAAAGCATCTGAATCACTAGAGAGGATTATCAATGAACAAAGATCTCCTCTTATCAAGACAGGAATTGGTTGCATGGCTTCAGATCCACAATGCAATAACAAGAACAACCATCATGAGGTGTTTCAAAAGGAAACTAAATCTCCTAGATCAAAGTCAAGATTAGTCCCTAGGAATAAAGTTTTGTTTCATGGATATTGTTTCTCTTGTAACTCATTTGGGCATAAGGCCACTGATTTCAAGTCAAGCACTTGGAATGGAAGCAAAATATGGGATAAGTTCCAACACATTATTAGAAATTGTAAGAAGATTTGGAGGAACAAGGAATATTAGTTAGAGACGTAGGGGAGATTGAACCTACTCCAGTCCATTTCTATCGTACTTCTAATAGTATCTACATAAGTGATGTGAGGTACATGACCTAATGAAGAGCATGTGATGATTATCAAGTACACGGGATCACTGATGTATGATCTCAGGGGGGATTTATGCATGACTATCTTGGTGATAATTCTCTAGTTTGGTTTGATATTCCTTTGGTGATACTTATACTACTAACATTGAATTAATGAAGTAACAGTTAAAATGAAGATTTATGGTATGTTCCGGGGGAGTTGTTATGAAAAGTTCATCATTTTACTTTTTTGTTTGCATATCACATTAAGGACAGTCACGTGTATATGCGAGTTTTGATCTAGACAGTTGCATATGTTTCTCTGAGATGAAGAAACAGTGGGATATACTCAGGGGGAGTTTCTAATATGCTTTAATAAGTTATTATTGGCTTTCTAGTTCTGATATTGACTTGTTGTAAACTGTTATTATAATGCTTAGGAACGATGATGGTTCATGATTTTTTGCAAAATTTTATTGATGTTATGTTTATTTTATTAATTTTCTTATTAATGAGATGGATATGATCAGATTTGACAATGAAAAGTTGGCACAGATTCAGGGGGAGCATCTGTTATGCTTCTAATAGTGCATTGTTTATGATTTCTTGAGCATTTCTTATTGCATGAGTACATATCATTTGGTGATGTATAGTTGTTGTATTGAAGATACATATCTTGCTATCATTTTTCCTTTAGTAATGATGAAGGCATGTATGATCCCCATATATTGCTTAAGTTGCACTTAGTGAAGTTGATCCTTCTAGATACACTTGATGAAGAGGATGTGTATGATATGGTTGTTATTGACATTGGTTGATGATGATATGTTTATGATTCACTCGCAATTTGTTGTCACTATGTCATCAATGATGCATGGATTTACTGTGGTGATTCAAGTTGTGGTTGATGCCTATATATTTCTTAAGCTAAAATTGAAAAATTGTTGTTGTCAAACATTACAAGATGTTGGTTGATGATGTTTTTGATCAAGTCCTATGACTTGTGATGATGAAGGTATTTTTGGTGTTCACATACATTGTTGGTGCATGGAAAGAATATGTAAATGCTACCTATGGTGTTTTGGTTCAAGAGATTGATATTTCTTATGGCTCTTCTTATATATGGAAATAAAATACTCACCTTGATGATATGAGGTCAAGGGGATGATTTTCTCACATAGTTCTATCGCACTATACTTTTATTCTATTACAATTTCTTGGTGATTCTTGGAAGGATTTCATATTTGATCACATGATTGATGTTGTTGAAAATTGATGCTACATTGTCTTATCTTATATAGCCACTTGATGATGAGGATGTTCATGTTGCTTCTATGTTGCATGTTCTTATGTATGATGGTCGCTAAGGACTATCATTGTTGAGGTCCTTGTATGTTTATAAGTGTCATATATGTCTCTTGATATAAAGGTCAGGAAAAGACCCATGTTGTAAATCATTTTAGAATTCAGTCATGTTTGAGCTATTGGGATCAAGTCATGTTATGTACGAAATCCATTATTTTGGGCAATTGATGTAATGTTGGGTCAAAAATGTAACCCCACTGTGTTGGGTGATTGATGTAATCATGAGTCAATATTGATAGGAAAGGTCATATTTCAATGAGTTTAGTGCTTTTATTGTATATACTCAGAGCTTCCAGCATATTCTCAAGGGGTGCATGGTCAGTACGCAGTTTTCATATTCATCCAATCAAGCATACAATGATATCCTCTACAAAGCGGGAGAGAAGCCTTCATTCAGCATCGATCAACCCTTTTCCCTTTATGTCAACTGGGGAGAGAAGATTTGTGTTTGAAGAAGAATGCTTAGTGAGAAGTCTTGGTATTTACAGGTGTGTTTGTAGGTGATTACAAGTGGTTACTGAACACCAAAGTGGTTTCCATCAAGTCCAAAGGGGGAGATTGTTGGCATTATCGTAAATGTGTTGTGATTGATGGAAACCTACTCGATAAATATGTTGACATTGTGATACCATGATGATTATGCAAATTGATACAGTTGTTATAGGTGATATGGACAAATGAATGATAGTTTAAAAATAGATGGATGATAAAGGAAAAGTTTGACAAAGTATATGCGAGTCCTGAGAAGAAAGGTTGCGTACATACGCAGGTATTATGAAGAAAAGTCGCGTACAAAATTTGCCCCGTGGTAATTTGGATATCAGGGGTCTTTCCCATCGTATTGAACCATGGTAATGGGTATGATAATGGTTATTTGATCCCATCAAAGAATACCAATGGCATTACTAAGAGATTTTTCTCAGGTATTGGTTAAGTCTAAAGCTATAGATGGAGATCAAAGTGTTAAGGGTGTGCATGTAATGGACTATTAATTTGTGATATGATCTAAAACAAGTGTGCACTAGGGAGAAAGGATAAGACTTAATCTGAAAGATATGACAATGTGTTTACATATATGTTAGATTGATTTGCATGTTGAAAATGTCCAAGTAACCAACAATGATAGATCTATGGTTGTAATGATGTTGTGATATAAATGAAGTATTCTAAAGTATGTAATTCGGATGGTAAGGGTTGTGGAGAGTAAAATTGTGTTTGCAACGAATTTTTTCAGATCTATACACAAGTTTGTCTCTAGTTAGTCGTGTACATATGTGGATCTGCTTCTAGGTAGTCGTGTATATATTTTGCAACGTGTTTTTATTATGTTCAAATATGTACACGAGTATTGTGAATGGTAAGCTCGTACATATGTTAATATGCTTTGTGGAGGTCACGTACATATGTTAGGCCTTTGAAATATGACTTGTTGATGAAATTTGATCAGTTATGTTCTGATCGTTATTGTCTATCGATGATGTCTCAATTATGATGATCTATTTATGAGGAGAAAAGAAAGAGTCAAGGCGAAGCTACCATTAAGACCAGAAAGAAGCTTAAGGCAGATAAAACAAAAGAAATCATACAAATTGATCTCACTAAAGGTGATCTGGATCAAATCGGAGACAAGGTTCAGGAGATAACCATGGAATCCTCAAATAAGGTGGAAGATCACTATGGAAAGCTTATCACAGGTGTGCAATAGTGTATTGTAGAGCTAAAGATTTAGGCGCAAACATCTAGACCACCAGTGTAGCTAGGCCAAGGACTCCATCAAGAAAGATTGGTAGAAACAAAATTTGGGATGAGGATAATGCAGATACCTACCGAAGATCTACAGTTTGACTCCACCGATGTCAAGCAGCAGGAAAAAGGTTGGGACCATGTCAATATGAACATGGCAGCACTACCCACCCCAGTCCCACATAAATTGCACCAAGGTATGACAAATGAGCTCAAGGAGCATGAACAACACACCTCAAACTTAAACATTCAGATAGAACAAGAGCACGCCGCACTGAAGAAATAGCTCAACCAAGCCATCAAGGAGAAGTAACAGACAAAGCTATAGCAGCAGAGGCTAAAAGAGGTGGTTGAAGCCACTTGTAGGGAAGTTTTGGACATGGATGTCCATGAGGATGGATCAACAGAAGAAAAGGTCATGAAGCTCAGCCTTGCAGTCAAGGAGAAGAGGATAAAATTGTCACAATGCAATTCAAGTATGAGATGTAGATCAGTGAGCTGCAAATGAAGTTGCAGCTAGCCACACCACCAGAAATGCGCGAACAGAGGGAGATTAACGTAAAGATTGGGATGGCTAGCATCTCTGCAACATTGACAGATTGCAGAAAATTACGAATGAGAGCATGCAAATTTGGACTTTGCTGCAGGAAGATCCAAATGTTCAGAAACTGCAAGAGGAAATGCAGCAAAAGCAACATCTATTGGAGGAGAGTCAGGAAACTACGAAGACTTCGCAAATCTCACAAAAATTAGTGAGTCTAAGGACCTGCAAAAGAAAATCGAAGAACTGAAGGAGGAGAAGATTTTGATAGAAAGGAATCAACCTTGGTAGGATGAGGACCTTCATCTATCACAGGAAGTGGATGAGAAGCTTCAACAGCTTTTAAAAAGGGAGACAAAATTGGCAAAGAAGGTTGCAGGACATGTCACAGAGGCACTAGTAGAAGTGTGCTACAAGGAAAATCAGTTCGTAGAGATTATGCAACAAGGCATACAACATCATTGGAGACAATATCAAAGGCAAAGCAGCTGAGTGACTTGGGATGAGTCACATGTAAGGGTTAGGTGCCTGTTGGGCGCAACCCAACTTGGGCACATTTTGGGCAAGGAATCTGAATTTTGTGGATCGCATAGTACAAAGGATGTCATGGAGTGCAAAGTGGACTGTGCAGTAGAGTAGTGGAGCGAAACGAGGACCGCACAAAAAACTCACCGCGCAGTATAGGGGCTTCACGGTGAATCCCCTCACTTTTTGTAAAAGCATATAATATTGTAAAAGTTGAAGGGTTTTGGACCATAATCCCTTGTATTTTGGAAACCATGGTATTGGGTCCATGGTAATGTAGCAATGTAATCCCTCAATATCATAGTATATATTGGGATGAATGATAAAGAACAAAGGCATATAGAATTGGATCCAGGTCTTTGTTCTATGGTTGTATCTTTGTGATCTACACATCGAAGAAAGGGGTGAGGCTCCACAGCTTAGTGTGCAAATTGTGTGCATCTTAGTGCGCAGACAACCTACAGTTGTGTGCGCAGGTGAAGAACTATTTGTTGTACCAAATTCTCTATTATAAGCAACAGTTCTTATGGACATAGTCCCACATTGGGATGAACCACGTAAAATCTGTGTCTTCATGTGTTGATTTTCTTATTATCTGCACTTTATTTCAGTATTGTGAAGTTTATGGATGTTTATGATATGTTTAAATGATGAATGTAATTTTGTGAAGTAATATATAAGTGCGAAGTAGTTCATGAATGTGAAGTAATTTATAAGTGTTAAAGCATAAGAAAATACAAAATTGCCACATCACAATATCCCTCAAGGCTGCAGAAACCTGGTTCTACAACCTCCCATAGTCACTTCGAGTGAGACTGCGACTTGCTTGCAGGTTGTTTTCGAAAGGGCCAGTGATTGAGGGTTTTGTTGGTGCACAGTAAAGAATCAAACCTGTTTCAGCCCAACCTAAGCCAACAACAGTTAATATGCACATGAGTGTAAGTGGGTGCTAGTTTTAGCACTATGGCTAATGAATATGATCTGATAACATACTATGTCGTGGTTGCTAGTCATGGTTGCTAGTCTTGGTAAAAGACCGATTTTGATTTGTTGGTGCTAGTCTTGGTAAAAGGTTGATTTCAATGACTTGATCCTTGGAACATGTGACTAACATGTGTGAACAGTTGCAAGGAAACATGTTTGGTATTAGCATGTCAAGGTAATAGTTGATTTTTTTATGTTTATATAAATAACAGTTGGGTGAATGTGATAGCACATAGTAAGACTCAATTGTAGCAAGGTAAAAAGGTATAAGAGAGGAATTGGGTAATAATTCCTTTGGCTATGTTTGGAAATTGTTGTTCCAAATGAATGTGTACCTTGCACGAATACAATAAGTTCTCTTAACCTTGACTTTGTATGAAATTATGTGAATATGTGTTATGTTCATGAAAATGTTGATGATTAAACGAGTATGTGCAATGCCATTATATTTGACAGGTTGTTTTCAGGAATCATTCCCGTGGAAGGATGATTGATTATGCTTATAAAAATTGATGAATATATGAATGACATGGTTAATCAGGTTATCTATTGAGATTCCTATTTTGTGTGGAATCCAATGAGAAAGTAGGAATTCTTGATGTTAATTATTTCTATTATCATATGATTATGACATTCATGTGCTCATGTTAATATTATTCTTATGTCTAGAAAATATTGACTCTGTGTTGAACCGTGGAATTGGTATGCTTCTTCCCTTTGTTTCTTGAGTTAATAATTACTTTTTCAAGTTCTTTAAGTTCAGATTGTAATAATTTGGGAGTCAAAATCCCTAGAAAGTAGCTAATGACATCTTGGTATTCTACCTTGTTAATGAGTCAATTTGAATACTTAAGATATCATTAATTCACAATTTGGGTTAATTTATGTACAAGAGATATTTGATGGACGATTATTGTTCCCTAGAATCGCTGAAGAGAAACCAAGTTGTGGAAAAACCATTGGGCTCATCGTGACATGTTGATCAAGGATTTGCACCTATGTGCATGGGACAGTCAAAGAGAGGATACAATCTATTATCTCATAAATATGATGGATATTTTATAGTTTAATAAGTAATCCTGAGAATCTTCTGATTCTCAGGATAGCTTTACTATTCCAGCATTAGAAATACATTGTAATATATAAATGCAATTAAACTCCAGTAAAAGGGGGATGATTTGGATTATTCTCACTGACTGTAAAAGGTGATTAAACAACAAAATGCCTTAAGGTTTTTACAGACCTTTTTGTAATTCGTTTTTGATATCAATGAAAGTTCAGATGGTTCAATTTTAATCTAGCATATTGAATTTTCTCTAAGACAGTTAACTTCCAGAGACCATGGGCCCAATCCTGGAATGATCACTGTCTTCCTTGTATCATTACTTTTTATTGCTTTCCACTTGAATGATTTGTTGTTCCCTGTGTGAATTCTTAGATTTATGATTCAGCTATGTGAATTCTTAGATTTACGATTCAGTTGTGTGAATTCTCATATTTATGATTCAGTTGTGTGAACACTCAGATTTACCATTCAGTTGGGTGAATTCTCAGATTTTACTATTCAGTCGTGTGCATCTTCAGATTTACTTCATAATTGAGTGAATTTCCATTGCCATGTTTTACTGTTAGCATTTACGAGTGATTATGGTAATGAGTGATTAGAGAGAATTTCCTTTAAAAAGCATTATACATTATTCTTAAATTTCACAGTATAATGAGGAATGTTAGTTTTGTAGAATTTAATCTATTTTTATGATTTTCTGAAGATATAGTTAAAATGCTCTATGATTTATGCACAAATTTATTCATGTCTATATTTTAATCAGATCCAGTATTTCCCTGAGAGTGTTCCTTCTTAGCCTTCACTTTATATTAATCTTACATATGTCCTAGTAATTTAAGAAGTATCCCTGCATTGACTTTCTCAACAACCTTGTAACAAAAAGATGAATCCCAGGTCAATAAATTAATGGACATAGGATTAAGCTAATTCTTTAGGAGAAAATTAGTACCCAATATTTTGGCATCATTTCCAAGGAGGTTGTCAAAGAAGTGATAGGCTGTATCTCTAAAGGGCCAGGTATTGAACACAAAAGGTAAGAACCTACGCATGCATTAAGTAAAAATCTTGTGCCATCACCCACCTTTGGTTGATGCAATTAAATTAAGTAGGTGTGTATGACTAAGAAGAAGAATAGGAATCAGATAGCTATACAACAAAAATCCCTATCAAAAGCCACAAAAACCCAAGGTTAGGTTGGCCTTGGAATACCAACCTTTATAGATGAAATCATTCAAAAATCTAAATCTCAAGCATCAGTAGGTCCCCGAACAGTATATGGGAAGGACTCTACCATTGCCCCTCAAGTAGCGGAGTCATCAACTGCAGCTGAAACTGAGATTCACAACAAAAGCTTAATAATTTGAATACATTTTCCAAGATATGCCTATTAAACACCTCAGTCTTTCAAATGGATATGAGGGGAAGTCTTGTAACTTGAAAGAACGAGAGGGAGAAACAAGCAGAGCATAACCATGATCTATTGAGACAGATCTACAAACTCTCGAACTAGGGTCCCTTGCAATCCTTCTTATGAGAAAAGCGCCTGAAATTCCTAATCTAAGCAATTTTTTGAGGTCCCCTCGAGGGTTGAACATTAACCAAATCCCCCTGCTCAAATAATACTTCCTAATCACGAAATCCCTGAAAACTATTGGTGAATTTTCGACCAAATGGAAAACCAAGTGTCACAAACGCAGACCTTGATCATAGAATATCCTATAGTCGATCTGTTATCTAATGCCCTGATGAAATCCATTCCATTACAAAATATCTCAACTTTTCACGGAATGACTTTTGAAGATCTAATGCATTCCTATTCGAGTTTGATGTTCTATGTAGAGGGTCTGATTACACTACTGATCCACAAAATCTTAAATTTTTTCCTCCTACCTTGAAGGGAGCAGCTCTACGTTGGTTTATGGGATTAGGAGGAGGTACTATAGATTCTTGGGATGGAATGAAAAATGATTTTCTTACCAAATATCAAGATTATTACTGATCTAAGGACTTAAAATATGAAATATTTAAAATGACGGAAAAAGATGGTGAAACCTTAGAGGAGTACGTTGAGAGATTTCGGTATAACTTATAGAGATCACCTTACACCACTCTACCAAAGGAAGCGTTGAATATTTCTTTAATTAAAGGCGTGAAATATGAATGGATAGAAACACTTAATTTAATGGGGCAGGGTGATATTTCCCAAGAGGAATATGATGATATTATTAAACTATGTATCAAGTGTTCACGAGGAAGTACGTGGACCAGATCTAGAATTTGGGATTCTCTTACTAGAACCAAAAAAACTCCAAGCAGAAGTGTAACTCGAGCAAAGATTGGTAATCTTCTAGAATATTTTAAAACTGATATTTTGGGCACATTAACTACACGATAGATTTCTTGTAGTCCAAGCAAAAACATGTCGAGGCAAAAGAAGCCATGGCCATTTTTGGTCCTCATTGTCGAAAGAAACACAGTCGAAGGGAATGCCCACTGGATATGGTCAAAACATGTGCTATTTGTACTAAAGATCATTCGACAAATCGATTTCCATCACTCCCAGGATTAAAGGTCATGTTCAAAGAAGTTAAGGAAGACCCAGAACCAGTATATCTTATGACACAGCGACAACAATGCCAGGCCCGTCCTTCAGGTATGATGCATGATCCATCTATGTTTTATTTTGGATAGTATATTCAACAGCAGATTCTTGGATCTACATGGCAGGGACAACCATATTTTAATTCCACTTGGAAATCCTAGCCTTATGCTACACCACCTTGGCCAAATCAATCATTTACCAGTCTTGTATGGGAAAAAAAAAATATTCTACCCCGTCATGGAAAAATTCAACTAATAACCCCTATCCTTCATAGTAGACCAATTCATCTATACAAAACCCAATGTGGCCTCAAAACTGGCAGCACCCTGCAGGACCAATCAATACACTTGTCAGGACTCTTCCCTAATATCAACCATCGTTGCAAGCCCCATTTTAATTACCCACAAACCCCCAATCCTCGATACGCCCATAATTTCCTGCTCAGCTGAATCCCAATCCGAACAATAGACCTGCTCAATATTTACAAATTGTTGAAAGTTCAGATTATGAAATAAACCCTCTTGAATGTAATGAATTATGACTGAGATCTATATGAGCTATCTTCCTCGAAGTTCATAAAGCTAATCAATAAAAAAAAAGATAATGCAACTCATATTGGGGAGAAACTTGTAGCAGAACATACTCCTCCAACTGTAATCATTTCTGAAACAGAACCGGCCGAGGGAGCGACCAAGCAATAAGGCTCTACTAAAATTACAGTTATTACTCCCTCATCCCTTGAAAGACTCACAGAAATTAAACCAACCATTCATTCTGATTTTGATCTTGTAAGGGAATTAAAGAATTTATGATAAAAATTTTGCTCCTATGGGCTATACGAGACATTCCAATTTATGCTAAAATGATTAAAGTTTTTTGTGGTACAAGCCTGCGAGAAAACCTAAAGATCCACCAACATTCCACGTTGTAGGGCCATTATCTGACCACATATTAGGAAAACAGATACTTTTCAAGTATAATGACCCCATAAATCCAGTAGTAACTGTCCAAATTCAGGGTCGCAACTTCCCAAATACCTTGGTGGACTTAGGAGAAACTATAAATATTTTAACTCACGAAACATGTGGTATTTTGGGTATCACAACTTTAAAACCAACTTTGACCTTATCAGAGTTAGCCAACAGATCAGTAGTCAAGCCAGAAGGTACTTTGGAACACATTATCATCTTCGTGGACTCTTGGAATACCCGGTACACTTTTTGGTTATTAGTCCAAGGAATTAGCTGGATGGGAACCCTTTGATATTAAGAAGGCCATGGTTGGCAACAAAAGACACATATATAGGATGTCGGATAGGAAATATCACAATTACCAAAGGAAACGACATAAAAAACCTTATCTTATATCCTCCTGCTAAATACGGCCTGCCTATTGAAAATTATCAGCCATGCCCGCACAGATACCAAGAGGAAAATTTGTGCTCTCCTCTTACCTTAGATGAAGCCCTTGAATTTAAAAATCAGACCGAAAATGATATAATTAATGGCTTCATTAACAAACCTTCTACCGTGGGGAATCGAACGCGTCAAATGCTGAAATATATACTTGATAATGAAGCCTGGTAGGATCCGTTAGAAATCCAAATAATGATCATATACCTACGACTGTTGTCCATAATAACATTCTAATTGAAATTGAACCTAGTAAAACCCTCAATATTAATGCCAATCTAGATGATCAGCAACAAGAAAAGATAATCCAAATTCTTCTCAAATATAAATAGGCTTTTTCCTGGGAATATTCTAATATGAAGGGCATTGATCCACAATTATGTACTCATCATATTTACATACAGAAATATGCCCGTGCTCTTCGGTAGCCCAAGAGAAGATTAAATCCACATCTCAGGGATATAGTAAAACAAGAATTACAAAAAATCCTAGATTTCAATTTTATATATCTGATTTCGGACAGCCAGTGGGTTTCCCGATTAGTTGTTGTCCCTAAGAAAAATGGGAAGTGGAGAATTTGTGTAGACTATAGAACTAAACAAGGCTACCTAGAAATATCATTTTCCCCTTCCATTTGTCGACCAAGTCCTTGACACTATCGCTGGGAAGAAATGGCTTTCCTTCCTAGATGGTTTTAGTGGTTATAACCAAATCCAGATCACTCCTGAAGATCAAGACAAGACCACATTTACCTGCCCATGGGGAAAATTTTCATCTAAATTTTTAGCATTTGGGTTGTGTAATGCTCGAACCACTTTTTTAGAGGGCGATCTTGAGCATTTTTTATAATTTGATTAATGAAGGACATGAGTTGTATATGGATGAATTTACCCCATATGGTGATGAATTTGATCAGGCCTTAAAGAATTTGGAAAAAGTGCTTGAATGATGCATTGCTACCAGATTATGTCTTAGCCATGAAAAATTCCATATGATGATGACTGAAGGTGTAGTTTTAGGACATTACATTTTTGTTGCAGGTATTCAAGTAGATCCAACAATAATTATTATGTTACCTACACCTCATACACCAATCGAGGTACGTAGTTTCCTTGGCTACGCTGGATATTGTTGCAAATATATAGCACATTTTTCAAAAATAGTTGCATCATTGTATGTTTTAACAAGAAACGTTGAGTTTGAATGGAATGACAAATGCAATGTCACTTTTGCAGATCTTAAAAAGTTGGTTTCAATAGCCCCTACATTAAGAGGATCAAATTGGAATTTTCCCTTCCATATTTCATCAGATACATCTAACATAGCAATAAGAGTTGTCATCGGACAAGAATAAGACAACAAACCTTATGCCATCTACTATATCAGCAAAAATCTTACACTAGCCAAATTAAATTATACAATGAGAGAGAAAGAATTTTTAGTTGTTGTATATGCTATTAATAAATTTTGTCATTACATAATAGGATATCCAGTTTTTCTGTACGCTGGTCATTCTACTATTAGATATTTAGCTAACAAACATATCATTAACAGTATAATAACTCGATGGTTTCTATTGTTACAAGAGTTCAATTTTACTATAAAATATCGTCTAGGAAAAGAAAACCCCGTTGCAGATTTCTTATCCAGGGTACCTAAAATAATTGATCTGTCACCAGTGTACTATCAATTCCCAGATGAACACCTGTTTTCCATAACACTCAAGACACCCTGGTACGCTAATGTGGCCAAATACCTAGCAGCAGGGAAGCTTCCAGCGCATTTGTCACCCAGGATAGGAAATTGATTGTTCAACGTAGCACATGATTTTCCTGGATAGAAGGATATCTCTTCCACAAGGGCTCTGATTTTCAAATTCACAGATGCATCAAAGAGGACGCTATTTATGACATTCTCAAGGCCTGTCATGATGAACTCTATGGTTGGCATTTCGGTGATTGTAGAACTGGACACAAAGTACTCCATATGGGCTATTATTGGCCCACAATATTTAAAGATGCCAAAAATTATGTCCAGAGTTGTGATAGATGCCAGGGAATGGGTCGTCCTATTCAAGCTGATGAGATGTCTCCGTAATCGCAACTTGTAATAGATCCCTTTGAAAGATGGGATTGTACTTTGTAGGCCTTTTTAATCCACCATCAAATTAAAGGGTGTACATCCTAGTTTGTACAGATTATGTGATTAAGTGTGTGGAAGAAGTAGCCCTTCCAAAACCCACAGAAGAAGTAGTTATTAGCTTCTTATTTGAACTTTTCGTACAATATGGACTGCTGAGAGAAGTAATAATAGATGGGGGATGATAATCTACTACTCATAAGATTTCGGCCAACCTGCAGAATTATCATATTAAGCACAAAATTACTTCTCCTTACCACCCCCAGGCAAACAAACAAGTAGAAAGTACCAACAAAGTTCTGGAGGTAGTTCTGACTAAAACGGTATTTGTGAATCATCGAAATTAGGAAACTAAACTTCTGGAGGCCTTATGGGAAAACTTTAGACGAGATGGTTAGGACCTTATGAAATTACTGAAGTCAACGACAATGGTACAGTGACCTTAACCACTATTTATGGAGTTGGTGTCTCTTTTCTCGCAAATGAACATCGACTACATCTATATCGTCAGTCGTTCACAAGAGAGTCTTTTTACCAGCAGATAAGTAATGGTTCCAATTTCCAGATCGTAGCTGACTGGTGAAGCAACCTAGCAGCTACATATCCTTGAATTTTTGAAAACTCTTTGCATATTGTACATAATGTATATATTTTTGTGTGAAATTTACTAATTTTTTTTCTTTAACAATAATAAACTAAGGGAAAAGGGATTGTCGATTTTAGTGCAGCCTGTTGTTCCCTAGATCACAACTGTTGTTCTCTTGGTCAAAATTGTCATTCCTTTATAGCGCAACTTGTTGTTCCATTGTTGTTATTCCCTTAGTCACAGTTTTCATTCCCTTGATCAGAGTCATTGTTCCTTTTGTAACAGTTGTTGTTTCCTTTTATAACAGTTGTTGTTCCTTTTTATAACAGTCATTGTTCCATTTTTATCGTAGTTGTTGTTTCCTTTTGTCACAATTTTTGTTACCTTTTATAGTAGTTGTTGTTCCCTTTGAAGGTAGTTGTTGTTTCTTTATTTACAGTTGTTGTTTCCTTATGACTGCCACTTCCTTGACTCTTTTTGATCTCGAAGCATTATTTTTTCCTTTATCATGGTGACAAACATTATATCGTCTCAATAATTACGTTATGAAGAATATTTTATTTGATTTGGCAAACCCTATCAAAATAAAATTTGTAGCAATCCTGATATTGTAAGTAACATAAATTGTTCATGATACATCCTCTTGATTGCCACCAAGGAAATTCTTTCTTTTCTCCATATAGACTGGTGACCTCCTTTAAAACATAAATTTGTGGGAAGAAAATGACAAATTAAAATGGTAATTTGTTACAATGCTTTTTATACCATCCCTAACTCTTAAGGATTTGATGAGCCACCCCATTCACTGATCTTTCATTATGACAAAAAAAGAAAAAAGAAAAAAAAAACCTATAAAAACAAGAAACTAAGAAAATATTTTCCTCAAAAGAATAGGAGGTCTCATCACGAGCCGACCTACCATGATCATAGGACTTAACAAAGTGACATTGATGTTATTTTCACCAAGCCAAGTTAATGGCCTTTGACATTTTAATCAAAGTATAAGAGGTCTCATCACGAGATAGCTTGTTTCCTTTGTTAAGATCTGGTGAATGGCATTGTTAGTAACTGGTTACCACGCCATAACAATGGTATTTTGAGAAATTTTTAAAATAAAGTCATGAATTTTTAGAATGGGATAATGGCATATCAAGGGGTTAAAAGGAAACCCTGTCGAGGCTATGGATTCTTACTGGCAGCAGTGGCTCTGCCGATGGTATCGAACTATAATTGGAATCTCCATATAGATACCTTGTGATTTTGACTTCCATTTTTAATAAATAAATGAGGAATCACCAAAATGTTATGGAAATATGTTACAACACTAAGGTGGTAATTCAAGCCTGTATGAACAATTATCTATCCTTAGATATCGAGAATGAAATTTTAAATAATAATAGGAAGGGGAATTTGCTAAATCTATTTTACCTTCTCATTAAAGGTAATCCTATGGTGTGCATTACTTTTACCCATCCTTTAAATCTTTTCCTACTTCGAAATCCGCATAGATCTCATTTTGTCAGCATATCTCGACATTTAATATGCCTTATCACTATGCCAAGTGACCTCGCCTGATTTGACCATTTCCCACCATGGTAATTAATGTATTAATATGTCATCGATTTACCATATCACTAAAGGTTGCGGTCGACCTTTGTTTCTATTGGGGGGGTGAGAAATTACACGTATGATGAGATACCTGCACATTTGACAAGAATTCCTAATCATTGCAGTAATTTTGCTTACATGTGTTATATTGAGATAATAGTTGAATATTTCTTTTTTTTATTTCTAGCTAAAACTCTATACGCAGCTTCAAAATACTTTTTAAGAGACAACAAATATGGGTGGTGGATTGATCTGAAGCAAACCATCTCAACTACAAATCTTTGAACAAGAACGAAGAATCCTAGAGTGGGTAGGCTGGATTGAGTATTCCTCTCGGTTACAAGGATTCGACAATTTGGTCGCTTTGGAATTTTTACAAAACTTAAACAATGGAGTAACTATAGTAAAAGGTAGGCAGATACTAGTTAATGAAGCAGTCTTGGAAGAAGTTACAGGCCTCTCCATGGAAGGTGAGAAATGGATCGATAAACATACTAGGTTTTAGAGTGAAATGTTGTTGTTCACAGATCCTGGAGAAGTGTTGGTTTGAAAAGGTAAAGGCTATCGACCTGCTTCCTTTCTAAAACCATGGAAGGAATTAGTAGAAGTAGTACAGAGGTACATTACATGTGACAGTTGATATGATGTAGTTACACCATGACATCTGAAGTTGTTGGTAGTACTTAAGCAGAAGGTAACTACAAAATTACCCTTCTTTTTAAATTCTCTCCTGCACGGGATTGCTATTAAAGTTGGTAAAGCTAAAGACCATAATTTAGTAGTAATTCATCACTACCTTATAAAGTTGATAAACATCAGAGAATTAAACCAAGCCCATTTAACTTGGAATGAATTTATGGGAAATAATGAGCCTCCATCACAAACTATAACACTCATTATGGAATCTAAGTGACCAGAAGATTAGATGGTAAGGGAAGAGATCATGGTTGAACAAGACTAGACTTCAGTTTCACAAAAGCTGACCAGGGCTGAGAAGAGAATAACATCTCTTCTAGTATCTCTGCTCGCCAAATGTGCAAGGTTGGCTAGATTGATTAAAACAATAAATCCCACAAATTCTAGTGAACAGTCGCAGAGGAAAATGTATCCCAGAAGTCTCTTGATGTTCAGGAAACACATCAAGACAATTCGCCTCAAATTCATGAGGAGGAAATAGCCCAACTACTGGAGAATATGGGAACCTTTTTTAATCTTGATGAAGATGTGGGTTGTTTGGAATTTCCACCTGAACAAACCTCGATGCCTGATTTTCCTATTTCCCCTTCCAATTCAAATGCTATTGTTATGTTGCAATCTTCAGAGGATCCTAGGAACCCTTCTCCCCAAGAACATTCAGGAGAATTTATTGCAACCATTATGGAAACTATCTCCCCTTCTGAATAAATAGTTCCACGATCCCTTAAGCATCAAAAGACCAGTGATGATTTTATTAGCATGATTCAATATGATAAGGGTCCTAAACCTTGCCATTATTTCCGAAGTCAAAAAAGTCGTAATCGAGGGGCCTGAAACTATTGTTGCCATACCTTCTACTTCAATTGCACAAACTGAAAAACTTGTTGGAGGTAAAAGAAGGAGAATCAACCATGATATGGAGTTGTTGAAGAAAGAAAATCAGAAATTACAAAGGAAAGTGAAGCAGATCAGAAGTTGGCTAAGGAACAACAAGAGAAATTATAAGAGAAGGCAAGAAACTCAAATGGCTGAAGCTCAAACTGAGAGTTTAGTTGCCTCTATAGAAACCCAAACATAGAAAATCCTTACTATTGCTATAGGAACACATACTGATTTGGGTTTTAATGTGATGACAGCAAAGGTAGCTATTTAAATATAATTGTTGGTTTCCATTACCAGGACTACTCAGAAAGAACTTGTGCCTCCTTACACCCCCTTGATTATGGATGCCACCATTCAAGTGCTGAATAAAATATTGGAGGAACAACGGGAGACCCTGAGATGATATCAAGGAGAAGTGGTGCCCTGAAGGGAGCACCAGGAATTATTACAATATTTTAAAGCATTTTCCATCATTAAAGATGTGACTTATGCAAAACTGAGAGTAACTAATTAAAAGATAAAAATGGTACATGGCCAGCTTGAGAAATCCCTAGAACAGATAAAGGAAGTATGATCCATCTATTCTGATGCTTTGTCCTACAGGTCCCCAACCAAGAACTATGCTCTATTTTTACTTTAGTGATATATACTACTCAAGGTCAAATTTGTTCGGTCCAGTCAGCCTACTGAATTTAATATTTTTTCTGATTTTATCAGATCCTTTCAGCAACAGAATTATCATGTAAAATAATTTTTAGGTGAACTATATATACATAACTTCTTCTTAGAGGACCATAGGGATGAAAACCCCAGTCCATTTATTAGCGATGTACAATTCCAGGCATTGATTTCTTTTGCCATGAATCAAACAAGATGGTCAAAATCTCATGATACATTTCAATGAAGCAAAAATGGTCTTGACCTCTGGGTCAGGGGTGAACCAAAGATCCCTCTGCACACACTCATTAACCATAACAATTTTATGCATCAACTTAGTGTTGTCTCTGCCCTCACACCTGTTCATAATGATGTTCTCTAGGTTGGACTAGAGTATTTTGAGGAAATCAAAGTAGAAGCCTTTTGGGCTACTAAATAGATGTGGAAGATGTCCACCAATGAGGTGAAAAAAGGGAACCTTTTAACTACAAAAATTTTCAAGCAGTAACAAGAAGACTACAAGAATACGCTCACTTGGTCCTGGTAGAAGTACCTATATGGATTGGATGCGGGTATAAATGTCCCATCATTTGGTACCCTCCAGATGAATACAAACTTGAGTATCAACTCTCACAGGAAGATAAGACTAGATCATTCAATGAAATCCAAAACAGGAATGGTTTTCAATACTTTGGCGAACAGCCCTACCCAGCCTACTCTTTAACACTCCTACATGTCAATCATAACTTTCCATGAGGACATGCAAAAAGGTAAGTTGGGGAGTGATATTGGGTCACGGAATTAGTATGATTCTTCCCTTTGTTTCTTCAATTAATAATTAGTTTTTCAAGTTCTTTAAGTTCAGGTTGTAATAATTTGGGAGTTAGAAGCCCTAGAAAGTAGCTAATGACATCTTAGTATTCTATATTGTTAATGAGTTAATTTGAATACTTAATATATCATTAATTCACAATTTGGGTTAATTCATGTAAAAGAGATATTTGATGGAAGATTTTTGTTCCCTAGAATCACTGAAGAGAAACCAAGTTGTGGAAAAACCGTTGGGCTCATCGTGACATGTTGATCAAGGATTCGCGCCTTTGTGCATGGGAGAATCAAAGAGAGGATACAATCTGTTATCTCGGAAATATGATGGAGATTTTATAGTTTAATAAGAAATCATGAGAATCTTCTTATTCTCAGGATAGATTTACTATTCCGGCATTAGAAATAAATTGTAATATATAAATGCAATTAAACTCCAATAAAAGGGGGATGATTTGGATTATTCTCACTAACTGTAAAAAGGTGATTAAATAGCAGATTTCCTTAAGGCTTTTACAGTATTTTTTGTAATTTGATTTTGATATCAATGAAAGCCCAGATGGTTCATTTTTAATCTAGAATATTGAATTTTCTCTAATACGTTTAACTTCTAGAGACCATGGACCGAGTCCTAGAACAATCACTATCTTCCTTGTATCATTAATTTTTATTGCTTTCCGCTTGAATGATTTGTTGTTCCTTGTGTGAATTCCTAGATTTACATTTAGCTATGTGAATTCTTAGATTTATGATTCAGTTGTGTGAATTCTCATATTTACGATTCATTTGTATGAACACTCATATTTACTATTCAGTCATGTGAATTCTTAGATTTTACTATTCATTCGTCTGCATCTTCAGATTTACTTCGTAATTGAGTGAATTTCCATTGCCATGTTTTACTGTTAGCATTTACGAGTAATTATGGTAATGAGTGATTAGATAGAATTTCCTTTAAAAATAATTTTACATTATTCTTAAATTTTGCAGTATAATGAGGATTGTTGGTTTTGTAGAATTTAATATCTTTTTATGATTTTCCAAAGAGATAGTTAAATTGTTCTATGATTTATGCACAACAATTTATTCCTGTCTATAGTTTGATCAGATCCAGTATTTTCCTAAGAGTGTTCCTTCTTAGCCTTTGCTTTATATTAGTCTTACATATCTCCCAGTAATTTAAGCATTATCCCTGCATTGATTATGCTGACAACCTTGTAACAAAAAGAGGAATTCTAGGTCTATAAATTAATTAACAGAGGATTAAGTTGAATCTTTAGGAGAAACTTAGTACCCAACATTGTGATGTCAATAGGTACACTAATTAACAACTAGAATCCTTGGTCAAAGGGTGGGATATATATGCCACTAAGTGATTATGCCTTGGGGATGATAAACGACTTAAGAACATTGGTTGGGTCCATGGGAAATAATGGACAATGAAATGGCAGCCATGAAAATGGTACAAAGGAGGTTCTTGTTAAGTATGATTCCTATGGGAGAATGATTATGTGGAAGGTATGAAAATATCCTTGGTCATATGAGGAATCAATTGGGAAAGAGGTAGCCCTGTCTTATCTATGATTTTGATGTATGTGCTTATAATTGTGCCCATTCCCATGTTTGTGCTATGAATAGGGAATGTTGAAGGATATATTAGCAAAATGAAAGCAGTGTAATCTGTGGCATGTTGGGACAAGCATGGATAGTTGAAGGAACCACAGACCTAGGATTTTGGTTGTGGATGCACGTGCTAAGGTGTGGGAAAGACACTAGAGGCAAGGATTCTTGGTAAATATGGTGTGGTATCCATATGTGCAATACTATTATTGTGTACATCTTGTATCGTTCCATGTGTATTTTGTATTCGATATGTTGTATCATGTGTATTTGTTGTGTTGTATCATGTGTATTTGTTGTGTTTTATCATGTGTATGTGTAAATGTGTTGTGTTTTGCATTCTGTGATGTGTATGTTTTGGGACAAGAAAGTATGGGATTTTCAGGGCTCGTGTGTTGTGTAATGTGTTGGGACGGGTGATGAGCCCCAATTTTTGGTACAATTTGGGCTCATTTGGCCTACTTGCTCTGCTCAAGCCATTCATTTTTTATTGCTTATGCATTCATTTCTTGGTTTATTCGTGTTGTTTGTAGGAAGAAGGGTAGGCATTCTATCTACGTGACTAATACATGATGATTTCAGGTTTTTGGCATTAAAAGGGAGCAAAGACCATGAGAAAGGAGACAATGAGACAATGAGGTGGCACTGCTGGTTTTTACGAGAGGATGTCCACAGTCTTGGGGACCTTCCTCGTGATTCCCACCATAGCTCCGAGCTCCAATCAATCTCCCCACCGAGCTTAGAGGCAGCCAACTGTTCTACAGGAACAACAGTTATAACTGTTCTACAGGATCAGCAGTTTAACCTTCAGTTGGACAGCCGATCTCCACAAATCAAGGACACCTGTTGGATGATCATTTTTCATAAATACTGAGGCCGTAGCCTGGATAGAATCTTTTTGAACTTTTGTATTGCTCTTGTAATTTGGAAGTACGAGCTACAGCTCGGTGTTTTGTTCCTTTTGTAAGCCAGTTTTGGCATGACATCAGACTTTCGTTTATGAATAAAGGCAGGCAGATTTTGATCTCATTCTGAGTTTCTAAGGGAGCTATAGCTCTCAGGTTAGGGCCCAACCTGAGAGCAATAGATCTCCTTGGTGTTGTAATGTTGTTTGCATTTCGTTCCAGCACTTTGAGTTTTTACTTTAACATGCAATTCGAATTTACAGTCTGTTAATTTAGTCTTTTTCATGAGATTGAATAGGATTAGTTTATGGTGAATTTGTTTCCAGTTGCTTAGGTTAGAAGAGGATAGATATAATTCATTGGAGCTCCAGAAAAAGGTTGTTAGAGCTCACTGCCATCTCTGCTTAGGGATTGGGGTGCAGTCCATAACCAACCACCAAAAAGAAACGCAGTTCTTCTCACTTCCATGCAAGCTGCAACATAGTCATTTTCGTTGAAGATCCATCCATGCACTTTTGATATTGAAGCATACTTCTACATTCCACTTCCATGCACGAGTTTCTTTTCACGGTTTTCCATTGCTGATCATAGGTTTAATGGCACAGTTAACATAGGTTGATGAATTCTCGTTTTGGTGCATAAGTCATTTGTTTCATTTACGCTGCTCCATATCATTCCACTTCCTTATTCTTCTTCTTAACCTCTCCTCCAGCCACCCACTCGGCCTCTGTCCAGCTCATTTACCCTCCAACTCATCCATTATTCACTTAGCTCCATCTACTTAAAATTTCGTTGATCCCATCCTTCCAGCCATCAACCCACTGCATGCACTCTTCCTCCATCTGATTTCACTGCTCCTGAGCCATCACTAGTTCCATCTCCATCTCACCTATCCTCCCACACCACTCCAACACTTCACCATCTCCCAAAACTTCCTCGGTCAAACATCCTGTAGAATTGCACAGACTTCCTGTAGAAATCCCTGAGTTTCCTGTAGGATCCCCTGCAGACTTCATGTAGAAGCCTGCAAACTCTGTTGCTGAGCATCCGAACGTGGTAGACTTCTGTGGACTGATGTTGGAGACCCTCTGGGACCTCCCTTAGCCATCCTGACCTTGCCCATGCTTTCCTTCCATTCCAACCGCTCCTGCACAACCAAACCCTAATCAAAAGCATCATCACAATAAATCCAACCACTTAATGAAAAAATACAAAAACATGTCTTTTCAGATGCAAGTAGCTTAGATGCATGTATTTCAGTTCACTGCAAGTAATGGCATTATTGGTAGTGGTTTCATTCACAGTTTTGCATAGTTAGGGTCTAGCTAGTCAAATTAGGGTTTACTAGGGTTTTCATGCTTTGTTGGCTTTCAGTTTCTTTCTGCGGATAGTTTAGTCTCCTTTGAGTTAGCTTTCTTCCATCATTCATAAAGCTTCTTCTGTGAGCATATAGAAGTTGGCTTGAGCCCTAGCAGACTTGTGCCAGCTGACCAAGTGACAGCTGCGACAAGAGCTAGTACTTGTGCATACAGCACCGTCGCTTCCAAGTTTGTACGAACTACCGGGTTGATAAAATTAGAGATAGGAAGCTCCAGGAGTTGTAGCATTATTGCTACAATACTGGAGCCCACCATCTTTTTGGCGCCGTTGCCGGGGAAGCGTCAAAGTATTAGTAATTGCTGCTTTTCTTCTACTTTCTTACTCTTGCCTTCTGCTAAGTAGTTTACTTCATTTCCATTCTGCAAAAGTAGCATAGACATTTCCTGCTTTCATAGATTAGCATTTCCTGCTTTCATAGATTAGAATTTCCTTTCTGCAAGCATAGACTAGCATTTCCATTCTTGCAATTTCATTTGAGCAAAGTAGAATAGTTCTTTCCTGCTTTCAGTTTAATTCTGCATCTTTCATAGTTAGTTGTAGATCAATCTGTCTCAGTTTTGCAGGTACCAAAAGAAAAGCAAAGCAAAAACAATCAAAAGAAAAAGAAAGTCTTTTCCATTTCATGCCTCGTAGGAACCGAGATAGATCAGGCAAATTCCTACCAAACACCCCCACCACATCACTGAGTCACCCTTCTCTCTTCTTTGGTGACAGTGACCCAGAGGAACCTATAGCTGAACATCCTGAGATATCCAAAGATCCTATAGTAGAAGAAGAGTTAGAGACCACTCCATCTAAAGCTATGGCTGACAATAGAAGAGACGATGAGAGAATAGAAGGTGCCTTCCCCATCCGAGAGACCAATGGAGAGATGAAAATGAAGAACATTAGCCCCTTCGCCTTACCTCACTTCCATGGGCTGACCACTGAAGATCCGGATACCTTCCTGTTTGAGTTTGCTGTCCTTTGTAGAACCTATGACTATACTGAAGATGAGCAAAAGTTGAAACTTTTCCCTTCCACTCTTAAGGATGCAGCACTACACTGGTTCATGGGCTTACCTGGGAATAGTATCACCACTTGGGCTCAGATGCAGCAAGCTTTCAACACCAAGTACCGGGATTACTGTAGGTCCAAGGAAACAAAGGGGGAAATCTTTCGGATGTCCATGGGAAATGATGAGTCCTTAGAGGATTATGAGGAGAGGTTCCAACTAAGCTATAAGCGGGCCAGGTGCACACTTGACCCTGAATCCCTCAAGTTGGTCCTGCTCCGAGGAGTCCCTGAAGACCTCTTAGATACCCTTCACATGTTAGCTGGAGGGGACATTTACCAATTTCCTTATGAGGACATCAAGACTGTGTTTAGAAACCACTCTAGGGCAGCTCGGAAACGAGGTAGAGGAAACCACCTCTCAACTAGTGTCCCTTTCTCCAAACATGAGCTTGCAAATCAATTAGAAGATCTTAAGAGTGAGGTGAGACAGACCATTGCCATGCAGCTTGACACATTCAGGATTCAGCAAAAGAAAGAAGAAGTGGAGAGAGCCTTGGCTGTCTTCTGCCCTAGGTGCACAAGGAGACACCCTAAGAACGAATGTCCATTGCATTCGGTTGAAGTGTGTTTCGTTTGTGAGGAGGACCATCCCACAAATCAGTGTCCAACCTTACCTGGGTTTAAAGCCATGTACCAAGGGGCAGAAGCTCCCACTGAACCTCTCTATTACCTCAACCAAAGGAGGCCACAGGGATCTAGACCTTATCAGCAGGGGATGCAAGGGGCATCTCAAGCTTATTACAGCCCCAACCAATCGACTCCTATGCCTTCCTGGGGTCCCCCTGCTCATCCTTCATGGTCCATGCCTCCTCCATGGTCTTATCCACCTCAGTACCCCACTCAACCTACTTCTCATTCATATCACTCACATGCCCAGCCACAGCCTCAATGGAATGCACCTCAGTCGGGGTGGAGGCCCCAATACAACACTCCTCCTGCCATCTTGCCTCCACCACCAGTTCAACCTCAGCCATTACCTCCTGCTCCTCCAAGGCAACCACAAATGCTTGCTCAACCGAACCCGAACCCCAAAAATAGACAGGCCCAGCAGGTATACACTGGGGAAACCTCATGCCCTACCTATGCTGTGGAGATCCAGAAGATCAATCTTCGATCTGGAAAGACTCTACCAGATCGCCAACCTCCTCCCCCAGAGGATGAGGAAGATAAACAGGAAAGTGAACCGAAGGTTATTCCACCCTTTCCTGAGAGACTAACAGCCACCACACAACCCAACCCAGAGGAGGATGAGCTTCTGGGTGAGCTCAAGCAGTTGTGTGTAAAAATACCACTTCTCCAAGCCATCAAGGATGTGCCAATATACAACAAACTGGTTAAGGAGAAGTGTTTCAAACACCCAGGCAGACGGAAGAAAGATGCCTCAACTATCAATGTCATAGGACAACTGTCTGACCTTATGTTAGGACAAGTCATCTGCCCAAAGTACCTAGATCCTGGAAGTCCTGTAGTAGATGTTCACATCAATGGCACCATTATACCTCACACCTTGATTGATCTGGGGGCTGCCATTAATGTGATGACCAGGGATACCATGCTTAAACTTAATCTTCAGGGTTCCTTGAGGAAGACCTCGATAGTACTGCAATTAGCAGATCGCTCCACCGTGACTCCCGAAGGGATTGTGGAGGATGTCTTGGTCTCTATTGACTCTTGGGAATACCCTGCAGACTTCCTGGTTCTGCAACCAAAGGCCAAGCTTACTGGATATCCTCTCATTTTGGGAAGGCCTTGGTTAGCTACTGCAGATGCTTACATAAGTTGTCGTGCAGGAAACATGACCATCAAAAATGGTCCCATGTCCAAGCAGCTAGTCCTATACCCTCCTGCCCAACCCTCCTTAGAGCATGACTTACCACTCTGGTTGGAAGAAGGAGAGGAAGACGAGGTGTACTCAGCACCTCTGTGCACCTTAGATACCACTAGAAGAGACCCCCCAACCGAGGATGACTTGATCGAGACCTTGATCCAGAATCCACCTTCCAGTGCACTACCCTTAGAGAAATTGGTGGAGGATGCCCAAGCCAGCACCTTAGTGGATCTTTGTACAACCAACCCTGTTACTCCCAGAGTCAAGAATGTGGAGTTCGGCCCTGAGAAAGCATTGAAGATCAGCTCCTCCCTATCTCCTTCCCAGGAAAAGGAGCTGTGTAGTCTGTTGGCCAACCACCTAGATGCTTTTGCTTGGAGCTATAAGGAAATGAAAGGAGTCCATCCTTCAGTCTGTACCCATCATATATACATCAAAGAGGATTGTAAACCGGTTAGGCAACCTCAGAGGAGAATGAATCCAGCCCTTAAGGACATTGTCAAGGAAGAATTGCAAAAACTGTTGGATGCCGGGTTCATCTACCCCATTTCAGATAGTGAATGGGTGTCCCCTCTAGTGTTGGTTCCCAAGAAAAATGGGAAATGGAGAATCTGTGTGGACTACCGAGAACTGAACAAAGCTACCAAGAAGGACCATTTCCCTCTACCTTTCATAGATCAAGTGTTGGATGGACTGGCAGGAAAGAAGTTCTTCTCTTTCCTGGATGGGTTTAGCGGGTACAACCAAATCCAAATCAGCCCGGAAGACCAAGATAAGACCACCTTCACTTGTCCTTGGGGTACCTTTGCCTACTGAGTCCTTCCCTTTGGGCTATGCAATGCTCCTGCTACCTTCCAGAGAGTTGTCTTGAGCATCTTCTCGGAGCTGGTCCATGATGCGGTAGAAATCTATATGGATGACTTTACTCCTTATGGGGCCAACTTCCAGGAAGCATTGTCCAACCTGGGAAAAGTCCTAACTAAATGCACCGAGATGAACTTGTCCCTTAGTCCTGAAAAATGTGAATTCCTAATGACTGAAGGGACCGTGCTAGGCCATACCATTTCTTGCCAAGGGTTGCAGGTGGATCCTAACAAAATTGCTCTCATCAAGAGGGTTCCACCTCCCCAAAAGGTAAGGGATGTCTGGAGTTTCTTGGGATTAGCAGGATACTACCGGAGATTCTTTAAAGATTTCAGCAAGCTAGCCTCGCCATTGTTTGGCCTGTTGGCAAAAGATGTGGAGTTTAATTGGACTGACGATTGTCAAAGGGCTTTAAATGAATTGAAGGACAAGTTGGTGTCAGCCCCAATCCTGAGAGGTCCAAACTGGGCCCTACCTTTCCACATCCACACTGATGCCTCGAACAAAGCCATAGGTGCAGCTTTAGGACAAGTTGAGCAAAAACTTCCATATGCCATTTACTTTGTTAGCAAAAACTTGTCCAAAGCTGAGCTGAATTACACTGTAACCAAGAAAGAATTCTTGGCTGTGGTCCATGCATTGAACAAGTTCCGACATTATATTACTGGTTACCAGACCTTTGTACATACTGACCATGCTGCTATTAGATATTTAATGAATAAACCAGATGTGAATGCTCGTATTATTAGATGGCTACTTTTATTGCAGCAGTTTGATTTGACCATTGTTGACAAACCAGGTAGAGAAAATGTTGTTGCTGACTTTTTATCTAGATTGGATTTGTCTGCAGATGAGGATGGAACAGTGGATGACCAGATGCCCGATGAACATCTGTTTGCTATTTCAGTACTCTCTCCATGGTTTGCTGATATAGCAAACTATCTTGTTTCAGCACAGTTCCCTCCACACCTATCTTCCAGAGAGAAGAGCAGAATCATCATAAAAGGTGCCTCATTTACTTGGATCGGGGGCAATCTGTTCAAGCTTGGCCCCGATCAGATCTTAAGGTGTTGTGTAAGGGAGGAGGAAGTCTTTGATATCCTCCTCACTTGTCATGATGGGCCTTGTGGAGGACATTTTGCAGCAAAGAGAACTGCCTTCAAAATCCTGCAGGCAGGCTACTATTGGCCCACACTTCATCAAGATGTCAGAAGATATGTCAGTTAGTGTGACCAATGCCAAAGAATGGGGAAACCGACCCAAAGGGATGAGATGCCTCTCCAACCTCAAGTGACTCTTGAGCCATTTGAGAAGTGGGGCATGGACTTTGTGGGCTCAATCAACCCCTCTTCGAGGCAAAGGACTTACATCATTGTGTGTACTGACTATTTGACAAAGTGGGCCGAGACCAAAGCAATCAAAGCAGCAACAGAAGAAAAGGTGGCCGAGTTCCTAAGAGAAAACATCTTCTATAAGTTTGGCTATCCAAGAGAGCTGGTCACCGATCAAGGGAGCCAGTTCACCTCCAACCTGGTTGAAGATCTACTAGCTCATCACAAGATCAAGCATAGGACTTCCACCCCTTATCACCCGCAAGCAAATGGGCAGGTGGAAGTCACCAATAGAGCATTAGAAGGGATCTTGACTAAGGTGGTGAGCAGCAGCAGAAAGGACTGGGCAGATCGCCTGGTTGAAGCCACATGGGCTTACAACACCACTTGGAAGACCACCACCGGCTTCACACCGTATGAGCTGGTCTATGGGAAGAAAGCTTTGTTGTCCATTGAGTTTGAGTACAATACTTTGAGGATGGTGGCTCAGCTGGACCTGGATCTCAGCCATGCACAACAAGAAAGGCTACTGCAGCTGAATGGCCTGGATGAGCACAGAATGCAGGCCCTCCTTCACTCAGAGGTGGTTCAACTTCAGAGAAAGGTGTGGCATGACCAACATCTCCATGACAAGCAATTTCAGCCGGGAGATTGGGCTTTGTTGTATGACTCCAGATACAAAGACTTCAAGGGGAAGCTGAGAACCAGATGGCTAGGACCATATGCAGTGGAGAAATGCCATGACAATGGATCTGTCCTCATTCGAACCATTGATGAGGAAGCCATTCCCATGCTTGTCAATGGGCATCGATTGAAGATCTACAGGAGACCTCTCTCAAGGCAAGAGTTCATCAAAACCATGGAGAAATCTGTATTGGTCATAGAGAAGGGTTCTGCCTCTGCTTTTGGCATACCCTGAGGGATATGAAAAAAAAAAAAAAAAAAGAGAGAGAAAAAAATAATAAAGATCCTTGGGTGAAAACCTCTCTGAGGCGCCCAAGGCAGGTGGTAGGGGTGAAAACCTCATTGAGGCGCCCCTATTGTCTTTCAAAAAAAAAAAAAAGGAGAAAAGGTTTGAAAAAGATCCTTGAGTGAAAACCTCTCTGAGGCGCTCAGGGCAGATGGCACGGGTGAAAACCTCTTTGAGGCGCCCCTGTTAGCTTTCAAAAAAAAGAAAAAAGAAAAAAGAAAAAAAACAATAAGCAAAATATGGTAAAATTGCATGCAGGTTGCAGATGTTCTATGGAGGAGAGGAAGCCCTTCAACTCAAAGCCAAGGGTTCTTATCATGCTGTCAAGAGACCTCACCAGCACCTCCTCCAAGGGTACCCATGTTTTTTCAAGGTATGTGCAATTTTATCATGGTTTGAATCTTCTACAGGAAGATGCAGTCTTTCTACAGGAAGATGCAGTCTTTCTACAGGAAGGCGCGGATTTTCTACAGGAAAGTACAGACTTTCTACAGGAAGCTCTGTGTTCTACAGGAAACTTCATGTAGAAGTTTGGGACGGCCCAGAATTCATCTTAAAAGGAGATTTAGCGACTATGGATTGGTTTGGACGCATGCAAGCCTCTGTTGGCACCCTTGCACATTGTTGTTACCTTGCTCCACCATCCTTGTCGACATGCAACCAAGTTCCCTGCACCAACAAAGCAGATCGATGAGTTCTCGCGGGAAAGGCCATTTTCAAAGATAAACAAGTGCTGAGATCTCATACCACAGGCATCAGAAGCTCCGGGAATGTGATTGAAAGGCCAGATCCTCCGTCATGCAGCATGCACCCAAGGAGGAAGAACTGTTACGAGACACCTCGCGGGAATCCTGTAACAGTTCAACCTGCTAGAGTGGATACCATTCACAGCACCGCCATCTGCAATGAAACGCGGGTGCATGCAACCAAAACATCCACTCCATCGTCGGCAGCCTGTAACCACGAGCCTCCGGGTCCGTGTAAGTTCGCATGCAGCAGGTAGATCCACTCACCATCGTCCAAAGACTGGAAAAATCGTGTGCATCCACGCAAGTAAGTGTCTCGACCCTTCCTTCCATCAAATCGCATGAATTTTACTTTGAAATTGTTTGCACAGCGTAAAATTGAATGGTTGAGCGGCCGTATGGCCAGTCGACTGGCCAGGTCGGCTAGTTAAAGTGTAATTGGATGTTTGGGTGGCGGCCACGACAAAGAGAATAAACGGCATGCACGTGAGAACACTCCCGTCAGAAGCATGAGTTTAACAGGAAAAGGCGGTGGCAAATCTGTGGGAATGGATGCGGCAGCAAGTGAATACGCAGGCGAATGATGGATGACGTCGCCCAACGGTCCGGCGGAGACAGCTCATCCCCCGTGCCACGGATTGGGCCGATTCAAAATCTAATCGGCTAGATCATGCGCATGCATTTATCAACCACCACTTCAAACTCGGGTGGCTATTCTGATCTCCTCTGCACTTTGATACGCCGAGCTGTTGGCTACCAGAACACCGGTGAAGCACACCTCGAGCGCGGGCCAACTACAGTCCTCCCCGAGAATTGCGCACAGTTTCTACAGGAGCGCAGTTCTACAGGAACGCAGTTCTACAGGAACGCAGTCTTCTACAGGGAAGCGGGTGCCTCACGAAAAAAGGTGGCCAATTAAAGAGGTAACCCTGAACTCTTCATGCAACTGGTTAGTAAGAGTGGCAAGACCATCGTCCACAGTCTGGTCATAAAGATATTGGTGGAATTGTTGTCTGCTATGCCTATGCTGTCGTTCTACAGGATGTCAGTATAAGTAGACTGTGTTGAATTTTGTGGATTATGTGCATGCTCTGTCTTAATAGACCAAATCTCTTTTGCATTTGCCACCTTTAATTAAAACAACCGTGTTCATCATGCCGGGTGGTTTTATAAGACGGGAACCCACTGATTCAACCAAATTAAGGGAAAACCCGGCAGTGGTAGAACTATTCACCAGAGCACAATGGATGCCTTTTTGTGATAAGCTGCAGGGCTACGATGATGAAGTGGCCGAAGAATTTTTGCAGGCTCTGAAGCCTAAATCCCAGACACTGGCCACAGTGAACTTCAGAGGTCTAAGCCTCAAGCTCACCCCGGAACATATCAGTCGGATCACAGAACTTCCTATGGGTTTGCCGTGGGATAAGGAAGAAAGGAAGCTGAGCCAGCAGGCAAAGAAAGAATTCTTTCCACCTGAGGAAGAATTCTCGGAGGACAAAAATGGGGTGCGAAGAACGAGCCTGTTGCCACCATGGAATGAAGTTAGTTTGCAAATCATGAAATATATCACTTGTGAAGGCCGTTTTAGCATCATGTATGCATATCACTTTCGGCTGCTCACTGAATTGAGGCACCGAATTGATCTTCCTGTAGAACAAAAACTGAGCATCCCTTATTTCTTATTACAGTCTCTAATGGAGTGTGCCACAAAGCTAAAAGAGGGCATACCAGATCAGATAGCCCACCATGGGTTGATCAAGCTTCTTGTGGAGGATGCATTGCACTCATATAAGGTCCCCCTCTCATGGGAATCCTTCCGAAATTTAACAAAAGATGGAGACATTAAAATGTTGATCGAAGAAACGAGTTCCTCCAGCAGTGAGGAACAAGAAGCAGTGGCCGAGGGACAGAGAGAAGAAGGCCAGAAGACCCCGACCACAGTACAGAAGAAAGAACAAAGGAAGAAGCATGAGGAAAAGGAGGACAAAGAAAAAGGTGGCACACCTATCTTGTCAGCAAGAGAAAAGAGGATGAAGAGCAGAATGGACAAAGCTGAGGTGGTCCACGTCAGCCCAAGTACCTCAACAGCACCTGCAACCAAAGCAAAAAGCAAAACTCAGGCAGGCAAGCAAGCGGAGGTGGAGACACCTGTGTCTACAAGAAAGCAGAAACAGGCTTCTACAGGAAGCCCGAAAACAAAAACAAAGGCTTCTACAGGAAGCCCGAAAATCATTGAGAAAAAGGCTTCTACAGGAAGCCCGAAGACAAAGACAAAGGCTTCTACAGGAAGCTCGAAGATCATTGAGAAACAGGCTTCTACAGGAAGCCCAAAAATAGAGACAAAGGCTTCTACAGCAAGCCCGAAATTGGAAAAAGGGGCTTCTACAGGAAGCCCGAAAGTCATTGAGAAACAAGCTCCTACAGGAAGCCTGAAGACAGAGAAAGGGTCTTCTATGGGAAGCCCGAAGATTACCAGAGCAGGGGCTTCTACAGGAAGCCCGGGAGTGGCTAAAGCCGGGTCTTCTATAGGAAGCCCAAAATCAGGAAAGAAAGAATCTTCTACCAGAGGCCCGGAAGTGGGCAAAGCAGGGTCTTCTACAGGAAGCCCGAAGTCTGAAAAAGAGGGGCCCTCTACAAGGAGCTCTGAGAGAGCAAAACGCAAGAAAGAGAAGGCTGGTATTCTAGAAAAGGAGGCAGTAGCGACGCTAGCTGCCCTCAGTACACCTCCAAAGCCGAAGGAGAAGAGAGAGAGGGAGACCCCTCTACCATCTGAAGCCAGGAGAAGCAAGAGGATAAACACGGGCAAGCCACAGCCTCCACCCAGCAGCCAAACCATTTTAGGGGATGTCCCTACTTCACCCAGTGCAAGAACTCCCTCTAAAACATCAGCCACCCCCAAGAAGGGAAGCCAAAAAATTACTTCCTGGACACGAAAGATAGGCCAATCGCCTTCCGAAGCCCGGCTCAAGGAAATGGGGAAGGGGGAAGAAGCACCACCTTCGTCACCACCAGGGGCAGCAAAGGCAGGGCCGCCAAAAATAGGAAAGGAAGAAGCGCCACCCTCGGCAGAAAAGGCAGGGCCGCCAAAAACGGGAAAGGAAAAGCATGATCCGGGCTCTAGTTCTCGGCCAAAGACGAGGAGCCAGAGCAAAGTTGCTCAAGGATGAGCAAATAGTTTAGCTGGGGGGTGATGATGAGCCCCAATTTTTGGTACAATTTGGGCTCATTTGGCCTACTTGCTCTGCTCAAGCCATTCATTTTTTATTGCTTATGCATTCATTTCTTGGTTTATTCGTGTTGTTTGTAGGAAGAAGGGTAGGCATTCTATCTACGTGACTAATACATGATGATTTCAGGTTTTTGGCATTAAAAGGGAGCAAAGACCACGAGAAAGGAGACAAGGAGACAATGAGGTGGCACTGCTGGTTTTTAGGAGAGGATGTCCACAGTCTTGGGGACCTTCCTCGTGATTCCCACCATAGCTCCGAGCTCCAATCAATCTCCCCACCGAGCTTAGAGGCAGCCAACTGTTCTACAGGAACAGCAGTTATAATTGTTCTACAGGATCAGCAGTTTAACCTTCAGTTGGACAGCCGATCTCCACAAATCAAGGACACCTGTTGGATGATCATTTTGCATAAATACTGAGGCCGTAGCCTTGGATAGAAGCTTTTTGAACTTTTGTATTGCTCTTGTAATTTGGAAGTACGAGCTACAGCTCGGTGTTTTGTTCCTTTTGTAAGCCAGTTTTGGCATGACATCAGACTTTCGTTTATGAATAAAGGCAGGCAGATTTTGATCTCATTCTGAGTTTCTAAGGGAGCTATAGCTCTCAAGTTAGGGCCCAACCTGAGAGCAATAGATCTCCTCGGTGTTGTAATGTTGTTTGCATTTCGTTCCAGCACTTTGAGTTTTTACTTTAACATGCAATTCGAATTTACAGTCTGTTAATTTAGTCTTTTTCATGAGATTGAATAGGATTAGTTTATGGTGAATTTGTTTCCAGTTGCTTAGGTTAGAAGAGGATAGATATAATTCATTGGAGCTCCAGAAAAAGGTTGTTAGAGCTCACTGCCATCTCTGCTTAGGGATTGGGGTGCAGTCCATAACCAACCACCAAAAAGAAACGCAGTTCTTCTCACTTCCATGCAAGCTGCAACATAGTCATTTTTGTTGAAGATCCATCCATGCACTTTTGATATTAAAGAATACTTCTACATTCCACTTCCATGCACGAGTTTCTTTTCACGGTTTTCCATTGCTGATCATAGGTTTAATGGCACAGTTAACATAGGTTGATGAATTCTCGTTTTGGTGCATAAGTCATTTGTTTCATTTACGCTGCTCCATATCATTCCACTTCCTTCTTCTTCTTCTTAACCTCTCCTCCAGCCACCCACTCGGCCTCTGTCCAACTCATTTACCCTCCAACTCATCCATTATTCACTTAGCTCCATCTACTTAAACTTTCGTTGATCCCATCCTTCCAGCCATCAACCCACTGCATGCACTCTTCCTCCATCTGATTTCGCTGCTCCTGAGCCATCACTAGTTCCATCTCCATCTCACCTATCCTCCCACACCACTCCAACACTTCACCATCTCCCAAAACTTCCTCGGTCAAACATCCTGTAGAATTGCACAGACTTCCTGTAGAAATCCCTGAGTTTCCTGTAGGATCCCCTGCAGACTTCCTGTAGAAGCCTGCAAACTCGGTTGCTGAGCATCCGAACGTGGTAGACTTCTGTGGACTGATGCTGGAGACCCTCTGGGACCTCCCTTAGCCATCCTGACCTTGCCCATGCTTTCCTTCCATTCCAACCACTCCTGCACAACCAAACCCTAATCAAAAGCATCATCACAATAAATCCAACCACTTAATGAAAAAATACAAAAACATGTCTTTTTAGATGCAAGTAGCTTAGATGCATGTATTTCAATTCACTGCAAGTAATGGCATTATTGGTAGTGGTTTCATTCACAGTTTTGCATAGTTAGGGTCTAGCTAGTCAAATTAGGGTTTACTAGGGTTTTCATGCTTTGTTGGCTTTCAGTTTCTTTCTGCAGATAGATTAGTCTCCTTTGAGTTAGCTTTCTTCCATCATTCATAAAGCTTCTTATGTGAGCATATAGAAGTTGGCTTGAGCCCTAGCGGACTTGTGCCAGCTGACCAAGTGACAGCTGCGACAAGAGCTAGTACTTGTGCATACAGCACCGTCGTTTCCAAGTTTGTACGAACTACCGGGTTGATAAAATTAGAGATAGGAAGCTCCAGGAGTTGTAGCATTATTGCTACAATACTGGAGCCCACCAACGGGAAAGTATGGGACTTTCTGGGCTCATGTATTTTGTAATGTGTTGGGATAGGCAAACAGAGCAAGGAATTGCTAAAGAGAAGAGAATCAAAGTTAAGGGGATTGGTTCTTAGGTTCCTTGGAGGCTATGGGTTGAGATAAGGTCTATGGACCCCTGTAACAACTTGGGTTCCCTAGAGGCTATTGGTTGGAGCCCTGTAATAGATTCAGTTCCCTGGAGGCTATGGGTTGGAGCCCTGTAACAGTTTGGGTTCCCTGGAGGTTGTGGGTTGGAGCCCTGTAATAGCTTGGGTTCCCTGGAGGCAGTGGGTTGGAGCCCTATAATAGATTGGGTTCCTTAGAGGTTGTGGGTTGGAGCCCTATAACAGCTTTGGTTCCCTAGAGGTTGTGGGTTGAGATAGTATTCCTTGGAGTCCTGGACAACTTGGGAAGAGACCAATCTTGAGTTAATATCTACAGTGGTCATTCTAAACATTCCACATTCAAGCTTTGATTTTAGCAGTGGATTTTGGACTTGTTTGGAAGGAGGTGAATTCGTGGTACCACTCTTGAGGTTGGAGGTGTCAGCCTCTGGATTCTCTTATTGATGATTGAGGTTGGAAGTGTGAGCCTCTGGATTCCCTTTTTTCTAATGCAGATATTGTATCCTTTTTATTTGTTGGTTGAAGTAAATGTGCATATATATATACATACATATATATATAGATATATATAGATATATATTAGATATATATATATATATATATATATATATATATATACATACATACATATATATATATATATATATATATATATAGCTATATACATATATACATACATACATACATACATATATATATATATATATATATATATATATATATATATACATATATATATATATATACATACATATATATATACATATATATATATCTATATACATACATATATATATATATATATATATATATATATATATATATATATATATATATATATATATATATATATACATATATATATATATATATATATATATATATATATATATATATATATATATATATATATATGTGTGTGTGTGTGTGTGTGTGTGTGTGTGTGTGTGTATCGGTGTAGCCCCAAGGGTTAGCTCAATCAGTCGATTCCCTATTGTTAAGTGCCTCACCGATCGGGAGGTCACAGGGTCAATTCTCCTCGACGCCCTTGGGGTTAGGCCCTGATAGTATAGCCAACGGGATTTGATTCCCTTCGGGGTTTATCTGCCCACTTTTTCCCACAAGAGGAATATATATATATATATATATATATATATATAATATATGTATCAAGATGTGTTTATAAATATCCATAAGCATTATGTCTTGTCATAAGTGTCATAGAATATCAAGGACGGTGTTCCCCCAAGGGGGAGAGGTTTGTAACAGCCTCGGGTTGAATTTCCATGTAAATAAATAATGTATGGACATTATAAAAGAAAAAATAAAACCACAATCATGGGACACATATTCTAAGTTGAATGAGCGGAAAAACATTACATTTTGATCCACTTATGGTTAATTATTTATTGGATATGGAAATTGGCATTGACAAGAGGCAAAAGGAAATAAATAGAAAATTATTTATTACAAGCTAGCAAGAACATGTGGAAAAGTGAAAAAATAAAAATAAAAGAAAATGAAAGAAATTCCACTTCAATAGGTGGGGGAGAGGAAGACACAAGAAAAGGAGAAAAATAGTAAAATAATATGCATGCAAGGGAAAATGAAGAAAAAGGAAAATAAAATAAAAGGAATTAGAAAGAGAACATGCTAGCATTCTCTTTGGGAAAAGGAGAGAAGGAGAGAGGGAAAGAGCACTTGGACACAAGGAAGACAAGAAACACACAAGCAAGGAGCATAAGAGGAATTTGAATGGCATCCAAAAAGAAGGATTGAACAACATCTAGCAAAGCACAGAAAATAATAGAGAAAAGAGCAATCAACATGAGGATTTTTTAGGTAATAGCATGCATGTTTGATTTATCTTGTTGGGCATTGAATGCATGGTTCGTGAATTTGGTTGTGGGTCATTTTTCTATCATTGGCATGTGATTTTTCTAGATTAACAGTCATGTACAACATTTCCTTATGCCATTTCCTTGATAACCATGATGTAGTTGGTTCCCTATTTTGGTTGAGCCTTGGATGCCAATGGATTTTGGATCCTAGTTGAGGTGGTCTCAAGAAAATTCCCAAGGGTTGAGGGTGGAGATGGATATCTCCTGGAACTCTTAACAAGTGGGTGGAGACAGGAAAATTCCTCTGGGTATGGTGAAGAAATTCTGAGGCGTCCGAGATTTTATTGATTTTGGTGATTTCTCGACCTAGTAATAGATGAAATCAATGTGACTTGGGCATGGAGGTGGTTTCCTCTGGATTCCTTGTTTGGTAGTGTTTTTGGTTTATCCCATGTAATCCCAAATTCAGGCTTGGAATATGGCACAAGGGTGATTGGCACGGAAGCAAGATTTGGTTTAGCCCAATTTATGGTTAAGTGTTATGTGGAAGTCCTTGACTTGGTTGGAACTATGCATATGCTATTATGTGTTATTATTTAGTGATATTAATGAGTATAAGTTTTGTTTAATGTGTGGATTTGATCCGAACTTAAACATGAATGCAACAAATTACAGATATAACCATAAATATAGATATGCAGCAAAAATAACACTTCAGCTCATTAATATCAAATGTTGAAATATGCTTCCAAACAGAATGGAAATAAACTAGCTCGGGTGATGGTAGCTTATCTCTGAGAAGAGGTGGCAGCTACATGGCTCTGAACTATGTTATAATGAGGCTCAAGGGCCTATTTATTATTAAACAACACAGAAAAACCCTAACCAACCAAAACCCTAACCCTAGGAGATGGAATATTAAGAGTTTGTGGGCCCCGTTGGGGTTAGTTGGGCAGCCAACTTCCGAGGGTTGTAACTTGGTCATATTATCTTTGTTTGGCGCGTACAATACCTTGTTGGAAATATATCTCCAAGTACTATAGGATTTCTGACATTCTTATGCTAATGGCTATGGGTCTATTGCAGACCTCAAAAAAAATGTCATTTAGGTGGTCAAAACTACTCTAGAAGTTCAGGACCTGAAAAACTGCTAAAAATAGTAAATTCTGCAATAAAAAAGGAAACTGATTAAATCAACTGGAGGTATAGGTGGAACAGGTAGGTGGCCACCAATATCCACCTAGATCATTCCTCCCTCCTTAGAAAGCAATGGTCCCCATTACGTGCAAAACCTTCATGAGGTGAGGAAATTTTTATTGAGCCTGGTCACTAGTGAATCACTTGCCTTGGTGAAGGAGTTGGCCTATTGACAACTCAATATAGTTGGATCCTCTGTTGAAAAGTTTTATTGATCTATGTGTCCATGATCTAATGAGTTGTGGCCTATTCCATACATTTTGGGCTTATCTTTGTTGGTGTGAGTTGTTTTGCAATGTCGGTTATGTCCAACAATGGTGGAAAGTATGGCCGAAGGCAGTCTACATTGAACACTGGGTGCAGACCAAGGAATGGTGGAATGCTGAGCTCGAAGGATTTGTCCCCTATAGCTTTGGTGATGGTGTATGGCACATATCGGAGTGGAAAAAACTTATGGTGGGGTCTAGTGAGGCGCTCATTCTACAAATGTAGCCAAACTTTGTCACGCACCTAGAAATTGTGCGACACCCGATGCTGATCATGGCTCTACTTGTTCTTAGCATTGGATCCATCAAATATATCATGGAACTGCTAGAAGATGTGTTGAATGCACCCAATGAAGTTGTTAGCCTTGTCAACTTCATAATGGATGTGAGTCGAATCTGCGTGAGTAGCTGCAAATGGTATGGCCACATCAATGGGACATAATGGTTGAAATCCGAGCCCTACCTAAAAGGGGCTATGGCCCGTTGAGCTATGGAGAGGTTTGTTGTAGTTATGCTAGACATAGGAGAGGATTTCATCCCATGTTCGTGGATGATTTGAGTTGTACATGCGTAGAATGTGTACGATCCTTCTGTTGACGACCTTTGTTTGGCCATTAGTTTGGGGGTGGAAAGTCATGGACTTAGAAATTTTGGTATCTAACATCAACCAAGGACTTGACCAAAATGTGCTTAGGAATCTATTGTCCCGATCTAAGACAATGGATTGTGGGATCCCAAAGTGTACCCACACTCGCTTAAAGAAGATCTTAGCAGTGGCCTTTGCTATGATACTCTTCTTGCAGGCTGCCCATTTTAGAGAATCTGTCGACGACCACGAAAACACATTCATTTCCATTCTTAGTAGCAGGAAGTCTTAACATGTAATCCATGGATATGGATTCCCAAGGGCGACTAGGAGTAGGTAGAGGAGTATATAGGCATTGCTTCTTGATGGTTAGTTTGGCGATGGTGTCGGCAGTGGAGGATCTAATGTACTTCCCAACATCCTGACGAAGGTTCAACCAATAAAAATACTTTTGCGGTATTGCCATTGTTTTCTCTACTCTTAAATGTCTAGCGACCCGACCATAGTGTGCCTCCCAAATAATCTTGGCACGCTTGCTTGAAGGAACACAGATGTGTCCCAAGTGGCATAACAGTGCATCCTAGAGGTGAAAATTTGAAACTTTCTTAATTTCCAGGAGTTTCTGGTATGCTCTGTTGAATTCTGGATCGCTCTTGTAAAGATGCGGCCACCCCAAAGTCTCATACCCGTAGGAGTCGAGCATAGATATCAGCGCCATGACTCATGGTTAGTTGAGGTAGCCTGCAACATTATTGGTTCTGCTCTTCTTTTACTTAATGTTCAAATGGAATTGTTGCAGTTATTTTGACCATTTATGATGGTGATCATTCTACAACTTCCCTTTTGTCTGTATGAACTGCATGGGTCGGTGGTCTATGTGGATGACCGTTTCCTTCCCCATAATGTAATGCTTCTATTGATGGCAAGCCTGCACAATGGAATACATTTATTTGTCATAGGTGGGATACTCTTAGACTATGTATGAAAGTGTCTCACTGTGGTAAGCCACTCGATGCCCTTGTTGAGTAAGAACTACACCAATAGCATAGTTAGAGGAATTTGTCTCAAACTTAAAAGGTTGTTGCAGGTCTGGTAATGTGAGCATTGGTGCAGAGAAAAGGTGATGCTTCAACTTGTAAAATGCCTTATGTTGGGTTTCGTACCAAAAGAACTTTGCTTTCACTTCGCCCTTGGTGACTTGACTTAAAGGCTAAGTGATATGAGAGAACCCCAACACGAATCTGTGGTAGATATTAGCAAGACCCAGAAATTTGTGGAGCTCTGTTAGAGTGGTTGGGGCTGACCAATCCAAAATGAATTGTATATTGGTTGTGTCCACATGCACACCTTCTCATTAATGATGTACCCCAGATATTGAACCTGGGTCATGCCAAAAGTGCATTTCCCCAAGTTGGAAGATAACTTGTGTTGTCGCAGGGTTTGGAGGACCTGTCGAATATGGTGGAGGTGTTATTCCCAACTCTGGCTAAAGATCAAGATGTAATCTAAATACAAAACCAGGAATGCATTGGTAAAGGGTCGTAAGATTTTGTCCATCAATATCATGAAGTTTGTGGGGGGCGTTTGTCTACCTAAAAGGCATGACCAGCCATTCAAAAAGGCCCTCCTTGGATTTGAAGGTAATCTTCCACACATCGAAGGGTTTGATAATAGCCTACTGATAACTAGAATTCAAGTCAACCTTACTGAAATATTTCCCCCCTTGATTTGGTCCAGAAGGTCATCAATCCATGGGATTGGGTACCTATTTGTGACAGTGTTCTTGTTTAGTGCCTGATAGTCAATACAAAGCCTCCAGGTGTCATCCTTGTTCTATACTAATACAATTGAGCTCCCACAGGGTCATGAGCTTAGCCTTATGTGCCCTTTCTGCAATAGCTCCTGAATTTGCCTCTTGATCTCATTGTTCTCTAGAACAGAGCATTGATAGATCAGTCCATTGGGTAGTGGTGTGCCCGGGGTCAGATCGATGGAGTGCTTGACCTGATATTACAGAGGTACCCCCATAGGTGAGGCGAAAATGTCTATGTATTCCTCCACGACCTTGTCCATCTGTTGTTGTTGCACGGAGGAGCCATGTATGGAAGTTGTGGCCATAATATTCTTCTTTCCTTGAGGGAAAATCATAAGGAAAAAAAATTCCTGGTCTGCAAAATTATCTAACTGCATTGCTTTGTAGAGATTAAAGAGATGGTGGTAGGCGGGGCTACCTCCAGTATCCTGTACAACTTATTGCCCAAAGTAATAATCACAAAGTGAGTTCTAGACTCATATACAACATGTCGCTTCCACAAGTATGGTTTTCCTAATAATACATCACAAACTTCAAGAGGAGAAACATTACACAGTACCTCATCCGTGAAGGGCTTGATGTTGTAGGGAAGGTGGCACTTTCGGCTGATGTAGAGATCTCGTCCTCGGTGAAGCCACCCGATGGTGTACAGTTGTGGATGTGTTATAGTCACTAGGCCCAACTTCTTCATGAACTTTACTAAAATGACATTATTTTGGCTCCCTATACCGAAAATTAACTGTAGTGGAGAACCCTTCACCCACATCTGTGAGTGGAAGAAGCGTTCCCCCTCCTCTGGATCTTCAAGCTCATTCTTCTAGATCTTGGTGGTGGCCACAGAGGCTGGGCTCTGCATCAATGATCTACTTCCCTTTGTCATTCTCATTTTCAAGTTTTGACTTAGATTCAGAACATGCATCTGATTCGAAAGCCTTCAGCTCTGCCACCAGTGACTGCTTGGACCGACACTCACTTGTGTTGTGAGTGGAACTCTTATGGAAATCACACCATTTTCCCGTGTCCTTCTTTATCTTCACGATGTTGTTATTTTCTTGTGGCTTTAGTAGGTTGTCTTGGGCCCCCCGCCTTGGATTTGTCCTTTGCTCTATGGTTTGGGGCCGCCTTTCCCTTTCTTTGGATTCACAAATCCAAAGTCTTACTTCTTTTGTTTAAAATTCTGCTCAATCTTGACATTGTATAGGTACGTCATGGCAAGCAAGGAGATGTCCAGAAACTCCACGTCATCCTGGATGTACTTATGTAGACAACCAAGGTACCTTAGTACCAAATGTCACTCAGAATCCTTGATACCCAACTTTGTGCGAAGGGTATCAAAAACATTGGTAAACAACGACATTTCTTGGTCCCTTCCCTGCTGCAGCATGGTCCACTTTATGTATTTATCCTCATAGCTCCCCATAGGGTAGTACTGTTCCTTCATGGCGTCTCAGAATGAATTCCAAGTGGGTGCGGCTGAAAATAGTGAGGGTGTACTTTCATCCTTCTTATCACGGTAGGTTTCCCACCAGTCCTTGACTTGGGGGGTGACTTTGAGAAGTGAAAAAGCAATCATTTCCCGACTGGAAAAATCATGAACAAAAAAATATCCTTCTAGCATATTTAACCATTTATCTATGGTGTCTGCATGTATCTGACCTTCAAATATGGGGATGTAAAAGTTAAGTTGTACCTTAAATGGCGTGGTGCTTCCAGAGTGATTGCTAGAAGGAAATGTGTTTCCTTTGGGTAGTCACTGAAGGATCTAGGAAAAGTTGTCCATCATCACGTTCCTCCATAACTCGAGGGCTTCTTCGAGCAAGATTTTGAAAGGATCTCCTGCCCTCTCATATTTCTTCTCTTCTTCCATTTGAGGTCTTCGGGATTTGCAAGGTTGGTCTTGCAAAGGTTCAACTAGTTCGAGCCCTAACTCCTTATATCCCGACCTCGTTGGGGACATGCAAAGAAAAATAGAGAAAGAGAATACCGCTATGATACCACTGATTCAAACTTAAATAGGAACACAATAAATTAAAAATATAACAATAAATATAGATAAGTAGAAGAAATAACACTTCATTTCATTAATATAAAATCCTGAAATATGCTTACAAACATAATGGAAATAAATTAGCTTAGGCGATGGTAGCTTATCTCTGAGAAGAGATGTGGTAGCTACATGCCTCTAAACTATGTTACAATGAGGCTCAAGGGCCTATTTACTATTGAAAAACAAGGGAAAACCCTAAAAAACCAAAAACCTAGCCCCAGGAGAGAGAACGCCAAGAGTTTGTGGGCCCTGTTGGGGTTAGTTGGGAAGCCAACTTCCTAGGGTCGTAACTTGGTCATATTATCTTTATTTGGAGTGTAAGATACCTTGTTGGAAAGATCTCTTTGAGTACTATAGGATTTGTGGTAGGCTAAAACCTATGACTATAGTCTTGTTGCGGACCTCAAAAAAATGTCATTTAGGGGGTCAAAACTACTCTAGAAGTTCAAGACCTAAAAAAACTATAAAAATAGTAAATGCTACAATAAACAAGGAAACAAATGAAACTGACTAGAGGTCTAGGTGGAATAAGTCGGTGGCCACCAATATCCACCTGGATCAGGATTATGTGACTTGTTTTTCATGGTTCCATTATTGTTTAAGTGCATGTTACATGAAGTACACTTGTTATTGATATTGTTCATGGTTTTGATAGGTTCATGGATATTTTATATGGTTGCATGAGCTAATCTGTGTTTTAATGTAGCTAATATGAGAGGGAAGCAAGCTTTCTTAATGAATTTCTAATAAAATTAATTAAAACAATGAATAAACTATACATCTGTGACTTACAGGTACCATGTTCACAATATGGATTCACAATATTTTAGGAATTTGATTTAAGGAAGATGACCTTCTCGGAATGCATCTCTAAACAATCCATTTTGGAATTTATACCACAAATTGTCTTCTATTAGGTTCCAAAAGTTGAAAAATTATCCACATTAAGGGGAAATATTTTTGATAATGTGGTTAAAATTTTAGACATTAGGTTGCAATATTTTAGGAGATATGCTCCTAAAATCAAGCCTTAAACAGGTCATGTTGGAAATTTTGTTATAACTTGTCTTCTAGTGGTCTCATAAACTAAAAATTTGTCCACCATGAGGGGAAATCCCACTAATATTGTGGTAACAATTTTAGAGGTTGTTTTGCTATATTTTAGGAGATATGACTAGTGGAAGTCAAGCTTCCTGAATGCTCCTAGAATTGTGCACCAAATAGGATTGTGCGGGTATTTTTGTTATAAATTTTCATAAATGAGGTTCCAGAAGTTGAAACTTGAACCATAGTGAAGGAAACTCCCATTAATCATCTATTTCAGATCCCATAACATGTACTTCTACAATTTAGGAGATAGGCACTAAATCATTCACTATATTAGTTTGCATGTAGAGTGTTTGATGAAATGCCTAAATAGTTCAATGATTCATTGCATACAAATTGTTTGATGAAATGACCCAATGAGTATGTTGTTTTGTGTATGGGTAGTATTGTTAATATTGTTTTAGTTGATCTATGCCTATTTTCATGCAAATAACTTGAAAAGTTGCATGTAAGGAATTTGAAAATTTGCATGCAAGGAAATGGAAAAGTGACATGATTACGTAGCATATTTTTAGTTAGTATGTTACAAACATAATAAGTGCAATGTTTGTAATTTAATATTATACAAAATGTTTGAAAAATACCTATAAGATAAATGTTACTCAATTATTTGTATACAAAAATATTTGAAGAAAGGCTTACTTGCAAAGTGCTTTACGAAATATATGAGAAATGAAAATCAAGTTTTGGAAAGTTAGAACCCATTTTCGTAACTGCATCTTGGAAGTTGGGTCATGCCTACTAACTATCAGCTCATGTTTAACCTAGTATGTATGTTAAAGCGGGAAAATGTGGGGTAGAGCATTAACATGCCATGGAGAATTCAATTGAAATGGATGGATCATATGGGATAGATTTCACAAGTCAAGGACCTTAAATGGACACATGTTTATCGAAGTATTTAATGTGCATTCAATGCGACCTATCTATCTATAACCTATTCATAATGGTTGGGGATTACAATTTGTGAGTTGGAAGTAAGAATTCATCACCGACAAATCCACCCACTAGAGTAGCATCAACAGAAACAACACACATGTGACTAATAGCAAGATAAGAATATCCATTTAAAGCAATAAGAAGCATCAACACTTTTAAGCCTCAATTTGGTTATTTATGGGCTTATATTTATGCATGGTATGGAATTGAGGGGATATAGGCAAATATCAAGGGCAAAGACGAGAATTTCTATTTTGGAGACAAAGTTGAGGTGGAGGCCTTCACTTCTAATTCTTAGTAGAAAACCACCACTAAGTTTCAAGGTTAAATTATCATCTTAACAATGAGAACTTATATTTTTGTCTTTGAATAGTTCTTTTCTTACATGTGAGTTACTTTGTGTTCATTTGAATTGATGTTTTCATACCTTTATTTGAATTGTAAGAGTGACCCGTGGAAATGTCATGATATATAATGATGCTCTATTTCCTTATACCCCAATAGTCATTAGAATATTCTCTTTATATATCACCATTTTATTGTTCTTGAGAGCTCCATTAGAAACACTAATTTATGTTGATTTAACAAGAACAAGTAACTCAAGAACTCTTGAATTGCATCCTTTCATGGCATGTGCATTCACATTTACCCTCACTAAAAGCCCTTTTCAAAATTCATTGTTCTCAACAAACAAATCCTCCAATCTTTGAATAATGTAACTAATTGGCAATACTTTCCCCTACTTCGGGGGCATGCTAGTTTATAATGTACATATGACTATAATCTTTCATTTTTGTAATAATTTATGCCGGTATTTAAGTGTTGATAGTTTAGTGGAGAAAAATGCATTAATTGATTCAACTGATTTTCTTCAAGTTGATGGAACAATATTACAATTTCAATTCATGGTTATGCTTCATCATCTTGTTATTTTTCTCAAAATCATCTTTCATGATTTTACGCAAACTCCAATACTTGAGATCACTTCACACTATTCCTACTAGAAAATGCTTCATCCATAATTCTTTCTCAATATCTAGCATGTTTTCAACTTGGTTTTAGCAACTCAACTGAATTTTGGTTGGAAAAACTATTGATGAAAGAATACTTATTACATAAAGAATTTATGATAGAATCGAGACATGGTTGGAGGAATCTTTTCAAGCAAACTTTCCTGTAAATAATATTATTGTTATATTTTTCATAATGCGTGGAATTGTAGGTAGTGTAATTATTTAATTCCCTCATACTAGATTTATTCTTCTTCTAGTACTAATTTTTTATGTACATATGTTTGCAGGTTTGAAGCAACATGAATGGCTCCATTGGAATTTTGATTTTACTTAGTTTTTGTTGCTAATGTAGGCTAGATTAGGTTTAGGAGTAGTTTAGTTTGTTTGTGTTATTTTTCTTTTATTCCATTCAAATAGACACAATTATGAGGACTTTGATGTAAAATGTTTAGTTTTGGATAGATTGAAGCAAAGTCATTTAAGAGAGTAAAATGGGAAAGAATCCAATTTTCAGTTACACATCACTTTACTACTTTAATATTTTGATGTGGTACTTAATTAATAAAGATCCCCTAAGTTGAGATTGATACCACAATTGTACATCTAGCTTAGCATATATCCTTCTTCATTTTAGATTCTTTTATGTTATTTGATTTGAATAATAGTCCCAGATAATGAAATCTTTTATATTAGTAGAATCAATATATCACAATATAAAGGAAAGGATGCATTTACATGTTAAATTATTAATTAGATTTAACAGGGCTAAGAATCTTGATCTAAAATTCAATAGACCCCTTGAAATATAATTATTCCTTTCCATTTTTTTGAGATGTGCGTTGACTCGGATATGTTGTTAGGTCCCTATAATACTAGTGTATCCCCATATTGTTATTGTTGTGCCCTTATATTATTATTGTTATGTAGGCCCTGATTATATTATGACCCTCTAGACTCCTATATATACTAAGGAGGTCTTGTCATTTGTATCATCCAAGAATTGTTTATTTATGTGATGTAAAAGGAGGTTGCCCCTTGAAGAGGCTTATTTTCAATTCGTTAATCTATCTTTTATTCTTTTTTGTGATCTGCTTACATAACATTTGGTATCAAAGATTTGGATTCTAAGATTTGGTTGCTTCAAATAGGTCATCTTGGTATTTTTTTTATAAAAAAAATTCAACAATGCTTATGAAGCTAAAAAAATTACCAAAGGGATTTGAAATCTTGGTGAAATTCGTGTAAAAATTTCATATCTTTGTTCGGTATATTTTCGGAGATATGGTCCAAGTAATTTATGTTTTTTGCATGCTCCAGAATTCAGTCTCAAAAAAATTACCTTGGGAAAATTTTAATAACCTTCTCTTCAATAATCAGATTTGAATTATGCAAAAAGTGACTGAAAGTGCACAAACTATAGTTTCATGAGGACAAATTTCAGAGTCGAAGGTTGAAACAATGACACGTGGAAGTCCATACAAGTTTGTTATACTAAACGAGTCTATAATCAAGTCATTGCGGGACAGGGAAAATTTTAAGAACCCCCCCTAAATTTATAAATATAATAAATGGGCGAATCTCCATGGTATATAGGAAAAATGGAAGGCGATTTTATCAATAATATAATATGTATATATAATTTTTTGGCGAATCTCTCACCAGGCATGGCGAATATTTTACTCAATTATAAAATCTTGTAAGATCTTGGCGAGTCTTTCACTAAATAATAAAACTTTGTAAAGTCCTAGTGAATCCTAGCATAGGCTACATGATGGTTTAATTCCCCTATTTAAATAGGCTACATTCCAGGTGAATACCATGGGTCAATACCATGTGCCATTTTGGTGAATACCATGGATCAATACCATGTGCCATTTTTTTATTATTAATTCTAATATTAGGGTTAATAATGGTTTTTTGCATGGTATTAATAACAATCTAGTCCATGGTATTTGTCCCATAGTATTTTGGCCATAGGTTTCACCTAAATATAACCCATTTTTTGAGTGTCCTTAAAAATAAGGTGACTTATGGAGTAAATATAAAAAAATGTTTTATTTGTTTACCATACCTCTCGTTTATTTATATTTTTATTAATTTACCATACCTCTTTTACAAATATGGTATTTGACCCATAGGATTCACTTAAATAAAACCTGTGTCTTGAGCCTTCATAAATAGAACGAGGGTTATGGACTAAATATAAAAAGAGGTTTTATTTATTTACGATACGTCTAGTTTATTTATATTTTTATTTATTTACCATACCTTTTGAGTAAGTATAAAAAGACATTTTATTTATTTACCATACCTCCACTTTACTTATATTTTTATTTGTTTACACCCTTACATGTATATAAGGTGACTTATGGAGTAAATATAAAAAATGTTTTATTTATTTACCATACCTCTCATTTATTTATATTTTTATTAATTTACCATACCTCTTTTATAAATATGGTATTTGGCCCATAGGATTCACTTAAATAAAACCTATTCTTGAAAATGGGCGAATGGATTCACTTAAATAAAACCTATTCTTGAAAATGGACGAATGGATTCACTTAAATAAAACCTATTCTTGAAAATGGGCGAATGGAAGGTTGTAAGTCCTAATTTCAAGGGCTAAATTTACCTTTTTTACCCTCTCCCTTAAAATAAGGTGGGCTATTTGAGGTGATTTGTAAAAATGTACTATGATACAAAATATTCGCCCACTAAAAATTTAAAACCCCTTAATTCCCCCAAAGGGCGAACATTCGCCCCTAAAATTATCCTTGTTGCGGGATATTTGCCATAACTTTATCTTGAAGAATCAAATTTCGGTCTAACTTGTGGGGTTGGAAAGCAGGCAAAAAAAGCCACCTTAGAACTAAGTTTCAGACCTTGGGAGGTTGAAATTATAGATATATAATAGTTTCAAGATCAAGCTCCTAAAAGCAAGAAAAATGTGCGTATTTTTTAAAAAGTTGCATAACTTTTGTTTGAAAAATAAGTTTGAAGTGATTCGAAGGGAATATTGAAGCATAGATATAAATATTTGGTTCTAAAATGCCTCAAAAAAAAAAGGATACACTTAGTAAGCCAACATAAATACATAATATGATGCGTGAAGAAGGGGAAGAAATGCAACATGATATATCAACATTACAAGACCAATTGCAAAAAATTTCGCTCTCACATACAGTGACCAAAAATAAATTGGAAGTGGTGATGAATATTAAGATGGATGGTTTAAAAGGGAACATAGATGGTTTAAAAGAAAAAATAAAAAGGGACATGGAAGGTTTGAAGGATGGTTTAAAAGTAGAAATGGAAGGTTTGACAAAGTTGCTACAAGAAATGTTTCCTAATGGCAACAAGGTATTCCATGAATCTCATGATGAGAACAAAGGGAATGTGAATAATGATTTTAGAGATTCTAACTTTGGGTTGAAGACCAACCACATTCCAAATATCAATATGAAGAAGTTTGATGGGGATCTGGTAACATGGATACTACAGATGGAGCAATTCTTTGATCTAAACGATGTGCAGTGCACACAAAAGGCACACATTGCATATTTATATTTAGAACCAAACCAATTTGTATGGTATTGATGGATTTGTTCTCGTAAATCACTAGTCACTTGGACAATTTTTATGGAAGAATTGATAACACATTACAAGATACAAAGAGAAATACCTTCTTTAGCCAATTGATAAATTTCAAACAAAAGGGTTCAGTTGGGGATCACATTAAGGAATTCGAAACATTGAATATCAAGGTAACTAAAAGTCCATGGGAGTATCTAATTAATTTCCCCATAGGTACTTTAAATGATAACATCCAACATAACATTCATCTTCGGGAACCTAAGTCATTGGGGAATTCATTCAGGGTGGTAAGAAAATTTGAAAGCAAAAGTATGGAAACAAGGAGGTCTACCACTCACAACTATAAAGATGGAAGTGTTGTTGCTCCTAGCCTCCCACAACATACAAGGTAGACACCACAAAAATTGGAGGAAAAGAGAAAAAGGGATTTGTTACAGTTGTGATAGCAAATACATTAAAGGTCATAAGTGTTGAGAATAAATTATTTACATAGATTGTGAGGAAGAAAGGGAACAGGAAACATCAAAGGAAGATGATATACACCAGGAACCAACCCTAGAGAAAGAAGAAATGAATATAGCCATATCTTGTAATCCATTGGCGAGAATTACCACTCCTCAAAATCTCAAGATATAAGGATATATCGAGAAGAAAAAGGTAATAGTGTGATTGATTCGGGTAGTACCCATAATTTTATTAATTGTAAGATAGCCAAGGAATTGAATTGTTTTCCATATCTAGCACCAAAGTGTCAAGCGGTGGTTGCAAATGGAGGAACTATAAATTGCTCAGGGATGTGTCATAATATCAAGATAACCATGGGGGAATATGTATTGAATAGTCCAATGCTTACCATTCCAATGGGTGGTCTTGATGTTGTATTAGGAGTCAAATGATTAAAATATTTGGGGACAATAGATTTTCATTTTCAAGAAATTTTCTTTAAAAAAATTGGGAAGCAGAGGAAGTTGAATCAAGGGGTATCGTAAGGAAATTGAGGAAGATAATTATCTCTAATGACATGACAAAGCTTTTGAATAAATAACAACAAGGTGTAATTGTACAATTATGCTCAATAGATGTTCAAAAATTGAAATCATCTATTTCTCTAGATCTTCAAAGAGTCTTGGACAGTCATTCCAAGGTATTTAAGACTCCCAAATTTATCTCACTTATTCGTGACCATGATCATGTTATTCACTTGATTCTTGCAAGTGTTCCTCCAAACATCAAACCTTACAGATATTCCTATGCCCAAAAGAGTGGAATTGAACAAATGGTTGCATAAATGCTAGAGGCGAGTATAATTCAACCTAGCAAAAGTTCTTTATCTTCCCAGTAGTATTAGTGCAGAAGAAGGATGGATCATGGTGTACGTATCCAAATTGTAGAGAGCTCAATAAGCTCACTATTAAATATAAATGACCCATTCCTATCATTGATGAATTGTTGGAAAAATTACATGGAGCAATTTACTTCACGAGGATAGATCTTCATTTTGTATATCATCAAATTAGAAAAAAGACAAAATACATTCCAAAAACAACATTCAAAACTCATGAAGGTCATTATGAATTTTCGGTCATGCCTTTTGGTATTACTAATGCACCTTCCACATTTCAATTTTTCATGAATTCCACTTTCAAACCCTTTCTTAGAAAAATTGTGCCAGTATCTTTTGATGATATACTAATCTACAATAAGTCTTGGAAAGATCATGTTCAACATGTTGAAAAGGTGCTTAAACTATTGGAGGAGAAATAATTGTATGCAAAACCTTCCAAATGTTTCTTTGGGGTACAAGAGGTGGAATATTTAGGTCATATTAGATCTCATGAGGATGTTAAGGTAGACCCTAACAAAATTAAAGCCATCAATGAATGGAAAATCCCCACAACCCTAAAGCATCTTTGAGGATTTCTCAGGTTGACAAGGTATTATTGAAATTTTGTTAAGAACTATGGGAAAATAGCAACACCTCTAACAACATTACTGAATAAAGATACATTTTTTGGACTCCAGAAGTAATCCTTTGAACATATTAAAGAGGAAATGTTCCAAGCTCTAGTCTTAGCTAAAACGAACTTCATAAAAAGCTTTATTGTGGAACGTGATGCCTCGGGAAATGGAATTTGTGGTGTTTTAATGCAAGAAGGAAGACCCATTTCTTTTGAAAGTCGTCCAATCAACAAAAAGTATTTACACAATCCTATTTATGAGAAGGAAATGTTGGAAATACTACATGCCCTAAAGCAATTGAAACCTTACATAATGGGAAGAAACTTCAAGAGAAAAGTTGATCATGATAGCCTTAAATAATTTTTGGAAAAAATATTATCTTTAGAAGAGCATAAAAAATGGGTCGCAAAGATGTTGGGTTATGAATTTGAAATCATATATAAAAAAGGGAAGCAAAATGTTGTTGCAAATGCACACTCAAGAAGGGAAGAGGATGTGTAAGCATTGCTCTATGTCATTTCTATCATCCAACCTGATTGGATAACTAAAGCAAGTGAAGAATGGAAGAATGACAAAGAGGTATGGACACTCATTCAAAAGTTGCAGCAAGATCTTAGTACATACGATACATTTATTTAGAAAAATGATTCATCATGGTACAAAGATCACTTATATCTATGTAACAACTCCCAAATAAATAAATAAATATTCTTTTGGAATTGCACACCTCTCCTTTAGGAGGGAACACGGGATTTTTAAAAACTTACCATAGGGTCAAGGAGGGATTTTTTTGGGATGGCCTTAAATCTTATATTCAAAAGTTTGTGGCATAAATTTTGGTTCGCCAATAAAATAAATTTGAGACAATTAAGACCCCAAGTCTTTTATAGCCTTTATCCATTCTAAGTTAGCATTAGGAGGAGGTCCCAATGGATTTTATCACATGTTTACACAAGTCTAAAGGAAAGAGTGTCATCGTGGTGGTAGTTTATAGAATTACCATTATGTTCACTTTTTTTCACTATCTTGTCCTTTCAAAGCCAGTACAATCACTACTAAATTTATGGAAACAATTCAAAAGATACATGGAAACCCAATGATTATTGTAAGTGATAGAGATCCTATTTTCACTATAAATTTTTGGACAGAATTATTTTTTTGTCTTGGTACTCAATTAGCTCATAGCTCATCTTATCATCCTCAATCTGATAGGAAAACTGAGATAGTGAACAAATATTTCGAAGGATATCTAATTGCTTTGTATTTTACAAACAAACATAATGGGTCAAGTGGTTACCTTTAGCAAAATGGTGTTATAACACTTCCTTCCATACCGCAAAAAAAATGACCCCATTTATGGCACTTTATGGATATCATCCACTGTTTATCACATCATCCTTAAGAGAAAATTCTAAAGTTTCAAGGAGTGGAAGATCACCTCAAGCATCAAAAACAAGTTCTCCAACTCTTAAAGGATAACCTAACTTCGGCGCAAAATCGAATGAAACAAAATGAAAATCAACGTCGCAGTGAAAGAAGTTTTGAAGTAGGAAATTGGGTATTTTTATGACTAAAACCATACAAACAAATGTCCCTCAAGAAAGTTAAGAGGGAATAACCCAAGTATTATGGTCCTTACAAGATGTTGCAAAAGATTGGTAATATGGCATACAAATTATAGTTTCTTGCATCTTCTCAAGTACAACCATTTTTCCATGTTTCATGCTTAAAGAAGGTTATAACTGACAAGCTCCCAATTCAAACAATATTGCCAAAACTTTACGAGGAAGGAAAAATAATATTGTAGCTTGAAGTAGTCATGAAAACAAGAAGCCAACAGATACGGAATCAATCAATTGATGAGTATCTCATTAAATGGAAGAACTTATCTACTGAAGATTCCACGTGGGAGGATGAGTATTTTATACAGAAGCATCTAGAACTACTCAAGCATTGAGGACAACACTTTTTTGAAGTAGAGGGGCATGTTAGGTCCCTATAATACTAGTGTATCCCCTATATGCTTATTATATTGCCCCATGTAGCCCCCATATTGTTATTTTTGTGCCCCATAGAAGCCCACTATTGTTATTGTTGTGCCCTCACATTATTATTGTTATGTAGGCCCTAATTATATTGTGACCCTTTAGAATCCTATATATACCAAGGATGTCTTGTAATTTGTATCATCCAAGAATTGTTCATTTATGTGATGTAAAAGGAGGTTTCCCCCTCGAAGAGTCTTATTTTCAAGTTGCTGATCTATATTTTCTTATGCTCTGTGATATGTTTACATAACATATGGTCATATTCAGGTTCTTGATTAATGCGCTAAGTTTTTAGACTATTTCTATATCATTATTTTCCATTTTCGCACTTTCAAGATTTTTTAGCATGATTTAAATTGCGAATCTGGAGGCTTTCCCTTCAATTTGGTTTCACAGTCCTTGAAGCTTATGTCAATGGTTCTGCACATTTTTCTTTTCTTTCTTTTCCCTTCATTTCAAATTTTGTTTCATGATGTTTTCAAAGTAATATACGGGGAACCTCTTCAAGGCAATACAAATTGGTGGCCCATGAAATATATAATCTATCATTACGAATGGGGTTTTATTTATATAAAAATCATATTTATCAAGATTCAGTTCCCTTGCATTGGCTAGTGACAATAGAGGAACACTAGAACGTGTTCAAATATTCTAATTCTCTTTCAATAGAGGAACAAATCTACCTTAATATTTCTCCTTGAATATCACCCGTTATCCCACCACATTAAATAAATTCTCTACATTGGTAGATTAAGGGAAAGATTTTGAGTTAAACTCATAAATTATTAAATCTATTTCCTTTATAATATGCAAAAGCATCTCTTGTGCCACCCCGCTCTCTTCACCCAATTGCATACTGCAATTCTCGCCAATCAAATTTGAAGGGTGGAATTTAAATACAAAAGAGTTGAAAGCACTGCATTGATACAAATTTATGAAGGAACTAAATGAAATACAGAGATACAATGAAAACAAAACTTCAATTCATCAATAAAAAAGTATTGAAAATTGTTTACATGAAAAATGGAAATAAACTAGCTCGAGCAATGGTAGCTTATCTTTGAGAAGAGATGTGGCAGCTACATGTCTTCTGAAATTGTGTTGCAATGAGGCTCAAAGGCCTATTATTGTTGAAAAATAATTTAAGACCTTAAACATCCAAAAAACTAACCCTAGGAGATGAAGCGCCAAAAGTTTGTCGGCCCCGTTGGGGTAAATTGGTACATCAATTTCCTTGGGTGGTAAATTTGACATATAATCTTCGTTTGACAAGTATGATACCTCGTTAGAAATATCTATTCGAGGACTAAACCTTTTGATTGCAAGCCATTAGAACTGACTACTAGTTTTCCCATTAAAAAAAAAAAAAAAAAAAAAAAAAAAAAAAAAAAAAAAACCCATCATTTAGGGCCTCAAAACAGCTCTAGAAGTTCAGTACCCGAAAAACTCCCAAAAATAGTCAATTTTGCTACAATTAAAGAAATTGAAAGAAAAAATGGTGGCGGTCCAAGTGGAATAGGTAGGTAGCCACCAATATCCACCTAGATCATGCATAGTGTGGGAAGTACAAGTAAGGTCGTCGGGGCTATAAATGGTCGTTGGCAACGGGGACATGCTTGAATGGTACTGAGACATGTTCCTGGGCTATAGACGCTCATGGGAAGTGAAGTAATGTAGGGAAAAAGAGAAAAATTATGCACATAATAGATGTTTACTAATCATAAAACTCCATAGTTTTACCTCATATATTCAATAGTATGAGAAAAATATAACATGAATCACCCTATTTTTGGAGTCATTGATTAAAGATTGAGTGAATATTGAGTACTCAAACTTTTTGAATTTGTATTATTTGATTTATCTTATGTGGAAACCATAAAACTTGGTCCAGTGTTTAGGAATTTTGTGAAAATCACCATTTTTTTTTGTAAATTTAAACCCCATTATATTAACAACTATATATAACTGCTTCATCCCATTAAGCTGCCATTTGTTGAGGCTTGAATGAATACCTTATTTTTTTATTGAAAAATAAGATGGCCCTATATAAGTTTTGAAAGTATCACCATGGTTTGTATTTGGTTTCATATTTTGAGTGATCCTTGGATTTCACAATTTCCCATTGTTTATATTTCAATCATCTTCCTTCCATCAAGGCTTTTTCGGTGATATAAAATTTGGCTCATTTTGACTCCTGAATCAAAAGTTATGGCCTTTAGAAGTTTTGTTTTTTTCCTTCTTCTAATGAGCTAACATGGCACATGGGGCCCACATCGCATGATGATGTGGTAGCTTACATAGCGCATTGACATGAAAGTGTTAACTAGCTTACACATGACACTCTCACATCACTACCACATGTCACTTCACCTTGGCCATATTGATGAGTGCCAGTATTGCAGCAAGGATGTTGCAACTCCTGGGCTACCAGCTTTACTTATCAACCTAGGGTTCGTACAAACTTGGAGGTGACAGTGTTATATGCACAAATAAAAGTGAAGGGCCTGCCTATTGTCACTGTTCACTTGGCGAGAGACCCCAGGGGTTCCAAGACAGACTTCTATAGAGTCAGAAGAAGCTTAATTCTTTTATGGAAAAAGAGAAAATCTATTCTAAGAGAGCTACTCTACTGCAGTAATGAAGAAAACAACATGTAATGCTAAATCACACCATATCCTAATTAACCATTTAAACAAATATTCTAAGCAGAATTGCTAAATCAATACTAACCTAATGCTTTTTTCTAAGTTACAGAAGTAAAGAGCATTAAACCATACTAATGTGTAAGCAAGGAAACTAAACTAAATCAATTTTCGATTTATTTATTTTTTTGGTGTTTGCATTGATCGGACAGTGCTGGAGTCTGATTGAATAACCAAATCAAAGCTCAGGAGTGGCAGCGTTTAAATGATATGCAGAACAAAGTTCAGGAAGGAGTCAAGCGGAAGAGCAATCGAAGATCAAAATCAGTGGAAGGGAGACATAATGAAGTAGCAGTGCATAGGAACTGTTGGATCAGTCGGATCAATGAATAGGACTAATGAAAGATTAGCGGTGGAGATCTTATCGCAGGAGATTAAGTGAATAGATGGATGAATCGATCAACGAACAGGATTAACAAAAGATGAGCGGTGGAGATCTTATCGCGAAGATTAAGTGAATAGATGGATGGATCACATCAACAAACATGATTAAAGGAAGATGAGCGGCGGAGATCTTATCATGGAGATTAAGTGAATAAATGGGTGGATCACATAAAGTCACATGTGAGAAGAAGGGTGGAAAACGTGTGGAATGATGGAGCGGTCTTCGTAGGTGGTAAGCAATTTCTCACGCGCCCTCAAAGTTGTAAGCGAAACTCCTAAATTTTACGTGATTAGCCTAAGTGGGTGACACGTAGCATGGGAAAACCACTTTCCTCGCGCGCTCTTGATCTAATATTGGTCGTGCAAGAACCCATGCAAGATTGCGCGATAGCCGTTGGATCAAGCGAGATAGATTGACAGCGGAGATTTTCCAAGCTAGTTGGCGAGTGGGTGACGCGATAACCGTTGGATCAAGCGATGCAGATCGATGGTGGATATTTGGAATGCATAAAATCAAACGTTGAAATGAATACGTTAGCTATGCGACACGCGGTTTAATGGTGATTGGTCAGGTTTGTTGTGGATCAGACAGTAAGGAAATCTATAGGTATAATCCGATTAAGACATGATTTATTAGCTTCCGCTTAAAAATTTCGTGCTGAATGAAATGAGAATATGCATGAGATCTTATTACAGAAAGAGAGTGATGGAGAAAGATGACGATGAAATGAACCAAGTATTGAATCAAGACAACAAACTCCAAAGCTCATGTGATAACTAGAAATCTTCGTTTTTGGGGTTACAGAAGGGTCTCTTCCTCAAGTCATGGTCCCAGAGGGAGGTGGTGAGGCTGAGACACCTACTAACAACCTTATGGTGATCTTTTTCTCCTTTCTAACCTGCTAACTAAAAGAAGACACAAATGGAAGCAAACTAAAACACAACCAATCTACTCTACACTCTTGTAATGGAAATACGGCTACTTAAGCAAATGAATGATTAAACCATGAATCTATGCTAGCATACATGTACAATAAAGAGGAACCTTGGCTGCTAGGGTTGGGCCCTAACCCAAGAGCTTCAGCCCTCTGAGTTAACTCAGTGCTGGCTCAAAACAAAACTCATTATTATTATCAAAACCATGGGTTACATCAAAAACTGTCACAAGTCTTGCAGCTCGAAAATAAAGTAGAGTTTTACAATTAAAAAAATATGAATCCTATTGAGGTCCTAAGCCTCTCTACTTATACATCTGATGTCTCCAATGACTTCCTTAAAATTAGGGAGGCTCGGCTCCCAAACTCGAGATAAATGGGTGCTTTGACTTTCACTTGTTCGGATGCCTTCTAGTCCTCATGACTTGGCTGTTTGCACACCGAGCTGATGGAGGAATATTCGACTGGAGGGGTAGTAAATAAGGAGGATTTACCTCCTATAATTCCTCTCCCTTATCCCATTAGAGTTTTTACCAAGGTATTTGCCAAAATTCCTTGATTTTATCCTTAAATCCTACATTAAATGCACATTATACTACAAAGAAAAATATCCAACTCTAATTCATCTCATAAACAAAACATAATCAAAAGTATGCAATAAGTTATGAAAATAGTTGGTTTGAATAAGCTAGGAGGTGAATTAAGGCCCATATAATTACCCAATGATGAGGCTCATCATCACTCCCTACTGAAAGTATTTCTCATCCTCTGAACAACTTAGTCAGTGTCCATGTCCTTCATGGCTCTGGTAGCCTCTCTGACATACCATGCCTCTGCTTGGTCTCTTATTCTTGTGCATAGAAGCCTTCTTTCCTTTCTACTTCTTCCCACTGCCTCTTTTCCTCTTCTTATTTTCTCCCTTCTAGCATCCCTAGGAGTAGTGGTGGGCTGAGTTTTAGGCCTATCCAATTGACCTTCACCCTTTGCATTGATTGCTTATGTATAGGTGTCTTGTTGAGTGCCTCTCTCAAATTTTGAGGGGAGTGATATTCTCTGATCTTCAAGTTGTGTGGCAGTGTCTTCCATCTCCTAAACCAGGCAGGTATACTATCATCTCCTAGCAGCCTAAAAATATCATCAAAATGTGAAATTGCTTTCTCTTGGGTAGCAAGATATCTAGGTGCCAGCTGAGGATCATTTGTAATTAGATTATGGTTTTTGATTAGGGCCATGGGATTTGATTGTTCAGCTCTGATGAAAAGAGGTTCATTTTTCTCTCTAGCCAATATTCTTTTCATCTCTGTAGCCCTTGACTCTTCATGGTTCATCCATGATGCCAAAGCCATTAATTGTAGATCTCCTAGCTCAGCATTAGGATCCCAAACATTCATGTCTGTGAGGGCCATGTTGTGCAAGTAAAACTCAGCCATTTTGGCCCTATCCTCTAGTGTACTTTGATCACAAAGATCAATAAACTGCTTGTAGTCCTGAAATGGCATGGTGCCCCTTTGTGCTAGTGTTTTAATCTGAAATTGCATTCATTGTTCTCTGAGGTAAAGAGCATAGGATTTAGATGGCATCCTACACTGGATGGCCTCCAAGGAGAGGCTGGCCATACATGCTAGTTGGTTTTCCCTTTCCTGCAGTTGTCCTCTCAGCCATGCATTTTCCCTCTCAAGTTGATCTCTCATTATTGCTTCCCTATCCCTTGGTGTAGGGAATCTTTAATCTCAATAGGGATTTTTGTTGATATTTGTGGCTTCCCTTGTTTGAATTTTTTGCTCTTTCTTGTTCTGAAATTTAGAGGGCTTTGCCTCCTTCTTTTCCCTTTTTGCTTGACTGGGATGTTAAGAGCAGGGAAGGAAGCTGCTGCCTCCCTCTTAGGGGCCTCTGGAGACACCCTAGGTGACTCCTCCTTATGTTCTTCCCCTTCTGTTTCAATGCCTTCTTCCTCTCTATTTTTCTTATCTTCTTCCTCTTGTCATTATTTCTCATCTCCATTAGTTTCTTCCTTCATTTCCTCCTCTGTTTCAGCATCATCCTCCTTCTCTTCTCCCCCTTCTTGTTATGCTTCATCATGTTCCTCTGTATTAGTTTCTTCTTCATCCATTTCATCCCCATCTAGCTTTGTATCTTCTTCTTCTTGTCTATCCTCCTCCTCACTGACAGAAGGACTAAAACAATGGGTGAGGGTTTTGATGTCATCCTCTGCTGGTAAGTCTCTAAAGACTGACCATGTTATAGGGATCCTAAGGTTTTGGAGGGCATCCTCAATGAGGATCTCGATCAACCCATGGTGAGCCAATTGTTGGGAACTCCCTTCCTTTACTTTTTTGTTGGAGTCTATGAATGATTGCATCAAGAAATAGGATATGCTGAGTCTTTGGTGAACTGGTGTTTCTACCCTAAATCTTAATTCTTCAAACATCCTAAAATGGTAACCATAAACAACATTGTATCTACTCTTGCATGAGATATATTTGATGAGTTGGTAACCTACCTCACTCCATGGGTATGGCAGGATGTCCCTCCTTACTCCATTTTTATCCTCTATGGGTTCTTCACCTTCTAAAAAGAATTTCCTTTTTGCCACCTGACTGCCTGCTTTGTCTTCTTTTCTCCATGGAATTCCTAGGGGAAGTGTGGTGACCCTACTCTTGAGATCTAAGGTGAGATCTATAGTGAGCCCTCTAACTATAACAGTGGCATGGATTCTATTGTTTAGAGTGAGGGAATGAGAAGATTCTTGAGCCACCTCATCATCATACCCTGTGAATTTTTTTAAAAACCCCATCCATTGGTGTCTTATAAAGATTTCAAGCACTTGGGGGTGTTTTTCTATCCTCGCAGTGTTTGTGGGTTCTCTCCCATTAAACCCTCCTATCATATTTCTTGTGAGGATTGAGGAGGAAATAGAGGTTTGATAAAAGAATTTTAAATTCAGGAGAAAACTGAGTTTCCTGTGTATGTAATTCACCTCCCACAGTTTTTATATCCACTAGCTTTTAGAGCATTTCTATTTCATTTGTTTGTAAATGGGGATGGATTTTTAGATCCTACCTCTTTATAATGGTGGCAGTGGACAATTCTCGTGATATTCCCTCTTGAACCCCTCTCTTCCTATCCTGTAGACTGCCTCTGTGTATCCTGTAGACTGCTCCTATAGACTGTTCCTGTAGGAATTCCTATGCATGCTCCTATAGAAATTCTCTTGCAGAACGATGGATCCTTGCTTCCGGTGGGTGGCCAGAGTTATGAGAGCGACTTGAGTGAGGGAGTTTCAAGGAGGTGGAATGCATGAATGCATGCAAATGATGTTTTGTTTCCCTTTATAGCTTTTTGGGGTGAGGTGGTGTGCTAGCAGCAGAGGTACGTTGCCATTTTTGGACCGTTGGTCCCCACTACCACCTCATCATTCCCACTCCTCGTAATCAACTCCCACCTCGTAGATTCGTAGTTAACCACTTCTTGTCCTACTCCTCCTCTGTCTTTGAGTTGACTGCATTTATGTGATGACTGAATGAAGGTGGCCAAGTTAACTAGCCACCTTTTCACTTATAAACCAACTACCTCGTAACCCTTACAACTTTTGATCAAATGATGCATATGAGTGAGTGAGCGGGATACTTACCTGTGGTATCGATGCCATGCTATAGCTGTCGAAGATCGGAGGTGCTGCATTGTTTATTTGTTGCATGGTTATTCTTCTTCCTCCTCTACTATCTGTTGATGGTTTCTCAGCCCTTGCAGGTGTCTGTGACTGAAGATCTGATGTTGCTATTGTTGTGGAGCTCCTGGATCATCATAGTGAAGACCTGTGGCTGATGATTGATATTTTGTGGGATAGGTTGCTACAGGATTTCCTACAAGATGTCTTGTAGCTACTTCTCCCTTAGAATTTCTTAATCATGTTGTTGGTTGGGGTTGTGAGGATGCTGCAATGAATGGAAAAAGGGAGTAGGAGTGTGTGTGGAGCAAGGGACATTCAGGTAATGCTCTTACTCTCCTTTGTTTTCCCTTTTTTCTTTTTTTTCATAACTGGCAGAAACTGATCTCTTTTTGTTTTGAATGGTGAGTGTAGGGATGATGGTAATGGACGAGGTGAGGGGTTAGATCATGTTTAGAATGAATTTTTGGGACCTAACCAACCTACCATTCACCCTCGGATTTCTTCCTGTAGGTTTTCCGGGCCACTGTAATTCCTACAGGATCATCCTATAGGTTTTCAGGGGATCTTGTAGGAATACAGGGGATCCTGTAGAAAACACAGTCTTCGCCTAAATTGAAGCAATGAAGTAAAAAAACAATGGAATTGATGGAGGGATGCATGGTAAGGAGTGGAGGAGATGAATATATGTGAGGTAGGGTTACCTTTGGATCTTCTCTTTGCTCCTTGATTGTCTTTCTCTTCCACCTAAAAATACAATTATGTCTTTTTTCTTTTTCTTTTTTTCTTTTTTTCTTTTTTTCTTTTTTTCTTTTTTTCTTTTTTTCTTTTTTTCATCATTGGGCCACCTCACGAGGTTTTCAACCCAAATATGGGACTCAAGCGCCTCATGGAGGTTTTCACCTGAATCCTTATTCTTTTTTCTCTTTTTCAGTGACCTGATGAGGGAGGAGCTGGAACTTGCTCCACCATCATCACTGTCTTATTGATATTGTCAATGAACTCTTGTTTTGATAAAGGCTTCTTGTACATTTTCAGTCCGTGTCCATTAACAAGCAGTGGAATGGCTTCTTCATCTATAGTTCTTATTTGCACTGAACCATTATCATGGCATCTTTCCACCACATAAGGTCCGAGCCATCTTGTCCTTAGCTTTCCCTTGAAGTCGTTATACCTAGAATCATATAACAATGCCCAATCACCCTCTTGAAATTGCTTCTCCTTATGATCCAAAATGGATCCTAAAACCTCTAAGTCTTCATGTATATTAACTATTGGAAACACTATCACAAGGGAAAACAGTGAAAGAATGGTGGAAAACGTAGCTAAGCAAAGCTGAAAGTAACGCTGCACAGGAGCCATCGGATTGGACCAATCAATGGTCCAGATCAAATCGGCAGATCGCATCGGAGGGATCGATGATATCACAGTCAGTGGAGTATATCGGAGGTGGCCCTATGGAAATCACAATAGTGATCAGTGCGATTTAACGAGGACTGTTGATCGAGTGCGCAGATCAACGGCCTAGATCAACTCACAATATCGCATCACTATAACACAAAGGGGGGACTTACCGAAGGCCCGAAGACCATGCGATATGCGATTGCAATATATAGTATCGCAATATTGCATCGTAGCGATACAAAGTAGCTGGGCCTATACAACATGAGACTTGCAATAGCCAGACTCGACGAGGTTTATAAATGCAGCTCTATAAGTTTTGAATTTCGATACAAAAGTATTTGTCGAGCTTTTTCTATGTATTTGTGCATTTCCGTTATACAACTGAAATACAAAATGAAATGACTCAAAGCAATAAAAGCTGGACTCGAAAGGTTTATAGATGTGGCTTTATGTTATTTGAGTTCCGTAGTAAGCGGGATTTTGGGCGGGCCTCAGGTGGTAAGTGGTATTGGACGGGCTCTGCCCGGTCCCATACACTGGCCAACACGTGGCATGGCACAGGAGAGAGAAAATCGCCTTTTCGGGTGGGTAATCTCCATGCACATAAGCCACCCGAAATAGATGTCAACCATTGGATCGGAGATCAGGAAAATCAACGGTGGGGAATACAAAGGGGCTTGCGAAAGTGATATAACACGGACCTGATAAGGATTAAAGACGCGATTGGATATTATTTGAAGTCTGATAGAAAGTGTTTTGTCAGATTTTTCAGTGTATTCAGTGTATTTCTCTGTGTAAATAGAGAAATGACTTTTTGGGATTTCACCCACGCCAATGGTCCTTTCCGTTACAAACAGGCGACCACCATACCTTAGGGTGTTTAGCAATGATTGTTAAATGCTCCAGAAGGAGATGAAGGGACAATGGCTAGGAGCCAGAAAGCCCGAAAGGGGAGAAGAATAGACAAGCGCCAATAAGCTTAAAATCCATTCAATGGCAGAGGCAGTTGCTGAGGAAGAGAGAAAGCAGAAGACAGAGAGCAAGAGAGAGAGTCTGTGTACTCTTGTAGACTTGAGGATTTCAAGTAAATCCCTGTTGTTTTTTCATTGTTGTGTTGAGACTTGGTTTGAGCTCACACTTGTAATAATCTGCTCTTGAGGACATAATATAGAGGTCAACATTGAAAACTGGACTAGGAGACATAGCCAAGAAGTCTGGTGAACTCCTTGATTATTTGTTGTGTTAATTTGTGTGACTGTTATGTTTTCTAACTACTCATTGTCTATATTATTCGCAATCTTTTCGATCCATTGCACTAATTAATATAGGCATTCCTGCACATGAGCCTGTAATACCTTTATATTGATTTAAGATCTCATTTTCAGATCAAGTGGTATCAGAGCATTTGGTTTTTTTAAGGTTAGACAAGCTTGTGCTAGATTTTGAATGCTAACTAGATTAAAGCTCAAACTAGGAGAAGGAGAACTTGTTGAGGCTAATCCAGAGATTGGAAGAGTCTATTCTCAGAGGAGAATGGCAGAAGAAACTCCATTGGGATCAGAATCTCAATTTATGGAAGGTTTTAAGGCACTCCAAGCCATGGTGGAAGAGATGTATCTGGAGTTTAAGAAGGGTCGAGGTGAAAGCACTTCAACACCTAAACCAGACAAAGGAGTAGAGGAACCTTTTCTAGTTGCCCCTCCAGAAGGCAAAGGAAAAGGATAAATTCCTTCTTCACCAACTCCTCCATCATCACCTTCATCATCCTCATCATCTTCTTCGCATAAAACTAGCCCTCATAAGAAAAAGAAGAAAACTTCTTTGATTAAATTAGATGTAAAGTTTGATTTGCCAATTTATGATGGAGAACTAAATGCAGAGAAGCTAGATAATTGGATAAGATAGATTGATGTATATTGTAGGGTGCAGAACATTGATTCAGAAAGGAGGAAGATTCAGCTGGCTAGCCTTCGACTTGGAGGAACTGCACTAGTATGGTGGGAAGGCAAGACACAAGCTGATCTGCAAAAACATGGTAAAATTCTTTCTACCTGGAATGACTTTGTTTCTGCTATCAAAAAGCAATTCTATCCTTTAGCTTACATGCAACAGGCAATGATGAGTTGGCAAACTCTTCGCCAGTTGAAGGGTCAGAGTGTACAAAGTTATACTCAGGAATTCAAGAAAAGAGCTTTAACTCTAGGTATATCCTTGGACTCACCTGAGACTTTATTGAAGTATATAGGTGGTTTGCATGGTTATTTAAATCATACTATACTCATGTTTAACCCCACTAGCCTAGATGATGTATCAGTTCAAGCAACACATCTAGAAGCTATAGGTAAGAATGTAAACCTAGAGGTTGGGGAACATCTAAATATTCTGTAAGCAAGAACAAGGAAATGTAGAAATTGAAATGGAAGGAGAGGAAAGCAAACACTGTAAAGAAGGATAAACCTTCATGCACTCATTGCAAGAAAGAAGGACACGATGAGGCACACTGCTGGTCTTTGCATCCAGAACGAAGACCTAAGAAGTTTGGTGGTAAGGAGAGAAAGAATGTTGTCGCTGTTCAGCAGGACTTGGGATCAAATTCAGGCGATGAAACAACAGTTACAGCCACAGGTATTAAAGGTAAATATTCTGAAGCATCCACTAGTAATTCTGCACAATCTGTTAATAATGAAAGTAATGAGAGAGAAAGAAAAGAGCTTTTTCGTATTAGAGTAATTTCCAATCATAATAAGATTGATACTTTGTTTGATAGTGGATCACAAGTAAATTTGAGTTCTGAAACAATTGTAAAGAAGTTGGGATTACAAACAAAACCTTATGAGAAGCCATATCCATTAGGTTGGGTGTGTGATAAAACAAAGCTACAAGTGATGATACAATGTAAACTTAGGTTTTCTATTGGATCAACATTTGTAGATGAGGTTGAGTTAGATATAGTTCCATTGGATATATGTGGTATTATTTTGGGAAGTCCATACTTGTATGATAGGAAAGTTATTTTCTATAGAGCTGAAAATAAGTATCAACTCACTAAAGATGGAATTGAATATATTGTAAGAGCTCATAAACTCAAAAATAACTATTCTCTCATAAACTCAGGACAGATGAAAAGAATTGTGAATTCAAGTAAGCAGTTTTTATTCATGGTTGTAAAGGCAAAGGATCTTGAAAAATCCAATGCATTTGAAGGCTGTGATTCTAAAAAAAAAAGTTGATTTCGTTAAAGTTGTTTCAGAGTATGATGTTCTATTTCAAGAACCAAAAGGTCTACCACCCAAGTGAGAAATAGTACATGATATTTTTTTGCAGCAAGATGCTCCATTACCTAACATTGGAATGTACAGGTTGTCAGATTTAGAGAATGCAGAGATAAAGAAGCAGGTACAAGAGTTGCTCGATAAAGGGTTTATATGACCAAGCACATCACCATGTGGATCTCCAATCGTGCTAGTGAGAAAGAAAGATGGATAGTGGAGAATGTGAATTGATTATAGAGCACTAAATAAAATAATGATCAAGAATCATTATCCTCTTCCTCGTATTGATGATCTATTAGATCAATAGAAAGAAGCAGTTTACTTTTCTAAGTTAGACTTACGAAGTGGTTATCATCAGGTTAGAGTTGCAGAACAGGATGCATGGAAGATTGCTTTCAAGACAACACAAGGACTGTATGAATGGTTGGTTATGCCTTTTGGCTTAACTAATGCTCCTGCTACGTTTATCAGAGTTATGAATGATGTACTCAGACCTTTTATTGATGATTTTGTAATTGTTTATTTAGATGACATTCTGGTTATGCCTTTTGGCTTAACTAATGCTCCTGCTACGTTTATGAGAGTTATGAATGATGTACTCAGACTTTTTATTGATGATTTTGTAATTTTTTATTTAGATGACATTCTTGTTTTTAGTAAGACATGGGAAGACCATGTAAAGCATGTAAATCAGACTTTAGATGTTTTAAAAAGAGAAAATCTCTATGTAAAACTGTCAAAATGTGAATTTGGCAAAACATCTTTAAATTATTTGGGTCATATTGTAGGGGGTGGTGAATTGAAAATAGATCCCTCTAAGGTTGAAGTCATTGTGAATTGGCCTAAGCCCAAATCTGCTACAAAGGTTAGGAGCTTCCTAGGGGCAGCACAATACTGGAGAAAGTTTATTGCTAACTTTTCTTTGATTGCAGCTCCATTACATGCTTTAACAGGATTGAAACAGGTGTTTCAGTGGGGAGGCAAACAGTAGAAAGCCTTCGACACCTTAAAAGAGAAAATTAGTACAGCACCAGTACTAGCACTGCTAGATCTTCAACATCCATTTGAGATTGAAACAGATGCCATTGACTATATCATGGGAGCAGTGTTGATGCAACATGGAAAACCCATATGTTATCATTCTGATACATTTACTTCTGCAGTAGTTAATTATCCCACATATGATAAATAATTGTATGCATTAGTACAAAGTGTGAAAAAGTGGAAACATTACCTAATGGGTAAGGAAACAATCATACACACAGATCATCAACCACTTCAATATTTGCACTCAAAAACTAAATTGCAGCAATCAAGACATTATAGGTGGATGGGTTTTCTACAACAATTTCATCTTGTCATCAGATATAAGAAGGGCATACACAATAAGGTTGTAGACATGTTATCAAGACCAATCATAAATGCATCTACTATACTTAAGCATAACTCAGTAATGCATGAAAGTTACATTGAACAATATGCTCAAGATGTAGATTTTAAAGATGTATATGCAACTTTAAGTCATGGAAAACAGGTAGAAGAATTGGATTATTATGTAAAGGACCAACTCTTATATCATTTGGGAAAGTTATGCATTCCACAAACTGAAAGAGTTAACATAGTTCGAGAAGCACATACTTCTCTAATATCAGGTCATTTTGGTGTAAGTAGAACAATTGCACAATTACAAAGGTTCTGTTATTGGCTAAGAATGCATGAAACATTTTCTAGATATATCAAAGGGTGTACTATGTGTGCTACAAGCAAGCCCAGTAATAGAAAATTAGGCTTGTACACTCCACTTCGAATTCCTTCTCATCCTTGGGAAAGTGTTTCCGTGGACTTTGTTGGGGGATTGCCAAAATCTAGAAAAGGTCATGATTATTTGTATGTTGTTGTGGATAGGTTCAGTAAAATGTGTCTTTTGATACCTTGTAACAAGCAGGTTACAGCTAAACAAACAGCAAAGTTGTTCTTTCAGAATGTATGGGTTCATTTTGGTTTACCCACTTCTATTGTATCTGATTGAGATTCTTGATTTGTTGGGAAGTTTTAGTCAAATCTATGGGAGTTGATGGACACCAGGTTGAAGAAGAGCACAACATTTCATCCACAAACAAATGGTCAGGCAGAGGTGGTCAATAGGACAATGATCCAATTTCTCAGAGGTTATTGCAGCAAGCATCCCAAGCTTTGGGATGAACATTTGTGTTATGTGCAACATTCTTACAACCATGCCAAGCACTCTTCTACTCAGAAATCTCCTTTTGAGACTTGTTTTGGTTTTATACCAAAGTCCCCCTTGGATTTTGTCTTTGGTAAAGACAAAGCAGTTGATCGACACAGTGATGTGGACAAAGCAACCAAGTTCATTGAACAAATCCAGGAAATTCACCAGGCAGTACAAGAATAGCTGGCAAGAAGTCAAGCCAAGTACAAGGCAAGACATGACAAGCATCGGGTTGAGCATAGTTTCCAAGTTGGTGATCAAGTCTGGCTATACATCAGCAAAGACAAAATGCAAGGTGAAGGTAAGAAGCTAAAACCAATAAGGTATGGACCTCTCAAGATACTTGATAAAATTGGTGAAAATGATTTTTGCCTTGATTTGCTAGCTTATATGCAGATCTATTCAGTCATTAATGCAAAAAACTTCAGATTGTATAAACCTTCATTGATTGAAGATCCTGAAGAGAAAAGTCAATTGCCTTCTATTAAGGATCTGTTGCCTGAATATCTCAATGAGTTACAAGAAGATATAGTTCTGGACGGGAAGGTGAGAACTATGCGTGGAGGGGATGTTGAGTACCTGAGAATAGGGCTCAAAGTTTCAAACCCAATCAAAGCATGACGGATAGAAGTTAAACAAGTGAGGGAGATGTATCCTCACTTGATCGATGCTTAAAAACCAACTTTTGTGGTCCAAAAGCCTTTTCAGTGGGAAGGCGTGATCCAAAATGGATCCTAAAACCTCTAAGTATTCATGTACATTAACTATCGGAAACACTATCGCAAGGGAAAACAGTGAAAGAATGGCAAAAAACAGAGCTAAGCAAAGGTGGAAGTAACGCTGCACAGGAGCCGTCAGATCAGACCGATTAACGGTCCAGATCAAATTGGCGGATCGCATCGAAGGGATCGGCGATATCGTAGTTGGTGGAGTATATCGAAGGTGGCCCTATGGAAATCGCGATTGTGATCAGCGCGATTTAACAAGGACCGTTGATCGAGCGCTCAGATCAACGACCTAGATCAACTTGCAATATCGCATCGCTATAACACAAAGGGAGGACTTACTGAAGGCCCGAAGACCATGCAATATGCGATTGAGATATATCGCATCGCAGCTATATAAAGGAGTGGGACCTATACAACATGCAACTTGCGATAGCCAGACCCGATGGGGTTTATAAATGTGGCTCTATAAGTTTTGAGTTCCGATACAAAAGTATTTTTCAGGCTTTTTCTATGTATTTGCGCATTTCCATTATACAACCGAAATACAAAAGGAAATGACGCAAAGTGATAAAATCCAAACCCGAAAGGTTTATAGATGCGGCTTTATGTTATTTGAGTTCCGTAGTAAGTGGGATTTCGGGCAGGCCTCAGGTGGTAAGTGGTATTGGACTAGCTCTGCCCAATCCCATACACTAGCCAACACGTGGCATGGCACAGGAGAGAGAAAACCATCGTTTCAGGCGGGTAATCTCCGTGCACATAAGCCACCTGAAATAGATGTCATCTGTTGGATTGGAGATCAGGCAGATCAATGGTGGAAAATACAAAGGGGCTTGCGACAACGATATAACACGAACCCGATAAGGATTAGAGACACGATTGGATATTATTTGAATTATGATAGAAAGTGTTTTGTCAGATTTTTCAATGTATTTTGTGTATATCTCTATGTAAACAAAGAAAAGACTTTTTGGGATTTCACCCACGCCAATGGTCCTTTCCGTTACAAACAGGTGACCACCATACCTTAGGGCATTTAGCAATGATTGTTAAATGCTCCAAAAGGAGATGAAGGGACAACGGTCGGGAGCCAGAGAGCCCGAAAGGGGAGACGAACAGACAAGCGTTGATAGGCTTAAAAGCCATTCAATGGTCGAGGCAGTTGCCGAGGCAGAGAGAAAGAAGAAGATAGAGAGCAAGAGGGAGAGTCTATGTACTCTTGTAGACTTGAGGATTTCAAGTAAATCCCTATTGTTTTGTCACTATTGTGTTGAGACTTAGTTTGAGCTCACACTTGTAATAATCTGCTCTTGAAGACATAATATAAAGGTCAAAACTGAAAGCGGGACCAGGAGACGTAGCCAAGAAATCTGGTGAACTCCTTGATTATTTGTTGTGTTAATGTGTGTGACTGTTATGTTTTCTAACTGCTCATTGTCTATGTTATTCACAATCTTTTCGATCCGTTGCACTAAGTAATATAGGAATTCCTGCACATGAGTCTGTAATACCTTTATATTGATTTAAGATCTCATTTTCAGATCACCTTAATATGTTTATCATGCTAGATCTTCCTCTAAAAATTAACTATCTCTGTATGTAGGAGGTCCTGCATTATGAATTCATCCAAGCCATTCAATTGGAACAATCTTTCTTCCTGTGCATGACTGAGATCCAAATCTAGTTGGGCTACCATCCTTAATGTGTTATATTCAAACTCAATGGACAGCAAATCCTTTTTCCCATAGACCAACTCATAGGGTGTAAATCCAGTGGTGGTCTTCCATGTTGTATTATAGGCCCAGGTGGCCTCAACTAGTCTCTCTACCCAATCCTTCCTACTGCTGCTTACTACCTTGGTTAAGATGCTCTCCAATGCCCTATTGGTCACCTCCACTTGCCCACTAGCTTGTGGATGATAAGGAGTGGAGTTCCTATGCTTGATTTTGTGATGGCTGAGAAATTCTTCAATCATGTTGGAGGTAAATTAGCTGCCTTGGTCTGTGACTAGCTCTCTAGGGTACCCAAATTTGTAGAATACACTCTCCCTTAGGAACTCAGCCACCTTCTCTTCTGTTGTTGCCTTAGTCGCCTTAGTTTTAGCCCACTTAGTCAAATAATCAGTGCACACAATAATGTATTGTTTTTTCTTTGAAGGAGTTTTGATAGGCCCAATGAAGTCCATGCCCCACTTGTCAAATGGCTTGAAAGTCACTTGAGGTTGTAGGGGCATTTCATCTCTTGGTGTAGGCTTTTCCATCCTCGGGCACCAATCACACTGACTTATGTACTTTTTCACATCCTGATGAAGAGTGGGCCAATAATAGCCTGCTTGTAACACTTTGAATGTTGTCCTCTTTGCTACAAAGTTACCTCCACAAGGCCCATCATGATAGGTCAGAAGGATGTCAAAAACTTCCTCTTCCCTTACACACCTTCTCAAGATTTGATCTGGGCCAAGTTTGAAAATATTGCCCCCAATCCAAGTGAAGGGAGCGCTTTTCCTGACTATCTTGCTCTTTTCTTTGGAAGGCAAGTTTGGTGGGAACTGTGCTGATACCAAATAGTTTTCTATATCAACAGACCATTGGGAGAGAACTGAAATAGAAAAAAAATGCTCGTCTGGTAACTAGTAATCCACCATTCCTTCTTCACCTATAAGCAGATTCATCCTAGATAGAAAGTTTGCAACAACATTTTCCTTACCAGGCTTATCAACAATAGTTAGATCAAAATGTTGTAATAAAAGCAACCATCTTATAATTCTAGCATTCACATCTGGTTTGTTCATTAAATATTTGATTGCAGCGTGGTCAATATGCACAAATTTTTGGTATCCTGTAATGTAATGCCTAAATTTGTTTAATGAATGCACAACAGCCAGGAGTTCCTTTTCGGTCACAGTATAATTTAGCTCAGCCTTTGACAGGTTATTACTAATAAAATAGATGGCATAGGGCAATTTCTCCTCTATCTGACCTAAGGTTGCTCCTATGGCTTTGTGTGAGGCATCAGCATGAATATGAAAAGGGAGGGCATAGTTTGGGCCTCAAAGAATTAGCAAATGGTTAACTTACCCTTTAAAATGTCTAAGGCCTCTTGACAACTTTTTGACCATATAAACTCTGAATCTTTGGTAAACAACCCAAATAAAGGAGAGGCCAACTTGTTGAAGTCCTTTATGAACCTTTGGTAGTATCCAAATAACCCCAAGAAACTCCTTACATCCCTCTTCTTTTGCGGAGGTTGGACCCTTTGGATGATTGCTATTTTGTTCGGGTCCACCTGCAGTCCTTGATGAGATATTGAATGACCTAGCATGGTTCCTTCAGTCATTAAGAATTCACATTTTTCTGGACTTAGAGACAGGTTCATTTCAATGCATTTGTGCAATACTTTGCCTAGGTTAGTCAGGGCTTCCTAAAAATCACAGCCATAAGGTGTAAAAGCATCCATATAAATTTCCACCGCATCATGTACTAATTCAAAAAAAATACTCAAGACTACTCTCTAGAAAGTGGCAGGAGCATTGCATATGCCAAAAGGGAGGACCCTATAGGAAAAAGTACCCCAAGGATAGGTGAATGTGGTCTTATCCTGGTCTTCTGGGCAGATTTGGATTTGGTTGTACCCACTGAATCCATCTAGAAAAGAAAAAAACTTCTTCCCTGCTAGGCCATCTAGCACTTAGTCAATGAAGGGTAGGGGAAAATGATCCTTCTTTGTGGCTTTGTTCAACTCCCTGTAATCGACACAAATCCTCCACTTACCATTTTTCTTGGGAACTAACACTAAAGGAGAGACCCACTCACTGTCGAAGATAGGGTAAATGAATCCTGCATCTAGCAGTTTTTGCAGTTCTTCTTTGACTATATCTTTAAGAGCTAGATTCATCCTCCTTTGTGGTTGTCGGACTGGCTTGCAACCTTCTTTGATGTATATGTGGTGAGTACACACTGAGGGGTGTACTCCCTTCATTTCCTTGTAACTCCAAGCGAAGCCTTCTAGGTTTTCTCTCGAATCGTTGCATAGCTTTTCCTCTTCAAGAGAAGAAAGAGATGGATTAATTTTCAAAGTTTTCTCTGGCTGAATTCTATAGTTTTGACACGGAGTGGATTGGAATCGGCCAAGCATAAGTTAATTGGATGATTTTTCTGGGTTTCCCTTACTTCATCTTCTAATGGTAACGAACTAGGAGTTGGACTTTGGAGCAGGTGTTCAATTAAGTCATCCTCATCTTGTTGTCCTCCTCCTATGGTTGCTTCCAAAGCATAAAGTTGGGTTGAATAAACCTCATCTTCTTCCTCCTCCTCCAACCATACAGGTAAATCATGCTCTAGAGAAGTTTGAGAAGGAGGGTATAGGACTAACTATTTGGACATATGTCTGTTCTTGATTGTCATATGCCCAGTTCTGCAGCTAATGTAAGCATTGGTTGTGGCCAACCATGGCCTCCCAAGGATGAGAGGGTAACCAATAAGCTTAGCCTTAGGCTAGAGAACTAGAAAATCTGCAGGGTACTCCCAGGAGTCAATGGAGACCATCACATCCTCCACAATTCCCTTAGGGTGATTGTGGAATGGTCTGCAAGTTGCAAAATTGTTGTGGTCTTCCTCGATAACCCATGCAGGTTGAGCTTGAGCATGGTGTCCATGGTCATCACATTAATGGCAGCCCCAAGATTGATCAGAGTGTGTGGGACGATGGTTCCATTGATGTGCACATCTACTACAGGGCTTCCAGGGTCCAAATATTTTGGACATATTACCTGCCCCAGCATTAAGTTGGACAGCTTCCCAATGACATTAATGGTAGGGGCATCCCTTTTTCTTCTTCCTAGATGCTTGAAGCATTTATCCTTAATCAACTTATTGTAAATGGGAACATCTTTTATTACCTGGAGAAGGGGTATCTTTACACAGATTTTTCAATTCTCCCAGAAGTTCAATTTCTTCTTGAGTAGGCTGGAGTGGTTGGGCTAATCTCTCAGGAAAGGGTGGATTTACTTTAAAGTTTCTTTCCTCTATTTCTTCCTCAACCTCCCTATGTGGAGAGGGAGGTTGGTTATGCCAGAGAATTCTCCCAGATCTTAGGTTGATCTCTTGGATTTCTACAGCATAAGCTGGGTATGATGTCTCCCCATTGTATACTTGTTGAGCCTACCTATTGTTCGGGTTTGGATTTGGCTGGTTAGGCATCTGGGGTTGCTTGGGTGGGGCAGAGTGTAGTAGTTGTGGTTGGGTAGGTGGTGGAGGCAACAGAGCGGGAGCATTGTTGTATTGGGGCCTCCACCCTTGGAGCGGGGTATTCCACTAACGCTGTGGCGGAACATAAGGTTAAAATGACTAGCTGGCTGGCTATGAATGATACTAAGATGCATAGGACCAAGGAGGGGGTGTAGACCAAGAAGGATGAGTAGGGGGTTCCCAAGAAGGTATAGTTGTGGTTTGGTTGGGGTTGTAATATGCATGGGATGACCCTTGCATACCCTGCTGATATGGTCTAGGACCAGGAGGTTTCCTTTGGTTGATGTAGCAAAGCTACTCAGTGACCCCTTCAGCTCCTTGATATACAGCTTTGAGTTCGGGTAAAGAAGGGCACTTGTCTGTGGAGTGGGTTTCTTCACAGACCGAGCAAATCTCAATGTAGTTCAATGGACATTCGTTCCTGGGATGCCTCCTGGTGCATCTAGGACAAAAGATGGCCAAGGATATCTCTACTTCCTCTTGCTCCCTTTTCATATTCATGGTGTCCAATTGTAAGGCAAGGGTTTGCAGCATCTCACTTTTTAAATCTTCCAACATATTTCCAATTTTACCCTTGATGGATGAGTTGGAAGATGATGTACTGGCCATAGGTTGACTACTCCTACCCTTTTCCTGGCTACCCTAGAATGGTTTCTAAAGACAGTCTTGATATCCTCATAGGGCAATTGGTAGATATCCCCTCCTGCTAACAAATGTAAGGTATCGAGAAGATCTTCCCTTACTCCTCTAAGCAGGACCAGCTTTAGTGACTCAGGGTCAAGTGTGCACCTGGACCTTTTGTAACTGAACTGGAATCTTTGTTCGTAGTCTTCTAAGGATTCATCCTGGCCCATGGTCATCCTGAAAATCTCTTCTTTAGTATCCTTTGACCTACAGTAGTCCCTATATTTGTTGTTAAAAGCTTGCTACATGTGAGCCCAAGTTTTGATGTTATCTCCAGGTAAACCTATGAACCAGCACAATGCTACATCCCTGAGGGTAGATGGAAACAATTTTAACTTTTTCTCATCATCTGTATAGTCATAGGTTTGGCATATAACATCAAACTCAAATAGGAAAGTGTCAGGGTCCTCTGTGGTTAGGCCATGGAAATGAGGTAGAGCAGAGGGGCTTATATTCTTCATCTTAGTGTCCCCATTGGTTTCCCTGATGGGGAAGGCACCCTCAATTCTCTCTCTATTTCCTCTATCATTTTGGTTTTTAGCCATTGGTTCAGTAGGAATGGGTTCCTCTTCTTCTTCTTCCCCTGTAGGTTCTTCAAATATGTTAGGTTGCTCACCTAAAGGTTCCTCCAGTTCACAGCCACCAAAGAAGAGAGAAGGTTGGTTTTTGGATGCAGTGGGGGTATTTGGCAAGAATTTCCCTAAACTATCCCTATTCCTACGAGGCATGAAAGGAAATGTTTTTGGGTTGGTTTTTGTAAGATTTTTTTAGCTGGAAAGTACTTTGCAAAAATGAAATTGTTGATTAAATGAAAACTACTGACAGAAAGAAAAATTACTTACTGAATTGAAATTCTACTTGCAGAATGGAAAGGAAAGAAGATAATGACAACTGAAAGAAAGGAAGCTACTAGATTACTTTTGCAGAAATAAACTAGTGGCAGAAAATTGAAGACTAGAAATAGAAGAAAAGAAAGCAGTAATCACATTCTACTCAGACACCTCCCCGGAAACGGTGCCAAAAAGTGATGAGCGCCAGTATTGCAGCAAGGATGTTGCAACTCTTGGGCTACTAGCTTTACTTATCAACCCGAGGTTCATACAAACTTGGAGGTGATAGTGCTATATGCACAAGTAAAAGTGAAGGTCCTCCCTGTTGTCACTGTTCACCTGGCGAGAGACCCCAGGGTTTCCAAGCCAGACTTCTATAGAGTCAGAAGAAGCTTAATTCTTTGATGGAAGAAGAGAAAATCTATTCTAAGAGAGCTACTCTACTGCAATAATGAAGAAAACAACATGTAATGCTAAATCACACCACATCCTAATTAACCATTTAAATAGCTATGCTAAGCATAATTGCTAATCAACACTAACCTAATGTTGCTATCTAAGTTACAGAAGTAAAGAGCATCAAACCATACTAATGTGTAAGCAAGGAAACTAAACTAAATATGTTTTCACTTTTTTTGGTTTTTTGGTGTTTGCGATGATCAGACAGTGCTAGAGTCTGATTGAATAACCAAATCAAAGCTCGGGAGTGGCAGTGTTTAAATGATACGCAGAACAAAGTTCGGGAAGGTGTCAAGAGGAAGAGAAATCGAAGATCGAAATCAGTGGAAGGGAGACATAATGAAGCAATAGTGCATAGGAACCATTGGATCAGTGAGATCAACGAACAGGAGTAATGGAAGATGAGCGGCAGAGATCTTATCATAGGAGATTAAGTGAATAGATGGATGGATCGATCAATGAACAAGATTAACGAAAGATGAGCAGCAGAGATCTTATCGAGAAGATTAAGTGAATAGATGGATGGATCACATCAACGAACAAGATTAACAGAAGATGAGTGGTGGAGATCTTATCATGGAGATTGAGTGAATAGATGGATGGATCACATCAATTCATGTGTCGGTAGAAGGGTGGAAAATGTGCGGAATGATGGAGCGGTCTTCGTAGGTGGTAAGCAGTTTCTCATGCGCCCTCAAAGCTGTAAGCAGAATTCCTAAATTTTACACGATTAGCCTAAATGGGTGACACATAGCACGGGAAAACCACTTTTATCGCGCACTCTCGATCTGATATCGGTCATGCAAGAACCCATGCGAGATTGCTTGATAGCTGTTGGATCAAGCGAGACAGATCGACGGCGGAGATTTTCCAAGCTAATTGGCGAGCGAGTGACGTGATATCAGTTGGATCAAGTGAGGCAAATCGATGGTGGAAATTTTGAGTGCATAAATTCAAACATTGAAATGAATACATCGGTTATGCGACACACGGTTTCACGGTGATTGGTCAGGTTGTTTGTGTATCGGACGGTAAGGAAATCTACGGGTATAATCTGATTAAGACGTGATTTATTAGCTTCCGATTAAGAATTTTGTGCTGAAGGAAATGAGAATATGCATGAGATCTTATTACAGAAAGAGAGTGATGGAGAAAGATGACAATGAAATGAACCAAGTACTAAATCAAGACAACAAACTCCAAAGCTCATGCGATAACTAGAAATCTACGTTTTTTGGGTTGCTAAAGGGTCTCTTCCTCAAGTCATGGTCCCAAATGGAGGAGGTGAGGCCGAGACACCTACTGACAACCTTATGGTGATCTTTTTCTCCTTGCTAACTTGCTAACTGAAAGAAGGCACAAATGGAAGCAAACTAAAACACAACCAATCTACTCTACACTTTTGTAATGGAAATGCGACTACTTAAGAAAATGAACGATTAAACCATGAATCTATGCTAGAATACATGTACAATAAAGAGGAGCCTTGGCTACTAGGGTTGGGCCCTAACTTAAGAGCTTCATCCCTCTAAGTTAACTCAGTTTTGGCTCAAAAACAAAACTCATTCTTATTATCAAAACCATGGGTTACATCAAAAACTATCACAAGGCTTGCAGCTCGAAAATAAAGTAGAGTTTTACAATAAAAAAAATCTGAATCCTACTTAGGTCCTAGACCTCTCTACTTATACATCTGAAGTCTCCAATGACTTCCCTAAAATTAGGTAGGCTCGGTTCCCAAACTCGAGATAAACTGGTGCTTTGACTTTCACTTGCTCTGTTGTCTTCTAGTCCTCATGACTTAGTGGTTTGCACTCCAAGCTGATGGAGGAATATTCGAATGGAGGGGTAGTAAATGAGGAGGATTCATCTCCTATAATTCCTCTCCCTTGTCCCATTCAAGTTTTAACCAAGGTCTTTGCCAAAATTCCTTGCTTTTATCCTTAAATCCTGCATTAAATGCACATTAGACCACAAAGAAAAATATCCTACTCTAACTCATCTCATAAACAAAACATAATCAAAAGTACACAATAAGTTGTGAGAATAGTTGGTTTGACTAAGCTAGGAGGTGAATTAAGGCCCATGTAATTGCCCAATGATGAGGCTCATCACATATCAACACCATGTGGCACCTCCACATAAATGACACATCAATGTTATTTGCCACATCAGTGTGTGCACCATGTCATCTCAATTTCTCTCCAGGTTTTGGTTAATTTTATTTAATTTTATTATTTTAATTTATTATTGTTTTCTTTTGGTTAATTTTATTATTTTAATTTATTATTATTATTGTTTTGTTTTGGTTAATTTTATTATTTTAATTTATTATTATTATTGTTTTATAGATCTTGGACCTCAAAACCCAAAGCCTTTTCTCCTTATTTCAATTTTTAAATTGACCTGAGGTTAGCGGCCCGGGGTCGCAATTACAAGGATGGCTCCATTTGTTTTATTTATTTTATTCCATGCCCGGGGTCGCAATTACAAGGATGGCTCCATTTGTTTTATTCATTTTATTCCATTTCCTTATTAATTACCTCGCTCATGGTGTGAAGACCAAATTTATTATTTTATTCCTTGGTTAATTTTATTATTTTAATTTATTATTGTTTTGTTTTGGTTAATTTTATTATTTTGATTTATTATTATTATTTTATAGATCTTGGACCTCAAAACCCAAAGCCTTTTCTCCTTATTTCAATTTTTAAATTCACCTGAGGTTAGCGGCCTGGGGTCGCAATGACAAGGATGGCTCCATTTGTTTTATTCATTTTATTCCATTTCCTTATTAATTACCTCGCTCATGGTGTGAAGACCAAATTTATTATTTTATTCCTTTGATCCAGGGTCACGATGACATGGAGGGAATGAACAATCTTGTTTATTTTCCACCTCACAGATGTATTATGTTTATTTATATTTAATGACCTAAGGTTTTGTTCCGACAAAACATTTATTACACACATCCACCACCATAACCTCCTCATTCCATTAACACAAATTATGGTGGGTATGCAAAACATCATGAAAACTTTAAAAAAATTACCCCCCATGCATGTGGTACAAACATTTTTTTAAATCAACAATCATGATTGACCCATGAATCTCATTGACATTGGTTGAGTCACAACTTCTATAGGCCATATCGAGATACATGGCACCAAATCAGGTTTAGGAGGGCTCATTGGAAAGCTAAAATCAAGAAGAATAATTTGGGAATAATTATTTAGTTAAATTTGCATGTTAAATGCCTAAAAAAATCAGCAGAATAGGGTCATGAAATTAAAACAAATCAGGATAATTGGATTTATTTTTGGAAATAAAATCGGTTGCCAAAATGTTTTATTATTGGAATCTCATCAAAATTCCATCTATTTTTTTAAATCCATCAATAAATGAAACATGCTACAACAAAAATGATTTAGCTCGGATTTAGAAATTTGGGTTTTAATTAAATTGGTTTTTCAAGATGATTGAATTTTAATAAATTTTACATCTTAATTTTAATAATAACTTACAGTTTTAATATGGTTTTTAATAATAGTTTTTTTCAAAGGCCCAAGACCAAAAAATAAGAAACCACTTTCTATTTTGAAGGCTACTACCATATGGAAACTTTGGATTCAAGATGAGAATTGTACGCCTCTAAAATTAGATCCTCCATCCATTAAGGATTGAGATTTGGATTTTTAAAATGATTTTGTTGAACAAACCACTCTTTCAATTAATTTTTGTTATTATTTAAGAGGTCCATAAAAGGAAGGGGGTTCCATTTTTCAAATTACAGATAAGACTTTGCACTACTATAGAGTTAATTCTTGGAGGAAATTGGGAACTTGCAAGGATGGATCAGAGGGGAGATATTTTCAAGGGGAAAAATTATGCTATCATAGCTGATCCTTAAAAATTCCTTTACCGTGAGTCTTGAAGCCATATTTTAGTTTTGTGCACTACTACCATAACTAGAAGACTAGTGTAAAGCCTTGAAATATCTATTATGTAATCAATATGAGTATCGTTGCTTACATTTGGCTGTGAATGAAGTATACCTTTCAGTTCTAATTTATCTTCAATTCCAAATAAGTATTTATTGTATGATGTTAGATTTGCTACTAATTTCATGTTAATTTATGCTTGCTTAAAACTAGTGAAGAGTTTCATTTTCATGGTTGGTCAGATATAGATCAGAATTGAATGATGAATTTGAGTGAATTTGTATGTGTTGGATGATAAATTTTCACTAGCCTAATTACATACTTGTTTTTGTTTCAATTATTGTTGCATCGTATGAATTATTGTTGTGATGAGATAATATAATTATATCTTGAATTCAATTATTGTTATTTGAATTTAAATGTGTGTTTATGTGATTCTAGTAACTATTTATTCATATCATCATATATGCACATGGGTTACATTTGTTCTAAACCACATGAACTATTTTTATGATTTATCAGTTCGTAGTAATCTTGGGTCAACTCTGGTCCTTTCACCTTGCTCTTGGTTGAGATTGGAATTGTTCCCTCTTTTGATCGAGATAGGTTATATTGAGCTAGTTTTATATTATCAATAGATAACTATTTATGTTGTTTTCATATTAGCTTAGGCTACATTAGATTTAGGAAATCATATTAGAAAGTATCCTTTTGAGAAGAAACTCACTTAGTGGTAATAAGGATCGAATACCTGTCAGGTCACCATACCATACAGACAAAGGTCTAATTAGGGCCTTGACTGGGCGATCTCCCTAATGTTTGCTTGGTCATTTCTAGGCATCAATAAAGTAGTAGACCATATGCATTCCAACTCATCATTCACCTACCTCCAATGAGATCCCACCTAGGGGCCTCCTCCTCCAATTTGTTATCATTACGTTCACCTCATAAGGTTGATCCATTTGATCACTGCAACAATTGTTTCCATTTTTTTTCTTTTGGAAAAATTATGTTTTTTTTTCATTTTTTGGGAATCATAAAAAGCACATTTTTTACTAAAAGCAATTATACTCGCCCCATTACATTCGATGACATTATTTCACCTGGAAGTAGTCCCAATCATCCTGTTAATTTTTGCAACTATGTTCAAATTCCACCTTGGACAGCTCAAATGACCAAGATAATGAGTGCATTAGATTCCTCTTTTCGAGAGGACAAAAATAGACCTCAATATCACCCAATTTGGTTAAGAAAAAGTTAAGTTATGAATTATTTTATTCATACATGTATTATGGAATGGGCCGGCTCTAACCACATGGGTAACTGCTTGGGCCAATCTTAACCCCAAGTTAACGCTCAAGAAAACCTATAAAATGAAGTGACCTCAAGTTCATTTCAACATATCATCATCTTTATATTCTTCTTGGCTCGCACAGGTACGTCGAAAAAAGTTTACATAGGATCCGAAATTACAGGCGAAAGGTTCGCTCTAAGTTTTGGTTTTCTGGATCTCAGTCACTAGCATAGATCAGGACATTTTTGTCCCTGGTTGCTGGCACAGAGTAGGTAAGGGAGAGACTCTAGATCTCAGGTCACTCAGACAGAGTTTAGTGAGAGCGACTTTGGGTTCAAAGGTAGATCAGAAGATTTTGGTCCTTGGTCGCTCATACAGAGTAATCTTAGGAGGACATCTCGGTCATGCGTAAGGGAGCGACTATGGGTTTCAGATGTATTATGCCACAGTCGTATGCATTAATTCTTCTTGAGAGCGACTCTGTAGTCACAGTCGCTCACATACAGTATTCGCAAGAGCCACATGGGAGTTTCGGTCGCACACAGATAGTTGTGATGAGGGTGACTAGAATTTAGATCCAGGGTTTAACATCTTGGCTTTATCTGACTTCAGTGATCTGGTAGATCTATGTTTCTCTCTACAGTTGTACAAATCTGTAGATCTGTAGATATGATTTGTTAGTATCTGTTGCAAACATATGTATTGGGCTCATTAACAATGACAGTAGTTCTCAGTAGTGTTCGACGCAATGACAGTAGTATACAACTGTTGACATCAGTTTGTGACAGCACATTACATCCATCAGTATGAGGATTATGATTCCTAGCATGATTAGATTCGTTTCATAGATATCATTATTATTTTGTTGCATAAACAAAGTTATGGATCATTGTACTCTCTTTTGTTGCATAATTTGATGACGATCTAAGAAGAAGAAGATTTGTAAGGGTTTTCCCCATAGTGGGTTTTGTCCTGGTCTCGAACCAATCTTGGTGTCTCTATATGTGTGCATGATTTCTTCTACTTTTCCTTTTATGTTCTTTTGCATTGATGATGATAGTGACGTTGTTTATTTCTATGTTATTGCACATGTTGATGTATATTGGTTTAGATCTGAATAATGTAATGATGATATGGGGTGAACTTAATGTATTAATGATGAAATGCAACTATCATAGCAAAGAACAATTTCTTCCTATGAAAATTTAAGATGGTATCGGAGCTGGGCTAAAGAAAAGTCATGGAGATCACCCTGTTGATGACACCATTGATGGAAGAAAGAAGAGGATGGTGGAGACCTAAAATAATTCTAGGGTTTGAAGAAAACCTTAGGCATCTTGATGATTAGGGTTTGATGGATTATATGAGGTTATGGTTGGAGAGACCTGATTTATGGAAACAATATGAGACATGAAACCCTAGATGGGATAATCCCTAGCAGATCTAGTTGGATACTTGAAGACAACATTGGTATATGGACCATGGCAATTGATGGCTCTTGAAGATTGGTTCAAGAGGGAGAGGATCACCTCTTATTGAAGATAAGTATTTCTTGACTTATGATTCTTCTTACTTGTTAAATCTGATGATTATGTTTATTGCTTGTACTTCTTGCATATGTATTTGAGTATATGGATGTTTCTAACCTCTTTGATGAAATTTTATGAGTAGATCCTTCTTGAGGATCATTTTGAGATGCAAATCTGGAAAGAGACAAAGAGGTACTTGATGAAAATATGAAAAAGTGATTCAAGCGGCGTCTGACTAATGAAAAGGTGCACAGGTAATACCACAAAGTATGCATGGTATGTTTTAGTTATTGGCTCGGTAAGCCCTAAGGTATTCTTAGAATGTCTCTTTCTTTAATGGCTCATACATGTATATGAAAGTGACTTGGATCTACGTCTCCTATAATGAAATGATGCTCCAAGTGTTGAACTTTTGATCTTCATAGGCTATGTAATGTTGATACAATGATACACTTGATGTTTGGATAACAACTATGATCTATCTGTTGGATATATTGATCCTATAAAGAAGGCTAACACCTTGACTCTAGTAAATGATACTCTTGTTACTTGTCATGATGTATTTCATATAGAAGGATAGTTCATTGACTCTTATACATGAGTCTACTGGTAATACTTTTGATAAGCATGATTGACACTCTTGTTGTTTCGATAAGCTTTATTTGAATGATCTAACCTAATTTCACTGATCATGAAGACCCTCGTAACCTTGATGTGAGAAGTATAAGTGTAATTAGGTCTCTTACTAACTATGGTCGTGGTTAAATTGAATATCCTAACTTGGATGGAGTGACTTGATAGAAAATGCTATTGTGTTCATAATCCTTGAGAGATGGTGTTGCATCTATCTACTACTTTGAGTCTAAGCCTTTGATGAAAGATTGATGTCATGATGCTAATAGCCACATGTTTATGATCTAACATATTTTTTGTTGCATGACTCTAGTTGAGACAAGTTACTTACATGAAAGAAGATGAATGATGCAGATACCTAATCAGAGAGAGAATCTCTTCTCAAGATTCTTACCCTTATTACTATTTGTATTCTTTGCTGCTGAAATATGATTTATGTGCATCTGACAGTATTGATCTGTAGCAGAGTCTTAGATCTGAAGCCTATACAAAAATTAGGGTTTCTCCATTGGACACAGTCACAGATCTAGGAGATCTTGTCCCTGGACGCATGCATTCTAAGGCCTAGACAATGTACATGAAACTAAAGTCACTCTCATGCTAACTTGAAGGGAGCGACCAAAGGTTTGACTACAGTTGACCATCATTTGAAGATTTCTGAAGTTGTTTGAATTCTGAATCAAAGTGTCTCTAACATATTCTTCCATTGTTAACTGATTTCTGAAGTTGTTGGGTTAAATTGATGATCATATAATGAATTATTGTGAATGAAATCAGATGGTCACATGGAAGATATTAGAACCATAGATGTATTGCAGATAACAACAATATCTACTAGCAATAAAAGCTTGAATATTTTCCATAGCATAAACATGCAAACTGAACTTGTGTTTACAGGTCACCGATACATACATATAGATATGTCACTATTTTTGTGCTACAAGAGGTTGGCATGATTTGTAATTACTGTTATATATAAAAAAGTTTTGACATGATGCTTGACAATAACTTTGAATTGATTATTGAGATGTGATTTGATTATAGATCTCTCTACAATAGTAATTTGGACTAGACATGATGTCTAGTGATCTGATTTGACGATTGTTGATTTGTCATGATATCAATGCTATGTGGGCATGATGAGTTATGTGGGTATTCAGATATTGGCCTCCTTGTTCTTAGCACAATAGTTGAAAGAATGATAGTTGTGATTTGGCATGACTCATCCTTAATATATGCATTTTCTTGTAATGATAGTTTGGCTTGTCTTATGATTAGGAGAATGAGTTATGAGAATGACTTGATGAAGCCTTAGACTTATATTGTATGGCTGATTACAACTTTTTGATATGATGCAGACTTGATATGAGTTGTACCTATCTCCTGGTTGAAAGTATTAATATTATGATAATGATGACTTCGATTATGGTCATAATCGTGCCTGTAAATTCTGATGAGATGATTTTACTAATATAATGATACAACATTGATTTATGACAATTATCTAATGAAGTCAGGATGATGACTTCCAATATATGGATTTGATATTTATTATGGTTTTGATTTTATATCCTGATGATCTACTTGTGACAGGTGATGAGCCTCTAATGATCTAAATCATAGGGAGCTGGCTTCTAAAGCTCGAAATGATGTATCATGGCATGATGAATTGATTTCTAGTATTTTGGAAAGAAATTCTATATTGCAAAGCTATTGGAAAATGTTTTTGTAAATCCTTGATACACTGATTTGAAGTTCAAAGATGTTGTTGAACTTGGCATGGCATCCAACAGTTGATTGAATTATTGTTGACTCTATTTTTGAACAACCATCTGTATACATATGATGTGCATAAAACTTGAATAAATTCATGATTAAGCTACTTCACTCAAAGTTTCCACCAAGAATGATTTGAAATATATGCATGAGGTATTATATTTTGAGAATGAGATATTTCTCATATGGTATGTGTCTGCATAGACGTATTGCTAATATTTGAGATTATTTTTTATAAGCACATTTGGATTTTCCTTTACTATGTGATTTGCCATGATATCTTGGATGAGAGGTCCATAGCATGACCGAGGTTGATCATGATTCCGCTAGCATAGGTAGCTGTGAGGCAGGATACAGAAGCTCCTTAGAGAGTTGTTTGAGCATGATCTGGATATGACATGGATATATATGTATATATAGTTGGGATCGATATACTCTCACATATTGAAATAGTGCAATTGTTCGAAACAAGCTCAAGCTTGCGATTGGCACCTCCTTCAGAGGGAGGATGATTGTGGTATCCTTTTGTGATTTATGTGATTATATATGATCTAACATGATATTTGATTTGATGTTCTCTATGAACACGAAACAACTTCTATTGAGACAAGTAGATTGTAGATATTCTTTCAAAGGCATCTTTGTTTTTAGAGAGCATCCCCTCTGGATGAGGAGAAACCCTGATCGAGGACACTGACCCAACTCTTCCTACCCTATTTGAGCTCCCAGGGTGAGGAATTGAAATGGAGGGCTCCTGGGGGGAGGGAAATATGGACAATAGGGCATTACCCTATCTGTCTATGGAAAATAGGGAGTTACCCTTATCTTCTACCCATAGGGTTGGAGTAGTAGCTCACCCTATATTGGTCTCTGCAGAGTATACCCTAGTTGGCATCATACCCATAATTCAGGCTTGTTGGAAGAACCACTCCTCGTCTAGCCAACGAGTTGAAAGTGTACTTGGGGTTGTGAAACCCAAGGTGATTATGATGTAGTTGTTCTACCACATGAATATTCTAGGTCATCGATGAGAAGATTAGTAGAAGATAGGATGGGTTGAGATGACTCGTGGGTTGATATGACCCAATATGATTCCAGAGTCAAGCGTTTACTCCCCTGTGTGATTTACTCCCCTGTGTGATGAGGTATCCTATTCCTCAGTATAGGTGGAAGTTATTGCTCCACGATGTGATTCCAAGTTGATATTTTCTCCCTGATGATATGCTCTCCAATGAAAAAATTCCAGATAACATCCCGACACCAAAGATTCCAGATAGTAGCTTGGTGGATAGAGGGTGGTATCTTGACCTCCCCTCCGGTAACAAATTCTTCTTCTTCTAGATATGAGAATGTTCAACATATGAGAAGGAACAATCAAGAGGTAAGTACGAATAAGCAAAGGATAGATCAAGATGTACAATGATGATTTATGATAATGAGACACTTGAGATAGACATGGCACAATGACTACATGACAAATATGATCCATGATGACACTTGAAGATTCCATAATGGCATATTGTTTGATGGATAGATATTGGTAGGTGGAATTCTCGCTAGTTGAGAGGGAGTGTTAATTTTGTAATTACGATAAAATTCCAACTTGGATAGCTCAAATTGCCAAGATAATGATTTTATTAGATTCCTCTTTTTGAGAGGACCAAAATTGGCCAAAAGATCACCAAATTTGGTTAAGCGTAAGTTGAGTTATGAATTATTTTATTCATACATGTATTATGGAATGGGTCGGCTCTAACCACATGGGTAATTGCTTGGGTCAATCTTAACCCCAATTTAACCCTTAGGAGAGCCTATAAAAGGAAGCAACTTGTTGTAGCGGCTACAACCACCCTCCAAAATTTTGCCTTAGTCTGTTTTGGAGCCTCCCTACCAACCTTACACAACACTTTGTCTTGCTTCACCAAGTAATCGAGCTTCTATGTTTTCCTCGCACAAAGGCAGCCTGTCAATCACAACTTGATCCATTCCTCTCATAGGTTGTTCACCCGGACTTGGTCCAACCACAAGCTGAATATCTTCCCCTTGAAAATTGTGCATTTCTGGAGGGCAACCAGCCTTCCCTCCAGAAATTGTGCAATCCTGCCTGCCAAAACTCAAACTCCCAGCAGGATTTGAGCAAATTTCCCCAGCAAAGCTACTCAGCCCAAAATTTGTAAAAATCTAGGTAGCAGTCAGCTGCTCTACCTAGAAATTACGCAAATGTCATAGGCAGTTAGCCCATCTCCCAACCAAAAATGTGAATTTCCTTCAAGCAGTCGAACAACCTCTTGCATGTGTAGCTGAGTTGACCGGTTCACTCTGGGACCGAGCAAAGATGACTTGCATGCATAGGTTGCTTCTCCTAAGGCAGCATGCAAAGGAATCGCTTGTCTCAGGGATCTATGCTTAGCAGTTGGAGGTTACGTGCAAGGAACAATTCAGAAACCCCCCACCAAGTGTTGTTTCCCCCTAGATTTGTGGCATGCACATCACAACCTCGATGTTATCAAAACTCATCAACCAGATGCTGCAAAGCTCATTCCTCACGTCAACCTTGCAGCTCTGACATCCCACATCACATCTAGGAGCAGTCGGCACATTCAACTGAGTTTTTTTGGGGTAAACCTGCTTCCCATGCCTTGTGTTGCATTTCTATCACTTTTTGTGTTTTCGCTTATGGGAGTATTGTTTGCTTGATTTATTTGAACGCTTGCTGTCATTTACACGTATACTAGCTTGTCCTACTTTTTTCAGTTTTTGTTGCTATCTCACTATTGTCTCATGCATGAAACTGTTTTGCACAGACATTCTCTCAATTGGCGAACTACCTCACCCACATGCATGTTGATCTATTTGCTGAATCTTTCATTCATGTTTTGCATGAACTGTCAATCACTTATGCTATCACTTAGTTTCGCCATGCATTTAACCTTGGCCCGAACTTTACCTTCACCAAGGCTGCATTGCACAATCTGGGGAAGGAAGGCTCACCTTCCTCTCCAGATTTGCGCATTCCTGCCCAGCACTGGCCTCTGGGACTATTTTGTGCATTTTTGGAGGACAGTGGCTGCTTGGCCCAAGAAATTGTGCAAATCTGTCCCTAGGCCAACAGTCCTTCCCAGTTGGAATTATGTCTTGTGCAATCCCAATATTCAACAGCCAGACTGGACTGTGCACTGTGCAGTTCCAACAGGAATTCAGTCTCCCAGCAGCCCAAATTGTGCCTTGTGTAGTCTTGGCAGTCGGTCTCCCAACCTCCCAGCCAAAATTGTGCAACCTTCATGATCAGTCACACAGGTATGTTGCAAGTCAGTTCTCAAAGTTCATTTTGGTTTTCGACTGACAAATTGCTTGCCATGAGTGCTGCCATACCCCCAGGTATTGCAGGTTCTCATTTTCCTCTCAACAATGCAGGTACAATGGTTTCCAAGAGAGAAGAGTCAAAGACACCGTTCAGAGCACACCTAGAGATGCAATCAATCAAGTGTCTATGAGCTTGCCTACTCGTGAAGACATCAAGTTGTTTGTAGACAAGGACATCAAGGAGCAGCATCACAGTGAGCAGCATCATGAACAGCAGCTGAAGGCAGCATATCGAATTTAGCGAATGCAAGAGGAAGGTTGTTGACAACACATAGGCGGAACAAAGTTGCAAGATCAAGCAGATCCACTGATAATGAAAGAAACTTTGGAGACTTAGGCTAAGAGGTGACGGCACGACATGAAGGTCGCGCGAAGATAGAGAATGGAATGAAGAATGAGTTGCATGTGTCGAAGCAGTAACTCAAGGAAGAACATGAATCTGCACAGACAGACAAATGAGTTGTAACAGGATCAGGAACAATAGTGGGCGCAACGTCCACTCATGGATGAAACTGCACCCGTGCATGTTAAAGATCCATCCTAATAGTTAACACGAAGAAGACATGGTGAGCAATGTGTTTGATCACATGCAAGGGATTCATCATCATGCATTTCATTGTGTGCACACATGCAATCCAACCAATTCAACAGACTCGCCAAGGCGAAGACAAGAAGCAAGTCCAACTGGAGCTAAACGGGTACTTTGGCAAGTTGATGTGCATGACCACCAACACACACTTGAAGATCGACATGGACACTATGCATTAGTGTGATGTCAGTTCAGCCACACCCAAGAATACCATGCGCATGTTAACAGATGAGTTGGATGAAGGGGCCGAACCAATGCACTAGTTGCAACAGAAGCAAGAGTTTGCTTTAGCAAGATGTCACCATGAGGTGCATGCACACCATCATGGATGACCAATCTTGGCATCAACTCACTAGCTTCACCATCACAAGCATGTCAAAGAGTTGGTCTCACCACAACAGACAGAGTGTTAGTGGTGTCTTGCAAGGCTTGATCAAGCCATGTTGTCTCACATGAGTACATGTGCATTGTAATGTTGAGTCATGTCAAGTGCAATTCAAGTGTCAACAGTTGGATGTAACAGTCATAGAGTAGGTGAAGAGTCATGAGGGTAGTTGAACTATCACAAAGGGTAATGTCAAGGGTCACCCCACCCTTTGCTATAAATAGTCCCTCATAACTCATTTTATAGTCTTTTGGTAAGCCAAGCTTCTACTAGGACTATCTTGAAGAAGGCTTGGACAGTATTGTAACGCACCTTGGCTTCTCCATTCCACGGAAAAAGCTAAAAATAGAAAATTCTAAAAATAGCACTATTATAAATAGCAGTTCATCCATTGGAGATCTTAGCTACAATGGGTGAAAAGTGAAAGTGCTAAAAATATCTTTTCTAAAAATAGCATTTCAGGATCCCTTCTTATTTTAGTCAATCGCTGGACTAAACATAGGAAGTAAAATTCGAATTTGATATCAACAGCAGTTTGGAAATTAATTAATTAATTCATCTTGAGTTGATTAGTTAAGGAAAATCAAACTTGAATTCTATGTGAGGACGTGCAACAGTTTCTCCATTAATTGAGGAATTTAACCTTTAGTTAAAGAGGTAAGGATGAGTTGTAATATTGAGTTGTAATCAGTTGACTTAGTTTAACTTAGTCAAGTCCAGTTAGATTAATTTAACAGTTTGTTAAATTAATGAGAGTTCAGTTAGTTAATGCTCGCATGCATGTAACTATTGTATTTCAGATAACTGAGTATTCACTCATGGATAGCTCATGTATGTCAGTTCAGTCAGAGACCTAGTTGAGATCAGATGGAGGGATTGTGTACTATCAGTTGCTAGGATATTCCTTTGTGAATATTCCTTGCATGCAGAAGGAATATTATTCCTTATGGATTGCACAGTTGCACCTAAGGTTACAGTGAGTGTGATGAGGCCAATTCACACATGTGATATCATTGGACCCCAATCAAAATTGTGCAAGGAAATAGGAGGCTTGGAGGGCTTGAGGAAGATATATTCTATGTCTATTGAGTCTGTGAGCTGTATTGTTTGATTACAGAGAGAGCAGGATAGCTTGAGAGCTGATTATTTTTGTAACCTGAACAAGATTTCCACTTGTATGATAATACAGAGTTGGGGTTTTAGGTTGGTGCTTTTCCCAGTGATATATCTTCTATGTTATGGTTGATTACTTCTTATTCTCAGTTATATCTGTCCATGCATGATGTTGCTCATGTTTGATTAAGCTTCCGCTAAATTGTTTGTAGAAGTAGATCAAGTGTTTTGCATTAGTACGTTGCATTACCAAGTGATCTACAATGGGAAATTTCTACATGGTATCGGAGCAAAGGTGATCAAGGAAGAACAGTATACAAGTAGGAGAAGTTCGAAGTTTGGTTCTGAATATTGAATTGAGTTCTTATCACATCTATTTCACCGATGGCATTCAGTGGTTTAAGACTTGAATATGCCCTTGATGGAAGTTCGAATTATATAGCCTGGAAGGATCGCATGGAGGCAGTATTAGAAGATAACAGCCTTAAGGACTTCATTGATCAAGAAGTCCAGAATTCGACTGATGCTACTCAATTGGCAGAATGGAAAAAGTGTGTGGCTAGAACAAGGAGAATCCTCCTAGAGGGAGTTCAAGATCACATTATCTCGAGCCTCCATGGGAAGGAGACTCCATTTTCGATGTGGAAAACATTAAAAGATCTTTATCAGAATAGTAGCGATCAGAGGAAGCTGGCGCTGAAGGAAAAATTTCGCAAGATCAAGTGCAAAAAGGGCGACACAATCTCTATGTTCCTGAACAAGCTCACCACCTGCAGGGATGAGCTTGCAAGTGTAGGGGTTGTGACTGCTAATGACAACATGATGAGTCTAGCACTGCTCGGTCTTCCAAAGAGCTAGCATAGCTACCAGGACTTGGTTAATGGAAGAGAGAAACTGCCAGATTGGTAACGAATTTGGTTGGACCTAATGCAGGAGGATATAAGGCGAAGCACCAAGGATGGATCTTCATCAAAACAAGATGAAGAAAATCTAGCTTTAGCGAGTAAAGCTAAGAAAGGGAAAGGGATGGTGTCCCAATCCAAATCTTCTCATGGTGGGAAGAAGGTTGACAAGTCGAAGGTGTGATGCTTTCACTGTCATGAAGTGGGCCATTATGCTATGAATTATCCACAAAAGAAATCCAAGAAGACTTCCTCAAAGGGATCTGATGGTGATGCAATAGCTTCACAATTTGAGCTGGATTTCTCACTTATCACATGCATGTTTTCATCCATGGTGGGATGTGTTTGGTACCTGGACAGTGGAGGTTCTTTCCACATGTCGGGTGACAAGAATCTTTTCAGTACATTGGACGAGAAGGATCTCCAGATGCAGATCGAGATGGGCGATGATGGAAAATACTGTGTCTCAGGTGAAGATACAGTTGTGTTTCAGAGGGAGCATGGTGCTCCTCTCACCCTATCTATTGTTAAATATGTACCATGTTTGAAAAAGAATCTTGTGTCTATTGCTATGTTAGAAGATAAAGGCTATGATGTAGTCTTTCGTAAAGGAAAAGTGTTCCTGAGGCATATCGGCACCGGACAGACCAAGCGAATAGGGATTCGAGTAAAGAATCTCTACAAGCTGTAGGTAGATGACTGTGCTGCACTAAGTTCCAAAGCAGAGGTGTTGCAAAGCCAAGATGTTGGTGAGCTATGGCATAGAAGACTAGGCCACTTGCATCATGGGGCCTTGAAGATCATGCAGCAAATTTCTACCGACTTACCCAAGGGAAAACTGGAGCAAACAGGCACATGCAAAGGATGCACCCTGGGTAAGTATGCGAAAGATTCCTTTCAGGATCGGGATAGTAGAGCTGGAGCAAGTTCACTCAGATGTATGTGGACCATTCTCTACAGCCTCCACTACTAAGCAAAGGTACTATGTTATTTTCATTGATGATTTTTCTTGTAGATGTTGGATCTACTTTATGAAAAAGAAGGATCATACCTTCTTGAGGTTTTGTGAGTTTAAAGCCTCGGCAGAGAAAGAATCTGGGAAGAAAGTAAAAGCCTTGCGTAGCAACAATGGTGGAGAGTATGTTTCCCAACAGTTTAAAGCCTTTTGCATTGCAGAAGAAACTAAAAGGGAACTGACGGCACCCCATAACCCACAATAGAATGGGGTGGCCGAAAGGAAGAACAGATCTATTGTGGGAGTAGCTCAAGCGATGTTGCATGACCAAAGCCTACCACTTCATCTGTGGGCTGAGGCATGCAATACAGCAGTGTACCTTCAAAACAGAAGTCCTCACCATATCTTGGGGATGAAGACACCTATGGAGGCTTTTTCAGGGAAGCGACCAGATGTGAGTCACTTCCGCATCTTTGGATCACTAGTTTTTTGTCATGTGACCAAAGATGCTCGAAAGAAGCTAGACCCAACAGCTGAGTTGGGGATACTTGGGGGGTACATAGATACACCCCATAACTATCGTGTGTTTCTGCTTGCCAGTCAGAGGACCGTAGTGCACAGGGATCTAAAGTTTGACGAGCAGAGAGCCATAAAAGTGTCACTTGAGAGGGAGCTCAAGTTGCATGGTGATGAGGAACTTTTAGTTCCAAAGGAGGAGGAGATTCCTGATGATGTGGTTCCGCCACATGCAGAGGATCCAGTAGTGCAGACCACCATTCCTGGAGAGTATTCCAGAGACAGGCGGAAACACTCGCGGGAAGCTGAAAGATTGATGCTAGATGTGAGAGAGAATGTGGGGTAGCCATCCTCTCAGTGCAGACAGAGGAGATCTCCCGAGAGATACACTGGCTACATGGCCCTGGTTGGGGAGTGTGTAGCAACCGAACCTTCTTCTTTTCAGGAGGCAGTGCAGCAACCAGTCTAGGTTGATGCAATGGTAGAAGAGTACGATTTTATCATACGAAACAGTGTGTGGGATGTTGTCCCTAGACCTGGGGACAAGTTAGTGGTTAGTTCCCGATGGCTTTACAAGGTAAAGCAAGCAGCTGATGGCAGTGTTGAGAAACACAAGGCAAGGTTTGTTGCCCGAGGTTTCTCACAGGTTGAGGGGATCGACTACGATGAGACCTTTGCTCTCGTAGCAAGGTACTCATCTATCAGATTGATGCTAGCTCTATCAGCTCAGATGGGTTGGAAGATCCATCAGATGGATGTGAAGACGACGTTCCTCAATGGGAAGATTGAGGAAGAGGTATACATTGAGCAGCCCGAAGGATTTGAGACCTTCGATTGTGAGTCGCATGTCTGCCGACTCAAGCTAGCATTGTATGGGCTAAAGCAAGCACCTGTGCTTGGTGTACCAAGATCAACAACTATTTCACTGGGTTGGGCTTCACCAAGAGTGAAGAAGATGTGAACCTTTACCACATCATGGTAGAAAGTAAGCCATTGATTATTGTACTTTATGTCGATGATCTAATTTTGAGAGGTGATGATCAGCTGATACAGTCTTACAAGGAGGACCTTGCAAGAGAGTTTGAGATGAAGGACATGGGCCTCATGCACTACTTTCTAGTCATAGAAGTGTGGCAGAAAGATGGGGAAGTATTTATGTCTCAAGGCAAGTATGCCAATGAGATACTCATGCGCTTTCACATGGAGAAGTGCAAGCCCATGCAGACTCCTCTAGATGGGAACTGGAGGAAGGAGGATGCTACTTCAGGTGAGGTAGTAGCTGCTACTATTTATCGGTAGTTGGTGGGTTCACTTATGTATTTGGTGAACACACGACCTGACTTATGCTTTGTGGTGAACTAGCTGAGCCAAGCTATGGTTCAACCTACCAAGCTGTTTTGGAAGGCAGCAAAGCATGTGCTGAGATATCTCAGAGGCACTACATAGTACGGATTATGGTACAAGCGGACAAAGGGAGTGAAGTTGCAAGGCTTCACGGATGTGGATTGGGCAGGTAGTCCATCAGACCGGAAGAGAACTTCTGGAGGAATCTTCAACCTTGGTTCAACTGCAGTTTCTTGGTATAGCAGGAAACAGAGATCAGTTGCACTTAGCTCAACAGAGGCTGAATACATGGCTGCCAATCAGGCAACATGGAAGGCCATTTGGATGCGGAAGATTCTAGTGGGATTGTTTGGTCAGATGATGGATCCTATAGAGATATACTGTGATAATCATATTTGCATAAAACTCTCTGAGAATCCAGTGTTTCATGATAGGTCCAAGCATATAGATATCCGTTACCATCATCTACGGGACTGTGTGGTCAAGAGGATCATGATGTTGCAATATGTTTCGACCGAGGAGCAGGATGCAGATATTTTGACTAAGGTATTGTCAAAATGCAAGTTCGAGTTCCACAGAGAAATGATCAGGGTTACTGATAATCCCTTTCTTGTTGAGCGAGAGCGTTGAAAAGTGTGCAACAAGAAATGCTAAAAATAGAAAATGATAAAAATAGCACTGCTATAAATAGTAGTTCAGCCATTGGAGATCTTAGCTACAATGGGTGAAAAGTGAAAGTGCTAAACATAGCTTTTCTAAAAATAGCATTTCGGGATCCCTTCTTATTTTAGTCAATCCCTGGACTAAACATAGGAAGTAAAATTCGAATTTGATATCAACAGCAATTTGGAAATTAATTAATTAATTCATCTTGAGTTGATTAGTTAAGGAAAATCAAACTTGAAGTCTATGTGAGGACATGCAACAGTTTCTCCATTAATTGAGGAATTTAACCTTCAGTTAAAGAGATAAGGATGAGTTGTAATATTGAGTTGTAATCAGTTGACTTAGTTTAACTTAGTCAAGTCCAGTTAGATTAATTTAACAGTTGGTTAAATTAATGAGAGTTCAGTTAGTTAACGCTTGCATGCATGTAACTACTATATTTTAGATAATTGAGTATTCACTCATGGATAACTCATGCATGTCAGTTCAGTCAAAGACCCAGTTGAGATCAGATGGAGGGACAGCGTACTATCAGTTGCTAGGATATTCCTTTGTGAATATTCCTTGCATGCAGAAGGAATATTATTCCTTATGGATTACGCAGTTGGACCTGAGGTTACAGTGAGTGTGATGAGGCCAATTCACACATGTGATATCATTGGACCCCAATCAAAACTGCGCAAGGAGATAAGAGGCTTGGAGGGCTTGAGGAAGATATATTCTATGTCTATTGAGTCTGTGAGTTGTATTGTTTGATTACAGAGAGAGCAGGATAGCTTGAGAGTTGATTCTTTTTGTAACTTGAACAAGATTTCCACTTGTATGATAATAAAGAGTTGGGGTTTTACGCTGGTGCTTTCCCCAGTGATATATCTTCTGTGTTATGGTTGATTACTTCTCATTCTCAGATATATCTGTTCATGCTTGATGTTGCTCATGTTCGATTAAGCTTCTGCTAAATTGTTTGTAGAAGTAGATCAAGTGTTTTGCTTTAGTACATTGCATTATCAGGTGATCTATAGTGGGAAATTTCTACAATGTGTTATAACCTCTCATACATCTTCCGTGACTCATTGCAACAGTCACACCCTTGCTACTAACAGAGTTATCTTACTTTCCTCTGTGAGACATTGCGGTCAAGACAGTACCTTATGACCCACTGCTAGGACTCCTACCCCAAACGATCTGAGGTCTAATTGGGACTTCTTACCGGGGAGATCCCCTTGACATGTTGGCAGTTCCAGCACCATCAACACAACCTCAAGTTTATTTCAAAACATGATCATATTTTTTTTCTTCTTGGCTTGCATAGGTACGTCGGAAGGAGATCACAAAGGGTCTAAAATCACAAGCGAAAGGTTAACTCTCAGTTTGGGTTTTCTAGATCTCGGTCACTGACATAGATCAGGAAATATTCATCCATGGTCTCAGGCACAGATTAGGCAAGGGAGTGAATCTGGCTCTCTGGTCGCTCGGTGACATTTTAGTGAGATAGATTTTGGGTTCAAAGGCATATCGGAAGGTTTTGGTCCCCAGTCGCTTGTACAAAGTAGTCACGGGAGTGACTAGAACACCTTGGTCACTCGTACAGCTTCAGTAAAGAAGTGACTCTAGATTTCAATTGTATTATGCCACAGTCACACACATTAAGGTTTCCTGAGAGCTACTCTACAGTCACAGTCACCTCTGGATTTCAGCTGTATTATGCCACAGTCGCACACATTAAGGTTTCCTAAGAGCGACTCTACAGTCACAGTCGCTCGCATGCAGTATTCGAGAGAGAAATACAGGATTTTCGGTCGCACACATACAGTTGTGATGAGGGCGACCATAATTCAGATCTAGGGTTTGACATCTTGTCTTTAGTTGAATTCAGTGATCTAGTAGATCTGGGTTTCTCTCTATAGTTATACAAGTCTGTAGATCTGATTTTTTAGTATCCACTACAAACATATGTATTGGTCTCATTGACAGTGACAACAGTGCTCAGCAGTGTTTGGCACAATGACAATAATATACAACAATTGACATTATTTTGTGACAACACATTACAACCATGAGTATGAGGATTATGATTCCTAGCATGATTAGATCTATTTCATAGATATCATTATTGTTTTGTTGCATATATAAAGTTATGGATAATTGTACTCTATTTTTCTACATCATTTGATGACCATCTAAGAAGAAGAAGATTTGCAAGGGTTTTCCCCATAGTGGGGTTTTCCTTGGTCTCTGACAAATCCTAGTGTCTCTATATGTGTGCATACTCTCTTCTATTGTTCATTTTATGTTCCATCGCATTGATGATGATGGTGATGTTGTTTCTTTCTATGTTATTGCACATGTTGATGTATAATGGTTTAGATCTTAATAATGTAATGATGATATGGGGTGAACTTAATGTATTAATGATGCAACTATCATAGAAAAGAACACATGTATCCCTATGAAAAATTAACATTGTATCGGAGTTGGGCTGAAGAAAACTCATGGAGATCACCCTAATGATGACAACATTGATGGAAGCAAGAAGAGGATGGTGGAGACCTAAAAGAATTCTAGGGTTTGAATAAAGCCCTAGGCATCTTGATGATTAGGGTTTGATGGATTATATGAGGTTAGGGTTGGAGAGACCTTATTTATGGAAACGACATGAGACGTGAAACCCTAGATGGGATAATCCCTAACAGATCTAGTTGGATAATTGAAGACAACATTGGTATATGGACCATGGCCATTGATGGCTCTTGAAGATTGGTTCAAGAGGGAGAGGATCACCTCTCATTGAAGATAAGTATTTCATGACTTATGATGCTTCTTACTTGTTATATCCGATGATTAGGTTTATTGCTTGTACTTTCTGCATATGTATTTGAGTATATGGATGTTTCTAACCTCCTTGATGAATTTTTATGAGTAGATCCTTCTTGAGGATCATTTTGAGATGCATATATAGAAAGAGACAAAGAGGTACTTGATGAAAAGAAGACAAAGTGCTTCAAGCACCCTCTGACTAATGAAAATTTGCACAGGTAATACCACAAGGTATGCATGGTATGTTTGATTTATTGGCTCAGTAAGCCCTAAGGTATGATGAGGATGTCTCTTTCTTTAATGGCTCATACATGTATATAAAAGTGACTTGGATCTATGTCTCCTATAATGAAATGATGCTCCAAGTGTTGAACTTTTGATCTTCTTAGGCTATCTAATGTTGATACATTGATACACTTGATGTTTGGCTAACAACTATGATCTATATGTTGGATATACTGATCCCATAAAGAAGACTAGCACCTTGACTCTAGTAAATGATACTCTTGATACTTGTCATGATGGATTTCATATAGAAGGATAGTTAATTGACTCCTATACATGAGTCTGCTGGTAATACTTGTGATAAGCATGATTGACACTCTTGTTGTTTTGATACAGCTTTATTTGAATGATCTAACCTGATTTCATTGGTCATGAAGACCCTTGTAAGCTTGATGTGAGAATTATAATTGTAAGTAGATCTGTTACTAACTATCGTCGTTGTTGAACTGAATATCCTAACTTGATTGAGTGACTTGATAGAAAATGATATTGTGTTCATAATCCTTGAGAGATGGTGCCACATGTATCTACTACATTTAGTCTAAGCCTTTGATGAAAGATTGATGTCATGATGCTAATAGCCACATGTTGATGATCTAACAGATTTGTTGTTGCATGACTCTAGTAGAGACATGTTGCTTACATGAAAGAAGATGAATGATGCAGATCCCCAGTGAGAGAGAGAATCTCTTCTCAAGATTCTTACCCTTATTACTATTTGTATTATGTACTAATAAAATATGATTTATGTGCATTTGACAGTATTTATCTACAATAGAGTCTTAGATCTGAAGCCTGTAAAAAAATTAGGGTTTCTGCTCCATACGTAGTCACAGATCTAGGAGATATCATCCCTGGATGTATGCATGCTAAGGCCTAGACAACGTCCAGGAAGCTAAAGTTTCTCTCATGCTAACCTAAAGGGAGCAACCAAATATTTGACTACAGTTGACCATCATCTGAAGCTTTCTGAAGTTGTTTGAATTCTGAATCAAATTGTCTCTAGCATATTCTACTATTGTTAATTGGTTTCTGAAGTTGCTGGGTTAAATTGTTGATCATATAATGAATTATTGTGCATGAAATCAGATGGTCACATGGAATATTTCAGTACCTAGATGCATTTAAGATAACAATAATATCTACTAGCAAGAAAAGCTTGAATATTTTCAATAACATGAACATGAAGACTGAACTTGTGTTTACATGTGACCAAGAAATACATATAGATATGTCACTATGTTTGTGCTACAAGAGGTTAGCGTGATTTGGTATTATTATTATATATGAAAAGTGTTTTGACATGATGCTTGACAATAACTATGAATTGATGATTGAAATGTGCTTTGACTATAGATCTCTCTACAATAGAATTTTGACTAGACCTGATGTCTAGTGATTTGATTTGACGATTATTGATTTATCTTGATATCAACACTATGTGGGCATGATGAATTATGTATGTATTCAAATATTAGTGTCCTTGTTCTTAGCACAATGGTTGAAATATGTTGGGATAAGGTCCCTGGGGGTTACGTTTTGGTCAAATTTTGTAAATATGTAAAGCCTCCGGGAAATCTGGAAGCAGAGCTTGAAGCTAGTATGACTGAAAGGGGCTTTAGTCCCTTAGTTGGGTAAGTGATAGGAAGGTTTTGAGACCCCCCCATGGTTCGTGGACCATGGTATTGTAAGAAAAATGCTATATATAGATGAGTCATAGTGAGTCTAAGAAAAATCAATGGGATAAGAAATCTTTGTAAGGGCAAGGAACTAAGACAGGAACAATTTGTTTCTTGTACTTAGGCGAAAGGGGAAGGCTCCTATAGCTAAGTGCACAGAAACCTTGGTAAGTCCGCAGGCTGAGTGCGCGAGCCCCTGCAGCTGGGTGCGTAAGGAAAATAAATTTGTACTTGAACAATTATAATTAATAAAGACAGTTTTGAGCCAATTTGGATGCATCTGTGTATTATTTCTTATTTCTGCAAGTATCTATAATTTCTCTCTGTGTTAAACTTATCTAAATTAATGCTTATCTGGTTCAAGAAAATAGTAGATCAGTCATCTTGATGCATGTTATGAATGATTAAGAGCCTTCATGAAGATCTGGAAGTTGTTTAAGCACAATTACAGTAATTGTTTGTTGGGAAGGGTTAAGGGTTCGCTAAGATAGATATAAGCCATAAGGACTGCAGGAACCTACCACACATGCCTCTAGATATAAAAACCTGGTTCATTGATCCCCCAATACTGCTTCGGGTGAGACTGCAACCTATGCTACGCAGGTTGTTGTCGAAAGGGACAATAATTAGGGGTTTGTTGGTTGGCGTGGATAATGATGAACCTGGGTCAGGTCCCATCAAGCCAACAAATTGTTTTGTTGTCGAGACCAGGATCTTTCTGAGGAATGTGTGATATCGAATAAATGGTTCCCTACTAATAAATAAATTGAGAAGTGGATTGATTGAAAACTGCATGCGTTTGCAACACAGGAGAACAAAAATTTGCGCTTATCCAAGGAAGACTGGTTGAATAAATACATGTACACAAACAAGCTTGAAGCCTTCTTCTATTTCTTTCCTTGCGAGTTGCACGAGTGGCTGTCCAGGTTGGCGGATAGTCAGGGTACGTGGAAGCTTGACAAACCTATTGTGTGGACCCCAGATCTAGTAATGCAGTTGGAAGCTTCAGAAAATAACATCATGCGAGCCATTGATCACTGGATTGATCGAATCTTAGGAGGATTCATCACTGAATTCACGATAAATAAGACCATCAACTATAGTGAAGCAGAGCTCATATTCTTCAAGGGACCAAGAGGTAAGTACTTAAAATCTCTAAAGACCTAGATTAAGATGTTTTTGTCTGAAAAATGTGTCATTCCATTACATTGATGTTTGGGATTACGTGAAGCGGAAAACCATTTAGAAGGAGTGAAGAATCAGGCTTCGAATATTTTGATAGCGACGACGAAGGAACTATTCTGAGAACACCGCGAAGCGTGCTGCGGATAGTAAGACAGGGTATGGAAAACACAATGAAGATGATGATCTTTAAATGGGTGGGAAGCAAGGACCCTAAAAATTCTGATTCATCGCGGATGCTGTGTGGAACGCACGACATATTACTGACGATAATATGAAGAAAGCGCAGCTGGTCACAGTGTTGCAAGATAGGGCATTGACTTGGTATATCAAGTTCTGTACGGATCAACCTGAAGCGATGATGGCGGAGACTCAGCAGGCACTGAAAAATGAAATTAAAAATCCTAAGTCTCAGGCGCAGTCTGTAACAGAGTTTAAATGATTCTGCGTCGGACTTTGATCAGAGGCTAAAATTACTGATCCGGCAGGCTAATATGAAGATCATGGATGATCAACACAGAGACTGATACATTGCTTCGCTATTGCCTCATCTGAGATTGCCATTATCACAGCAGAAAATAGGGATGTAAGCAGAAGTTGTGGAAATCGTGATGAGTTCTGAAGCCTCACCAGTGCAGGCTAATAATGTTGGAGTACAATAGATTCAGTCGCAGTTGGCAAGCCTGCACATGGAGTTGCAAAGCTTGAAGATAGGAAAGGAAGCTCAGCCTAAGATGCGCACAAAATTTTGGTGCATAAAATGTAAATATAAGGGACATGATAAGGATCATTGTCATGTTTTATCAGAATTACCTGATTAGAGGAGACCCTGTTCCTTTGAAGCCTGAGAACATTGCAAGACCGAGTGCAGGAGTACCCTTATGGTGTGTTATCTGCTAGATAGTTGGGAAGCATGCAACGAACCATTGTCACCTCTTGCAAAAGTTTGTATAGACTCTGCAACAGTTGTTTTGTACCTTCTATAAATTGGTCAGGCATGACGAGTGAAACTGCCAAAGCTACGAATTAATAATGGAGCGGACCCCTATGTATCAGATGCAGGCAGCAAATCGGCCTTAGGATCAGGGCACAGGTGCAGTGTGCAGAGGATTCCAGGGCCATGGAAGAGGAAGAAAACGAGGGGCTGGAAGAGGTCGTGGACAAGTTATTTGCTATAACTATGGAGAAGTAGGACATTTTGCGCGCGACTGTCAGAACTCAACACATCCATCCTATCAGTACTGCAGACAATTTGACCATGTGATAGAGGATTTCCAAGTGCTGATAGCCAAAATGCAGGAGAAAAAAACTCAACAACCCACGCAAAATATACAGATGATGAGCGCAGAGCCTTGCGAAGAAGACCATAGCATCAATATCATGACACAAAGTGGTATTGCCAAAGGAGAAGATAAAGGAAAGCAACCAGAACCTAAGGGATGGGTGCGGAAGGCTGCTGAAAAAGATGTCAGAATTGATCTCAACAAAGCTAAAGAAACTTTTATGGAGGCCAAGAAGAACTTTGCTGAGGCTTCTATGTTAGGAAGTCAAGAGAAACCAATTGGAAACAATGAAGTGCGAGACGTGGATCCCTCGCTATTGGTTATTTTTCTGAAAACCTGTATGAAGTTGTAACGAGATAGGAAGGCAGTGGAAGGGCTCCAGGAGCTAATTGATAAATGTACGGATAAAATCAAGACTCCTCCTAAAGAGCGCACTATGAGGAAATTGGGTAAACATAAGAAGAGGACAGGGCGCAAAATGAGGCTAACCTCACATATTGGGGAGTATGAAATGGATCAAGTCATCTTGGATTTAGGATTTGATGTGAATGTGCTACCAAAGAAGACATGGGAAAGGATGGGGAGACCTACGCTACAATGGTCTCCTATACAGCTACGCATGTCCAATAAACAGAAGATCATTCCTATGGGACACCTGTACGAGGTAACAGTAGACATCAAGGGAGCAAGCACTCTAGCCAAATTTGAAGTAATTGAAATAGTGGATGACAGCAATCCTTACCTTGTGCTATTAGGAATTGGTTGGGACTTCGACGTGGATGTAGTAATTAACTTGAAAAAGCGAAGAATGACATTTGAAAGGAAGGAACTTCAGGTTATTGTCCCGTTGGATCCCACGGAAGGAGCACGCTACACTAAACCGGTCCGCGACTATGAAGAAGAAGACGAATTGGATAAAATATAAAAGATCACGGCGCACAATGAATATTGGATCAATCCCAGTGTAGATGGGCGAATTATGTGGGGTAGAGATAGCTCATGTACCTCGGATTCAGATGAAGAACTTGAGCATTGGAAAAATAGGTTGCACTAAGTTTCCACGCTATGTTGCAATATGATCACAAAATTGCTTCGGTGTGTATCCACGGAAGTAATAAATATTCCTTATTATGATGGCTTAGATGATGTTAGTTTGTTTCTAGAGAATTTTGAAAGAGAGGTGCCAGAAGGGCATCAATTCCAAGCTCTTGATCTGGCGTTGTGCGCTACGCCTTCTTGTTGGTGGGGTACGCATAAGGGTAACTTTGTTGATTGGAAATAATACAAGTGAATGATGAAGTTAAGGTTTGGATAAATGAATACCCGCCTGACAGAGAAATATTTAGGCAAGCACGATCCATGTGAGCATTTGGTGCGATGGACTCAAGGTTGGGGGGAGGAACCCCAACCTAAATGGGTACATATCTTTTGTCATACCCTAGATACTATTCCGATGAATTGGTACTTGGAAATGGAGCTACGCCATGGGACGGATGAGTGGGACATCCTAAGGGAAAGTTTCTTGTTAACTTTCAGCTTTGAGGATGGATTTGTGTGTATTGATGAAGCGCTCCAAGAAATTAAGGCTACAATCTTCAGGATGCCTGAGGAACTGGTAGAATGGGTTCAACCAGACTGGAATACACAATTGCGCCATGCATTGGAATGCTACAACGTGACTACAGAAGAAGAAGAGGATCCACGAAATATTAACATTCTAGAGTCTGAGGGACAACGTGAGGTTGAAGGGCCCAAAGCAGCAAACCCTGATATAACAAAACCTTTGAAGACCAAGCAAGTGAACATTGGATTCGACGCACAACCTAATTTTGCAAAGATAGGTGATTATTGGGATGAAGATACAGTCGATAAGGTTACGGAACTATTACGCAAATACCAGGACTTGTTTCCTACCAAGATCTCGGACCTGAAAGGAATAGTAGGGGATCTGGGTGTAATGAAGATCACTCTAAAACCTAATGCAAAAACTGTGAAATAGAGACCCTACCGGCTAAATCCAAAATATAAGGAGAAGGTGTGCAAAGAGCTGGACAAAATGTTGGAGGCTGGAATAATTGAGCTAGTGGAAGAATCTGATTGGGTGAGCTCTTTGGTTGTTCGGGAGAAGAAGCAACAAGATGAAATCAGGATATGTGTAGATCTTAGAAAGCTCAATGATGCATGCGTTTATGACCCATTTCCAATGCCATTTACGGATGAAGTTTTGGAGAATTTTGGCAGGCAGGAAGCATATTTGTTCACTAATGGATTATCGAGGTACCATCAGATTAAGATCACACCAGAGGATCGTAGCAAGACTCCCTTCGTGACGGAGTGGGGATACTTCCAGTACACAGTAATGCCATTCGGACCGAAGAATACACCCACGATTTTCTCAAGGGTTGTAATTGCAACTTTTAAAGAGTTCATCCATAAATTCTTAGAAGTATATTTTGATGAATGGACTGTGTTTGGGTTGGTAAAGCACCACATTGCAAGCCTGCACCTTATGTTGGATACTTATTGTAGATACCATATTGCCCTGAATTTGAAGAAATGTATCTTTTGTGTGCCCTATGGGATATTGTTAGGCCATGTGGTTTGCAACTAAGGATTAATTTTCGACCCTGTGAAGATAGTTGTTATTGTCAATTTAGAGGCTCCCAAGAATGTAAAGCAGTTGTGCGCAAACCTAGGCCACCACGAATACTATAGGAAGTTTATCAAATCTTATGCACAGATAACTATGCCAATGGAGAAATTACTGAAGAATGACATGACTTTTTGTTGGGATGAGGAGTGTTAGCACAGTCTCGATGTGTGAAAGGAAAAGATGGTGATTGTGCCCATTTTAGTGCTCCCAGACTGGAAGAAAGAATTTCATGTTCATGTGGATGCCTCCTATATTGTGTTGGGTGTGGTATTGACCCAGCTAGGCAAAGGTGAGATTGATCATCCTATAACCTTCGCAAGCAGGAAACTATGAAAGGAAGAGAAGAACTACTCAACTACAAAGCGTGAAGGGTTGGCGATGGTATACGCGCTGCAAAAATTTAGACATTACCTATTAGGTGTGCATTTCAAAATGTACATAGATCACTCTGCTCTCAAGTACCTGGTTAACAAGCCTGTGTTGAGGAGGAAGAACTGTAGGTGGTTATTGCTCTTTTAGGAATATGATTTTGAGGTGATTGTGAAGCCCGGTTGATTGAATGCGAGACCAGATCATCTATCCAGAATTGAGACAGGCGAAGAACCCACTAGTTTGGAAGAAGGATTGCTGGATGCGCAACCCTTTGTTGTATGTGTCGTAAATGATTACTTTGCTGACATGATCCATTTTTTAACCACTGGCACAGCCCCGGAGAGATATTCTACACAACAGAAAAGGGAATTGGTGGTCTGCGCGGCTAATTTTTTTGTGATCGTTGGACACTTGTATAAGATGGGCTCCAATGAAATATTGCACTGATATGTTCCAAAGTTTGAATGATCTAGCATCCTCTTTGAAGCACATGGAGGTGTGGTAGGAGGACACTATGAAAATATAGAAACTGCGCAGAAGATTATGAGCGCGATATTATGGTGGCCAATGGTGCATAACGACTTTAAGGTATACTACAGGGCATGTGATGCTTGTAAGAGGACAGAGAAGCCATCGCAGAGGGATGAACTACCCTTAAACCCACATATTTATTTGCAGGTATTTTACAATGGGCAATTGACTTTGTAGGTCCAATACAGCCACCAGGGAAAAAGACAGGCATGTGATACATTATTATTACAACTAAGTATTTGACGAGATGGACGGAAGAACAATCGGTCAAATATTGTAGCTCTGCTATAGCTACGAAGTTCCTTTTCAAATTTGTCTTGACTCGGTTTAGGTGTCCTAAGATACTGATGAGTGATAGGGGTACACACTTCTTAAATGAAACGACTGTCGCGATGCTTGAAGAATTCTAGGTTTATCATCAGAAGAGTACACCCTATCATCCTCAAGCTAAAGGTATGGTTGAAGCATTCAATAAGATCTTGGAGAATGTACTGACGAAGGTATGCAACACGAAAATGAATGATTGGTATGTATGCATACCAACAGTCCTATGGGCATATAGGACAATGTGTTAAAATTTGACAAGCCAAACTCCATTCAGGTTAGTCTATGGGATAGAGCTTGTGATGCCCATGGCGTATATTATGTTGAGTCTGTGGATCACAGTGCTGACTGATATGGCTGATCGCAAGACTATGGAGGAACACCTCGCGCAGCTAACAGAATTGGAGGAAGATCAGTTTTTAGTATGATTTCACCAACAGGTGCAAAAGGAGCGTGAGAAGGCATGGCACGATTGACACCTAAAGAAGCACACCTTTCAGGTGAATGATTTGGTTTTGTTATATGACAATAAGTTTATGAAATTTCCCGGAAAGTTTCAAATTCATTGGCTGGGACCTTGTGTCATCAAATAAATTAGAGATGGTGGTGTAGTCTAGCTTGCGAAGCTGAATGGAGAATTTTTTTTGGGAAAATACAATGGCATTCAATTGAAGTTCTACAAGGGTGATCTTGCCCCTACGTAATGACTACATGATGGTAGGATAGTCTTAGTACTCCAGGAAGCTGCAAGGAAGTACAGGACTATAAACTACACTACCCAAGAATTGAAAAGACGAAGTAAGGGGGGTGTGCCACAGAAGCAAGAGAGGTGCTAGGAGGAGCTGCACCAAGAAGATTGCGCAATGAAGGTTGGTGTCGTGCAGCCGGGTCGAAAAGTAGTCTTTGGGTGCACTGTAGATTATTGAATGGCTAAAGCTACGTTAGGAGGAGCGGGGAGGCTGCATTTATGGCTCAAATCTTTGGAAATATACCACCAAAGATGCATTAATGATCAAAAATTGGAGGGAACAGTCGGATTTGGTTTTGAATTCTCCTATAAATCTAGCATGCCACCCTACATTAGAACACTTTTCTCTCTGAAAATTGATTGTGACCTTTCTAGCCTTGTGTTGCAGCATGATCTGGAGTCTATGAACAAGCCTGATTAGGAAGAAATTTTCTCACACACAGGGTTAGCTAACGTATCCGAAACTTTCCGTAAGTCCTTCCTGGACATAATAGCTAAAACTTGCCCCACAACTGAAGTCGCAATATCTAAAGCTGCAACCATTGAATCCATAATCATTGAATTCCTGCCCCTATTCTAATGGCGCTGAGGTCGCCTAGGCCTAAGCCGTCTACTACTGAGAAGAAACAAAAGAAGCCGTAGCAAGTTCCAGTGAGACAATCACCAAGGAAAAACCCCGCTAAGATTCTCCAAAAGGGGAAAATGGACAAGTCAAAACAACTGCATGAACCCCTTGATCTTAATGAAGAAGAGCTTTGTGGAGGCATTGAGGAGTTGGACGTTGAAGAGGGTGAGCCTATAACTTGTCTCCCGAAGTATATCCCACCGTGAAAAGGAAAAGAAAAGGTACCAAAAGATCCATATATCACCAAGTTTATGGTTTCTACACCACTACTGCTGGAGAAGGTGGTGTTTGAAGGCGCGCTATTAGGGCACATTGTTGGCCGGATAAATCGTTCTTGCGGACAAGACCGATCTCCCTAGTATCACAAGATAATCTAGCAACAAACAGACAAATAAATCTATCTTTCTCTAGACATATGCAATTTATAAACAAATATTATAGAGGCATTAAGATCCTACCTTAGATCCAACGCTTGTTCATAGAAGCCATCCTCCAATCATTCGAAAGAGTTACCTTCAAGAACCTGCAATCACAAACAAGCAAACATTAAATAGCACCTGCATAGCAAATATCATAAATCATGTCTATTATGGTGATCAAGGAATCCATAAAATAAACCATAAATGAACAGTGTATTGAGAAAAACAAACTTATTTGTATTAACTTTGAAGTAGAAGAACCTTACAACCTTTTCAGCGTTGATGTTCAACAAGCTCTTCCTGGCGTCTGAAACAGGAATTTATTTTACTTTGACAAGCCTTGCACTCCTCCAAATGAGATCTTAGAGGTATGTAATCTCTCCTCGTAAAAACTCAACTAAAGAAGACTAAGTTCCAGCAGCATTTCACCTCAAAAATATTCAGCTTTCAACCTCCCCAGTAACCAGCCCAATGCTTCATTTTATAGTGCAGAGGAGGAGGTTACAGGTCCACCTATGAAGGGATAGAGTCATCCTTCAAAGGGATAAGCTCCTCACATCAAGGGGTTAGCTCCTTAAGGTATGGGATGCATGAACCTTAAGAGAGCAAACTTGCCACCTCAAGATTCCTTCCAGAAGCTTATAGAAATGACTGAAAGTGAGTTTTTTAGAATATAATCATGCCTTTTTAACTTTTACAGGGGTATGCACCCATAACACAGAGACAGAGCGGTCAGGTGCGCAGGAGCCATGACCATTAGGTGTGGGACCGCAGGTAACGCAAAGAGAAAGTGAGGAACCAAAGTTTTAGAGACTTTTGAGGGCTTTCTCTTATTTTCAAGGCTTGACATGAGGAACTGAGGCTTAAGACTTGAAAAAGAGGAACGTATGAGTGGTAATGGACTCACACAGATTTCAGAATGTCAAGGTGACAATTTTTAGTGCAACACACATTCCCTTGCTCAAGCTGGAATATTGGGATCTAGTAGACCATGAAAAATTCCCACAACTTGTGTTGAATAAGTATATGGCAAAGATTTATTATGAAGAGACCAAAGTAACATGACTAGATCCAATGAAATGGGTCACAGGGGTTTAGGAGGCAGGATTGTTGAAAATATTGTGGGTGCCACATTTCAGTAGAACAATCATTAACATGGTCTGTGTTCGATAATTTCTCACCTTGGTGCATGATGGGTGTATCTAGTTGGGAGAAACCATCCCCATTAAGGATATGTTAATCCACTGCATCATGATGTTTCCCTACCAAGCGTTGGATCTAACTGAGGTGTTTGAAGGAAAAACCAAAGAAAAGCAACTCCCAGACCAAATGAAGAGAAAATTCAGCTTAGTGAAAAAGTCGTGGGGATATTCCATCCGCTCTATTATAGATAAGGCTGTGTAGTTTGCCGCACAAATCTTGGCCTACAAGATCATGAAGAAGTGTCACGCGGATGAGGTTTTGGCACCGGTAATTTCACTTGTTGCACAATGTGCTAAGGGTGTGCAGTACAACTAGGCATAATACCTTTGTAAGGAATTTTTGCTAAATTGTCGTGAAGCACGGGATGAGGGCAAGGCATTCCATTATGCCTGGCTATTGTTGTTGATTTCCCTAGTTGTGTGGAGGCTGTTAAAAGGCAGTCAATTCCCTTGACAGGAATCTAAATTACTAGAAGCCGCGAAGTTTGCTTCACTATGGGTGACAAAGGACCCTACGAGGGTCATGGAGACAAAAATGTTTTGGGTATTGGTTGAGATGGATCTCTGCACGGTGATCAGCCAGCAGCTGAGGCTGTCACCAACTCTATTTGAGAAATTGGAGGCTTATGCAGAGTTCAAGGCGTATTTTCACAATGTGTCTATCCGCGCGAGAAAGGATCCAAAGAAGACATGGTACAAGTTGTCGTACCTGGTGGGTGAGGCTGATGTATAGGAAATTGTGGGGAAATGGCTAGGGGAGTGGCTACACCCCTCAGATATTGGCGCAGGTACAAACAAGGCAGGGGAGAGTTCCTTTGTGCAAACCATAGTAGCGCAAAGGCCGAAGGAGGTTGAGCAGGCTACAGCTCAATAGAAAGCTACACAACAAAATAAAGAAGTTGTTGCCAAGGCAGCTGCTGAGAAAGAGCGCATTGCTAAGGCGACCACTTTCGATGTTGAGGAGTTTGTTTCTTAGCATACCGCAGACAAGGAGGAGTCTGATGTTGAAGGAGGGAGGGGCATGGAGTAGGGCACCCCCTTTAGAGTACAAAAGCACTCCAAGGAGACAACTTTAGGACCTCGGAAGAAACAGAAGTCTGACAAGAACATGCATGTTGATCCAATGGTCCTCACTGAGGGGGACTTGGACGAAATCAGAGATAAGCTCCAAAACACCACAACTAAACTATGGATGCAATTTGAGAAGCAGTACCAGCAGGAACTGGGAAATGTGTATAAGGATCTATGCGATCTACAGATTCAAACGGGACAGCTGCAAGCAAGTGTGGGCTAGGCAAGTGGGATTCAAGTGAGGTTGCAGCAAGTGAGCGTGACTGTGCTAGATATAGATCGGACTCTGGATCTCAAATTCATTCAACTTCCAGAGGGGTCCCCGTGCGCACAGTCAGAGGAAGCCCACACCTAGCTATCACAACTCAAAGAGCTGGGTGTCAATATCGCGGCACTCCCTATCCAGATCTCCATGAACTACACCAAGGAGTATTTGATGAGTTAAGGGTCAGGGAACAGCGCGCGCTGCTGGTAATCAGCGAGGTCAAGACCAACAACAACAAAATTTTCATAGAAAAGGTGCAGGCACTGAAGGAGAAGGAAGAAATGGCCATGCGCAGCCAAAAATTGGAGGCAAAAATTACACAGGCATGTAATACGCTTCCAGAGCTCCACATTCCTGAAGACGCAGAGTCTGCAACAAAGATTCGTAATTTGTCTACAATGGTCAGGGAAACCAAGGATGAAATCGGCCAAGTCCGATTTGAAATTCAGCTACAGATCTTAGATTTGCAGTTGAAGTTGCAGCCAACCACTCCGCTAGAACTTTGGGAACAACGCGGAGCAATAACTAAAGATGGAATTGCCACTTTGGACACAATAGTCGAGGATTGCACCAACTTATTTGAGCAGGCCATGGAACTTTGGACATCTCTACAAGAGGACCCCACTCTGCAGAATATTGGTACTGATATTAGGGAGAAGCAGCAACAGTTTAATGAAATGAGTTCAAATGTGTGCACTTTAGCGCCAATCCATCACTTCGCACAACTACAAGAATGAAAACAACTGCAAATAGAGATTGAAGAGTTGCGTTGTAAAGAGGCCATCTTGAGGGCTAGAACACAACCATGCACTGTGGAAGCAAGCCAGCTTACTCTATTAGTTCAAGAAAATTTGAAGACCATCCAACGGACATAAAGAATAATGGGCCTCGTGATGGAAGAACCTAATACAGAAGAGTTGGTCGAAGAAGTACAGCCAGCTGCGTTGCAGGGTACATCATATTTGCAGGTTCTGAAAATGGAGTTCCATGAACTCCAGAACAAGATTGCAGTGCTAGTCGAGTGACTTGAGGGTGAGTCACCCAATTTTTGTTGGGAGCCTATTGGGATAGGGTCCCTGGGGATTAAGTTTTCGTCAAATTTTGTAAATATGTAAAGCCTTCGCGAAATGTGGAAGCAAAGTGCGAAGCTAGAATGAGTCAAAGGGGCTTTAGTCCCTTAGGTGGGTAAGTGATAGGAAGGTTTTGAGACCTGCCTATGGTTCGCAGACCATGGTATTGTAATGAAAATGCTATATATAGATTAGTCATAGCGAATCTAAGAGAAATCAATGGGATAAGAAATCTTTGTAAGGGCAAGGAGCTAAGACAGGAATGATCTGTTTCCTATACTTAGGCGAAAGGGGAAGGCTCCTGCATCTGAGTGCGCAGAGACCTTGGTAAGTCTGCAGGCTGAGTGCGCGGGCCCCTGCAGCTGAATGCATAGGGAAAATAAGTTTTTACTTGAACGATTATACTTAATAAAGACAGTGTTGAGCCAATTTGGATGCATCTGTGTATTATTTCTTATTTCTGCAAGTATCTATAATTTCACTCCGTGTTAAACTTATCTGAATTAATGCTTATCTGGTGTGAAAAATTAGTAGATTAGTAATCTTTATGCATGTTATGAATGATTAAGAGCCTTCGCGAAGATCTGGAAGTTGTTTAAGCACAGTTGCAGTAATTGTTTGTTCAGAAGGGTTAAGGGTTCACGAAGATATATCTAAGCTAGAAGGACTGTAGGAACCTATCACACAGGCCCCTGGATGCAGAAACCTGGTTCTATCATCCCCCAATACTTACTATAGCCTGCGCTGCGCAGGTTATTTCCGAAAGGGCCAACAATTAGGATTTTGTTGGTTGGCGCGGATAACACTAAACCTAAGTCAACCCCATCAAGCCAACAAAATAATGATAGTTGTGATTTGGAATGACTCATCCTTGATGTATGCATTTGCACCTAATGATAGGATGACTTGTATTAAGATTAGGAGAATGAGTTATGAGAATGACTTGATGAAGCCTCGGATTTATATTGCATGGTGTTGATTACAACTTTTTGAAATGATCCAGACTTGATATGTGTTCTACCTGTCTCACGGTTGAAAGTTTTAATATTATGATAATGATGACTTTGATTATGGTCATAATCTACCTTCTAAATTCAAATGAGAATATTTTACTGATATGATGATACAACATTGATTTATGATAATTATTTGATGAAGTCAGGATGATGAGTTCCAAGATATGGCTTTGATATTGATTATGGTTTTGATTTTATATCCTAATGATCTACTTGTGACAAGCGATGAACCTTTGATGATCTATATCAGAGGGAGTTGGCTTCTGAAGCCTGAAATGATGTATCATGGCATGATGAATTGATTTCTGGAATTTGGGAAAGAAATTCCATATTGCAAAGCTATTGGAAAATGTTTTTGTAAATCCTTGATACACTGATTTCAGGTTCAAATATTTTTTTGAACTCGACATAGCATCCGACAGTTGATTGAAGTATTGTTGATTCTATTTTTGAACAACCATCTGTACATGTATGATGTGCATAGAACCTGAATAAATTCATGATTAAGCTACTTCACTCAGAGTTTCCACTAAGCATGATTTGAAATATCTACATGAGGTATTATATTTTGAGAATGAGATATTTCTCTTATGGTATGTGTTTGCATAGATGTATTGTTGATATTTGAGATTATTGTTGATAATCACATTTGGATGTTACTTTAGTATGAGATTTGCCATGATATCTTGGATGAGACGTCCATAGCATGACTGAGGTTGATCATGATGTTGTTAGCATCACTAGCTATGAAGCATGATACAAAAGCTCCTTAGAGAGTTGTTTGAGCATGATCTGGATATGACATGTTGCTAGCATGGCTAGCTGTGAAGCAGGATACAAATGCTCCTTAGAGAGGTTTTTGAGCATGATCTGGGTATGACATGGTTATATGTATATATGTGTATATATATATATATATATATATATATATATATATATATATATATATAGTTGGGATCGAGATACTCTTAAATATTGAAACAGTGTAGCTATTCGAAATAAGCTCAAGCTTGCGGTTGGCACCTCCTTGAGAGGGAGGATGTTTATGGTATATATTTTATATTTATGTGGAAGTTTTGTATGAACATGAAACAACTCCTATTGAGACAAGCAGATTGCAGATATTATTTCAAAGGCATCTTGGTTTTGAGAAAGCATCCCCTCAGGATGAGAAGCAACCCTGATGGAGGACACTTAGCCAATTCTTCCTACCCTGTTTGAGCTCCCAAGGTGAGGAATTGAGATGGAGGGCTCCTGGGAGGGAGGGAACTCTGGACAATAGGGCATTACCCTATCTGTCTCTGGACAATAGTGAGTTACCCTTATTTGTCACCCATAAGGTTGGAGTAGTAGCTCACCTTATCTTGGTCTTTGCAGAGTATACCCCTATTAGCATCATACCTATAAGTTGGGATTGTTGGGAAAACCTCTCCTCGTCTGGCTAATGAGTAGAGAGTGTACTTGGGGGTGTACAACCCAAGGAAATTATGATGCAAGTGTCCTACCACATGCATATTCTAGTTCATCGATGAGAAGATCAATAGGCAATAGGATGGGTTGAGATGACTTGATATGATTCTGAGTTGAGGGTATAGCTACCCGATGAAATTCCAAGGTTGAGTGTTTACTCCCCTGTGCGATGAGGTATCCAATTGCTCAGTATGGGTGGAAGATATTGCTCCCTGATGTGATTTCGAGATGAGATGTTCTCCCTGATGATATGCTCCCCGATGAAAACATTATAGATAACAGCCCGTCAACAGAGATTCCAGATAGTAGCCTGATGGATAAAGGGTGGTAGCTTGACCTCTCCTCCAGTAACAAATTATTCTTCTTCTATATCTGAGAATGTCAAGCATATGAGCAGGGACAATCAAGAGATAAGCAGGAATAAGCAAAGGATAGATCGAGATGTACAATGATGATTTTTGATAATGAGACACTTGCGATAGACATGGCATGATGACTACATGAGAAATATGATCCATGATGATACATGATGACACTTGAAGATTCCAAAATGGCATATTGTTCGATGGACATATATTGGCAGGTGGAATTCTCCCTAGTTGAGAGGGAATGTTATTTTTTGCAACTGTGGTCAAATTCCACCTTGGACAGCTCAAATGACCAAGATTATTATTTTATTAGATTCCTTTTTTTTAGAGGACCAAAATCGACCTAAATATCACCCAATTTGGTTAAGCGGAAGTTGAGTTATGAATTATTTTATTCATACATCTATTATGGAATGGGTCGGCTCTAACAACAAGGGTAATTGATTGGGTCAATCTTAACCCCAATTTAACCCTCAGGAAATCATATAAAAGGAAGAAACCTCAAGTTCATTCCAACATGTCATCATCTTTCTATTCTTCTAGGCTCACACAGGTATGTTCGAAGGATTTCGCACAGGGTCCGAAATCACAAGCGAATGGTTCGCTCTGAGTTTGGGTTTTCTAGATCTCAGTCGCTGGCACAGATCAGGACATTTTCCTCCCTTGTCACAGGCATAGAGTAGGTAAGGGAGTGACTTTGGCTCTCTGGTTGCTCAGAGACAGTTTAGTGAGAGCGACTCTGGGTTCAAAGGCAGATCGGAAGGTTCTGGCCCCCGGTCGCTTGTACAGAGTAGTCCTTGGAGCAACCACAACATCTCAGTCGATCGCACAGCTACAGTAAGGGAGTGACTATAGGTTTAGCTATATTATGCCACATTCGTGCACATTAAGGTTTCCTGAGAGTGACTCTACAGTCATAGTCGCTTGCATGCAGTATTGAGAGAGCGACAAAGGATTTTCGGTCACACACAGACAGTTGTGATGAGGGCGACCATAATTCATATCTAGGGTTTGACATCTTGGCTTCAGTTGAATTCAATGATTTGGTAGATCTGGATTTATCTCTACAGTTATACAGATCTGTAGATCTGTAGATCTGATTTTTTAGTATCCACTGCAAACATATGTATTGGGCTCATTGATAGTGACAACAGTGCTCAACAGTGTTCATCAAAATGACAACAATATACAACAGTTGATATCAGTTTGTGACAACACATTATAGCCATCAATATGAGGATTCTGATTCCTAGCACAATTAGATCTGTTTCATAGATATGATTTTTTTTTTTTCTGCATAAAAAAGGTTATGGACCATTCTACTTTGTTCTACTACATCATTTGATGACGATCTAAGAAGAAGAATATTTGCAAGGGTTTTCCCCATTGTGGTTTTTTCCCTAGTCTCATACCAATCTTGGTGTCTCTATATGTGTGCATGCTTTCTTCTACTATTCATTTTATGTTCTGTTGCATTGATCATGATGGTGATGTTGTTTCTTTCTATTTTTTTGCACATTTTGATGTATAATGGTTTAGATATGAATAATGTATTGATGATATGGGGTGAACTTAATGTATTAATGATGAAATTTAACTATCATAGCAAAAAACAATGTCGCCCTATGAAAATTTAATAGGGTATGAGAGATGGGCTGAATAAAAGTCATGGAGATCACTTCGATGATGACACCATTGATAGAAGCAAGAAGAGGATGGTTGATCCAGGTTATCTTTTGTTTATAGATGCATTAAAAGAATTACATATACAGTTTGTAGCTTAACCAAAGAGAAACTTAAATGTGCACATGTGAGAGAAAGAAGAAGAAGAACATAAGAAGACAAGAACTTGATAATGGAGTAATCCCTCCTGGACTACGTCTCTGGGCCCTGCTCAATCAATGGGGAGGCCTTCATTCATTAAAAATGGCATCAAAAGAAGTTACATTCATCAGTTACAAAAAATGGAGCATTATACCTCCATGCTAAAAAATGCCCAAAAGTTGGAGAGCTCTGCTGCAAAAACTGACACCACCGTTGGATTCCTGTCGTCGAGAGGTGCAAAATCAATATAAAACTTGCCCAATTCTGATACTGGACCAAAATCACCCTCCTGCAAAAATTCTACTCAGGCAAGGTTCCACCAGTGTTTCTGAGTGCTCAAGGTTCCACCACCTTGTCTCGAAATTCGTGCCGCTGATCTCCTCCTTTGCAATGGTTAAAAAATGAGTTTTTATAATTTTTAGGGCGGACTTAACCATAATATGGTTATGGTATTTTAGTAAATTGATTTTTTATGGTTTATGTCTTTACCATAAAAAACTTTATAACCATATTAAAAATGTAAAGGTCAAAATAGGGTGGCATATTTTAACTGATATAATGGAGCAGCGGATTTTGTGGTACGTGTGGTGGCTTTGGGTGGCGGGACCACATATGTGGCCACCTACCCAAGCCCTATCGTAACCCTTACGGATTCTTCGTGATGCGATGGTAATACGGTGGTGAGCTTTGGGGACTGCCTGCTCGGGGGCCGACCATGTGAGCCGGGCGGGTTCAACCCCAGCCGATCCCGTAGCCTTCGGTTACTGTTCACGGGATATGGCAGTTGGTGGGCTATGTATCGAACTGCGGGATGTCATATATGGTGTATATGTGCGGAATATATGGAATGTCATATATGGTATGATTCGGTTGGGTGACATATATATTAATATGGTTAGGATTTGAATAACATATTAATATATGTTATAACCATATATTTTTCAACGGTTCGGTTTATGATATAGTTGGGATATATATTTTATATATAATCTTAGATTTGGTTATATATTTGTATTTATATAGTTAATTTAAATAACTATATAAAAATTTTAGTTATAACCAAAATATCCCATGTTTTCTTGTGCAAGTTTAGGAGGCCACTGGAGGGATGCCAAGTGTCAAGCTGCCATGTGGGTCCCACGTGCTGACTGGGATGCCATGTGGCACACTGTGGGCCCCATTTTTCCCCTGCCACACCAAACTTTGAAGAGCTCTATCTTTTGCATACGAGCTCAGATTGACAAACCGTTCACACCACTGTGATCACGAAGACGAGCCCTCTTAACTGATGCCAACAACTTCTCCTTTCTGCCATTTTGAATTTCGAGCCTTTATCCATCCTCTTGATGTCTCAAGATCCTCCTGGATCAATCCTCCCCACTGAGGAGATTTTGGTCCTCCAAAAGCATGAAAGATAATTTGCAACTTCTTTTGTACCCTGTCTGCATCATAAGCGTCGTGAAAATGTCTCGCTTCTATCTCCTTCACCCTTGTCCTTCGGAGCCTTAAGCGACGAATCGACACTTGCCATCTCTGCAACCTGTAGTACATTGTTTTGCAAATTACCTGTTTGAACTAATGACCCAAAGTGTCCCCTTCTTGCCACGAGTTTATAACACATACTCGGTGGTCAAGTTACATCAATATGGCTTAATATTTTAGCTATAACAACACGGCCAACCTATCATGGTTGCTTCAACAAGTGATGGAAAACACATCATCACTGCAACCCATGATTTGCATTCGTATGGCCAAACATCACTTTCATAGTGTTGGCATTATGACACAGGTTTGGTGCTATGACATAGGTGTTGTCCTTGATGGAAACTCACTCAAATGACAGATCATAGTTCAGGCTCTCTGAATGAAGGAAAAGAGATATACGCAGGTTCCCCTTGACCAAGCCAAGTATACACGTGGGTTAGCAGTCCAAAAGGCGCGTATGCGTATACACGCACTTTCACGCAAGGAAAAGCACGTACATGTTGGAAAACTTGTTTTTGGTCCCTGGTATTTTGACCTGTGGTATTGATCCAAGGTATCTTGACCAAAGTGTTGACCCTAGGTATTTGGTCCAAGGTATTACTTCTAAGTGGTTTTGGACCATGGTATTGAGTAAGGCCTAAGACTATAAAAGGAGGAGGAGATCATTAGGCAAAGGCACTCAAGCATTGAATATCTAATGAAGAGCAAGATCTAGAATACTGGTGATTGGGTTATGGTGCATAGCTGGATCTGAATCAAGGAGGAACCTGAGCACTAGAAGAAGGATAAGTTCTATTGATGGGTCAAGATCTTAAGGCTTGAAGAGAAGTATCTTTGTGTGATTTTGATCTTTTATATTTGGCGCATGTCTTGATCTGTAAATCTGATGATCTAGGTATAACTGATGTCTGAATAGTTGAAAAGGGTAAATTATCTTTTACAGATCTGTACACAGGTTCAGTATAGCAAAGGCGCGTATACACACTGGTTCGGTAATTCAAAATAGCGTATACGCAGGTTTTCCTTCATATAACAGCGCATGCATGCAAGTTCTACATATTGAAGTAGCGTACATCGCATAAAATATGTTTTAGCTACTTTTGTTTACTATTGCAGTGTTCTGGGTTCTGGTTGGATTCTAATACTGTTACTGTATTTTGGTTAGAGCATTCAGAGAAGTGATTGTTTGATTCAGTTTTGGTTGGTGCAAAGGAGATTGATTGATGCAGATATATTTGATGTTTGATTAATGTTATTGATGGATCCAGTCTGAAAATTTATGAAACGTGGTCCCTGGAAGAAAAGAGAAGGTTGTAGCCTTCTGTAGGTCAGCACCTACATACTAGTACATCAGCTAGTACAAGAGCTAAGGGGGTTGTAGCTCCCTTCCAGGAGAAGCTGGAGAACGAGAGAAGGTTGTAGCCTTCTGCAGGTAGAAGCCTGCGTACTAGTATAAGACTGCACCAGTACAAAAATATTGTAAAAAGAAGTTTCTTATTAAAAGAAGATAGAGATGAATTGCAGCAGGTGGTTTTCACCCACATTGGGTTTCCACCTTATATCTTGTGTTCTTGTGTGTGATTGTCTGCTATGTTTTTATTGTACCTGTTACTGCTTATATGGTTCTTATACACAGATTAAAGATTATCTGACTAAATTATAAGTTTACAAGGTGTATGTTGGTTGCTCTAAACATAGTTGCGTATATACGCAAGTTTCATTAACTGAAGTAGAGTATATAAATCTGTTTATAGAAATGAAATATTACTAAATTGATAATACTGATTCACCCCCCCCCCAGTATTATTTCCAACAATTGGTATCAGAGCAGGTCCTTCAAAAGAAGCTTGATCGCTTGAAGGAAGATCTATCATCATGAGCAACTACGAAAAGGAGGCATCCATCAGGCCACCAATCTTTGATGGGAGAAACTTCATCTATTGGAAGGTAAGAACCACAGCCTATCTTCAATCTCTTGGAACAGAAGTTTGGGATATCGTGGAAGGAGGATACACATTTCCATCAACAACTCCTACAGATACGGCAGGTAAAAAGCAGTATGAAACAAATACAAAGGTTGTCAATCCTCTATTGGGGAGTCTATCACAATCAGAATTCGTCAAGGTTATGTAGCTCAAAACCGCCAAAGAAATATGGGACAAGATCATTCTAAGCTATGAAGGAGACAATCAGGTAAAACGTGAAAAACTACAATCTCTCATAATTCAATATGAAACTCTCAGGATGCACAATGATTAAAGTGTAGCTAATTATTTCCTACGTATAGATGAGATTGTTAATCGCATGAAAAACTTGGGTGAAGAGATAAAAGAAGTTACTTTAGTTGAAAAGGTTCTAAGATATTTGTCTTCTAAGTTTGAATCAAAAGTTTCTGCTATAGAAGAAAATAAGAATCTCCATAGTATTACTATGTCACAGCTGCACGGAATATTAACTGCTTTCGAAATGAGAAAAGGGTGTCCATCAGATATGAGAGAAGCCACAATCAAAGCTTCAAGAAAAAGAGAACTCAATGAGTCAGGACATACGTCAGAAGGAGAGGAAGAATCAAACTTTGTCAAGAAACTTCAGCGGGGTTCTCGAAGATTCAGAGGTAAACTACCTTTCAAATGTTTTGCTTGTGGAAGAGTAGGTCATTATGCTACCAAATGTCCTCACAAAGACAAGCTTGATAAAGGAAAGGAATCAGCAAAATGGAATAGAAAACAAAGTGTAAATAAGAAGAGCTACTATATGCATGAAGATAGTGATGGTTTATCAAATAGTGATGAAGATGAAAATAGTAATGATTATAGACTTCTGATGGCTTTTGAAGATGATGATTTCTTGGATGCTTTAGATGAAGATGGTCTCTATGAAGAAATTTCTAAACTTAAAATATGTTTAGAAGAAAAGAGTATGATTATAGATACTCTTACATTCCAACTTGCTGAAAGGGAAAAACACAATGAAAAGTTAGAATGTGAAATTGTGGGTCTAAGAAAAGAAATTGAGAAAACAAAAGCTCTCAATCTTAAGTTTGCTAAAGGATCAGAAACTTTAGATGAAATTATCAAAGTGCAGCGTTCTCCTCTGATAAAGACAGGTCTTGGATATACTGAAGAACCATCTCAAGCACAGAAGACATCAACCTCCAAAAGCCATCTTGATGCAGCAAGGAGAAACGAACAGGTTGAAAATCGTCAGTAGAGGCTTAAAGCAGATCACCAGGTAAATCGGGTTCAATCTACTTCAAGGATGAACAGCAGCTATAAACAACCACAGGTAAATCATTCTCAATTTGCTTCAAGAATGAATGTCAATAAAAACTACAATCATCAAGTCAGTAGATTCAATAATCGCAGGAATTTCTTTAATGGCCAATGTTTTTCATGTCATAACTTTGGACACAAAGTTGCTCAATGTGTTGCTTACAAGACCATCATGACTAGAGAAGCACGAAATCAAAGGAATGTGACTGGGATCATAAAAAGGACCTACAATAACTTTTCTGTTCTTGAAAATGAAATAGAATGATTTATCTGTAACAACTTCGGTCATGAAGACTCTAAATGCAGGAGTAAATTTCGGCAAACATCTCAGAAGGAGCAAGATTCATTGGGTCCCAAAAATTGGAAAAAGAAAGAACCACAAACCGAAAGATGTGGTATAGCCTTATATGCATAAGGATAAGAGAATCAATGGTACATCGACAGTGGATGCTCGAAACACATGACATGTGATAAAGAAAAAATTCAGTCATATAGTGCCTTAGAAAAAGAAAGGAAGGTCTCATTTGGAAATGACACCCCTGTAGTCATAAAAGGTAAAGGTTTTGTTCTCTTAAAAGAAAAGGTCAAAGCTGGGAATGTTATGTATGTTGATGGTTTAAAGCATAATCTATTGAGTGTTAGTCAAATGTGTGATCAAGGAAATGAAGTAGTATTTCGATCACATGGATGTGTTGTTCATGAGCTTGATACAGGAGAAATAGTGATCAAAGGCATAAGAACTCCAAATAATTTATACATACTCAAGGGAGGACAGCAACAATGCTATCTAAGAAAAAATGATGAACACTGGCTATGGCACAGAAGATTGGGTCATCTAAGCTTCCCTCAGATAAGGAAAGAATGCAAATTCCAGGCTGTATGTGATCTTCTTGACATCAAAATTCCAGAAAATACAATATGCAAATCATGTCAATTTGGTAAGCAAACCAGAACACATTTCCCTGAGAAAGAAGGATCAACTAGTAAGCCGCTTGAACTTGTCCATACTGATTTATGTGGTCCATCAAGGAAAAAGTCACCTCGTGGAGAATACTACTTTATATTGTTCATTGACGACTTTTCCAGAATGTGCTGGATAGGACTTCTAAAGCATAAAGACGAAGCATTTGAAAAGTTCAAAGCCTTCAAAGCTTTGGTTGAAAATGAATCAGATCGCAAAATCAAATGTCTCAGATCTGATCGAGGAGGGGAATTTACCTCGAATGAATTCTTCAACTTCTGTGAAGAACATGGAATAAGAAGGGAATTCTCTACCGCAAGGACTCCTCAACAAAATGGAGTGGTAGAAAGGATGAACAAAACTGTTCAACAAATGGCTCGTGCTATGCTAGATGAGTCTAGAACTCGTGCAACATTCTAGGGTGAAGCTGCATTTGCTGTCATCACTATTCTCAACAAAACAAATGTTCAGGTAAACAACACTCAAACTCCTCATGAACTTTGGTATGGTAAGACACCTACTGTAAAATACTTCAAAGTTTTTGGAAGCAAATGTTATATCAAAAGGACTAATGAAAAACTTGTCAAGTTTGAACCTAGAGCAGATGAAGGTATTCTCCTTGGTTACTCTTCTCGGAGTAAAGGATACAAGTGTTATAATAAAAGACTTGGGAAAATTGTTGAAAGTATTGATGTTGTGGTTGATGAAGCAGGGGAAAATACAAAGTAGGTAAAAACTAAAGAGTGGGAAGAAGATGAGGATTATCCTTCCACATCAAATCAGACTAATGCTGAAGAAGAAGAAACCAATGAAGCACTAGAAGAGCAGATAACGGCAGAAGAAAAGACTCCATCCAGATATGTTCAGAAAAATCATCCATAGACTCAAATTTTGGGACAGAAAGAGGCAGGTGTGCAGGCAAGAAGAACGATTACAGAAGCTTCAAGCTATCTAGCATTGCTTTCCTCCATCAAACCGAAAAATGTACATGAAGCATGCAAAGATGAATGTTGGTTCAAGGCTATGAATGAAGAGCTTGAGCAAATTGAAAATAATAATACTTGGGAATTAGTTCCTAGACCTCATGATAAGAATGTCAGAGGAACCAAATGGATATTCAAAAATAGGTTGAATGAAAATGGAGAAGTTATTAGAAACAAGTCCAAACTTGTTTGTAAAGGGTATGCTCAACAAGAAGGTATAGACTTTGAAGAAACTTTTGCACCTGTTGCTAGACTTGAAGCCATAAGAATGTTCCTTGCTCTTTCTAGCTTTCAGAAGTTCAAAGTATATCAAATGGATGTGAAATCTGCCTTTCTTAATGGAGATCTAGAAGAAGAAGTATATATTGAGCAACTAGATGGATTCATCCTTGGAAATGATCCAAAACTTGTATGCAGACTCAGAAAGGCTCTCTATGGTCTAAAACAAGCTCCAAGGGCTTGGTATTATCATCTTGAAAAATACCTTCATCAACAAGGTTTTTCAAAAGGATCAGCTGATAACAATCTATATATAAAAATTGACAATGATAAATTGCTAATACTTGTTGTGTATGTTGATGATATCATTTTTGGTAGCAATGAAGAAGCCATGAGTCACAACTTTGCTTTGGTAATGCAGAAAGAATTTGAAATGTCCCTGCTTGGTGAGCTCACATATTTTCTTGGTTTACAAGTTCAATAAAATAAAGATGGTATCTTTCTATCACAAACCAAGTACCTCAAGCAGATCTTGAAGAAATATGGCATGGAAGATTCTAAACCAGTATGTACCCCTATGGTAACAGGATGCAGCCTCAGCGCAAATGATGAATCAACAGCAGTACATCAACCAACCTACAGATCCATGATTGGTAGTCTGCTCTATCTAACAGGTACCCAACCAGACATCATGCATGCAGTGGGAATAGTTGGAAGATTCCAAGCAAATCCAAAGGAATCACACCTGCAGGCAGTCAAAAGGATCTTCAAATATCTTCAAGGAACTCAAAATTTTGGCTTATGGTATCCTAGGGACACAGATCTTACACTTCATGCATACACAGATGCAGATTGGGCAGGAAGCGTGGATGATAGAAAAAGCACTAGTGGTGGTGCATTCTATATGGGTTCCAGATTAGTGTCTTGGTTCAGTAAGAAACAAAGTTCAATTGCATTATCTACAGCTGAAGTAGAATATGTGGTTGCTGCATCTTGTTGCACACAACTCCTTTGGATGATGTAAACATTGCAAGACATTCAGATCATATGTACTCCACCCATCTCCATTTTATATGATAATACAAGTGCAATCAGTATTTCAAAGAATCCAATCATGCATTCCAAGACCAAGCACATACCTATCAAATATCATTTTCTCCGGGACCAAGTGCTTGAACAAAAGGTCAAATTGGAGTATGTTCCCTCCAAGGAACAAGTTGTTGATATATTCACCAAACCACTACCCAAAGAGACATTTGAATACCTTAGACAGAAGCTGGGAGTAGTTGATGCATCATCTTGTTGTTGACACTTATATGTTTCAAAGAATAGTGGTTGTACGAGAGTTTCATGAAGTGTATCCGCGTACATACACTGGTTTCTATGGATACAGCCGTGTATATCTTGGTTTGAAGAATATCAGTGGGCCAAAGTCAGGATGAAAAGAGTCTAATATGGGTCTATCAGTGATCATCTGGCATAGGTTCAAGGGGAGCATATACTTCTAATAATGCATTATCATTGTTGGCATTACCTTAGAAGATCTTGGTACAATTTCACAGTTGTTTTTTATTCAGGTGGAACAGGTGCAGAGGGAGATCATGGTTGCTGGTCTAGATGGTGATTAACAGATGTTGCTGATGATAGTTGCTGATGACTATCATAGTCTTGTTTTAGATATTTCATCTCTATGTCATGTATATCTTTTATTATCAAGGTCATGTAACAACCTATTTTGTTTCCCCACTATGCCTGGGATGGATGATGTAAGGTTCTTGTTTTATCATGTATAAACTTTTGGTGTATCCCCACTTGGTTGGGTGGATGAGTCAATCTTGGTATATCCCCACTTGGTTGGGAGATGGATATATGTATGAGTATTTGGTGATAGGAAGGTCATTTATGATGTATAGAGTCATGTTCTTCTTGTAGAACATCTTTTTACAGACCTTGCCTTCAGTCAGGGGGAGCATGAACAGTACACTTCAGCATATCCGAGAAATTTCAGCATGTACTAAGGGGGATCATAACCCTTTGCCCTTGATGAGAAAGGGGGAGAATGACTTTGAGTGACTTGGGGTTGCCATCAAGTCCAAAGGGGGAGATTGTTGGCATTATGACATAGGTTTGGTGCTATGACATAGGTGTTGTCCTTGATGGCAACTCACTCAAATGACAAATCACAGTTCAGGCTCTCTGAATGAAGGAAAAGAGATATACGCGGGTTCCCCTTGACCAAGCTGCGTATACACGTGGGTTAGCAGTCCAAAAGGCACGTATGCGTATACACGCGGGTTAGCAGTCCAAAAGGCGCGTATGCGTATACACGCACTTTCACACAAGGAAAAGCGCGTACATGTTGGAAAACTTGTTTTTGGTCCATGGTATTTGGTCCCTGGTATTTTAACCCGTGGTATTGATCCAAGGTATCTTGACCAAAGTGTTGACCCCAGGTATTTGGTCCAAGGTATTGCTTCTAAGTGGTTTTGGACCATGGTATTGAGTAAGACCTAACACTATAAAAGGAGGAGGAGATCATTAGGCAAAGGCACTCAAGCATTGAATATCTAATGAAGAGCAAGTTCTAGAATATTGGTGATTGGGTTATGGTGCATAGTTGGATCTGAATCAAGGAGGAACCTGAGCGCTAGAAGAAGGATAAGTTCTATTGATGGGTCAAGATCTTAAGGCTTGAAGAGAAGTATCTTTGTGTGATTTTGATATTTTATATTTGGCGCATGTCTTGATCTATAAATCTGATGATCTGGGTATAATTGATGTCTGAATAGTTGAAAAGGGTAAATTATCTTTTACAGATCTGTACACAGGTTCAGTATAGCAAAGTCGCGTATACACGCTGGTTCGGTAATTCAAAACAACGTATACGTAGGTTTGCTTTCATATAACAACGTATGCATGCAGGTTCTACATATTGAAGTAGCGTACGTTGCATAAAATATGTTTTAGCTACTTCTATTTACTGTTGCAGTGTTCTGGGTTCTGGTTGGATTCTGATACTGTTATTGTATTTTGGTTAGAGCATTTAGAGAAGTGATTGTTTGATTCAGTTTTGGTTGGTGCAAAGGAGATTGATTGATGCAGATATATTTGATGTTTGATTAATGTTATTGATGGATCCAGTCTGAAAATTTATGAAACGTGGTCCTTGGAAGAAAAGAGAAGGTTGTAGCCTTCTGTAGGTCAGCACCTACATACTAGTACATCAGCTAGTACAAGAGCTAAGGGGGTTGTAGCTCCCTTCTAGGAGAAGCTGGAGACCGAGAGAAGGTTGTAGCCTTCTGTAGGTAGAAGCCTGCGTACTGGTATAAGACTACACCAGTATAGAAATATTGTAAAAAGAAGTTTCTTATCAAAAGAAGATAGAGACAAATTGCAGCAGGTGGTTTTCACCCACATTGGGTTTCCACCTTATATCTTGTGTTCTTGTGTGTGATTTTCTACTCTGTTTTTACTGTACCTGTTACTGCTTATATGGTTCTGATACACAGATTAAAGATCAACTGACTAAATTATAAGTTTACAAGGTGTACACTGGTTGCTGTAAACATAGTTGCGTATATACGCAAGTTTCATTAATCGAAGTAGCGTATATAAATATGTTTATGGAAATGAAATATTATTAAATTGATAATATTGATTCACCCCCCCCCCCCCCCACTCTCAGTATTATTTCCAAAACATAGTTTAACATGCAACTCAAAATACAGCTCAAACATGACCATACATCATTGTTACTGACCAAGTGATGGAAACATCTCATCACTTTTACACTAAAAATGCAACGAATGATTTACAATGGTGGCCATAACAAGTTATTATCCTTAAACAAACCAACTTAATAAATCAAACCATCTTGAATGGTGTGGATTCATCTGTTGAACATGTTCATCTTTCAGCTCCTCTAGCGATGTTTCCAGAACATGGAGCATCGAACACATGGTTCGTTGGTGTCCCTCGTTGTTGCAATGATTAGCATGGTTCTTTCTCCTCCAAATTGCCTTGGGGCGCCTACCCTTGGTGTTCCTTCAAAAAGTGTTCATGGATCCCTCACTATCACTTGATTGGGAGGAAGGAATTTCATCATCTGTCGTTGGGTGGTTATTGGCTATATCGGAGCTTTTCCCCATATCCTTTCGGATGTATCCGAGTCTTGCATAATGCAGCATCTCCTCGACTTTGATGGGGTTTATGATGCCGAGGCCCTTTCCTCGATATCCCATTTTCTTCATTAGTTTGTATCCAATCCCTGTAGTATGTTTTTCAAAAGCAACAAACTCGTCATCATGAAAATCATATGAAATTGGAGAATCACTTTTTACCTCCTGATAGCTATGTTGCGGTTGTTCCAAGGCCTCATCCTTGGCTTGCAACTGGCATAGTAACATTTGGTTTCACCCCTCGCCTACTATAGAAGCCTCCTTAGTTCAACTTTCTCTGCTTGGATGCGGTGATTGATCTCTTCAAGTTCTTGGAGTCTTGCTGAGGGAAGTGTCCTTTTTGTTATATCGGTTGAAATCCTTGATTCATTGCCAGAATCAGACCCCAAATCTATGGGCCCTCTTGTCACAACCCCCAGGGCTGCAAACTTCATCTCATCACCAGAGTCAGACCCCAAGTCAATGGGCCTACCTCGTGCAAATCCCATAGCTGTGACTTTCTCATCTTCCTCTGACTCAGAATCTTGGCTTTGTTGTACGGTGGCAACAACCTTCTGTTTCCCATTTCTGTCATTCCTCTCAGGTCTCAGTTCAGGGTGCAGCTTCCAGCAATTCTCTTCATCATGCCCCTCTTTCCCACAATGTGTACAAGAGGGCTTTGCTCCCCTTCTCTTGATTGTTGTCGTTCTCTTTGATTGGTCATCTCTGTCATATTTTCCCCTGTTCTCAATGTGAATGGCCTTTACGCTGGCCGCATCAATGGTGGTTGGTTCAAATAATAACAATGAATGCCTAGTATAATTATGTAACGATCCAATGTATTTAGTTACAATTTCAGGTGTAGCAAGTGCAATACCCAAATTTAGTGCTTGCTTCCTAAATTCTTCTGTAAAACTCTGAACATCCTAACCTTTGCCTTACCTTAAATATTGCCAGTTCATTAAAGTTTTTTGCATGTAACCTAACGGATAAAATTGTGCCTTTAATGCAGAAATGAAATTAGGCCAAGAGGAATAAATATTACCAACATTCTTGCTGCTTTGCACTTTGCTTTCCCACCAAATGAGAGAAGTGCTAGTTAATCGCAAAGACGCAAACTGAATCTTTCCTTCATCCTCCACGATCTACTGAATCCTGCAGTAGATCTCGATCTGCCTAATCCAATTATTAAGTTTCTCCGCATTGCTTTCACCATTGTACACGGGGAGATCAAATTTAAAATCTAACTTAAAAAAAAGGTTTCTTAGATGCATCTTTGGAATTTCGCTTATTATGATGGTGAGAAGAAGAGGAAGAACTTCCACTTGTGGAAGGAGAAGGAGGTGGATCTCCTCCATCATCATCTCCATGCATTGGACCTTGTCCCCCTGGAGTTTTCCCCTCTGCATTTTCTAGTTCTTCGAGCTTTGAGAAAAACTTCTCAACACGATCTGCCATCATATAGAAAGTATTGCGAAAATTTTGCTCCTCGTCAATCGAGTCTTGTCATCTTCCATGTTCCTTCTTTGATGTGCACACCCTACCTCGGGATCGAAAGGCTGTAAATCCCCTTCGCCTCTTCAGAACTTGTTTCTCGTTAGCATACAAACATGAAATTCACATCTAAAAACACTTGCTCTGATACCACTTGATCCAAGTTATCTTTTGTTTATAGATGCATTAAAAGAATTACATATACAGTTTGTAGCTTAACCAAAGAGAAACTTAAATGTGCACATGTGAGAGAAAGAAGAAGAAGAACATAAGAAGAAAAGAAGACAAGAACTTGATAACGAAGTTCGTCCCTCCTGGACTACGTCTTCAGGCCCTGCTCGATCAATGGGGAGGCCTTCATTCATTAAAAATGGCATCAAAAAAAGTTACATTCATCAGTTACAAAAAATGGAGCATTATACCTCCATGCTGAAAAATGCCCGAAAATTGGAGAGATCTGCTGCAAAAACTGACACAACTGTTGGATTCCTGTCGCCGAGAGGTGAAAAATCGATATAAAACTTGCCCAATTCTGATACTAGACCAAAATCACCCTCCTGCAAAAATTCTGCTCAGGCAAGGTTCCACCAGTGTTTCTGAGTGCTCAAGGTTCCACCATCTTGTCTCGAAATTCGTGTCGCTGATCTCCTCCTTTGCAATGGTTAAAAAATGAGTTTTTGTAATTTTGAGGGCGGACTTAACCATAATATGGTTATGGTATTTTAGTAAATCGATTTTTTATGGTTTATGTGTTTACCATAAAAAAATTTATAACCATATTAAAAATTTAAAGGTCAAAATAGGGTGGCGTATTTTAACTGATATAATGGAGCGGTGGATTTTGTGGTACGTGTGGTGGCTTTGGGTGGCGGGACCACATATGTGGTCGCCTACCCAAGCCCTACCGTAACCCTTACGGATTCTTCGTGATGCGATGGTAATACGACGGTGAGCTTTGGGGATCGCCCACTCGAGGGCCGGCCAGGTAGGCCAAGCGGGTTCGACCCCTGTTGGTCTAGTAACCTTCGGTTACTGTTGACAGGATATGGCAGTTGGCGGGCTATGCATCGAACTGCGGGATGGCATATATGGTGTATATGCGTGGAATATATGGAATGTCATATATGGTATGATTCGGTTGGGTGACATATATATTAATATGGTTAGGATTTGAATAACATATTAATATATGTTATAACCATATATTTTTCAACGGTTCGGTTTATGATATAGTTGGGATATATATTTTATATATAATTTTAGATTTGGTTATATATTTGTATTTATATAGTTAATTTAAATAACTATATAAAAAATTTAGTTATAACCAAAATATCCCATGTTTTCTTGTGTAGGTTTAGGAGGCCACTGGAGGGATGCCAAGTGTCAAGCTACCATGTGGGTCCCACGTGCTGACTGGGATGCCATGTGGTGCACTGTGGGCCCCATTTTTCCCCTGCCACACCAAACTTTGAAGAGCTCTATCTTTTGCATATGATCTCATATTGACAAACCGTTCATGCCACCGTGATCAAGAAGACAAGCCCTCTTAAGTAATGCCAACAACTTCTCCTTTCTGCCATTTTGAATTTCGAACCTTTATCCATCCTCTTGATGTCTCAAGATCCTCCTGGATCAATGGTGGAGACCTAAAATAATTATAGGGTTTGAAGAAAACCCTAGGCATCTTGATGATTAGGGTTTGATGAATTATATGAGGTCAGGGTTGAAGAGACCTGATTTATGGAAACGATATGATACATGAAATCCTAGATGGGATAATTCCTACAATATTTGGTTGGATACTTGAAGACAACATGGGTATATGGACCATGGACATTGATGGCTCTTGAATATTGGTTCAAGAGGGAGAGGATCACCTCTCATTGAAGATAAGTATTTCTTGGCTTATGATGCTCCTTACTTGTTAGATCTAATGATTATGTTTATTTCTTTTACTTCCTGCATATGTTTTTGAGTATATGGAAGTTTCTATCCTCCTTGATGAAATTTGATGATTAGAACCTTCTTGAGGATCATTTTGAGATGCATATATGGAAAGAGACAAAGAAGTACTTGATGAAAATATGACAAAGTGATTCAAGCGGCCTCTAACTAATGAAAAGGTGCACAGGTAATACCACAAGGTATGCATGGTATGTTTGAGCTATTGGATTAGTAAGCCTTAAGTTTTGATGAGAATGTCACTTTCTTTAATGGCTCATACATGTATATGAAAGTGATTTGGATCTATGTCTCCTATAATGAAATGATGCTCCAAGTGTTGAACTTTTGATCTTCTTAGGCTATCTAATGTTGATACATTGATACACTTGATGTTTGGCTAACAACTATGATCTATCTGTTGGATATCTTGATCCTATAAAGAAGGCTAGCACCTTGACTCTAGTAAATGATACTCTTGATACTTGTCATGATGGATTTCATATAGAAGGATAGTTCATTGCCTCCTATTCATGAGTCTGCTGGTAATACTTGTGATAAGCATGACTGACACTCTTTTTGTTTTTATAAAGCTTTATTTGAATGATCTAACCTAATTTCATTAGTCATTGAGACCCTAGTAACCTTGATGTGAGAAGTATAAGTGTAAGCAGATCTCTTACTAACTATGGTTGTGGTTAAACTGAATATCCTAGCTTCATGGAGTGACTTGATAGAAAATTCTATTGTGTTCATAATCCTTGAGAGATGGTGTTGAATCTATCTACAGATTTGAGTATAAGCCTTTGATGAAATATTGATGTCATGATGCTGATAGCCACATGTTGATGATCTAATAGATCTGTTGTTGCATGACTCTAGTAGAGACATGTTGCTTACATGAAATAAGATGAATGATGCATATCCCTACTCAGAGACAGAATCTCTTCTCAAGATTCTTACCCTTATTACTATGTGTATTCTATGCTACTGAAATATAATTTATGTGCATTTGATAGTATTGATCTGCAGCAGAGTCTTAGATCGAAAGCCCGCAAAAAAATAGGTATTTTGCTATAGACGTAGTCATAGATATGGGAGATCTCATCTCTAGATGCACACATGCTAAGACTTAGACATCGTTCGGGCAGCTAAAGTCGCTCTCATGCTAACCTGAAGGGAGCGACCATAGGTTTGACTACAGTTGACCATCATCTGAAGCTTTCTGAATTTGTTTGAATTTTGAATCAAAGTGTCTCTAACATATTCTGCCACTATTAACTGATTTCTGAAGTTCTTGGGTTAAATTGTTGATCATATAATGAAGAATTGTGAATGAAATCAGATGGTCACATGGAATATGTCACTACCATAGATGCAGTTTAGATAAATACAAGATCTGCTAGCAACAAAAGCTTGAATATTTTCCATAACATGAACACGCAGATTGAACTTGTGTTTACAAGTGACCATGACATACATATAGATATGTCACTATGTTTGTGCTACAAGAGGTTGGCATGAGTTGGCATTACTAGTATATATGAAAAGCGTTTTGACATGATAATTGACAATAACTTTGAATTGATGATTGAGATATGCTTTGACTATAGATCTCTCTACAATAGTAATTTGGACTAGACCTGATGTCTAGTGATCTAATTTGATGATTGTTGATTTGTTGTGATATCAACGCTATGTGGGCATGATGACTTATGTGGGTATTTGGATATTGGCCTCCTTGTTCTTAGCACAATGGTTGAAAATGATATTTGTGATTTGGTGTGACTCGTCCTTGATGTATGCATTTGCACCTAATGATAGGATGACTTGTATTATGATTAGGAGAATGAGTTATGAGAATGGATTGATGAAGCCTCAAACTCATATTGCATGGATGATTACAACTTTTTGATATGATCCAGACTTGATATGAGCTCTACCTGTCTCTTGGTTGAAAGTATTAATATTATGATAATGATGACTTTGATTATGGTCATAATCTGGCTTCTAAATTCTCATGAGATGATTTTATTGATATAATGATACAACATTGATTTATGAAAATTATCTGATGAAGTCGGGATGATGAGTTCCAAGATATGGCTTTGATATTGATTATGGTTTTGATTTTATATCCTAATGATCTACTTATGACAGGTGATGAGCCTTTGGTGATATAAATCAGAGGGAGATGGCTTCTGAAGCCCGAAATGACATATCATGGCACGATGAATTGATTTATGGAATTTGGGAAAGAAATTCCATATTGCAAAGCTATTGGAAAATGTTTTTGTAAATCCTTGATAAATTGATTTGAAGTTCAAATATGTTGTTGAACTCGCCATGGCATCTAATAGTTGATTGAAGTATTGTTGTTTCCAGTTTTGAACAACCATCTATATACATATGATGTGCATAGAACTTGAATAAATTCATTATTAAGCTACTTCACTCAGAGTTTCCACTGAGCATGATTTTAAATATCTGCATGAGGTATTATTTTTTGAGAATGAGATATTTCTCCTATGGTATGTGTCTGCATAGATGTATTGTTGATATTTGAGATTATTGTTGATAAGCAGATTGGTATGTTGCTTTAGTATGAGATCTGCCATGATATCTTGGATGGGAAGTTCATAGCATGACCGAGGTTGATCATGATGCTGCTAGCATGGCTAGCTATGAGGCAAGACACAAAATCTCCTTAGAGAGTTGTTTGAGCATGATATATATATATATATATATATATATATATATATAGTTGGGATCGAGATACTCTCACATATTGAAACAATGAATAAGCTCAAGCTTGTGGTTGGCACCTCCTTGAGAGGGAGGATGATTATGGTATCCTTTTGTGATTTATGTGATTATATATGATCTGACATGATATTTGATTTGATGTTGTGTATGAATAGGAAACAACTGCTATTGAGACAAGAAGATTGCAGATATTCTTTCAAATGAATCTTGGTTTTCAAAGAGAATCCCCTCCAGATGAGGAGCAACGTTGATCGAGGACACTGAGCCAACTCTTCCTACCATGTTCGAGCTCCTAGGGTGAGGAATCGAGATGGAGGGCTCCTGTGTTGAGGGAAATCTAGACAATAGGGCATTACCCTATCTATCTCTGGACAATAGGGAGTTACCCCTATTTGTTACCCATAGGGTTGGAGTAGTAGCTCACCCTATCTTGGTCTTTGTAGAGTATACCCCAGTTGGCATCATACCCAAAATTCAGGCTTGTTTGGAGTATCGCTCCCCATCTGGCCAATGAGTTGAGAGTGTACTTGGGGGTGTACAACCCAAGGTGTTTGTGATGCAGGTGTTCTACCACATGACTATTCTGGATCATCGATGAGAAGATCAGTAGGTAATAGGATGGGTTGATATGACCCGTGGGTTGAGATGACTCAATATGATTCTGGGTTGAGGTTATAGCTCCCTAATGAAATTCCAGGGTTGAGAGTTTACTCCCTTGTGTGATGAGGTGTCCTATTGCTTGGTATGGGTGGAAGTTATTGCTCCCTGATGTGATTCTAGGTTCAGATGTTCTCCTTGATGATATGCTCTCCGATGGAAACATTCCAAATAATAGCCCACCGACAAAGTTTCCAAATAGAATACTGATGGATATAGGGTGGTATCTTGAGCTCCCCTCTGGTAAAAAATTATTCTTCTTCTAGATCCGAGAATGTTCAACATATGAGTAGGAACAATCAAGAGATAAGCACAAATAAGAAAAGGATAAATCAAGATGTACAATAATGATTTTTTATAATGAAACACTTAAGATAGACATGGCACGATGGCTACATGACAAATATGATCCATCATGATACGTGATGACACTTGAATATTCCATAATGGCATATTATTCGACAGATAGATATTGGTAGTGGAATTCTCCCTAGTTGAGAGGGAATGTTATTTTTTGCAACTGCAGTCAAATTCCACCTTAGACAACTCAAATGACCAAGATAATGATTGCATTAGATTTCTCTTTTCGAGAGGACCAAAATCAACCTAAATATCACCCAATTTGGTTAAGCAAAAGCTAAGTTATGAATTATTTTATTCACACATGTATTATGGAATGGGTCGGCTCTAACCACATGGGTAACTGCTTGGGTCAATCTTAACCCCAAGTTAACCCTAAGGAAATCCTATAAAAGGAAGAGACCTCAAGTTCATTTCAACACATCATCATATTTCTATTCTTCTTGGCTCGCATAGGTACGTCGGAAGGAGTTCGCATAGGGTTTGAAATGACAGGCGAAAGGTTCACTCCACATTCACTCTTAGTTTGGGTTTTATGGATCTCGGTCACTAGCACAGATCAGGACATTTTCATCCCTAGTCACAGGCACATAGTAGGCAAGGGAGTGACTCTATCTCTCTGGTCTTTCAAAGATAATTTAGTGAGAGTGACTCTGGGTTCAGAGGAAGATCGGAAGGTTCTGGTCCCCAGTCACTCACACATAGTAGTCCTAGGAGCTACCAGGACATCTCGGGTCTCTCACACAGCTACAGTAAGGGAGCGACTCTGAGTTTCAACTATATAATGCCACAGTCGCATGTATGAATTCTTCCTAAGAGTGACTCTGCATTCACAGTCACTTGCATACAGTATTCGAGAGAGCGACCTAGGAGTTTCAGCTGCACAAAGACAGTTGTGATGAGGGTGACCAGAATTTGGATCTAGGATTTGACATCTTGGCTTCAGTTGACTTAAATGATCTGGTAGATTTGGGTTTCTCTCTACAGTTATACAGATCTATAGATCTGATTTTCTAGTATCCGTTGCAAACAAATGTATTCGGCTCATTAGCAGTGACAGCAGTGCTCAACAGTGTTTGACACAGTGACAATAGTATACAACAGTTGACATCAATTTGTGAAAGCACATTACAGCCATCAGTATGAGGATTTTTATTCCTAACATGATTAGATTTGTTTCATAGATATCATTATTGTTTTTCTACATAGACAAAGTTATGTATCATTGTACTCCCTTTTGTTGCATCATTTGTTGATGATCTAAGAAGAAGAATATTTGCAAGGGTTTTCCCCATAGTGTGTTTTTCCCTAGTATTGGACTAATCCTGGTGTCCCTATATGTGTGCATGCTTTCTTCTAATGTTCCTTTTATGTTCCGTTGCATTGATGATGATGGTGATGTTGTTTCTTTCTATGTTATTGCACATGCTGATGTATAATGGTTTATATATGAATAATGTAATGATGATATGGGGTGAACTTAATGTATTAATGATGAAATGCAACTATCATAGCAAAGAACAATGTTTCCCTATGAAAATTTAACACATCCTTGGTCATAGTAACTTGTGCCTACATAATACTAGTTGTTTGTAACACTTCATGCATCCCAATACCCTTCACAATGATCTGCAACATTGCCATTTTTAACTACTTACCCATTTTCATTCACTAATCCTCATTTCCAATTTGACCAATATTCCCTATATCTAATTGTTTCCTAATATTAATTAACCTTATGTCTTACTCGTCTTGACTACACCACTACTAGCCATTAATTATGCTTTTCCTAAGGGAAGTTTAAACTCTCATCCTCATTGACCCTTTTGACCTCATTTTAAATTATCAAAATCTACCACCATGATAGTTTGGTATCTAATTTGTCTTTAGTTGATTTCAAGGGACACTCTATCTTTCGTGATCATGTCTTCATTCCTATCAACATCAAATCACACATTTCTAGGAATGTTGCAATATCTTGATCCTCGTCACCCATAAGACTGGTGAATCTTGGATGAAATAAAGAGAATCATCATCACTCTCTACTTTCATTTCCCCTTTGATGTTCAACATTATCACGTATCCACATTAACATGGGCCTTACCTTTTGATAGTTGCAATTTCTAGTTCTAATTGAAGACCCATGGACTTGATAGGTCATCAATGTTGTAACATACCCAATTCCCTCAATGACTTATAGAGGTCACGAGGTACCCAAAATTTTATTTTTCTTTTTACTCCCTTGAAAATAAGACTTGATACCATTTTGCTAGGTACACCTACTAAACTCATCCTAACCACACTTGAAAAAATTTGATTTTCATTTCTCATGCATTTTATCAAACACTTTACTTGTAAAACTTTCTTCAAATACTTTGTATACAACAAATTAAGTAGTTTTTTTCTTGTAGACATTTTTTCAAACATTTTATATGAAATCAAATAAGAAACATTGTTATGATTCCAATTGTAACAACTGAAATATATCACTCAATTATGCAACTTTCGATTTTTGCCTCTGAGGTATTTTACCAAATAGTTTGTATGAAAATTGTAATAAAACACCTTTAACACATTTCTTCAAATAATTTGCATGTGAACAGACATAAATCAGCTACAACAATACTATCATACAACAATGCTAACATATAATAATATTAGACCCATCCATAAAACAACATTTTCATTGGGGCATTTCATCAAATAGTTTGTATGCAATTAATCATTAAACCATTTAGGAATTTATTCAAACGCTTTGCATGCAAACTAATATAGCAACTTCCTCGGTGCATATCTCTAAATTATAACATTCCGAGTTTTGAAAAATCAACCAGATGATAACTTGGAGTTCCCTTCACTATGGTCTAAGTTTCAGCCTCTGGAACCTCCCAAATGAAAAGTTATAATAGAAATTTCAACATGACCTGTTTGATGCATGATTTTAGGAGCATCCAAGAAGATCAAATTCCTTTGATCATAACTCCTAAAATATTGTGAACCAAGATCTAAAAGTTGCATAAATGATCAATGGAAGTTCCCCTAACTGTGGTCCAAGTTTTATCTTTTGGAACATCTTAGAAGAAAATTTATAACAGAAATTCCAACACGACCTATTTGACACATGATTTTATGATCATCTAGGAAGATCAACTTCCTCTAATCATATGTCATAAAATATCATGATCCAATATCTTAAAATAGGACCAGATGATCAACGAGATTTCCTCTCATGATGGTCCAAGTTTCAGCTTCTATTACCTCCCAAAATAAAATTTATAGTAGAAATGCCAACATTAACTATTTAAAGATGCATTTAGGAAGCCCAACTTTCTCTTTTCATATTTCCTAAAATTTCACCACCTAAGATATAAAAATTACCAGAGGATTAGTGAGATTTCCCCTCACTAAGGAAAAAAAATTTAGATTTTAGAACCTCCCAGAAGAAAATTTATAACAGAACTAGCAATATGACATGTTTAAAGAAGTATCTATAAATCCTATCTTCCTCAACCAATGTTGTTACAAAATTTAATACATATAAAAAGTTATAGCCAAATAGTATAAAAACTACATCCATGATAAATTTGGTGAAGGGTAAATGCATGTACATATAAACTTGCTGAAAAAAGAAATTAAATAATCATGCATGTCATTAAACCATCTATGCCAAAAATATCATTAACACAAAAATAAATATTTATCTATTACAACCAAAAAATACTGGAAACCGAATTAAGTGAACCACATTCCACTCCACCATAGACTCAGACTCAGTTGTGCTACAATTTTTCTCACAGCTCGTCACCCCTGTGCCAAGTCCTGATGCCTTGAGGAAAGATTAACTCAGGGGTATTTCACACACTCATATTTAGACCAAATTTTAACACTATAAGTGAAGACCATTATCCTTCACACGCACATAAGAAAACTCAGTGATCAACCTTTCCATCCTTAATTGAAATAACATTCACAAAAAGACCATGTATTTCTACATAGCACAAAGGAGTCCTTTGATCTATGTAGTGCCTTGGTCCTCCCATATTTAGTGCTCTATGTGCCACACACAACCAAGAACATTCCCAGTCCTCAGAGCCATCTAGTCTAAAGAAACAATGTTGCAACACATTCAATTCATGTCACATAAGTTGCCACTCTTAACTCTTAACCAATCATAAGGTATGAACCTCTTTGGGTTCAATCACTAATCCTTTTTCCAAATCGAATTTTTTGGGTGAGAGAGAGAGAGAGAGATGCATGAGAAAGTAATAAAAGAGAGAAAAACTAGAAGCTTAATAACCAAGAAGAAGAACCCCTTGATTACTCCTCCTTATTTTTATAATCACACCTTGACCCTTTATCTTCCCAACCTTTTAGATTCTTGGGAATACTAACCATCACATCAAATGGAAATATTCACCCAAGGCATATTTTTCCTCTAAAGTTAAATTTTCACCCTCCCCAAGGCATCATAATTTTTTGGTTGTCCCCTTTCTTCATCTCTAGCATTTTTATTAATAAAAATAAACATTACATCATATAATAGAGTTTAACATCATAGCATAAATGTTGGTACCCTAGTATTATATGTTTTGAATTACATTACAAAATTTGGGGTAATGAAAGAGGTGTCACAAGTGTCATCAAGTACAGACACTCATCATGAATATACATTTTAGGTTCTAGGGAGCATTCTCCTCATAATAATGCTAAATTGTTAATGACAACCCTGATGGTGATGCACATTTCTATGCCGCAAATTCTTTGGCTCAACATCATTAGTGATATTTTGAAAACTTCTCATGCTCATATAAGAGCCTTTAACATATTGTATACTATTGTAAATATATGTTTGATAAGTTCCATAATCATGGGACATGCCTGCCTCATTTGTATACAACAATAAAATATCCATGGATGTTTGATTTTTGTAGATAGGTTCTCCTTACTCTTTGTGGTCTCTCTTTCTCCACAGTGTGTCATTTTACAAGCATCAAATATAGAAAATGATGATGCATTTTGGCTATACAATTGCTCTTAATCCATGTCAATAAGAAGTGAAAGGAGGAAAAGTAAATGATACAAAAGAGATCTGAGGATCCTGGGATGGAAAATCAAAAGGAAAATCAAAGTCCTATGAAGGAGACCAAGATTTAGAATTTATACATGTCACCAATCTTCATTATTTCCATCAATACAATTACATCCTTGCAAGAAATGACAATGGAGCTACAAAATAATGAGTTCTCTCCACAAGAAGACTAAGAAAAATAAACCCCTAGAGGAAAATTCAACTTGGTACTTATACAAAATGATTAGGAATCATTCCCCTTGAAAGGAGGAAGCTTTCCCCACCAAAATACCTTGATTAGTGGATCTGGTTCCCAATACTAGGAATTTGCATTAAATGACAGGCAACACATTCCTAGATTTTCTCAATCATTGGAGCTCCACAATATGTGCCATAATTCCATAATATCTTGTTGTTTTATTATTTAATATTGATCTTCCTGTAGTTGGGAGCAGGTCTCTAGATTATCTCCTCCTCCAAATCTCCATAATCTGCCCAATATTCTCACAATATTCCACAAAAATAAATAATATTAGGCACAAATATTGAATTATCCATAAACCTTCCTAATGAACATATTAAAGTTAAAAATACATTATCTAATGCAAAAACAAAAGTTTAATGTGTTGAAGGATGGTTAGATGGGCCTTAATTTATGTCTATTTTAGAGGCATGGGCCTTAATTTATGTCTAATTTAGAGGCCCATCAGAGAGTCCACTCACGTGCCACCCATTCAATCATTCTCCAAAGAATATCTCTAATGCCCAAACCTTCTTCATTGGTAATATAGAGAGTCTAATTTCTTTCCCTTTGTTCTCTCATTTAATTTTGTAGTTTCTTGCATGCTTCTTTTTTTATTTCTTTTACTCTTTATATGGTCTAAATCTACTAGCAATTTTTGTCTATAATGTGATATCCTTCACTATAGAAAAGGATATTTTCACTCACTCTTGTGAAGAAAACAATCCAATAAAGTGATACCAATGTTTTTTTTGTTGTTTTTTTTTTTTTTTTTTTTTTTGGTTCGTATCTTTTTGCTTATTTTTAAAAAAAAAAAGTAGGAGTATTATTAGTAGCTAAGTATTACTATGCTAGAAAAATTCCCAGATTTCTTATAGACTTAAATATGTAGAAATTATATGGCCTATTTTGCAAAGGTTAGGATTTTCAAGGTCTTAAGGACAAAGGAGTGTCGAGTGCCATAGTTGTTTGATATACAATAGGGTTTCCAACAATAGTACTCAATGAGTTTTTTCATAACACTAAATAAGGACAAATTGTACCCTTAGTTGTACTACTTGATTCCCGAGTACGTGTAGAAATTTTGAATAATAAACACTTATTCACAGAGATTATCCCGATTATACACTATTGCGGAATACATGCACAATACATAATCTCGTCTACGTTCATCATCAATTTAGCAGCATCAAAAACAATGAAACATCAATCGCATGCACACATTAACACAGTATGTAACCCGGGGAAAGCATACAGCTGAAAACCCCACACTATCTGTATATTATAATGATTGAGAACATGTAACAATACATAGTACAATACTCCTCACAAGTACTCAGTACTATCTCCACCTGTTACACACAAACTAGCTCAGATCTGAATCAATCACAGGTTCAAATCTCCTCCGCTGCTTGCCTGCCTCCACTGCGCAATCCTGCATGAGAATAGATGAATGGCTGAAACAAATTCGTATTTCCTTGGCTGAACCATGCAATCCTCATTGGCATTACTCAATCCCATTGATTGTGCAAGATCTCATGCACAACTATAGTCACAAATGATAGCAATCTCAACCTCTAACACATGTCTCCATTGAACTGTCCATGCACTGAGTTAACTGATGTATTCTTTAGTTGCTTTATGAGTTAATAATTAGTGAATTAATTAACAATCAATTAACATCACTCATCACTAGTGTATTCTGCATTTAGACTAAATACAACTAGTTTAACCAAGTCAAACTGAACACAACTCCATCAACTCCACAATCAACTCCACCAAACACAACCACATGAGTTCTAACTGAATTCCTACATGCAATAGCTCAACTGACCCACAAGAAAAGCATATTTCTTTCTGACAGCTGCATGTGCCACATTTGTAGCTCAAACTGAAGTGCTCCAAGAGGATAAGATAATGTTTATAGTCCAAATATTGTTATCAGCTAATAATATTCGACTGTTCTATTTTTAGCCTGGCAGTCTAAAAATAGAAACCGCCCATATGTCTAAAAATAGAAGTCCATCTATTTTTACCAACATGACCAATCATCCACAAATAGCATCCTGCAACTCATAGACCATGATCCATATGTCTAAAAATAGACTTTGCGCCAAAAATAGCCTACGGGCCCACTTAGTGAAGGCGACTCCTTTCCACCAAGCTCCATCATCTTGTTGCATTTTCAACACTCCCTCTCAACAAGATATGGATTATCTGCAACCCCTATCCTGCAACTCTGGAATGTTTTGCATGCAACACATTTGCCCGATCCACTTGCTCCAACAACACTTGGAACAAAAACACTCCCAACTGACCACTCTGTTGGGCTAGGAACATACTCTGATGTTGAAGCTCTACCTGCTGCTGACAAGTGCTCCCTCTCTGACATCTGCGCTACTGCAACATCTCCATGCATCTCGCACCATTGCACACTTCTCTGTGCCACCTAGCACTATGCAAAACACTTGTGCCTCTCGCATTGTTGTAGCCTGCTAGCTATGCGCTGTCCTGGGATTCCCTACACTGTCACTCTCTCTGCTGCTCCATCCGCATCTGTCTCTACCCAATCAGTCAGTTCCTGCTACTCCACATCGGGGCTCCTGTAGCAAGGTCTCATCCAAGAGGTTGGGTACCTCAAGGATCCTGCCCCTCCTCCTTGGGACGATCACTCTATATCACCCCACCTCCTACCTGGAGGTATGGCTGCATGTGATCCCTCAGCCCACCTGGCTCGAAGTTTCCCCCTACTGGAGGTCTCTACATGAGTAGATGTCTCTACTCGATCTCCTCTCAGCTTCCCTTGTTGTGGTTGCTCCACAACCTCCTGAAGCTGCTGCACCAATCATGGCTCCTCCACAATTGTCTGAGACTTCTTCTGGCTCTGCATGTTGAGAGGTAATATACGCTCCCTCTCAACCACCAAGTCTCCATTAGTTGCCTCGCTGCTCAAGGCTTTGCATGCATCTTGAACCTCAAGAGCATACAGGTTCTTGACCCGCGAACCAATCTGCTTCACCTGTCTAGTGATGATGTGTCTAAGGAAAACCTTTCCCTTACTGAAGACTACATCACAGCCTCTGTCTTCTAGCATCGCGATCGACACCAAGTTTCTCTTCAGTCCTGGTACATACTTGACATCGGTCAAGATAAGGCGAGCTCCATGCTCCCTCTGAAAAATAACCGTGCCTACACCTGAGACACTATACTTCTCATCATTACCCATCGTTATGAGTATCTGGAGATCTTTCTCCTCCAAAGTACTAAACAAACTTTTGTCACCGGTCATGTGGAAAGAAGCTCCACTGTCAAGAAACCAACCACTTCCCACCATGGATGAAACCATGCATGTGAAGGGTGTGAAATCCAACTCAAATTGTGAAGCAAGTGCCTCACCTTCGGATCCTTCCCCGGATCCCTTCTTGGATTTCTTCTTTGGGAAATTAGTAGCATAATGGCCCAACTCATGACACGGAAAGCATCTCACCTTCGACTTGTCAACCTTCTTCCCATCATTGAAAGAACTGGATTCGGAAAGAGAACCCTTCTCCTTCCCCTTCTTCACCTTACTCACTAAGGCACAGTTCTCCTCATCATGCATGGATGAAGAACTGTCTCTGGTGCTCTGTCTGATCTCCTCTTGCACAAGATCCGACCAAAGTCTCTCCCATCCTGGAAATTTCTCCTGACCATTGATAGAGTCTTGATAGGAATGCCAACTCTTTGGAAGACCAAGGAGAGCCAAGCTCACCAAGTCCTCATCATCGACAGTCACCCCCACACTTCCCAGCTCATCCCGGCATTGGGTGAACTTCGTGAGATACCTGGGCATACTGTCTCCATTCTCACACTTAATGTTTCTGAGTTTATCCTTGAGCGCCAACTTCCTCTGGTCGCTCTTTCTTTGGAATAGATCTGTCAACGCTTTCCACATCAAGTATGGAGAAGCCTTTCCATGCAGGCTGGATACAATGTGATCCTTCATGCCCTCCAACAGAATCCTTCGACACTTTGTTGTCTTCTTTTGCCAAACCTCAACGTGAGCAACATCAGTAGGCTTTGGGACCTCAACCTCTATGAACTCCTTCAGCCCATTGTCATCTAACACCGCCTCCATCCTGTCTTTCCATGCAATATAATTCGAACTGTCTTCAAGGGAATACTCCAATCGCAATCCGTGGAAAGAAATTTCAACTTTGACACCAAGAAAACACTGCTGCAAATTCGAATTCCACCAGCTCAAAACTCAACCGCTTCTGATCTAAAATTCGTGAGAACAAAGTATTTCTCGTACAGAGATTGACTGTATGGGATTTTACCGGATATCTCACCTTCCAAAAGAAGGATGAATCCAGAGGCTACCTAGCCCGATTATAGACTCTTCCTGAAGAAATAAAATGTAAACACTTTCTGAATAATAGATCTGATGATCAACTCTGCTCTGATACCATGTAGAAATTTTGAATAATAAACACTTATTCACAAAGATTATCCTGATTATACACTATTGCGGAATACATGCACAATACATAATCTCCTCTACGTTGATCATCAATTTAGCAGCATCAAAAATAATGAAACATCAATCGCATGCACACATTAACACAGTATGTAACCCGTGGAAAGCATACAGCTGAAAACCCCACACTATCTGTATATTATAATGATTGAGAACATGTAACAATACATAGTACAATACTCCTCACAAGTACTCAGTACTATCTCCACCGATTACACACAAACTAGTTCAGATCTGAATCAATCACAGGTTCAAATCTCCTCCGTTGCTTGCCTGCCTCCACTACGCAATCCTACATGAGAATAGATGAATGGCTGAAGCAAACTCGTATTTCCTTGGCTAAACCACGCAATCCTCATTGGCATTACTCAATCCCATTGATTGTGCAAGATCTCATGCACAACTATAGTCATAACTGATAGCAATCTCAACCTCTAACACCTGTCTCCACTAAACTCTCCATGCACTGAGTTAACTGATGTATTCTTTAGTTGGTTTATGAGTTAATAATTAGTGAATTAATTAACAATCAATTCACATCACTCATCACTAGTGTATTCTGTAGTTAGACTAAATACAACTAGTTTAACCAAGTCAAACTGAACACAACTCCATCAACTCCACAATCAACTCCACCAAACTCAACCACATGAGTTCTAACTGAACTCCTGCATGCAATAGCTCAACTGACCCACAAGAAAAGCGTATTTCCTTCTGACAGCTGCATGTGCCACGTCTGTAGCTCAAACTGAAGTGCTCCAAGAGGATAAGATAATTTTTATGGTCCAAATATTATTATGAGCTAATAATATTCGACTATTCTATTTTTAGCCTGGCAGTCTAAAAATAGAAACTGCCCATATGTCTAAAAATAGAAGTCCATCTATTTTTACCAACATGACCAATCATTCACAAATAGCATCCTGCAACTCATAGACCATGATCCATATGTCTAAAAATAGACTTTGCACCAAAAATAGCCTGCGGGCCCACTTAGTGAAGGCGACTCCTTTCCACTAAGCTCCATCATCTTGTTGCATTTTCAACAGTACGCAAAAGTGATATCACTAAGCACTATTCTCAATGTACTATAGCAACAATCTGACTTATATGTTTTATGTAAGGTTGGTTTTAGGGACACCTAGGGGGTTTTCATATACCTAAGGATACACAAAAGAAAATTAGTAACATGTATTGTCTAATATTGTACTACTCAAAGGGGTACCAAAGGAGGTGACACCACTTGTAATTTTTCAATTTATTCTTCCCCAACTATAGGTTTATGCACTTAATCATAGCTCTTTGTGTTATTAAAGATGTTTGGGACACATTTATAACCTAAAAAAGTTTTCTAAATTTTTGGTGATTATTAATCTAGCAAAAATATCTAATACCACTTGTAGTTATCCTTAACCCTTGAAGTTGAATTAAAAAAACAAGTTATTTAAGAGAAATACTAATGTAAAAAAGCAAATACAAAAGATAAGAAGTTTAAACCTATGAAACATAATCGTCATATTAAATATTTTCCAAAAGAAATAACAACATTTTGAGCCTCTTCAAACAAACAACCTCTTATGAGTAGAGCTCCAATTACAACAAGAATGCTTAACAAAACTTTACATAGGTTTCTAGCTCTATAAATAGTTTTTAAAATAAAACTATAACTTCATGTGGTCTCATCATTAATGAGTACCAATCATCTAGGGGGGCTTATTTGATAGTAAGTAGTCTTTTACATTAAATAATTACCCACTAACTATCTAATGAGCCTTCTTCAAAAAAGATAGCCTTGTACATCACTTGATTAACTCATAAATATCTCAAAGTGGGGAGGTTAGGGTAAGTTAGGGTAGGGTCCTAAAAGATAAATTATGTTTGGTATCAAAATATAAATTGGTATAGTTATATCTTCTCAAAACAATTGACCATTACTTCCACATATTTAATAAATGGGATATATTTCTTTGGTTTGTGCCTCCAAAATCCAAAAAACAAATTTATGAACCTCTAAATTTGTATGAACACCTAGATTATTGACTTGAAGAATGGTACTTCTATATTATAAGATGAAGTTTCTCTCTCATATTTGTCACTCCTTTGAAAACTTTATCCTTTCAACATTATTATAACCTTTTATAATATAAAAATTGCAAATTTTTTATCTTCCTAGTAATTGAATATTTTCGTTTCTGTCTCTTTGATGCTTGTTCCTCTTAGGAAAATTTTCATTATCTAATTCACAATATTCAAGTGGAGAAACATCAACTTAATTTTGGGATTAGTGTGGTTGATTCAAATCTTGGGGGATACTAAATTTAGTGAGCGATAATTATTTTTATCCTTCTTAATACTACTAATGGGATACATTTGTCCGTAATTCACATATTATGAAATACATGAAATGTGAATAGAAAATAATAATACATGAAAAGCAACTAATTCATATTGAAATGAAATAATTACAAAACGCGAAGAATGGGGTTCTTATCGAGTATGTACATGTAGTTGGGTTTATACATCATAGAAACACGTTGTAAATTAATGTAGAAGAGATCAATGTTGGGCTTATGGTATTGAGTGGTTGATAATAGAATGTGAAATATGGAACAAGATAAGATAATAACAATTAATGGATTGCATGTCTTATATCCAAGATAAAGACATAGAAATATTGCATGTTAAATGCATACATACATTTTGATAATGGTGATTGATTACATTAGATATTCAATATATTCAATATAGAGGAAAATGATGGGATAATGTTTTTAACCTCAAATTTAATGCTTCCTCAACTAGATAATTGAATATAAAAATAGATTCAATTCCCCTCAACTAGAAAATTAGAAAAGGGAGAGAGAGTAACATTCCTCCAGTGGACCACATGATTTAAAATGGCCATGGTATTATAATAAAAAGTTCAACAGTGTGTCTAGACCAACTTTAATGGAAACAATGTTGAAATAGACATGATCATTTGTTTGCATATGGTTCTTTTGGCATACAACTTCTTTATTCATTATTTAATAATTGTTAGACCTCCATAGTAGGCATCTTAAAAATGTAGGATACAATAGATGCAACATAGTGGGGGAGGAATGGTTAAGGAGAACAAAAATTGTGAGCATGAATAACAATTTTGATTATGTATGAACAAGTAGGAATATCGACAACTATAGTATTGAGTTTAATAGCAACATAATGGAGGAGTGGTTGAGGAGAACAAAAATTGTGAGTATGGATAATAATTGGATTATGTATGAACAAATAACAATATTAGTACCTATAGTATCAAGTGTAAGTCTAAATTGATAATATATGATATTTTAAGGTTTGTCGTAAAATAAGTAAGATTGATAATATATGATATTTTAAGGTTTGTTGTAAAATAAGTAAGAATGATTAGTTTATGTATGAAGCTAAAAAGTTTTTAATATCCATATGTTTTATAATTGTAATTAAGGTTTTTTTATGAACAAGTAATAATATTGATAACTATAGCATTAAGTGCAACTCAACAATATTTAATAGTTTAGGGTTTAGTGTAGAATAAGTGAGAATATGTGATTTATACATAAAGATTGAAGATTTTGAATAAAGATTTTTTAATAGAAGATGATGGGTATAACTCAACCACATAATTAATATAGATGTGAATGAATGGCTAAGTAGACATACTAGTCGTATGATTGATTGAATTTTATTAAATATTTAGTACTTACATTGTAATGATAATCAATATGATGTTGAATTTTATTAAATATTTAATACTTACGTTGTAATGATAATTAATATGATGTTGAGAAATTTATTCTTCTTTGAAATTGTGCAATAAATCAAATCATAAGTAAATTTTTAAAATGACATTCTAAAGTCATTTTCTATTTACACTTCTAATAAGACATGTTTAAATTCCTTTGAAAGGGGTTAGGAAGGTTCAATTTATATCACTGCATGAACTCATGGCAAGTAATAATAAAGTGAAAACATGTTTATTCAAAACAAATTATATTAGACATTTCTTATTAAATAATATGAAACAATTAGTATAATAACATTTGATAATAAGTAGAAAAATATCCTGCTTTTCATAATTTAAAAAGTTAAAATTACATATTTAATGAAAAAATAATATTAAGATTGTTATTGTCTATTAAAACTAATTTTAACTCATTGAACCTTAAAAAATAGATAAGGAATTAATTAGATTGCTTTATTTTTTTATTTTTATACACAAAATTTGAGATATAAAAATAGTTGTGTTTTAATTTTGTAAGATGATGTGAAATAAACACCAATCTAGATTCATTTTAACTTCGATTTATCAAGCACCAAGAGGGATCAAAACCCTTTTCACTCTAAAATAAGTTTGTATCTCAAGAGATTTGATCCCTCTCAACACTTGGTAGATTCAGAGTTAAAATGAATCTAGGTTGGTTTAATTAATAATGATGATAATTATTATTATTATTATTATTATTATTATTTATTTATGGAATTTGACCGAGTCAAAATATTAAATAAGACATTACATTACAACATTTCTATTATATTGAGTTGAAAAACACTTCTCAACACCATAAATTACCAACTAATTATAATTTTCATCTTATTACACAAAATTAATGTCTAAATAAAACCTAAATTGATTTCATAATATTAATTCTTTATCTTATATAAAATGTAAAACTTCACATAATTATCAAAACTTGCAGGTAAATTGCATTCTAGAGAATGAAACATCCATTCATGAATAAGGTTATTACATGTAAAAAAGATAGTGATAATATGAAAATATGAATTTCTTTGGAATTATGTTATTTTGATCATTAACCATGTTGTATTTTTTTATTTTTTATTTTATTTTAAATTTAAATTTAATCTTGAATGTAAATATATGGACAAATAATTAAATTTTCAGTAAAATATATGGACAAATAATTAAACTTTCTATAAATAAGATTTTGAATACTAGAGTTTGATTATAAAATATAATTCAATAGAAATGAGAATATTCACACATTAACTCCACATTAATATCTACAAATAATAACTTGCTTAACACCACATTAATATCTGCAAATAACAACTTGCTTAACATAATCTACCCCACTTAACAATTAAATATTGAAATTGTAAAGAAAAACCCATATTCTTAACAGCCCACCCCCACTCAACCTATATTAAAGAAAATTAAACTACTAAACAAAGTCAAAGTCATAGAATATCCCATAATTGGATTTGTGAATCCCATAATTGGATTTGTGAACTAAGCTTTTTAAGCCTTCCACACTATACTATGATGGAATGGAATGTGTAAAATATTATGTTGTAAGAGTACATTAGCATTCGGGGAGGATGCTCTAACCTGTGTTATGATTTTTAGAGAAGAAAGTTGTTGGAATATGATGGATAGAATATTATGGTGTAAGGGTATAATTATATTTTGAATGATTATGATTTTTGATAACAAAAGTTGATTCGCCCAGATTTAGTAATATAGGAAGAAAAAAGTGACCTCTTTTATAATCCCAAATTTCATGGTGCATAATTTAATGGTCGAAATAGAATACTGAGTTAGTGAAATAATAAAATTCATAGAAAATATTATGTAAAAATAAATTATAATGAGTTAAATTTAACATTTAGAAATAATTATATTTAATTAATAAAAATAAAAAATTAATTTTAAATTTTATTGAACTTAATATTATTAATCATTAATTAAATTATAATTTTAAAAAATAATATTATGTAAATAATGAGATTTAAGATTTAAATTGTATGGGGATTAAATCAACAAAAAAAATATAATTTAAAATCAAAAATTATATAAAATGAATTAAAGAAAATTTATATACATCATTAATTAAAAACAAATTATATTAATTTCATTTCATTAATAAGAAATATTTTTATATTTTATACGAGGAATATATATATATATATATATAGGATTGTTTAGACTTCATAATAAGGTTGGAAGTCACTGTAACAATGTTTGTCATTCCTCTCAACTATCCAAGATAAACACAATTAAATATAACTAGCTCAACAATATAAATTAAATGTGTGGTAAAAGCCAATAGACGTGAATCCATATAAGAACTAAAACACTTCATCATACATCTCAAGTAGCTAAAATTAAATATAATAAAAAAAACATAAGAATTAACTAAATTATAAATTTATTTAAATTAATCATAATAATAAGTAATGGTAAAAAGAATTAATATATAAGTTTTTTTCTGTTTAAAGGTTTGACTTTTTATTAGTTCAAAGAGATTTTACAAAAGCGAATTTTTTGTCATGTTGGTCTGCTCATGGGGAAACTAGACTAGTAGAACAAGTAGATGATCTTGAGGTTGTGGAAACCTCACTTAACCAAATGAGCATACAAAATGAAAAAGTTCCAAAAATACATTGTCTTTGTTGACCGACTGTTAACATACAAAACTACAAAATTGAGCTTGCAATTGTTTACGGACATCATTTGCTAGAAACAAAGAGAGTGTGCCCAAGGTTGTACTTGGCTAAAAAAGACATGTTGTAATTGACAAGAGGAGCAAGGGTTGTGTAAGACCAAGAACCGAGATAGCCCCTAATCTTAGGCCTCGAGTTCCACAAACATCCTAACTTCAAACATATCTTTGACCACTAACATCCTGACCTCGAACAACATGACCACGAGCCTCACAGCCACGAGCGCCATGACCCCCAACAACACAACCATGACCACGGGCATCCTGACCCTGGGCACTCTGGCCACTGGCACCTAGACAACAAGCTCTGGAATGATTATGCCTATAATTGTTACCTCCTTTGCGGAAATGCCCCTCCCTGTATAGCTTAGAGCAAGGAGCGAGGGAACCATTCATGACAGAGCTACACAGACAAGACATTGGAGGGCCAGTTACGCGAGGGTGCCAAAATTCTTGACAACAACCTGAACCTACCCCTGTTTGGCTGCTAGTGAGCTTCCCTTGTTAGGTCCAATGTCTGCAGAGAATGGATAACCCAACAACTTTATGAATGCCATTTATTGTGTTTGACAGATAGAGAGAAAACAAGAGAGTCTAGGAGAGAGACGAACTAGGAGGTTGAGGTTGGCCAACCATCATGATCCCCATAGTGTCCATGTAGACACGGAAGTGTGTTGGAGGAAAATAAGAGATGCATTGAGATACAAACCCTCCAACCTGAAAAAAACTAGAGAATTCCCAAGGAGGGGTCGACGGATGTGAACATGACTGCAATGAAAATCGTCAACATGATAATTGAGGGTCAACATATTCTGCAAAGGAGAGGGATAGACTGCACAAATATGGTGTAACCTCTATTCAGCTAAATAAGGAATTTGTCGTGCTCTGCAATGACCTCCTACTCGTAACTCAAGATGCCAATCAGTGCTATAATAGTTGGTCATCATTTCCCTGTAATCCAAAGTCAGGTAGGCTTACCTTCTCATTGAATTTGTTAATGCCCCCAACATGTGAGGAGTTAACTTACAATACCTTTGCATTGGAATGTGCATGTGATCGAGCAAGTGGCTAGAATTAACATTCAATTGCATCAATAGCATGGCGTTTGGCCCGTACTCACACCCGCTATGGAGGAGTTAATATATAAGTTAAAACATATATGCATTTAAAAAAAAACGTATAACAAGATTCTTAACCATAGAGATTTGCCCCTACTTTATCATGGAGATTATTAATCTATAAATATGCATTATTAAAATACCATATGTCATCACTATGCCTATCATACTATATGCCAAAAAAAGCATAACTTATTTCATATGACACTTGCTCATATTACATTTTTTAGTTCATGATCTTTTATATATATTACTAAAAATATTCTAAAATAATCTATACAATTTAAATTCTTACCATCCATCTAATAATTATTGATAATTAAATTAAAACTCTATTCTAAAATAAACATATCTATCAACACAATTAAATTAATTTAATTTATTATTAATAATTATAAATAATCAAACTTAATTAATTAATATACGATTGATTATATTAAATGTTTGGTTAAAATACTCCTTATTAGCTCAAAGGTTGGTATAAACTATCAAATACCATTCCATGAATATTTTCACCATTTAAATATCCTAGTATCATAATTTCTTACCAAAAAAATACAAACAAATGAAATAAAATAAATTTATTTTTAAGTTCAATAATAACCGCCATTAAAAGTCACCCTGAGTCACCCTTTTATCTTAGTTCTCTTTTTGTATCTTAATTTCTTATAACATTAAAAAATTTCTCATAATGAGATCCATGATCCATTTGTTTCCTTAAACAACAAGGGTTCATGATGATGTTGTAGTAATAATTGAAAGCACCAACTTTTGATTCTTACACAGGGCAATATTTAAGTACTCTTGATAAATTAAAATAATATGTGAGATATTGTTTTCTATAGGTGTCCTACTTAATTTTCTATTGATATGTTTTTTAGTTATTAAATTAAGTATTGGTATTAATTGAGAATATTTATAATGTGCTTTTTGAGTTAACATTTAGGTGGAAAAAATGGAGGGTTACAATCAAATTTGTGAGTATTTATATGTTTTATGGTGATTATTTTGTGTTATTATTAATTAAAAAGAGAGAGTTTAAATTAATTTAGATATTTTATAATATTATTGTAAATATGTATTTTTATAAGTTGATGAATTAAAGAGAATTTGATAAAATATTAAAAATAAATAAATAAATTTAAAGTTTAGAAAAATAAGTAATATTAGTAGTCCACTCAGAATGTTAGGGCTTTATTATTATTTTTAAAAGAAACAAATGAGCTTTTATTTGGGTTGAAATGGAGGATTTTTTTTTAAAACAAAGAAGATCATGAACAAAGGCTAATTGGCTTGATTTTCACTAGGGGTAAGAGGTTATCCATTACAACAAGTTATTCCAATTGTCTTCCATGCATCAGAATAAAAAAGGAATCTACTTATTTTCCCATTCTGGGAAGCCTAGAACATGCCTCGTAGCTTTCACTATGTTTTGGTCACGAATTCAATTTTCTTCAAAAAATTTGGGGTAAAAATTTTCCACCTCATTTCCCACTCAGGAATCGCCATGGTGGATAAGCACACATATTCCTCAATATCATTTGCATAATGGTCCAAACATTTCATAAGCCCCTTGATTTTACTATGCAGGCAACAAGAAACAACAACAATAGTTGTGCAACATCATTTCTCCATGTTGAGAAATACAACAAGAAAATCTCAATTTGATTTTGCCTTGGTCAAATTGAGAAAATTTGAATTTCCACATTAGCAAACAAATTGGATGTAGTTAACTTGTGTGACATGGCTTGTGTCACTCAGTTTACTCAATAAATTCAAGTTAGAGGGCTTGGAGTTCATTTAAGCATTTGTGGTTCCTAATTTGTAGCAATCAAGGTCAGTTATTTCAAGTTGTTTTCAGTTAAACTAGTTATAATTGTTGATAGAACTAGTGGAAGGTCAGTTGTGCAGTGGGACAATATTCTAACTCAATGATCATCCATTTAACTGATCAATCAACCCAAAATAGCTAGTGCATGCAGAGAATTCGAATTCCCCAGCTATGGTGGAGATTCCAAGGCAATGTAGCATCAATTGTAGACTATTCTCGACTGTACAAGTGTTGCATGCAACCAGATGATCAACCTAGTGAATTATGCAATCATTTGGAGGAAAATTCCTAAATAATAAGGGCCTAATTGCTCTGGAATTATGCAAGGAAATAGGGGCTCAAGTTAAGGCAGAATTTGACTAAGTCTGGGCCAGACCTTCTCATTAAGCAGAGAGATAGTTATTCACTTGCAGGGTGAGCTCATAGTGAGCTAGAAATTTTAATGCATTCTCTATTCCTCTAATTAATGCAAGTAGGTTTAAGGGGGTTTTAGCAGTTGCTTTCCCCTGGAAAAATAATATGCATGTGTGCAATTGTTCTCCTAAATTGTGAATTAAATTTCGCAGATCAATAGAGTAGAATTATGTCTCTTGATTTTTAGATAAAACTCCTTGAGCAGTTGCAATTCTACACCATTTTTCTACATGGTATCAGAGCAAGATTCACATTAGAACAAAAATTTCGAAGTTGTTCCTTGGGAGGTTCAAATTTGTAGCTTCAATGTAGCATTATTTCTTCAGATTTGGGAAGATGACCTTCAACAAGTTGAGATTAGTGTATTCCTTTGAAGGCAACTCAAATTTCATTGCATGGAAGGATCTCATGGAGGTGGTGCTTGATGACAATGGATTGCTATAATATGTCAACAGTTATTGCAAAACCACAAGCATCTAATGAATAGAACCTAGCCCAATGGAAGAAAAATGTAGCCAAGGTGAGGAGAATAATCTTAAAGGGAGTGCGAGACCGCATTGTGTTAAATCTCAATGGAAAAGAAAAAAAAAATTGTAATGTGGAAGGCACTGATAGAGTTGTTCGAGAATAGTAGTAATCATAGAAAGGCCCTCAAAGATAAACTTCGAAAATTTTAATTGGAGAAGAATGATACTATTCTGCAGTATCTCACCAAATTTACACAAGTTCAGGATGAGCTTGGAGGGGTTCATGTGACTATTGCAGAAGAGGACCTGGTGAGCCTAGCTCTTCTAGGACTTCCAAAATCCTGGCATAGCTACCAAGACTCAATAAATGGAAGGGAAAATTTACCAAAGTGGGAAAGGTTGTTGTTTGGCTTGGTACAAAAAGACTTTAAGAGAAATAATTGGGATAGAACTTCATCCAAAGCAGAGGATGAAGAAAAATTTGCTTTGGTTAAAAAGGAAAAGAAGGGAAAAAAGAAGAAATCTCAAACCAAACCAGAATCCAGTCAAGGGGCCAAGAATAAAGACTTGTCCAAAATAAAAAGCTTTGATTGTCATGAATTTGGGCACTCTGCTACAAAGTGTCCACAAAAAAGGTCTAGAAAGAAGAACTCGGGAGGAGCAATAAGTGAGGAATTGGCTTCATAGTTTGAGCTAGACTTCACCCTTATTGGATGCATCGCCAACACTGTGATGGAGAGTGTGTGGTATTTGGATTCAAGTGCCTCATTCCACATGACAGGGTGTAGAGAGTTTTTCAGTGACTTGGAGGAGAAAGATCTTTAGATGCATATTGAGCTTGGGGAGGACAGAAGGTATAGTGCTACCGGGATTGGTATACTAACCCTTCAGAGGGAGTTGGGATCCCCTCTTTGCCTCAAAGATGCCATGTTTGTTCCAGACCTAAAGAAGAATCTCATCTCTGTAGCAGTTTTGGAAGACCATGATTATGGTGTGATCTTCAGCAAAGGGAAAGCATTCCCAAGACACATAGCCATTGGACAAGTGAAGCAGATCGAGGTTCGGGTGAAGAACCTAGATAAGTTGGATGTGGAAGATTGCGTTGCATTAACTGGTAACGCAGAGAAAGTGCAAAGTCGCGATGTCATTGAACTTTAGCAAAAAATATTGGGTCATTTTCATCATGGCACCCTGGAAATTATGTAGCAAATAACCATTGGCCTCCCTAAAGGAGCACTTGAGTAGCAGGATGTATGCAAGGGTTGTACCTTAGGGAAGTATGTGAAATCCAAATTCCTTGATCGAGATAGCAAAGCACATGAAGTCTTAGAAAGAGTCCACTATGATGTTTGTGGACCTTTCTTGACAACCTCCACTGCCAGACATAACTACTATGTTATTTTTGTTGATGATTTCTCAAGGAATCGTTGGATCTTCTTCATGCCGAAGAGGGATGATACATTCTCAAAGTTTGTAGAGTTCAAGGCACTAGTTGAGAAAGAGACTGACAAGAAGGTAAAGGCTCTTCGGAGTGAAAACAAAGGCTTGTATGTTTCGAATGACTTCAAGGATTTCTATGTGAAAGACTGAATTCGAAGAGAGTTGACAACACCCTAAAATCCACAGCATAATGGGGTAGCTGAGAGAAAGAATTGTAACATTATGGGAGTTGTGAGAGCTATGCTACATGACCAAGGCCTACCACTGCATCTGTGGATAGAGGCATGTAACACAATAGTCTACTTGCAGAATTAAAGTCCTCATCGGATTATTAGTATCATTACATCATAGGAGGCTTTCTCGAGGTGAAATTCAAATGTATCTCACTTCAGAATTTTTGGAGCCTCTATTTACTTCCATGTCTCCAAATATTCGAGGAAGAAGCTTGAGTCGACAACAGAGTTGGGAGTTTTTGTGGGTTACACTGAAACTCCACACAATTACCATGTGTACTTAACTTTCCTTAGAATGACAATTGTGTGAAGGGATGTAAAGTTTGATGAGGAGAAAGGGATGTGGTTCTCTCTTGAGAGGGAGCTTCGGATCTCATCAGAACATGAGCTTTTAGCTGCAAAGGAGGAGCCTCAAGAAGTTGTGGAGCAACCAGAAATGGAGGATTATAGAGGAGGCAAAGTGGTGACATCCACTAAAGTAGAACCATCTAGAGAAGGGAGAAAAAGAACAAGGGAAGCTGATAGATTGGTGCAGGATGTGAGGGAGAATATGGGAGATCCTTCAAATTTGTGCAGGCAAAGGAGGTCACTTGAGAGGCACACTGGCTACACGACTCTAATGATTGAGCTTGTAGAGATTGAGCCATCCTCTTTTGAGGAAGAAGTAGAGCAACCTATTTGGGTTGATGCAATGGTGGAAGAATACAAATCCATCACGAATAATAGTGTTTTGGAAGTGGTCACAAGACAGACAGATAAATCAGTTGTGGGTTCAAGAAGGATCTTCAAGGTTAAGCATGCAATAGACGGAAGCATAGAGAAGTATAAGGTCAAATTTGTGGCTAAAGGATTCTCTCAAGTTGAGGGAATTGATTATGAGGAAATGTTTGCTCTTGTAGCAAGGTATTCATCCATCAGATTAATTCTTGCACCGGTTGCACAGATGAGGTGGAAGATCCACCAGATGGATGTAAAAACAACATTCCTCAATGGGGTTATTGAGGAGAGGGTGTACATCGAGCAACAAGAAGGTTCTGAGAGATTTTATCAGGAGTCTCATGTGTGTAGAGTCAAGCGAGAATTGTACGATCTCAAATAAGCACCCCGTGCTTGGTACACTATGATCGGTTATTATCTCACTAGTTTAGGCTTCACCAAAAGTGAAGCGGATGTGAACCTCTATCATATTTTGGCAGAAGGTAAATTTATTATCATTGTTTTATATGTTGATGATTTAATATTAATTGGCGATGAGCCGCTGATAAACTCTTGCAAGGAGGACCTTGCAATGGAATTTGAAATGAAAGACATAGATCTCATGCATTACTTCCTCGGGTTGGAAGTATGACAAGGCAATGGGGAATTGTTTGTGTCTCAAGGCAAGTATGCCAATGAGATACTGTAGAGATTCCACATGGAGAGTTGTAAGCCCATGGAGACACCTCTAGCGACCAACTGGAGGAAGGAGACTGCTACTTTAGGTGAAGAGGTGGATGCTACCATTTACTGACAATTAGTGGGTTCAATGATGTATCTTGTGAACACATGACCAGATATCTGTTATGCGGTAAACTAGTTGAGCCAAGATATGGTTAGGCTGGCCAAATTGTATTGGAAGGTAATGAAGCATGTTTTACCATACCTCAAAGGCACTACCCAGTATGGATTATGGTACAGATGGAAAAAGGGAGTGGAGTTGTGTGGCTTCACAGATGCAGATTGGGCAGGGAGTCCATCCGACCGAAATAGTACATCAAGTGGAATTTTTAGTGTTGGGTCAACAACGATTTCCTGGTACATCAAGAAGCAAATATTTGTGGCTCTCAGCTCAGCAGAAGTATAAAACATGGATGCAAGTCAAGCAACATGTGAGGTGATCTAGATAAGAAAGATACTAGTGGGACTGTTTGGTCAGATGATGGATCCAACGATGATCTATGGTGATAATCAAACTTTTATTAGGGTCTCTGAGAATCTGGTGTTTCACGATCAATCCAAGCATATAGATATATGGTATCATCATTTACAAGACTATGTGTAGAGGTGGATAATGTTGCTACAATACATTCCGATAAAGGAACAAGATGCTGAAATTTGACAAAGGCCTTGTCAAGAGGGAAGTTCCAGTTCCATAGGTGTACGATAGTGTTGGTTGATAATCCCTTTCTTGCTGAGAGGGAGTGTTGAGAAATGTAGCAAGAAAATCTCAATTTGATTTTTCCTTGGTTAAATTGAGAAAGTTTGAATTTCCACATCAACAGACAACTTGGATGTAGTTAACTTGTGTGAAATGCCTTGTGTCACTCAGCTTACTCAGTAAATTCAAGTTAGAGGGCTTGGAGTTCAGTTAAGCATGTGTGATTGCTAGTTTGTAAAAATCAAGGTCAGTTATTTCAAGTTGTTTTTAGTTAAACTAGTTCTAACTATTGATAGAACTAGTGGAAGGTCAGTTGTGTAGTGAGAGAACAATCTAACTCAATGATCATCTAGTTAACTGATCAATTTGCCCAAAATAGCTAGTGCATGCAGAGAATTCGAGTTCCCCAGCTGTGGTGGAGATTCCAAGGAAGTGTAACATCAGTTGTAGACTATTCTCGAGTGTACAAGTGTTTCATGCAACCAGATGATTAACCTTGGGAATTGCACAATCAATTGGAGGAAAATTCCTAAATAATAGGGACCTAATTCCTCAGGAATTGCGCAAGGAAATAGGGGCTCAAGCTGAGGCAAAATTTGACTAAGTCTGGGTCAGAGCTTCTCATTGAGTAGAGAGATAGGTTATTCACTTGCAGGTTGAGCTCAGAGCAAACTAGTAATTGTAATACATTCTCTATTCATTTGATTAATGCAGCAGGCTTAAGTGGTTTTTAGCAGTTTCTTTCCCTTGGAAAAATGTTGTGCATTTGTCTTATTTCTTATTGCATGTGTGCAATTGTTGTTCTAAATTGTGTTTTAAATTACACAAATCAATAGAGTAGAATTATGTCTCTTGATTTTTAGGTCAAACTTCTTGAGCAGTTGCAATTCTACACCATTTTTCTACACTCCAAACATGAATTTCTCTAATATGCTAACCAGTGAATTCCCTTCTTCCTCTCTTTGAACCAGGTGAAAACTAGAATTCTCTCCAAGGCCAAATAGAATGAGAAGACAACTCAATTTCCTAGTTCTACATTTCGATTCTAGCTCTGATTCACAAGCTACACATGACAAGCATTAATCCTTGCTTAAGATTTGAAAGTTCACACACATGGGGATTACTTAAACCAATGTAGGACATGAATTCTTCTTTGGCATCATAATGAGCTACGAGAGAAGGAGCTTTGAGCTATATTACTTATGTCATTTACATGGCAGTGAGGTGACTTGAGTGGCTAAAGAAGGTTGTCCCCTTCCAAGCCATGGAGGGTGACCTTATATGGATGCATCAATTTTATAACCACGATTTTAATAGGGAGAGGGGGAGGTCTCTCATCCCCTACCATACTTAAAACCAATATCCATTCAAGTAGGGAAGAATATTTGCTTGCCATATAATCTACTTATTTGCTGAGCTTACTTAATGTTAAAAGAATATATTTATGTAAACAACTTAATTAGAAAAATTTCTTTCCTAGTAATCTTCATTATTGTTTATTATTTTAAAAGTTTTCACAATAATAATGACTAAATAATAAAAATCTAATTTCTAAATATTATAATTGAGTAAATATTATAATTGAATAATACATTAATGCCTTAAAATCTAATTTCTAAATGGTATAATTGAATAATACATTAATGCCTTAAAATGATGTTGATATCTTCACCTCATTGTTTGAGGCACTCCCTAATATCTAAACTATGTTTAAGACTTAATTTTCAACGAAACCGAAAATATTTCCCATACTCACAACTCAAATATTATATTATATTAATTTAATATATATATAATATATATATATATATATATATATATATATATATATATATATATATATATATATATATATTCCACCTTAAGGTGGAATTAAAATTCTCTTACCAGAAATGTTCAAAAAATTTCCAAATTTCCAAATATAATGTTGGTAAATACTTCTAGAAACAAAACCTTGAAAACTCCATTGGATCTTTCTTTCTACATACGTTTTGGGGTATTCCCATGTTACAAGGAAATACTAGGTTAAGGGTGGGCCTGTGTGAGGGACATATCATAATGATATGTTAGGGGCCCGGGCAGTCTATACCCTCTTCATCACCTCCCCATTAAGTGTAAAATGTATATTGTTACGTGTTGAAAGTTCTTTATTGTCTTCAATTTTTTGAAATACAGGCAATGGTGGGTTCCCGAGGAGTGGTTAATTTAATAATTGAAAAATTAGGGAAATTCGCGAGAAAATTGAATCATGTGTCACTCAACCTCAAATCCAGTCACTTTACCAAACATTAACTATGAAACAACATATTCTTTTATAGGATTCTATCAACAACTATATTCTTCAATTGACACTCCATTGACTATGGGGAGTTTAGACCATTAAAATAGTTGGTATGTTGGAGTAGGTATTTATGTCAATATCCCATTGTTTTTCCCATCAAGATTGATTTTTTTTAAATAAATAAATAAATTATCATACTTACACTAGTTTTATTTCATGCAATTTTTTGAGTGTGATGAGTTGTGACCTTATAAATAAAATGTGGTGATTTGAAATAATTATTTGGTGGTTTATAAAAGGTAAATTTCCCCCTCTTGGATTATTAATTTATTTTTTTAATAGAGGAAGATAAATAAAATATTTAGTGATTTTTATTTTTTTTAAATATTAAAATAGATTTTTTTCTTTATCAGTAGAGATTATTAATACCAGATTGATTAGTTCACAATGTATAATTAAGATTGTTAATATTATTGTAATCATTTCATCATATATACTCACTTAAGATTGTTGTATAAATTATTTTTTTGAGGTTTAAACATCTTAATTTTATAAGGTTTGAATTTGAATAAGAATAATTACAACAATTATGCCCAACCATTCAAATTACATTCAATTAAATAATTTATTTTTTATACAAATCTTAATTTATAAATATTTTATTAATTTATAATTAATAAAATATTTAAAAATTTATATTTGTAAATTATTTTTTATAAATTAGAATGGTTTTGAAGTTTTATATACAAATTTCAAAATTATTTTTTATAAATTATAGTTTGTTTGTTTGTTTTTGTTTTTGTGTTTTTGTTTTTTTTGTTTTTTGTTTTTGTTTTTGTTTTTGTGTTTTGGTTTTGGTTTTGTTTTGTTTTTTGTTTTGTTTTGTTTTTTTGTTTTGTTTTGTTTGTATTTTTTTGAAACTACGAAGTTTTAAAATCAATATATTAAATATTTATTAATTAATATATATATATTTTTTAAGCTTGGTAGGACTATAGCTTCATCATGTCTAACTTCTCACCCCGATCGAGGGATAATACAAGATTTGAACCCAAGACTTCCGGTTTGGCGAGACTTCATTTCCATGGTCATTGCCAATTGAGCTACCCCAAGCGAACATTTATTGATTAATATTATTTTAAGGGAAAAATATTTTTTTTATATAAAATTATATATATATATATATATTAATTATTGTAATAAAAAAATAATCTTTGCGTAGTTTAATTGGTGATTGTTGTGATAATGAAGTGTCATGTACTATGAGATTTGAGGTTTAAATCCTCCTGATTTCTCCTTGTGTGTAGAAACTTAGAGGTTTTAAATGAGTGAATGAATGATATTTTAATATCCACGAGACCAAAAATAGTCTATGGGACCACTAGCCTCCCTGTTTTTCACCTTTTGCAATTCAATCCTTTTCTTATTCAAATTGATGAGGAGTTGGCCTAACCTTCTAACATACCCCTCGCTGAAAAGACAATGCCAAGGGACTGATGCTAACATATTGCCATAATTGTCCCTGATGCCTATGATAGCATCACATTCCAAAATGGAATGTTTTTCTGATTCCACTACCCCAAAAGTGAAAAAATTACACACCCCTTCTTCCCAAGCTTCTTTTGGCCTTTTCCACCATCCCATTTAACACAGAAATTGATGCGAATTAGTTCTTAATTAAGCCCATCCCATTTAACACAGAAATTAATGCGAATTAGTTCTTAATTAAGCAATACGAATCTTTGCTCTCCACATAATGTTAGCTCCAATGTACTCTTTTTGTTGGAAATCACAAGTGGGATTGAATTCCCCAACATATTATTTCTTCTTTCTACCCACCCATTTTCCCCATATATGTTTACAAAGATTCTCCACAACAAAATTATCTATTTCCTTGATATTTGTGGGACAAACATTGAGGTAGATATTTGTTGTTTTGCCTCATCCATGCTTTCTTTCTTTCACTCATGCCTACAATAAAGATAACTTTAGACCATCTATGTACTCCCATTTGCTCAATTCTTTTTAGATATCTTATAAGACACACCATAGCAATTGCTTCGATGGGTGTTGCTCCTGTTTCACTCAACATTATCTCATAAGGAACTGAACCTTTTATTTTGAACTTGCCCGTGATCAAGCGTTTTTTTATTTTCTCAATTTGTTTCTATTTTGAGACAAGTGTGTTGCTAGCCCACAATTCACACCCATATAGCATCACTTAACAAACTATGAGTCCAAAAAGCACTTTAATTATTTTCCAATCCCATAACTTTGCCTCTCTGCATTTGTTTTGAAGAGCATCTAATGCTTTCCACCCTCCTAAAATTCTCTACTTTTTGCAGTCCTCCCAATTAAGTTTGTTGTCGAAATCAATCCCCAGGTACTTATACTCATTTACTTCTTCAAAAATGTTTCCTTCAAAGAAGAACGCATGTTGGCTCTGCTTCCTTTTATTAGAAAAAAAAAAAATTGGTCTTGTTAGCATTGACTTGCATCCCCACTGCTCTACAAAAATGCTCAAGGGCATATATGTGCATATGCAATCCATGGGCCAATTTAGCAATCAATACAAGGTCATTAGCATATAAAAGAAGCTTTATCATAGACTCCTCCAACCGAACACCATCTCCACCTTGCAGATTTAGTCACTCTTCCATTTTATCAATATATAAACCAAAAAGCTTAGGAGATAAAGGGAAGCCTTGCTTGACTCAACCCTATATTAGTAATTAGTTAGAATCAACCTTATGTCACACGAGTAAAAAATAGTGGTAATAATGTGGTAGTTGTTGAAAATAAATATTGGTGATTAGGTGGTATTGAATCTACTTGATGTCACTCAAGTAAGAAACCAACTTAGTTTTTTGTTTTAACAGTGGGAAAGCATATCATAACTTAGTTGTCAAACTAGCATGGGAACAACCATCAATAACTGCTATCCCTAAATGCACACTGACTCATCATTGTTATTCAAGGAAAACTACACCACCTTGAATCACCTGTTGGTGGTTCGTAAGGAGACAAGGTTTCACTTGTGCGAGATGCTTATAAGTCTTAGACCCTTAACATATTTCCTTATATTCAAAAAGACTAACTCTTAACCAAATATAAACAGTGTTATAACATATTCCAAATCCAAAAAACCAACTCAATTGCAAACTCCTCTTATTACACTAAATAAATTATTATAATAAAAAATCAATACATTAAATAAAATAAATACATTAGATTAAAAATTATGGATTATGTTTTAATAAAAAAGATTTATTTAAAATTTAACTTTTATAAAATTGGGAAAATGTTAAATACTTGTATGAACATAAAAAGGAAACATAAATTATTTTGTAATATTGTAAAGTAGGAAAAGTAGGAAAATTTTATAATATTCAAAAGTTATTAATTTAATTTTTGTCGATATAATTTTAAAATTATGATATGGGATTGCTTGTGGTTGGTGACGGCCAACTTCTTTTCTTTAAAATTATGATATGCTATTGCTTGTGGCTTATAATGGCTAACATCTTTTCTGGTTATAAGTGTTTTTAAGCTATATATTAATAAGAAAGGTCCAATATTTTGGTGTTATCATTCAAATTACTAATAAAATTATTTATATTTAAATAATATTTAGTTGCAATTATAATTTCATTATTAACTATACTTATAAAAAATTTACAAACTTTATTAATTAATATAATATTTTAAATAAATAAAAACTAATATAAATAACATTTTATATGAACCTATAATATTAGATTATTACATGTTATACAATTTACTTAATTAAATATTTTTAAATTTATTAAATATTATATAATTTAAATAATTTACTATTTTTAAGTTTATATAATATTAGCTTATTACATATCATACTAAAACTTTATATCATTTACATAATTTATTTTATATATATATAAAGTTTAATATTGGTGAGACTACATTATGATCATGTTTAAGAATAACACTAAAATAAGGTCAAGAATTGAACCAATGAGTTAACATCTAGAGATGCTTTAACAATGTACGGAATTACACTCTATCCAAGATCTATAGACAATATTTTTAAATTTATTAAATATTATATAATTAAATATTTTTATATTTAATAAATTTAAAATTAAAATAAATTATTTGATTTCAGACTTTTGTGATCAATAATGATTTTGAGAATGTCTTTCAGATTAATCACATCACTAGTTGTTGGTCGACATTTCGAACCATCTAATGTGGTTCATCATAAATTTCAAATAAAAATGGTATATCATATTTTTATGTGATGGGTTTTTTTTTCGATCAAAATATTTTCATTAATTCCTCAAAAAATTACAATGTACATTCCATAGGCCCTCTACTCTCCTTGCTTCACTCCAACCAGGTTTGCTAGCCATGGGAGTAGTGCAAAAACTAAGAAGATACTACCATTTGTTACAAGAATCCTAGAGGCAGAAGAACCATATAGCCAAAAAAACAACTAGGAGATAACATTTCAAGGGGGGATTTGGCGCATGAGCCGCACTTGGGGCCACAGGAGGGCCATGCCCTTCATGCACATGGAAATTGATATGAGTCAGTCACGCCTCGATTTCATCCAACATCTCACTAGTTCGACATTAGCTATGACGGACAAAAGCAAGGCGCTCTAGAATTTCACCTTGGGTGTATTTGACATCATTAATATAAGAAATTGTCTCGTTTCTATCCTCGCACCTCTACTACTGGATGACGTAGAGACTGACAAGGAAATCCCTCAATTGTTATGCGATTGAAGCCAACATAGGAGGCTGCTCCATATGGCCCGGTGACAGGGAATGGATGTGGGCCACCTCGCCTTCCATGTTTTCTCCCTCAACGTCCGTGCCTCCGCTCGGTCGACTCGCTCCCTAGACTGCCCACGGGGCCTACTTCACGGCGGGTTTGCCCTTGTTGTCTCAACATGTCTACTAAGTGCACCTCGCACCAAATCTTCCCAGCAAGAGAGGTGCCCAACCCATTGCCACAGTGCCCACTAATCTCGCCCAAGAGGGGGACTGCAATCATCCAGCAGGAGTAACCATGAACGCATCAAATCACCAGCTCTGAATCAAATTGTCCCAATTATCTGAGAGTGAACCCTTTACCAAGCCTTCAAGAAAAGATAGCCACCCAATTCTACCACCCTAGAGCCCTGAGATGAGGCCCTACTTTAGAACAATTCGCTCCCAAAAGGGGAAACCAATAGGGGGGCCCTTAAATAACAGGAAGCACGGAAAAAAAAGAAAAAGGAGTCCCTCGCTTACCAAATTTCTAACACAAAATGCAACCATTTTTCCTTAGGTAGAGCTCTATCTCCTAAATTTGAACTGCAACAGCTTCAATCTCTATTTCTAGCACTCCCTAAATGTGCCTCCAACCTCGCTCTCAAGGATCCCACACCACTCTCAAAGTCACTCTAACGAAGCCCGTAGTGCAACCATTCCACTCCTAGCCATCTCCTTTCAAGACAAAGATGCCCAAACCAACAAGCATGCCCAGGTGAAGAGCCTATGCACACTCAACTGCGTTGAAACCACTCAACCACCCTCCCATACCAAGAAACCAAATACAACAAAAGGCTTCGAATTTTCGAGATATATAGACGACTTATTTCTTCTCAATAGTTATGCTCAAACAATGTCACTTGGTGTAGCCATCTCCTTACTTGTCTCCACACGTCATGTCATATAATTAAACTCGCCTGAAGCCAGACTTTGTACCCCATGCTGACCCACCTATCAAAATATGCGATAAGATTTTAATCAAACATAATACATTTTTTTTAATTTATGAATAATATTTTTTAAATTATGGATTTAAAAAAAAATAAACTAACTTTAAAACTTATGATTTATTTTTCAAAAATTGGTAATCAATTAAAAAAAAACCTATTTTTAAAATTTAAATTATAATAAAAATTTATCTAATTTTTTTTTATTCAATTCCTACTAACTCTGTGTAAAAATTTACCATCAAATTATTTTTACCCAAATTGGGTACATTCTCTCCATTATCAAGACTGATTAGCGAAACTTAAGGCACAAACCTAGTCGCTAGTACAATATGCAATAGTGACATGACAACTAAAAATGAAATTCCATGTATAGTCTCTAACCTAAAGTCTAGGTACTAAATTTATCGCATCTCATTGGCCAGACAACAAGATTACAAGACATATTTGATTGTGCATCGGGTTCCTATACTCGAGGGATCCCATGAGTACTATTCTTAACGTTTGTAGTGCACTAAGGTAACATGATCCTCACTTTTGTCAGTGGGGCTCCTCCAAGAAAGTATCACGATGTAAACACAACATCCAACTCATTTGAAAATGGGGTATGTTTTATTGGTAGCTTCATCATCCATATATATATGTTTTATGGGGTATGTTTTATTGGTAGCTTCATCATCCATAAATATGTTTTATGAGTAAGCTTATCTAGTCATTATTAAGATAATTTATTGCTAATTATATTATGTGATATCTGTAAAAGATGGAAATTAATGAGCAAATTTTATAACATTTAAAAAAAAAAAATTGTTTTATAGAATTTAAAAAAAAATGGTTAAAGATTATAAAAAACCAATAGGAATATTATTTTTATCTATAAATAAAAATGATTAAAAAAAATGTTTTTATTTTCTCCATTTAAATTTAATACTTCCATATAATATATTTAAATTTATAATTAGCATATTTTTATAATGGTTTCCAATTTCATCTTCATAACTTTAAAAAAGTGTAAGTGTAATGTTAAAATCATAACTGAAAAAGTACAAAGCACAGTGGAGAGAAGAGAAGAATCATAATATTTGGAGTTAGTGTTTATCTTTTTCATTGTTAGTTTATGATATATTAGAATTGATTATTATTTATTGTAAATTAAATTATTATTATTTTAAATAAATTAGAAATATAAAAATAAATTAAAAATTTAAACTTTGTTATATTTATATAATTCAAAAATTTTATTTTATGAAGAAATATCAATATTATATGATTTAAATTTTTTCTTAAATTAAGTTGTGAAAAATTATTCAAATGTGTTATATCAAAATTATTGAAATTGTTAATTCTTTTATTATGAGTAATATATATATATATATATATATATATATATTTTTACTTGTCCTGATATTTTGGTTCTATTTTTATTTCTCTAACCTTAAAATACAATGGAGTGTTCATAATTTATGTTTTAGTTTTTCATTAAAATTAATAACATAATAACTTAAATATTTTGAAATGTAGAAATAAATTCAACATGTTAATTGGGATTATGTTGTGTGATTGAGTGGGATAATTGTTATCTTATTGAGTGAGATTTAAATGCCCACTAATAATATTTTAAATTTTAATATCTTAAAAAATAATATTGTAATAGCTTCGAGTCTAAACTAACTTAAGTAAATATAATTGTGAACAAACTTAAGTAACTTAAGTAAATATAATTGTGAACAAACTTAAGTAAATATAATTGTGAATTAGACCGTACCAACAACCTTACTCTTCTCATACTTACACTTAATTGGAAAGATAAATTCAATTTCTTAAATAACTTTATATATACAAAATTAAACCAATCAAACAACTCGATTTTACAAATCGGATTTCAAATAAAATTAATAAAAAAAATGTTAAAAGAGACGTTCAAATAACGCTTTAGAATGTATACACCACTTCCCATCATTACCTTTGTGTGACATCCTTCAATGATAGTGGCAGTCGTTACACCGTTGACAACCTTGCTGGGCGTGCTGGAAGTAAAGACAATCTGGATTATATACGATCTTGTACAAAGTATGTTCAAAAATTTATGTTTATACAAAGTGATTTCCGCCGTAGAAAGGAATTTGTCGTCGACCGTGTCTGTTTGAAATTCAAATCGTTCTTATAGACTTGAATACTTCCAATTTTTTAAAGAGAAACGCGGGTGGGAATTAGGATAGTAGATTTATAATGGTGGTCACGCCAGTTCCTGCTGCAGCAAGCAAGCACAAAATGATGGCATTTATTGGTTTCCAGCTGCCTTTAGCATCATCCCCTACTGAAACTTCCATGAATGTTCGAAATAGTTTGAAAATTCACGAGATTTGTGTTCACTATAGGCAGTATGTAAGGGATTTCAGATTGGACTTTGTCCAGAAAACAGTATTGGGTCATGGAGTGGAGTTGTTGGAGAATTTTGGGTGTTGAAGGAGTCTAGAGGTATTCATAGAATTGTGGGCGTTAATTTTGGAGGATAGAGTGTTTTACAGAATTGTGGGTGTTAATGGAGGATAGAAATTTTCAGAGAATCGTGGCTGTTCATCTGTATTGACTATTTCGAAAGAAGAATGAAGATGGAATAGCAGTGGAATTTCTCCAAGATATTTTTTATTGATGTTCGTGTGTATGTTTCCCAGTGCAGAGTCGACTGAACGTTTGCTGTTATTGAGTGCGATTCAAGCCTAGTTGCCTACTTGCATACTTTTCAAAGACTTGTACTCTGTTTTGATAATATGAGCAGCTATTTCAAAAGCAAGGACTGCTTTATTTGGATATTTGAGCAGTGGTCACTCTCCCAAACTGGGTATATTATACATAGCCAAGACAAGAAAGAGGAGTAGATCAGGAACGAGAAATAGGTCTCTGGCTAGGTTTCTGGCAACATAGCCAGCATTTGTAAAGGAGAGAGTGGGGAACACACACAGCTTGTGACCAATCTTTTCAGCACATAGATGAGTTTATTAGCAAGTTCCCAGTCATGGAGCATGGGAATTTGCATCTACTATGGTTGATTGTGGCAACTGTGTGCATATTTCTCCAGATTGGAGCGAGTGCGATCGAGAATCCAGAAGGTATGGATCTTTTAATATTGCATGATCCATGCATTGAAGCACTCATATAGCAGTTCTAGTTGATATCTATGAGTGCCAATAAGAGTTGAATGATCCTAACAGATACTTGTAAAATCGTTTTAGTTCCCATAGACCATACCACCTAAGATCAAAACTAGACCCGAAAGATTCCAGGAGCCAACACAACTAACTGATTTAGGAACCGCAAACTCTTAAAACTAAGATCCATGGCCTATATAGAAGTTCTCAATTTAGCTTCCTTGGTTTTGTTTGAAATAGTTGAAACTGCAATCATTTGACAAGCTGCGAGTTCCCAACTGCAGTGCATAGAGTTCCTCTTTTCCCATTGGATGTGGAACTCCATATTGAGTGGATAACATATTCAAGATTGAAGGTTGGCAGGGGAGGCTGCATCCTGGTATCTTTTTATGTGTTCTGCCGACGATGCTGCTATAGTTAATTTTGAGAACACCATGAGACGAGGTTTCCCATCAAAGTGCTCAACTGATTAAGTTTAAATACTATAACTGGCTGCTTTCCTTGTTCCCAAACATCCAAATCAAGTGGTGCCTTCTGCTGAGACTATCGTGTGCACTCTTCTATTCAATGTTTTATTAAATTTCTTTCTATTCAAATCTCCATCATAGAATGCATCTTTAATTTATGACATAACGTAAGTCCCTCCCTTTTATCCTTCGTTACCTGCTTCCTCAGGTTCTAAATCCTTTGGTGCACTCTGACTATATTATATGTCTGCAGTTCTATTTACTAATACTAACCATCTGCTTTCTAAAAATGCCAGTAGACTCTAAAACATAATAGCCATTGTTATGTTGCCTGTTTCTACTTGATCTGTGCCAATAAATGGGTGCATAGATAATCCCTGATCTTTTCAGTTTCACAATGATTTCTTTTAGGGATAACTTGGACCAGAAATCACAGGCATCTTTAACTGCGAAGAAGATACTGAAGACATCAGAGCTGTTTTAGTTGAAGTAGCGCTATTTAACTACAGAAATGTGCTGTTATTGCCTTGTGTGCCTAGCCAAACCTGATTAACCTAATTTTGGGAAATGAGGCTAAGCATTTTGGGAATCATTCTAGATAAAAGCCCATTATAAATAGCATTGAAGAGAGCATCAACAACAGGCCATAATAATTCTCCTCGTTGAGTTTTGCAGGTTTTGTAAGCTTATCGTGTGGAGCAAGTGCAAATTATACAGATGCTTTTAATATTCCATGGGTTCCAGATGATCCATATGTAACTACTGGTAACAAATCAACTGTAACGTTCCGCGATGGGAACTCTACAATTAAAACTACTTTGCGCTTTTTCCCTGGTTCAGAAAATCAGAATTGTTACAACATAGCTCTCCAGAAAAACAGTCCTATTCTGGTCCGAAGCACATTCATTTACAAGAATTATGATGGCTTTAACAAGCCTCCAGTTTTCCAAGTCAGTTTAGGGATCACAGCGATTGCCAAAGTGAACCTTTCAATCTCTGATCCATGGGTGGAAGAGTTTATATCTGCAGAAATTCAAGACAAATTATCATTCTGCTTACTTTCTATTCCAGGGGGCAGAACACCCTTAATTTCTTCCTTGGAAGTCCGCTCACTTCCTGCAAGTGCTTATAGCAGTGGAACGGGAGTTAATTCCGACAAACTGCTCCGAAAGAGGATCAGAATCAATTGTGGCTACACTGCCAAGATATTACGGTGAGAAAGCTTTACTGCTTTTGTAGGACTAGAATATTCTTTTCCTATAACCTTCTGTGTCCAAGAGTTGAGCTAGGCCTGGGGCTAGGATTTTTCTTGTCAGGTGCTCTTTCAGAATTAGCTGTTATGTAGGATTTTCTCCACCAAATGAATGAGAGACATTCCTTCTCTTCATTTTAATTTTCCTACACAGCTACAAGGAAGGAGCACACGACGACTGTTGCTCAGTCTCTTCATTATTACTTCTGTTTCTGTGTTTTCAAGTTATTACAATCTGCTATTATTTTTGGGATTTTACCCTATTTTAGGTTTAATAGGTTAAAAGCTCTGACGTTTTTGGCACTTCTTTCACCCCTCTTTGACAATGAGGGGAAGAGAGTTGTGGTCCGAAGTCATATAATCATGTTGAGATCATTTCTTCAAAAGGAGGATACTAGATGGCAAGTTCTGAACAGTTTGCTAGAATGTGGTGTGGCCCTTATAGGGATTTTTATATGTGGCTGTCAATGGAGTAAAATATTTATAAATTTGCTCTTGAATCAGGTATCCTGTTGATTCTTATGATCGCATTTGGGATGTTGATCGAAACTTTTCACCAAGCCACCTCACTGTGGGGTTTGATATACCAGTGAAGATAAATAGTTCTGGAGTTCCAGAGAGCCCTCCTGATGTCGTGCTTCAATCAGCAAGGATATTGGTCCGAACAGATACCTTATCTTACAACTTCCAACTTGACGAGGAGGCAAATTACCTTGTAATTGCCTATTTTGCCAGGATTTTACCTGTGCAATCTTCTTTTCATGTATTGGTTAACGGAGATATTTTAGCAACCAATTACACTCTCCAAAGCAGTGAGACAGGCGCAGTTTCTTCCATTTCAAACAATATCTCTGTGATTAATATCACAATCCACAATGTCAGCTTTCATCCACAAATCAATGCTCTAGAAGTATACCAGATAGCTGACATCCCTCTAGGAAGTTCACAGAGTCAAGGTAGAGATTTTCAACTTAGCATGTTTCTCACCTCTGATTCTAGATATTGAGGCATGTTAACAGGATTTGCATTTTTTGCCTAATGAATTATGTCATTTCTGCATCCAATTTATTAACTGGTTTCTGTGTACTGTGTGATCACAATGCAGTGTCTGCTCTCCAGGCTATTCAAAGAGTTTATCGTTTAAACTTAGGCTGGGAAAATGATCCATGTTCTCCAGTTCCATGGAAGGGTCTTCAATGTGATGAAGCAAACGACGTTGTCTCTTTGTAAGTAGTAGAATGGCCATGGTGAATGACCTCAGAATCTTGAAAACCTCGAGAATATGTTGTGCACTAGTTATAATTGAAAAGAAGTAAATAGTCAGAACCAATAATTATCTTAAAAAACTTAAGAAATTCAAGAATAAGATGTAAAATGTTTAATTTAAAATTACTAAGCCTTAACGAACAACTATTCACTCTACAGGGACCTCTCAAACATGAATCTGCAGGGACCAATATCTGTTGCATTCGGGGACCTTCTAGATCTTCAAAATCTGTGCGTGAAACTCAACTCTTGACTAAATGACAAATATAGTACTATTTTTATTTTGTACTGCTTGTAACTAGACATCCGCAGACTTACTTGATTTCAAGAAGTTATTTGGTCTTATTGAAGCCTTTTTACTGCAGGGATTTGCATAATAACTCACTGACTGGACAAATTGAGAACTTTAATGCTCTCTCTCTACTTCAAACACTGTAAGCATTATTTTTTTGATGGGATGCTGATGGCATATACATGTTCTGATCAACCTTTCATATGGAATGTATTAAATGGTGTTACATTGTGCAGGAATCTGAGCTTCAACAAACTAAATGCACGCATACCTGACCTAAGTTCCTTAACTAGCTTGCAGAAACTGTGAGTCCCATTTACCATGTTCTTTTTATCCATGTTATATATGTTCTTGTACCATATGTGCATCCATGTCAAGATGTGATTAGGTGTGGGTCTTAAGTTTCATTATTGAAATGAACTCACTCAAAATGAAAATATACCGAGTCTCGAGAAACTGGTTGCATCCTTTAAGTTAGTAATCTCGATAACAAAACTGGACTTAGACAGAGTGTTCGTTGGATGTGAGTTTTTCTCCCAGTACATTATGCAACTTGATTGCTTCAAATCTTGGGATTTTGCAAACTTAGAGATGACTATTTCGGTTCATGACTAAATAAACTGTTTCCTAACATTTGGTCAACTAGACATTGAGATCATTTTTGTGCAGTCAGCTTCTTTCACTTTTAGTCTCCTTAATATGGTGCTAGAGCTTAGTTGCTTGTGCCTGGAGATCCTCATCAAGAGGACTGGTATAACCTGCACCAGCTCCTCCTTATTTATCCTTTTTTCTTCTTCAAAGTGAGTCTGCTTCTCTCACTGTTTTGGTGCATATAAGCAACAAGTAATTTTTCTTAATTTAAAGAGACTCATATTACTAGAAGCACATACTTACAAAGGATGCCTGTTCAGTAGGATGGCAAGGGAGATTCTAGTAATAGGAAAAGTATCATTTTATCTATGTTGCAGGAAACACTAGGCCAAAGCCTGTTTCTGGGCAGAAATGGTACGGAAACACGTTTGGTACAGGCTGGAAACACGTTTCAGGCCGTACTGCTACATTTGGCCTAGTAAGGCTTGAAACGCGTTTCCAGGTCGTACAACCACGTTTCAGCGTTTAAGTGGTTTTTTTTTTTTTATTATTATTATTATTTTATTTGGCAAATAAAATATCTTTTGGATGCTTCTAGATGGCTCTCACAAGTTATAAAAAGATTCTCGCCTCATTCCCTCATCACACGAATTGAGCAAGTCGTTTCACTTGGAGACGTACGATTCTAGTAAGGAGAAAAGAGGAAGAGAGCAGTGGTTTCAGTGAGGGCATTTTCAACTATGAGCAAAGGAGATTTCAGCAGCAAGAGAAAGAGATTTCACAAGCAGATTTGGAGTGGGAAGTTTTCGGCTACGACATTCTTGGTTTTTGGCTCAACTACAACCATATTTGTCTTGCATTTTGTGGCATTTTGGGGTAGCTTCAGCTACAAAAAATTAATTTAGGTAAGAAACATTCATTTTCTTAGTCTATTTCTTCTATTTTTCGAGGGTTTATGCTTCCAAAAATGTGAAAAATGTTTTTTCTTTACAAATTTGTTTTTTAATTGTTTTTTGCACTGATGGCTTCCAACCAAGGTGCAAGTTCAACCCCAAGTCCAACCCAAGGGCTGAATATTATCCTCTTTGGAGGCATGTTCAGAAGCTTCAAAGATGTGGAGGTGGTGGCTCATGGGAATGGCGATGTAATCTTTGTAGTAATTCGTACAAGGGCTCCTACCCAAGAGTGAAGGCACATCTTTTGCATGGAGAAGGATATGAGATTGCAGGTTGTATAAAAACAACAGACCCATTGGTGAGGAGGGCATATCAAAGATAGCAAGATGAGACAGATGGAATTAAAAGAAGGTATGAAGAGATTACTCAAGCTACTCCTCAAGCTCCACCAAACATTGAGCCAAGGATTGTGGTTGAAGCAAGAAAGACGAGAGCCACTCAACAACAAGAACAACGACCATCCAAAAATACCAGAGGGGCATCCGCTTTAGTTCAAGATAGCAGAATTGCTAAATTGGTGAATATGCAAGCGAGAGAAGAAGCTTATTCCAGAGTGGTTAGGTACATCTATGCATGTGGTATCTCATTCAACGTTGTTCGCTCTCCTTAATGGCAAGATATGATAAGGGCAATTAACAAAACTCCCGTAGGGTACAAGGGGCCCAACTATGAGAAAGTCAAAACACAGCTTCTCAAAAATGAGAAGGAGCTTGTGGAGGATATCTTATCACCAATTCGTTCTTCCTAGAGTAGCTTTGGGGTTACCATAGTCTTAGATGGATGGACAGATACAAGGCACAGGCCATTGATAAATATCATTGCCACTTCACCAAAAGGAGCAATGTTTTTAAAGGCGAAAGACTACTCAAGAGAGGTAAAAGATGCACAGTTCGTTGTTGATGTTATTATAAAATCTATCGAACAAATAGGACGTAACAGGGTGGTGTAAGTTATCATGGATAATGCACTAGTTTGCAAAGTTGTAGGTTTAATTATTGAGGGAAGAAATGACCACATCTTTTGGACACCATGCATTGTCCATAATCTGAATCTAATCTTAGAGGAGATCGACAATAAAGTTCCATGGATAAAGGAAATCACAGGGGAAGCAAGGGAGATTGTTAAATTCATCACCAACCACCACCAATATCAAGCAATATTTCGAGAGTACTCCAAAGAGGAGTTGTTAAAAGTTGTTGAGAGAAGATATGCCTCAAACTTCCTAATGTTGCGGCGCCTTGTTGAGGTTAAGCAACCATTAGTTTCTATGGTGGTGAGTCAACTCTGGGTTGAGTGGAGACGGGTAGTTTCAGAGCGAGGATATATGGCGTGTAGATTATGCCTTGATGAGGAATGGTGGAGCAAGATAGATTTCTTCCTAAAGTTCACAACCCTTGCATTTGAGCTTCATTGGAATACTGACACTGACCAACCTTTCTTAGGAGAGGTATATGATAACATGGATACCATGGTTGAGAAAACTATGGAAATCATTTCACAGGAGTTTCCACAACTTTTATTTGTTGATAATCATTTTGCTGATTTAGTTAAGAAAATCATTGTTGATAGGTGGAACAATTTCAACACTCCATTGCACACTTTAGCACATGCCTTGAACCCCAAATTTTATGATGAGGAGCTTATTGCTCAAAGCAATGGGAAGAGGAAGGCACCCAATAAGGATAGAGAGGTGGCTATTGGGGTGAAAAAATCCCTTATGAGAATGTTTCCAGCTCATCTACATAGGGAGGTGAATGAAGAATTTGCCAGTTTGGCTGCAGGATTAGATGATTATTCAGATATAACAGCTTTGGAGGAGAGAAGCACCATGAATCCAATTAGGTGGTGGATTTATCATGGAGCAAATGGTGTACATTTGCAAAACCTTCCCATTCGTGTTCTTTAACAAGTGGCAAGCTCTTCATCAACAGAAAGTAATTGGGCACCTACGGTTTTATTCATTTAGTGGAGTGCAACAGGTTGGGTTCACAGAAGGCAGAGGATCTTGTTTATATGCACTCCAACCTTTGCCTTGCATCTCGTAAGGGTCCAGAATATAGCAGTGGTCCTTCTAAAGAATGGGATGTGGATCCAGAATTCCTAATTTGGAGCTCTCTCTCGCTGCCCTGAATATTGAGGACCAGAAGACTAGAAGTGGAATTGGCCAATCATCTTCTTCAATTCCACCTTCCACTATTAAGCATGATTCTGCTTCTATTTTTGATGAGGATTATGATGATTGTTGAAATATGTAACTAGGTTCGGTCTTCATAATGACACATGTAATCATAATTTTATGTAATTGATGTAAAGAAGAAAAATAAAATTATTTTGTAATGCTTGAGTCATGGGTTTCATGCTCAAGGAATTTTATAGATGAAGCTACCATTGTGAGCTATTAGGTTTGGTCATCAAGTCTAGTGAGTCAATATTGAAGGCCCATTTGGGCATGTTACATATTGTAAAAAGAGAATTTGTTTGAGTCATCCAAGACCTTGTCACAAGTACTGCTTCAAGTCGGCCCTCAAAAGGAGATGGAGATCATGTCAACCTACTCACTTGCACAAGTCGACCTATTTCTTGGACAGATCACTATATATAATGAGAACTCGGCCTCACTTGAGACACCACTCAATCAAGCATCTGAAATACAACAAGAAGTGCGAGAAAAGGAGTAATAGGAGCCTCCCATCCAACGAAGAAAGAAGAAGAACCGAAGTATTTTTGGCACTGTTTTTGGGTTATTCTCCTCACATGTGTGACAGAAATTAGGGTTTCTATAGTAGGGTTACACCAACGATTGAAGAAGTCTAGAAGAAGGTCACTAAACCAACATTCTTGCTAGCTGAGGTCATAAGGAGAATCCCTCAAGTCAAGCAAAGAAGGAAAATACCATCAAGCTCCATCAATCAGCCCACACGTGTGAAATTGTAGAAGTTTCAGGCAAGATGAGAATTGCAGGACTGTGGAAGAGGGTTGAAATTAGTAGTGCTAGAAGTCAATTTGACCAGTGTTGACTTGGGTAAGAAGGAGAAGCAGTGAAAAAGGGTCTTGTGACTTGGTCTTGGAGAAGTTGATAAGTCAAGGGTCTTGGTCTTGGAATTCGTCACTTGAAGTTTCTATTAGAAAAAGAATTCGGTTGGGTTTTCCTCTCAAGTTGGAAAGGTTTTGGCCTTGCCTAATCGCCTACATTTTGTGTCCCTTGTCTCATGCTTATTTATGATTTGGTAGCTGTATGGTGATAGAAAACATTAACATAATCAAGAGAAAGAAAGAAGCTAAAGTAAAAGTTGCATCACAAGTAGTTATCATTCAAGAGAAATCACCTCATCCCTATGCCCTAGATTTCTCAACATGGTATCGGAGCTAAGGTGACAAGTCAAGGAAGGGAAGCTCAATAAGTGACTCTTAAGCACTCAAAGACCGAAGTTCTAAGAGCATCAGCGAATCAAGAAGATCCTCTCTTCTCCAAGAAGGCAAGGGCTACATCATCATCTAGAAGGAAGTGTCAAAACCCTAGATCGGTCAAAGAAGAATTTTACACTAAAAACATTCTTGGGATCCTTGCTCAAGTCATCATCAAGGAAAGAGACCACAAAGACCCTACCTCTACTCAAGTTGAAGAGATCTACGAATCAAAGTAACTTGAAGTCTACACATCCAAGAGAAGCAAGATCAAGGACGTTGCCATCATCATCAAAGGATCCAAAGTGATCTCCCTCTCTTTGGAGTCAAGGATCACTCTTGAAGAAAAGAATCTTCATCAAGAAGAAGTTTTCAATTACCTATATCATCATCAAATTCAAGAAGGAAGTAGGTTGAAGGAGCATCCTCACAAGTAAGTATATTTATGTCTACATTTGAATCTGTCAAAATGTCTTTTTGCAAGGAAAGCAACAAATTGGTTGGGGCTTCAAATTTTCTTGCATGGAAGAAAAGGACAAATTTGAACCTCATAGAAAATGAGGTCATGGAACATGTTAAGGGCTTAGTCACTAAACCTCGAAAGGAATATGCTCAAGCACTTGCAAGGTATATGAAAGGGGAAGTAAGAGCTCAAAGGATTCTCATAGAATCCATCAAGGATCCCCTCATTCCCTATGTATCTAAACTAGAAACTTCAAAAGAAATTTATGACAAACTTGTAGAGTTGTTTTCCGTAAGCACTGCAGGGGAAGTCATCTCGTTAAGACAAAAACCTTACAAGCTGAGGATATCAAAAGAAGAAGGAATAGCCTCTTACTTTATGAGGATATCTGATATAAGGGACCAAATACAAGATTTGTGTGAAATAATGTCTGACAAGGAGATGACTACCATAGTACTAAATGCACTTCCAGAGGAATGGGTTAACTTTACATCAAGCATTTATGGGAAGAAGGAAGCTACTCCATTCAAGGATCTATGGTCACTATGCAAAATTGAAGAAACGAGATTGAAGGCAAAATATGATGTAGGATCAAATGAGAAAACTCAAGGATATTCTGCTATGGCAAAGAGAAAAGGGAAGTTCAGAACATTTGGTCTTTAGAAAAGAAAGAAGAATATGGCAAAGATTCAATGCTATGGATGTCAAGAATATGGGCACTACAAGAGATATTGTTCTAAACTCAAGAAGGACAACAATAAAAGAGAAAGAGAAGAAGCCCATATCACTGAAGAAGTGGAGGAAGATGAAAAGAAAAAATCCAAGAAAGAGGAAGTAAAATATCTCTACTATGATTGAGATAGTCTTCCTCACCTAGTTCTTTTCAAGTTTTTATGTTGTAAAGTATCATGGTAGGAATCATTAGAAGCATGAAAGGATGCATCATAGGAGATGGCATCATAGAAGCATATGATTGAAAGCAAGAGTTCGTGACATCATCGTAAAGAAGCATGAAAGATAGCTGAAATAGAAATCTATGGCTATCACCTATAGGAGGATGTAGCTCTTGGTAACCTCATTAGAAGCATAAGTAGCACTTATGGAAAGAAGAAAGTCATATAGTATAAAAAGCTCATCATACGCCATTCAAGAGGAGCATTTGCTGAATGAGGATAATCAAGATCCTCTGTTGAAATCTTCACTGGAAGGTTCATCTATTGAGAGGAGCAAGTATTTCGAAAATTCCACCTTGGGATTCATGGAATAAAGGTATGATGTCATAAGATATGAAGCAGGTCAAGATGATTGGAGCTCTTTCAATCAAGGAAGTTGTTGAAGGAAGTCTAGATGACCTAAAAGAAAGAAATGAGGTATATATGCATATATTTAATTAAGTCATGTCATATGCTTGCAAGTATCATGAATGGATGCTCTACCTCGAGAGCATCATCAAAAGAAAAAGATCTCCACCTTTGGAAGGATGCAGGAAGGCATGATTCACACATTGACAAGATGAAATCAACATAATATGTCCTCATATGAAATATGAGGTGGTTGACAAAATTGGAGGAACTATGATTGGAAGTTCTTGAAAAGAAATGTGTGAAGAAAGAAAGGAAGAGATCATGAAAAATGAAACTATGGAGAAGACAATCAACATCCAAGGACTAAAAGATCTAACTATGATATCTCCATGAGAAAGATATGAAGATCCTGATGAAATCTGAAAAAGAAAGAGACCCTTGACATTGTATATATTTTTGGAGATGTGTAAATGAAAAAAAGGATGTTGATGCAAGCAAGGAGATGTCATGATGAAAGACCATCACAAAAGTAATTTTGATTTAATGTTCATTTCTATTTTTGAACAATATCCGGATGTGCTTATGAAGGGCTGCCAAGGGAAGAGTTGTGGATGTCTTCTACAATTTATGCTCATGTGGCAGGATGAAAGGTCCTTAAGGAAACATGACATGAAGAAGGCAGCAAGGCATAAAGGAAGGCTAGATATGGACTAATGGATCACTTTCCGATGAAAAGAAGGATGAGAAGACTGGCATGATTCATGAAAGTGATGGATGGTTTGTGCCCTATAAAGAAGTCCCAAAAGATGTAGGGTTCATATTAAAGAAGAAGTTCATGACATCGAAAAAGGAAGTCCTACAAGCATTTGGTTATCCCATGATCTCCACCTAAAGAGTTGCTGGAAGCGAGTCCCTGGTCAAGAGGGAGCTTGGTCAAGTCCCTGATTAAGAGGGAGCTTGGATACATTCCTTTTATAGGAATGGGTACATTCCTCAATGGAATGGGTATATCCTCCCTAGTTGAGAGGGAGAGATAGACACATCATTCTTGTCTTCACTTGGGAAGATAGAATGGAGGATTGGGTAAGCATTTGGCATCCGATACTCTTTGAGGATGTGGTAGGGCATCCAAGATAACAATAGTCATAGAGGAACGATATTCTCTGAGGACTGAGAATCCAAGATAAGAATAGTCCTGGTAGAACATGCTCTGAGATAACCCAGGTAGGGTATGTTCCGAGAGAGACAATGATGAGGGTGTCTATAAATCATTGGTCTCGCCAACATTGTGCTTTGATCTTGTGGAGAGATAGAGCTGTTAGTCAAGGCCTTGCTATGTGACAATGCTAGATGATATGATGCTATACAGATGGGTTACCAATCCGACTCTTCTTATGAGAATTCTTCAAATTGAGAATGTCCAAGTACCTTGTATGGATTATGAATGCCTCCCTAGTTAAGAGGGAGTGTTTAAATATGTAACTAGGTTCGGTCTTCATAATGACATGTGTATTATCATAATTTTATGTAATTGATGTAAAGAAGAAAAATAAAATTATTTTATAATGCTTGAGTCATGGGTTTCATGCTCAAGGAATTTTATAGACGAAGATCCCATTGTGAACTATTAGGTTTTGTCATCAAGTCTAGTGAGTCAATAATGAAGGCCCATTTGGGCATGTTACAAAGTGTATAAAGAGAATTTATTTGAGTCATTAACTCTCCAAGACCTTGTCACAAGTACTCCTTCAAGTTGGCCCTCAAAAGGAGATGGAGATCATGTCGGCCTACTCACTTGCACAAGTCGGCCTATTTCATGGACATATCACTATATATAATGAGGAATCAGTCTCACTTGAGACACCACTTGATCAAGCATCTATTATACAACAAGAAGTGCGAGAAAAGGAGTAATAGGAGCCTCCCACCCAGCGAAGAAATAAGAAGAAGAAACCAAAGTATTTTTGGAACTTTTTTTGGGTTATTCTCCTCGCACTTGTGACAGAGATTAGGGTTTTTGCAGTATAGTTACACCAACCATTGAAGAAGCCTAGAAGAAGGTCACTAAACCAACTTTCTTGCTAGCTGGGGTCACAAGGAGAAGCCCTCAAGTCAAGCGAAGAAGGAAAATACCATCAAGCTCCATCAATCAACCCACACATGTGAAATTGCTGAAGTTTCAGGCAAGCCGAGAATTGCAAGACTGTGGAAGAGGGCCGAATTTTAGAGTAGCCAAAATTAGCAGTGCTAGAAGTCAGTTTGACCAGTGTTGACTTGGGTAAGAAGGAGAAGCAATGAAAAAGGGTCTTGTGACTTGGTCTTGGAGAAGTTGATAGGTCAAGGGTCTTGGTCTTGGAATTCGTCACTTGAAGTTTCTATTAGAAGAAGAATTCGTTTGGGTTTTCCTCTCAAGTTGGAAAGGTTTTGGCCCTGGTTGATCACCTACATTTTGTGTCCCTTGTCTCATGCTTATTTATGATTTGGTAGCTGTTTTATGATAGAAAACATTAACATAATCAAGAGAAAGAAATAAGCTAATAAAAGACCAAGTAAAAGTTGCATCACAAGCAGTTATCATTCAAGAGAAATCACCTCATTCCTATGCCCTAGATTTCTCAACAATGATGAGGATTAGTTTTTAGTCTTTATACTATTATTGTACTTGCAACCTCATAGTCTTTATTGCACTTACAACCTGATATATATAATAAAGGCTGATTTTGGATATTCCGATATTTCTATTTTCATTATGTGATCATTGACATTGGACAATTTAATCATATTGTAATAAATTATAATGGATCATGTATGCTTTATGATTGGACATAACATTTCTTAAATGTCCTAATATATATATATATATATATATATATATTGCGTTTCCCTGTTTCCAAAATTTGGGGGGGTCACGTTTCGTACCCTTACCCATTTCGGAAACTCGTCCTTGTTTGCTTGTATCGTGCAACTAAGCATTTTGTTATAGAGAATATATGCCCTTACTATAACCCAAAACAAATAACCCTTTAAGACTAACTATATTAAACAAGGAATCTTGAATCTTGAATCTTGATAGAAAACACTTGACCAATACACAAAACTTGACCAGGGCCAGATACAAGCACAAACAAGTCTTGAGTAGATGTCCTATTGATGGTCTGGAAGTAGTAGATTTCGTTCCCCAAACCTGTCAGTAAACTCAGAACAATCGAAGATGATAATGTTGCAACTCTATCTCTTACATGTGCACAAATATTCTGCCTCTATATCATCTCGTTGGAAGTTGCCTTGGATCCGCATTTGACAAATTTCTATTCTAGAATATCAGTGTTGTAGGAACCATCCCCCCCCAATAGATCGGTAACCAAAACCACAAACTGTGCAGATCCATGAGCGAACTGCAGATGGAACCCTGCACCCAAATTTCAAAATCATGCTTTGCTTGGAAAATTGCAGTTCTAGACTTGTGGAAACCATGATGGTTCCGTTTTGCGGTTTTGTAGGCTGAATCGCAGTTTTGACACTATTCTGCCACACTTCCCATGTGGTTCCGGAAAGCACTTGCTTGGTTCCGTGGGGCACTCTTTTTTTTTTCAGAATTTGGAACCACTATGTGAGGAACCATGCTTCCCAAACACTCCCAAGGTGCTCCCTTGATGCTCCCTAGATGCGTCTTGGATGTTCCCTAATGGAATGTTAAATTCTTAAAGTAAAAGTGACATTCTCCTATCCTTTCATGAAAGGAGAATGTCACTTTTACTTAAATTTTTAACATTACCATGAAATGACTGAGGATGTTTGAGAGTGGTTCCAACCTCATCGGATTTCATTGGAGAAAATAGAATTTCATATCCTATTCAAAATTCAGCAGACTTCACAGTTTTCAAGATTTCAAGATAAATGGGATTGTGACATTTCATTAGATTATATCAGGTATGAGGGTATGTGATTGGCGTTTAATCAAGAGCATCAAGCCTATATGCACCTCAGTGTTGGTGGTGTTGATTGTTGAACTCCTTTGTCACGGTCTTAACAAAAATGTACCCTTCACTCAAGTCAAAATCATTGATTAGACATGTTAAGTTTTTTCTACCATATTTTAAGGTTTGGATTAGGCAATTTGATCAAAATTGGGCAATGTTGACTAATATCCCAAGAGAATCGAGGTAGAGACAAAGGTTAGACAAGAGGAGAAAAATCTAGATTCGAGGTGGTTGATGTTCGAATAATTAATCATTAATGCATTATGGATGCTATTTCTATCTTGATTTGTGTAAAAATGCGTGCTTTGATATATTCTACGCTTCCAAGGATTTTTGGAAAATAATGCTTCCAACGCTTCGCTTCCCAAAAATGCACCCGCTTCATCCCCGATTCGTGTAACATTGTTCTAGATCATCTCTTTTCTATTTTCTACTTCTAACGGAGATGCTTCAGCTAAGTCACCAAGCATTTTGTTCTATCAGACATGAATATATTTTCTTCTTTCTTTTAACACATATAGAGTTGTTGAAGTTCCACCCTTAAGGGGCAGCAGTCATGGCTAGGATACCAAATATTATTGATACAAAAAGCCATATCTTGTTTGGTCTGACCATTGGAGAGATGGGTGGAAAGGGGTATCATCAGTAGCAAACTGCTAAAACAGCCTTTTTTGTGATACCTATTCTTTGCATGTTGGCTATTATGAAGGTTTCCCCGGCCTGAGTTTGTCCATTCCTTACCAAGTATTAATAGGTAGTAGTTTTATTCCCTTATGTGCTGTGCCTTGTGCAGGGATTTGCAAAACAACAGTCTTCAGGGGACAGTGCCAGAGAGCCTGGGAAGATTGCCAAGTCTTGACTTATTGTGAGTTAATCTGCCATACAGTCACAAATGATAGGATTTTGTTGAGAATGAAAAGAAAGTTATAATAGAGTGACATTAATGGGTTAATGCAATTATTAACAGAAATTTGGAAAACAATCAACTTTATGGGAACCTGCCCATCTCCTTGAACAAGACTACACTGGATTTAAGGTACGGGTTGGTAAATTTTCCAATTTGATGCATCTTTGAATACAAACTTAATATGCTATTCTTTTTTGACTTAGTTTAGAATATTATTGTGATGTAATTTAACTTTGCTTTTGTTTCCGGTGCAGAACATCGGGCAATCTATGTCTGACATTCCCTGGTACAAGATGTTCTCCTGCCCCTCCTCCACTTCAGACCCCGGAAGTGACAGAACCGAACATATCCAAAAGAAAAAGCCACATCAAGGCTATTATTGGAGGTCTTGTAGGTGGAATAGCATTTATTGTAATCGTGTGTTCAGCTCTACTAATATGGTACAAAAGAAAACACAAACTGGAGGATGGAAGGTCCATGTCACGTATGGTTCCACCAACATCTGAGTCTATGCTATACCCATTTTCCTAATTCTTGCTTCACATGCACTATTTTTAAAATCCAATTATTTTACCCTACTCAAATATGATATATCATTTGATTTGCAGAAACAGACATGAGAAATTGGAATGCAGCAAGACGGTTTACCTTCAAGGAAATTAAACTGGCGACAAATAGTTTTAGGGAGACAATAGGCCGTGGAAGCTTTGGATCTGTTTATCTTGGAAAGCTTCCAGAGGGAAACCGTGTTGCTGTGAAAGTACGCTTTGATCCATCACAACTAGCAGCTGACTCTTTTATTAATGAGGTATGTGAACAATCTTATTTGAATAGAAGTCACAGCAACTGAACCGTGTCCCCAACATACATGATAATATGATAATCAAAATGTCTCCGATCACTTGTCAATGATTGCAATATCCAAATTTTTCCTTTCCTCAGAATGATTCCATATATTCAGTGAGTTTTTTATACCAGAAAATGCATCAGATATTTCATCACTGATACGAAAAGTACATCACAAATGATACATCAAGCATAAGAACAACCACGCAGGTACTCCTCCCTACGTAAGGAGGAGGATAAGCATCTCTGCTTTGGCACTCACCTTAGAAGAATTTACATCTTTCCTAAAATTATCCATCCTGGCTGAGAGTTGAATAGCCAACTTCGATCTACAATTTGTTAGCTTTGCCAAATGGGCCAGATTAATTTTGTTGACACAATCTTCGATCACACCCTACACATGCCTTCATGTGTGTGGAATCATCCATTTTATTCTTAGAAGGGACCCCTTTCCATGGAAGAGGAGCAACAAAAAGATTATTTTACTAAACAATAATCCATGCCCAAAAGACCTTGGCAACCATTTCACATAACATGCTTAATCGATATCGATTCTGCCTTATTGCAAAGCATGCAACATCTATTTGTTGAGCCAGTACAATGTAGTCAATCCTTAACCACTTGACTTTTATGAAGAAGTAGCCACCCAAGTAATTGAGACTTAAAAGAAGAGTAGAACTTCAAACCTTTTGACACTGCCTAATCCATCTTGTCTTGTGAGCTTGAAAGGTCCACTTCCGATGAAGATCATCAATAGGCTAATGTGGTTGAATCCTAGAATAAATCTCCTCGGTTTGTTATACTTAAATGACTTCCCATAAGACCATTTCCCTTTCCAGATAGGTTTTTGAACCTTCAAGTTTAGTTGAACAAACTGTCCTTAGGAATCAATTGACAAAGTGTGGGGAATGCAGGTCTGTCCACAGCCCAAAACTCTGATATTGATTGATGGTTCTCCAAGATAACTGGTTACTCGTTCTCATTCAGTGAACTTTTCCACTTTCTACTGTAGTTTATTTGGATTCTGGCGAAGGTAGGTTGTCAATGTTTTCAATTATATATGTATATAAATTTCATATTTTCTCCCAAAAGATTGAAAAACTAATTTTTCGTCGTCAGAGTTAGACAAGTCACAAGTATCAGATATACGTTTCAAACGCTTAACTGTAAAACATTTCTAACCAAAGTCAAAAATGTAGTTAGGAAAAGATTTGCCAGCACTAATTTAAAAAATGTGGCAATGTGAACAGTATATGATTGACTGTTCAGCTGGTAGTTTCTGTTACTTTTAGGAAATATAACTTCAGACAAACATCATAAATGCAGTGAACCTTATATATTTTCTGTTTTCTTTATTGGAATACACCTTATGATAAATTCTAGGAAAGCGATTACAATGTGAACCTCGCATTAAGTCCGATGAGTTTTTAAGTTGTCAATTCACACTAAGTGCATATATATCTGACTTCTAGACATTAAGGCTTGTTGAGGCGTCCTACCTTTATCATTCCATCTATAAGAGAAAAGGAAATTGTTGAAATGGTAACATTTGAGTTATAAGTAACCAAGTGTTGCTTTCAGTTAGATTTACCATGCAGTCAAAGCATGGAAGGAATAAAAATGATTACATCCACACAATTGCCTAAGAACATGTTCAAGATAGATATATTCTAGTAATTGGAGATCTCTTTACCAACACAATTTCTGTTGTGGAATCCAGTACACAAAATATTTCTATTGTTGGGGGATTTAATTTTAAGGCTGTCGGGATAGGATAAGTTTGTTCAATTTGTTATTTTGTGGTTGGTTGGTCATCAGAGTTCTTTGTCAGATCTGAGTTGGTAGGAGGATCTGTTTTAAATCTTTGTTGGTAGGACTGTCAAATCCTGGTTATCAGGAAAACCAGTAGATAATGCATAAATAAAGTGAAACTGTAAGCCTTTAAACCTCGAAGAGAGCATGCTTTTTTATTATTTTATTACATCCAGTCTTGAGAGACTGATTAGTCCACATGCAACATTGGTACCACTCAGGGAGAGTTTCAGGCCTGAGATTAGTGCCCACTTGGTCTTAGGAAAGCCACTTCTGCAATTTACTGCTGGATAGGGTTATTACAATCTACAAAGTTCTGATTTTTGTTACTCTCAGGCGCACTGTTGAGTTTCAGATTGATTGCTCTGTCATGCTTGTTGTTTATTTTGTTTTTTGTTATAAGAAAAGGAAAAATATTTTATAGTATTTGTGGTGTGGTACAGGTCTAGTTGGCTTTCTTACAGCGGTATTTAAGTGGTTTCCTGCTGGTCTGTGCTTTCAAAAAATTAGAAATGGTATATAATCATACTGTACTACTTGATGGATGAAAAAAATGTTGCACTCAATGCTGTAGAAAATGTTTTGAAGATGTTGGCAGGATCCTAGCTGAAATTGGAACCTCAAATTCAGAACCTTGTAACTCAATGCATGATATGATGGCAGGCCTTGAGGGCTTGACTAAAGCACTGGTTGGCAATCACTAAGACAATGTTAGAGGAGTGCAGAACAGAAAGTATTCCAGGACTAGAGGAAAGTATTCTGCTGGAGAATCGTTTTGAATTCCTAACAAAAGTGCCAACTTGAGGAAAGCCCTTTTATTTTAATTTAGATGTCAAATCAGAGCCAACAAATGAAGTGTTCAAGGATCTAATGATGGATTCCTTGATAGCCTACAAGCTTAAATAATAAAACTAGGGGAAGTTTCCTTCAAGGATTTCTATGATCTTCAAGATTTCTAAAGCCACGGAAGCTAAGGGACCTGTACCACAAGGTCCTTAACATGCCTTACCTCAACAGACTTTAGGATTCCAACCTTTGATGGTGAAGAAAAAGGCCATGCATGGGCCTGGATTTGCTAGTTAGAGACATGATTTTCAATTAATCCAATCAACGAAGAAGACATGGTCAATTTTGCAGCACTACGCTTGGAGGGATTCACCTTTGATTGGTGGAATCAGTGGGTAGTGGGTACAATCCATACTGGAGGATGCAACAAAATCAATTGTTGAGGATCATTCCTAGAATTAAAATTTTAAGACATCTAGGTGATGTAAACAGATATGTCATGGAATTCCAAAGTTATTAATGCTAAACAATGGATTGATAGAGGCCCATAAAGTTGCACCTTTTATGCCCAGATTAAAGGACAGTATAAATGTTATATTAAGGCCCTTGATACAACAATACAACAAACCTTGGTTAATTAGAGGGTGTCATGAAGCAATTCCTCTTCTCCCAGTCCTCAAAATCCTTCCAATATTCTCAACAACATATTTAAATATGAAATGCTGAAAGTGAAAGCAGATAGCCCTAGCTTTGTTGAGAAATCTAGGGGCAGATAGATTAGTTGATTTCTCTTCTTTTGATAACTGCTTGTGATGTATTTTTACTAAACTTGATTAGCTTCTTCTTTCACTTGATTATAATTAGTGTTCTTATCATCAAACAGCTACCAAGCAATAAAGAACAATGAGACAAGAGGACACAAGATATAGGTGATCACCCTCATCCATTTACCTTAGGGACTACCCCCCTTGACTTGCCTAGGAGAGAGTAACGGAGTGAGTAAGGATTAGAGTGACAGCCCTTACTCTGAGCATTGTCGCGCTGTCTAGACATTTTGTGTGACAACAGACTCAATTGACTTGTAGACTCAATGACAAACCCTAGAAGCACTCAATGGGTGATTGACCTATAAAAATAAATTTTCCTTGAGCATGAAACCCATGCTTCAAGAATGACAATAATAAATTTATTGTTTCTCTTTACATCAAATACATAAAATCATGATTACATGTGTCATTATGAAGACCAAACCTAGTTACACTTGTCAACACTCCCTCTTAACTAGGGAGGTATTCATAATCCATACGAGGCACTTGGACATTTTCAAATTGAAGAATTCTCATAGGAAGAGTCAGATTGGTAAGCCATCTCAGAAGCTATCTTATCAACTTATACCAGAGCATCTCATCATATCGACCAACATTGTCACATAGCAAGGCCTTGACTAACAACTCTATCTCTCCACAAGATCAGAACACAATGCTGGCGAGACCTGACTGATAGACACCATCATCCTTGTCTCTCAAGGCACATACCCCACCCAGGTGTTCGAAGGGTATGCCTTTTAGGACAATTCTTGTCTTAGAATGACACATCCTCAAGAAATTTCCCCTTCGACTACTCTTGCCTATTGGATGCCCTACCACATCCTCAAAGAGTATTGGAATCAATCTTAGATGCTTACCCAATCCTCCATTCTTTCTTCATAACATGAATACAAGAATGATGTGTCTATCTCTCCCTCTCAACTAGGGAGGATATACTCATTCCTATAAAAGGAATACACTCAAGCTCCCTCTTAACCAGGGACTTGTTTTCAGGCTCCCTCTTAACTAGGGACTTATTACTAACAACTCTTTGCTCTATGGTGGAGATCATGGTACTATCAGCTGCATGTAGGGCTCCTCCTTTTGATGTCATGAACTTTATCTTCTTCATTATGGAGCCTTCATATTCTATATTTTTCTTCGTAGGGCATCGACCATCCATCACTTTCCTTCAACGAACTATAGGGTTGAGTCAATAGTCATGTCATCCTTCTCATCGGGAAGTGATCTTCTTGTCCATATCTAGCTTTTCCTTTGTACAACTACCTTTTCCAAGTCATGCCTCTTTCAGGATCTTCTTATCCAATCTCATGAGTGTCAGTTGTAGGTGACATCTATAACTCTCCCTTGGTAGCCCTGTTTCAACCTAACCAGATGTTTTACTTTTTCAAAAATCAAAATGATCAAATCAAAGTTACCTTTTTATGGTGGCCTTTCATCATGACATCTGCTTTTCGCAACATCAACATCCTGCACATGTATTAATTCATCTCTAAGACATATATTACCAAGGTTTTTCCTTTTCACCATACCTATCAAGGTCATCATACCTTCTTCTTCCATGGAGATGTCATAGCTAATTCTTCTAATTATCAGATGTTGATCACATATCTCATCTTACAAGATTGTAGTTGCATCCTTCACAAACTCTTCTTCCTTTCTTCACATATTGCTTTCCCAAGAACTTCTATACATGTTTCCTTCATCTTGTCAACCACCTCATATTCCATATGAGGTCATATTATGTTGATTTCATCTTATCAATATGTGAGCCAGTTCAAGGTATATGCCTTCATGCATATTTCTAAAGGAAGACATCCTTCTTCTTCATTCATGCTCATGGGATAGAGAATTCAACGATGCTATCTGTAACTGCATGATGACATGACTTAATCTATCAAATATATACATACCTCTTTTCTCCTTTTGGTCATCTAGAATTCCTTTGGCAACTTCCTTTCCTTGCTTGAAAGTACTTCAACTATCTTGACTTGTTGCACTCCTTTGTCACCATACCATCATCCTTTTAAACAATTGATCCCACACAAGGTGGAATTATCAACGAGATATTTGCTTCTTCCAATTAGAGGTGAACCTTCTAATGAAGATTCCAATGGAGGATCTTGATTATCCTCATCCTGCAAATGATCCTTCCTAATGACCTATGATGACCTTTCTATCTTTTATTATGCTAGATTACTTTCTTTCAACCATATGTACTATTATTTTGGTTTACCTTTTCATGCTTTCAATGAGGTTACCATGAGATACTTCCTTTTTATCATGATGACTGCTACAACCATGTAGACTTCTACTTCGACTATACTTTCTAGTTTCTATAATGACATCACGAGCTCTTATTTGCTTCCAATTGATGCCATCTTCTAATATGATGCATCTTGTCATGCTTACAATGCTTCTCATCCTGACAATAATCTTTAGCCATGGTAGAGGTATTTTCACCTTCTACTTCTCCTTGCTATGTACTTGAGAGACCTTAATAGTGAAGATCTATCCCTTCCTTCTTCTGATAAGGTTCTTCTACTTCTTCGGTGATATGGACTTCATTCCTTTTTTCTTTTCTTTTCTTCTTTTCCTTCTTGAGTTTAGGATAATCTCCATTGAAAAGCCCATATTCCTGACATCCATAGCATTGGATCTTTGACATATATATCTTCTTCATTTTCCGAGGACCAAATTTTCCAAACTTTCCTTTTCTCTTAGCCATGGCAACAAACGCTTGAACTTGTCCATTTGATCCTACATCACTTTTTTCCTTCAACTTGATTTCTTTAATCTTGCATAATGACCAAAGTTCACTAAATGGGGTGGCTTCCTTCTTTCCATAGATGCTTCATAAAAAGTTGCCCCATTCATCAGGTAGTGCGTTGAGTGCCATGGTGGTCATTTCTTTGTCAGACATTATTTCCCCTAACTCTTGTAGTTGGTATCTTATTTGTGATACCCTCATTGGTATCTTATTTGTGATACCCTCATAAGGTATGAGGCTATCCCTTCTTCCTTTGATACCTCCATCTTGTATAACTTGGTTCTTAAAGATATACTTCTGCAGTGCTTACGAAGAACAATTTTACCAACTTATCATAGATTTCTTTTGAATTCTCCAACTTTGCTACATAAGGGATGAGGGGATCCTTGATTGATTCTATAAGGATTCTTTGAGCCCTTATTTCCCCTTTAATATACTTTGATAATGCTTGAGCTTGCTCTTGAGATGGTTTGGAGACTTCACCCTTGACATAACCAATAACTTCATTCTCTAGAGGATCAAGTCTGTCCTCTTTTTCTATGCAAGCAAGTTTGATGACCCAACCAATTGTGTTCTCCTTGCAAAATGAAGTCATTTTGACAGAAGATTCAAACATAGATATAAAGATACTTACTTGTCAAGTGAAGATGCTCTTTTGATGATGATATTTTCAACTTGATGCCTTTCTTGATGATTGATGATGTTTGCTTCCTTGAAGATGACAACATTTCTTCTTCTAGAGATGTCTTTCTTCAAATATGCTTGAAAAGTGATCCTTTCGTCAAAGAGAGGGAGATCAACTTGATTTTCTTTGATGATGATAGCAATGTTTCTTTCTGCTTCCCTTGAATGTATAGACTTCAAGATTCTTCAATATATAGTCCTTCTTTGAGTGGAGGTAGGGTCCTTGAGGTCTTCGTTTCCTTGTGATGATGATTGTAAAATGTGTGAGCTTCCCAAGAATAATTCAAGTGTAAAACCCTTCTTTGAATGAGCCAGGGTTTTGAGGTCTTCTTTGATATTCCTTAGTTCCTTCCTTCAAGATGATGAGTGGTTTAGTGCTTCTTGATGATTACTTTGTGCTTGACCGTAATGTATCCTTCTTCAGTAATGATCGTCAAGTTGCCTTTTCTTTTTGTCTTAGTCACCTTAGCTCTGATACCATGTCGAGAAATTTAGGGGCAGCTAGATTAGGTGATTTATCTTCTTTTGATAACTGCTTGTGATGTATTTTTACTAGACTTGATTAGCTTCTTCTTTCACTTGATTAAAATTAGTGTTCTTATCATCAATAAAGAACAATAAAGAACAATGATATAAGAAGACACAAGATATAGGCAATCAACCAAGGCCAAAACCTCTTCTCTTGAGAGGAAAACCCACAAGAACTCTTCTCTTCTTATAGAACTTCAAATGATGAATTACAATACCTATGACCCTTGATCAAGGCCCCTCCAAGAACAAGTCAAACCTCTCATGGATGAGCTCCTCTTCCATAAATTCAAACTAGCCTTCCAACAGTTGCTTGCTTCCTCTTCGACCTTAATTTGAGACTTGTATCTTTCACTGTGATTCTTAACCCTCCTGCAACAACCCTAACTCACATGTGTCAGGAATATGGTGAAGATGGTCTTTATTCTCCTTTTCTTTGGCAACAGTTCCTTCTCCAACAATTTAGCTTGTATATTGATGCTTCTTTAACCCTTCAATTGGCTTATTAACCTGACTCTAATTTGGTCTTGTTGTAGTTGAGAAGATGCCCTAATTAAAGTTCATATGTGTGAGAGATTAGCCCAAATTAGACCTTAAAAATATGACTTCTTCTTCCTTTTGTCTTCTCCTTTCTTCGTTGGATCTTCTTGATTTTTTCGTGTTTCAAATCGAACTAATTGTGTGTTCGTACAAATGAGGTCGAGCACTTTATTTATAGGCTTCCTGTCCCAGTTTGTAGGCCGACTTGTCACTGTCTCTAGGACGACTTGACACTTACAAAGGCCGACTTGCCTTGGAACATTATGACAAGGTCTTGGAGGGTCTTTGACTCTAATAAATTTTTCTTTACAATATACGTCATGCCCAAAAGTGTCTTCCATAGATGACAATGACTCAATTGATTTGTAGACTCAATGACAAGTCCTAGAAGCACTCAATGGGTGCTTGACCTATAAAAAACATTTTTCCTTGACCATGAAACCCACTCCTCAAGAATGGAAATAATAAATTTATCTTTTCTCTTTACATCAAATACATAAAATCATGATTACTGTGTCATTATGAAGACCGAACCTAGTTACCCTTCTCAACAAGCTCCAGTCAGAAATCTTTTAGAAATCCCTAAAACGGTAGAAACAAAAAGTGATTGTTTGTCACCAACAATAAAAACTTGACCATAATCATAAAGATGAGGGGTCAAATGACTATGATTCTCAACCCTCCTTCAACAACCCTAGCTCACATGTGTCAGGAATATGGTGAAGATGGTCTTTATTCTCCTTTTCTTGGGCAATAGTTCCTTCTCCAACAATTCAGCTTGTATATTGATGCTTCTTTAACCCTTCAATTGGCTTAATGCCCTAATTACAGTTCACATATGTGAGAGATTAACCCAAATTAGACCTTAAAAATATGACTTCTTCTTCCTTTTGTCTTCTCCTTTCTTCGTTGGATCTTCTTGATTTTTCTGTGTTTCAGATCGAACTAATTGTGTGTCCTTACAAATGAGGTCGAGCACTTTATTTATAGGCTTCCTGTCCCAGTTTGTAGGCCGACTTGTCACTGTCTATAGGACGACTTGACACTTACAAAGGCCGACTTGCCTTGGAACATTATGACAAGGTCTTGGAGGGTCTTTGGCTCTAATAAATTTTTCTTTACAATATACATCATGCCCAAAAGGGTCTTCCATACATGACAATGACTCAATTGACTTGTAGACTCAATAACAAGCCCTAGAAGCACTCAATGGGTGCTTGACCTATAAAAAACATTTTTCCTTGACCATGAAACCCATGCCTCAAGAATGGAGATAATAAATTTTTTTTTTCTCTTTACATCAAATACATAAAATCATGATTACTTGTGTCATTATGAAGACCGAACCTAGTTACCCTTTTCAACAAGCTCCAGTCATAAATCTTTTAGAAATCCCTAAAACGATAGAAACAAAAAGCAATTGTTTGTCACCAACAATAAAAACTTGACCATAATCATAAAGATGAGGGTCAAATGAATTACATATTTTAGATTTCTAATACCCAACTACTAATTTAATAAAAAATCTGAGATGAGGAAAACGAAAATTGAACTCCAATTTTTTTTACCATATATGTTGAGTATTCTAACAAATAATAGCAGTGGAAAATAAAATCATGAAGACACAATAACACAATAAGTAATACACCAAAATTTACCCACAAAACCCCAACTGGAAAACCTGCCAACTTGTGTATTTTATTATTATTTTGCTAAGCAAAAATCGCAGAAAATTGATTAAAAATACTAGGAAAAATCCCCTTCAATTTGTTGTCCCAAAACACATTTTTTCGCCTCTCTATAACCAATTCGGCCTCTGCATACATGGTCGTACGAACTCGTACAGGCTATTTGTGTAGGCTAACTTGGCCTTGGTAAGTGAGCACATTGTTGAAGCTATTTGGCCCCTTTCTCTTTGCCTTAGCACGTTGAACTGGAATCTCTTCTTGCTGAGCTAATACACACAAGTCACTAGTGTGATGATGATATCCAAGTCTGCGCCCTTCCCTTTTTATAAACTTGAATTGACCCATCAATTGAAGTCAAATTGGCCTATTAACTCAAGTCGAACTAGTCCATTAACTCAAGTTGGAATGCTGAGATCGATTTACTATTTTTGAATATAAGAAAACTAGAAATTTTCCTAGGTCAAAATTAAGTGAAAGTATAACTCCGCCTTAGCTTCACTTGTGGAAATTTTTCACACTTCTAAATTTATTAGAACCCTTCCATTTGTAACTTCAATTATTACTCCCTCTTAGAGAGGAAGGTGTTTTGTACTACACCTAGTTTATCTCTGAAGTAGACGAATCTGCCTCTTGCCAATGCCTTGGTCAAGATATCTATTGTTTTCTCCTTTGTAGGTATGTAATGATGTCTGACTTTACCTGTATGAACACAATCTCTGGTACTTAATCTCGATGTGCTTGGAGCGGTCATGAAAAAATTGATTTTCAGAGAGCTTGACGCAGCTCTGATTATCACAGTTTATGACCGTGGTCTCCAACCTCTGATTGAACAAACCGAAAAGTAGCTTCCTCAGCCAAATACCCTCGCAAGTTTCCAAGATGGAAGCCATATACTCGGCCTACACTGTGCTCAGTGTGACTGATCTCTACTTCTTGATGAACTAGGAAACAAATGTTCACCCAACACTGAAAGCACAACCTGAATCGCTCTTCCTGTCCATTGAACCCCCTGCCCAATTTTCATCTGTGAATCCCTAAAGGTTCACTTCATCAAGTTCTCTGTACAACAACCCATAATTTGTTGTGCCCCTGAGATACCTCAACATGTGCTTGGCAACAACCCAATGCACTATGGTCGGCTCAACCATAAACTGACTCAATTGGTTAATTGCAAAGAAAATGTTTGGTCATGTGTTCACAAGATACATAAACGATCCTATTAGTTTCCTGTAGAGAGTGGGATCCACTCGCTCACCTTTGGCAGCGTCCACCTTCCTCCAGTTTGTGACTAGAGGTGTGGTCATGGGCCTGCAATCCTGCATGTGGAATCTCTTGAGAATCTCCTGTGTGTACCTGCCTTGTCCCAAGAATATCTCCCCATCACCTTGCCAAACCTCCAATCCAAGGAAATAGTGCATAAGCCCTATATCCTTCATCTCAAACTCTTCTGCAAGATCTCTCTTGTAGTCACGGATGAGCTCCTCGTCCCTTGTCAATATCAAATCATCAACATATAACAAAAGAATGAGAGGCTGGCCCTCAACCACAATATAGTACAGGTTAGGGTCAGCTTCACTCTTGGTGAAGGCTAAACTGAGAAGGTAGTTGTCTATCCGGGCATATCGTGCCCTAAGTGCTTACTTGAGCCCACAAAGAAGTTTCTTCAACTTGCACAAATGTGTCATTGTTGAAAGTCTCAAACCCCTCAGGTTGCTCAACATATATCTCTTCCTCAACAACTTCGTTAAGGAAGATAGTATTCACGTCCATTTGGTGGATCTTCCACTCCATCTGTGCTGCAATCACTAGAATAGTCCTAATGGACGAATATTGGGCCACTGGTGTGAACATCTCATCATAGTTTATTCCTTCAACCTAAGAGAACCCTTTGGCCACAAATCTATCTTTACACTTTTCCACACTCCCATCAGTTGCATGCTTCATCTTTTACACCTAACGTGAGACAACCCCTGACTTCCCAACCAGTCTTCGCACAATCTCCCATACGTCATTCTGATTGATAGAGGAATACTCCTCCACCATGGCATCTCGCCATACTTGCTAAGAAGTTTCCTCCTTATAGAAAGAAGGTTTTGAGTCTATCACCTCAGTCATAAGTGCCATGTACCCGATATATCTTTGTGGATATTTACTCTATCTAAATGCAGAACTGGGAGCTCCAACTCTCTCTTAAGCCTCCTTGATCCACTAGTCTTCCCACCTAGCTAGTCCTCTCCCTACACTGGGAGTCATTGGTTGAGTGGGCCCCTCTAGCTCTACTCTCTCCTCTGGTTCCATGCTTTCTCCTCAACTACGTGTTGGTCAAACTTCCCAACAACACGATTGTGATGAAGCTTGAGAAATTGGTTAAGCCTCGTGCTTGGGAGCTTGCTTCTCCTCCTCTTGTGCTTCACCCTGCTTGCGCTCCAAGCAATTCCTAAGAGCCCTTTCTTCCCTGAAATTCACATCACATCTAATCATTGTCTTCCCGAGTGTTGGAATATACACCTTGTATGCCCTTCTTTCTTTTGGGCTCCAACTTATAGTTTTCAGAAGACACATGGAAATAAATGAGGTTGCCAAAGATCCGGAAGTGTGACACTTTAATATTCTTCCCTGTGAAAGTATCCTCTGGTGTGACTCTACCTAACACCCTGTGTGGACTCTTGTTCTACAAAAACACTACAGTGTTGCATGCCTCTACCCAAAGAAACATGGGTAGCCCTTAGTCATGCAACATAGTCCTGACCGTTGCAATAATGCTCTAGTTATTGTGCTTAACCACCTCATTTTGCCGAGGGTTGTGAGGTGGGTTGAGCTCTCTCCTGATGCCCTCCTTGGCACATAAGTCTTTGAAGGCGTTGGAGATGTACTTCCCACCATTGTCTAACCTCAATGCCTTGATCCTCCTACCAGTCTGGTTCTCCACCAAGGGTTTGAACTGCATAAACTTTGAGAATACTTGATATTTATTCTTCATGAAGAAGATCCAAGTCTTTCTCAAGTAGTCATCAATGAAGGTGACATAATATTTGTATCCCATGAGGGATGGAGAGGAAAATGGTTCGCATACATCCGAATGTGCCAGTGCCAAGATTCTCTTGGCCCTTTTGTCTTTGCTCGAAAAGGATGTCTTGGCATACTTTCCAAGTGTGAAACCCTTGCACACGTCATGTTGATCTACACTGTACTGTGGTAACCTTGTAGCAATATCCCTCAAAATATTCAGCGCTTCATGGTGTAAATGACCCATATGCCTATGCAAAAGCTTTCTAAGGTCACATCTATGCACACTGATATCTCTGTTGCTCAAGGTCTCTTCTGTCTCAAACTGTAACCTGGAGAGGTTCTTCACACTAACTCCAATCTACTTCATGGCTCCAAATTTTAAAGGCTTAAGAAAAGCCTTTCTTCTACTGAAGATGACCTCATAACCTTTGTTTTCTAAAGTTGAGATTGAAACAAGGTTTTCCTTCAACCCTGGGACATAGATGACATCTCTAAGGTAGAGAGGATTCGTAGAATCCCTCTCAAACTGACAGTACCCACACCATGTGCTAGGTACCTACCTTCATCTCCCATCTCTATATGAAACTGCATATCCTTCTCTGTTGACTGGCTGAAGTAACTCTTGTTCCCAATCATATGATAAGATGCTCCATTGTCAATATACCACACACTGTTGACGATTGAGCCTTCCATGCAAGCTATGAGAGAAAATTCCTTCTCAAACTGAGAAGTGAACTCCTCCACCTCTGTTGATGTTGCCACATGATCCTTCTTGGATCCATTCTTCCTATTTGGACACTTGATGGAGTAGTTCCCAAACTGATGACAAGAGAAGCACTTTACTTTGTTGAGATTGTTCTTCTTGCCTCTAGAACTTGACTCGACCCCTCTTGGATTTTTCTTTCCCTTGGCCTTGCCCCATTTTCCAGCTAGGGAAGAGTTTTCCTCTTCCTCAGTCTTTGCATGAGACCTAAATTTAGCTTGCTTCCAGATCTCCTCTTGCACACAATGACTCCATAGTCGCTCCCAATCTAGAAGCTTTTCTTTGCCATTCACTGCAACAATGAAGTTTTCGCATGACTTGGGAAAGCCCAATAGTGCAAAACTAACAAGGTCTTTGTTCAAGACTATCTTCCCAACTCTAACTAACTTGTCCCTCACTTGGGTGAATCTGGTAAGGTATGAGATCACAGACTTAGACTTGGCCATCTTGACATTTTTGAGTTTATCTTTGAGTACCAACTTCTTGCCTCACTCGAACCTTGGTACAAGCTTGAGATAGTTGTCCATATGGCCTGAGTTATCTTCTTTCTAGAAAGGTGAGGTATGATATAATCCTTGACTCCAAGGATTATTTTTCTGGCCTTTGCGTCCTTCTTGTTATGCTGGGCCTATTGCTGAGAATCTGCTGGTGCAACTGGTAGACTCTCCACAAATTCCCAAACTCCCTGCTCCTCCAATACTATACCAATCCTCTCCTTCCAAGAACAGAAATTTGAGGCCCCATCAAGGCGGTCCTCAAATCTTAGCCCCAAATATGTCATTCTACATGTTCGAACTGCTTAGAATCCCTTGCATAGAGCCTGCTTGAGAAACCCTTGTGCAAATTATGCCTTAGTCATGTAGCCAAAAACCATTGTGCAACCCTGAATTGAATTGAGTCCCCTTTCCTATGTCTTCACTTGCTCCCAAGGAAAGTGACACGCTTTCTGGTCTGGTATCAGAGACCCGCTCTGATACCATGTTAGATTTCTAATGCCCAATTGCTAATTTAATAAAAAATATGAGATGAGGAAAACGAAAATTGAACTCCAAATTATTTTACTAAATATGCTGAGTATTCTAACAAATAATAGCAGGAGGGGAAGTGGTAAGAGCTTGGGTTCAATACATCAAAGCTCTAAAATTCTCCAATGTTTCTCTCTCAGACTTAGATGATCAACTAATTTGGCCCCCAACCCGAATGGAAGTTATGCTCAAAAATTTGGTTATCTATCTCAATCTCATGGCCCCAAATACCCTCCACAACGAGGGAAAAAATTATGGAAACTTAGTTGTCCCCCTAAGGCTAAGTTACTAATGTGGATCATGTCAAGGAAAAAAGTTCCTACCTGGGATATTCTCCAAATAAGATCCTTTCAGGGTCCTAGTATTACCCCATGTGCTAGAAGGATTTAGAATCTATTTCCCGCCTATTCATTACTTGCTCATTTACTCAGGAGGTATGGGTGGACATCAAAAAGTTTGGAAATTTATCTATTGGTGAGGTAGAGGATATAAATCACAGTTTACAATTCTATATCTCTCACTGGCTACCAAACAATCTCAAGGGGATTCCCCTGTTTGTTTGTTTGGGAATATGGTTGGAGAGAAACACATCAATATTTGAAAATAGGATCCCAAACCCCACCAACATATCCTCCTTGAGCCTCACCATTGCTTCTTCATTTTCTTGATCTTCCACAAATTGTTTTGCATCTTCTTCGACTTCAATGGATACCCAAACAGATATACCATGGGCCTTTTTTGATGGTGCAACACATGGCCCCCCTTCTATGGGAGGGATAGGAGGAATACTTCATATCACAACCTCACATTATCTCTCCTTTTCAATGAGCATTAGATATGCTTCAAACAACTATACTCAACTCTTTGCTCTTTATGTTATTCTTCTTTTGGCACAAACCCATGATGTTTCATCACTTGACATATATGGAGACTCTCAAGTTGTCATCAAGTGGATGAAACGAACGACAACTATCAGAAAATATTCATTACTTCCTCTTTTTCAAAATCTTAACAAAAAATCAACTCCTTTCTCTTATGTAACATTTGATCATATCTACATGAATAGGAACAAGGAGGCATATAGGTTACTGAAAAATGGATTAGATTTGGATGGAGGCTCATGCATGGTCCTTGAAATTAAAGAATGCCAATGGATATAATTTCTTTTTGATCCTTGGGTATGACTGAGTATTAGATAAAACATCTTAAAACACTTTATTATATAATTCTGATGTAATAGCATGTCCCATATATGCTAGATAATGTATCCAGATATAATCATTCCCGATGGTTCATATTAGGTAAGCATGAACTGCCTTTCTTTTGGGGACTATGTTTCTTTTTGTCATAAAATCCAAAATAGAAAATGTTGATACTGCAGACTTTTATAAGATCTTAATCTGAGGAAATTTGTTGATTGTAGACAACTTGACTATAGGGGGGAATTGGGCCATTAGAATAAATTTTGCATATATTCATGTAACCTTTGTTTATCACTCATAAATAGAAGTTACAATTTGTTTTCTTGGAAAAAATAAAAGAAAATTGGATGCCTCATTGAACTAAGGCATAGATGAAAGCAAGAGTTGCAAGAGTTACCAAGGATGTATGCTATTGTCTTGTTAAAGGTTTAGGCATTCTAGGTTTCCATGCATTGGCTAAGTGGCCAAGACACAAAATAAGACCTATATGAGGTAGGCTTGTGAATGTTTCAAGGGTTGGGTGGATAGTTGATTGACCATCTATCATTGTAATTGTAGTTTGTAAATGAGCGATAGGAAAACTGGCCATACCGCCCTATTGTACTTGTAACATATTTATATAATGAAGAGTTAAGGCACCTGTTTTGGTGCCTATCCATACTTGTGTTTTATAGTTGTCTCATGTGTATTGGATGTTACTATTCCTTGTATGCTTTTGTTGGCTAAGTTGTGAAATTGGATAAGTACTACGTGGATGTTTTGATGTTGTGTTTGGATGTATGCCTACATGTTAAACGTTATATGATATAAGTTGAGTAAGACTTGGCATCACATCTAACTATTGTACCTTAAAGCAAAGTGATGGGTAGAATTTAAGTGAAGAACCTACTCTGATTGTAGTGGGCATATGTTGTTCAAGCCATTGCGGCTAAGGAAACACAATTTTGCATAATTGGAGATGATGAAATGAAAATTTTCAAGAAAGAGTCTTAGATTGATGACAAAAGGCCTTTCACCCAATTGAGACGGTCCCTTGGATTATCTAGCTACTATCAAAGATTCATCATGCACTTCTCTCAAATTGTTTTGAAAATGCTTCTTATATTACCTCAAAGAAAAACTAAGTATAATAGAATTCAAGATAGTTACATTATACAATCAACATGAGAACCAAAAAAATATTGGTCCATGGAAGCTATAAAGGCCACCATATGAGCCTATGCCTACATGGGAAGGGATTGAACATTAATCATGCCAATGAACTTGTAGGAGTAGAGCTAACTCTTGCTTAAAAATTTTCAAATCCAAAAGAGAAGGGAGTTTGGGAATTTCATTGAATGTTTCTAAAAAAAGGAAATTCCAATCGGATGAATTGAAAGCCAAAGTAATTTTCAATTATCCCTATCCAATTGTTCCCCAAGAAGGGTCCATTCCAAGAGAGTAGAGCTATAAAAACAGATTGAAACTCATAAAAAACTTTACAGATTTTCATTTCAAAAAACATATTGCATTATCTCCTCCTTACGGGACACTACACACATTGAACTAGCAATGTCAACTTTGTGCAAACTAGTCTTGACAATGAAGCCATGATAAAGTAATAACCAACCCCAACCTTTATATTGAAAGGAGGCACAAGACTTCTAAATGGATTGACATCAAAGTATCCCTGACTCCACTGAATCTGTAAGACCTCACCTTTTATTTAAGCAGAGCTCTATGTCATAGTAGTTGAGCACCAACTCATAGATGTTGTGCATCTCATAGATATAATAGACTCCCATTTTGACATCTCCAATCCCTATAGAGATGACATTGCCCTTGCATCTATATTTTATATAAACAACTCTCTTGAATCATATCACAAAGACTCATGAGAATAACCTTGTACTCACTATAAAGATTTTAAATATGGTTAAGAGTACTCCATGTATGCCATTGTTGAGTTCTTGAATTCTAGAAGCCCTTCTAGAAAAAAGGCCATTTTGAAGCAACACCCTTAGTTGAATTGACAAAAAAGGGAGATTTGTTTGGACATAGGAAGATGAAAGAGCATTAAATAATATCAAACATGTGATGACTTGATCCCTGATCTTCGTTGTTCTAGATTCTAGCCTTCTAGTTTTTATGCATTGTGATGCATTTGGGGAAGGCCATAGGCATTACTCTATCTCAACAAGCAGCAAAAATATTAATGAGAGTAGTGTTAATAGGTCATATGTGATAAACGAATGCTTATTGTGATGCACACAACTGTAAAGTTATGACAATACCTTGTATGTTCTAAATTTGCAAGCATTGATCACTAGTCTGCAATATGTCCCAAAGAAACCATAATGCCTAGAAAGCTAAGTGGATAAGTAAACTCCAAAGTTTTGATTTGAAATGGATTGTGATAAAAGGATACTAAAGTGGAAATCAACACATTCAGTGCAGTCAAAGAGATCTCTGGGGGTAGCTCAATTGGCGATTGTCGTGATAATTAAGTGTTATGTTCCATGAGATTCGACGTTGAAATCTCCTTGATTTACCCATGGGCCGTGTGATGGGGGTGGAATGGTTCACCTAGGGCTTATAGTGGTAGCGGTGAGAATCAACTCCATGTCATGTGAGTATGAGATCGACCTAATTATTGATTCCTCTAGTTATTAAAAAAATAACATAAACATATTATATCAGAGGCTAGGACTTGTTGTTATGGTTACATTAATAATAGTTTGGAATAAGGAAACATTGACTTATTGCATAAAATATGATGCTATAAACATTATTGGGTGTGCATCCAATGAAACTTCTCAAAACATCAAGATATGTTGTAAAAATTGATTTGGTTTATTATAAAGGGAAGATTTTATTGTGCCCTAATTCAACTTTTGAAAGGAAGGTTATGCTTGAAAATTATTGTGTACCCTACTTGGGACACATTTAGTTCTTCAACACTTACAAGAAGATTCGAGATAGATTTGGAAGGAGATGTGCATGATTATGTGAGCTGCGTTGAATTGTGTCAACATAATAACAACGAGAATGTAGGGAGCCATGCTTATTCCAGCCATTGTCTATTTCAACCTAAAATGGGGAATCAATTACCATGAATTTTATTACAAGGTTTCCTAAATCAATTGGTAGGGATTGTGTTTATGTGGTGGTTGATTTCCTAGCAATGTATACACATTTTTTTTTACCACTTATGAGTTTAAGGCTTATGTGTAATGTTGTTAGACTTGTTTAAATATTTTTTCTTAGTTATATGTCTTACAACGTTTGGGAGAAATTATTGAGATCCTAAATTTTATTTAATTTTGTGCAACTAAGGGAGAAGTTTCCCTAGAAAAACATTCTACGAGTTAACCCCTTTCACCCTTGAAGCGAATTATTCCTCAAATGCAAATTATTTTTATAAGTGCAAAAGTTATTTCAAAATTGTTTTATAAAGTTATTTTGACGTGCAAAATAAAATCGCTTAAGTGATCTAATTCAACATGTGCAAAAATGGATCACTCTAGGAGCTTCCAAAAACCTAATTCGAGTTAGGGATTTCATCTCAAAGATTCCTATATATTAAAGAGAAGCCTTCATTTGCAACACATCGAGTTCTCTCTCTCTTTCTTTGGTGATCAAGCCCTCACATCAGTAATTTATGTATCTTATTGTTAGCAGATCTATTGTAGATTTGCAAATCTAATTATCAAGGGAAGATCTCTTATCATTAGTGGCAAATTTGATTATTAGTGGAAAATATCTTATCGTCATTGACAAATCTGATTAGTGGCAGATCTCTTATCATCATTGGCAGATCTCTGATTATCAATGGCATGTCTGATTATTAGTGCCAAATCTGATTATCAGTGGTAGATCTCTTATCATCACTGGTGATCTCTTTCACATTGGTGATAAATCCATTGAATTAGTATTTTATCTCTCTCACTATTAGCAAATTTATTGGAAGCCTCTTATTTTGTTTCATCATTGGCAAAACTAGTGGAGATTTCTCTCTCGCATTTCTAGAAATTTCTTTCTTGCGTTATTGTTTGACAGATTTTGTATTATTAGCTAGATCTCTATCTTGTATTATCATTGGTGGCAAGTCTCCTTCGTATCAGTTTTTGCAGATCTCATATTACAAGTCTTATCTTCTCGCACCTGGAGGATATTGACTTATTATTTGTCGCCAGATCATCTTATTGTGAAGACATATTGTCTTGGATTTCTAGTATGCATCTGGAGACTTGTCTATCTCATTTGTGAAATCTAATCTTCTTCTCACACTTGTAATCTTTGTTGAAGGATTAAAGGATATGTTATTCTACATTTGTGATCAGATCTCACACTTCAGAAGATCTGTTCTAAAGGGGTAATGTTGTTTTCATTGAGAAAAGGGTTTTGTAATCTTCTTATGTATCTCTGTTGAACATTTGATGAAGATCTAATAGAAGAATTTTCTTGAAGGGTTTTCCCCCACAGTGGGATTTTTCCCTGGTCTTGGACCAAATCTTCTATCTTATTGTTCATTGATTGTCTTCTATATGGTTATTGGTTACCGTCTGCCCTTAAAGGTTGAAGATCTAAGATAATTGATTTCAAAATTGCGAAATTTAACAAATTTAAATTTATGTGTAAAGTTTGGTAAAAGTTCAAGTTGTTAAGTATTATTGTAATTTGGAGCATTAGTTAACATTCATAGATAAATTTATATTTTGAAATTTGTTATTTTTTAACCATAGGAATCAGTAATTTGCCAAGATTACTTGAGGAAGGCCTAGGTTCAAAGCTAGATGGTTGTCGCTATAACTTCTAAGTCATTGCTAATATCCCACAAGCCAACACCTAGCAGGAAACTTATGCCTTATCAAGGGCTAAGACGTTTGAGGACACATCCACAAGAGGGTTCCCACTAGTGAGAGGGTGTCTACCATTTTAACCTTATCACAATGGACCAATATTTCATTTGTGGGAATTGAACTTGGCGGGGAGGAGAACAAATTGTCCACCCAACCACATGAGTATACTGTGAAATTGTTAATAAAAGGATAGAAAGATTCTTAAGATGCTATGTGGGTGACTAATAAGTGGCATGGACTAAGCGCCTACATTTGCCTGTGAATTGGAATCAACACATCATCTTTGCACTTGTATGTCTCCCTTTCTTAGTACTCGATGACTACAATGCACTTAATCTTTATTGAATGGAAAGTGATCCATACAAGAGGACTTGCAGTTAGGGATTTTATTTTTGAGAATAGTAGAATCTTAGAGGGGTTAATGGATAACTAGAAAATTATACAAGATAGACAAAAACAAAAAGGAGACAAACACATATCTAATTAGGAACTTCAAGTTTATGACTCGTTTTTTCTTAGATTGCATCCATAGAAGCAAGTAGCAAGTGACCTTGAAATTGTTGAGATTTCTTGGAAACGACTTTTCATGTAAATTTATAAATTTAGATTTTTTACTATGGATTTATCAAGTGTTGAGAGGGATCAACTCCTTCAAGGTGCAAATCTATGTTAGGAGGGATCAAATTTGCATCTCCAGGAATTTGATCTCTCTTGGCACTTAATAGATATGAGGTCTTGAGGGATTTCATCTCTCTCAACACTTGATAGAACCAAGATCTTGAGATTTGCATACTGAGGAATTTTATCTTTCTCAACATTTAATAGACCTAGGATTAAGATGGGTGGATCTAAATTATTATGATAACATGGGATATTTTCATCATTACATTAGAGATGTAAATTCACACTAATAAAAACCTTTCTCACTTAATCTAAAATTGAAATTCACATTTCAAAAAACTTAATTTTTCAAAATATTTAATAAATTCAAGATTAATATAAGTTTTAAATTTATATAATAATTTATAAAATTTTAAATTATAAAACAACATAACATTGTAAAAATAATTTCTTATTAATAAATATCTTTACCAATTATGGTCGCAAAACACTAATGCGACCATCAATTATAACCATGCCCACCCAACCATCAATTTTTTTGGTTGAAGGTTCACAATTAAAATGGCTTCCCTTATTACTCGACTTTTGTGGGATAGAAATCACTTTTTTTTTAATAAATGAATCATATGAAGATCCTTCAAATAGCGGGAAACATATTTATCCACCAAAGCATTAATTTTATATTTTATTAGTAATATTTTTAAATATATAAATTAATTTAGTGTTTTCAAATACTACTAAGTTATTTAAATTACGTAAAAAATATAAAAAAAAACATATATAAAATAGATATCGTTTTTGGGATTCAACTGCGTTAAGTAAGTCATTAACGTATAACCATTTCCATGAGAGGTAGTCTAACTGACTAATTTCTCATGATTTTTGAATTGTTCACTTAGCACTCATTGCATCGGGTGTAAAATAATATGAAAAATTTCACTATATATTTTTTTTAAGTGATGAAATTTTATATTTATAATAAAATTTGCATTTCAAAAAATTTAATATGTCTAAATATTTAATATAGAGTGTTTTGTTAAGGTATTTTTTGATGTGAAGTCACCGGTTCAATTTTTTATTGGACATGATGAAAATGTAGTTTTGTGAAGCTTACAAAAAAATTCTAATTCAAAATTAAAATAAATTGCTAACTTGTATAACAATTTATGAATATTTGCATATAGGAGAGAGAATAGATGATGATGGGGTATAGTGTTAAGTCACTCTGTGATGTGATGGCCACCCAAATCCAGTCATGTTAAGAACTGGTGTGGCCTAGACCAAGTGCAATCCTCGTGTAATTTTCATAGCTTAGATGCCCCTAGGTCATGATTGTGTGGCCTACATCGGGTGCAATCCCTGGGTGATTTTGATAGTTTAGATGTCCCTAAATCGTGATTGTGTGACCTTGACCAAATACAACCTCCAAATGATTTTGATAACTTAAATACTTCTAAATCATAATTTCTCATGCCACAATTCAAACTTGATATAATCTCAAAAAAAATAATTACTTAATAATAATAATAATAATAAACAATTTTAAAAATTTTAAATTATGAAAACACTCTCTCATATATATATATATATATATATATATATATAGAAACGACCTTTACTGAATTATTTTCTCAAAAAATATCGCAACCATCCATTACAACAATGCCCACTAAGCCATCAATTTTTCGGTTGAAGCTTGACGTTTGAGATGGTGTCACTTATTACTCGTGACTTCTCGTTCGATCGAATCGTTATCGCATTTAATTTAATTGAATCATAAGAACAGGGTGCACATGGAAAACCTTAACACCTATTTATTAATAAATGTATTAACTTTATTATTTTTTAAAATTATTATTTTACATTGTTTCAATTTAATATTTTGTTAATTACAAAATAAAAAAAACAAAATTATTATTATAATTATTCAAAATTAATATCGTCGGCCGGCCTTGCTCAAATTTATAGACCAATTATATTTAATATAAACAAATTTATGAGCTGGATAGGAAATTAATAGTCCTGCATCATGTGAAACATTAGGCAGCGAAGAAAACAATAGCATGAAGAATGACCCCATTATGATAAAAAATTTGTTAATAAAAAATGACCCCATTATGATAAAAAATTTGTTAATAAAAAGGCTATTTTAAAAGATTTTTAATTAAAATAAAATTTAATATATTTAAATAGGAGAATATTAAAGTAAAAATGTTTTGACAGTAAATAAAGTGTCTTGTCAGCTGAGTTTAGTTTCGGATTATTGTTCCTTTTTTTTTAAATTTAGATTTTAGTATTGTAAGTTGATATATTTAAGGTTTGGAATAGAGTAATTTATGTGATATTTTTAAGTGAGTATTTATTAGTAGTTAATTTAGAAATTTCTCTTATTGTTTTAGTTAAAATGGAAGTTGATTAGTCTTGGGGGATAGCTCAATTGGTCGAGTTCCCGTTGCTAAGTATTTTTCTAGTTGGGAGGTCACGGGGTCAAATCTCCTCGACGCCTTGGCTCGACGCCCTCGGCTTTTTCTAGTTGGGAGGTCATGGGGTCAAATCTCCTCGACGCCTTGGCTCGACGCCCTCGGCGTTAGCCCTGTATCCCTTCGGGTGGAAGTGCCTCCATATATTTCCCTTGGATGTAGCGACCACTCATAAAACCCGAAGTTGATTTTTTTTTTCAAAGTATCATTTCAATTAAAAAATATAAATACAAAATTTTTATAAATTTATAATAATTTAAAATTTAATTAATTATTTTTTTCAATTGGTTAATTTTAAATAATTTTATTAAAAAAATATTTAAAAATAATTATATTTAATAATTATTTAAGATGATTAAAAATAATATATATATATATATATATATATATATATATATATAATTTTATTAATTTATTATAAATAAATATTTTATTTATTAATTTTTGAAATTAATAAATATTTATTATTAAAAAATAAATTTGAAATTCAAATATTTACTCTTATTAATATAATAAAAAAACACAACCAGGAAAAAATAATAATAATAAAAAACACAATATTATACATTATACGAAGAAATCTACAACCAAAAAGGGATTGTCTTGTTTTAGAGCTTATTAGCTTGAATATGTTTCAAAAACATATAGGCTCTATAGAGAACTCCCTCAACCTACCAATTGGACCTTTTCACTTCATATGGATTAGGCTTCAACTATTTAATCAAATTATTAACTTTGTGATGATATTTAAAGTGATTTGTGTTGATTTTTTTTGAAAGTACCATTTCAATTAAAAAATATAAATACAAAAATTTTATAAATTTATAATAATTTAAAATTTAATTAATTTTTTTTTTTCAATTGGTTAATTTTAAATAATTTTATTAAAAAAAAATTAAAAATAGTAATATTTAATAATTATTTAAGATGATTAAAAATAATATATATATATATTATTTATTTTTATTTTTATTAATTTATTATAAATAAATATTTTATCTATTAATTTTTGAAATTAATAAATATTTATTATTAAAAAATAAATTTGAAATCCAAATATTTACTCTTATTAATATAATAAAAAAACACAACCAGGAAAAAATAGTAATAATAAAAAACACAATATTATACATTATACGAAGAAATCTACAACCAAAAAGGGATTGTCTTGTTTTAGAGCTTATTAGCTTGAATATGTTTCAAAAACATATAGGTTCTATAGAGAACTCCCTCAACCTACCAATTGGACCTTCAACCTACCAATTGGACCTTTTCACTTCATATGGATTAGGCTTCAACTATTTAATCAAATTATTAACTTTGTGATGATATTTAAAGTGATTTGTTTTGTTTTAATTGTCAAAAGTTCAGAATATATATATAATTTTTAAATTAATAAATTTATTTAAAATTAATATCTATTAAAATATATTTTAAACTAAAATTTATTAGCCCAATAATTTTTTATAAAATGTAAATTATTATAATAAATTAAATATAAAAACAGCTACATTTATTTGTGTTGGATAAATTCATATTTAAAATGTAAATTATTATAATAAATTAAATATAGAAACAGCTACATTTATTTGTGTTGGATAAATCCATATTTAAAAAAAATTTATGCTGGTTTTAATGAAATCACTTACTTTTGTTGAAAAATATAAATATCTAAAACTATTTTATATTACAATTTTTAAGCTATAAATAATTAAAACTAAGCAAAGAACTCTAAAATGTGATCACAAAGTCAAAGTTATTGATTTGTTTGTATAGTTGAAGCCTATTCCGTGAAGCTAAAAAATCCAATTGATTTATTGAGGGAATTCTAAACTCATGTTAAAATTTGTAAATATTAAGTATAGAAAAGAATCAGTTTTTTAATATATGATATGAAATTAAATTATAAAAAATCTACACTCTAAAAAATTAGATTCCTTTAAAATTAAGGAATTCAAATTTGAGATAAATTTATATTGGTTATATTATAAATTGGTACAATTAAATTTTGATAATATTGTAAATTTTAATTGCACATCTAAATTTTATAGAGTACATAGCTTAAACATAAACTTCAAATTATCTTTTCTAGTTTTACTAAATTTTTCTAAATAAATATCTTTTTTTTTTTTAACTAAATTTTTCACAAAATCACAATAAATTCAATTAAAATAATAACACTCACTTGTAACTCATATAAGAGATTAATAATTCAATTAACAAAATTTTAAATTTTCTAACTAATTAATTTGAATTTTAAATTTTCTAACTAATTAATTTGATTCTGCTTCCTAAAATTTTCTAATCAGTTAATTTCGAATCTTTGTTCGTGATGAATTTATAAATTTCTACTCTAATAGGAAATTAATATGCAGTTAATGTTTTAATAATTGTATATTGATTTCAAAAAACAAGTCCTTTTGCCTCAGCATTTTTAGCATGAATATTCATGTTTGAATAAGAAGCTAAAAGGCAATTCTTCCGAGGTATATGGTAAACCATTTTCAATATCTTCAAGAAGCTTCTATCTGTATCTTGTTTAGTTATTCAAGAAAGTCTTTTTTTCCAGGAAATGCATGCTTGACATCAACATTGTTCATAGAATCTCTCTTTCAAATTGCCAGGCTTCAAATTTCACACACATTGTTTGAAATTTGACTGACTTCACAGGTATTTTTGCTCTCCCAAGTTCACCATCAAAACCTTGTTACATTGGAAGGATTTTGTCAAGAGCCTAAGCATCAAATTTTGGTATATGAATATTTGCCCGAAGGAGCTCTGACAGATCATCTTTATGGTAAAATATAACTCGAAGAAATATTTATGAAATATTTCAATTTTGTTTCTTAATTTCTCTTTACTTTTTCATTACATTATGGGTTAGTCTCTTTGATAATACAATTACTTTTCTCTTTTCAATTAATGTATTTTTCCATACACTGGTTTACAGGTGCTAAAGGCAAAAGGAACCCATTGGACTGGAAGAAACGATTAAAAATTGCCGTGGACGCTGCAGCAGGTAGGTTGATTGCTCAAGTTAATTCTGTATTTGTGTTCTAATAGACTAGGTCTGTGAAGTGTTAAGGGACTGCAGCTTGCTATCAATCTGATGGATTTCCAATTTTCATTCCATTATTTCTGGTATATCACAAGCATCTATCTAGACTCTAGTATGTTGCTTGGTTTTAAGGGACAGCAGCTTATTATCAAGGTGATGAATTTCTATTCTTCTACTCCATGCTTGCCTGGTTTTAAAAAGGACTGCAGCGCCTGGTTTTAAAAAGGACTGCAGCTTAGCAAGCTGATGAATTTCCAATTTTCTTCTACTCCATGCTTGCCTGGTTTTAAAAAGGACTACAGCGCCTGGTTTTAAAAAGGACTGCAGCTTAGCAAGCTGATGAATTTCCAATTTTCTATTCCATATATTACAAGTATCTAGATTCTAAACTCTAATATGCCTGCATGTTAATGAATTTCTGAATGTCTTTGCAATTCTGGTGTCTCTGTTCATTATTTTGAGAGAGTAGTTAGGTATTTTTACAGTTTAGTAAAGATGTAACATCTATAACACTAATGAATCAACTTAAAAATCATAATAAATTATATATATATATATATAAATTTATATATTTTGATTTTAAAATATTTGAATAATTTAAATTTTATTTTTTTAAAATTTTAATAAATTCAAAATTAAAATAAATATATATTATTATTTATCTGATACCACTCAAGTTAATCTCGCTAATTTGTAATAGAAAGTTGGAATGTTATTATCATATTCAAGGAGACTACTATCAAGGTATCTATTATAAGTATTCAAATTGTTTTATTGCTTTATTTTTGTTTGAGTTTTATTTTTCTATTAAGTTAAATTTTCATATTTTTTGATTTTTCCATTTTAAAATTGGAAAAATTTTAAGTTCAAAATTTCATAACAAAGATTTTTTTTTACAACTAAAACTCTAACTTCCCACCTTATTCTAACCAAATTTAAAATTAAATTTTCAAAAAAATAATAATTTAAATACAATTATATTTCTTCCCACCATAAAAGTTATTTTTTCATAAGTAAAACTCTAACTTCCCACCTAATTCTAACCAAATTTAAAACTAAATTTCCCTTAAAAATGAGATGATTTAAATACTGTTTATCCCATGCTAAAACTATGTCTCTTCAAACCATAAAAGTAATTACAACTTAAACATAATCACCATTCAAGGGAGTTGGAATGTTATTAGCACATCGGAGGGAGCACTATTAGGGCATCTTCCATTCAGTGTATAAATTGCTTTATTTTGCTGAGATTTGTTTGTTGTTTTTAGTTTCTTTTAATTGGTAATTTGAGTTGTTTTAAAATTAACAAAAAAAATATTAAAGTCAAATTTATGGCCAAATTTCCCTATGTGAAACTCTAACTTCCCACATAATTCTGACAAGAATTAAAACCAAAATTCCCAAATAAAAATAGACTGTTTGAATACTGTTTATTTGCAGCTAAAACTATGTCTCTTCTTCCCAGGAAAGTAATTACAATTTAAATAGTATCACTATCATTTTCAAATACACCATTAAATCAAAGGTTTACATGGAATCTGTCCAGAACATATTTCGTAATGAATAAAGTCAATCTCAAGATTAAGAGAAGCAAAAATTATAGAAAGTAAACTACCTAGATATAACTAACTCACAAACCATAACTGTCGGTATATCCTGGAAGGTAAAGAAAGGGGCAGGAATATTTGGAATTTAAATAAAAGGGGCAGGAATATGTCACTGACAAAACAAGCTGTAAGAGTTTTGAGAAGGTTGAGCAAAATTTACAAAAATATATTTTCTATAAAATTAGAACAAAATATTGTTATTACAAGTAAATATTGCCTCATTATATTGTTATTACAAGTAAATATTGCCTCATTATGGTTGCATAGTAATTTGTGAATACCATGTTGTAGCTTTGGTGCTTAAAGTTCTGCAATATAATGATGAATTTGTATGTATATTATGAAGGAAGGAGAATTGCATCCCTTCCAGTACAATAAATATCAGTTTCCTGAAAAAAACAAAGTTCTCTAACATTTTATTTCTTTTCAGGAATCGAGTATCTTCACAATGGAAGTAATACCAAGATCATCCATCGTGATGTAAAGTGCAGCAACATTCTTCTGGATGCAGGCATGAATGCCAAAGTTTGTGACTTTGGACTTTCTAAGCAAATTGTTCAAGCAGATGCAACTCATGTGACAACAGTTGTCAAGGGAACTGCCGGGTATCTCGACCCTGAGTAAGCATTCTTCAACGTTTCTGAAAACTTTAGTTGTAGATCTGTTGTTAATTAAACTTGCAGTGATTATTTCTTCCGCTCAATTTGAATCATTTGTCACAGGTATTATTCAACACAACAGCTGACTGAAAAAAGCGATGTCTATAGTTTTGGGGTGGTGCTTCTAGAGTTGATATGTGGACGTGAACCTTTGACTCACACAGGTTCCCCGGATACCTATAATCTGGTCTTATGGGTATGATATGTCCCTTTTTCCCTTAGGCTGCTTCTCGAAAATACTCTAAATATGTTTGTTTGTATGTATTTTTGGTTTTGGTGGTTAAGGAGTTTGGAAAAATAAACTATTTTAAACATATTTCATTTCAACAAATATTTTATAATTTTAATAATATGTTAGTGATAAATAAATCATTTTTCATTTTAACATCAAGATTTTATCTATATATATAAAACTAATATCATGGTTGCAACTTATTCTGCATGTTGATAAAAAAAACATAAAGACAAAATTCCAAAACAAAACATAATAAATAATATAGCAAATTATTATTTTTTAATCAGGAATTTTTATTACTAATTTTTTTATTTTAGATAAAAGTAAAATATTTACATTTTTATGATTTTAGTAATTATGGGATAGAAGGCCGTCTTTTATTTTATAAATAAAATTTTTATATGATATATAATTTTACTATAATTTTAAGATTAAATTATTATTATTATTAAAATTTAGAAATAATGGAGTAAGCATTTGTAGATTGTTGTAATAGTCAATGAGCTGGAAAGGGCGCATTGACTGCATGTGTATGCGTTGGTGGAAGGATTGACTGCATGTGTATGCGTTGGTGGAAGGATCAACGCATTCTCCACTAAGTGAGAAGTGGGCCGATGGATGGTAACTTCTCATATTTTGATTTCTTGCAATGCAACACACATGCTCAGTTTCGAGAGGTGCGATGAGCGAAATAAAAATTATTTATTTAACTCAGTCGGCAACAACAATTGACCTAAAGTTTATTTATTTTGATGGATTAAAAGGGTATCAATTTTGTAGTGAAGAATGGTGAAGCCAGCTTATATGATATAATTATTTTGAATCATTCATGGATGAGGCTCGAAGCACAACTGAAGAAACATTTGGTGTTCGAACTCTGAGCATTATTTTTTTGTTGAGATGATGAATTTATTTGTAGAAACATATCTAAATGAGGTTGATAAATTGGATGGATCTAATTATGTTAATTGGAAATTCAAGTTGCAAACACTAATGGAAGGATATGACGTTTGGACAATCACAAAGGGAGAAGAAGCAAAACCAATTGGTGTTGAGGCGCAACTGCATCATTCAAGACATAGAGCAAAGGTACTATTAAGAATGTGCGTGAAAGATAATATAATTCCTCATATTCGTGATTGTTACCTAGAATTAGTACTTAGTATTGATCTTGTGACAATCACTTTAAATGGAATGTTAGAGGATTATCATATGTTTATTACAGGTCTTATAGCAAGGGAGAAAACTCCCACTTTCGAGGAATTGATAGGTATACTGATGTAGGAAAAAGAGAAGCATAGGAATTTGAAACCTTAGAATCCAAACTTAACACTTGCTACGAAGAAGAAATTCTTCAAAGGAAAACATGGAGAATGAAGTAAAGGTGGAATCCCATTTTAGAGGAGGCCATCTCCAAAGTTAAATCAAGGTATGTCGCTGGCTAGAAATGAGTCTAAAATTAAATGTTTTTATTGTGGTAGAAGTTGGCATCTTGCTAGAGATTGTTATAAGAAGAGAAATGATGAAACGAGGCATAAATACAAAATACATTCAGGACACTTTGCAGGAGAAGCCCTAAATTCTGATCTTAAGAATATTAACTTGTTTGTGTGTAATGTTGCATTATTCGTTGAAACCGATGATGTTGATGCATGGTTTGTGGATTCTGGAGCCTCAATCCACATGACATGTAATAAGAATTGGTATTAGAACTTCAAGGAAATAAGCAATGGTGGCAACATTTATCTTGAAGATAAGCGCGCACATTAGATCAAGGGATATGGTGATATTCTAGTGACTTTACCAAATGGTAGTGTCAGGTGCATTCATAATGTTATGTATCTCCCCGGGATCAAGAAAATATGGTCTCTATGTCCAAAATTACAGATCAAAATCTAAAGGTTGAATTCTTCAAAACACATTGCATAGTAAAGGACCTGCTGGATCACTACAAACCTGTTGCTTCGAGAGTTAGAGTTGGAGGCTTGTACAAACTTTATGTCCCTAGCAAGTGTTATCAAGCACTGACTTCTACAACTGTGTCAACAGAAAGTATTTGGCACCAGAGGTATGATCATATCAATTTTCATGATTGTTATTGTTGAAAAAACAAAGAATGGTTGAAGGACTCCCTATGTTAAAGAATGAATATGCTCCTTGTGAGGGTTATGCTTTAGGAAAAATGCACATAGATGAATTCCCCTCTAATTCTGATAGGAGAAGAAGAGCCATATTAGAACTTGTGCATACTAATGTTTGTGGACCTATGCAGACCAAATCCCTAGGACGTGCTTCATATTTTTTGTTGTTTATTGATGATTGCACAAGGTACACTTGGGTGTACTTCCTTAGGAAAATGAGTCATGTTTTTGAGTATTTCAAAGAATTCAAAAACATGGCACAGAAGCAAACAGGAAAGTTCATAAAGATCCTGCGTTCAGATCAAGGGGGAAAGTACATGTTGGGGAACTTCACCAAGTACTAAAGGGATCATGGAATAGTGCAACAATTCACAGTATTCTACACTCCACAATAGAATGGTGTTGCAAAAAGGAAAAACAAAACGCTGGTGGAGTGTGCTCGGAGTATGATTAAAGGTAAGAAGCTCTCAAATGTTTTTTGGGCAAAGACCATTAGTACTGTTTTTTATTAAAATAATAAAAGTCCAACAAGATATCTTGATCTCAAGACCCCATTTAAAAACTTGTATGGTTTTAAACTAGCAATTCATCATTTGAAGGTATTTGGGTGTAACGCCTTTGCACATATTTCGAAGAAGAACAAAAAAAAACTTGATGCTAAAGCTATCAAATTTATTTTTGTAGGATACTGTTCATAATTTAAAGCATATAAAATGTTTGATCCATCTACTTACAAAGTATTTTTGAGTAGAGATGTAATTTTCCATGAACATGCAGATGAAGGCAACAAGGACAACAACTATGAAAGGTGGCACATACTTCCTGAAGTTGAAGATATTATACAAGACGCTGAAGACAGAGAGCAGCAGAAGCTTGAGGAAGAATCTAGTGATATGGATACTACCAGCAGTCAGAATTCACCTTGAGATGGAGAAGGACCTTCATAGAACAAAGATGAAGACAATGAATTGCTAACGAGATCTTCACGCCAGATTCACCTACCTGAAAGGTATAAGGACTATGCCTTAATGAGTAGTGTTCTGAATGTCATAGAATCCATGAGTTTTAATGAAGCTAATCAATATGAAGGGTGAAGAATGTTGAAGAATCTAGGGCATTTGAGTTATGATGAGATTCTTTTAACAATGATAACAATTTGTGAAGTACTTTTACTTTGCTTGTTAACACGATCTCCTTCTTGTTATTATTATTGTATGTTCTCTAACTTCATCAAACAGTTACCAAAAGCACAAGAGAAAAGAACACAAGATGTTGGCCCTCAGCTAGGGCAAAACCTTTACTCCTAGAGAGGAAATCCCTTCTTCAAATTTCTCTTATTGAAGCTTCAATTGACAAATGTCAAACCCTAGACCCTTGACAAGAAGATCCTCCAAGCACGAGTCAAGCCTTTTTCCTTTGATCCGAGATCACTTCCTTTCGCAACACTTTGTCCTCCTTCTTCCGGTACTTCGTCCTCTCACTATGTTCTTATTCTGAAAATTGATAGCAACCCTAGTTATGCTTGCCTTAGAAGAGATATTTCTCTTTGTTCCTTTGTATACTTTCTCACTCAGCAAGAACCTTATACTTTATCCAATTAAGCTCTTTCTTTTGATATAATTGCAGATCATATGTGGCAAAAATGTGGCCCTAATTCTTCGCACGTGTGAGAGGATTTCTTCACGAAATGGTGCTTGACTCCTTCTCTTTCCTTCGCTTGAGTAGTCTCCTTCTTCGCTTGAGTAAGAGGCCTAATAGACACTCTTTCCTATTCCAACCAATTCTCTTTGTATGACTGCAATAGGAGAGTTGTTATGATAGAAGAGAGAGCCTCCCTTCCTTCGCACGTGTGACTGTAATAGGCGTTAAAACAACCCTATAAAACTCGGTTTTCTTCCTTCCTTCTTCGTTGTATTAGAGAAACCTTTCTTCATCCTTCTTATACCCTTTGCTTGTCTTCCTTCTTCGTTGTTTTCAGAGATGAGATCATGGTTCTTTTGTGATGTTGTCTGACCCTCCTATTAGGCCGACTTGATGACTTGAGGCTGACTTGATCTCTATAATTCAAATTGCTTACTTTTATGATGCCGACATATGAAGGAGGCTTGTGACTTTGTTTGGAGGTATTTCTTGGACTATAATACATAAATATACATGGTGTAGCATGCCCTTAAAGGTATTCAATATTTCTTTTGACTCTTTGACTACCCTACTGTGACATGTGCTAGACCTATGCAATGAGAAAGAAACTCATTTCTATAATTTACAAAAAATAATATTTCTTTTCTTTTACAAGTATAAAGATAAAAATTACATTTATGAAGACTGAACCTAGTTACACTTTCTTTAACACTCCCTCTTAACTAGGGAGTTATTCATAAATCGTTACAAGGTGTTTGGCCATTTTCAATATGAAGAATTAACATAAGAGAAATCAGACTGGAAATCCATTTGTTATAGCATCATAGTAAACAACATTGTTTCCACAACAAGGCCTTGACAGACAACTCTATCTCTCATTATATCAGAGCACAATGTTGGCGAGACCAATGACTATAGACACCTTCATCATTGTCTCTCAAGGTACATACCCACTTGGGTGTTCACTGAGTATGACCTTCTAGGAATATTCTTATCTTGGCTTCCCAACCCTCAAAGAATATCGATCCTCTTGCCTACTTTTATCTTGGATGCCCTACACATCCTCAAAGAGCATAAGATGCCAGATGATTACCCAATCCTTCCATTCTTTCTTCCCAAGTGAAGACAAGAATGTTGTGGCTATCTCTCCCTCTCAAGCTTCAACTAGGGAAGATAAGCCCATTCCTGAGAAGGAATATATCCAAGCTCCCTTTGAACTAGGGACTCTTCTTAGATCAACAATTTCTTCTTCGTGGGTCCTTCAGCTGCTTGATCAATTTCTTTTCTTGATGTCATGAATTTTGTCGTGCTTCTTCCTTGTAGGGCATCAACCATTGATCACTTTCCTTCTTGGTTTGTCATGTCCTTCCTTTCTTCATGGAAAGTGGCCTTCTTGGTACATGTTTGGAACTTTTGTCATATAGCTACTTTTTTTTTTATCATGCTTCTTTCCATAATTTCCATTCATCATATGAATGCTTAGTTGTACTTGCACTTTACAATTCTTTGTTCTAGTAGCCCTGCATGACTTCATCCAGATATTACTCAAAAATTAAATTAAATAGTACCTTGCTAGATGGCTTTCCATCATGTCATCTTGTTGGCTTGAATCAGTATCCTGAATTTTCATATCTCCAAGGCCTTTCTAGGTGTCAAGGGTCCTTTTATCTTTTTCTTCCTTTGTCAGAGTTCTTGTGCCTTCTTCTGGGAGATGTCTTCAACAAATCTGTTGGATGATGATTCCTAGTGACCATGGTGTCCTTTCATCTCTGATCTCTTTTCCCATATGCTTCTTCATATGTTGTTTAGTCAACCACCTCATACTCCTTATGAGGACATTTCTCATGTTGACCTTTATTGGTGTGTGAATCATGCCTTTGAGCATATTATTAATGAAAGAGATCTTCCCTATTCTTGACCATGTTTTTAGAGCCATTCCCCATGCTCATTAATACATATGATGACATGAATTTTAAATTGAAAACATAGATGCATATATACCTCATCTTAGTTCTTTTCTTGATCATCTCAACTTCCTTTGACAACTTCCTAGATTGAGATTGCCTCAATTCCCTTTGTTTTGCTTCATCTTTTCTTGCATGCATATCATCCTTTCTTGAATCCCTATGAGTGGAATTCCTATCGAGACATCTGCTTTTCCTGAAAGTTATGAACCTTCTATTGAAGATTCCACCGGAGGATCTTAGTAGTCCTCATCCTGCAAATGCTCCTTCTTGTTGATGATAGTGGCTTTCTAAGATTTGATTATGATCATTCCTTTCTGCATTAATGAGGTCATTCAATAGCTACATCCTTCCTACATGAATATCTTTATCTGAGCTATCTCTACATAATTCTCCTATATTCTTGAAGATGCCAATTTTCATAAACCATGCATTCTATCCTATTTCTACATGTTCCTATGATACCCAAAACCTTGAAAGAAGACTTATGTGAAGAAGTTGACTTTAATCATAGTAGAGATCTGGAGGGTCCTCCTTTTTCTGCTTCTTCTCTTCTTCTTTCACTTCTTGGGTAATGTGAGCTTCTTCTTGTTTCCTCTTATTGTTGTCCTTCTTAAATTTGGGACAATCCCTCTTATAGTGTCCATATTCTTGATAGCCAAAGCATTGGACTTTGGACATATCTCTATTACCCTTCCTTCGTGGACCAAACTTGCCAAATTTTCCTCTTCTCTTGGCCATAGTAGCAAATGCTTGCTCCTTTGATCCCACATCATCTTTGGCTTTGAGTCTAGTCTCCTCAATTTTGCATAGAGACCAAATTTCATTTAGTGGGGTAGCTTCCTTCTTGGCATATATACTTGATGTGAAGTTGCCCCATTCCTCAGGTAGAGCATTGAGTACTACAGTTGTCATTTCTCTATCAGACATAACTTCTCCTAGCTCTTGTAGTTGATCTCTCATCTCAGAGATTTTCATGAAGTAGGGAGCTATTCCTTCCTTGGATATCTTCATCTTATACAATTCATTACACAATGATATCACTTCTCCAGCTGTGCTAACTAAGAATAGCTCCACCAGTTTATCATAGATTTCTTTCGATGTTTCAAGTTTGGAAACATAAGGAATGAGAGAGTCCTTGATGGATTCTATTAGAACTCTTTGAGCCCTTGTTTCATCCTTATTATACTTTTCTAGGGCTTGAGTTTGTTCCTTAGTAGGGACAGTGATACTCCCTTTGATGTGGTCTAGAAGTTCATTCTCCTTGAGAAGTAAATCAATCCTCTTTTTCCATGCAAGGAAATTAGCAGTCCCAACCAATTTGTTGCTTTCCTTGCAAAAAGACATTGTGATATGTTCAGAAGAGGACATACAAATACTTACTTGATATTGTTGGTGATGAAGAAGTCTTGCTACTTCCTTGAAGATTTGATGATTTGTCTTCTTGGATATTAGAGATCTTCAAATTTCCTCCTTCAAGGTGCTTTCAAAGAGATTGCTTGGTGATGAAGACTTCTTAGTGTGCGAGGCTTGAATTGGAGTTCTTTCCTTTTCTTGAAGATGATGTATCTTGATGTAAATTCTTCTTTGAATGGATCTTCTTGTAGGTGCCTTTATATGAAAGGCTCTTCTTCTTTCTTTGTAGTCCTTCTTGATGGATCTAGAATGGTAGATGGTAGACCTCATTGTCTTTGATGGATTTGAAACCCTTAGCTTGTAGATCTGATGCTTCAACCTTGTATGTGTTCTTGAGATGCCCTTCCTTGATGTGTCACCTTAGCTCTGATACCATGTTGAAGAATCTAGGGCATCTGAGTTATGATGAGATTCTTCTAGCAATGATAACAATTTGTGAAGTACTTTTACTTTTCTTGTTAACACGATATTCTTCTTGTTATTATTATTTTATGTTCTATAACTTCATCAAATAGTTACCAAAAACACAAGAGACAAGAACACAAGCCAAGGCAAAACCTCTCTCTCCTAGATAGGAAAAAGCTTCTTCAAATTTCTCTTATTGAAGCTTCAATTGACAAATGCCAAACCCTAGACCCTTGACAAGAAGATCCTCCAAGCACAAGTCAAGCCTTTTTCCTTTGATCTGAGATCACTTCCTTTTGCAGCACTTCGTCCTCCTCCTTCTGGCACTTCGTCCTCCTTCTTCTGGCACTTCGTCATCTCACTATGTTCTTCTGGAAATTGATAGAAACCCTAGTTATGCTTGTCTTAGAAGAGATATTTCTCTTTGTTCCTTTGTATACTTTCTCACTTAGGAAGACGACCTTATACTTTATCCAATCAATCTCTTTCTTTTGATATAGTTTCAGATCGGATGTGGCAGCAATGTGGCCCTAATTCTTCGCATGTATGAGAGGATTTCTTCATGAAATTGTGCTTGACTCCTTCTCTTCCCTTCACTTGAGTAGTCTCCTTCTTCACTTGAGTAAGAAACCTAATAGGAACTCTTTCCTAGCCCAACCAATTCTCTTTGTATGACTGCAATAGGAGGGTTGTTATGACAGCAAAGAGAGCCTCCCTTCCTTCGCACATGTGACTATAATAGGCCTTAAGACAACCCTATAAAACTTGGTTTTCTTCCTTCTTTCTTCGCTGCACTACAGACACCTTTTTTCATCCTTCTTATACCCTTTACTCGTCTTCCTTCTTCGTTGATTTCAGAGATGAGATCATGGTTCTTTTGTGATGTTGTATGACCCTTTATATAGGAGTCTGCCCCTCCTATTAGGCCGACTTGAGGCCGACTTGACTTGAGGCCAACTTGATCTCTATAATTCGGATTGCTTCCTTTTATGATGCCGACATATGGAGGAGGCTTGTGACTTTGCTTGGAGGTATTTCTTGGACTCTAATACATAAATATACATGGTGTAGCATGCCCTTAAGGGTCTTCAATATTTATTTTGACTCTTTGACTACCATATAGCACTTTGACATGTGCTAGAACTATGCAATGAGAAAGAAACTCATTTCTATAATTTACAAAAATAATATTTCTTTGCTTTTACAAATACAAAGATCAAAATTACATTTATGAATACCAAACCTAGTTACACTTTCTTCAACATAGAAAAGCAATGAAGGAAGAATATGTCTTTATAATTAAAAACAAAACCTGGGACTTGACTGAATTGCCTAAAGATAAAGAGCCCATAGAATGTAAATGGTTATACAAACCCAAGTTTAAAAAATATGGCAGTATAGATAAATACAAATCTAGATTGGTGGCTAAAGGATGCTCAGAAAAAGAAGGCATCAATTATGCAGAAACATTTTCACCTTGTTGATGGTGTTGGACCGGCCAACATCAGGGGATCTCCCTGGTATGAAGTCCCAACTAGACCTCACACCGTTTGGTGTAGGAGTGCCATCGGTATGATGGCCCGGTTGCCATTATCTTAAAGATTTGCTCAACTCTTACATGTCAGCACATGAGAGTGGTCTGCTTTGTCTTCCGAGAAGTGAGGTTCGCGTGCGTGGTGAGTGTAAGTGTCACTTGTGTCAATGGTTCTTTCACCATAGAGGGAGAGGGTGAGAGTGAGTCCCAAGTTAGTTGGGAGAAGTCCCAACTCTGTTAGGAACACACAACACAATAGGACATGCACAGCTTCTAGCGGAACAATCCACATGGATGCGGCAGTCACAACACACAAGGGAAGATAACACGTATAACACTCAGTAGATTAGTCCACACGAGTGCAACGATTGTTACAACAAGTTTTATGTGAAAGGTCTGTCTGATGTCCGAGAGAGTAGTCTACACGGGCGAGACAACGTTAACAACATATACAACACATTTCCATTAATAGATTATGTATTACAACAAGTGAAATAGTTCAGATGTAGAACACAGGTTAAAGCAACATGCATTACAAGTGTTAAAGATTAGTCTTACAACAATTACAATACATGTGTGAAAACGTGCTGGCCTGTTGGCAGGCTTCTGAATTAAGCGAAAGTTCCAAGACACATCGTTACACCATACATCACTAACCCTGAGTGCGGGGCGTTGGAGCCACTACTTACTCCTCCAGAAAAGATTACAAACTCTCTTGGCAATGTGGGAGGAGTTGAAGTGAAAATTCCTTTGCATGTACAAATGAGGGGGTATTTATAGCTAAGGGTGAAAAATGACCCTTGTCGCTGTTCGACTACCCTCATGACTGTTTGACTTCCATGAATTTTTGACTTTAGATGACTTTTTGTACAACAAGTGGGTCTCTTGGACTTCCACGTTACATTACATTGATTGACAACATAGCCCATAGTGGAGATGTGGATGACATGACTCATGACATGACTCGACATGACAGTTCTCGGTACATTCGTGCTGCTGCTGGAGTGTATGTCGAGCTACAGTTTGCTGGGTGATGTATGTCTTCATGGTGTATCACAAATGTTGAGCTACAGTGCTGCTGGGTGATGCATGTCTTCGTGGAGAAATGTTGGTCAGAGAATTGCTTAAGAAGTTTTAAATGCATCAGATTAAAGTTGCTTTTGTTCCAATGCAACAGAATGTGAAACTTCATTTTGATGATGACTCAAAGGAGGTTGATGGTACAATGTATAGATAGCTAGTGGGAAGCTTGAATTATCTTACTACAACCATACTTGATTTAGCATACTTTGTTAGTGTGTTAAGTCAGTTTATGGTGAGACCTCTAGAAAGCCATTGGAAAGCAGCGAAAGGAGTGCTCAGGTATCTTAAAGGAACAATTGATTTTGGTCTTAAGTATATTGATTCATTTAATGTTGAGCTGACAGGTTACTCAAATTCGGATTGCACTGGTAATCCGGATGATAGGAGATCTATTACAGGTTATGCTTTTAGCATTGGATCCGGGATTGTTTCATGGAGTATTAAGACACAACCAACTGTATCATTGTCATCCACTGATGCAAAGTATAAAGCTTTGGGTGCCACTCCTCGTGAAGTTGTTTGGTTGAGGAGAGTTATTCAAGATTTTGGAGAAGAACAAAAGAATGCTACAATGGTCAAATGTGACAACCAGAGCTTAATCAAGTTGACAAGTAATCCAGTTTATCATGCTAGAACAAAGCATGTTGATGCTCAGTTTCATTTTGTTAGAGAGAAGATATAGTCCAAAGATTTTTTTTTGAGTATTGTAATACTTGTGAAAATGTTTTTGATATTTTCACTAAGTCCCTTGGGAAGATGAAATTTGAATTGTTTAGGGAGATATTAGTTGTGGAAATTAATCCTTTCTTAAGTAAGTGGGAGATTTAGAAATAATGGAGTAAACATTTATTAGGTTGTTGTGATAATGTTTGTATTTAGGACTTAGATCCTAATTTCTAGGGTTTTGCTTGATCTCCTTAATTGAATGTATTGATTTAAATTCATGTATCTTTGATTGTTTATGAAATGAAGTGACAACGTTGTTTTGGGCAGCCTCGAAGTGTAGCTAGTCTCACCCGAGTGCTGCGTGAATCATTCATAAGTATTTTGTCTTCCAAATTTCAAATTTAAGAAAAGGCATAATAGAAAGATTTAAATACAAATACTATAATAAAACATAGTAATTAGATTTAAATACAAATATCATTAAATATGAAATAACAAAATTTATTTGATCTTTTAGAAAAGTTTTTGTTTTATTAATTAATAATAATAAAAGAAATTAAGTTGTTCTTTGCCAGAAATAAAAATAAAATGCATTGCTAGAAATTTTTGTATTCTAATTTATATTTATAAAATTTTAAATATTTTGATATATATAAACGATTTTTTAAAATTAAGTAATATAGAAGAAAATTAAAAATAAATTGACCGTACTATATCCATATTGTACATAAAATTATTGTTGAGTTATCGTACAACAAAGGCTGTGATCCAGCCCATCTCCCTACTATACGATAAAGGTGGCCTTCTACCTATAAAGAAAGATGATCCCAATTGGCCAAATAGTACTCCATGTCTCCTGACTCCCTACCATGTTGTCCGACCATCCGCAAGTCTTCCAAAATTGGTTCATTCCAGCCGAGAGGTTCACCGCACCGACTAATAGGATTGTTTTTTTTGGGAAAAACAATCCCCGCAAAGCCTGACCAGGTCTGTAGTCCCATAAAAACATGTTTAATTGTCTACTTTTTTTTTTCAAATTATACAAATCACATTTGGTCAGCCCCAATTTATGAAGCCCAGCTTTGATGGGCAGACCTTCATTGATTACCATCTAGGCTACAACTCGAAACTCAAAGGCAGCAGTTGTTTTCCATATTGCTCAGTCCGTTTGATCTTTAACCATTGAAATTTCACATTTTTCTGGAGATAATCTTCCAACCATTTGAACTATTCCAAGATGAAGAAACTAGCTCTTCCAACAACTTTAGGGTGTAAGATTGGTGTTACCCAACACCCTAAGTTGAAAGAGAAGGTCCAAGGTTTCCATGTTTATAGTAAGAGATCCATATAGGGCATCAAGAAAGAGACCATGGTGAAGTGAAAAGTGTATTTGAAATTTCGTGGGGTTTATAAAAGAAACATATTGAGCTTAGTTAACTCAACATGTGAGTGTAATGTTTGTTAGAATTGGCTATAACAATAGCTAGATGAAGTATGAAAGTTCCAAGAATAATGTTGGACAAGGATGTTGAAGATGAAAAGGAAGACACCAAGTATGTGCCATGACTCTAGAAAATCATACATATAGAAGCATTTGGTCATATGTATCATTATCTCATTGATATTTTATCGTCTTTGGTGGCAACATTATGTAATGTGAAAATCATTCCTAGGTCTTCTTGATGAGGTGCATTATAGCTCAAATGGAATTATAGCTATATGTTTTGTTTCCTCTAGTTGTTCCTTGATGAAACATTATCTCACTAATTTGGTGCCATAAGTCCTTAAATTGGTAGGTGCATAGGGTGTAATATTGACTTGGATACAACGTGAACCCAAACTATTTTCCTAGAGAATTGGAAAGCACCATGGTTGGGTACTTAGGCGTCTTGGTAGATGGAAATATGTCCATAGGATGGTTAGTTGTTCAATACTTACAATTAATTTGATGTTAGGCCCTAAAGAACAACAGGTTCCTAGTCAAATTATGTGGTAATAGTGTTTGGCCTAGAGGTATGATTAACAGGTTCCAAGTCAAACTATGTGGTGACAATGTTTGGCCCAGAGTTATGATTGGTTTTCAACTGATGTGTTGTTCAAGATGATGGCCCTATAAGTGAATTGTAGAGCATGAACACCTTGATTTTGAGAGATGGAAGTGAGTTGCTTGGGTGAATAACAAACCATTGGTTAGTTATCATGGAGAGTAAATATGTAATGAAGTTGCAATTTTCTAGTTAGAGAAGCCAAGTGATTATGGCAAAGTTGATTTTGAGTTGGAATGAGGAGATTGCATTTAGAAAAACATTGACATTGTTCTCGATGCAACGAAGATATGTTAGAATTTTGTCTACAAGATGTTGGGGACAATTCTTGTGGAAATAGTGGAGATCAAATGGTGATGGGAAAACAAGGTAAAGTTTGTGGGTTGTGTTTATTGAAAGTGATGACAATACGAAAATGTTATTCACAACTTCTATTTGTAACAAATCTATGATGTGTAAATCATATGTATTGGTCCTTGAAATTTTGAGCTTGTACCTTGCCCAAAGTTTGTACTTGGGAGAAGTATTATATTGTACCTAGGTGATATTATAAAAGCTTGTACTTGATGCATCCATGAAGTACCCATATCTATGTATGTAACAGGTAAAGGGCATATTGTTGTAACCTTTGGATAGGCATTCATACCCTTTGCCATGTGTTTCTGTTGATTCAGATAACTTGTTTGGTATAATGTAGAACCTTTATTATGGATTTGTTAAACACTTGGAGGAGTGGGTCATTTTTCATTTGAATGCTCTATTAGTGGACAATGTTGTGGAATCTAGGTGTGGTAGGCCTAGAAACTAGAAGCTTTTTGTACATTCAAGGGAGTTCATCAAGAAGTTAGAATGAACTATGTGCTTGAAAGAACTACTACTAAACCGATAATTGTAGTGATTAGGTACCCATGTAATTCGATGGATGTTTGTTCCTTTATGTTGACATTGATAGTTTAATGATGTTCACATGATTGAAGTTTGAGATGCAAGTGTTGTATGTGAGTTTTAACCATGCACAATTAAATGTTGCAAATAGATTCTTAGGAAAATTGAAACGATGCAATGGAAAACACACACATTAACATAGAAATTTTACCCTAGAAACCCAAAACAGGAAAATTAGAAAGATGTTTCAATATATATATATATATATATATATATATATATATATATATATATATATATATATATATATATATTGCCAACCCATTTACGTTGGATTAAAATACAACCATAGTTCCTTAACTAAAACTACAAAACCATGGACTAAACCACCACACGCTACAAGATAGCTAAAGAAAAGAAAACGGTGTGACAAAAATCGCCAAAAACGGATGTAAAAAGTCACCTGGATTTTTTTTAAGGGCATTGTGCCCAACACAACATACAACACGTGGAGGTAATTGTGCAAAGAATATAACATGCTCAACATTCTCCAACTTCTTGCTTTCTTTGCACATAGGTGGGCATGGGAGTACGTGATAAACAATCTAGGGCAATAATTCCCATTATTTCTATACACCAAGAGAACTTCTCAATGTTCACAAATTTTGTTAATGAATTTGCAACATTCTTCAAAGTATCCACCTTGACCATCAACTACTTCTTTTCTTCAATCATATCTTTCACAAAATGATATTGAACATCAATATGATTTATTTTAGAATGATATATTGGGTTCATTGCTAGGAAGATTGCACCCGGATTATCACAATGTATCTTCATAGCTTGTTGTACCAACCCAATACCTGAACACAATCTGTGTAACCATATTTCTTCCTTGATTGTATGAGTGGTTGCCATGTATTCAACTTTTGTAGTTGATAGTGCATTCAATAGGAGAAAAGATCTCACAAAAGTGGTTTCCATGTATTCAATAGGAGAAAAGATCTCATAAAAGTGGTTTCCATGTATTCAATATGAGAAAAGATCTCACAAAAGTCAATTCTCTCCACTTGGGAATAACCTTTTGCTACTAATCAAACTTTGTATTTCTCCACTCTACATTTGGTATTTAACTTCTTTTTAAACACCCCTTTGTTTGTTAATGGTTTTTCTTCCAACCAACAACTCCACTAGATCCCAAGCCTAATTTTTGTCTGAGGCTTTCGTTTCTTCAACCATGGCCTTTTGCCAACGCTTTCCATCATCTGAATCCATTGCCTCCCAATAGTTTTAGAATCATTATCAGTAATAAACAAAGAAAAATTTGAACAAAAATCAGGTGGATTATACCTTTATGGCTTCCTTATTTTTCGAAATGATCTCCTCAATATTGGAGTATGTGATTTTTCTTCTTCTGATTCTTGTTCTTTTGTAAAGTTTGATTCATCATCCTTCACTTCAAGCTCTACCTTTTCTAGTTATTTCTCCCTTAGTAGGATTTCTTGTTCGATAACATGTTTGATTTCTCTAAATACCACATCTCTACTATACAAAACCTTCTTAGTTTCTGGGTTCCAAAGCTTATAACCTTTCAAACTATCTTTATATCCAATAAGGATACACTTTTTAGCTTTCTTATTGGGCTTACTCTTATTCTCCTTTGGAATATGTACATAAGCATCACAGCCAAACACCCTGAGATGTTTAAGAGAGGGGTTCTTACTAGTCCATACCTCATGTGGAGTCTTGTCATTTAATGTTGATGAGGGTGATCTATTTACCAAGTAGGGCGCAGTGTCCACTGCCTCTGCTCAGAATTCTTGTCCCAACTCAACACCATTGAGCATGCTTTCTGCTTTCTCCATCAACATCCTATTCATTCTTTCCACAACTCCATTTTTTTGAGGTGTACAAACTAGTCTTCTTTTTTGCTTTATCACACTTATCGAAGTCTTCAAATTCGTTCACGCATAATTTTCTACCATGATTTGTTCTTAGCAACTTAGTTTTCTTCTCCGTATGATTTTTGACAAGTGCCTTAAACTATTTAAATTTGTCAGATATTTCAGTTTTCTTCCTAAGGAAATAATCCATGTATTCTTCAGAAAGTCATTAGGAAATGATATATAATACATAGATTTACCTAATGATGAAACTGACATAGGTCCAAACACATCACTGTGCACCAATTGTAATATTCTCTCTATCCTTGTAACACAACAGGAGAATCTTACTTGATTCTGCTTCCCATTGAAACAATGTTTACAGAAATCAAAATCCAAAGAACAATTAGACATACATTCTACCATACCATTACCATGTAGTACTCAAAGACCCTTCTCTCTGATGTGTCCCAACCTTTGATGTCGCAACACAGTATTTTCTCCAAAGATTGTAGGAGTTTTTCCTTCTTCAGATCCACTATCAGGAACAACAGGACTATTGCACCCATCACGAACAATGCTTCTCAACAGCGTATATAGAGCTCCAATTTGAACTCCCCTCAACAATAGTATTGCTCCTCAAACTTTTGTTTAGGTATCCTTTTGCAGACACTATTTTTACACTTGCATCGCTCATCTTATTTACAAAAATCAAATTTCTAGCCAATCCTAGGATGTGCATAACATTAAAGAGTGTTCTAATCCTTCAACCCATGAGCTTCAACCTAAATTTTCCTCATCCTATGATTGTGGTTATCAAGTCATCTCTTAGGAAAACATCACCACCATCATATCTTTCACACTCACAAAACCACTCATTTTGAGGAGTTATATAAAAAGATTCACCTTAGTCAACCAACCATGCCTCATGTTCTACATGTGTACTTGCAAAAGCCAAATACGCATCCCCTCCTACATTTGAGGAGGTTTTTGCTTCTATAAAATGAGCACCATTAGATCCCTTCCCGTTCTCAACAATTTTGGATTTACAGTCTTTCTTGTAATGCCCTTCTTTTCCACATCTCCAACATGCCTTCATAAATTTTCCTAGAGATTTAGATTTTCCTCTAGAGTTAGATCTCTCACTTGAAGAACTATTTTTATTTCTATTTTGGGAGCATCCTCCTACAGACAAGGCATCTTTGTTCTTACTTTCCATATTTTTCCATCTCATCTCCTCTAATAACAAGGATGATAATTTATCGTCGAAACTTAAAGTAATTGCATTACTACCTATGGAAACAACTAAAATATCCCACGAGTTTGGTAAATAACACACTAAACTAATACACTTATTTTCAGCTAAGATCTCATTATCAATATATAATAGTTGGATTACCACAATATTGAAGGCATTTAGATGCTTTGTCACCAAAGGCTCCATCCTTCATCCTTGGTTTATACAACGTTTTTGTGCGAACAATTTGTTCACCAAAGACTTAAACTAATACGAAGTCCCTAACTTGTTCCACAATGCCTCCATTGTAGCTTCTCTTGAAACATTTATTAATATTGAATTTGAGAGACACAATTGTATTGTGCTCTTTTTCTTTCGATCCAATTTGTTATAGTCTTTTGTCGACATCTTTGTTGGTGCAGTACTTGAATCCATAGTGATCCATTGACCTTTTTCCACCAATATATTTTCCATTTTGAGCTTCCACAGCCCAAAACTCTGCCCATTGAATTTTTTGATTTCTATCTTTGAACTATTTTCCATTTCCTTTCACCACAAGAATTGATTCCGTAGATCTCCCACTGTAACAAGGTCTACCACAGGTCTGAGCAAAGCCCTTTAGCCACAAAAGTGTCCCTTTGAAGCCAAAACTACTCTAATACCAAATGTAGAACCCTATACATTTAATTTGTACAATATATTCTTAATAAAATAGAAAAGATGCAATGGAAAACACATACATTAACACAAATATTTTACCCTGGAAACCCAATTCGTGAAAATCAGAAAGAGTTTTCAATATGTTCTTATTTACAGTGTTACAATATAATACAATACACACTTACACACACACACACATTGTGGCATCCATAAATTGCCAATCAATTTATCCTAGATTAAAATACAATCATACTTAATTGATACTAAAAAACCATGGGCTAAATTACCATGCATCACAAAACCGTTAAAAGCAAAAAATGTGTGCCCAAAACCGCCCAAAAAATTGTATATGGGGGCATTGCCCTCAAACCCCTGTGACCCTCTCATTTCTCTTGCGCAACATACAATACACAGAGGTAGTCATGCAAAATATAACACATATCCAACATTGGATTGGACAACTATATATTTTGTTGATCAAGAGGTTCTTTGATTCATGATGGTGCATTCAAAAACTAGTGAAAGATGCTAACAAAGTCTTACAAAGATTGAGACAAGTACTCAATGAAGGGGAACATTGGAATTAATAACTCTTACTTTTTTTGTAGATTAATGTAGGACACTTGATCATATGAGAATATTGCGGTTGTTATTGATTATTGTGAAGTAGAGTTTGTCTTTGAATTGTTTACTTCTAAGTTTTAGGAGATTGTTAGATCTAATTGAATATGAGAGATTCTCTCTAACTAGTTGACTTCTATTTTGATGTGTAATTAAAATATTCTTTGAATAAACAATTAATATGCTAATATCTTAAAACAAACCATCATACTTTTATATATACCATTATTAATTAAATAAAACATTCAATAAAATTGTGATGTGTGTGAAAACCACATCTACTCTTTCATTTATTTATGGAAATTCTTGAATCAATTTGCTATCAATATTCCCCAATTCGTTCGAAAATATACCCTTTTCTATAAGAGGCTTCAAGATATTTCCAAGAACACGGGCTCGAGTGCAAATATCAACCTACAAACTTGACAACCAAGTCCTTATAATATGACTGTGTATCTTTCAACTAAACTTTGACAACCCAGGTATTGGGTAAGATGAAAAAGCATTTGATGGAAATATGGCAACCTTAAAAAGAAAATTCTAAGCTGCAGAATTGTTAGTATAAAATATTTCTTAGCAAGAGTATCAACTTGGTTGGCCAAATGGCATGAACGGATATGTCAAATATGTGGACAGAACGAAGAAGCAGTACCACATATTTTTTTAGTTCTTCCGTTGGACGTAACAGGTTCACGTTACCGTTAATTCAAGTCTTACATTTGGAATCATGGGTGACCAAGGTATATGCAAAAGAAGAGAGGGTAGGGGTCTTTCTCCACACAGGTTTGTTATTATGTAAAGGATAGGCTTCAACCCAACCATCATGTTAATAGAAAATCTCATGCTAATACCTTGTAACAAATACAGATTGAGTTTATCTTGTTATTATGTAAAGGATAGGCTTCAACCCAACCATCATGTTAATAGAAAATCTCATGCTAATACCTTGTAACAAATACAGATTGAGTTTATCTTGTTATTATGTAAAGGATAGGCTTCAACCCAACCATCATGTTAATAGAAAATCTCATGCTAATACCTTGTAACAAATACAGATTGAGTTTATCTTTCATAAAGAATTAAGTTGTTTTTTTACCATCAATAAGAGCATGACAAGTTGATGACATTTTCCCCATCTTCTTAACTGGACTAAGTTCTTAAGTAGTTTGACAAAGATTTCTACTTATCCTTTCCAAGGATTACATATAATAATGTAATAAGCTCATATAGGTACTTGTAATTTCTATTGTAATAAAAAAACATGCTTTCATTTTGGAAAAACAAATTCCATTCATCGTTTATAAATTGAACATGATACCATGATTTAGTAATACTCTTTTACCTGCAGGCAAAGCCCTACCTACAGGCTGGAGACTACAATGTTGTAGACAAGAACCTTCAGAACAATTACAGCACAGAAAGCTTAAAGAGAGTTGCTTCCATTGCCTCGAGGTGTGTGGAGAGAGATGCTTCACAGAGGCCAACTATGGCAGAAGTCCTGTCCGAGCTCAAGGAAGCCTTGGCTATTGAAGAAACTGAAAATCCAACAACTGAAGAGATCTGAGCAATGACTATTTATATTAGAAATGGCGCGCCACAACTTACATTATTTTCTCAGTTTTCACCACATCATGGCATGGCCATCTTTATTTTTCTTTCTTCCATTTTTCTATTGCAAAGAAACTAATTAAGTTATATGGCCATCTTCTGAGATGCCCGTAAAATATGTTCTTAGGGTGATAACCTACAAAAAGAAAAAATTATTCTTTTCCAACGAAAAGAGATTCATCAGTGCTTTGTCTTGGCACACTGAGAACTGATTTTGAGGTACTCTGGGACGTATGGGTGTCTTCGAGATGTATTACAATCTACAACACCTTGTCAGAATTTTGTCTATCTTATATTTATATAAGAAATTAGAATCTCAATCAGCATTTCTTTTGCAGATTTTGATAAGAAACATAAGTCATGCATACAGAAAGATCAGTTGAAGTGTAAGAAGCACACTTTAAATGTTGATATATCTATGGTTGGGATGAATTTACCTTCTGCCTGAATTACCATTTCAGGTCTGTTGTTTACTACTACCAGACAAGACCACGAGGCCTTATGCAAAGCTTCATTATCACAAGAAATGGACATATTCACACCAAAGAATCAAGGCGTGAAGGGAAAAAACATTAAAGATCTTTGAAATTATAACCTCAACATCTATTTTGCAGATATTGATAAGGAACATATTTGCAAACTGAAAGATCAGTGTGCGAAGCACGCGTTAAATGTTGTTGATATGTCTATGGTTGGGATGAATTTACCTCCTTGATGTACCCATTTCGTGTTTGTTGCTTATGAATTGCATAAAAATCCACGAGGCCTTAGGCGAGGTTTCAATGTCACGAGAAATGGACAAATTCACATCCAAAAAATTACGGCACGAGGAAAAAAACCTAAAGATCTTACAACCAGGACATTCAACATAGACTTAACGTTCATGAATTGAAGTTTCTAGAAGCTAGGCCTTAAAGGCTTCTAACCGTTAAGGTATTAGGACGTTCTTGAAATTTGTTAGAACCTCATCCATTCTCATCCATTCTATTATGTTAGAGGCAGCTTATGCAACATATTGGTTAACAAGCATTGTATAAATACATGAGTATGCAACATATTGATTAACAAGCATTGTATAAATACAATCTCATGTTATGTAATTGTTTCATCGTTTAATATAATGTGTGTTCATCATATAGTAATTGGTTGTACAGTCTTGGTAGAGTTTGTGTGAGTTAGAGACCTAGTTCAATTTTGATTGAGATTACATTAGTCTACCTTTTTGTCATTTTCTTTCTCATTTGTGATGAATAACTTTCACATTTTGGCTTGATATACTAACTTTGAATAAGATTTGGGATTGGTGTGTTTCTCTCAAATTTTCACTTTTTTGTTAAATATATTACTTTTGAATAAGATTTGGGTTTGGTATGTTTAAACTTGTAATGTACCCAAAGATTCTTGGATGGAGGGATTGGGGATCAAGATTGAGAACTATTTCCAAAATTCCATTGTCATTTCCTCTCTCAGAAGATTTGGGTTTGGTGTTCCCCAAGGTTTTCACTATTTTGCTTTATATACTAATTTTGAATAAAATTTGGATTTGTTATGTTTAAAATTATGATGTACTCAAAGGTTCATGGATGGAAGGATTGGGGACCAAGGTTGAGGGTTATCTCCAAAATTTCATTGCCATTTCCCTTCTCGTACTAGTTTTGAATAGGATTTGGGTTTGGCATGCTTAAACTTATGGTGTGCCCCTAGATTCATGGATGGAGGGATGGATTTGTGATCGATAACTTTCACATTGTGGTTTAATATACTAACCTTGAATAATATTTGGGATTGGTGTGTTCCATAAGGTTTTCCACTTTTTGGCTTAATATACTATTTTTCAATAAGATTTGGGTTTGGTGTGTTTAACCTTATGATGTGTCCCAAGTTTCATGGATGGAGGGATTGGGGGCCAAGGTTGAGGCATATCTCCACAAATTTCGTTTCCATTTCCCCTCTCATACCAACCTTGAATAAGATTTGGGTTTGGTGTGTTTAAACTTATGGTGTGCCCCAAGGTTCATGGATGGAGGGATGGGGGACCAAGGTTTAGGATTATCTCCAAAATTTAGTTGCCATCTCCTCTCCCATTTGTGATTGATGACTTCCACTTTCTTGCACATAAAAAACATAATGTGTTAACCTTGAATAATATTTGGGTTTGGTGTGTTTAAACTTATGACATACCCCAAGGTTCATGGATGAAGGGGTGGGGGTCCAAGGTTGAGGGCTATTTCCAAAATTTCATTATTGTTTCCCCTCTCATACTAACCTTGAATAGGATTTGGGTCCACTGTGTTTAAACTTATAGTGTACACCAAAGTTCATGTATAGAGGGACAAGGGACCAAGGTTCAAGGCTATCTCTAAAATTTTATTGTCATATCCCCTTTCATTTGTGATCAATAAAGAGCCTAATATACTTCCACTTTCTTGCACATGAAGAACCTAATATACTAAACCTTGAATAAGGTTTTGGTTGTGTGTTTAAACTTATGATGCACTACAAAGTTCATGGATAGAGGGATGGGGGACCAAGGTTGAGCGCTATCTCCAAAATTCCAAGGTCAAGGGGATAGAAAAGAACAATATTATTAATATAGAAAATGATGTTTGTTAAAGATGTAAATGGATGAATCATTCATTTTTCATTCTTATAGAAAATGGAAATGAAATGAATTATTATTTATGCAAAATAATAATTCATACAGTAATTGTGTTAAGTTCAACAAATAGAGAGTATAATACTTATATTGAATTGAAATAATGTTTATCATTGCATTAAAAGACACTTTCTACAACCTAGTGTAAAGGAGATGCACAATCCTTATGTAATTATCATGGAGTTGACATGTGGCATTTAAAAATATTAATAATAATAAAATATTTCAATTTTTCTCATAAATAAAATATTTAAAGGTCCACCTTAAGTAAATTATTTAAAAATCAATTGTGTGTGCATGTGTAAGTAAAAAAGTTCTTATGGATAAAACATTTCAATGGTTTGTTGTTTAGTATGAGGGAGATGTGTAATTTCACATTAGTTCAACATGGAGTTCACACACACACAGAGTCATAGATCAATCTTAACCCGTGATCCGTCATGCACATAAATGGATCAAGTCCCTGAAGGTGATTTTTTTTTTTTAAATGAAAACCTTGAGGAAAGTTTTGCACACAAAGGGATTTGATCCCTTTCAGGGCATGATAAATCCAAATTTGAGATGAATCTACTTTGATTTTTAGAGAAAAAGGGAATGAAATGAATTATCATTTATACACGTTATTATTCATACATAAAAGATGTTAGGTTCAATAAGTATAGAGTTGATAATATTCATATCAAATTGAAATAGCCTAAACAACGTATAGATAAAGAAATATACCTTATGTGTTGTCTAACGAGGCCACAATTTCGCCTTGACAGTGACTTTTTGATCGGAATCTGATGAAAAATTCTTTAAGAAATCTAACTGTGGGATTGTTTAAATCATTTTTTTGATGGAAAAAATGGATTTAACACCATCAGGAACTCCTGGGGCACCCAAAATCTTGAAGCTTGATAGCTGTAACTTGGATTTTCAAAAATTTATGCCGGATTTTTTCAAAATTGTTATAGTTCATTTTGTCACATCCAATCAAATGGCCTGGGAACTGGATCAATCATCATCCTTTAACACTTTTCATTCATGCCCTACAAATCCTAGAGCATCCTCTCTCCAAAAAATCCAATAATTCTAGGTTAAATGTCTCAAAATCCTAATTATTAGCCCCATCGCACTTTCCTTTCATGCAACATGCATTGTTGCAAGTTGTACACTGAGAAACTGCATTGACCAACACATGTTTCCTTTGCTTTAAGTGCAATGGCCTCTAGAATTTAGTAAAGCTTAAAAATAATTTTGAATCTTCTCTTTCCATAAGCTTCCCAAGTGGTTTTAACGATTTACGGTTAGATCAAGATCTTGAACTCCTATACTTGAGGTCTTATCTCTTATCTCTAGAGCTTGTCCTCCCTCATATGTGTATCTAAGTCCTAGATTGGTAAATCCCAAACCACCCCATTTACCTGATAAATTGACTAACTCCCATGGATTTTGGGTTGAATTTTGGAGACTCTTAATTATGCCCTCATGTTGTTGCTTTGTGCCTAAGGTTCCATTATCCATCCATGCACTTGAGTTGTGATTGAAGGTTTTTTTTGTGGAAAGGGAAGGACAAGATAGTTGGGAGACATCTACAAGGTCAAGATTTGTAAAGGGTTGTAATTTCTCCTACATTCATTAATACAAAAAGTGCTTTATTTTCCTATACTTATGTCTCATTAATGCATATGTATTACAATGCCTTCTTGACTCATTATTTAGAGATTTTAGTACATGTTATTTGCATGTTGTAGTTCTCTTGCTTGTTTTTAGTTGTTTTTCATGTTCCGTTTATAGCATTTGGATTTGGAGCTTAAGCATACAAACAAGGCGAGTAGGAGAACTTGTGTTGGATTCCAGGTAGGTCTTTCCTCCATATTCTATTTTCTCTAAGGAAAGCATAAGTGTTTTTGTCTCTTTTGTTTCTAGATCAAGCCACTAGATCTAGGGAGCTCGCTCCTGTCTGCATAAGGGAATTATACGTTAAACAACTTGGCGACCATACTGGGGACCAAAAGGTTCCTTTAGTGGTTTCCTTTACCTAATCTTCAGAGACCTTTGAAAGAAACTTGATTTGACTTATTCAGACAGTAATTAATCTTAGGAAAGTATAATTATGAGCTTGGTAGGGTTTGTGTTTCGTTTTTTGAGCTAAAACATCCCCAACGCACTTGAGACATAGTGACCCAACGCACTAGTCTCTCTCTGTAAATGCGTTGAATCACACTATTTGTCATATATAGCCTGTGACGGTCCTTGTAGGATGCAAAATTTTCATTTTTTATGCCTTGCTCTAAATTATGTTCTAATCCAATGTATTTTCCCGAGTCTCTGAACTAGTCTATGTCTCTGTCAAGCCATCTATGTTTTTAAATTTGAGTGTGATTGCCTTTTGATGAGAGTTTGTTTGTTTGTTTTTCTTTCTTCTTGTCAATTAGGGTTTGTGAACACTTAGCTTGATTGTTTATTTGATAAAAGGAATTCTCATATTACGGTTCCAATTTGTGTGAGTTCTTTTGATCAATGATCTAGCTGCATTTTATTTTTCATTGCATGTGAAAATCGAAAAGAAAATAAAATAAAAATTTCATTTTTTGCATTACATTTAGGGCTTTGAATTGAATTGGAATAATGAAATTGAAAGACCTAGTTAGGAAGTTCTTGTTTGTTTCATCATTGCTTGTTTCTTCCTTCCCGTAGATAGATCTTCATGGAAAGAAAAAGAGTTATTTTGATCATGCTAGTTGCATTATAGGAAGTTCAGGTGAATTCGTTTCATGAGCCTTGAAATTGAAACTTAAATCAAGATCAAATTTAAAATTTATTCAATTAACGTAAGGAACATTTGGAACATTAACGACACACATAGTGGTCTAGGCTAGAATACGTGTTATGGAATTGTTACACGTATGAGTTGTCGTTACCTGTTTGTGTTACATTCTGGAGGTGGTCGGTATTCCACATACATCTGAGTATATAGGATCGTTCTTCCACGTACCTTCGAGTATATCAGAATGGCGCTCCACGTATGAGGAGTATATAGGAATGCTTCCCATCATACAGGACGCATTAGACAAAACTACTACGGACTGTGCTTCCACGTACCTTCGGGTATATTTTGGAAGTCCCCACTAGGTTGCAATCCTGCCACAGGGAACCGATTCGTCCGCCTTATTAACTGTGATACACCAAACAAAACATTTAGGGATGTTGTCTGAATGTACCAACAATGGTATATTGCAGTTCATAGTGAATTGGTAAACCATTTTTCCTAGTTACACCTTTTTTGTTTTATTTGTGTTTTTAGTTTATAAACTTAATTAATCCAACGTGGAAGAACACCTCTTTCATTCATGTAGAATACAAAGATTGCCTCCTCTTCCTCTAGAGGCAACACCTTTTCGTCATAGGAACAAAAAAATGAAAACTACCAAACCTAATACATCGGAAGCTACCCCTTATGGAACCACATGTAGAATTTCCTGCAAATTCTCTACAAATCTACCTCTGAGATCTATGTAGAAAATCTAACAGTAGATTAACTTGATAATTCAATATACCAAAGAAAAATACTATAATCTACTTCTACTATCAAACTTGTGGAAGCTTAAATATCTAGCTGAATCAGAGCAGAACACATATAATCAGAAGAAGAATCAATACACATGAAACACATAAAATACTCAGGGGGAAGCCTCAGCTAAAAACCCCGCTATCTGTATTATCATACAAGGTGGAAATACATCAAGATGATACAAAGCCTTAGCTCTCATAGCTAGCCAACTCTCAGTACAATCCTCCTAGATGCTCACAGGAAAACAAGGCTTCTCACAAGCCTTCCTCTTTGCCCTCCAAGCTCCTATTTCCTTGCGCAGTTCCTCTGGGATGATTTTCCTTCACCCAGTGGAACACTACTCTCACACACTGCTCTAACACACTGTCAGAACTGCACAATCCTCAAGGAACCTTGTTCCTTCTGCATGGATGAGTTTCCTTTATAGGAAAACTCATGCAACTGATAGTACAATGTCCCTATCTTTAATCTCAACTGGGTCTTTCTCAGAATAGACATGCATGAGTTATTTATGAGAGAATCTTCAGTTATCTGGAGTACACTAGTTGTATGCATACATGCATTAAATGGCTGAACTCACAATTAGTTCCTCAAACTGTTTGGAACTAATTTGACTGGACATAACTCAGTTAACTGAGATAACTAATTATAACTCAAATACAACTCATCCTTATCTCCTTAATTAAGGGATAATCTCCTTAATTTAAGGGATAACTGTTGCATGACTTCACAAAGACTTCTAGCTTGAATTTCTCCAACTAATTAACTCAAGAGGAATTAATTAATTATTTTTCAAGCAACTCGTGAGACTAAATTCAAATTTTAATTCACAATTCTAATTCAAGGAAAAATCAAAATTGGAATATTCTGAATGTTATTTTTAGCATTTCTTGTTGCTATTCTCAACACTCCCTCTCAACAAGAAAGGAATTCAACTCGATCCCAATCCTGAACCTTTGGAATGTTCTGCATGCAACACTTCTCCCTAGTGTTTTTGATCCAACAACTCTAGAAACCAAAAAAAACATCCAACCTGAATCAGTATGATGCATCTGTCATCAAAGTCTTTGACTACTATTGCCTCTGTTGAATGAAAACTTTGCGCTCCTGTTGACTTTGCCTTTATGCAATGTTGTCAATCCTTCTCTGCACTCTTCAGTATTTTAATGCTCTAGCCTCTGTCACTTTGATCTTTGACTGCATCAATCCCACTGATTCCTCCCGCTACTATGTACTTTGGGCTTCGGTAGCAATGTATGATCCATGAGATAAAACCTCTTAATGGACCCTGCCCAATTTCAACCTTCTTGAGACTATCACTTCACATCGCCCCACCTCACACCTAGAGGTATGCCTGCATGTGATCCCTCTGCTAACTTGGCTTGAAATTTTCCCCTACTGGAGGTCCCTGCAAGAGTGGATGCCTCCACTCGGTCTCCTCTCAGCATCTCCAATTGTGGCTCCTCCACAATTGTCTAAGACTTCTTTTGGGACTGTAGGTTGAGAGGTAATTTACTCTCTCTATCAACCACCAAGTATCTAACCTTTTCCTTGCTCCTCAAGGCTTTGCATGCATCTTGTACCTCAAGTGCATACAAGTTCTTCGCTAGCACACCAATTTGTTTCATCTTTCTCGCCGTCACGAAATTTTCTGGAAAAAGAACTGATTTTAAATCAACGATATCTCCCTCATCTGAAATTCGATTCAACCGATTTGTTTTTTGAATTTGGGTATTTTCGTAAGGAATCCAAATCTACTATTTGTTTCTGAAAATTTTGCACAAAAAATTTCAGATCTTCTCTGCAAACTTGTGGCCCATTTTTTTTTCTCGAATTCTCTTCTTCGTATACTGTTCAATGCTCCGATACCATGTAGAATTTTTTCTATAGATCAGCTAGCTCTGATACCATGTAGAATTTCCTGCAAATTCTCTACAAATCTACCTCTGAGATCTATGTAGAAAATCTGACTGTAGATTAACTCGATAATGCAATATACCAAAGCAAAATACTATAATCTACTTCTACTATCAAACTTGTGGAAGCTTAAAGATCTAGTTGAATCAGAGCTGAACACATATAATCAGAAGAAGAATCAATATACATGAAACACAAAAAATACTCAGGGGAAAGCCTTAGCTAAAAATCCCACTATATGTATTATCATACAAGGTGGAAAAACATCAAGATGATACAAAGCCTTAGCTCTCACAGCTAGCCAGCTCTCAGTACAATCCTCCTGGATGCTCATAGGAAAACAAGGCTTCTCACAAGCCTTCCTCTCTACCCTCCAAGCTCCTATTTCCTTGCGTAGTTCCTCTGGGATGATTCTCCTTCACCCAGTGGAACATTGCTCTCACACACTACTCTAACACACTATCAGAACTGCGCAATCCTCAAGGAACCTTGTTCCTTCTGTATGGATGAGTTTCCTTTATAGGAAAACTCATGCAACTGATAGTACAATGTCCCTGTCTTTAATCTCAACTGGGTCTTTCTTAGAATAGACATGCATGAGTTATTTATGAGGGAATCTTCAATTATCCGGAGTACACTAGTTGGATGCATACATGCATTAACTGACTGAACTCACAATTAGTTCCTCAAACTGTTTGGAACTAATTTAATTGGACATAACTCAGTTAACTGAGCTAACTAATTACAACTCAAATACAACTCATCCTTATCTCCTTAATTAAGGGATAATCTCCTTAATTTAAGGGATAACTGTTGCATGACTTCATAAAGATTTCTAGCTTGAATTTATCCAACTAATTAACTCAAGATGAATTAATTAATTATTTTTCACCTTTGGTTCATTCTCTTTCTTCACCTAAGATCATCACATGGTTTTTGAGACCCAAGATTTTCATATTGGGACAAACACTCTTCCTTGCCTCTAGTTCCGTTCTGGTAACATATCACAAAAATGCAATCTACCGGCTATGCATATTAGATCTACATCTGGACCAACGTTTGCTTTAATCTACCCCACTATTTTATAGAATACACATATTTCATGCAATGCGTTGTGGAACAAACAATAGAATAAAGAAGTCTGTTGGGTTGGGACGAAAGAAAGAAACTATTACCCCTTGTCCAGAAATTATGTGGATAGCGACCCAAAAGAAGCTGCTTTCTGCCCCGTTACAAATAGATCTCTAGTAGCTGGTGAGACTAAATTCGAATTTTAATTCACAATTCTAATTCAAGGACAAATCAAAATTGGAATATTCTGAATGCTATTTTTAGCATTTCTTGTTGCTATTCTCAACACCGCATCCAAAGTTAATCAACCAGAATCGTCACTTCCCATTAGTACCGAACCCAAAATTACGTCTTTACCAACTAGTGAGTCTAAAGAAGTTGAAACTAAAGCCCTTGAAACATTAGAACCTGAAGTCATAGAACCTGAATTTTTAGATTCATACACTTTACAAAATGAGGTTATACAACCCCAAGAACCACAAATAACTAAACCAACCACTTCAAAAACTTCTTCTTCTCTTTCTTTGCCTTTATCTCAACCACAACCTCTGTTTTTGGGTCCTGATGGAACGTCCACCTGGTGTTTTGAGCATAGAGGAGATTATTGAAGAGGATTCTCCGAGTCCTCAGACTCCTAGTTGCATACCATTATGACAATATTTTCCTCCTCTGTACCAAAATTTTCCTAGCTTTACCTCTAATACTCAAACACAAGCTCCTTTACATCAAACTCATTGTTTTAATTCACATTTGAACTTACCTCAACAAATTACTTCGAGAAGTCTAACCATGACCAAGTCAGTGATGATTTATTAACTTGTCTCTTCTATCATGAGTGAATCAATTGAAGTTATGGTGTCCTCTATTTTTTTACTTCTCTAGAAACTCACATGTATGGTGGTCCATTAGATCCACCTGGCTACTAGTCATTGTTCCAAAAAAAATCTGGTGTGTCGACTAGACCTTGGAATTATCCTTTACCATCTTCATCTGGAATACCATATGGTCCCTCCTTAATGAGTGCCTCACATCCCATTCAACCTATTGCGTTGTAAACTCCTTTGGAGTAGCAATATGGTTCGTTTCTCAATGGATTAGGAAACCTACAACAACATACTTCGTCCTATATTGGGTATCCTCCTCCTAGGGGGTAGTTGCCTCCGTTCACTCCTTATCCTTCAGTAGGGGGGTAACCTGGTATTGGAATGTTTTTTTCTACTGATCAAATACTACAAATTGGTGCTCCACCCTATTTTAGTCCTCTTCCTATGGGTGCACCATTTCCAGGAATGACTGCTTTTCTTTTGAATCCTACACTTTTGTTCAACCTGGTTTGGTCTTAACTCAAATTCTGACTTCTCAACCTGTTATGTCTATGCCTCAGGTTCCTACTTGTCAATCTATTCAATCCATACCTCAACTTTCCTAAGTTACACTTCCAATGAGTCAACCTGTTTAGGTTGTATCCCAAATACAAACTAGTCAAATTGTAACATGAATTTCTCAAATCTCGTCTACCCAGCCTATTCAAGATGCATTAAAAACTCCATTTAACCCACTTGGTCATAATATTCCACATATGCCAGTTAAATAACTTTTTCAAAGCATACTATAGGTGCCAACTAGTCATCCTAATATCAGAATGATGCAAATTCCATTTGGGAAACCATTCCAAGGCATTCCACAAATGTTTGTTGGCCAAACAAATATACCATAAATGCCTTATCAAGGCAAACATATTCAAAGTCGGCCTTTCCAACCTTACCAAGGTTTTCATGGAACTGGGCAACCTGGTCTCGGTTATCTTGATTATCAAAATCCTCCATATCTCGGTGTAATGCAAATGTCAGTATCTCAACTCATTCCATTGTATCCAAGATATCCTCCACCACCAGTTAACCTTTATCGACAAGGTCAACCTCCTCAGATAAAATTTAATAGAAAATTAGCATTCATTACAACACTTGAGTTACCAAATTTATCCCAGCTAACAAATGATCTCATTTAGCATTCTCCTTGGTGGCTAGATTTCCTACAAAATTGTCATGTGACATTTCGAAATTTAACAAAAACCCTAGAGAAGATTCATCAAATCATGTCATGACTTATCATTTATGGTGTTCATCGAACTCCTTAAATGATGACTCCATTTGTTTACAACTTTTCCAGAGAACTCTTACTAGTTAAGTCGCAAAGTGGTATGTTGAATTACCCGGAGCTTCATTTAACAACTTTGGTGCATTGGAAAACACGTTTCTAACCCCTTTCCAATTACCCATCTATTACGAAATTGGAGTTGAGTTTTGACCTCCTTGAAGCAGTCTGACTCTACTGATCCAAAATCTTTTGCTTATAGATGTGTTAAAGAATTACATGCATAAATTGTAGCTTACCATAGAAAACTTATTGTGCACATGAGAGAAGAGGAGAAACACATAAAGCATGAAAGAATACAATAAGACTTGATAACGGAGTTTGTCCGATTTGGACTATGTCTTCGGGCCCTGCTCGATCAATGGGGAGGCCTTCATTCATTAAGTGGCATGAGAAAGAAGAGTACAAGCATCAGTTACAAAAAGGAGTTTTATACCTCCATATTGAAAAATGGCCGACAAATGTAGAACTCTGATGGAGAAACAAACATCGCCATTGTGTTCGTGGCGTCGAGAAGTGCTGAAACCATATAACATTTGTCAAAATCTGACAAAGTGAAAATTCGGCCCTCCTGCAAAATTTCGCCTCTAACTGTGTGCATTGCCTCCCCTGCCTGGGCGCACTGAAATACTGTGTTTAAATAAAATGTTGGTGGTGCATTTTCAAAAAGGTAGTTAGCTGAGTTGGTTTACGATCCGGTTATGAGGGAGGAGGTCGGGAGGTCAAACCCCGCCTCCTCCTTTTTTTACATAGCATTTTTTTTAAAATAATGGTTGCGCCAGGCCCGCCTTGGGTGGCCTGCCCACCGTACCCACCTTCGCCATGTAGCTTGGTTGTTGTGTGTTTCGAGGTCGGGTCCGTGCTCCAAGGGCCGGCCCACCCAACTCCCTTGCCTCTCACTGTATGTGGTTTTGTTGGTTATGAGTTGTGGGGTGGCGGGGTCATGGCTGCCCACCCCGTTTTGGGTTGTGGTTTCGTGGGAGGGGCCGGGGGTCGTGGCCCACCCCTCCACCATATATATATATATTAGTTTTGTTATGTGGTATGGGATGGGGTGGCGGGGTTGGTGGTCCACCACCCCTTTTTTATATATTTTTTTGTTTACATCAAAACTATATGCTGTTGGTAAAAAATTCGAATTTAAGCCGAAGGAGTCATTTTAACGAGGCAACAATTTTTCCCGGAATCTGGCCAAAGTTGGCTGGATTCCGTCCACCAGAAAAGTTAAAATTGTAGAAATTCTCGCTGTAGATTAACCTAATAATGCAATATAACTAAAGCAAAATACTTTAATCTACTTCTAGAATCAATTTTGCAGAAGCTTAAAAGATTTGAGCAAGATCAAGTTGAACACATATAACCAAAAGAAGAATCAATGCACATGAAACACATAAGAATACTTAGGGGAAAGCCTCAACTAAAAACCCCACTATCTGTATTATCATACAAGTGGAAACATATTAGGATTACATAAAGCCTTAGCTCTCACAGCTAGCCAGCTCATAAGCCTTTTCCTCTGCCCTCCAAGCTCCTATTTCCTTGCGATGTTTCTCCTAGGTGATCCTACTGTTACCAAGTGTAACACTGATCTGACACCCTGTAAAACTGCACAATACTCAAGGAATGAATTCCTTCTGCATGCATGAGTTTTGTTTATAGGAAAAGACATGTAGTTGATAGTACACTGTCCCTGCCTTTAATCTCAACTGGGTCTTTCACATAATAGACATGCCTAAGTTACTGATGAGAGAATATTCAGTTATATGGAGTACACTAGTTGGATGCATGCATGCATTAACTGACTGAACTCACAATTAGTTCCTCAAACAATTTGGAACTAATTTAATTGGACTTAACTCAATAAACTGAGCTAACTAATTACAACTCAAATACAACTCAATCTTATCTCCTTAATTTAAGGGATAACTGTTGCATGATTTCACAAAGACTTCTAACTTGAATTTCTCCAACTAATTAACTCAAGATGAATTAATTAATTATTTTTCCAAGCATTTGGTGAGACTAAATTCGAATTTTAATTCTCAATTTTAATTCAAGGACAAATTAAAATTGGAATATTCTTGTTGCCACATTTCAACACTCCCTCTCAATAAGAAAGGGATTATTTGTCACCCTGATCCTGTCTCTATGGAAATCGAATTTACACTTTGAAAATGCCTTTGTCAAAATGTCAGCATCTTGCTCCTCGGTCGAAATATACTGCAACAACATGATCCTCCTTGCTACACAATCTCTGAGATGATGATACCGAATATCGATGTGCTTGGACCTATCATGAAATACTGGATTCTCAGAGAGTCTGATACAACTCTGATTATCACAATAGATCATAGCTGGATCCATCCTCTGATCAAACAAACCAACTAATATTTTCCGCATCCATATGGCCTCACATGCTGCCTGACTTGCAGCCATGTATTCAACCTATACTGAGCTGAGTGAAACTGACCTTTGTTTCCTGTTGTACCAAGAAAATGCAGCTGACCCAAGGCTTGGGTAAAATTAATTGCTTAATAAATGAATAAAACAACTAATCTCCTAGACATTATTATCAACCCGAGGAGCGTCTTTTTATTTCAAGGCAATCAAAAAAATAAATGCATAACAATACCAACAACTAACACTGATTCTATATGATTGTATTCTATACTATCAAGCTCATTCAATAAGAAATAAAATGCAAGACTTGAATAATGAAACTAAAATTAAAAAGAAGAAGGTAAATGACAACAAAAACAATTATGCTAATCACACAACTTGAATCATTGCTAGATTAAACCACACATTAAATCATTGCTAGATTGAATCATTGCTAGATGAAGAAACTGCAGAGGAAAACATTCAAGTAACTTCATTTGTCCGAAACATCCAATGAAAAATTGTTACTTCCTATTCCAGTGAATTTCTAAGTTGGAATATTTAATTGTGAGTTGGAGATCAAATTTGCAATCTGGAAAAGATCTTGGAGGCTAAAATCATGAGTGATGTTACAACAAATCCATTAGTAAACCATCATTGGTAAAATCATGCATAATAATCATCAATTTATTAAAAATAAAGGAGAAAAATAGTATTTATCCATAAGAGCATAAATAATTATAAATTGGAATTATATGATAAATTATGATAAATGACGTGATAAATATTGGTAGAAAAGGATGAAATAGGCGTCAAAAGGTGATAATAATAAGGACAAATTAGTGGCCCAACACCAAGGTTGAAAATCCCTCCTGATGTGCTCTTCTGATCTGATGGACTCCCTGCCCAATCTGCATCAGTGAAGCCTTGTAGCTTCACTCCCTCTATCCGTCTATACCATAATCCATACAGATATGTGCCTATGCGGTATCTCAATACATGATTTTCCGCCTTCGAAAACATCTTGGTAGGCTGAACCATCGCTTGACTCAGCTGGTTCACCGCATAGAATAAATCTGGTTGTGTGTTCACTAAGTACATTGGTGAACCCACAAGCTGCCTGTACACAGTAGCCTCTACTACTTCTCTTGAAGTAGAATCCTCCTTCCTCCAGTTACCTGCTAGAGGAGTCTGCATGGGCTTGCACTTCTCCATGTGGAATCTCCTGAGTATCTCATTGGCATACTTGCCCTAAGACACAAACAACTCCCCATCCTTCTGCCACACTTCCATGCCAAGGAAGTAATGCATGAGACACATGTATTTCATATCGAATTCTCTTGCAAGACATGATGAATTGATCATCACCTGTCAATATGAGATCATCAACATAAAGTACAATGATCAACTGCTTACCTTTCACCATGATGTGGTACAGGTTCACATCCACTTCACTTTTTGTGAAGCCCAACTCGGTGAAGTAGTTGTCTATACTGGTGTACCAAGCATGAGGTGCTTGCTTCAGCCTGTACAAAGCTCCCTTGAGTTGGCACACATGCGACTCAAGATCGAAGGTCTCAAAATCTTCCGGCTACTCTATGCACACCTCTTCCTCAATCTTTCCATTGAGGAATGTAGTCTTCACATCCATCTGATGGATCTTCCAACCCATCTGTGATGATAGTGCCAACATTGATATGATAGATGAGTACCTTGCTACAAGAGCAAAAGTATCATCATAGTCAATTCCCTCGACCTGTGAGAAACCCCGGGCAACAAATCTTGCCTTATGCTTCTCCACACTACCATCAGCAATTTGCTTTACCTTGACTTGTTCTCCGATCTTGGAACCACATCCCAAACATTGTTATGAACTATGGAGTCATACTCCTCCACCATAGAATCAACCCAAATCAGCTGCCGCACTACTTCCTCAAAGGAAGATGGCTTGGTCTCAACACATTCCCCAACAAGGGCCATGTACCCAGTGTACCTCTCAGGTGACCTCTTTTGTCTGTGCTGAGAAGATGGTTCTCCCACATTCTCTCTTGCATCTGTCAACAGTTTTTCAGCTTCTCTTGTGTGCTTCCTTCCATCTCTGGAAGACTCTGCTTGAGTGGATGTCTCCACTCCTGGAACCTCTGCATGCAGCTGCTCTGCATCAACCTGAGGCTCCTCCTCAGGAACCAACAGTTCCTCCATAGCCTGTAGTTGGAGCTCCCTCTCAATGGAAACTCGCATGGCCTTCTGCTCATCAAACTTGAGATCTTTGCAAACCACTGTCGTCCTACTGGTAGGCAAGTACACCCGATAGTTGTGGGGTGTATCAGTGTACCCCACAAGTATCCCCAACTCAGCTTTTGGCTCAAGCTTCTTCCGTGCATCCTTTGTCACATGGTAATATACCGATGAGCCAAAGATCCTGAAGTGACCCACATCTGGTCTTTTACTAGAGAAAGCTTCCTTTGGTGTCTTCATCCCAAGTATGTGATGCGGGCTTCTATTCTACAAATAGACCGCTGTGTTGCATGCCTTAGCCCACAAATGAAGTGGTAGGCCTCGGTCATGTAGCATCGCCCGTGTTTCCCCTACAATAGTTCTGTTCTTCCTCTCAGCCACCCCATTCTGCTGTGGGTTATGAGGTTCTGTCAACTCTCATTTAATTCCTTCTGCTGCACAGAAGTCCTTAAACTCTTGAGAGACATATTCTCCATCGTTGTCGCTTCTCAAGGCCTTGATCTTCTTCCCTGATTCTTTCTCGACCAAAGCTTTGAACTCACAAAACTTTGAGAAGGTTTGGTCCTTCTTTTGCATGAAATAAATCCAGCATTTACAAGAATAATCATCAATGAAAATCACATAATACCTTTGCTTCGTTGTGGATGCTGTCGAGAATGGTCCACACAAATCAGTATGAACTCGCTCTAAGATCACTTCTGCTCGACTGTCTCGATCATGAAAGGAAGACTTGGCGTACTTTCCCAAGGTACAACCTTTGCATGTGTCAACTTTCTCAAGTTTACCTTTGGGAAGTCCTGTAGATATCTGCTGCATTATCTTCAAGGCCCCATGATGCAAATTTCCCAACCGCCTGTGCCAAAACTCGCCAATGTCTTGGCTTTGCACCAATTTTTCTTTCGAACTCAATGCTGCACAATCATCTACCTATAGTTTATAGAGATTCTTCACTTGAATCCCAATCCTCTTGGTCTGACCCGTGGCTATGTGTCTTAGGAACGCCTTTCCTTTACTGAAGACAACATCGTAGCTTTTTTCCTCCAACATCATGACAGATACCAAGTTCTTCTTCAGTCCAGGCACATACTTCACATTTATCAAGGTGAGAGGAGCTCCATGCTCCCTCTAAAAAGCAATCATGCCCACTCCTGAAACACTGTAATTTCTGTCGTCACCCATCTCTATGCGCATCTTGAGGTCTTCTTCCTCCAAGGTACTGAATAAACTTTTATCACCGGTCATGTGGAATGAGGCTCCACTGTCAAGATACCAAACACAACCCACGATCGATGACACCATGCATGTGATGAGGGTAAAGTCCATTTCGAACTGAGAGGCTAATGCCTCACCTTCCGATCCTTTTGTGGATCCATTCTTGGACTTCTTCGATGGGCAATTAGTTGCATAATGTCCCATCTCGTGACAATTAAAGCATCTCACTTTAGACTTGTCACCCTTCTTCCCTCCATGAGAAGAATTCGATTTTGAATGGGAAGCCTTCCCCTTCCCTTTCCTTGCCTTACTTGTTAAGGCCAGATTTTCTTCATCATCATTCTTTGATGAAGAACCATCTCATGTGCTCCTCTTGATCTCCTCTTGCATGAGATCCGACCACAGTCATTCCCAATCTGGCATTTTCTCGCTTCCATTCACAGAGTCCTAGTAGCTATTCCATCTCTTTGGAAGGCCAAGGAGAGCGAGGCTCACCATATCATCATCGGCAGTAGTTATTCCCACACTACCAAGCTCATCTTTGTAGGTGGTGAGCTTGTTAAGATATGTGGAAATAGTATCTCCTTTCTCCATCTTGATTTTCTGAAGCTTATCCTTGAGTGCCAATTTCTTCTGGTCGCTACTATTTTGGTAGAGGTCTTTCAATGTCTTCCACATTGAAAATGGAGTATCCTTCCCATGGAGACTCGAGACAATATGGTCTCGAACTCCCTCTAGGATGATCCGTCTCGCCTTCGCCACACAGTTCTTCCACTCAGCCAACTCTTGTGCATTAGCTGCAGTTGGCTTTGGGATTTCTTGATCAATGAAATCCTTCAAGCCATTGTCTTCTAATACAACTTCAATTCTATCTTTCCATGGTATGTAACTAGAGATGCCTTCCAAGGCATACTCGAGTCTCAAGCCATAGAACGCCATTGACCAACCTGAAGTATGATATGAATTCTATTTGCACCTGCAACCCCAAACTTCAAACTTCGAATTCTCTTCTCAGTATACTGTTCAAAACTCCAATAACCTTTGCTCTGATACCATGTAGAAATTCTGACTGTAGATTAACCTGATAATGCAATATAATTAAAGAAAAATACTTTAATATACTTCTACAATCAATTTTGTGGAAGCTAAACACATATAACCAAAAGAAGAATCAATGCACATGAAACAAAGAATAATACTCAAGGTAAAGCCTCAGCTAAAAACCCCACTATTTGTATTATCATACAAGTGGAAATATATCAGGATTACACAAAGCCTTAGCTCTCACAACTAGCCAGCTCTCAGTATAATCCCTCACAGATGCTCACAAACAAAATAGAATTCTCATAAGCCTTCTCCTCTTCCCTCCAAGATCCTATTTCCTTGCGCTATTTCTCCTGGGTGATCCTACTGTTACCAAGTGTAACATTGATCACTCACATTGATCTCACACCCTGTAAAACTGCACAATACTCAAGGAATGAATTCCTTCTGCATGCATGATTTTTATTTATAGGAAAACACATGCAATTGATAGTACACTGTCCCTATCTTTAATCTCAACTGGGTCTTTCTCAGAATAGACATGCATGAGTTACTGATGAGAGGATCTTTAGTTATCTGGAGTACACTAGTTGGATGCATGCATACATTAACTAACTGAAATCACAATTAGTTCCTCAAACAATTTGGAACTAATTTAACTAGACTTAACTTAGTAAACCGAGCTAACTAATTAGAACTCAAATACGACTCAATCTTATCTCCTTAATTAAGGGATAATATCCTTAATTTAAGGGATAATTGTTGCATGAATTCACAAAGACTTCTAACTTGAATTTCTCCAACTAATTAACTCAAGATGAATTAATTAATTATTTTTCCAAGCAACTGGTGGGACTAAATTTGAATTTGAATTCTCAATTTTAATTCAAGGACAAATTAAAATTGGAATATTCTTGTTGCCACATTTCAACACAAATTGTGTCCTTGTTAATCTTGCGCAGTCATCAAAAAGTCAACCCAAATTTGATTGCCTCTATCTTCTTCATCCAGACTCGGATTGGAGTGTCGTTCACACCGTTGGAATCAAGGCGACGAGCACTTCAATCTGATGTCAAGTTCATTTCCTTTACACCACTTTGAATTTTGAACTTTTTCCATGCCACTGGTGTCTGGAGATCCACCTAGATGATCTACTCATATAGCTGATCATATACATGAGTGGAGGCATCAACATCGTCTGGTCAAAACTTATAATCATGATCATTTGTTGGCAGAATGGTTTGTCAAATATCTATTGTCTACTGTAATTGAAGATGTTGCTAAAGGCGAAGTTTTCAGGATTATCAATTCCTTACCAATGGAATTAGCCGAAAAGACAGTCTCAGTATAGATCAAATTCATGATGGACCTTTAGATTACCACTTATTTGGACGCACTTGAGTTTATGCTATGATAGTTATAGTCTCATCCTATTTCTGGATGATTTCGTTCCCTCACCAGGCAGGCATTGTGGCCATTTGTTGTGGGGAAAAGTATCCAACACGGAATGACCCTATCCCACTCTAAGGGTGATAGTTCCTTAGCAACAGCTGAAGCAAAGCTATCTAAAGTTACTTCTTTATGACATGCAAGAGATGAAAGGAAGAGATCCACTTACCGATGTCTTGCGCAAATGGTCGATCCAATCTCCTCTATTTGCCGCTCGCTCCCAGCTCCAAGTCTTCTCACGGGCCCAACTACACGAGATCCTGTGAACAAGACAAGAAAAGGAAACTACAAGAAGCATGCATTCATAATTGATTCAAGGATTAGCATAAATCAAATACGCAAGTAAGACAATACACCATTGAAACACATGCGAATAGAAGAACCTCAAATGCTTTATTAATATAAGGAAGTAAGGTTCGGGCGGTGATACAACCGTGAGAGGTCCAATCCAGCATCACCTTCCCGACGGAAAGAAATCTCCTCTTCACCTCCCTTAAGCAATCACCCAATACTCACAACTGTAAAACAACAGCAATTCTTTGCACAAAATTCCAGCCTCTAGATCCCATGGGATGAGATCCTTATATAGAGTTTTGGAGTGAAGATAAGTCAGCTTGATGTGTGACTTGTTGTCCTCTTCAACTCCAGTTGTTCTTCAGTCCTTGAGTCCACTCGGAGTTTCTACCTTCCACTTGGAGTTTTAGAACCTCTTTACTCATCATTAGGCGAATCTTCTGATCCAAGTGTCATTTTGGAAGCTTCCTGGGCACTGGCACATTGAGAAAAGATTCCTCCACATGTCAAAGTACGCCCAGCGCAGGTAGCCTTTGTTGCACTTGCTATGCAGTGCAGGTACACCATAAAGCTTTTGACATTCAGCGCAGATGCTTAGTGGAGCAGCTGCTTTGATCCAAAATTGACCTGTTTTTGAGTGTTTTTCAGTGGAGAACTGATCTAAAGTGCTGTGGTTTGCTGACCTTGTTCCTCTAGGGGTAATAACAACATGTTTAGGGAATTTGGATCCCTCAGATTATTGACATTTCATGCTCCATGCTGTAAGGCACAAAAATGTCTATAACACCATTGATCAACTTGCCTTTTTCGCTTTGATTCCCAGAATACTGGAAACATCCCTCTTGTGGGAATTATCCCACTACCTTTTGAGAATTTCGGAGTAGGATTACTAAAAGGCTCATCCTTAATGGGAACTTTCATGCTTCCTCCTCCTGACATTCCCTCTACGACTGCCCCAATCAACATGATTTTGTCTAGTACTATTCCATATGATCCTTGGATAGTGCCTGCTAGTGCTAATATCTTCTCTTTTAGCGACCATATGTCATTAAGTTCTGTTGAGTTAGCTTATGAGGCTATTCACCTGGTCTGTTCGATGAATTCTGAAAATGATAACTTAGTGAATTTGGTTCATGATTCCTCTTAAAGTTCTGGCTTAGTTTTGGAATCTGATCCTTTCAACGACACCTTTCCCACCGACGAAAGCATCATGGAGATTATGATGTCAAATGAGAAACCCTGGGACGATACTCATCATCATTCATCTTTTTTTCCTGAACCTGACATTCTTGAGTGTAATTTTGAAAACTTTTTCTCTCCCAAGTTTATTGAGGAACCTTAAAACCCAAACTCCATTTATGGGATGAATTCTAGGAAAAACCTAGCAAATATTGAAGACACTATTCCCCTCGACATTTCAGTTTAAGCCCGAGATTATTAAAAATGCCCATATTGATACAACATGTTTTCCATATGAGATTAAGATTTATAAGGACCTTTTTCAAGAATTTTGTGACATGTTTGCTTGGACATATGAAGAGATGCCAGACATTGATCCAAATATTGTGGTGCATGAAATTAAAACATATCTGGATGAAAATCCAGTTTGAAAACATTTGTGTCCCATCCACCCTAAGAAAGTTGTTGTGATTAAGGCAAAAAGTTGAAATCTTTTGCGTGTTCGTTTTATTTATTCTGTTCCTTTAACTGATTGGGTCTCAAATATTGTTCTTGTAATGAAGAAATAGGGTACGATTCGAGTATGTGTCAATTATTGGGATATTAATAGAGCTTGTCCCAAGGACAACTATCCAACCCCTTTCATCGACCAAATTGTTGATGATTGTGCTAGGAGTGAAATTTTCTTGTTTATGGATGGCTTCTTTGACTACAATCAAATCAACATACTTTCGTCTGACTAGCATAATACTACGTTCATTTTTCCATGGGGTACATTTTCTTATCGTAAACTTCCTTTTGGTCTTAAGAATGCATGAGAAACTTTCCAACGGGCAATGAATTATGCTTTTCACGATATTAATCATATCATGCAACCATACCTTGATGATTTTCCTTCCCACTCTAATATTCGTCAAGGTCATCCACTGCATCTCAAAGCCATCTTCTTACGATGTCGACACTATAATATTATTTTAAATCTACACAAATGTGTCTTCTATTTTCAATCTGGTCGACTTCTAGTATTTGTTGTGTCCAAACAAGGAATTTACATTGATCCACTGAAAGTCTAGGCAATCCTTGATTTACCATCCCTGTCTTCTCATGCTAAGTTGCAACACTTGAAAGGGAAGTCTAACTTTCTATGATGTTTCGTTCCTAATTATGTAGAACTTACCAAAGGATTTACTCGTTTATTGAAAAAGGGTGTTCCCTTTCATTGAGATGATAACACTGTTTAGTCAATTTAGTGTTCCTAAATTGATGTCATTAATTGTCAACCCGGGGCTCGTAAGCTGATGAAGTGAAGGTGTACTATATGTACTTAAGCAACTTTCTTAGAGCTTTTGTCGTTTGGGGTGTTGTTTATGGTTAACTTGTCTTCCTAGGATGGAGTGATGATTATAGACAGATGAGTGCAAGTGTGTGAAAAGTGAGTTCTATATGAGTGAAAGTGTGTGTGATTGGTGATTCTAATTACTTGCTGAATTTGTAAAGGAAAAGAACTTGAAAGAAATGAATAAATTGAAATGACTTGAAAGTAAATGACCACGTTCTAATGGCATTAGTCTCTACCCATATTGCTGCAAATAAAAGAAACAAGAAAATCACTTCAAGGATTGATGATAATGGTTATCTCTTCCTAACTCCCTGCTTCTACCACATAGTACTGCGTAAAACACGATTAGGAAGTAGCTGAAGACAAATCCAAGAATTGATAAAAACTCTAAGTGACAAATTATAGCACTACTAAGCCTTTTCCATCATACTGCTTCCTACATGTGTGATTATGTGTAACAAGTGGAAAAAGTATTAGTGCCACAAGCCAAGACTACTTAAAAACAAGCTGCAATTAATTAGTGTTCTGTTCTCTTGAAAGATAAACTATTCATGATAAAGAGAGCATAAATTAGTTAGCATCCAACTTGTAAAACTAATCTAGAAAGCAGAGTAAAAAGGGCAGCATTATGAATAAGACAACTGCAACTACCATTAGATATTAAAGCAAATACAACACACTCAAGCCCGGGTGAAAACCTGCAAAGAAGCAAATCTGATCAGTGAAAATAAAGGCTGCAGCAATGAAAAGAAGTCAAGCTGTACATAACTCAAGAAAGGAAATTCTGTTTGTAAAATAAAGAAATTGCAGAAGTATAAACATGAAAATACTTTACAAGGCTAATACGAACAGGGGCCCTCCATTCATATTATCCACAGAAAACTCAGATGCTCTTAAGACTTCAAAACAACGTTTCCATTACTTTATATGCAGAGATACATAGTCAAAAAGTGCTGGAACAGCTCTTATAAAAACAGAGTTTGAAAATGTGCCAAAATTCTCACAAGTACATACACTACAACATCTAAAAGTTAACATAAGCGTACGCAGACGCAAATATATATAGGCATCTGCAAGATGGCCTAATACGTAAACATAAAAACAGAAAATAAACTGACTGTCATGCGTATTAAAGGTGCAGTTAACACGTCATAGGCTTCGTGGTCAAGCTGGAGGTCCTGGTCGATATGGGTAATGAATCCAGCATTAGATCATGTCCCCCACGGCTTTCAAAACACGGACAAGTCACCTTTTCCACCGACGTGATCAAACAGCTTACGTATCAACGTTAAGCTGCCTTTATTTGACCGTAACTTGACCCCCTTTGACCGGAGGTACAAATGACGTGGCCGGCTGAACTGATGGCACAGGAACCTCGAGCACGTATATTCCAACATGCCCACGTGGCTCGTTCTGCAAAATAGCACGTGGAACCTTAAGATCAACAAAATGGCTACGGGATCATCAGATGGCTGCGGAATACCTGCAAGTATGTCAAAAACTAAACAAAACAATCACCCATTAGCAAAGCTCACTTGATCATGTTTAATGACAACTAATGTAATGATCTGGGTGGAAAATGAGGCAAAAGAGAGAGGAAAGTGATGAAAACAGTAGGTAATGATGGACGATAAGGTGTAAAGTAGGGACTCTACATACCCCCACTACGAGGGCATTGCATGTCCTCATGCAAAAATACTGATCAATCAACCTGCTGTGATGCCTCTGCCAAGACATCCAATCTCCTCTTCTTTCTCTGTGTAGACACATTTACCCTTGGTCTTTTCATCAAACACCTGAATTTTAGATTGATCAAAGCTCTGTTTAATTTCTTGCACCTTTTCTTGAGCTTTTTGTTTTGCTTTTGCCACAGGCTCATATGAAGCATGGTGTTATCTTGAATCATCTTATCCAATTTAGCTTGCTCTTTCAACTTCTCATTTTCTTGCATAATGTGGCGATTTAGAACCTCAATCTCAAAAATTTCCTGTTTTAAGGAGTGGACTTGTTGTTCTAAAGGCTGAACATTACTTGGGCCAGCGGCTGCTTGCTCCAATGTTTCCAGATAATTATACACTTTTTGCTGCTCCGGGTCCACTTCAGGTGACTTTTTGGGACTTGGTTCATAATCAAATTCAGATCCATGTTCATGCTCAAGTTCATGTTCAAACGGACTTTCCTCACGTGGAGGACTAGTCTCAATGTGCTCAGCGTGTGAAGGACTTTCCTCCAAGTCAGGACTTGTAGCACCTTTTTGAGGTGAGCTTAAGTCAATGAAGAATGACTGCTTACCCTTTGTGGCCCCTACTTTTCTGTTTTGTAATCTGCTGCTCCTTCTTACAGAGGTGGTACTCTGTTTTTCTTTTGGTACTTTTTGCTTTGGTTTTTCCTTCTTTTTGGAAAGAGCAGTTTTGTGAAGTTTGGCCATTCTTTGAGCTAAGGGTTGAGTGTCTTCCTCACTAGTATCCTCAGGAGTGAGGTGAGTTTCTTGGACTACAGATTTACCTTTATCTTGCTTACGTTTCTTCCTCCCTTCTTCCCTTTTCTGAGCAATTTCTTGAGCAAGTTCTGAAAGAGTTTCAGTGATAATTCCTTGGGCTGCTTGGTTATCATCTTCAGTAAATCCAGGATCAACTTCCTGTTCAGGATGCTGTATATCAGTTTCCTCATCAAACTGGTCTTGAACAGTTTCCTCTTGGGCAGTTGTTTCAGGCATAGTAGTATCAGGAACAATAGTTTCTGTTTGGGCAGTAGTTTCTTGGTTAATCCCCTCTCCTCTTTTTCTTCTACTTCTTTTTGGCACTTGAGGGGACCCTCCAGAAGTTTCTCCTAATTCTTGAAAATGGTTTCTTATGAGAAACCTCTCCCATGTGTTTCTTTTTGATTTTAATTGTTCCTCAACCAGCAATTTCACAAGACCGTGATGACATAAATGTGCTTCAACATTTCTAGGGTTCTTTTGGACCATTGCACACATTTTCTTAAGACTTGAAAATAGAAAGTAAGGGAGGTTAATATCATCTCCTAGAAAATGCATCATAACCTTTGCATGATAAACATATAAGACCCCAAATCTTCCTTCACAAGTGAAAAATTTCTGCACTAACAAGAGTAAAGTGGTCCACTCCTCCTTAACATAAGAAACAGGAATCCCTTTGGTAAAGATACTGGTGTCCATACCTGGGTTTTTTAGGATTCGTTTCCACTGCTGATCTTGAACTGACCGGTTCTTAAACCACCTTTCTCCGGTCTGTGGAAGTGAGGTAGCTTGTGCTATGCTGCTTTCATTGACTGTGAATTGTAAGTCCCCTATCTCCACGTGACCATCTTTTTCTCTGAAGGACCTTGCAAAGGCCTTTGTCACCTCCTTATGGTAGCCTTTGAACTTCTGTACGCATTGTAACCAGTTTGCCTTTTGTAATGCCTCCTTGACCTGAGGATAACCCTCCAAAAACTTTGAACCTTCCGGTTCTGCCCTCAAGAGCTTCCCCATTGGCTTTTACAGCTGTTCTATTTGAAACACGGCTTCAAAACGGCTTCACACAGTCAATTCACGGCTTAACACAGTGGATTATGGCTTTAGCTCTAGATACGGCCGTAACAGACCTCCACTGGTGATAGAATTAGCGTAGAGGAAAAACAGTGTATAGTAGCAGCGTATTGCACAGCGTAAATGGAATAAAATAGTGAGTGGAAATGGAACAGCGGAAGTGGAATGATATGAGCGTAAGAGGGTAGAAGGGTTATAGAATAATGAATGAAAACGGCTATGTCCTTAGATCTCGGTTTCGGAATTACACTTGGCTGCGTGAGTTAATGTCGTAGAGACGTAGTACATTAGGTTACGTCACCTAAGTACGAGATCTTAATGGAAGAAGCGGCTGCAAGTGAAGTTCAAAATCGTGGTAATCAAGGACTGATAGACGTGGGAGATACGTGGGTATATGGTTGCATGACTGGTAATCATTACACTTAGTGGCAAGAAACATAACCTAGAAAACTTTGCATAATGAAATAACTGTAAGCTTAGGATTTGAACCATACCTCAGATTCCCGCTTAGATTTGCCTTTGATGACTTGCCACTAACCCTTCACTGATTTTTGCATGACTATTTTCCATTTATTATTGATGACTACTGAGCTGTAAAGAAATTTCAAACAGACTGTGTTTTTTTTTTTTTTTATGCAGGTACAGAGAGCTGCGGAATCATTAGATGGCTGCAGAATCTTCAGATAGCTGCGGAATCTGCAGTAGTAGCCTCCGACTGCACAAAAACAACTTTTAACTATCTAAAAATGACTTTATTGATGGAATGGAATGTAGTGGATGGGTGGATGAATGGAAAAATGAAGTGGAGTGAAAATGAATGAAATGGTGGATGATATGGTGGTGATTGATGAAATGAGATGAAATAAGGGAAGAAAGAAATTTTTTTTTCTTTAGAAAACATGAGGTGTCAGGTGACCCTGATTTTCACCTCAGGTTTTCTGTATGAGACTGCCAATCAGAGATTGGTTTTCAGGCTCATACATTTATTCTTTTTTTTTCTTTTTTTCTCTTTTTTTTTTTTTTTTTTCAAAAACCAAAGCTTTAGGCTGATGGAGGAGAAGAATCCTTCTCCACCAGCCTGATTGCAGAATCTCCTTTGAACAATCTGACAAACTCTTCTTTTGAAAATGGCTTTTGATAGATTTTCAAGCGGTGGCCATTCACAATAAGAGGAGTATGAAATTCATCAATAGTTTTTACTCGAACTGCTCCATTGCTAAAGACTTCATCAATCTCATATGGCCCAAGCCAATGAGTTTGAAACTTTCCTTTGAAGTCTTTGAATTTTGAATCAAACAATAGAGCCCAATCTCCTTTCTGAAACTTTCTTTCTTTGATATGACGATCATGCCATTTAGATCTTTGGTGCTGAACTAGATCGGTCCTTAGAATTGCATCTTGTCTCATTTCATCTAGCTCATTTAGCTGGTCCATTCTGTGTCTTTGAGCTTCTGAGAGGCTCATTCCCAATTGGACTGCCATCTTGAAGGTCTTGATTTGGAACTCAATAGGAAGCAGGACTTCCTTCCCATAAACAAGTTCATAGGGAGAATGTCCTGTTGTGTTCTTCCATGTGGTCCTATAGGCCCATAAGGCTTCAGGGAGCCTTTCTGCCCAATCTCTTCTATGAAGATGAACAGTCTTGGTGATAATGCCTTCAAGAACTTTATTGGTAGATTCCACTTGACCATTGGATTGCGGATGGTAGGGAGTAGATGTTCTGTGCTTAATCTTATATTCCTCCATCAGCTTCTCCATCAAATTAGATGTAAACTGGCTGCCTTGATCTGTCACAATTTCCCTTGGGACACCAAAACGAGTGAAGATATCCTCAAAAAGAAATTGAACAACTGAATTTTCAGTGGCAGAAGGCAATGCTTTTGCTTCTACCCACTTAGTAACATAATCAGTACAAACCAGTATATATTTCTTTTGCTTTGATGGTGGATTAATTGGTCCAACGAAATCTAGAGCCCATTTCTCAAAGGGTTCGATGCATACCTGAGGCTGTAGAGGCATTTCATTTGAAGGAGTTGGTTTCCCAACTCTTTGGCAGCTGTCGCACCTTCTAACATACTGCTTTGCATCTTTAAAGAGAGAAGGCCAATAATATCCTAGAGAAAGGATTTTATAGGCTGTCCTCTTGTCAGCAAAGTGCCCGCCGCATGGTTCATCATGACATGCCTTAAGGATGTCAGGCATTTCATCTTCCCGAACACACCTTCTGATTATACAATCTGGCCCTGTTTTGAACAATTCATTAGAAATCCAAGAATAATGTGAACTCTCCCGAATGATTTTCCTTTTCTCATTAGGAAATAAGTGTAGAGGAAGCTTCCCTGTAACAAGATAATTAGCCATATCTGCATACCAAGGAGTCTTGGTAGTCACTGCAAACAAGTATTCATCTGGAAACTTATCTTCTACTGGAGAATCCTCATTAGTGTTTTGGATTCTAGACAAGAAATCAGCTACTGTGTTTTGCTTTCCAGGTCTATCTAACACAGTAATGTTGAATTCTTGTAAGAGTAAAAGCCATCTTGTAACTCTACCATTAGTGACAGGTTTGTTCATTAAGTATCTTATGGCAGAGTGATCAGTATGGACAAAGGTTTCATAGCCGGTTATGTAGTGTCTAAACTTGTTGATTGCATGTACCACAGCTAAGAACTCTTTTTCTGTAACAGTATAATTTAACTCAGTGGGAGTCAAATTCTTACTTGTGTAATAAATGGCATAAGGGATCAAATCCTTTTGTCCCAAAACAACTCCTAGAGCTGTATCTGAAGCATCAGTAGAGATGTGGAAAGGGAGTTTCCAATTTGGCCCCCTTAAGATGGGTGCTTCAGATATTCTAGACTTTAAAGCTTCAAAGGCAGATTGACATTCAGGATCCCATTTAAACTCACAGTCTTTGGTAAGCAATTTGAAAAGAGGAGATGCTATCCTAGTGAAGTTTTCAATAAATCTTCTGTAATACCCAGTAAACCCAAGAAAACTTCTAACATCCTTCTGGCAATTTGGAACAGGTAACTTAGAGATGACTTCAACTTTGGATTTATCAACCTTGATCCCATCTCCTGAAATATGATGTCCTAAAACAATCCCTTCAGTAAACATCATAAAACACTTTTCATGACTTAAAGAAAGATTTGTTTCCTTACATCTTACCAGTACTTTTTCCAAATTTTCCAAAGTTTCTTCAAACGTATTACCATAAACTGTGAAATCGTCCATGTATACCTCTACACAATCATGAATCAGATCTGAAAAGATTCCTAATACAGCCCTTTGAAATGTAGCAGGTGCATTGCACAATCCAAAAGGGAGTACTCGGTAGGCAAAAGTTCCCCAAGGACAAGTAAATGTGGTTTTGTCTTGATCTTCAGGTGCTACCTGAATTTGATTGTACCCACTAAAACCATCCAAGAATGAGAAATACTTTTTACCTGCTAAAGTGTCTAGTACCTGATCAATAAAAGGTAAAGGAAAATGATCCTTTAAGGTTGCCTTGTTCAATTCTCGATAATCAATGCAAACTCTCCATTTACCATTCTTTTTAGGCACTATAACCAAGGGAGAAACCCATTGGTTATCTGAGATGGGGTAAATGAAGTTTACCTTGAGCAATTTCTGGAGTTCTTCTTTCACGATTTCCCTAAGGTTTGGATTCATCCTTCTTTGTGGTTGCCTAATAGGTCTGCTATTCTCTTCAATGTAGATGTGATGAATACAAGTCTTAGGATCGATTCCTTTCATGTCAGTGTATTCCCATGCAAAGGCAGTGGAATGTTTTTGCAACAGTTTAGTTAATTCTTCTTGTTGTGGTCTTCCCAAGTTTTTGTTAATGTTTAATGTTTTTCCTGGGAGGATTTCAACTGAAGAACTACCAAACTCTTCCATTGAGAAGAGAGACATTTGTCTAGAGGAGAGATATTCAATGTCTGCATCTATCTGAAAATGTTCAGAGTCATATTCTAAAGATACTTCAAAATTTTCTAATGTATTTAGAATTTGACTATCCTCACTGATCTCAGAGATGGTTAGAACTGGTTGTATAGTATCTTCATCCTCTACCCATTCATCTTCTCCTATTTCTGTTATAGCTTTTGCTGGGGGATACAAGTTGAACTTCTTGGTGGAATTACCATCTGATATATACATGTCTCCAGACCTACAGCTTATGAAAGCATCAGCTGTGGCCAGCCAAGGTCTTCCTAAAATAAGAGGATGTCCTCCCAGATTATTCTTGGGAGTTAAAATCATAAAATCAACTGGATACTCCCAAGAATCTAGAGAGACTGGAATATCTTCCAATACACCATCAGGTTTAATGATTGATCTATCTGCAAGCTGCAGCAAAGTAGGTGTAAAGAGAAGATTAGGAAGCTTTAACTGATCCATGGTCTGTCTACTCATAATGTTGATCGCGGCCCCTAAGTCAATCAGAGTATTTGGGATTTCAACCCCATTAATATGAGTTTTGACAATAGGACTACCGGGATCTACATACTTTTGCATGGTAATCTTACCCATCATTATGTCTGCAATTTTTCCAACTAGATGTATCCTCTTGGTATCTCTGGTTCTTTTTACTGTTTTCTTCAAACTCAACTCCTTTATTGTCTTCGCTAGAATGGGAATTTCCTTAATGGCTTGTAACAAGGGGATCTTGATACATACATTCTTCAATTCATCTAGGAAGTTATAGTCAGGCACCCATATCTGCTTTTCCACCCCTTTATCAATTTGCAATCTTTCAGGAAAGGGAGGTGTAGCTGTAGGTGTAGGTTGCTCAACTATGGGAGTTGTAGAGATTGATTCTTTTTCTTTTTCTTTTTGGATATTTTGGTTTTGAAGTGATACTTCAGAACCTTTATTGACTTTGAGAGATTCCTCCTCAGAAATGCTTGGTTGTTGAACACTTGTGGAAGGTTAATCTAAGATTCTACCTGATCTAAGTTGTACTTCATTGAGAGGAACAACCATATAGGTAGGGAATGGTTGACCTTCCATCACATAAGCATTTTGAGGGTTCCTATTATTCGGATTTGGTAATGGCTGAGAGGGAAGTTGATTTGACTTCTGCTGGGTGAGTTGAGAATTTTGATTTTGTGGAGGAGTTTGTTGTTGTTGAGGGTATGGCAATGATAGTTGTTGACCTTGGTTTGGAAGTTGTGGAGCTTGCTGATTCTGAAATGATGGAGGATATTGATAGAATTGAGCAAGTCTTGCATAAGGATTTTGCATGCTTTGCATCCATGCTTGGAAAGCATTTTGAGGTTGAGGCCAAGGTTGTTGCCAAGGATTCCAATTTGGTTGGGATTGAGAATTCATAGAGTTGTTAAACCCTTGATTCTGTTGTCCTTGCCACGGTCTCCTTGCAATGAAACAAAGAGATTCAAGTGTATCTGGATCCTCTTGAAAGAATGATTTGAGGCCAGGAATTGAGGGACAATCCTTGGTCTCATGAGTTTCTGAGCAAATTACACATGTTTCTACAATGTGTGCATCTAAGGGACATTCCCTTAAAGCATGTTTCTTTCTACATTTCGGGCAAAAGATAGCCAAAGCCTCAGCTTCTGCTTTCTGTTTATTGTGAATCTTAAGGGTATCAAGTTGTTCACTAAGACTCCCTAAGATGTCAGTTTTAAATTCATCAAGCATATTGCCGATTTCAGCCCTACTCACTGATCCTGTTGCAGATTTATTCGCCCTAAGGAGAGAAGGATCTCTAGGCCCTTTTTGAGTTTTTGATTTGCCCCTTGAGAGATGGATACAAAGTTCTGCTATGTCATTGAGAGAAAGTTGAGAAATATCCCCTTTCCCCATCATGTTTAAGATGTCTATCCATTCATCCCTAATGGCTTTTAATAAGAGGGCTTTTAAGGTCTCTTCATCCAAGGTATTCATTTTTGCTCTTTTCAAGTTATATTGAAACCTTTCAAGTAAATCTTCTAGACTCTCATCTTCTTTTTGTATCATTTTAAAAACCTCGTCTTTGTGATTAGTAGGCATGCAATAGTCTAAATACCTATCCAAAAATGTCTGTTTCATCTCATCCCAAGTCCTAATGGATTGAGTGAGTAACCCCATGAACCATTTTAAGGCTTGATCCTTCAGTGTTGAGGGGAACAGCTTGAGTTTCTGAGTATCATCCAGATAGTCATAGGTTCGACACACAACTTCAAATTCAAACAAGAATGTTTCAGGGTCCTCAGTTCTTAACCCATGGAAATTTGGGAGGACAGATGGTGATATGTTTTTCATGGTGGCTCGGGAATCCTCATTAACAATGGGAAACCCAAATGAATTATCCCCATCTCTATTTCCTCCTCCAATGGGACCTCTACCTCCTCCATTATTATTGTTATTTCCTCCTCCTCCTCTACCTCTACCTCTACCACCTCCTTCTTCCTCTGCCATGATGATTCTCCTAGGGATTTCAAAATCTTCTGGTTCCTCTACAAAAGGTGAATGAGAAGAGATTTCTCCTTCTTCTTCAGATGATTCCAATTTCTCAATTACAATTGGTCTTCCTGTAGGAGAAAGAGAAGAGTCTCTTCCTGGTTCAAACTCAATAGAAGGTGTAGGAGAGTCAACTCTTGGCTCTTGAATTCCAGGAATTCTAGGACTAGGAGTTTCGGTTGGAGATAAGGGGGGTGTCTCTTGTCTATCCCTTGAAGCAGATGGACTTGTAAAAATTGAACTTCGAGCTCTAGCTAAAAACCGTCCTCTAGAATCTCTAGCTCTATGCATGTCATTTTTTTTATTATTTTTCTTCAAGTCAAGTCAATAGTTCTTTTTTTGATCTTCCAGTTCACTCTAGGTGCAAGAAGAGAGCATACTCAAGAAACTACTAAATCAATAACTTCCTCCTTTCTGATCCTCCAGATCACTTTAAAGTGCAAGAGGAGAGCATACTTGGATAGGTTATTAACTTCTTTCCTTGAAAATTTTTATGTTTTTTTTTCTCTAAGTATGGCTACTTAATTTCACTTCCCCGGCAACGGCGCCAAAATGTTTAGTCAATTTAGTGTTCCTAAATTGATGTCATTAATTGTCAACCCGGGGCTCGTAAGCTGATGAAGTGAAGGTGTACTATATGTACTTAAGCAACTTTCTTAGAGCTTTTGTCGTTTGGGGCGTTGTTTATGGTTAACTTGTCTTCCTAGGATGGAGTGATGATTATAGACAGATGAGTGCAAGTGTGTGAAAAGTGAGTTCTATATGAGTGAAAGTGTGTGTGATTGGTGATTCTAATTACTTGCTGAATTTGTAAAGGAAAAGAACTTGAAAGAAATGAATAAATTGAAATGACTTGAAAGTAAATGACCACGTTCTAATGGCATTAGTCTCTACCCATATTGCTGCAAATAAAAGAAACAAGAAAATCACTTCAAGGATTGATGATAATGGTTATCTCTTCCTAACTCCCTGCTTCTACCACATAGTACTGCGTAAAACACGATTAGGAAGTAGCTGAAGACAAATCCAAGAATTGATAAAAACTCTAAGTGACAAATTATAACACTACTAAGCCTTTTCCATCATACTACTTCCTACATGTGTGATTATGTGTAACAAGTGGAAAAAGTATTAGTGCCACAAGCCAAGACTACTTAAAAACAAGCTGCAATTAATTAGTGTTCTGTTCTCTGAAAGATAAATCATTCATGATAAAGAGAGCATAAATTAGTTAGCATCCAACTTGTAAAACTAATCTAGAAAGCAGAGTAAAAAGGGCAGCATTATGAATAAGACAACTGCAACTACCATTAGATATTAAAGCAAATACAACACACTCAAGCCCGGGTGAAAACCTGCAAAGAAGCAAATCTGATCAGTGAAAATAAAGGCTGCAGCAATGAAAAGAAGTCAGCTGTACATAACTCAAGAAAGGAAATTCTGTTTGTAAAATAAAGAAATTGCAGAAGTATAAACATGAAAATACTTTACAAGGCTAATACGAACAGGGGCCCTCCATTCATATTATCCACAGAAAACTCAGATGCTCTTAAGACTTCAAAACAACGTTTCCATTACTTTATATGCAGAGATACATAGTCAAAAAGTGCTGGAACAGCTCTTATAAAAACAGAGTTTGAAAATGTGCCAAAATTCTCACAAGTACATACACTACAGCATCTAAAAGTTAACATAAGCGTACGCAGACGCAAATATATATAGGCATCTGCAAGATGGCCTAATATGTAAACATAAAAACAAAAAATAAACTGACTGTCATGCGTATTAAAGGTGCAGTTAACACGTCATAGGCTTCGTGGTCAAGCTGGAGGTCCTGGTCGATATGGGTAATGAATCCAGCATTAGATCATGTCCCCCACGGCTTTCAAAACACGGACAAGTCACCTTTTCCACTGACATGATCAAACAGCTTACGTATCAACGTTAAGCTGCCTTTATTTGACCGTAACTTGACCCCCTTTGACCGGAGGTACAAATGACGTGGTCGGCTGAACTGATGGCACAGGAACCTCGAGCACGTATATTCCAACATGCCCACGTGGCTCGTTCTGCAAAATAGCACGTGGAACCTTAAGATCAACAAAATGGCTGCGGGATCATCAGATGGCTGCGGAATCAGCAGATGGCTGCGGAATACCTGCAAGTATGTCAAAAACTAAACAAAACAATCACCCATTAGCAAAGCTCACTTGATCATGTTTAATGACAACTAATGTAATGATCTGGGTGGAAAATGAGGCAAAAGAGAGAGGAAAGTGATGAAAACAGTAGGTAATGATGGATGATGATAAGGTGTAAAGTAGGGACTCTACAAAAACTCAAAAGGATTTTGATGCCTTGAAAGGTGTATTATCCCAAGCATCGTTATTATATCCTCCTAATTATCATCGAGACTATTTCTTGTATCTTGTTGCGGTTGTTACTACTATCACTATGGTATTGGTTCAAGAAGATGATTTAAGAGACGAACATCCTATCTACTACTTGAGCCGTAATCTGATCAACACTGAAGCCAACTATTCCTATGTTGAAAAGTTAGCATTAGGGGAATTTTGAGGTCTAAAATGGGCCTCCTAAGGAAATTATAAAATAATAGTGGAAATAATAAAATAATATTATATTACATTATCAAATTTTAGAGGGAAAAAAGATAAAACTACTTTTTCAACTCGTATTTCCAACTTATCTCCCTATGGGTTTACTCAAATTTTGAGTGGGAACACTCGTTGGATGCAAAATTTAATTCCTCATCCAAGGAGTACCCATGTTGCATAATTTTGATGCAATCACGTTTTTTCATGTATTTCTCATTTTTCATGTAGAAGGGTCCATCAAAATATGCAACATCGATACTCCTTGGATTAGGAATTATATTTTGCATCCAACGAGTACTCCAGCTTGAAATTTGAGTAAAACCTTAGGGAGATAAGTTGAAAATACAAGTTGAAAAAATAGTTTTATTATTTTAATATTTTTACTTTTTTAACCCAAAAATGGTGATTCATAACCCATGGTTGACATCAGCATCTTGAACCCTATTGGTCCTTATAAAGTTTATTTTGGTTGTAATTTTTTCGTAGGAAGCCCATTTTATACCTCAAAAGTTTTCTAATGTTTGGTAGTTGTCCAAGTTGTTCAGATATTTCACCACTATATTATGCTTCGTAAGAATCTTGTGGTTTCTGATTGCAACCATATGAATTATATTCTGTCACACCAATTTCTAGGGTGAAAATACTCGAAGTGGATCGTCATCCTCCAAGAGTTTGATTTGGAGTTCATCAAATCCAAGTCTAAGAAATATTTATTCTTTACCGAACTAATTTGTGACCTTCCCTCTTATATGTCAGAATCAACAACTGACGATATTACCCTAGATGAAATGTTGCTTTTGATCAACTCTTCTGTTCCATGGTATGAAGACATCATTATCAATCTCTAGACCCAAACTTTTCATCCTGAAACCACTCATTCTGATCAACATCACATTCGATACCAGGATTGTCATTATATCATAATTGGCGACACCCTTTATCATCATAGTATTGATACAATCTTCTGACAATGCCTTACTCATGAGGAGCTAAGAAAGATTTGAATGATTGTCATACTAGAACTTGTAGTGGGCATATGTCTGGATATTCTCCCACCCAAAAAATTGTACGTGTTGGTCACTTTTGGCCAACTATGTTCAGAGATTGCATTCTAGTGGTCCAAAAGTGTCACATATATCAGATCCATAATTGGAAAGCCTGTACTCCACTTGCTCCTTTGTGCCCAATTGTTGTTGTTAGACCCTTTTCCAAATGGGGTATCAAGTTCATGACTTGTAACCCTCGCTCGACCTAAGGGCATGGTTACATAATCATTGTGGTAGATTATTTTACTAAATAGGCTGAAGCGATGCCTACATATGACAACAACAGAAAAAATGTTGCATTGTTCCTCTTTAATCACGTTATTTCCAGATTTGGTGTGCCACAAGCCATAGATACGGACCATGGTAAACATTTTCACAATTACACGATGTCTGAATTGACTGTCAAGTTGGCTTACAACATGATAGCTCAACTCGCTATTGCCCACAGGCAAATTGTCAAGTAAGATCCATTAATAAGGTTTTGAAAACAATGCTTCAACGCATGGTACGGATTCATAAAAAAAAATTTCCTACTATTATTTTTCTATCCTTGTGGGCATACCACACCAATGTTTGAACAACAATTGTATTCACACATTTTCAGCTAGTGTATGGTCTAGAAGTCATTCTTCCAATTGAATGTGAAATTCCATTGTTGAAACTTATTGTTGAACTTCTTCCCACTACCTTTGTCGAAGAACTTTTTTTTCACCTAGCCCAGCTAAATGAGACTCAATGCGATGCTTCATTGGCTAATGAAGCTCACAAAAAATGTGTCAAAGCACAATATGACTAAAATGTTAAACTTCGTGCCTTCTTGGAGGGTGATCTAGTCCTCTTGTATTACCAAGAAGTTGATAAACTAGGAGCTAGTAAACTCAAACCAATGTGGTTAGGTCCATATATTGTTAAACGTGTTCTTGCAAAAGGGGCCATTGAACTTGTAGACTTTGAAGGAATTCCCTTGGTTCAACCTCAAAATGGGTTGTACCTCAAAAGATAATATGCTTAGAATTTTTCTACAGTCACTGTGTACATACTGTATAGGTTTTTTGGTGTGTTTGCAATGTGTTTTCTTGATAATTTTCTATTGTATATGCTAATATTGGATTACAATTGAATTGCAGATGTTAGCATTCCCTCAATGATATGTTGGTTATGATGATGGTTCTAGTCGTAGTACCCTGAACCTTTCCTCCGGAACATGGGAAATATATGCTCTTAATGATAAGTTAGTGAGTTTCCAAGCAATTTGCATCGGTCGCTCAAATAATAACATCGTTGAGTATAGCGCAGTGATCAAACTTTTATATGATACCATTTTGTGTGGTATTCATCATTTGTTTGTTAGCCTTGATTCACACCTCATGGTGCTGCACTTAAACAACGTATATTAAGTAAGAAGTCCAACTATGTTACACATGTTTCTAAGAGTTCGCTCCTAAAGCGAAATTTTGATTACATTTATTATCAACATGTTCCTATAAGTCTAAATACATTAATAGATGTGTTAGACAATCATGTATTAGACATGCATTTGTGACATATGTAAATATACAACCTTCATCATATATTGTGTAAGAGAGTAGAATAAGTAGAAAACATCCATAGATAGAAAATTGTATATAGTGTTTGGTTTTAAAAAAATTGTGTCCAAGACACATATAGCCCACGACCTATAATATCAAAATACATGTAGACAAAACATGGTTGAAAATCCTCCTAGGTGACTAATCCTGATGATGCTCACGATAGCATACGATTGCATGGGCTATTTTGCATAGCAACCGACTGATATGAGTCGGCACTCCTATAGTGTACCTTTGGAGACAAATAGGGATATCATAAACCTTGTGTTTGGAACACTACGGGTCAAACCCTCAACATGATGCTTGAACTCGGCAAGTGTTTCTACTATGATGGGATCGACCATCTTTTCCTCTAGCCCTGCAGCTCCAACCTGTACAAGTTCTAGTTGTGCCCATCGATGAAGAGGTGACATGTCTACTAGTCACACAGGTCCAACATCTACATGTAAAACTGATAGTTAGTCTCTGATACATAAAAACAAAAACAAAAATTGTAAAACTTAAAAAGCCAAAAAATATCTGAAATGAAATTGTTTTTACCTGCATCACTCCATTGCTGACCTTCAGGGAAAATGAGATTTGGCTCTCCATATAAATTAGCTCTGGTATACGGGTAGTCCTTAATCATAATGAGTTTCTCCCACAACTAATCAAATAAGATAGGCGTGAATTTCATCATAGGCACTCCTCCGTGATGAGCCATCAAATCTACCCATTCCCTCACGCGAGGCTCTCTGGGTACATGAAACTCATGAGTTGTCCACTGAGGTTGTAGCAATGGTACCCTTTATAAAGCAAATGATACCATGATAGAGCCATACCCAAAGTTATTCAATCATCTGGTCTTTTCTCTATTGAGTTGTTCCTTCATATTGACTAATACCCCTTCACACAATTGAATACCTTAGGTGCCAAGCATTCTAAAGCATATTCTATTTAGGTCTTGGTAGCTAAATGTAGAGCTGCATTGTTGGCCAACCGAGTAATGGTAAAAAGGATTATCCTGAGGGGAAGTTGAATAGCATCCTTAATCTTGAGTTTCCCATATTTAGTTATTTCAGAGCGAGGTCAAAAATGGATGACTATGTAATCTTTAACTGTCTCTCCACCTCTCCTAAATCCAAATAATGAAATGGGATCTCCTCTGCATGAGAGCCCTATCAGGAAGTAGATGTCTTCAACATCTATTGTGACAATTTTCCTTCCAATCATGAAATATTGTCCCTGTATGTCCTAAGCCCTTACCAAATATTCCAATAACTCCAACTTGGACCTCATGCCCGAAACCTTAAATAACTTAATAAGCCCATAGTTTTTAAAATATTTTACTATTACTAGGTCATTGGTAGCAACCATGTCTTGAGCCTCATGCTCCCTTTATTTCTAAATTAAATCCATTTTCACTCTGGTAAAACACTTGCAAATATCATGAAAAACACATAAAATTGGCAAGATGAAATTTTTTGGGAGAAAAACTAACTTAAAAACAATTTGTTGGAACCCTTGTTACACTTATTGCATTGTTCGTTCATGAACATAGCGACCCATCGCACTTACCCTCCCTGGTAAGTGCATTGATTCACATTGATTAGTGTAAAATTGGCCAACCCATCACACCTCTTGATATAAGGAGAGTGTGATGGGCCTAGGGTTAATTCTAAGTCCTAAGAAATAAAAAATAAATCCCAAAAATTGCATCAAACAAGAAATGGAAACCATGAAAATGATGAGAAAGGATAAAACTCCTACCTGAAATTGACGTTACTGGAAATGGTCCGTCGGATTGGTTGCAATCAACTATTGAAGATTGAAGGTAAAACCCACTCAAAGCTCACTCAAATTGGTAAAATGAAAATGGTAAGAAATGAAATTACTTTTTCACTTTTATGGTCAAAATAAGTCATTATTTTAATATTTTTTAAAAGTATTTGACCTAATTTTACCATGTATCATGTATTTTTAATGTTTTTATGGTGCTTTGAGTAGGTTAAATGATCATTGAAGGACGTAATACAGGTTTTAAGTTGAATTCAAGTCATTTTGATGAATGAGTGTACTTTTATCACTTTTGTGGGCTCTTTAAACTCACGAAAAAAGGAACCCCCTAGAGTCCTCTTTAAGCTCTTTTCAGACTCCCAAAACATGAAAACATCGTCATGCACTTGTCTTTTCAAACTTGTTAACGTAAATGAAAAGATGTCTAACCTGTATAACTTTAACCATTTTCTGGACTCGATAGACTATTTATGAAAAATGAATAATTTAGTCAAACATGGCTAAAAGGTTCTCTTGGGTATTGTTTTACGCATTTTCGGGCCCAAGTGACAAATTTATGAAAAGGAACTTCTTGGAGTTTTCTTTTTTTCCACCTTATCATTCCTATTTATATTCTACCTTGGTTTGATCAGTTTTCTACGTTTCATATTATCCTGAAGATGAACGATAGTTGGGGGTTTGAAACGTCGATGATCTAACTAAAATTATGTTCTGGATCCAGAAAACCATTTAAAACAATATTACAATCGCAGAAATATGAAATATAAAATCATGAAAAATAAGTCGAGGCATGCCTTCGTTGGACTCGTAAAACTAGTAAACAATGTTGGAGTCATCAAGCATGACGATACCAAACCAATCCTCAAGGCCTGTTAAAAATACTTAGAAGGATTCATCCAAAGGATGAACTTATAGGTCAAGCGTATGTTATCCTCGTCAAGATTGTCAAAATTAAAGAGGTACTAACAAGAAATGGTTGGGGAAATTGTAAAAACAGGGTTTCAAACTTATAATGGAAGTGATTCGCTCTTGAACATGAAACTCTTTCACTTCATCTTCGTGATTGCTTTGGGTTAGTGAATCTACTTGCCTCTATGTTGATCGCACCTTAATGAAAGTCTTCATGATGGGTTTTTGAGTCAATGCTGCCAACTCCATGTCAGTCTTGCTGATATGTTCAAGAGAAAGTCCACCCTTAGTTAACATATTCTACAATACCCTTAAGCCTTAATTCATGTCCGCCTTTCTTGAACCATCTTTGCATCATTACATTCTGTCTCAAATCTTGATACCTATTTTGTGTCATTAATGGGGGATACATCAAGGCCCTCTTGCAATGGGTCGCTTCCTGTCGATGTTGGCACATTATCTAGGAAGTTGAATTAGAAACTCCTTCAGTACCTTGGAGCTTGCATACCTCAATGGAAAGTTTCCTCCCTTTTAGCGACAGGTTCTCATCATTGACCTTTGACCGAAATCTTTTGTGTGGTGTTCGACTTCAACTCATTTATTGACACTGCATAGATTGTGCTATAGTACCTTGAGACCCATTATCATTATCAGTGGTTCCTCTCACATCTGTTAGCAACTTATATCATTGGTTAGTAATTATATGGTGTCTACCATGTTCGACTCACATGGTTAGACTCATACTATCGAGTGACAAGGTAGAAGACCCTGAATCTAGTTTCATCTATCCGGGCTGTGATTTAAAGATTCATACAAGATTACAAAGTATGATGGATATGATCATTCCAAAAGTCATTTGATCATGGGTCCACCATATGTCATCAGTGGACATGACTTTGATTATTGTACATGTAAATTGGCTTATATGTCAAGTATGGGTATTCCTACCTCAACAATGATATCATGATGATTATCTCTTGTAAAAAAGAGTTGATGAACTCGACCAATCTATTCTTGATCCAAACTTGTCACATAGTAAAGCACTTCATTCCTCCTTGCTTCTGAGTTTATACTTTAGGGGGGAATCTATTACAGTTCATTTTTTGACATCTAATCAAATGGCCTGGGAAACGGATCAATCATCATCCTTTAACACTTTGCATTCATCCCCTAAAAGCCTACAACATCCTCTCTCTAGAAATTCCAAGAATTCTGGGTTAAGTAGCTCCAATTCCTAATTTTTATCCCCAACACACTTTCACGTCATGCAACCTACACTGATGCAAGTTGTACATTGAGAAACTACACTAACCAGCACGTGTTTCCTTTGTTGCAAGTGCGATGGACTCTAGAATTCGGTAAAAATTAAAAATAATTTTGAATATTCTCTTTCCAGAAGCTTCCCAAGTGGTTTTAACTATTTATTGTTATATCAAGATCTCAAACTCCTATACTTGAGGTATTATCTCTTATCCCTAGAGCTTATCCTCCCTCATATGTGGATATAAGTCCTAGATTGGTAAATCCCAAACCACCCCATTTACCCTATAAATTTACTGCCTCCAATGGATTCTAGGTTGGATTTTGGAGACTCTTAGTTATGTCCTCATGATGTTGCTTTGTGCCTAAGGATCCATTATCCATCCATGCACTTGATTTGTGATTTAAGGTTTGCTTTGTGGCATGGTAAGGACAAGATAGTTGAGAGACATATACAAGGTCAAGATGTGTAAAGGGTTGTAAATTCTCATGCATTCATTTATACAAAAGGTGCTTTGTTTTCCTATACTTATGTCTCATTAATGCATATGTATTACAATGCCTCCTTGACTCGTTGTTTAGATATGTTAGTACATATTATTTGTATGTTGTAGTGCTCTTGCTTGTTTTTAGTTTTTTTGTAGGTTCCATTTATAGCATTTGGATTTGGAGCTGAAGCATACAAGCAAGGAGAAGATGAGAACTTGCGTTGGATTCCAAGTAATTCTTTCCTCCATGTTCTAATTTCTCTACAGAAATCATTAGTTTTGTTGTCTATATTGTTTCTAGATCAAGACACTATATCTAGCGATTTTGATTCTATCCGCAGAAGGGAATTATCCATTAAACAAAAATCATTCCATAATTTCTATTTTTTCCAGGAAAAACTGTGGCCTATTTAAGCAACGTGTATACCTTATATGTTAAAGGGAATGTTCTTCCTCTCCCTTGAGGTTATCTAGAACTCTTATATCTCATTAACTTCACCATGATTGCCGTTGTCATCCTTCTCTAGAATGACATCTAGTGGAACACATGCTTAAATTTTACCTATCTATGAATTCCTCCTTATCAACATATGTACCATCCTTTCACTCAATATTTCATCAAGACCAACACTTTCGAAATCATTAGACCCTCTTCCATACATTATTAGGGGCACATATGGAAACCTTTCTTTCATTACTAGATATTCCCTATCAGTTGGAAAATTGTATGTTTTTAAGGTTTTTTCTTTTTAGTAGGTCTATTTTTAGCACAGGTGCCACCTAAGATGACATGTGGCATTGACTAGACACTAGTTGGAGGATGATATGGCTATTTTCACTCCATAAATTCGTACTACCTCATGCATAGGCCTTCCTAGAGTGAATATGCACCTCCTCCCTACCTTGTAGCAATTAACCACCACTTTTCTCTCTCCTCTTGTTAAGTTAACTTTTAGTCCTAACTAGGAGTTTAATTGGAAATATTTTTGTATGTGAGAATTATTAATTAGTTCTAACTGATTTCTAACTCCACTTACTTCCACATCACTAAATTTTAGGATATTTTGCTAATTTTAGGTCTCCTAGTGTAATTTTGACTTACTTTCCAATTAGGCAAAGTGCTTGAGTGAAATTGAGTTACACACACATATAATCCCAACCTAATTCGAATTGGTTGGAATATTGAGGAGTCTTTATATAATATTCATGTTTAGCAATACTATTTCATCAATTGATCATCAATTATTCAGCTCATGTACTTTGAGTAATTCAAATTTTCTCTTTGGTTAGTGATTTTTTAAGAAAATTTTCTCTCTCTTCTCTGTTATTTTGCAAGTAGATAATTTAGTATATTCTCACATTTAGATTTTGTTCTTGTGATTAAAATCCTACATGATATCAAAAAATACTTGTTTATGAAGAATTGATATTTTATTGTAGATTTAGCAAGTTAAAACAACCCACAGAGAAAATGGATCAAATCTATATTGTCTTTACTTCTTTCAACTATTATGACTAGAAGCCTAAGATCCTCATGTTGTTGTATGACAAGGGACTCTATAGGATCACTATGGATGTTGAAATTTAGCCTAATTCGGCGATTGAGAAAATAAAATACTTCAACGTGATGGATGGAGCCTATTGTTGAAGAATGTAACTAGGTTCAGTCTTCATAATTTTACTTGAGTCATAATGAAATATATTTATCAAAAGAATGAAAAAGAAAATTTATTATTAATTAAATTGACTTGTTAAAGCATGGGTTTCATGCTTGGATCAATTATCATAGGTAAATCCTCCATTGTAGGCTTTAGGATTTTTATTTAAAGTCAAAGGTAAATTTGTTTTGTCAAAAGATTCCTCCATCAAGTCACTTTGCAAGGTTAGCCTCCAAACAGATACTCTACAAGTCGGCTTCTCAAACAAACATAAGTCAACTTATTTTACAGTGGGAGACAACTATAAATAGGAGGGTAAAATTCACTCAACAGAACAATGATAGAAGTTCGAAGATTTCAGAAAAGGAGTTCAATGATTTCAGTGAGGAAGTTCGGTGAATCTTAGTAAGGGAATTCAATGAAGTTACAACGAAGAATAACTTGAAGTTTTAATGAAACCAAAGTGTCATTTCTATTGAAGTTTAATAGGCTTGTTGGGATGTCTCAGAATCCAAATCTCTAGGCCACTACAAAACCGAAGTCTGAACCCACTACTATACCAATACATAACCGAAGTGTAACTATGTTTCAAGACCGAATTATGATGTCACTTGAGAAGGCTGCCATAGATTGAAGCATGGTAAGGATGTCACATGAGAAGGCCTCCATAGATCAAAGTATGATAAGGATCGTAGCATGAGAAGGTTTTCTGAGAACTGAATCACGACTAAAGTATATTGAGGACTGTATACTACCACTAGAGGAATGAAACATGATATTATTGGAGGACTAAAGCAGAATATCAAAATATGCCAAAGGTCATCACATTGTTATAGGAACGAGGTGCTGAGAATAGATAGAAGAACAAAATACTACTCACAGAACTTAGAACTAAAGAATAAACAAGGATTACTTGATAGAGGGAGCCTTTAGTATAAGTTATAAGGGTCTTGATCATATCAACTTTGTATTGAATCTATTGAAGGAAGGAAGGGTTCTTGACTGGGTTTTCCCCTATGTAAGGGTTTTTCCTTGGCTGCGTGCCTATATCTCATGTCCTCTTATATTTATTGATTGGAATTAGTCTTGATGATAAGAATAAGATAAATTGAAAGAAGAAAACTAATAATGAAACATCACAAGATAATGTCACAATACAAGAAATCAATTGACTTTCCACCCTATTGGATTTCTCAACATAGTATTGAAGCTATGAAGATCCCTTATTGGTAAGAAGGAAATGCGGTTACTCTTTGATCTATACATTGAAGGAAGCTAAATAAAAACATTGACTTATGATCGTGGGATAAATTTCACAAAACTACAAACCTTATGATCCAAATTCAAGGTACAAGAATCTGAAGGTATATTACAGGAATTCAAGAAGGCAAAAAAAGGGTTCAAAGAAAGTACAAGAATATAATCATTACTACAAGGTTCAACCACCTCAAAACCAATGGAGACATGATCACTGTGATAAAGGATAAGAATCAAAGAACATATCAAATAAATAAAGAAGTCATTAAATATCAAGAAAGCAATCTGCATCAGTGTGAGAAGAAATCCTTTGGAACCTGTAGCAACTTCTCCATAGAAGGATACAAATATCATGATGAAAGTAGTAAAGAATATGTTACTTCTCAATAAGTCATGAAGTCCTCTTATCCAAATACAAGTACTAATATTTCTCCTTATGATTAACTAACAATATGTCTTTAGAAAACAGGAAACAAGCTTAAAGGACAATCAAAAGACTAAGGTATAAGATTCGAGGTATGTATGGAATAACTATTTTTTAATTTGTTTTAGATTTTTTAAAGTTATTTTGTTTTGTTGATGGTGCTAGACCCACCAACATTCAGGGGATCTCCCCGGTAATAAGTCCCAACTAGACCTCAAACCGTTTGGAGTAGGAGTCCCAGTAGTGGGTGTAATGAAGTGCCTTGACTGTCGTCGCGTGCAGAGATAAGTATGATGACTTTGGTTGAAAGCAAGTGTGTGACCCTGTAGTGATTCAAGTGAGATGCATGGGGGTTATAACACATGGAGGGGAAAAGGAAGTGTGCTCCTTAGAAGCATGTAATAGTACGTGGCTTGAAAGGAACACACGAGTGAAAAGACATCACAAACTGAAATGTGAAATAGTCCACAAATCGAAGTGACAGGTTATCCAACAACACACATTCAACAAGATTCATACAATTGCATACAAATTAGTTCATGAGAAAATATGTAAGTTAAACAACATACATTGCTAAAGAAACCAGAGTAGTTCAACTATAATAACAACATATGCATGAAAGCATGTTGGCTCTGTTATTATTATTATAAGTGAAAGTTTTATCCATACATACACCATTGACAACCACTAGCCCCAATATTGGAACATTACAGTCAAGAACAACTACTCCTCCAAAGAAGTATACTTGCTCTATGCTGTGGAGAAGCCAAGGCTCATCACGATACTCCCGAGCCTTTTCTAAGCCTAAGCCTAACCAAAAACTTGGCTCCCAAAAGCCTCTTCTATGAGTTATGAGGTTTTATTTATAACAAAGGGTAGGGTGACCCCTGACATTTCCCCTTGGTGACTCATTGACTACCCTCATGACTCTTCAACTTCTTATTACATTACATAGTGATTGTTCACATTCCACTAATGAAACTTGGAATTTCACTTACAACGTATTTACAAATAATATACATTTTCCACATGCACCCATGCGAGACAAAATAGGCTAGATATAGCATAACAAGACAAAACACTATGACTCAGAAGTCTGGGAAAATACAAACTCGACAACCTCCACTTGATGCTTCTCGGTCATGTACTGATACCAAGCTTGGTATTGTGCGATGACGTCCCCAAATTGCTTGATGGTGTCTTTCTGAGAGCAAACTCTTGCCTCCATAGCTTTTGGGTATATGGCCTTGGAACCTTTTTCCAACTCATCTTGAAGCATGTGATGCATGTTTTTAACAATAACAAGACCGCCAATTTACTTCTGCGTGTTTTTGTCACTCAGCTCCAAGTCATTGTTGATGGCCTCTCACCTTAGCTGCTCCATGCACCTATCGATCTCTAGCAAGACTTGGCTCTTGTGCTTAACCTCAGTGAGGGAACCAATTGACGAGATCCTCTACATTATTACCATGACGTCCAAACTCTTATACAACCATGCATATGAATCTTGTATGTTGCCGACGAATGGGGTGAGCTATTCGTAGTTCTAGATAACCATCCAAACATTTTCTTTGTCTAGCTCTACCCACGGCTTCATCATATTTGGCAAGTTAAGCGGGGCCCCTTTGTACCACATTTTCCACTTTTGCACATGGAAGATGGAAACATGTATGTCCCTAAGATTTTGGAATTTTTTTTCTTCGTTGTTGTAAGCCATGCAGATGGATAACTGCCTTATGCACAGTGACGAATCCATCATAGAGCTTCTACATGGTAGTCTCGAGTGTTGATACTTCAACAAGTATTGCTTCCTCATCTCTTCCATTGCAGAACCTGCACTTTTCTCTCTGGATTGTTCTGCCTCTTGTCTGGCCACCTACAAGTTATTTTCCTTTTGTTCATTCTTGGCTAATAGGAACTTGACATTTGAGCTCGTGGTTCCTGCATAAGCCAAAGTGGCATCAACCATGGAAAATGGATGATCTCTGACATTTGACACTATCACCCTTTCCTTCATGAATGTAGGTGATGCATGATCATCCAATAAATTCTTTCTCCCTTCTTGTACAATATTCTTTTGCAACTCGTCAAATGATAGATTGCACACGTCCATCACCAGATCATCATCAAGGAGAACAACCTCTCCTTGCTCGCTCAGGACTAGTTCTGACACTGAAGGTGGTGGAGACAGAGAGGTGACCTTGGGTGCTCTCAGCATGAAGTCAATGTCTTGGTCCTATGGCTCCTACCCCAACTCCATGTCCGTCACTTTAATCAGTTTCTCAATTTGTCGAGCAAGCTCCCGATCCTGCATCTTCTCACCCTCTTCTTCGGCTGCCAGTTGTTCTGACTCCTTAACTTTTATAGGTGTTGTTTGTTCTATCATCGTTCCTTTCCTTTCTTCTTCCTCTTATTTCTGCTTCTCTTCCCTCTCTCTCCTTGTCATCTCCTTCTCTTCCTTCAATTTCTTCTTTGTTTCCGGTAACTTCCGTTATGCTTCCTCCAGCCTTTGCTTCTCTTTCTTCCTTCACTCTGATCTCTTTAGTTGTTGCTTCCTCTTTGCCTCCACTGCCAAAGCTTCTTTCTCAGTGATAGGATCTTCTTTCATCTTGTATCTTTGCTCAGCCTTTGGGTTCTAGGAAATATTCCTCTTGCCCTTGTCCTGTATTGGTTTACTAATTATTGTTGTTGTTGTTGTTTCTTTCTGCATCATTGCTTCCTGCAAAGCAGATTTCCATGCTATGGCTATACTAACCAGCTCATGGAGCTTGGAGTCATTGTAACAATATCTCCAAGGGTCCTCCTTGTGCCAGTGGAATTTCTTGTGGATCCATGGTTAGTACACTTTTGCACAGTGGTTCTTGAAAATACCTTGGGGATCATACAGATTGAAGTCTTTGGTGCTGAAATCAAACTTCACTATTTCCTTAGCTTCGGCATCTGCATCCTTAAAGCTCTTAATCTCATACAATCTGATCCGCAAAGGAAAAGTGGGCCATGGTGCCTTCTTCCTCCTATGCAGCCTTGCTTATAACCCTGTGGAGATGTGATATGAGACCTCTTGCATGACGAACTTGTACATGGCATACCTTGGTAGAACATGTGGAGGCCTCTCTCCGCCAAACATCCTAATGAAGTTTCCATTGGGTGAGGCATACAATATGCAATGTCAAGTATTTCCTCCATCACCTATTGGGACATGCAAGGTGGATCCTCCTCAAAGATCAACTTATACAATGGGATAATGAAATGGTCATTCAGCCTCTCCATAACTCCTTGGTATCTGTAGTTGGAAAGAATTCTTGCAATAAATGTTGACGACAGTCTCTTTCGGTGTCCATGTCCAACTCATGCCAGGAAACTGATGTTGGGCACAAATTGCATCAAGTAAATATGCGGACATGTAGAATATTTATTGCTCATCCTTAGGCGGATTCTAGGAGTTAGTCACATGGACTTTCAACTAAACAGCCAATAGATCTGACCAGTTGAATGGCTTTTTATCACTCACCAACTGGTCCAACACAACAGCCCAATTTTCAAGAAAGGTCTCCATGCTCTCTTGACCATACAAGTGGCATGCAAAGATGATCAAGAAATGGTAAGCCTTCCTGAGAGACTTTGTCTTGTAAACATGAACCTCAACTACCCTTTCATCCAACGCTTTACAATATCTCTGGTGTTCGGGTCGCATAAAAAAGTGAGTCCATGCAGTTCACTGGCTGAGGTAAATGATACATCTAATGATAGTTCTCCATCATGAAGGTGGCAAGATCTATCCCACTAGCACTGCTCAATGTCATAGTCTATGGATCTGTGTGTGAGACAATCAAGTGGATGATGTCTGCATATGAGAAGGTAGGGTACTTGCATGCAACCTTGTGTAAGCTTGACTGGTGGATGCTGATGTAAACCTATTGATCCTCTACGTATTCCTCAAATTTCTCTACAAAGATATCCTTGATTTACTGCCATGTTAACTTCATGCCCTTCTTAATAAACAACTGAGTGTCTGCATAAACTGTTAAATTCACTAACACCTGCTCAACTGCTTCCCCCTGATAATATCGATAGTATCCTTTGATGCAGCTCTCTTGAAGGTCATGTTACCTGTAACTGCTAGATGTTTTCTCAAAAATTGTTGTACCTGGAGATAGAGAGGACACCCATGACATGAAAATGTTAGCTTGAAATGAAAATTACTTCAAGAATAGACTATGAAACAAACTGGGAAATTGCTGGGATGGATTGCACAATCTTGGCTCACAGAGGTGACTAACTTCCAGCTAGAACTGTGCATTACGTAGTCCCAGTAGTTAGTGGGGAGGTGTTGCTGGCTGGAACTGTGCAATGCGCAGTTCAGACTGGGCACAAGCCATGGGAGACTGTGAATTATGTAGTCTCTGTGGCTAAGGCTCAGGGCTGGCTCATGGAACTGCACATTGTGCAGTATGATCCAAGCTTGGGAAACCTCTTCGCAATTCCATAATTCAAGGTTGAGGCCTTGAGCTCCAGAAATGCACAGTGCATGATTGGGAAAATGAGATTTGGGCCAAGGAAGCCTAGATCTTCCCAAGGGGAGAAATCAAATAGATCTAAATGGTAGTGCAATGAGGGGTGCAGATCTAAGTGAATGATGATGCATGTGAGTGAAACAAGTGGAGGAATCAATCAAACTGAAGGAAAATGAAGTATGTGGACTGAGACCGTTAGTGCAAAAATTGGGTGATGCATGTAGCACTTGGGAAAGGCAATGCAAAACTTAAAATATCACTTCTACAAGTTAAAACAAGTTAAAACTCTAGCGGGTTGGTCAACAAAATGAGTGAAAGAACACTTCCACAAGCTTAAAAAACAAAAGCGACTGAAAAGCAACAAAAGACTAGAAAAGCAAGACTTACCCGGAAAAGCAATGACGATCGCACTAAAGGTTCCTTAATCTCCTCAAGAATCCTAGAGCTCCAAGATCAAATGTGCAAATGAGCTCTGGATCCACCAATTAGATAGATTTGGTTGATTTAGGGTTTGTGATGCGAAGGCCAAAAATTAAGGAAAAAGTGACACTTGGCGGTAATTTTCAAAATAACTCAAGTGTCTCCTCGGGATGCTAAAAATAGATCCCTATTTTCAAGAGAGGCTTTTTCACTTTTTTCTTTTTTGGGAAAATTTTCCATGCATGGCCCAGAGAAGTTGCACATTTTTGGGAAGGATTGGGCAACTCACTAGCTCATGCACTGAGAAACTTTTGAGAAAGAAACTTCTGTGCAATTTCTGGGCTGAGTGGCTCTGGGCTGCCTCTCAAACTCTATGCAATTTCCCAGTTGTAGGATGTTTTACAACTAGTTCTGCGTAATTTTAGAGCAGAAGGCTCATTGTCAACTTGGACTGCGCAAGTCCCGAGAGCAAGGTTGGTTTCCCTAAAGGATTATGCACTTCACTAAGGCAAGCCTGGAATTGGGTGAAAATCAAGTCAAGAGACTGGCTTTTGGGTTAAGCGGTAAAACAAATAAGAAAACATAAGCCGAAATGCAAAAGATAAATCTCAATCAAAGAAAAAGTACTTGGGTCAGTGCGAGATGAGCTGTTGTGATTTAGGAGGGAGGCTCCAAAATGAAGCATAGGCTAAATTTTGGAGGGTGGTTGTAGCGGCTACAACATTGGCGACACACTGGTGGAACTCCAACTCTCTGTATGGGCCTTGTCTCGTGTAAAGTGAGTCTAAATCTTCCAGAAGTATTGTTCAATTCTTAGATTGTCATAGCTTCTTGACTAGCTTGATTTAAAGATGTTGTCCTTACCATTCTCTTTATCAGAAACACACATACCAAGCCAAGTCAACTGATTTGTTTCAGTTGGGGATGAAGATTATATTGATGCACAATTAATATAGTCTGTCAGAGTTTTAGTTTCATCTCTGGTGTTGCTTCGCTGCCAGTAGGCCTAGATACTACCCCAATGGAGTCACTTCAGGAACAACAAGCATTGCTCTGCTGCCAGCGAGGCTGGACAATACCTCGACGGAGTTACTTGCTTCACCTCTCTATGTAGGAATCCTTTCTCTTCTTTCACTATATTTATTTATTTTTATTTTTTTCATTTTTTCATTTTTGAAAGAACTGTGCATAGGCACTTATTTATTTCAAAGGTGGAAGAGGGATCCTGACTTATTGAGAGAAGAAGATGGTGTCCCTTCATAGAAGGATGTTTATATATACCTTTGACATACTTGTTAGGGTTTTCCCCCTCTCCTTACTTTACTTGACTAAGTTTACAAGTATTAACCGAATATAGGAAACCGATTAGAGTAGGTGGTACTAGCTAAGAGGGAAAGCGTTGTGATTTCACCATGAATCACTCTGAAAAGAACGTATTCTCCATCAGAGCATCATCGACTAGAATAAATGTAATATATTCATGAAAAGAGGGAATAGACAGATAACCAAGTGTTGCTAGCTACACAAGTCCTCTTGTATTTCACCTTGCTTGTATCATGAAGCCAAACATGGTTTCATGCGGAAACTAATCCTACGAGTGCACAAGAAAACAAGCAAAGGAAAGAAGTAAGAGCATGGGCCAACTCACATGAAGTGATATTTCCAATGCATCCACTGACGCATTGGTTGACCGATGTAGCTGATAGTATGATTGATTGGAAAGATATTCAAGCATACCAACATGCAAGAAAGATAAAGTAATGCAAACCAAATCATTTGAAGTTTGAATGTGTCCACAAAAAAGAAAATATTGAAAGCGCATGAAAGGAACTTTGCATGCGTATCATGGTGTTCTATCACATTGCTCATGGAAGACAAGCATGTACACACCTTCAAAAATGATAAACATGAAAACATGAAGAAAGAAGAAAATTTTTGTTTCACAACAGTGCTTTCTGTTGAAAATGGCAACAAAAAATGCTAAAAATAGAAGTGCTAAAAATAGCACTGCTATAAATAGCAATTTGGGTACCAGTATTGGATTGAGCAATAGGGAATGAAAAATGGAAGTGCTAAAAATAGCAAATAGGAAGTAAAATTCGAATTTGAACTTAACAGTTGTTTGAAAATAAAGTAATTAATTCACCATGAGTTAATTAGTTGTGAAAAATCAAACATGAAGTCTATGTGACGACATGCAACAGTTTATCTATTAATTGAGGAATTTATCCATCAGTTAAAGAGATAAGGATGAGTTGTAATTAGTTGGCTCAATTAACTGAGTCAAGTCCAGTTAGATTGATTTATACAGTTTTTTTAAATTAATGTGAGTTCAGTTAGTTAATGCATGATTTCATATAACTGTTGTTCTTTAGATAACTGAATATTCTCTCATGAATAACTCATGCATGTCAGTTCAGACAGAGACCCAATTGAGATCAGAGAAGGGACAATGTACTATTAGTTGGATGAATGTTTTTCCTATAAAGGGATCTCATCCATGAGAAGGATTTATATCCTTCAGGACTGTGTAGTTGGATCAGAGGTTAGTGAGTGTGTGAAGAGGCCAATTCACACAAGTGGCTGCACTGGACCTCAATCAAAATTGAGCAAAGAAATAGGAGGATTGGATGGTAGACCAGAGGTTAGATAGAGGCCTTTGACTGTCTATAAGCAGCAGAGGTATTGCAGAGAGAGCATGATAGCTTTTGAGCTAATTCTTTTTGTAATACTAGCCATATTTCCACTTGTATGATAATACAGAGTTGGGGTTTTAGGCTGAGGCTTTCCCGGGGTTATATCTTCTGTGGTATGTGTGATTGATTCCTTCTTATCGGTTATATGTGTTCTTATTGATGTTTCTCAAATTGATTAATCTTCCGCTGAATTGATTGTAGAAGTAGATCAAGTATTTTGGTTTAGTATATTGCATTATCAGGTGATCTACAGGTGGGAATTTTTTACATAGTATCAGAGCAAAGGTGATCAAAGGAGAGAACAATATACTGAGAGGAGATTTCAAAGTTTTGAGTTTTGGGCCGAGAGTTTGCAGAGAAGATCTGAAAATTTATGTACAAAATTTTCAGAAACAAATAGCAGATTTGGATTCCTTGCAGAAAAAGACCCAAATTAAAAAGAAAAATCGGCTGAATCGGAGTTCGGATGAGGGAGATATCGCTGATTTAAAATCAATGTTTTTTCCAGAAAATTTCGTGATGGCGGGAAAGTAGAAACAGATTGGTGTGCTAGACAAGAACCTGTATGCACTTGAGGTACAAGATGCATGCAAATCCTTGAGGAGCAAGGCAAAGGTTAGCTACTTGGTGGTTGAGAGGGAGAGTAAATTACCTCTCATACAGTGCCAGAAGAAGTCTCAGACAATTGTGGAGGAGCCACGATTGGTGAAACAACTTCAGGAGGTTGTGTGGAGGCATCCACTCATGTAGAGACCTCTAGTAGGAGGAAATTTCAAGCCAGGTGGGTAGAGGGATCATATGCATCCATACCTCCAGGTAGGAGGTGGGTTGATGTGGAGTGACCATCCCAAGAAGGCTGGAATAAGGGCAGGATCCTTGAGGTACCCAACCTCTTTGATTCGACTTTGCTACAGGAGCCCCGATGAGGAGTAGTATGACTAATTGATTGGGTAGAGACAGATGTGGATGGAGCGGTAGAGAGAGCTATAGTGCAGGAGTTCCAGGACTATGTAGAGCTAGCAGGATGCAACAATGTGAGAGGCATAGGAGTGTTGCACTAGTGCAGGATGACATAGAGAGGTGTGCAACAGTGTGAGATGCATGGAGTGTTGTAGTAGCTCAGAGGTCAGAGAGAGATCACTTGTCAGCAGCAGGTAGAGCTTCAGCATCAGAGTATGTTTCTAGCCCAATAGAGAGGTCAATGGGGAGTTTTTTTTGTTCCGAGAGTTGCTGGAGCAACCACACTTGGTAGAAGTGTTGCATGCAGAACATTCCAAAGGTAAAGGATTAGGTTCGAGTTGAATGCCTTTCTTGTTGAGAGAGAGTGTTGAAAATGGCAACAAGAAATGCTAAAAATAGAAGTGCTAAAAATAGCATTGCTATAAATAGTAGTTTGGGTACCAGTACTAGATTGAGCAACAGGGAATGAGAAATGGAAGTGATAAAAATAGCATTGCTATTTTTATCAGTTCGGGATGGATTCCAATTTGAGTTAGTCCCTGGACTAAAATAGGAAATAAAATCGAATTTGAACTTAACAGTTGTTTGAAAATAAATTAATTAATTCACCATGAGTTAATTAGTTGTGAAAAATCAAACATGAAGTCTATGTGAGGACATGCAACAGTTTATCTATTAATTGAGGAATTTATCCATCAGCTAAAGAGATAAGGATGAGTTGTAATTAGTTGGCTCAGTTAACTGAGTCAAGTCCAGTTAGATTGATTTATACAGTTTGTTTAAATTAATGTGAGTTCAGTTAGTTAATGCATGCTTTCATATAACTGTTGTTCTTTAGATAACTGAATATTCGCTCATGAATAACTCATGCATGTCAGTTCAGACAGAGACCCAATTGAGATCAGAGAAGGGACAATGTACTATTAGTTGGATGAATGTTTTTCCTATAAGGGAATCTCATCCATGAGAAGGATTTATCTCCTTCAGGACTGTGTAGTTGGATCAGAGGTTAGTGAGTGTGTGAAGAGGCAAATTCACACAAGTGGATGCACTGGACCTCAATCAAAATTGAGCAAAGAAATAGGAGGCTTGGATGGTAGACCAGAGGTTAGATAGAGGCCTTTGACTCTCTATCAACAACAGAGGTATTGCAGAGAGAGCATGATAGCTTTTGCGCTGATTCTTTGTGTAATACTAGCTATATTTCCACTTGTATGATAATACAGAGTTGGGGTTTTAGGCTGAGGCTTTCCCCGGGTTATATCTTCTGTGTTATGTGTGATTGCTTCTCATTCTCAGTTATATCTATTTTTGTTTGATACTGCTCATATGTGATAAAGCTTCCGCAAAGTGTTGTAGATGTAGATCTTGTATTGTGTTTTAGTATATTGCATAATTTGTTGATCTACAGTGGGAACTTCTACACTTTCTACATATTACTCCTCCAATGCATGAGCGATAGGATCGTGTTATTCTGGCGGAGGATGAAAAAAATGTGAATTGGATTGATCTTCAATGAGAATAGGAGAGTGATGAGGACCCTGGGGAGATTCAACAAATTTATGATCGAAAGTGAAACTGGCCTCAAGGCTACGAGAACCTGACATAACCATGTACTTGAGTTGAAGTGCCTTGATAGCTTCAGGAGTTTCCACTTCATCAGAAGATGGTTCATCAAAGTCCCATGGCTTAGAAAGATCAACAGTAGATAAATCATAATCGTGATCAAATGAATCAGTGAAGATGTTGGCTTGTATGGACCTGACCCAGGTTCAGAGGTGATTTAGCCAAGAAAATCCTAGTACTACTGGCCCTTTTTGGCAACAGTCTTCGGAGCGTGGACTGAGGTCTCACCTGAAGTAGTATGGGAGGGTGCTAGAACCAGGTTTCTGCACCCTGGGGATGTCTGATGAGATTTTTGGTGGTCCGTAGTTTGACCCTGCGCGCATGTCGCTACACACACCTATTAGTCTCTCGCAACCTGTGAGGCTACCTTCGCATAGCCCTAACTGGGGCGTGACCTGTATTATACCGAAGTTCCTTGCTATTTAATATGTTATTACTCAATTACTTAATTGATTTGTGTAAGACTAGTGATAACTAACAGTACATCCAGCAATCATATAAGTGCGTGCGATAAACAAAACAACATAAATGTAAAGAAGGCAATACACAAGCAGATGCATAGAAATAGGAATCAACTTCTCTTTATTATTCTTCGTTCAAGATTACAGACTCAACACCGCCCTGTGCACTCAGCTACAGACTCTACTAGGCCTCTGCGCACTCAGCGGCAGAGCCTCTTCCTACTACTACAACCCAACACACTTAGACCCTTACGCTATGCTTGAACCATTCATATTCATCTCTCCTACTCCCTTCTTCCTACAACTTACAGCCTCACTCTATTTATATAATCCCATGGTCTGTGGACCATGGGTAGGCTAACATGACTTTACATTACATTACAATACTTTAGGGCGGACAACCTTATGACTCAACCTATACTTTGCGGTGTCTTACAATACATTTGACCAAAACTTGGGCTTTGAGCCCCAAAACATTCTGTGGGGGGATTCCATGCCCAATAGGCCCCCAACACAATCATCGTGACTTGTCCCTGATTCATTCAGTTGGTCGCGGAAATCTTGGTGCGGAGTCCCTCCAACTGGTCCCGAATTGCTTGGAGGTTCGCAGTGCAGTGTTCGACAGTTTGCTGGACCTGCTACACATGTTCTTCCGATGCTTCTTTGTGGGGATCAAATCCCTACCTTAGCACATAAAGCCCTTGCATCTGTGCAAGATTTCCCTCAATATCAGCAGTAATGGTGAAGGCCTCATCAATCCATGGTTGGATGCGCACTTTGAGGAGTGCCTCTTTCTGTCTGGTGGCATCCACTTGCTCTTTTAGTGCCCTTGCTTGCTGCATCTTTGTGAGCCGTTGAGTGAGGACGATTGTTTGCACCGTTCCCATTACATTTTCGTACTGCTCCTGAAGCTCACGTGCCTCTGTTTCTAGGCACTGTATGTTGGGATCCTCCTGCAAGGATGTGAGGACTCCAAAGGCTTGGTCCAACATACCGGTACAGTCCTCCACTGTCTGTCCAATTTCTTCTAGTCCTATTTGAATAGCACTAACACATTGCTTTCTAACTTCCAGAGGAGTGGAAGGCTGCGCCTTCAGTCGTAGCTCGAAAATTTGGAGATTCAGCTCCAGCTGCACTCACGTTGTTTCCTCACGTGCGATTTGGACTCCACTTGCCAAATAGTGGATCCAAATTTCTGTTGGTAAGTCTGCGACGATGGACAACTCTGGGACCTGCCAGCATGCTTCATCAACTATCTGCACTATTTTCTGGTTTTGTGACACCAGTTCATCACGCTGTAGGCTGAGCCGTTCAATGTTGATCTTTTGCTCATTCATCACCTGAATCGCGCGGCCCTCCCTGGCATGGAGCTCTGCTGTTATGCCGTCCTGCAGCTAGTATAGTGTGTTGCGTGGAAGAGCAGCCAAATTAAGGCCAAGTCCCTTGAATCTTCCAACTGTGGCTCTGTCAGTCTCAGTCTCTATTGCTAGCGCCCCTTACGGTAGAACTATGGTGTTGGCCATCTTTGCGAGTAGCAGCTGCTCTGTTGCTGATGTGCCTGTTGCGCCGTAGGTGGCTATGGTTCCTTCTTGTGGGGGCCGCACCTGTAATTCTTGTAGCTACGCCCTTAGGGCCCCTAACATAGTCTGTTGCTCTGACATGGCTTCTTGGTGACCTCGCAAACCATGTCGTTGTTGTCGTAGAGGTCGCCTTTCGTTAACGTGATCGGGTCGAAGGTCATTGACCTTTTTCTGTGGACTGGATCTATCTGTGATGCGTGGCCTTTTTAGTTGGGTAGAATGGTCCACGCCTTCTTCTACAAGTTTTGTGTCCTCTGCCTCCTGTCCCTTAGAAAAGTCATAGCCTTCCTCTTACTGTGTTGTTGTGGCCCCTGTTGTCTGCACTGCTGCTGCAACTTCGACGGCCTTTGCTTGCTCTACAGATACCTTTACTGCCTCACGAATTGCCCTTACCTATGCTGCCGCTTTTTCATTGAGCCTCTTTTTGGCCTCATCCTTTCTCCTCTAGGCTGCTGTCCTATCCAACTCTGCCAAATTTGGGGCGCGCCACTTAGGAGGCCATGATTCTAACATTGAAAAAATTGCATCATCAATGGCGATGAAGGGGAGCTTGGTCCACTGCTGCATCTGATCCTTTTGTGCCTTGATGTTGATGTTGTGCACGTCCGCCTTGAAGTCTGCAAAGCTCCACAGACTATTGTAAACTATGGGGTACAAGCATGACCTCCTATTAATCCACATCCAGACGCTCACCTCCATGAGCACCCATAAGATATTTGTCTTGCAAATCCACTTCGTGTCCTTGGTATCCCAGAGCGACGTGTATTTTGCAGCCTCTGGTAAGTCCTGTTCAATGCTCTGGAACTAACTGTCCTCTGGTAGTTCTCCCACTACCAGTAAAATGGACAAGAGAAACCATGCGTAGTGGAAGGTCTTTGCCTGCTCCTGGGTTTCTTTGTAGTTGGTCAAGAATTCCTCGCAAAGGAACTTAGCCCAGTTGAATTGGACCCCTTCTGCGCATTGTTTAGCCAACACAACTATCGGTGCTGGTACTTCAATGCCGCGACACTTTCTCATTACCTTCCCAGCCAGGAGTTGGGTGGCTATGCACACCCCCTTATATTTGATTTTGCTGATTGCGTAACCCCTCTTTTATTCTCGAGCTTGTATTTCTTCTTCATGGCTTCCGCAAGAGCCAAATCGCTGCTTTTTCCTGCTGTCGTCGCGGGGTCCTTTCCCTTATAGGGAAGCTGAGAAATTTGGTGGATAAGATCCTCCGTGATGGGAATAGGCTCCTGCAGCCATAGGTACCCATCGTGCACTAGGCACAACAGCTGTGTGATGATGAAAATAGTGATGGCCACGTGGTGAAAGTGTGGAATCCATAGCAGGTGAAGCAATCCGGCCTTCTCCACACCACACAGCCATTTTCGTGGTTGTAATGTTGTGACTGGCCCCTCCGTGCTTTGATTCATGAGGCTCTCCATCTTTAAGTGTGGGAACTTCTCGCTATCCGCAAGTTCCCAATATTTAAACTTCATTGTGGGCATGCAGCCTAGGTGTGAGCCCTCAAAATACAATTCCATCAGGGAGGAGCAGGGTCTGGAGTGAGCTCTTGGTGGCATCCAGATCCTTTGGTATCTTTGTTTTCCCTTTTCGTGGAGGGACGTACTTGGGTAATTTCACTGCAGAGCGCACCGGCTGGATGTCCTCTTCCATGTGCTCTGCTTCCTCTATCTCATTGACGAGAGCCTGTAGGTACTCCTCCTCATCATCTGCCTCAATGGTGACAGCCTTGCCCTTTTCATCCATTGAGAGCTTACCGAACCGCAGATTCCATGGGGACAAGCGGACTAGTCCCATTGCTTACTTATCTTTTTTCGGCCTCGGCGTCTGAGGTGATTTCGGGATTTCTGGCACGTCCCCAGCATCTCCGAGAACATCCTGCAGGGTTTTGTGCGGCTTCATCAGTGGTTCTTTCTACAAAGCCCACACCTCTCCTGGTAGCTGCCATCTTGTTTAAACGATATGTGGTCGTTCGCGAACTTCGGGGATTGAATATCGCTCTGCGCTGAACACTCTGGTCTCTAATCAACTGCTCAAATCTCAAGTGAACAAGTGTTGTCCTGTGACTAGCCCCTGGAGATTTATAGCACCTTATGAATTCAAATTTGACCGTTCCCCCCAATTCTGGTCCATTAATGCTTTCTTTGCGGCAAATTGTCCCAAATTTTGTCCTTAATTTGTGTCTTAAATGCCCGCCGCCTGCTCCCTTTTTCCTTAAATCAGACATCCCGTCATGAACAATGACACCAACGGTCACTTCCCAGCCTACTCGCGCAGCAGCGCAACCCTCCGTGCGTAGGCGTGAACCTTGCGACCTGCTGATTCTGTGCGCATCTCCCTTATCGTGCAGCTCCCAAATAGACTCTTTTATAGGCCCGTGCTCCCTTTCAACTACTTGGAGTGCTGAGATTGTGCTCCCTACAGCTAGTTAGGTGGTCACACCACCTGTGCGAGACTTAAATTCGCCTTCTAGTATGGTCCGTGGAAACTCCTCAATTTCCCTCGCGACAGCCAGCGCCGCACATTCTACCGTATGTAGTGCGCTCCCTTGGTTGTTGTGTTTGGTGAGGTGCGGCCATAGCCAAGGCAGCAGAGTCATAAATTCTCAGCGACAATCTTCTAATGTAGTGGTATGATTATCCGTATCTTTCCTTGTCATCCTTGGTTTATCGACGAGACATGCTTGCGTGATCTCATTTTCCAGCCTCTTGATCTCAGTGTCCATCAAAATTCTTTTCTTCCTTAATCATACCTAGTCCTTTTCGAGTTCGTGAAGTCTAAGGTTCCCTTGCCAAATGGATTCCTGAATCCTTATATGTTTGACCTCGCGTAGATGTGTGATTTCTTCGTCCTGGTCATCACGCACTGTCACAACTGCGGGAGCCATTACATGCAGATTCCTTTCTGTATTCTCTTTAGAAATTACGGTCTCTACTCTGTTCTGCACCTTTGTAATTGTTTCCGTGCTCAGTGTTTTGCACATGGTCCTATAGGCCCATCAAACCGTTGGCACGCGTAGGTCCCAATTAGTTCGTCTCGCCTGGTGAGCCTTGTTCAGTACTTCGCACACCATATCGAATGCCTCTCGATGGATGATTGGTAAGGCGCATCACTTTTCCTGCAGCTGCAGTTTTTTCTAATTCTCTATTCTGGGAGTGGTGTGCGCTTGTGTGGTCTGTACAACATATGTCCGTACCCATCGGAAAAGGTGGGCGCGCAAGTTGTTCCACCCTAGTTGACTGGCTCGCGTTCTGGGCTGGGGCTTCCCAAAGCATAGGCGCATCATCCTTCTGCATCTGTGCCAGTCCTCAAAACATTCTTGATGCGTACCCCACCATCGTATAGGTGTTGCGTGCAGCGCCCATTTTAGAGCATCGAATCGCTACTGTTCTAGTACTGCGCTTTCAAATTTTCTCAGAAATTCATCCACCGTTGTCAATCCATCATATGTCAGCAGCTCCCTTGCCTCTGTTTTCATGAAATGCAGTGATCTAACCATCATGTTGCAATTAAGCATTGTTACTTCATGCAACCGATTCTAGCATCGCTCTACTTCTTCGTCTGAATCTGAAGTGCAGGAGCTTTCACACTCCCACAAAATTCTTCCATCTGCAGTCGGATTCACCCAATCATCTTCTTGTGTAGTTATCTTCTAAATACAATCGAGATCGTCATCACTATCATCGTTGCGCACCGGTTTAGTGTACGCGCTCCTTCGGCTGGATCTAGCGGTACTACTATGCGTAGTGACTTATTCTCAAAGATCATTTTGCACTTCTTTAGATTTATGACTCCGTTCATATCGGTGGCCTAGTCTATTCCTAGTAGTGCGGGATAGGGATTACTGTCATCGATAATATCTATCACTTCAAAATCCGCCTGCGCACTCGCACCTTCAATATCTACTGTTACCCCTTGCAATCTTCACATGGGAAAAATCTTCTGTTGGTTCGCCATTCGTAACTAGATAGGAGAACACTGTAGCGCGGGTCTACCCATGCATTCCCATGTTTGTTTTGGCAGTACATTCATATATGATCCGAGATCCAGGATTACCTGATCCATTTCATACTCGCTGATTTGCGAAGTCAACCTCATCTCCCTTCCTGTGCGCAATGCATGCTTTCCAAGTTTCCAGAATACGCGCGGTTCTCCTAACCCCGCGTGGTTCTCAAGACCTCACGCACCTAGTGATAAGTTCTTGTAGTCCTTTGACTACCTTTTTGTCACGTAGCAGTTTCATGCATGTCTCCAGAAAGGTAGTGAGCATTGAAGGATCCATTCCTAGTTCTAGTTGATCCTTACTACCTGAAGTGGAGGCCTTCGTAAAGCTCTTCTTAGCTTCCACGAATGTCTGCTTCGCGCATTCTAAATCAAATTCGGGTTCCTTTGTAGGAGCCTTGTGAACCCACATACTTTCTTCTGGCTACTTCCTTTTATCATCACCTGTGGTCATACCGCTCCTGAGCATCATGTTTACATTTGGGTCTTCTTCGTGCAGCTTAGACCTCATCATCTACAAATTCTGAGTCAGAGGGGGCTGGAGTACCCCTTTTTTGCGCATCCTTGCTCTCAGCAAAGTGTAGTCTTTTGCCTCATGATCAAAATGAGTACAGTACAAACATGATTTCCTTGGCGGGTTTGTACAATCATGGGCATAGTGCCCTGGCCCTCCGCAATTATAACAAATTAGTTGTCTACGACCACTTCCTGGTCCCATTCTGCCTCGACCTCGACCGCGCCCCATAAATCGAGTGCACGCCATACCTGCATTTGGGTCAAGGGCTCGTGTTTTATTCTGCACCCTGTAGGCAGGAGTCCGATCCATCATTAGTTCGTAGCTTCGACAGGTGCGCTCATCATGGCCTAACTTGCAGAAATTACAAAACAATTGATGGGACGTCTGTGTATACTTCTGCAATAGATGACAATTATCTGTAGTGTGTTTTCCTCCTATCTGACAGATCGCACACCATAATGCAGGCACCATGCTTGGTCCTGCTTGTGCCTCAGGTCTTAATGGCATCGACCCTCCTCCTGCCAAGTAATTCGCAAACACTAGACAATGGTCCTTGTCATGCCCTTGGCCTTTGAATTTTATGCACCATACCTCCTCGCATGCCTCTGGCCAAGGTGTCCTGTCCTATTTCAAACTCTGCATTTCCAAACATAGATTCTACAGTTGCGCATGGAGTTTTTGGACTCCCAACCCAGGGTCTTGTATAGGGGTCTCATGCAATTTCATCGCCATCTCCAAAGCTTCAGCCCGGGTGGAAAGTTTTTGCTGTGATAGCATCATCCTTAAGTGTGGTGTAAGTGACGCTACAAACCATGCATGGTGTTGTCCATCTTTCAAAGTCATGTTGGCTTCAAGAATCATACTCTTTAGCCTTTGGTCTAGATCTCAGGGGGTCTTGCCCGGGAGCATCGCGATCTCCTTAATCCAGATGATTGATTGTGTTTCTGACTTTGGCCTGCTAAATTCCCTGTTTAGCGTGGCCTGGATTTCTCCAATTCATGTGTTTGGATGGTCATCGGAATGCTTGATGTACCATGTTAATGCGCGATCCTGCAATGCACTCACCAGCATAGCCTTCTTAATATTTTCATCCACGACGCCTTGTGCTTCCCATACTGCTCTTACCACGAAGCAGAATTGGTTCGGATCTTCATTCCCCACTCCTCTGAATACTGGTAGTTTGATCGCACTCACCATACTAAACTGTGGTGGTGGCAGAGGTGGGGTGGGTGGAGATGGAGGTGAGGAGGGTGAGACGGGTGGCGATGTGGGTGGAGGTGGTAAATGTGGAATTCGCTGCCTTATCAAACTGACCGCGCTTCTCGGAGAAACTTTCACGAGCTCGTCTTTGCTTTCTCACAAGGGTGAAATTAAGGGACTGGTTTCTAATTCTTTGCTACCTCCGCTTCTGTAGATATTCCCACTTCACGTAGCTCCAAACATTAATTTATTCACATAACCCGCTTTTCACACAATAGCATCTTAATCCAAGTGTTCAAAGATTTAATATACTTACCTCGTGGTCCCTTGAGGAAACGTCGCTTTGCCTCACTATAGCTGACGTTCGTGTCTACCGCAAACTCAGTGATAAATCATCCTATTATTTGGTCAAGCTAATGGTACACAACATGCGCGATCTTATTTCCTGATGCTTCTAGTCTATGCACTAATTCCAGAGTCCACACTATTGGTTTGTCGAGCCTACACCTTCCCTAGCTGTCTGCTAACTTTGCGATCCACTCATACAGCTCAAAAGGAAAGGATGCAAAGAAAATTTCATGGATTTACATATACAAGTAGCGCTCCAACCACTATTCCTTAGATACTCGCGGGTTTATGTTTTCGTGCATCGCAAACTCGTGAATCTTCTTGTCCAACCATTCTTCAATTTCTTTCTTTGTTGGATTCCAGTGGCACAACATCAGACATCCCTTATGCAGATCCTGGTCCCCGCAATGGAACCATTTGTTGGCTTGTATGGGCATGGCCCAGGTTTAGAGGTGATTTAGCCAATCAAATCCCAGTACTACTGGCCCTTTTCGGCAACAGTCCATGGAGCGCGGACTGAGGTCTCACCCGAAGTAGTATGGGAGGGTGCTAGAACTAGGTTTCGAACCCTGGGGATGTTTGATGAGCTTTCTGGTGGTCCGTAGTTTGAACCTACGCGCACCTATTAGTCCCTGACAACCTGTGAGGCTGCATTCGTGTAGTCTTACACGGGGCGTGACCCGTATTATACCCAAGTTCCTTGTTATTTGATATGGTATTACTTAATTACTTAATTGATATGTGTAGGACTACTGATAATTAATAGTAAATCCAACAATCATATAAGTGCGCGCGATAAACAAAACAACATAAATGTAAAGAAGGCAATGCACAAGAAGATGCATAGAAATAGGAATCAACTTCTCTTTATTATTCTTCGTTCAAGATTACAGACTCAACACCGCCCTGCACACTCAGTTGTAAGGGTCCACGCACTCAGCTGCGGACTCTACTAGGCCTTTGCACACTCAGTTGCAGAGCCTCTTCCTACTACCATGACCCAATACACTTAGACCCTTACTCTATTCTTGAACCGTTTGTATTCATTTCTCCTATTCCCTTCTTCCTACAACTTAGAGCCTCACTCTATTTATACAATCCCATGGTCTGTGGACCATGGGTAGGCCGACATGACTTTACATTACATTACAATACTTTAGGGTGGAAAACCCTATGACTCAACCTATACTTCGTGCTCCGCACCCGCAATTCGCGGAGTCTTAAAATACATTTGACCAAAACTTGGGCTTTGAGCCTCAGAACATGCTGTGGGGGGATTCCATGCCGAACAGAAGAGATCATGATAGCCATGATCAAAAAATTCAAGATGGACAATGACATCCTCATGATTTGAGGAATTGTAGAGAGGCTTTGATGAAAGAAAAAAAATTCACCCTCTGAGTTTCCAAAAATGAAATATGAGAGATCAAGTGGATCCGAGAAGACAGATTTATCCTCTCTGCAATCAATTGACATATTGACATCCCATGCATTCTGTCAATGATTGGAAGTGGAAACATCTAAAGATGTATCTTCACCAGATGGAACAAAAATGGAAGAATGATTGAAGATGTCAGGATAAAGCGGATGAGGTTCAGACAGAAGGAGATCATCCTTCACCGCAATTTCTTGTTCAGATTCCTACACATACTCATAAAAAATGATAGCGCAGGTTGACTCTTCAACACCAACTCCATATGCAACTTGATCCTCATGAACATCATAAGTGGAATCCAGAACGGATGAACACAACACACCAAAATACGAAGGATCAAAGGAACCAGTGGACGAAGGCTAAGTGGAAGAGACAACATGATAACCATCAGGCTTGCAGTCCAAATCTGTGCAAAAATCCAGAGCAGGAGGGGTAGGAGGAGATGGTGAAAATTCGATATGTAGGCTCACAACTTCTCCTGCCTCATCTTGCGAAGCTAGAGTTGTTTGATGAGAAGGGGACGAAGGGTCACTTTGGACAACAACCTCATTCGTCTCAGATGTAGTAGCTCCAACATCGAGGTATGTTGGGAGAGAGTCAGAAGTTTGTAACTTGTGCTGATTCTTAGAGAGGTAAACAAGATATTGAAATCTTCCTTCCAAAAATTTCCAGTCAACTTCATCTTCTAGAAATTCAAAACAGTAATGAAGAAAACGATCATAAAAGTGCTCAAGTGATTTGTCAGGTGCTTTTCGCAATTTTAAAATTTTGTGATGAAGTGCTTTATGGTCATAAAGAATGAAAGCACAGCATAATTCTCTAAACATGTGCTCGAAAGAGTGTATAGAGGTTGTGGGAAATGTGTGACACCATTGCTTGACGCACCCTTCAAATGTGAAAGAAAACAACCCACAAGTGATGTCATCCAAGGGGACATCATTCCTGTCACAAAAGCCAAAAAAGGCAATTGCATGAATGAATAGGGGTGTTCCATTTTAGCCATCAAATTTGTATCATGACAAGTGATCTATAACATCACCCAACACATTGAAATCAGCAGCATGAGAAAAACATGTCGGGGTCGTGATCGTGATATAAGTCATGAATGATGTGAAAAAATTCAAAACAGACTTCAAGGGCTCAACTTGTCATCTGGCCCTCCTTCTAGCGCCAGAAATGTTAACGGTGTTGGACCCACCAACATTCAAGGGATCTCCCTAGTAAGAAGTCCCAACTAGTCCTCAAACCGTTTGGAGTAGGAGTCCTAGCAGTGGGAGTTAATGTAGTGCCTTGACCTTGATAGCGCGTAGAGATAAGTATGATGACTTTGGGCAGAAGCAAGTGTGTGACCTTGCAGTGAGTCAAGTGAGATGCATGGGGATTCTAATACATGGAGGGGTAAAGGAAGCATGCCCCTTAGAAGCCTATAATAGTACATAGATTGAAAGGAACACATGAGCGGAAATACATCACAAATTGAAATGCGATTAGTCCACAAATCAAAGTGACGGGTTAATCCAACAACACACATTAAACAAGATTCATACAATTGCATATAAAGTAGTTCATAAGAAAATGTGTAAGTTAAACAACATATTGCTAAAGCAACCTGAATAGTCTAACTACAATAACAACATATGCATGAAAGCATGATGGCTATGTTGTTATTATTATTATAAGTGAAAGTTCCATCCATAAATACACCATTGACGACCATTGGCCCCAATAGTGGAACATTACAATCAAGAACACCTTCTCTTCTAAATAAGTATACTCACTCTACGATGTGGAGAAGCCAAGGCTCGTCACAATACTCCCAAGCCTTTTCTAAGTCTAATCCTAGCCAAAATCTTGGCTCCCAAAAGCTTATTCTATGAGTTATGAGGTTCTATTTATAACAAAGGGTGGGGTGACCCTTGACATTCCCCTTTGTGACTCTTTGACTACCCTCATGACTCTTCAACTTATTTACAAATAACTCATTCCGTTACATAGTGATTGTTCACATTCCACTAATGACACTTGGAATTTAACTTACAACATATTTACAAATAATATACATTTTCCACATGTACCCATGTGAGAAAAATAGGCTAGAGACAACCTAACAAGTCAAAACACTATGACTTAAAATTTTGGTGAAAGACCAACTCGACAACCTCCACTTTATGCTTCTCGGTCACATACTGATACCAGGCTTGGTATTGTGTGATGATGTCCCCAAAATGCTTGATGGTGTATTTCTGATAGAGGACTCTTGCCTCCATAGCTTCTGGGTATATGGTCTTGGAACCTTTGTCCATCTCATCCTGAAGCATGTGCAACATGTTTTGAACCATAACAGGACCATCGATGTACTTCTACATATTTTTTTTGCTAAGGTCCGAGTCATCTTTGGTGGCCTCTCACCTTAGCTACTCCATGTACCTGTCAATCTCTAACCGAACTTAGTTATTGTGCTTAGCATTAGTGATGGAACCGATTGATGGGATTGTGTGCATTCTTACCATGACATCCAAACTCTTATACAACCATGCATATGAAGCCTATATGCTACTGATGAACGGGGCAAGATGCTCATAGTTTTGGATCAACATCCAAACCTTTGCTTTGTCTAGCTCTGCTTGCGACTTCATCATATTTGACAAGTAAAGTAGGGCCCCTTTTTACCGCATTATCCACTCTTGCACATCTGCGATGGCAACATGTATGTCCCTCGAAGTTTGGGCAAACCTTTCTCCGCTGTTGTAAGCCATGCAGATGGAAAACCTCCTTATGCACGATGACAAATATGTCATAGATCTTATGCATTGTAGTCTCAAGTGTTGATACTTTAGCAAGTATCCCTTTCCTCATCTCTGCCATTGTGGAACTTGCACTCTGCTCTTTGGATTGTTCTGCCTCTTGCCTGGGTGCCTGCAATTTCTTTTCCATTTGTTTATTCTTGGCTAATAGGAACTTGACATTTGAGCTTGTGGATCCTGTATAAGCCAAAGTGGCATCGGCCATGGAAATTGGATGATTTCTGACATCTGACATTATCACCCGTTCCTTCATGAATGCAGGTGACATATGATCATCCAGAAAATTATTTCTCCGCGCTTTTACAATCTTCTCTTGCAACTCGTAAAATGATAGATTGTAAACGTCCATCACTGGATCATCATCAAGGAGAACAACCTCTCCTTCTCATTCAGGATTGGTTCTAACACTGGATGTGGTGGAGACTTAGAGGTGACCTTAGGTGCTCTCGGCATGAGGTCAATGTCTTGGTCTTTTGGCTCCTGCCCCAACTCCATGTATATCACTTCAATCAATTCCTTAATCTGCTGAGCAAGCGCCTGATCTTGCATCTGCTCACCCTCTTCTTTTGCTGTTGGTTGTTCTGAATCCTCAACATGTATGGGTGTTGTTTGTTCTGTGATCGAACCTTGCATTTCGTCTTCCTCCTATTTCTTATTCTCTTCCCTCTCTCTCCTTCTTAGCTCTTGTTCTTCCTTCAACTTCTTCTTTATTTCCTACAAATTTCATTCTGCTTCCTCCAACCTTTGCTTCTCTTTCTTCCTTCTCTCTTCTCTCTTTAGTTGATGCTCCCTCTTTGACTCTGCTACTAAATATTCTTTCTCAGTGATGGGATCTTCTTTCATCTTGTAGCTTTTCTTAGCCTCTGGGTTCTCAACAATCTTCCTCTTTCCCTTGTCCTATACTAGTTTGCTTCTTATTATTATTGTTGTTGTTGTTGCTTCCTTCACTAATGCTGTCTGCAGAGCAGTTTTCCATGTCGTGACTATACTGACCAGCTCGTGGAGCTTGGAGTCATTGTAATAGTATCTCCAAGGGTCCTCCTCGTGCTAGTGGAATGTCCCGTGAATCCATGGGTAGTACAACTTTGCATAGTGGTTCTTGCAAATACTATGGGGATCATATATATTGAAGTCTTTGGTACCAAACTCAAACTTCACTATTTCCTTAGCTTCGGCATCTATATCCTTCAAGCTCTTAATCTTGTACAATCCAATCCACAAAGGAAGAGCGGGCCATGGTGCCTTCTTCCTCCTTTGCAGCCCCACTAATAACCTTGTGGAGATGTGATATAAGACCTCTTGCATGACCAAATTTTCCATGGCATACCTTGGTAGCAAATGTGGAGGCTTCTCTCCACCAAACATCTTGATGAAGGTGCCACCGAGTGAGGCATACAAATCTGCAATGTCAAGTATTGCCTCCATCGCCTCTTGGAACATGCAAGGTGGATCGTGGTAAAAGGTCAACTTGTACAACGAGATGACGATATCGTCATTCAGCCTCGCCATAACTCTTTGATAGCTTCAGTCTGAAAGCAAATTTCAATCAATGTTGTTGAAAGTCTCTTTTGTTGTCCATGTCCAACTCATGTCAGGAAACTGATGCTGGGAATAGATTGCATCAAGTAAATACGAGGACATGTAAAATGTTTCTTGCTCATCCTTAGGCAGATTCTTAGCGTTAGTCACATGGACTTTCAACTAAAGAACCTGTTATCATTCTACGATTTTGAAGATTGGCAAGAAAAAAGTCACAAAGATACATCAAACCACTTATGAGTGCAGGACCTAGCCTTCCTGGACTCAGAGAGGGCTCTCTCTATAAAATTATGCTTTAACTTTGCTTTTATTGTTGGAATATTTAGGCTAGATATTAAGAATAAAAAGATTGTTTGTTTGTTTGTTCATTTTGTTGGAGAAAGATCATTCTTAAACGTTTTCCTTTGGGCAATGGAGTCACAGGTCAAGTGGTAACATCAATTTTACAGAGCATTTACGTGGCAAGCTAATTGTCCTCACAAGATATTTTAAAGAAAAATGATAAATGGAATGACAGATAATGATATCAGTTAGGATTAGAAAGCATTTATGTATTTTTAATTGTACGTCAGATGAAAACACAGAGATTGTAAATACAGATAGCAGTAAGGTGCTTCAACTACATATCTTAAACTATAATTTCTGTTTTACAATGAGAAGTGAAAATGCATGAATAAGTAAACATAAATACACTAAACACAGAGAGAAAAACATCACCAAGTCAAAACAGATCAAGTATTCTGTCCTTTTATTGATGCTCCAGCTCAAAATTACAATGCTCCAAATAGAAAAAATAGTTCAAGTGACTAGGGTCCAACCCCTAATACTCCCAATGCTTGGAGTATTTAGATAAAAACTACAACGATTTTCCTTGTACACTTGGCAATCTATTATTTATTACAATGAAGGAAAATTTGACTAATTTAGCTAAGGAGTAGCCACGCTGAGAAAACTGGGACAGGTGTCCCTCTGTTTTTGGAATGATGTTGCCTGAAGTGTTAGTTAGACTAGAGTGGTTTTGCTGACGTGGCTGGTGCTGAATCAAACCTGTATGACTACTCTAGTCATCCTTGTCTTATTCTTCCTAGTAGTCACATAAGTCACTCCATGCTTCCCCTTCAGGGATCTTAATTTTGATTAACCTTCGGTACACCTCATCAGCATCAGTGTATTTGGCAAATGATGGCTTGACCAAAAATACATGCTTCAACTCATGTTGAATGTAAATTTGATTGTTGATTGCTTCTAGTAAAGCTTTTCTTGTTATGCTGCCTTTGATGTTTGATAGATTTGCAGCATCTATGGCTATGCCTTGAAGCTTCTTGACATAATCCCCTCTGTCCATGAGTTTGTCATTTATAAAAAATAGAGAGGGAAGACCCTTTTGATGCATAGGCTGCATTATGTTAAAAAACCTGTTTACTGTCAACTCTAAAACTTGTGACTTTTCCTTTAACTGCACATTTAAACTCTTCTTTGTCAGCACCTTTTTGACTTGTAGTATGGTCTTTGTCCTGTCTTCCACTCCCAAGTCTTCTAGCTCATATTATTTTCTTGCATTCATGAACTTGATAATTCTGTTTGTTGTTACTGGCATATCTCCCAACTCTGTGTTGGTGGTTGAAATGGTTTCTTTGGCTTTTTCTAGTTGTTGGAAATACTGAGAGGGGGTGAATCAATATTTATTTTCAATTGTTACTTTTACCAGTTAGATCACTTATATTTAGAACACAAAATGAACAATAAGAATAAATTATTTTATTAATTTCTTCAATAAATCAAGTACAATATATGTAGGGCTCCAACCCTAGGTCAATACACCGATCTTCAATCTCCCAAGCTCCCACCTGTATTTGCCAAGCACCGACTGGGACTTCCAAGGCTCCAACCTTGTCAATTTTGAGGCACCAACCTCAAGGGCTCCAACCCTATATCTAGTTCAGGCTCTGACCTGGTTTCTTGAGGACTCTGATCCTCTAGGGTTCCAACCCTATCTTATCGAAGGCACCAACCTTGAGTTTAGGGGCACCAACTCCAAGGACACCAATCCTATATATGCCAAGCACCAACTTGGACTTTCCAAGGCACCAACCCCAAGGGCTCCAACCCTATAGCTTCAATTTTTCAAGGTATGTTTGGTTATACTTCACGAATCCCAATGTTTTCTTCAACAAGCCCTATCAACTTCAGCTACACCTTCACTTAGTCTCCACGTCACATCATCAATGAAAACCTTGTTCTTAACATGAAGGTGTCACCAATGATCTTCATGTTACCTAAACAAAACATCTTCAAGGTCACCTCATAATGGCTTCAATGCATCATAGTCTTCAATGATCTCCACAAATCTTCAATATGCTACTTCACAAAGTTCACTTTGCCCTATTCTGTTCTCAAGAGAAGACTTCAACAAGCTATATTTTTCCAATCCCAATTAATCAACACTTTGACCATGACAACTATGACAACTTCGACCACGATAGATTCAACCATGACAACTATGGCAGCTTCAACCATGGAAACTACAAAGCTTCGACCACGGCAACTACGATAGCTTCGATCACGACAACTACGACAGTTTCGACCATGGAAACTACGGCAGTTTCGACCACGGAAACTATGACAACTTCAATCATGGAAACTATGATAGCTTCAACCATGGAAAATATGGCAGCTTCGACCAAGATTTTATGCCCAAACAAAATTATCCTTTTTTTCGTCCTAAACAATAGTCTCCTTGTTCTCCTCAGCCTTCTGTCTTCTCTTGTACTTCGTATCTCTGAATTCTTGCCTGAATTGCTGATCAAAATGAAGTGTTTAGATGTCTATTTATAGAGATTTCATTTATAACTGAAGGGACACGTCTATTTGAAGTGAGGCTGACTTGTATGACTGAGTGTAGGTCAGCTCACTTCTAGGAATAATTTCCTTAACTTAAAAATTCAATATCTCACAAACCATTGGGAGTTTCAGGGGGAAATAAACGCTGGTTAGAAAGAGGAAAAAATCCTCTTTAAGATGGTCTAGGATCCATTTTCAAAGGATGCCTCCAAGGTGTCCAAAATAATTTTTCTTTCTGACTGTCCTTAAATTTATGCATAAAATGTTTGGGAAAACATGAGGAATGTTTGGGACAACGTGGCTTCTTCATTGTTATCAATGTCATCATAGGATCATAGTGATTATGTAGGAGTGAAACATCCATGTAGCATGATGCATGAAAAATGTCATGATATACTAGTGTAGTCATAGTGCAGCATCATTAGGATAACTCCAAAATAATCTTCCAACCATCAAATGATCTCCAACCATGTTATCAAGAACTCATCAAGTTCCATCATCAATTGTGGTCATTCATCAAGAAGATGACATCATCAAATGTAGTCCTTCATATGTCATCAAGGGCTTCTAAATACTTGGCACTTGACACTTCTTAAGACTTCTTCATCAGTGACTTGACATATTAATTGATGACATTCTTATGAAACAAGAGTTATGACATCATCATTTGGAACTAGGCATCTCAACAATAGTTTCCATCTCGGCTAGTGCCATATTGACAATAATGAAAACCTAGATTAGAAATCTCCCCCTATGTCATTGATGGCAATATTCTTTTCCTTTCAGAATTCTCTCCTCCTTTGACATCAATGGCAAATGGGGTGCCCAAGTATTCCCCATGTCAAGCTGCTTCTTTTCTTTACGAATAGTAGTTCTTCATAGGTATGTTACTCCCCCTTTCATGGTGCTCTTCTTTTTGGCAATGTGGTTCATGATAGATGTGCTTAAATTTCTTCATGTGAGGAACCAACTCCCCCTCATGAAAGATTACCTACTAATGATCAAGTGGAAGAGATCTTCAATAATAATCCATCAAATGAATAAGGATTATATTCTTCAAGGAGTGTTCCTGAGAGATGATCTATCAAAGAATGATTGTCCATATAGCTCATCAAGGATTTCATAAGAATCATTCACAGATGGCTTCTGTAAGAATGCATAATCATCATAAGCTCCCCCTAACTATATGCATGGTATTCCTTTTCGCAGATTTTCCCCATCAAATGTTTAGATTGTCGAAGATTAGGTCAACAACATGTGTTGTTGGCTAGAGAGTTCAAGAAATTTTCGGATTGTATTTGCTTCCTTCTCCATACTTGTGTAAATTTCTTTTCTGGCATAATTATATCTTGAGTAGGTTCCCAAGTCATCTTACAATTACGTGCCATATGTCCAGTGTTATGACACTTTAATCACTCTATGTTGTTCATGAATAATAATGCATGACTTCTCGCAAAATTGCTTCTCAGATATTGACGGGGAACATTATAATTATCTTTGTGATATGCCCTGCAACCTTTTGCCATGTGCCTAAAGTTTGTACAAGAATAGAAATAACCAAGAAATATACTTTGGTACCTGGGAGAAGAAGGTTTCCTTGATGTACTTCTAAAGTCTTTTTTCCTTGGGATCCTTTGATGATAACAATTTCTTCTTGTATCCTTGACACCATCTGCATTTATTCTTGGAGGAAGGTTTCTTCCATAGTTGTCTTGACTCTTTTCCTTGCCTTTGGGGAACTGAGAGCATCAACATTTCTTCCAAGCTTCCTCACATCCTTGTTTTTTGAAGCATTAGGGTTTTCATCATTCTTGCTTGAGGATTCACCTGCATAGCCAAGACCTGATTTATCAAGGGGAGACCTTTGATGATTTAAGATGTTATCTAGGGTTTGAGAGATTTTCAAGTTCTTATTCAGGAAGGCAACTTCCTTTTTAAGAAAGACAATTTCTCCCTTCAACTTTTCACAATCTTCATCTTTCATAATTAGTTTCTTCTTCATTTATTCCATCATCTTGGTTGCTTCACACGATTGGGACTTAAGAGAAGTGATTTCTGATTTTAACTTTGTGATGTCATCATCCTTTTCTTCTAGTTGGCATATCATGGTGTTTCTCTCCTTTTATGCTTCATCAACTTGTACTTTTATGAATGTCAAATATTCGATAACCTTCTGAGCTCCTTGTTCTTGTTTCCTTGCTTCTTCTAGTTGAGATCTAAGGGAGGAGACCTCTTCCTTGTATTGACCAATCTCTGATTCAAGTTTGCTGAAGCTTTTGTGCTTTGTTCAAGGTGGCTTGACAAGATATCTTCCCGTTTCTTTGCCTTATCCAATTTATTTGTCATGGATATGACTTCTTCATGATGTTTTCTCTTGTTTTGATGAAATTCTTCCTTAATCTTGGCGAGCTCCTCATCTCTTTCTTGTACTTGAAGCTTGACAAGGTCAACTTCCTTCCTTGTCTTGTCCTGGTCACCAACTTGCACTTTCTTCTTAAGTTCCTCATTTTCCTTTTTCAAATTGTTAATCTCTTCCATGGTAGCCATAAGTTTAGTGAGGAGATCTTCTTCAAAATCTTTTTCATTCTCTTCATCTTCTAGGTCTTCTTTAGCCTTGATGTTATCACTCTTATCTTCAACTTCCTTGATGGGCTTTGGATTTCCTTCTTGTTTTCCATCATTTTCTTGACTAGAGATCATTGTCAATGCTCCTTTTGAGTGAAGATCATGAATTTTATCCCATATGCCTTTTGCTGATGAACATTTTTCAAAATTGGCCTTCATAGAATCAGGTAGCCCATTCAAGATTTCTTTCATTGCTCTTGTATTATGTTCCTTGGATTCTCCATCCATCATGCTATCAAAAATCACCGATTTCCAGACTTCAATGCCTCGAGTCTTTAAGAAATTATTCGTTTTTGCCTCCCATATATCAAAGTTTCCATTGAACAATGAAGCCTTCATAAATTGATTGACTTCAATTTTAGTGGTTGAGGGAGACATATCTTTAGGAGGATTGGAGACTTTATTCCTTGGCTTCGCCATTTGTGTTCTAATGATCAACCTTCAAGCTATTAGGCTTTGAGTGAAGGTATTGGCTTTGATACCAATTGTTGGAAATACTGAGAGGGGGGTGAATCAATATTTCTTTTCAATTGTTACTTTTACCAGTTAGATCACTTATATTTAGAACACAAAATGAACAATAAGAATAAATGCTTTTATTAATTTCTTCAATAAATCAAGTACATATATGTAGGGCTCCAACCCTAGGTCAATACACCTATCTTCAATCTCCCAGGCTCCCACCTGTATTTGCCAAGCACCGACTTGGACTTCCAAGGCTCCAACCTTGTCAATTTTGAGGCACCAAACTCAAGGGCTCCAACCCTATATCTGGTTCAGGATCTGACCTAGTTTCTTGAGGACTCTGATCCTCTACGGCTCAACCCTATCTTATCAAAGGCACCAACCTTGAGTTAGGAGCACCAACTCCAAGGACACCAATCCTATATTTTCCAAGCACCAACTTGGACTTTCCAAGGCACCAACCTTGTCAATTTTGAGGCACCAACCCTATAGCTTCACTTTGTCAAGGTATGTTTGGTTATACTTCACAGCTCCCAATGTTTTGTTCAACAAACCTTATCAATCTTCAGCTATGCCTTCACTTAGTCTCCACATCACATCATCAATGGAAACCTTGTTCTTAACATGAAGGTGTCACCACTACTCTTCATGTTACCCAAACAAAACTTCTTCAAGCTCACCTCATAATGGCATCAATGCATCATGGTCTTCAATGATCTCCACAAATCTTCAATATGATACTTCAAAAAGTTCACTCTGCCCTATTCTATTCTCAAGACAAGACTTCAAAAAGCTTTATTTGTCCAATCCCAGTAAATCAACACCTCGACCACGACAGCTTCAACCATGGCAACTACGGTAGCTTCAACCACGACAACTACATCAACTTCGACCACGGCAACTGCGACAGCTTTGACCACGGCAACTACGACAGTTTGACCACGACAACTACGATAGTTTCAATCACGCCAACTACGGCAGCTTCGACCACGGAAACTACGACAGCTTCGACCATAGAAAATACGACAGCTTCGACCAAGATTTTATGCCCAAACAAAATTATACCTTTTTTTCTTCCTAAACAATATTCTCCTTGTTCTCCTCAGCCTTCTGTCTTCTCTTGTACTTTGTATCTCTGAATTATTGCCTGAATTGCTTATCAAAATGAAGTGTTTAGAAGTTTATTTATAGAGATTTCATTTATAATTGAAGGGACAGGTCTATTTGAAGTGAGGCTGACTTGTATGATTGAGTGTAGGTCGGCTCACTGCTAGGAATAATTTCCTTAACTTAAAAATTCAATATCTCACAAATTATTAGGAGTTTCAAGGAAAATAAAGTCTTGTTAGAAATAGTTAAAAATCCTCTTTAAGATGGTCTAGGATCCATTTTGAAAGGATGCCTCCAAGGTGTCCAAAATAATTTTTCTTTGTGACTGTTCTTAAATTTTATGCATAAAAATTTTGGGACAACATGAGGAATGTTTGGGACAACGTGGCTTCTTCATTGTTATCAATGTCATCATAGGATCATAGAGTCATTATGTAGGAGTGAAACATCCATGTAGCATGACGCATGAACAATGTCATGATATACTAGTGCAGTCATTGTGTAGCATCATTAGGATAACTACAAAATAATATCCCAACCATCAAATGATCTCCAACCATGTTATGAAGACCTCATCAAGTGCCATCATCAATTATGGTCATTCATCAAGAATATGAAATCATCAAATGTAGTCCTTCATATGTCATCAAGGGCTTCTAAATACTTGGCACTTGGCACTTCTTAAGACTTATTCATTAGTGACTTGCGATATTAATTGATGGCATTCTTATGAAACAAGAGTTATGACATCATCATTTGGAACCAGGTATCTCAACAATAGTTTCCATCTTGGCTAGTGCCATATTGGCATCAATCACAACCTAGATTAACACTAGCAACTCTTTTTGCTAAAAAACAATTTGGATGCTAGGCCAAATTTCATTCATCCAATCTATGATATTGTGCCAAATGATTTCCTTAACCCTCCCTAGAGTATTCCCAATGGAGGATTCTTTTTCTGACTGCTGAAGCTTCTCAATCAATGCCTTTTTTCTCTGCATCTCTACCAAGTGGTTGTATTCATCCATTTTTATTTGATCTTGTAGCACACTAACTTGGGATTCCAACCTTTTAATTTATTCATTTTGCATATTCATTCCCTCCATAGATCTTGCCAACTGTTCTGTACTGCTTCCTGCTCCTGTTGTTGTACCTGCTGGAGTAGTTATGGGGAGGGCCATTAGAGGAAGGGTCTCCATTGTGGTGATAGCCATCTGTGCTGCTTTTTCTTTTTCCTGCACCATCTTTTCCATCTCTGTCTCCATCTATTTGATTTGGATGGACTACTCTACTATAAGTTTCATCATGTTAGCTTTTATGCTCTTTGTTTCCTCTATTTCCTTGGTCAGTGGGTCATGTGTAGCAAGCAGCTTCAGCTGCTTCTTCAGAGTTGCGATGTCTAGCTCTTTTTTATTTATCACTTCTTCAGCTATGTTGGTATCTGAGGGGTCATACCTAATTTTTATTATTAAGTCTTCCAAAGACTTAATCTTGGTGTCCTTTGATAATGATGAAATTTTCTCCATCTTCAATTGAGACTGAGCATTTGAAAGGGCTACTTGCATTTTAAACAAGTTCATGGAAGTGCTAGTTAAAGTAGATGAAATCATTTCACCTGTTTTCTTGTGCATCTCCAACTGATCAATTGGATGCACCTTTTTGACATCAAACTCAAATGAAGTCTGCTTGTAGTCTGCTTGAGTTTTAGGCTCTGATGTTCGTGCCTCAAAAAATGCCATATCCATCTTTCCCTTCTCTGAGTCAAAGGCAGAGAGCAGTCTGCATTGTGCAGTTGCACTCTGCTTCCAAAACTGAGCATAAGTGCTCTTCTTGAGCATTTCGTTCCTAATTTTGATTTTCCTGAAGGTATCAAATATTGTTTCTTATTTCTCTTTAGTCACCTTTGTAGATGAGGACACTTGAAGAGTTTTTTGTCTTTATGAAGTTGGAGTAGAAGGAAATGATTGTCCTCCAGTTGGTGAAGAATTTGGAATATAAATTATTTTGATCACTGTCTGTGGTGTTGATCCTTTATCTATATCCATGTGTTGTTTTCTGGCTTTCTTTCTGTACTTCAATTTGAACTCTTTTATGGAAATATCAGTTCCTAGTGACTGCTCTTCTCTGGATCTCTTACTTGTTATTCCTTGCTCTGGCTCTTTTCCCTTTTCAGACCTTTCTTCAGTAGTTTGTTTCTCCTGCGGCCTTGGGGTTTGTGCACTGGATGAGGAGATAACCTGCTCCTCAACCTCCTATAATGTGTTTGGCATCCACTCTGTTTGATTCATTATTTTTTGATTTCAGGTCTGTGAGTGTGGATGTAGGTCATGGATTTATTTTCCACCCTCTTCTTAGAAATAATACCCCAAGGGTCGTAAGACCAAGTGAAGATATGGGTGAAATTTATCTCTCTTATTCTTCTATCTGCCTCCTCTCCTGCAGCTCTGCTATTGTAAATTAAAGGACCAATTTGGGACTTGATCCTGAATTGAGATTTCTTCTTGGCTTCTATAAATTGCATCTCATATGCACTGATCATATGTCTAATATACTCTAATGCAAAGATCCTCATGGGGAGGAACTTTGATAGCTTGTAGGGGTCCAATTCATAGCCATACACTCTTATTTCAGTGTAGTTTTGGTACAAGTACCAATCACCAATTCTAGCTTGATCAAACAGTTGCATAATTCTTTTTATGTCTTCACTTATCCTTGGTTCTGCAGTTCCACTAAGGAGGTTCATTGCTGGGTGTACAAGCTTTTCCACAAATGTCTTGTAGTTGAAATACTTTTGATCTTTCATAACCAATGTTGTCCAAAATATCACTGATTGAGGCTAACCTTCCTCATTCATTTTGCTTAATGAAAACTCAAACCTGTCTACCTGAAAATACACAAACATGTAAACCAACACTGAGGAATAATGAAAAACTTCTTTTGTGAAAAGGTTGACAAGCTGTTCATGAATTACATTTGCTAGAAACTGGTTGAAGTTGAAAATGATTGAGGGCTTGGATTTAGTGGAGAGGATAGATAAGAAAGCTATAATAGCTTCATCAAGCCATTGACCAGAATAATAGCCAAGTAGGTAAGAAAGAACTAAGGTAATATGTCTGGTTTTGTCAGGGAAAACAGAGGAGGAATAAGGAGGGTTTTTTCTTGGAAAAGGTGTGTTCTCGACCATGAAAATATCTAATGTTTTATCTAAACTTTTGGAGAGATCAAGTTTTTGGTACATTTCAATCAAAACTTCATGTGAAAAAGGAACAAATCCTTCAATAACTGGGGCATGCATCATCTGTATGATTGGTTGAGCATCAATTGTGAATAAAATATGTCATGTTGGGCTCATCACTGCTCTTTGTTGTGGGTTGTAACATGAATGGCACTTCCTGATCAGTTTTGGACAAATCTGTGTTTTAGGGAAGATATAGAAAGGCAGGTTGGTGTCCCACAGGCCTATGTCATCCATTTCCTCCATGAATTTGTCCTCCCACTAGCAATATATATTAAACAGATCAAATTCTGAGAGGGTTTCATGGATCTTGAAATCCTTGTCAGCCAATGGTAAATGATCTAAATCTAGTGGTGGGTGCACCATTGGGTTGAATATTTTTGGTTCTTTCTGCTTAGGTGCCATTGTTGTCTACTCTGTAATAGAAAAGGATGAAAGAAGTGGGATTTTTAGTGAGGGAGAAAGAAAGGGATTTGAATAGAAATGGGATTCAAGAATAGGAATTGATGATCACTGCTTGAAAATTAGTAATCCTGGATTGTGTTGTTGTTCTCTTGCTCTGCTTTGCGTTCCTTGCAATAGATGAATGGAGTGGGAGGAAAAGCCTACAAGTGAACAATAAAATTTGAAGTTTGAACTCGGTGAGGATTTGGTGGTTTTATGATTTGAAATCAGGTCGTTGGATTGGCTTAATTTGGCACGAGTCTGTTGGCTAACGACTTGACCTCATTTATGGCTAAATGATAGGAATGGGAATGGGAATGATTGGATGGATGGGACGGTTTGGCACGGTGAGGTGGCGAGTTTTCAACAATCGCTTGGGTGAGTGGTTTGATCGATATCAGATACAAATTTTTGGGGAGCCTGTGGAGCGGTAGGTAGTATTAGAGGGGGGGGTTGAACTCATGAGAGCATGACATGTAGGGGAGAGGAAACCGCTAACTTCGGAACCCCTCCAGGATTAACTTTTGGATGGTGAGGGGGGGCTGGAAAAATACGTGGGCCATTCGATTGGGCGGAGTGAGCAGAGATGAGGGGAAATATGGTGGGTTGGTTAACAATGACGTGACAAGTGAGTGCGTGGTGGGGTCGGGTTATGAATGGGGGTAGACTATAGGAATAAGAAAGGGAAAATAAATAAGATTTAAAAGTGGGGAGATGTGTTATAAGCCCTTTTTTCTTACAAATTTTGTTATCCGACCTTAGAAAGATCGAATTTTCTTCGAATCTTAGGAAATGTCTTCCAATTTTTTAAGGAGGTCCTTTGATACCCATTCTTTATTCTCTGATTCTATCTACCCTTATTCTCTATCCTAGCATTTTTGTTTTTTTCCATTTTTAGGGTGCATTTAGACTTGCAGACCCTTTTTTTGGTACTAAATCAATTGAAAGTTGAAATCTATGAACAATTTGAAACCTAAAAACTGTGAAATGCTTAATCACCTTGAGATCCTATAAATTATAGGACCCTAACAAAGCCAATAGATTTGACTAGTAGAATGACCTTCCATCACTCACCAATTGGTCCAACAAAACCACCCAATTTTCAGGAAAAGTCTATGTGCTCTCTTAACCATATAAGTGGCATGCAAGGATGATCAAGAACTGGCAAGCCTTCCTGAGAGATTTCATCTTGTAAACATGATTGGGTGTTATTCCGATCTTCAACAACTCTTTCGACCAACACTTTACAATATCTTTGGCATTTACAAAGTTGTGGCTGGCATAAAAAAGTGAGTCCATGCAGTTCACCGACTAAGAAATGATACATCTGATGATAGTTCCCCATCTTGAAGGTGAAAATCTTTATCCCACTGGAACTACTCAATTTCATAGTCTCTGGATATGTGTATGAGACAATCTAGTGGATGATTTCCGCACATGCAAAGGTAGGGTAACTACATGTATCCTCGTGAAAGCCTGACCGATGGATGCTGATGTAAATCTGTTGATCCTTTAAATATTCCTTGAAGTCCTGTGCAAATATATCCTTGATTTCCTACCATGTTAACTTCATGCCCTTCTCAATAAACAACTGAGTGTCTACATAAACTGGCAAATTCAATGACACCTGCTCAACTGCTTACCTAGTGTTACTCTCCACAGTATCCTTTGATGTAGCTCTCTTGGAGGCCTTGTTACTTCTAATTGCTAGAGAGTTTCTCAATAACTATTGTACTTGAAGACAGAGAGGACACTCATGGCATGAAAATGTTAGCTTGAAACCAAAAGTACTTCAATAAAAGACCAAGAAAAAAACTAGGCAAATGTTGTGGGGGATTGCACAATCTTGGCTCACAGAGGTGACTAACTTCTAGCTGGAACTACGCATTGCATGGTCCCAACATTCAGTGGGGAGGTCTTGCTGATTAGAACTGCGCAATACATAGTTCGGTCTGGACACAGGCCAAGAGAGACTATGCATTGCGCAGTCTCAGTGGCCAAGGCTCGGGGTTGGCTCCTAGAACTGCGTAGTGCATAGTTGGATCCAGGCTTGGGAAACCTTTGCACAATTCCAGAAGCCAAGGTCGAGGCATTGAGCTCCAGAAATGTGTAGTGCATGCTTGGGAAAATGAGATCTGGGCCAAGGTAGCCCAGATTTGCGCAAGGGGAGTGAGAAATAAAATATATATAAAGGGTAGTGCGATGTTGGGTGCAGATCTAAGTGAATGATGATGCATGTGAGTGAAACAAGTGCAAGAACAATCAAACTAAAAGAAAACAAAGTATTTGGAGAGAGTCGCCACAACAGAAACCATTAGTGCAAAAACTGGGTGATGCATGCAACACTTGGGAAAGGCAATGCAAAACTTAAAACAACACTTCTACAAGCTAAAACAAGTTAAAACACTAGCGGTCATTCAAAAAAATGAGTGAAACAACACTCTCACAAGCTAAACAAACAAAAGCGACAAAAAAAAAAGAAAAAGACTAGAAAAGCAAGACTTACTCGGAAAAGAAATGACGATGACACTGAAGGTTCCTTGATCTCCTAGGGAATGCCAAAGATCCAAAATCAAATCTGCAAATGAGCTCTGGCTGCATCGATTAAGCAAATTTGGTCAATTTAGGGTTTATGATGCGAAGGCCAAAAATCAAGGAAAAATAGACATTTGGCGGAGTTTTCAAAATAACTCAAGTGTCTCCTCCGGGATGCTAAAAATAGATCCCTATTTTCTAGGGATGCTTTTTTGTTTTTATTTTTTTTTTTGTTTTTTCCTTTTTGGGAAAAGTTTCCACACATGGCCCAGAGGGATTGCGCAGTTCTAGGAAGGACTTGGCAACTCACTGTCTCATGCATTGAGCAACTTCTGAGCAAGAAGCTTTTGTGAAATTTCTGGGTTGAGTGGCTCTGGGCTACCTCTCAGGCTCTGCACAATTTTATAGCTGTAGGATTGTTGTTAGTTGGCTTTGTGCAATTTTGGAGTTGAAGGCTCACTGTCAACTTGGACTGTGCAATTCCTGAGAGCAAGGTTGGTTTCCCTTAAGGATTGTGCATTTCACTAAGGCAAGCCTGGAATCGGGTGAAAACCATGTCAAGAGACCAGCTTGTGGGTTAGGTAGTAAAGCAAGTAAGATAACACAAGCCAAAATGCAAAATATAAATCTCAATCAAAGCACAAGTACCTGGGTCAATGCGAGATGAGTTGTTGTGGTTTAGGAGGGAGGCTCCAAAACGAAGCATAGGCAAGATTTTGGAGGGTGGTTGTAGTCACTACAACATGTTCCTAATCCATAATATCTAGGATACATGACAATTCATTATGGAAAATAAAATTTGAATAAGATATATATTTTGACTTAATAAGCATTAATATTCAACATTGTTACACAGTAATTTGTCACTGTCTTCCTACCAGTCTTCCTACTGTGTCATGAGTCCAAATCATCCATGCTCATGCTCTCTAACGTTTCCAAATGACCCACTTTGCCAAAGTTTTTGCTATCATCGCGACTGTTGTAAAAATAAACGCGCTGATGAGTGCTCCAAAACAGACCGAATGCGCTGCCAGCGCGGAAGTACACGTGATTCCCGCGCTGGTCTAATTTCATGAGACAGCGCGACTGTTGATTATATTTTATCGTGCTGACATGACTTTCTTAGTTATTCAGTAGCGATGTCAACGCTCCAGTGCAGTTAGGCACCCGCGATGATCCAGTCTGGGCGAGTTTGTTCTAATAGCCAACCTTCTAGATGACAACAAACCTGGTTGTTGGCCTTGTATGTGTCGTCCTCCCTTCTCTGGCATGTATGTTTCGTCATTTGAGCCACCTTCCTTGGAGATAAGCTCATCCTCCCACCATTCATGGAGACTCCTTCTCCTATTTAAGCCTCCACCATTGCCATGAGTTGCTAGTTTGGAATTCATAGTGTTTGGAGTGTTGCTGATAGTGTGTGAGCTTGATAGGTAGCTAGTGTGACAAGTGTGGGATTGCTAGAGAGCTTAAGGAAGGTTGTGAAGTGTTTTGATCTTGTGTAAACTTGTGTGAGAGGGAGTTTTGTCTTGGGAGATCTACCTTCAAGGGTTAATGCTTGAGGGACTTGCTGGTTGGACCCTCTTGAGAAGGATTTGACGTCAAAACTATGGTTGTATTCTTCTTTGTTTATCAATAATAAACGACTATCATTATGGTTTCACTCTTATTGTCTTTAAGATGGTGTTTCAGTTATATCCTTTCTGAATGATATATAGTTGCATCTATTGGATTTTATGCTTGTGTTTGTATCGTTCTTTGCATGTGTAGGTGTCCGTGCACGAGGATCGTGAGGATTGTGACCAGCCGAGGCAAAGGAACGGGAGCATCAACTCTTTTACAAGTACTAGCGTTGGAATCCAGGTAGGCATTCATCATTGGTCTTTCATTTGCAATTAGGAACCTGCGTGTTAGCGTTGTTTGATTGTTGCTAGACCCTATTTGGACTAGTAGGGATCGCCTCTGTCCGCAGAGGGGATTTACCTCCACAACAATTTGGCGACTCCGCTAGGGATGATTACCTTGTTATTTGATTTGTAAACTTTAGACAAAGCCTGAAGCACGACCAGATAGCCTTTGAAATGCTATTGCTCTGCATTAGCGAAGTAGATCAACGCCACTTCAGTCAATCTTCGGTTTGGTTTACGAACTGAACAGCTTGGAGCTTGCTTTTGTCCTTTTTGTTCATTTTTTCCTTGAGTTTGATTTTTGCTCTCTTTTCAAAGTTTGGGGATCCATTGCAACCCTCTTCTTCATTTGGCTCTCAAGTATTTATGGCTGGGACGATTCCCGTCCACATCACTACTCGGGCAAAAGAATATCCGTCGCATGCTGGGAAAGAGCCTGAGGTCCCCTAGCGCTCCTCCGTCTAGTTCTGGTCCACTCCATATCGAGAGACCTAGCACTGAGACGCCCATCTGACCCCCTCCAAAAGGTGTACTCCGGAAGTCTTCTTGCAACCCTAATGCTCGTGTTGCCCAGCACTACAGCATCATTGAGGACATAGCTCAGGCTCCGTCTGCTATGTCTGCCTTAGAAGTGCTCCAGAGCTGCCCCTCCTAGAGGAAGTCTTTGCTATCGGCCATCGGTGGCATAGACCCGGCTGACTCGGATCTGATTTCTTTTGACCTCGAAGGCCATACGCCAAGACTGTGTTGGGTGTGGAGCCTGATTATCTTCTATATTCAAAGGTATCGCCACATGCTGCCCGTAAAATATTCGCTGCAGGGGGGGTCCAGGGGGGGGCGGCTGCGACCTTTGGGAGCCCCCCCCTCGCGGGGGGTTTCGTGGGCAGCGCCCCCGAAGCTAAAAACAGCTGTAAAATTGCCTTGTAAAGGTATCACCACATGTCGCCCGTAAAATATTCGCTGCAGGGGGGGTCCAGGGGGGTGGCTGCGACCTTTGGGAGCCCCCCCTGGCGGGGGGTTTCGGGGGCAGCACCCCCGAAGCTAAAAACAACTGTAAAATTGCCTTGTAAAAGTATAGTAATTTCTAGTCAATCTGGGCTGTTCATTAGGTTGATGATCTGACGGTAGAACTCATGTTTAGTTTAGGGTTTTTTGCCCTAGAAGGCAACCCCTCTCTATGTATGAGGGTATTGTATTTGAGGCTGTGTGATAGATGTGTATTCTGTGAGCGAGAAACAGAGAGGTGAGACTGTGAGAGAAAAACAGAGGATATTACAGCGGATTTGCTGTAGGTTGTGTCTCTTCATTTTGCTGGATAATAGAAAGGAAGGACTAGCTGTTCGGGGTGGACGTAGCCCAAACTAGGTGAACCACGTATATCTGTGTCTCTCTTGTTTTGTGCATTTCCTGTGTTTATATTTCTGCAATATTTTATGTGTTCCATTGCTCCGTAATATATAATTTTCTAACAACTGGTATCAGAGCTGAAGGTCTATTTGGCTGATAAACGCGCAGGAAAGAAGGGTTCCTGGTTCGAGTGGGAGCAATGGCAGAAGATGGTAAGTTTAGGGTCGAGAAATTTAACGGCCAAAACTTCTCGCTGTGGAAGATGCAGATGGAAGATTATCTGTATCAGAAATATCTATACCTACCATTGGGCGGGAAAACAAAGATGCCGACGGGTATGAAAGACGAAGAATGGAAACTTCTCGATAGAAAGGCACTTGGAACAATACGGTTGTGGGTTGCTGTGTCAGTCGCCTTCAACATTTCGAAGGAAACCACGACAGAGGGTTTGATGCAGATGTTGTCGAAACTATATGAAAAACCCTCGGCCTCAAACGAGGTATTTCTTATGAAACGGTTATTTAATATGAATATGTCGGAAGGTGGATCTGTTGCAAACCATTTAAATGATTTTAATACAGTTACAAGTCAGTTAAGTTCTGTAGGGGTAAACTTTGATGATGAAGTTAGAGCTCTGTTATTCTTGTGCTCATTACCAGAAAGTTGGAATGGTTTGGTAATGGCCATTAGTAACTCCGTTTCTGGATCTAGTACTTTAAAGTTTGATGATGTTGTCGGTGCTATCCTTAGCGAGGAAATGCGACGGAAAAGCTCCGGTGAGACATCGGGAAATGCTTTGAGTGCAGAGTTTAGAGGAAGAAAAATGGAAAGAGGAAAGAGCTCAGGATATCGCAATAAATCAAGGAAAGGCAGATCCAAGTCCAGATCGGGGATAGTGTGCTGGAAATGTGGAAAGAAAGGACACCTAAAGAAAGGCTGTAGATCTCGGAAGGGAAAAGAAGGAGATGCACAGCAAGAAAACAATCATGAAGCAAATGTGATAGGTGAGGTGTTGCAAGATGCTTTGCTTCTTTCTTTCGAAAATATTACTGATTCCTGGGTGGTAGATTCAGGGGCTTCATTCCATGCCACACCTGATAAGAAATATTTTCATGACTATGTTCAAGGAGATTTTGGACAAGTTCGTTTGGGTGATGATAAACCCTGTAAAATCGTTGGAATGGGAAAGGTTCTTATAAAATGGCAGAATGGAAACCAATGGCTATTAAAGGAGGTAAGGCATGTTCCAGATCTAAAGAAAAATATGATTTCAACAGGGCAGTTAGGCGGTGAAGGTTGTGTGACAACTTTCACAGATAAAGCTTGGAAGGTCACCAAAGGAGCCCTGGTAATAGCAAAAGGCGAAAAGGTTGGTACATTGTATTTATGCAATGGTATTTCTAACTCCGTTAATGATTTAACCTCCAAAGGAGCAGATGCAGCATTATGGCATCATAGGCTCGGACACATGAATGAAAAGGGGATGAAGATTCTTCACTCAAGGAATTTGTTGCTAGGTTTGAAGAATGTTGATTTGGACTTCTGTGAGAATTGCATTTATGGAAAACAGAAGAGAGTCAGATTTCTCAGAGTTGGGAAAGAAAAGAAGAATGAAAAATTAGAGCTTGTGCATACAGATGTATGGTGACCTGCTCAGGTATCATCTCTCGGTGGCTCTCGTTATTATGTTACTTTTATTGATGATGCAACTAGAAAAACTTGGATTTATTGTATTAAGAATAAATCTGATGTATTTGATACTTTCAAGAAATGGAAAGCTTTGGTTGAGATTGAGACAGGAAAGAAATTGAAGTGTCTTAGATCAGACAATGGAGGTGAATATTGCAGCAAAGAGTTTGATAGGTACTGTTCAGAGCATGGAATTCGCAGAGAGAAGACAGTTCCAAGAACACCACAAGAAAATGGTGTGTCAGAAAGGATGAACAGAACAATCATGGAGCGTGCAAGGTGCATGAGATTGCATGCAGGATTGCCTTGATAGTTTTGGGCAGATGCTGTAGATACTGCTGTTTATCTAATAAATAGAGGGCCTTCAAGTTCCTTGGATGGTGGTGTTCCAGAGGAAGCATGGATAGGTAAAAAGGTAAACTACTCTATTTTAAAACCTTTTGGTTGTGAGGCCTTTGTCCATATTGATAAAGAAAATAGAACAAAGCTTGAGGCAAAGTCAAAGAAATGTACCTTTATTAGATATGGTGTTAATGATTTTGGTTATCGCTTATATGATTACGAAAATCACAAAATCATTAGGAGCAGAGATGTAATATTCAATGAAAAGGTCTTGTACAAGAATCAGTTGCAGGAAAAGAAACAGGAAAAGGAAAACAAGGAATACACAGCTCTTGATGAAATCACTGAAAAAGTAAAGGTTCCTGAAAATAATAATAATCAACAACCACAACAACAGCAACCACCACAACAACAACAGGCACCCCAAACACCTGAAAGTGGTGTTAGAAGATCTACCAAGATAAGTAGACCCCATGAACGATACTCCTTCATTATATTATTTATTGTTGACTGATTCCGGTGAACCCGAATGTTATGAAGAAGAAATGGAGGTTGAAAGCAGGAAGAAGTGGGAGGTAGCCATGGAAGAAGAGATGGAATCCTTAATGCATAACCAGACTTGGGATTTAGTCAGGTTGCCTGTAGGAAAAACTACATTGAAGAATAAATGGGTTTACAGGCTGAAGGAAGAAGATGGAGGAAAACAGAGGTATAAATCTATACTTGTGGTGAAGGGGTTTGCACAGAAGAAAGGTATTGATTTTGATGAAATATTTTCTCCTGTTGTTAAAATGACTTCAATCAGAACTATTTTAAGTCTTGTAGCAGCTGAAGATTTGCATCTTGAGCAGTTAGATGTAAAGACAACCTTTCTCCATGGGGATTTGGAGGAAGAAATATATATGCAGCAGCCACAAGGATATGAGGTGAAAGGGAAGGAGAAACTAGTGTGCAGGTTGAAGAAGAGCTTGTATGGCTTAAAACAGGCTCCAAGGCAGTGGTATCTAAAATTTTACAAGTTTATGTCTAAACAAGGTTATACTAGATGTCACTTTGATCATTGTGTTTATTTGAAAAAGCAAAATGATGGCAGCTATATTATATTGTTATTGTATGTAGATGACATGCTTGTTGCAGGATCTAACATGCAGGAAATAAATGTGCTCAAAAGAAAATTGGCAAATTCATTTGCGATGAAGGATTTGGGAGCTGCAAAACAAATCCTTGGTATGAGAATAACTAGAGATAGGAAAAATCGTAAATTAACATTGTCTCAGAATGAGTACATACAAAAGGTGTTGAAAAGATTTAACATGCACAATGCAAAACCAGTTAGTACACATTTTTCTAGCCATTTCAAACTTAGCAAGGAAATGTGCCCAAAGACCCAAGAAGACATGGATTATATGTCTAAAGTTCCATATGCATCAGCAGTTGGAAGCTTAATGTATGCAATGGTCTGCACAAGGCCTGATATTGCACATGCAGTGGGAGTTGTAAGCAGGTACATGAACAATCCAGGAAAGGAACATTGGATGGCAGTGAAATGGATTCTCAGATATTTGAAAGGTACCACAAATCAAGCATTATGCTTTGGTGGTTCAAACATCTCCCTACAAGGATATGTTGATGCAAATATAGCAGGTGACAGAGATGATAGGAGGAGCACTACAGGATATGTATTTACTGTTGGAGGAACAACTGTCAGTTGGGTTTCAAAAATCCAAAGTGTTGTTGCACTTTCAACAACAGAAGCAGAGTATGTTGCTGCTACAGAGGCTAGTAAAGAAATGATTTGGTTACAAAGGTTTATGGGTGAATTGGGTAAGGAGCATGATATGGGCATGTTATATAGTGATAGCCAAAGTGCCATTCATCTTGCAAAGAACTCAACATTTCATTCCAGGACTAAACACATACAACTCAAGTACCATTTCATACGATCAGTGTTGGAAGATGGAGAGTTGAAGCTGGAAAAGATACACACTAGCCAGAATCCTGCAGATATGCTAACAAAAGTTGTAACTAGGGAGAAACTGAGAATATGCTCAGTTTCAGTTGGTCTTCAAGGATGACGATGAAGATGAGAAATAGCCAGGTCCAAAGAGGAGTCATTGTCCAGTAAATGGAGCAGTGGTGGAGTTGCTACAATCAGTCTCCAAGTGGGAGATTGTTGGGTGTGGAGCCTGATTATCTTCTATATTCAAAGGTATCACCACATGCCGCCCATAAAATATTCGCTGCAGGGGGGGTCCAGGGGGGGGGGCGGCTGCGACCTTTGGGAGCCCCCCCTGGCGGGGGGTTTCGAGGGCAACACCCCCGAAGCTAAAAACAACTGTAAAATTGCCTTGTAAAAGTATAGTAATTTCTAGTCAATCTGGGCCGTTCATTAGGCGGATGATCTAACGGTAGAAATCATGTTTAGTTTAGGGTTTTTTGCCCTAGAAGGCAACCCCTCTCTATGTATGAGGGTATTGTATTTGAGGCTGTGTGATAGATGTGTATTCTGTGAGCGAGAAACAGAGAGGTGAGACTGTGAGAGAAAAACAAAGGATATTACAGCGGATTTGCTGTAGGTTGTGTCTCTTCATTTTGCTGGATAATAGAAAGGAAGGACTAGCTGTTCAGGGTGGATGTAGCCCAAACTGGTGAACCATGTATATCTGTGTCTCTCTTGTTTTGTGCGTTTTCTGTGTTTATATTTCTGCAATATTTTATGTGTTCCATTGCTTCGTAATATATAATTTTCTAACAGACTGCCTCACCAAATTGCTTTCCTCATATAGGTCATCATCAACACTAAAACGATTCATCGTATAGTCATTGATGAAGGTGCTTCGACTTGCATCATGTCTATTGCCTGTTGGAAAGCTATTGGTTCTCCGACGCTGAGCCAGTCTCCTACAACATTGGAAGCCTTTGACGGAAGAGAGTCTCGTCCTTATGGTATCCTCCAATGGTTGCCCATATCTTTGGAAGGGAAGACGGTCAAAGTGGAAGTCGAAGTTGTCGATGCTAATCTTACCTACAACCTCCTCCTCGGACGTAGCTGGACATACGCCATGCAAGCCATGGCTTCCTCTCTTTTCCGTGTCATTCGTTTCCCTCATCAGGGGAAGATTGTCACCGTGGACCAGCTCTCCTTCTTCGCCTCCTCTTCTGAAGGCAACGTGCCTTTCGTGGAGCATACCTCCAAATCATGTGAGAGTGTGGGAGCCGAGCTCTTTAAAGATCCTGCCCTGATGGGTGTCTTTTCCCTCCCACCTCCTAATCTCACTCCTATTAATATGATTTTCGTGTGCTCTAATCAGTGGTTCCTTCCTCCCGCTAATCAGATAGAATCTTGGGGCGATATGATGCCGTTGAGTCCTGCTGAGCTCAACTATGTCGAAATCGTTGCTGCATCGGCTCCCCCTCCCAAACCTGCTCCTCCGAGCAGCGTTCACGACTCGTATGTTCATTCCCCTTGGCTTGGAGATGACGCTACTTCAGATCCATTAAAGGAAGTATTTCCTTCCGATGAAGCCATTATCGAGACTATGTCTCTCGAGGAACCCCCTTGGTCTGATCATCACCATCGTTCCTCGTTTCTCCCTGCCCATTAGGCAATGATCACCTGTCTCGAGCGGTTTGCTCCTTGTCTCCCATCTCAGCCCCTTCAAACACCTATTCAAGTTTATCAAGTGCCCTCTGAAGGAAATATGGGAAACATTACGCAGACCCAACCCATCGACATATTTGCGAAACCAGGGATTGTCGAGCACATTCACATTGGAGTCACTTGTACTCCAGAGGAAATTCAGCTCTACACCGATCTTTTTCGCGAATTTCGTGATGTCTTTGCTTGGTCCTACAAAGAGATGCCCGGCATTGACCCTAACATAGTGGTGCATGAGATACCTACGTATCCGGGTGCTAAGCCTGTTCGTCAACGTCTACGCCCTGTGCACCCCCGAAAGGCTGTAGCCATTAAAGCAGAAGTTGAAAAGCTTCTCAAGGCTGGTTTCATTTACCCCATTCCACTTACGGATTGGGTTTCTAATATTGTCCCTGTGAACAAAAAGCAGGGTACCATTCGAGTCTGTGTTGATTACTGTGACATGATCCGGGCCTGTCCTAAGGATAACTTCCCCACACCCTTCATCGATCAGCTCATTGATGAGTGTGCAGGGAGCGAAATCTATTCATTTATGGATGGTTTTTCTGGGTATAACCAGATCAATATTGCGCCCGCTGATCAGCATAAGACTGCCTTTATCTGTCCTTGGGGCACTTTTGCTTACAAAAAGCTCCCTTTCGGTTTGAAGAACACCGGTGCTACCTTCCAATGTGCAATGTCCTATGCTTTTCATGACATCTGTCACATTGTACAACCGTACCTGGATGATCTACCAGCTCATTCAGTCAAATGCCAGGACCACCCTTCCCATCTTCGTGAAATCTTTCTCCGCTGTCGACACTACCGCATCAGGCTTAATCCTCATAAATGTGTCTTCTGCGTTGAATCAGGCAGACTACTCGGGTTTATCATCTCCCAAGAGGGCATTCGTCTGGATCCCCTTAAAGTCGAAGCTATTCTGAATCTTCCTCCCCCTGCTTCTTTGCAGCAGTTGCAGAGCTTGCAGGGCAAAGCAAATTTCCTAAGACGATTCGTTCCGAACTATGCCGAAGTGGCTAAAGGCTTTACACGGTTATTGAAGCGAGATACCCCCTTTCATTGGGATGCTATCGTTCAAGAGTCTTTCGAGCGTCTCAAGGGTCTCCTTGTCTCTGCTCCATTATTGCGACCTCCGAACTAGCATCGCGATTATACTCTGTATCTGGCCGCCGCCGATACCACTATCGGCATGGTTCTTGTGCAAGACGACGATGATGACACTGAGCATGTCATATATTACCTCAGCTGCAACCTTTTAGATACGGAAACTCGATACACTTACGTCGAGAAGTTGGCATTGGCCGCCGTTTGTGCTGTCCAACGTTTCCGGCATTATATCTTGTTGTGTACCATGACCGTGATTTCTGATTGCAACCCGATGACGTACATTTTGTCACGTCAGTTGCTGGGGGGAAAATACTCAAAGTGGATTGTCATCCTCCAAGAATTTGACTTGGAATTTACTGCTGCCAAGTCTAAGAAATCCCTAGTCTTTGCTGAGATACTTTGCTCTTTGCCATCTCCTTCTGCACCCTCTCACGCAGAGGACCATATCCCGGACGAAACTCTATTTCTAATCAGCACCCTCGATCCCTGGTACGGGGACATTATTGTATATCTGCAGACGTCCTCTTTCCGTTCCGCTGTGTCCAAGGATGCTCGGCGACAGATCCGTCATCAGTCTCAACCCTACCGTATTATCGGGGACACCCTGTACCATCTCGCCGTTGACTCCATCCTCCGCCAATGTCTAACTCTCGAGGAAGCTGAGCGAGTCCTGAATGACTCCAACTCTAGCGCCTGTGGTGGTCACATGTCCGGATATGCCACAGCTCAAAAAATCCTCCGCGCCGGTTATTTCTGGCCCTCCATTTTTAAGGATCGCATTCTTGCCGTTCGTTCATGTCATGCGTGCTAGATATACCAGTGGAAGATGCGAGCGCTACCGGCTCCGTTGCACCCTATTATCACCGTTGGCCCTTTTGCAAAATGGGGCATTGATTATACGACCTGTAACCCTCGCTCGGCCGGGGGGCATGGGTTTGCTATCGTTGCCATCGATTACTTTACAAAATGGGCCGAGGCAATGCCCACATTAACTGAAGACGGTCACACAGCGGCGCAGTTTTTGTTCAACCATGTTATTTCACGGTTCAGAGTTCCTCAGTCCATCGTCACAGATCACGGGAAGCATTTCCGTAATCACATGATGACCGAACTGACAACCCAACTAGGCTTACGACATGATAGTTCGACCCCATACCATCCTCAGTCCAATGGCCAGGTTGAAGTTGTTAACAAGATTTTGGTTACGATGCTTGAACGTACCATTAGCATGCATAAGTCTAATTGGAATTTGATGTTGTTTCCCGCCTTGTGGGCCTACCGAACCTTTGTGAAGGATGCCACCGGTTTCACTCCATTTCAACTAGTTTACGGACTGGAGGCTACCCTTCCTATCGAATGCGAAATCCCTTCGTTAAAATTGGTCGTCGAGTTGCTTCCCAACACTACTCCGGTAGAGGAATGTCTTCTTTACCTAGAACGGCTGGACGAGACCCGTCACCTAGCCTCTCTAGCTATCGAAGCACAAAAGAAGAGAGTTAAAACTCACTTCGACCATACCATCCATCCTCGTTCCTTTGTTGAGGGAGATTTAGTCCTGCTATACGACCAAGCAAATGACAAGCTGGGGGCAGGCAAACTCGAGCCCATGTGGCTAGGCCCTTATATTGTAAAGAGAGTTTTGCAGAAGGGGGCATATGAGCTAGTTGACTACGAAGGTAATCCTCTCGATAAGCCCGCAACGGGCTGTACTTGAAAAAGTACTATGCATGATTCCATGCACTTTGGTTTGTACATGCATGTGTTTTAGCAAGTGTGTTGTGTGTGTGTGTTTTCATGTTTTTGGCTTGGTGTGAAGGCGTGATTGCCGCTTATTGTGTCTTTTGCTTCTTGTGCAGATGTCTGGTGCACCTTATGTTGGTTTCTCTGACTGTGCCTACCGCAGCACTCGCAATTTGTCCTCTGCGGCGTGGCTGATCTACGATCCTCACGGTGAGTTTATAGATCTTCAAGGTGTGTGTTTAGGCTGTACCACAAACAATGTCGCTGAATATAGTGCTGTGATTGAATTATTGGCCGAGGCAATTAATCTCAATATTCGTACATTGGTTGTTAACCTGGACTCTCAACTTGTCATCCATCAGCTCAATGGGAAATATTCCGTCAGAGACTGTCACATTTTAAGGTTGTATTTACGTGTTAAATTGTTAGAAAGGAATTTTGATTTCATTACATATCAGCATATTCCACGACGATTAAACACATTATCTGATGCATTGGCTAATCATGTATTAGATAGACATTTGCGTAACATATAATCGAAACATCATACAAGCAAGCACATAAAAGCACAATAATAAACCATAGGAATATGTATATATATATATCGTGTGGCACACCAAGGCGCTCAAAAATAAGTGTACATGTCTAAATAGGGCCTGTGTTCTCTGTACATCTGAGACACATGTCTCTCAAAAAATCACCAGTAGGAAATAAAGACCTAGATATCTACTGTGGTGGGTTGTGCTCCCTATAATCCACAGCCGCTCGTGCCACCCGCCTCAAAAGGCGGTGCATCCTAGGTTCTACTCCCACTGTATGGATCTGAGACGCTATGGGGACCTCCTCTATCCCCTGGTAATCTGGAATCCCTGACAGCAAGCCCTCGAGGTTCCGTATCACGGTCTCCATCGTATCATCTCCCGGAGGAGCCAGGGCTAGAGCTCCAATGCCCTGCACATCCCTCCGCACCTCTGGGGCCAGGCTGAGGGGTCTCGCTGGTCCTACATCTGCATACCATAGCGTTTTCCATTAGGACATGTACATGAAAAAATCAAAAACATCACAAAAATAAAAAATAAAAAAATGAGATCAAGTGTCTTACCACCATCATCCCACTGCTCTCCAGCAGGCAGCGGCATGTCTGGGTCTCCACGGAAGTCTAGGCTGGCATACGGCCAGTCCTCCACAAAAATAGTCTGCCGCTCCAGCCACTCTCAGAAGTATACCCCCCATGCCACTGGTCGACCGCCACCTCCTCGTGGCATGACATGGCCCCATCGTGTGGCCCTCGTCTCACGAGGGCCTCTAGGTGGGTCCACGACCATATCCTGCAGTTGCAATGCCGGCACCCGCTCCAGCATGAGCGGGAGTAAGATCGATCCGTAGCCAAACTGCTTCGACTCACCACGACGGCAGTTGGTCAGTTGTCTCTTCATGTTTGCCGCTACTGCCCCTGCCCAGTTAAATATGGTAGGATTCAAGCATTCGAGAGCCAGTCGAAGATGGGTCTTCGAGGCCTCGTGTTGGGCCTGGGAGCCCGCTGCCCGAGTCACCATGAAGAGCATAGTTCGAAGGATGATGTCCTCCACCGTAGGAATTGCTATCTTCCCGCTCTACGACTTGCGTGCCCGTGGGCACACCTGAGCCATCAACATGTCTAGAGTATCACCACCGGGTCGCTGCCCCTCCAGAATAGGCATCTCACCTCGACGTGACAACCCGGTCAAAAAATAGATGTCTGTGTAATCAAACTCGATGTCTCGGCCTCGGATAACGAACTTCCCATCAGTGGGATTCCAGGCTCTGATCAAGAGTTCCAGAAGGTCAGGCTGTGCTCGCAGGCATGGAGTTAAGAAAAATTTAAGCAACCCGCACCCCCGCAATGCATTTCGGCACCCAGCATCGGCAAAAGCCACTATGTCCTCGTTATCATGAGCGTGTTCCTGCCAAACAAATGCCATTATACCCTGCATGATCAAAAAATTTCATTAGGGCCCTGCTCATAAAGTTTCACATGTTAATTTTATCAAAAAACTTGTTGCGCGGCGTCAGCACGACTGTTTTTAAAACAGTCGCGCTGATAATGGGCGCCTTTGATATTTTTTCTGGGTCAGCGCGGAAGTACATCACTCTTCCGCACTGATCCGAGAGTGGCCTGTGGAATTTTTTTTCGATCAGCGCGGACCCGATAGGGAAATCTGCGCTGACCGAGAGCGGAATGCATTTCAAAAAATCCGCTCAAACAGCCACTTCCCACCGTTAAAATGCAGAAAAAAGACTTCAAAATGGAGCGTAAGGCAAGATGTACCTACCTGGAACTGACTTCAGGATGGATGATGCACGTACGAGGTGGAATTTCGCTCGTCAACCTCACAGCTCCAAGTCGCTCTCCAAAGCTCCAAATGGTAACAATGGTAAAAATTTTGTTTACCCCCCTATTTATGGTAAATTTTGAAAACTTAAATATTATTTTTCATAAATATGGGTTTTTTATGATGGTTTTTACCATATGCTTGGTTCTGATATAGTTTTACTATGTTTTTATGCATATTGTCTATATTATCTCGAACCGGTTTACGCGTGCGGTGTTCCTTGTGCAGGATCTCAGCTGGTGGAATTACGACAGTTCTATATGCACTTGGTCCCGAAACGTCGTCTTTAAGCTCTTTTTCGACGTGAAATAAGAAAAGATAGCCGAGTCTCCCTCTCGACTCGTTAAAAGAAGCGAGAGGCGGTCGCCTTTAAGCTCTTTTTCGACCGTTTAAACTTAAAAAGATCGCCGGGTTTTTGTTGTTTCGAACTCATTATTGGCTACAAAATGACGTGCTTCTGACTGCTTTTCTACTTTTTCGGGTCGAAGTCACTACTTACGAAAAGTACTCCTCGATCATACTGGTCGGGCGGTTCTTTCGAGCATCGTTTTATACTTTTTCGGGCTCGAGAGACACAACTTTACGAAAAAGGACCCCCCTGGAGTTCACTTTTCTGCTGTCTTTTCAGACTCTCTAAACAGGAAAAGATGCCGAGTTCTTCCTTTGTCAGACTCGTTAAAACTTAATGACATCGGATTCTGTCGAAATGACGCCTTTCAAGCATATGCTATCCCCGTCAAGCTTGTCATCAAAAAATAATCGGGGTACTCGCCAGCAATGGTGGGGAAATGGAACCATAATCATTGTCGTGTCGGCAGTATGTCGCTCTTGAACATGGCACTTGTCCGCATTCGTGTCTGGGTGGGAACCTCTCATCTTGTTTTTACACTGGCCTCCATGGGTTTGGGTTATCCTGTTTGACCTCTCATCTGCTCATTGCCTTGTCGCCATGACCCCTGATCATTTAATGTCAAATATTGCCAAGTCCACTATTGTGCTGCCGATATGTTCAAGAGAAGTTGACCTCTGCAAGAATACTCAACCTCCCTCTGATACCTCACACAAAATATCTTATCCTTCTCTGTCTCGTGTCGATGATGTGGGAAACATTATGGCCCACCTTCGATCAAGGTCACTTCCTGTCGACTTCAGCTCATTATCCAAGACATTGACCTAGAGACTCCCTTCAGGTGCCTTGGAGCCTGCATGCCTCAATGGCAGGTTCTTCGTGTTCGACGCGAGGTTTTCATCATGGGCCTCCGATCGAATGATTCTGCGGGTGCTCGATGCCAGCTCACTGATTCGCATGCCGTAGATTGTACCTATAGTACCTTGAGGACCGTTGTCATTATTGGTGGTACCTCTCACATCTGTTAACAGTTTTCATCATTGACTGGTAATTAGACAATGTTCTGGCATGTTCGACTTCAACTCCTATATTCGCATGCTTGAACTTGTACTTTGTTCGGATCGAGATGGAGCGAAAGACCCTGGATTTTGTCTATTGAGATCCAGGTTGCGATTTTGTGGATTATTATGATCATAACATGACTCATTGATGGATGGCTGCGCCCATACCTGAGTCTTCATGGATGGCTGCGACCATACCTTTACTATCGTCACGGTCTCATTAGCTGGGTGGTTGCGTCCATACCACAGACCTCTTTCGTATGTCTTTTGGATGGCTGCGCCCATGCCTAGAATACATGTAATTGATCAGAGATATCAGTTGTACTTGCATGCAGGTTATTCCTGGTGGTGTTCCAGTTCAATCGGTTTCATAAAGCATTTCACCCCTCCCACTCTCTCGGGCTTCATGCTTTAGGGGGCATCTGTTACACAGTAATTTGTCACTGTCTTCCTACCAGTCTTCCTACTGTGTCATGAGTCCAAATCATCCATGCTCATGCTCTCTAACATTGCCAAATGACCCACTTTGCCAAAGTTTTTGCTATCATCGCGACTATTGTAAAAATAAACGCACTGATGAGTGCTCCAAAACAGACCGAACGCACTGCCAGCGCGGAAGTACACATGATTCCTGCGTTGGTCGAATTTCATGAGACAGCGCGACTGTTGATTATATTTTATCGCGCTGACATGAATTTCTTGGTTATTCAGTAGCGATGTCAGCGCTCCAGTGTAGTTAGGCACCCGCGATGATCCAGTCTGGGCGAGTTTGTTCTAACAGCCGGCCTTCCAGATGACAACAGACCTGGTTGTTGGCCTTGTATGTGTTGCCCTCCCTTCTCTGGCATGTCTGTTTCGTCATTTGAGCCACCTTCCTTGGAGATAAGCTCATCCTCCCACCATTCATGGAGACTCCTCCTCCTATTTAAGCCTCCACCATTGCCATGAGCTGCTAGTTTGGAATTCATAGTGTTTGGAGTGTTGCTGATAGTGTGTGAGCTTGATAGGTAGCTAGTGTGACAAGTGTGGGATTGCTAGAGAGCTTAAGGAAGGTTGTGAAGTGTTTTGATCTTGTGTAAACTTGTGTGAGAGAGAGTTTTGTCTTGGGAGATCTACCTTCAAGGGTGAATGCTTGAGGGACTTGCTGGCTGGACCCTCTTGAGAAGGATTTGACGTCAGAACTATGGTTGTATTCTTCTTTGTTTATCAATAATAGACGACTATCATTATGGTTCCACTCTTATTGTCTTTATGATGGTGTTTGAGTTATATCCTTTATGACTGATATATAGTTGCATCTATTGGATTTTATGCTTGTGTTTGTATCGTTCTTTGCATGTGCAGGTGTCCGTGCATGAGGATCGTGAGGATTGTGACCAGCCGGGGCAAAGGAACGGGAGCATCAACTCTTCTACAAGTACTAGCGTTGGAATCCAGGTAGGCCTTCATCATTGGTCTTTCATTTGCAATTAGGAACCTGCGTGTTAGCGTTGTTTGATTGTTGCTAGACCCTATTTGGACTAGTAGGGATCGCCTCTGTCTGCAGAGGGGATTTACCTCCACAACAAACATCTCCTAAAAATAACAGAAATCCTAAATGGTCATCATACTACTATGCTTGCATATTTCGGTTGTACTTGTTAATAAACATTGCAGGTATAAATCAGGTTGGTTCTTTGGACTCACAAAAGAATAAACTATGAAAGCATTCAAGGAGAGCACCTCAATAAAAGAAACCTTATAAGGTTTGTAAAAGGGACATATCTAGGTACGTCTTAGACTATACACTTTTTAAAATTCTCTTAACATATAAGGTACGCTCATTATCTTTTGGAGTTTACGTTACTAAAATTGTTATGTCTAGGACCTATGAATCATAAATATTCTTGATAAGGGTGATTAATCATTAGATAAATCTACCCTCTTTATACATTTAATCATTCTTGTGGAACCCTAAAAGGTTCTTAGTAGATCCCCAACCTAAGGGTATGTCTATGTTAATGTGAAAACCCTAGTTTTCTTAGGGTTATTGATGAAATATTATTCTTTTGATGTTTCGGGTTTGGATGATGTCATGTTTAGAGTTTTCGTATTATTATGTAAATCTTAATATTTTAGGGTTAATGATAATGTCCATGTGTTGATATCCTAGACCCTTAGAGTTTTTGGAAAATTTAGGATTTGTTGTGTTATGTATTGAAACCATAGGTCTCTAGGGTTTGGTAGGGTTTATAAGCAAGACCCTTATGATGTCCTAGGAATTAAACCATATGTATATATTTGTGTGTATGACCGAAACCCTAGCCTAATTGGAATATGTCTAAATTTAATGTTTGGATATTTGTGTCTTGGGTTCACTTGATATATGTTTTTATGATATGCTTATGCATCCTAGATGTGTATATGTGCTAACCTTATTATTAATTGTTCTAGGGTTTGTAACTAAGCCCTAGTAGAAGTATGATATTCTAGGTTATGATTATGATGATGAATCTAGGGTTCACAACAAACCCTAGTAGAAGTTGGTCATATTGTTGAAACCTTAGATTGTGTTGAGATTGGTTTTGATTGTTAAAACTTAGTGTATGGAATCTAGGGTTTTCATTAAATCCTAGTAGAAGTCTAACATATGAAATATAAAGTTGTTAGATGAATTATACTTGTTTGAAAATCTTCTAGTTTTTGCAATATGTCATAGAAGAGTCTATCATATCTCTAAAGAAAATATTGAAGCCCTAGATATAATGAGATTGATATATTGATTGAGTTACTTTAAATGATATAATCCAGGGTTTATTACTAAACCTAAACAAGAAATTGAAGTATAAAATCATAGTCTCTTGTTGATTATGAACCTAACTATGTATAGGTATTTGATGTCAAAATTCTAATGCTTCCATTAGTGTATGATTATGATATAGTTAACTTCATGCTTCTATATGTATTTCGTTGTACTTGTTGTTTAAGTTGTACAGGTACATAATCTTCAAGATGTTGAAGATATTTGTAAGTAACGTTGACTTGATTAGCAAGCATGATGAAGGAAGTCATACGAATGATGATGATCCAAATGACTCTGATAAGAAGGATGGAATCCATGAAAGGTTCTCCAATGAAATAGAAAGGAGTTGATCTCCCTAAGTTAAGAAGGAACCTTGATAAAAGATAGGGTATATCTCCCAGTTGAGAGGAACAACATATTATAGTCATAATGTATGGATACCTTGAATAAGAAATTGTAGAATTAATATTGAGGTGTCACTGAAAGAAGGAAAGTTGGATTTGGTTGTTGCATGTGAAGTAGGAAAGGAAGTTGAATGATTGAGGAACCCTTTGTCAATATTTGTTTGGGAAGCCTCGAAGTCCTATTGTGATGAATTGTGAGGTAACATCAAGAAGTTAGAATGCCTAGAAGGTTTGTGTTTACTCATGAGTATTTGAAAGGTTTTTACTGATTGGGGTTGTGACTATTCAGGTATGTTCTCAAAGTTTTTGAAAAGTATGCTTGAGGTTAGAGAGATTTGATGTGTTGAGGCATTATGTAAAATGTCTGGGATGACATCTGGTCGACATATATATTGATGTCTAGATCCCGAAGAGGGAGGGTGGCGTTCGTCATGGAAATTTTACCTTGGATACGCACCTAGATCCCTGGGTTGAGGGTTAGCAGGTAAGCTTGATGGTACCTAGACATGCTGAAAGATTTATTCCATCTTAGTCCCACCCAGATAGATTTCCCTAGTCAGGAATCTAGTCCTTGGCACTGAGTGTGCCTCAAAACTTTGTAGATAATCTATTTTAAGATCTTCCATGTACCTCTATAGATATATGTAAGTATGAATACCTCCCTATTTAAGAGGGAGTGTTGAAGAATGTAACTAGGTTTGGTCTTCATAATTGTACTTGAGTCATAATGAAGTATATTTATCAAAAGAATGAAAAATAAATTTTATTATTAATCAATTTGACTTATTAAAGCATGGGTTTCATGCTTGGGTCAATTATCATAGGTCAAGCCTCCATTGTTGGCTTTATGATTTTTATTTAAATTCAAAGTCAAATATGTTTTGTCAAAAGACTCCTCCATCAAGTCACCTTGCAATGTCGGCCTCAAAATAGATACTCTACAAGTTGGCTTATTTTAAAGTGGGAGACAATAATAAATAGGAGGGAAAACTTCGCTCAACAAAACAGTGATAGAAGTTTGAAAATTTCATAAAATTTGTTCGATGATTTCAGTGAGGAAGTTCAGTAAATCTCAGTAAGGGAATTAAGTGAATTTACAGTGAAGAAGAACTCAAAGTTTAAAGTAATTTGAAGTGTCATTACTACTAAAGCTTAATATGCTTATTGGGTTGTCTCAAAAATTGAATATATGTGCCACTACAGAACTGAAGTCTAAACCCACTACTATTCCAATACAGAATCGAAGTGTAACTATGTTTTAAGACTGAATTATGATGTCGCTAGAGAAGGCTTCCATAGACTGAAGCATGGTAATTATGCCACATGACAAGGCCTCCATAGATCAAAGTATGATAAAGATCGTAGCATGAGAAGGCTAACTCAGAATTGAATCATGACCGAAGTATATTGAAGACTGTATACTACCACTACAGGACTAAAAAATAATCTTATTGCAGGACTAAAGCATAATATCGAAATATGCCAAGGGCCATCACACTTTCATAGCAACAAGGTGTTGAGAACAGATTGAAGAATGAAATACTACTCACAGAACTCAGAACTGAATAATAAACAAGGATGACTGGATGGAAGGAGTATTTAGTCTAGGTTATAAGGGTCTTGGTCATCTCAACTTTGTATTGAATCTATTGAAGGAAGGAAGAGTGCTTGATTGGGTTTTCCCCTATGTAGGGGTTTTTCCCTGGCTAAATGCCTATATCTCATGTCCTCTTCTATTTATTGATTAGAATTAGTCTTGATGATAAGAATAAGATAAATTGAAAGAATAAAACTAATAATGAAACATCACAATATAATGTCATAATACGAGAAATCAATTAAATTGCCACCCTATTGGATTTCTCAACACTTATGGGATTTTCTATTTGTCAATATCCATTGATTTGTTGTTTCATATCGATGAGTTCAAGACTCTTAATGAAGTGTGGACAAAATTGGAGGAATTTTTTGGAAAAAAAGATAGGTTTAGGGGAAATCAACTTGAGAATGGGTTGATCATAATGAATCCAACCAACTTTGAGACCCTACAAGACTACTTCTCCAAATTCAAGACATTAATGGCTTAGGTAAAATTTTGTGGCATAGATAGAAAAGAAGAGAAACTCATTATTTTGGTGCTTTTTAAGCTAGGACTTGAGTACTCTATTTTTTTCTCTTCTTTCCATGATGTAAAATAACCTATGGGTAAAAATTGGAAGATTCCATTATTAGCTGATTTTATTGAATCTCTAATACAAGAGTAGAACAATTTCATACTTATGGGGACACTTAAGTTTGCCAAACCCCATACACTTGCAACATAGTAAAAAAGTAAGAAGATGAAGCAAAAAAAAAAGAACAAGGAACCAAAGAACAACAAGGAAGCTAAGAAAAATCTTACTAAGGAATCTTAGAATTAAAAGAGAGAAAAAGGAAAGGAGAAGAAGAAACTTGCATATTGTGGTAGAGGGTTCCATCCAAAGATCTCTTGCATGCAGAAATTGATTAATTGGATGCCACATGTACTATAACAACATCACTTGAATGATTTCATACTAGATAATGCCAAGAATAAGAAGGGGGACTAGCCACCAGAAGACAATGATAAGGGTCATGCATTGCTAGCTACTACTTCATCTCCTAGTTCTTGGGGGTTTGATTTAAGAGATCCATGCAATATGGCTTCTTCAACCGATTTGTTTTCTCACTTGGAGACTTGTCCTGGAACCCATATTTTTGGGAGATGATACACCTATGGAGGGTTTTGGAGAGGGGAGAATTGAATTGGAGAATGGAAGCTTTAACCATGTATTATATGTTCCTCGCTTTTAGTTAACCTACTTTCCATTTATTATATTACTCATATAGGGTGAGGACAGAAATTAGACTTTACTCCAGATAAAGTGGTGATTTCCAACTACCAGATGGTTGTAGAGTTTCTTTTAAAGAGGTGAACCACCACTCCAGGTAATACACTTTCTCTTAATTTTTTCCTAGATATGATTTTTCTCTTCTAACACGTGCTAATGAGGAGAGCAGGTTATGGCATGAGGAATTTGGCACTTTAATTATAAGTATTTCAATCAGTTATCCAAAAAAGGAATGGTTGAAGAGATACCCAATGTCTAATACATAAATGGAGTTTTCTAGGGATGCATAGTTGGCAAGCATCCTGAAGAGAAGTTTGAGACAGACAAGGCTAGGAGAACTACCTCACTATTGGAGCTAGTGCACAATGACATTATAGGACCTTTTTCTAACTCGTAAATAAGTAGTTCAAGGTATTCTTTGACATTCATTGATGACTTACGAAGACATACATGGTTTTATTAAGTTGAAATTAGAAGTCTTTGAGCATCTAAAAAATTCAAACAACTTGTAGAAAATCAAATGGGGAAGATGATTAAAGGTCTTAGGACTAATAATGGTGGTGAATATGTGAATAAGGATGTCCAAAATATTTTTTTATAACTATGCATAGAGTTACAAAATACAGTTCCATACACTCCACAACAAAATGGAGTTGCGGAGAGGAAAAATATAACGCTAAAAGGGATGGCGAACTATATGTTTCATGCTAGATCCTTAACTTATAAAGTCTGATTTGAAGCCATTAATTGCACTATATTCATAAGAGAGTTCCCCATAAATTAGTAAAGGAGATCACTTCTTTTGAGATATTGACAGGGAAGAAACCAATTGTTATTCATTGTAGAATTTTTGGATCCCAGGCATGGGCTAGGATTCCCTTTGATAAGAGGAAGGCTACAGAACCTCAGAGAAGGGAGTGCATATTTGTGGTATATCTAGAATTATTTAAGATATATACGTTATAAACTACCTCTTCATATACTTTATTCATCCAAAGGAATGTCAAATTTGAAGAAGGTCCCTTACAGGCACTTCCAAAGCATCCTACTTTATCCTCTCCACTTTATTTGCACTGGATCTCAATGATTCATCTTTATTAGTTTTCTGATCAGATTTTAAATTATGGCATATTATAATAGTAACAAGAATTTGTAGGTCTAGATCATAGGCCTCAATGAGTACAACAGACACTTTAGGTAGCTAGTGATATAGCAGGCGATCTCATTGATTCAGGACAACCATGTCATAGTTTGTGGAGCTTTTGCAAGCTCCAATTGTCATGGAGCATGCATATCATATATATTTTTATTTGACTCTTGGATCATACCCGCATACCTACATAGAGACCGAAGGGAACCCTTCTTAGGAATTAACTATAAGGGAGGAGTATAATTCCTTGATAGACAACAACACTTTGGAATTGGTACCCCTTCCTCCCCATAGGAAAATTTTTAAATGCAAGTGAGTTTACAAAACTAAAATACCAACAAAAAAATATTATCATATTATGGTATATGACAAGTTTGAGGAAAAATTCATGATGGGGTTGATCAACAACAACACCCTTTTACATAACAACTACATAGTTGACATAGTATGCATTGTATTTTGAGGGGGCATGGGGGTTATTCCCACTGGGATTTCCCTCTTTTATCAATTTATATTTTTGTATATTAGTAACTTACATGGCTGAAAATTTTCGAGACTCATTCACTAACATACTCCCCCTGGTTGTGCTTAAGGGGGGTGGGGTGGCCATTGGGATACATTGCACTTAGTAGTTCATCAGTTCCTACACTACAGCCATCATTAGACCCTAATATATACATTATTATGGGAACATATGACTACTTTTCACACATTACTAAGCATTCCCTAAAATTTGGCAAATTTTCTATTTTTACCAAGATTATTTTTCATAGGGGGTTTTGCCGAGGATGACATTAGTTTTGATTGGACACTATTTGGAGGATGAAATGGATATTTTCACTCCATAAACTCATACTACCTCATTCATAGGCATTCCTAGAGTGAATACACAATTCCTTCCTACTTTGTAAGAGTTAACCACCACTTTCTCTCTCCTCCTATTGTTAAGTTGACTTTTAGTCCTATTTAGGAACTTAATTAATTAGTTTTTTTTTGCATGTGAGAGTTAATAATCAGTTATAACTAATTTCTAACTCCACCTACTTCAAATTCACTGTATGTTAGGATATTTTGCTAATTTTAAGTCTCGCAGTCTAATTTTAACTTATTTGTCAACTAGGGAAAGAGATTTTGAGTGACATTGAGTACATGCACATAGAATCCCACCATATTTAAAATTTGTTGGCCTCTTGAAGATTATATATATTGTATTAATTTTCAACCATAATATATCATCAATTATTCAACTCATGTGCTTTGAGAAATTTGAATTTTTTCTTTGGTTACTTAGTGAATTTTCTAACAATTTTGCTCTCTCTTCTCTCATATTTTGCAAGTAGCTAGTTTAGTATTTTCTCACATTTGGATTGTGTGTCTGTGATTAAAATCCTACAAGGATCCATCCAACAAAGAATGTCTCTCTTTTACTATCATTATATCACCTCATAAGCCTCTCCAAACTTAGGGGTGTTTAGATGAATCTAAATCTACATGAAAAATCATCTCCACATGTGTTGTTAACTTGAAAATTGACATTTTATCTACAAATCATATTACTAGATGAATTGCTTCACCTTTCACCCCTTTTATATCTTAGAATTCCCCCCATCTAGGCCAATCATTAATAGCCAATGTGAGTTATAGGAATTTCTACACTTTAATCATTATTATGATTAAGCTTTAGGTAACATTTCTTTACATGGATCTTGTAAGTTGCTAAAGAAATCTAGTAGTTATAAATATTAACCGTACCATAACAAAATTGTGGAACATTGTTAGTTTTGGGATCCAATTTCCTAGTCATTCTGTTGTATTTTTTTATTATTCATTTAATTCCAATATATGCAAAATCAAATGCCAACATTTTATGTTTAATTAACTTACATTATCTTTTGAATTATAAGTGGTTTCTTATAATTACATTCATTTTACAATTTCTATATGTTTGCATATAAATTTTGCATTAAATATTACTACTATTATCTATGTCTAAAATTTGCACCCTTTCTTTCATAAGCATATCACATTTTTGTGTGTAGTTTTTTTCTTTGTTTGTGGCTAATTCTCAGGTTAACTTTGCCTCTATTTTGTGTAAGAAAAATAATCTAGTTTTTTGTTTATTGTCGTGTTAGTGTGTGTGTGTGTGGTTTGTCAATTGAGTCTAACTTAGTGGCTAGTAAGAGGAGAAGTTTTTGTCCTTCCCACCGAAGTCCAAATTTTGATTGTGGCATGTTCTCCTCTTGTGGGTTAGTTGGCACTAGCAAGGTACCAACAATCTCACTTTTACTTAAGTGCTTGACATTGGGATGGGATGTTTCCAAACATTTTAGCACCAAGGGTTAACTCAAGTGGTTTGGCTTACCATGCTAAAGTCACAACAGCCAAGGAGGTCATGATGTTGAATCTAGCTGGGTCACTTGAGATTAGGCATACAAGTTTTTCTCATGTAATTTACCTCAAGCACCATTCATGGAATGTCAAGAAGCGCCTAGGAATTTCCCCAAAGAAGTTTCCCACAAAAAAATACATCAACTTTAGCATCATTTTTAACAAATGTCATTAATATAATTTTAAAAAGGTTTGCATTCTTGCATCATTATTTCATCATGTTTTATTGAATTATTTCCTCTCTCTCTCTCGCTATACACACACACAAACACACGTATGTTTTGTGGTGTTAATTCTTGTATTAGGTGTGTATAATTATAATTACTATATAATGTGTTTTCAGGATAATGAATAAGGAATATATAGTTGGATGTTTTTTGATGTCAATACTTGTAGGTAGGTGTGTATACATGTTACCACTATGTAATGTAGGTAGGTGTGTATACATGTTACCACTATGTAATGTGTTTTTAGGGTAATGAGTAAGATTATATTCTTCTATTGTGTTTTAACTTTATATTTATAAATATTATATAAATCATAGATTGTAAAGAAAAAATTAAAAAGGATGGAAAAATATATACCATGACATAATTACCAAAATCCCAAGCTTTGATTATTCAACTAAAGAGTAAAAATCCAGAAAGTAAAATTGTTGAGTGCCACAAAGTTCAACAGATAAATTGAGGTAGTTATCAGTGCCATAAAGGGGCTTGTAATAACCTAAAACATAAAACAAACGAACCCTTGCTTTGGCTAGTCTTCAATGATTTCTCACTCATTGAAAAGTAAGGTTAGTTGTCATATATTTTGGTATAAGAGTCTTTAACCATTGTTTCCCATATTTTGAGTAAGTATGTTAATATCCCAACCTTATTGATTTTTCCTTGGGGATGGGTGCACATTATTCAAGATGGTATAGTTGGGATCTTATCTTTTCAAGAGGTAGACTACTTGTCATTATGCTACTAATGTTTCCACCAATGCCATATTTCTTAGTTGTCTCTATTGCCAATCTTTTTATTGAAAATTCTAGAGTATGACCTCTATTTTATGAGCATTGATTAGAGGCATCTTGCGGAACCTAATTACAAGAAAAGATGTGATCTCCAAATGGTCAATAAACTTTATTATGGTCCAATTCCATATCCACCTTCTTTGTTTCGAATTGAATCTACAAGGACATTTTTTTATGATCAAAATATTATTATCTTAGGAAAAATATATTTTAGATTTAAATAATTGAAGGAAAAAAAAAATATTATCATTGCAAATCTTTCTTACACAAGATAATATTTCTATCTGAACAATGTGCCAATATTTAGTAAAGTTGGAATTCCCTTCATGGTTGTTCCCTCATAGAGTAGTTTTCAATATATAGGAGAGGAAATAAAGTGGCCATACATAGATTCATCTCAGTTTCAAATTGTTATGATCAAGTTTGTTATGATCATGTTGTGGTATTCAACAACCCCCCATTTATTATTGATAGTAGTTAATATTACGTTAATAAATGGGGACCCTTCGAAAAATTTATCTAAAAAACAAAACTTAACATTTAGGCATTTCTTTTATTTTTGGAATAAAGCAAAGATAACAATCAAAACCCCCCTTTTTAGAAAACTACTAAATACTTAGATTTTCACATATAGCATGAGTAAAACCCACCAAAAGGCATTTCTAAACTTCCAAAAGTCAATTAAAATGATTAAGTAAGGACTCTATGCTCGAAACTATCATAAAATCCAACATAAACTAAGTCCTTAAGCTTTTTAGGCTTAAGTCTCGCATCGCATATCACCATTCATAAAGGAACTGATAGTTGAAAGGTTATTGCGAAACATGCGAGATGTGAAACTGCGATGGCGTTTTGACCTTTATCGTGTCGCATTTCAGGCATTCAAACAAACACCATGTACTTACCACCAGCCGATATTGCGAAATGTGATTAAGACCTAGACCCACTCCTTAAATATCATAAGCAAATGTTTTAGGTCTGTCGCTTAGTAAAAAGGGTCTTTTACATAGGATAAACTTAACAAGTAGCTACATTTTGAAACAACTAAATGAGCGGCTCACATCTCACATCTCGCAGAAACAAAGCAGGAGGTAAGAAAGGTAAAAAGGCATAGTGAGATATTGTGATCTGTGATATTGCTTCAAAAATCGCATAATTGGTATCATCGCAGTTCAAAAGGCTTGCCACCCTAGAAGCTTTCTTCCCGTTTTATGATGCAAACATTTATGAGAATTAAAGCTAAGGGGTAACGAATCATTAGTGGGCATTTAGTAAGAAATAATTGCATTTGTGTGTGAAAAGCCATTTAGCATGACATGATATTTTCGTACGTGCGTTCAAATAAAACTCCTTTTATCACCTTTACAAGCTATCTATATTATTTCATTTTACATTCATCTTTGTGTATCTGATAGCTATTGTTCTCACTTTCAAGAAAAGTCCATAGAGCAAAGCGTTGAGAACAATTGTGAAGAAAGGCAACGCAATCGCCTCTGAGAAGTCAGAAATGACTCCTTTGTTTACAAATACTACATGCAACAGAGAGGGAGGAACCTCTACATGGGAGGCTATGTATAACATACTGGAGGAAGAGCAACTGAGGATTATGGAAACAAAAATTACAGTTGACAGACATGATTCCTCAGACGCTTCCATGTTAGAGACGGCATACTCATTTTTGCACCGCATAGCCACGCGCCCGAAGACAATCCCTTATACCGACATGGTTAAATGGGTTATTGACGAAGTCGACATCTCAGACAAAGAATTCAAGACAAGAAGAAAAGAGGCCATAGGATCTTTTGCCCCAGACAACCTATGGCTTATGTACCACCTACTAGAGTCACAAGTCATCTACAACAGGCAGTTCGTGGAGAAGCTTGCAAAAGAGAACGACGACCCAACAGACTGCACCCAGGCCTGGTCGAGTAATGAGGAAAAAAATCAAGAAAGACAAGAATGGTATGTACACTACTTTGTCTATTTGTCCCCCTTATAGCTTTGCAGCGGCCATGTTATGTAGACTATTTGGCAAACCAGATAGTACTAATTTCTCCCCATAGTGGTTACCGTTAATAGATACAGCTGTTAACACAAATGTAATGAATTGGGCATAAATTTTTTTCTGACAATTTAGCAAAGACAATCATCGAGTATAGAAGGAGAAGAGTTGTTGCTTCAAGGGTTTACCCTCCATTTTTTATGAGCGCCTATGTTATGGATGCTATTTGTTTTAGTTCGAAATTTCCTATCATGAGATGGAAATGGACTGTTGGAAATCCACTTCCCATTCACATATACCACAAGGACATGTGGGAATCCAATTTTCAACCACATTTTTTCAAGATTTGTCATGGAGTTATGCTCCCTATTCACAAGCAACTTTATAATCGAGATGCCCCCAGGTTTTCCCAAGAAGCTGAAGTTGACATCCTCTAAGTGGCCATATGGTTCGGGAAGGAAAAATTTACATATATCAAGTTTTTTGGCAGCATCGCCTCCCCCCATGTCCTCCCATACTATGTTCCAGATAAATTGATGGCTAGAGAGATAGCCTATCAAACATCTAGTAAGGGAGGAATGAGCAAGACACTAAAATAATAAAAATTGGCCATCTAGACTACATTCCCTGTATAGTGTGGAGCATTTGCATTACACGACCTAGGGCATGCATTTAGAGAAGCAGAGAACATGCTATCTCTGTGATTACCTAAATTCCTTGGACGACAATATGACCCATTCGGCACTGTGAAAAATTTCACCACTCTAGTGAAAATAAAAGTATTTAGTAATGAGGAGGATGTTTTTGATGACATCTTTTTGCAGAAAAATACCTTCACAAGAGGTGAAGCATATGGCACAACTACTTTTTGACTGTGAGGATTTAGAAATTTTTTACAGTTATAGAGAAAGGAGGTTAGCAAAGGTCCAATTGGACCAATTATTGAATGAACCAATAAGGGAGCCTACTCCCAGTGTGGCTATAGAAGGTGACTCTAAATAAAATTCTAAGATCAATTCTGGAGCAGAATCTCAAGAGAAATATACCAGGGAATCACAAAAGTCATTGCAAAATGGGAAAAGGAGAAGTATGGAGTCAGTAAGGGATACAACCCAATCTACACAGAAGATAGCTGAAGAAACTTCAGCTAGCAAGAAAGCTGAAGAAACTTCAGCTAGCAAGCAAGCTGAAATCCCTACTACCTCTGTGCCACCAATAAAACCCCTGGTAATTGGTTTAGAGGAAGAGTTGGACAATTTTAATAAAAGTGTCAACACAGAGGAAGAGGCACCAAAGTTGCAAACTCCACAACATAAAACAACTCTGGAAATTACAGTGGAAGAGACTGCAAATACGCAAGAGGTAGAGCACATCCCTATTACCCCCACTTCCAAAATAGTTTTGAGAATTGAAGAAATTCCCCCTCTAGATATATTTTATAGCCCACAGCATAAGGTTGTGGTGAAAAGGCAAAGAAAGAAAAGGAAATTGGACTCTACAGCTGCTACTACCACTGAAAATGAACCAATGGATGTTCTATGGAAAGACTCACCCGCTGACCCATCCACCAAATTTACTAGACTCTCACAATTTGCAAGTGCTTCTGCTACAGCGACCATAGACAAAGAAAGAAAAGTACAAATGTTGCTTAAAGAAAAGTGTTATAGACATTTTTGTGCCTCGCAGCATGGAGCATGAAATGTCAATAATTACAGGGATCCTCAGTCCCTAAACATGTTGTTCTTACCCCTAAAAGAACAAGGTCAGCAAACCACAGCACTTCCCATCAGTTCTCCACCTGAAAACACTCAAAAAAAGGCTTATTTTGGATCATGTCAGCTGCTCCACTGAGCATCTGCGCTGGAATGCAACTGCTCCTCCTTGTACCTGCACTGGAAGTCAAATCTAATGAAGGCTACCTGCGCTGGGCGAGATTGGCCAAGTGGCACAGTCATTCTGCAAGGTGTCAACTGCCCAGGAAGCTTCCAAACTGACACTTGGTTCATGAGATTCGCCCTGTGATGAGTAAGAGGTACTTGATCACCATGTGTAAGCAAGGATCTCCAAGTGGACTCAAGGACTGAAGTTTAACTGAAGAAGGAGAGGACACTAGTCAGCTCTATGCCAGCCTCAAGCTGACTCATCCTTTCTTCTTCTCTCCTATATATAGAGCTCTTCTATGAGGTCTAAGGGGGCTGGAATTTTGTGTAAAGCAAGGAGGTGCTGTTGGTTTACAGTTAGAGCTATTGGGTGATTTTTTTACTAGAGGTGAAGAGGAGAGTTCTTGCTGCTGGGGAGGTGCTGCTGGATTGGAGCCATCAATGGTTGTAACCTTCTCAGAACCCTGTTACTTCTATCAATAAAGTTTTGCATGTTCTCCTATATACTTGTATTGCATTGATGTATTGTATTTACTTGTATATTTGATTCACTCTAATCCATGCATCAGTTATGAGTACATGTATCTTGTAGTTTCCTCTCTTGTTCTGTGCAGGATCTGTGTGTAGCTGGACCGGCAAAGAGAGCAAGGAGCTGGGAACAAGAGACAAAGAGAGGGGATAAGGATCGACTAAGCGAAAGACACCAGGTTGGTTAATCTTTTCTTCCTTCTCTCTGTACTTTCATAAAGGAAAATATCAAAGCTTTACTTTCAGTTGTTGCTAAAGACTGTCACCTTTAGAGTAGGGATAGGGTCATCCGAGTCGGATACTTTTCCCCACAACAAACTGGCGACTCCGCTGGGGAGCCTAGTATCTTGTTGGTGTTTGTAGTATTTTGCTATTCATTTCTTGAAGAAAAGAGTACCAAATCGAAAAGCTTTTGACTATATCAAAAGCGAAGTAGAGGGACTGTTACTCTTGCTCATTTGCTGAGCAAATTCAAGATTTGAAGAGCTTATCTACGAAAGACTCTTTACTCTTTGTGATAGATCTTCATCCTCTTGATCATCCCTTAGCCTGTACTTGACCTATAGCTTTTTATTTCAGCAAAAACAGTGCATTTTTGAGCTTTTTATGACCCAGAAAACTTTGTAGACGCAACTCTCGTGTCCCAGAGCAGGCTGTCCACAGGCAGTCTGCATTACAGCGCAGGTGCTCCCTTCGGGAACTGCGCTGAGAGTCAAACTGACAGACCAGAGCCTGCGCTGGTCCAGTTAGCCATTGTCTTGCTCAGTTTTCCCATTGTGTCTTGGCCCTGTTTTCACTGATTTTTGATGATTGCTTGCTGGTCATTGTACTTGCTGTAAACCACTTCTCCTTGACATTATTCCGCCTCAGTTGTGTGATGAAACTGTGAATGTTCTTTCAGTATTTCTTGTTTCAGTTACAGTTTCCCATTGTGAAAAGCGAACCAGTATAGTTGTGACCTCTTAGATCCTGAACTGTAAAAGTGTCTTTGTGATCTTAAGAGCTAGTTTTATTACTGTTCATGGCTGTTTGAGTTTGTTTGTTTTTCATCTTATGGTTTGAATTCGTATATTTTTAGTGTTAAAACAAGTACCTGTAAGGTGCCTTTTCATTTTAGACGAAACTTGTTTGTTTACACTTCAAATTGAATTCGAAAATTATACAACAATTTCCTTTTGTCTACATCAACATTAAGGGAAAAGAAAAGAAATACATGCATCTTGCATTTGCATTTTTGATAAGTTTGTGTGTCTGATCTAGGAGAAAGTGCATTATTTTGTGCTTTGTGCTCTGTGTGGAAAGATATTGTTTTTCTCTCCCCTCAGTAGTTAGGATTTTCAAAGCTAAAAAGATTGTAAAAGCTTGCTTATCATTTTAGCTGCATTTAGGAATTTGTACCAATACATCTCGTGGTGATCCTGAAAGACAAACTGATAAACAAGATCAACTTAAAATATATTAAATGAATCTAAAAACGCATTGTAACATAACGCTCACAATAGAGGTCTAGGTAGAGACGTGTTCCGGCGTCGTTAAACGTAGTGACTGTCGATCTCTACGAAGGTGGGTGATTCCTCCTGAGGGACGATAGCACTAATACGGACTTGAGCTCCCGCGTACCGTCGCGTATATTGGGAGACCCCTATAGGCAATTATCCTTTATCCTTAGGAAGCCGTGTCGACCGCCCTACTGATCGCGATGCAGTGAACACAGCATTCACGAAGATCGACCACCCGTACCGTAAAACGTATTCTGTGGTTTCGCGAAAGGTTTGGCACACCCTCTGCCTAGATCTCCAGAGCAGTTTCTTTTGGCCCTTTTCAAACTCTATAACTGAAAAGGTCCAACCGAGCATTTGTCACTTCGGGCTCGTTAATACATCGAAGGCGACTAGAGTCATCTTTAGCTTTTTCTCGACTCTTAAAACATGAAAAAGCAAAGTTGTGTCTAAAAGCGTCTAATAAAATTCATTCAATACGGAAACATAATTCCCCTTTTTGTATTTTAGTTGATCAAGTAATCCGCAACCGTGGAGGAAAGTCAATTAAAACTCCGTCGTTCGGGGAGACTTGCGAGTCAACCGTCTTTGTCTCCGGAACCGAGAGTAGTACGGACGAAGCGAACTCGCTGGACCAGGTCAAAATCTCCTTTTAAAGTTAGAACGGAAGTTCCAACAACATCTGAGATTCTGGTCACTCCCGATATTTCTGGAATCCCTGCCTCTATTGAAGAAGTTCAACAGCAACAGAAGGACAGTTGTACTGATCCTAGTCTGAAAACAAGTACTTGCATAACTGAACCAGTTCCATCTGAAACCGGTCCACAGAGTCTTGTTGGTCAAACAATTGTCGCTGTCGAAGCAACCCCTTCTTCGGCACCAGAAATCTTTTACGGACCTGACGGTCTTCCTCTTCCTCCTGGTCTGATTGCAATAGAGGAAATCGTAGAGGACCAGCAAGCAAATACTCCAATTCATTTTGGAGTAAGTACCCCTCTTTTTCCTCCTGCATCAGAAGTTTGTCTATCGCCACCGGAAGTTCCTGAAGAATCGTTAGGAAGTTTATTGGATAGACTTAAAATGTCTGAACAACCGTCGACATCTAGGACTGTGCCAAATGACACAGCAATAGCAGAAGCTCCTGCTGTCACTCCAACGATGTTTGCCGGCATACCATCTGTCCCAACTAGTTCTCATCAACTAGAAGGAGTCCACCCAGGGACTATTATGACAACTTGGTCTGTTCCAGTTTGTTCTTCCGGTATAATACCCGGTAATTCTTATGTTGAAACTAGACAAATTGATCCCTTTGGGAATCAGTTTAGGCCATCCAGTCCTCAAAGGCAATCTATACCCTTGAGCTTCGGATTGTTACCGTATGGGGGGCAATATGCCCTTTCACTTCCTCTTCCAGGAGGATACCCATACGGCAGTTTTCAACCACATTCAAGTTTAGCTGAAGTAACGACGAGTGGTTGGGTACCTATGTTACCCCAACAACCAAGAGTTGTATATTCCATGCAACAATGTGTACCTATGTCTAGTATCCCGACGACGCCAGCAATTGTAACCGTGTCGCAAGTTCAGTCGATGCCTGTTGTATGTCAACCCCAAGTTGTAATGCAACAGCCAATTGACCCTGCAACACAACCACAATCGCCAACTGCCGGGACGACACAGATACAAACGGGAACCATAACCCCGCATCTTGGTCCATCGGTTAGTGTCGCACAACAAAACATGGCTTCACAACCATGGATGGTGCAATACCAACAACCTCAGTTTCAACAGGTGTACCAGGGATCTGAGCAACAGATCTTTGCAAATAGTGGGCAACCCTATATTCAGAATGGGTTAAACCAACCACTTTACAGTGGCCAAGCCCACCAACCATATCAGTCATATCAACATCAGTTGCATTATGCTGGTATGCAAAGACCTACTGCTCAGGCGATTCCATCGTACCCTGGGTACGCCTCGCCAAACCTGAATCAGCAGTTGCCATTCGTGGCGACCCTAGAATTACCAGATTTACATCGATTAACGAACGATCCAATCGCCTATGCCCATTGGTGGCCAGCGATTCCTCACAAACTTCCTTCGGACATTCCTAAATTCAATGGAAATCCTGGCAAAGACCCGTCGAATCATGTGATGACATTCCATCTGTGGTGTTCATCGAATACCTTGAATGATGATTCGATAAGGCTTCGTCTTTTCCAGAGGACATTGACTGGTCTGGCGGCCAAATGGTATATTGAATTACCTAGAGCCTCGTTCGACAATTTTAGTTCCCTAGCCACGACTTTCTTAACACACTTTCAGTTACCTATAAGGTACGAAACTGGAACAGAGATCTTGACCAATTTTAAGCAGACAACGGCCACACATATATCAGATCATATACATGAGTGGCGCCGTCGGCGCAGAATGGTAAAAACCTATGTTCCAGATCAGCTATTAGCTGAGTGGTTTATAAAGTCGCTTCTACCTGCAATAACAGAAGATGTGGCCAAGGGAGGCGTCGTAACAGAGGAGCAAGTTATTGCTCGTGCTCAATATTTGGACTTAGTATATACTTAGTCGGGCACGCTCTATGATAAGATACCTGACGCCCCCAGACCATAATTTTCAATCCCTCCTCCTCCCGGATCGAATAGTGACTCTCATGCCGGTGATGGCGTGATTGGAACTGCAAACGCTAAGTCGACAAGGGATTCGAATAAGAAAGCCCGTAAGACTTCGAATCAAAAAGCAAATCAAGAGATTCTTGCTTCGGAGGTAAACGCTGTATCTACGGATAAAGACAAAAACTCCAATCAACCAGGAAGCAAGAAGAAACAAAACAAAGGGAAGAAGAAGAAACAAGGTGGGTCATCCCCTCAAAAAACTTCTTCAAACCCTCCTGGGCAAGGGAAACAATTTTATCCATGTCAAATATGCGATGAAAATCATTTGACAAAGAACTGTCCGTTCAAAGCTGAGTTAAAGAGGTTCTTTAAAAGTTCCCAAACTTCAGCTGTGTTAACTGATCCATTTCCCGCCCCAGGTCAAAATATGGTTGATAGTGGAAATGCTTCCCCGTCTCAAGTGCTTATGTTGTCGGTTTCTAAGCAAAATGATGCTTTGATCTCGACAAGGAATAAAGATTATGGGAATCCGCCGGTGTCGAACGACAAAGGGAAAGATCAACCCAGTAGTTCGACAACAACTTCGGCAGAAGTTGTACCCCCCCTCACGCATGAATTAACAATAAAGCCACCTAAGGGAGTAGTACACAAATCGACATTCAATCCTCGCGCCAGAGCGGCGCAACACTATAATATAGTGGAGGATTTGGCCCAATCGCCATCTGCTATGTCGACTCTTGAGGTACTACAAAATTGTCCATCCCAAAGACAGGCATTGTTATCAGCAATTGGTGGAGTGGATCCTAAAGATTCCAATCTTGTATCCTTTGATCACAAAGGATATGATCCTCAGTTACCAGCGCAATTAGCTTTCCTTATTCAAGTGAAAGCACTCAACAAAACTGTTCATAGAACGATTATTGATGAGGGAGCATTGACATGTATCATGTCGATGAGTTGCTGGAAAACTCTTGGATCTCCAACCTTGTCGCGATCTTCGACGACATTGAAAGCATTTGACGGTAGGTCGTACACTCCGTACGGTATCCTAAATAATTTTAAGGTTGAACTAGGAGGAAAAACAGTAGAAATTGATGTTGAAGTCATTGATAGCAATCTCGACTATAACATCCTACTGGGAAGACCATGGATATATGCCATGGCAGCTGTAGTGTCGACATATTTTAGGAAGATCGCATTCCCATTTGAAGGAGGGATTACGATCGTCGACCAACAGAATTTCCTCCCTAATGGTTCACAAGTTACTGGAAGCATTCCCCTGATCCATGGAAGCGACCATTCAATACGAGATATCGGAGTAGGCTTGCTAAAAGATCCCACAATGATGGGAACTTTCGCGTTGCCACCTCCTTTTCATGTAGGGGATATCCCGTTTGTAGCAACATGCAACATGGTATCTTCGTCGAAGGTCGCAAAAGACAAAGTCGTCATGGATTATCAAGTGGTGTTGCCACCTAGCCCTATCGAAATATTGTAGCAATCAATGTTTCAGGCATGGGAGGCGAGCCCAAATCAACGCTCGTCAAGCGTTTGGGTAGATAGGTCCAAAGAATATGGTACCCCATTAGATCCATGGTCAAAAGTTCATGGGACTGACGAAGGAATCTTACAATCAATGATGATTGAGGGGGCACCATGGAATGATCACCACCATCGTTCCCTTCTTCCAGAGTGTGAAGAAGAAACTCAGCACGACCTATACCACCCTTCAGTGTTTGAATTCCTAACAAATACTGTAAATACGGTGGATTCAGAGAGAAACCTATCCAATATTGAAGAGACCGTAGCCGTAAACATCTCGACAAAATCTGATGTTGTGGAGAATATCCATGTCGGCAAAAGTTGTTCCCCTTCAGAACTGGAAATATATAGTGCTCTCTTTCGCGAATTTAGAGATGTCTTTGCATGGTCATATGATGAAATGCCAGGCATTGACTCGAGCATAGTTGAACATGAAATTAAAATGTATCCTGATGTCAAACCAGTAAGACAACGGCTTCGACAGGTACATCCGAAGAAATCCGCTGCCATTAAGGCGGAAGTTGAAAAACTTCTCCATGCTGGATTCATCTACCCGGTTCCTCTAACCGATTGGGTATCGAATATTGTCCCTGTTATGAAAAAACAAGGGACGATAAGAGTGTGCGTCGACTATAGGGATGTAAACCAAGCTTGTCCAAAGGACAACTACCCTACACCCTTCATCGACCAGATAATTGATGAATGCGCCGGATGTGAAATCTTTTCCTTTATGGATGGATTTTCCGGGTATAATCAAATAAATATCCGCCCACAGGACCAGTCTAAGACTGCATTTATTTGTCCGTGGGGCACATTCGCTTATCGAAAATTACCCTTTGGTTTAAAGAACGCAGGGGCGACATTTCAGAGGGCAATGAATTATGCCTTCCATGACATCAAGAACATTGTTCAACCTTACCTCGACGATCTTCCGGCTCATTCGCGGAAGCGGACTGATCACCCGCGGCATTTGAGAGCAATATTTCTACGTTGCCGACATTACAAGATAAGACTCAATCCGCACAAGTGTGTGTTTTGCGTCGGTTCTGGTCGTTTACTTGGCTTCGTTGTTTCTAAGGATGGGATTCGTCTCGACCCCTGTAAGGTTCAGGCAATCATTAATTTGCCTCCACCTTCAAATTTGCTTCAGATTCAGAAACTCCAAGGGAAAGCAAACTTTCTGAGGAGGTTCATTCCAAATTACGCAGAACTTGCCAAAGGTTATACTCGTCTTTTGAAAAAGGATGTACCTTTTGTCTGGGACCAGGTTGCGCAAGCTTCCTTTGACGCTCTGAAAGATTCTCTAGTAAGAGCATCATTAATGTACGCCCCGGACTATCAAAGAGATTTTAACCTGTATCTAGCTGCAGCAGATACGACCATTGCGATGGTCTTAGTACAAGAAGTCGATGGAATAGAACATCCTATTTATTATTTAAGTAAAAACTTAAATGACACAGAAAGTAAATATTCCTATGTTGAAAAACTAGCGCTTGCTGCTGTTCAAGCGATTCAAAGGTTTCGACATTATGTCCTCTTTAGGAAAACTACCGTTCTGTCAGATTGCAATCCCATGACATATATACTGTCGCGACAGTTGCTTGGGGGCAAATATTCAAAATGGATAGCAATCCTTCAAGAGTTTGATTTAGATTTTGTAAAATCCAAATCGAAGAAAGCTCTAGTTTTCGCGGAATTATTATGCGATCTCCCATCGTCATCCAACGATGAAACATCAGAAGAGTCAATCGTGGATGAAAATTTGTTTCTGATATCAGTAAGCGATGAGTGGTATGGAGACATCATTGTTTATCTCCAAACCCAAAAATTTAGGCCTAATACCTCACACTCGGAACGGAAACGTATACGATACCAATCTAAAGACTACATGATCGTCGGTGATACACTTTACCGTCGTGGTGTCGATACGGTTCTGAGGAGGTGCCTTACCCATGAGGAGGCCGAAAAAGCCCTGAATGATTGTCATTCAGGCGCATGCGGGGGACATCAATCTGGATATGCAACAGCACAAAGAATCTTACGAGCAGGATATTTCTGGCCAACTATGTTTAAAGATTGCATAATAGCTGTCAGAAGTTGCCATGCATGTCAGATCTTTGATAGCAAAACCAGAAGACCGCCCGCACCCTTACAGCCGATAGTTGCTGTTGGGCCCTTCGCCAAGTGGGGCATCGATTTCATGCAATGTAACCCCACCTCGACCGGGGGGCATGGGTATATTATAGTCGCTGTTGACTATTTTACCAAATGGGCCGAGGCGATGCCTACATTGGATAACACTGGTGAAACAGCTGCCCTTTTCTTTTTTAATCATGTAGTCGCCAGGTTCGGCGTTCCGCAAGCTATAGTGACAGATCATGGATCGCATTTTCGCAATCACATGATGGTTGAATTAGCTGCCAAACTAGGGCTATCTCACGACAGCTCTACCCCATATTATCCACAAGCCAACGGACAAGTTGAGGCAATCAACAAGGTCCTGAAGCGTATGTTGCAAAGGATGATCGGGGTTCACAAGAGAAGATGGCATCTAATCCTGTACTCAGCATTATGGGCTTACCGAACCTCGGTAAAAAACGCCACTGGGTTCACACCATTCCAATTGGTGTATGGCCTGGAGGCAGTATTACCGATCCAGTGCGAAATTTCGTCTCTTAAACTCGCAATTGACCTCCTCCCCGGAACCTCAGAAGAAGAGGCTCGTTTCTTGGAATTGATCCAGTTGGATGAAAACCGTCGTGACGCCGCTTTGGCGAACGAAGCCCATAAGAAACGAGTCAAGGCGTAGTTCGACAAAAATGTCAAACCTCGTATCTTCTCTGAGGGTGACTTGGTTTTGCTTTACGACCAAGAATCCGACAAATTAGGAGCAGGAAAATTTAAGTCCTTATGGATGGGTCCTTATATTGTTAAAAGGGTGTTAGCAAAAGGAGCCTACGAGTTAATGGATTATGACGGAATACCACTGGCGCAACCCCGTAACGGGTTGTACCTCAAGCGTTACTATGCCTAAATAGTAACCTGAGTGCTTTTGTTGTATTTTGTTTTCGCTAAAATGTTTGTTTCGGTTAAAGTAATCCGCCCTTCTCATTTGTTGCAGATGTCGAATTATTCTGAGACATATGTGGGATATGCTGACGGAGCGAGTCGTAGTACGCGGAATTTGTCCTCCGCAGCCTGGGCCATTTTTGATCCAAGCGGCGAGTTAGTGAGTTTCAGAGGTGTGTGTATTGGGCGGTCAACGAACAATATCGCTGAATATAGCGCGTTGATTGAACTCCTCTCTGATACCATCGCTCATGGTATACGCCGACTAATTGTTAGGCTAGACTCACAACTTGTGATACTACAACTCACTGGTATATATTCAGTCCGCAATCCAGCTATTTATTGAATGTTTCTAAGGGTTAAGATTTTGGAAAGAGAGTTTGATTCAATTCAATACCAACATATTTCCAGAAACTTGAACACATTAACAGATTCATTAGCAAACTATGTATTAGATAGACATTTACGACATATATAAAGAGATGCATCGGTGCTATGCAAGTGGATCACAAATAAACCGAAATAAACTCCGAAAATCAAAATATATAAAGCTGTTTATAGTTTGTACATAATGTGCTGTAATCAAAACAAAATTGGTCATATGACCTAGAACTCAAAAAGATGCTAGGGGACACCCTAGCCTAGTGGTGCTCATGAAAGTACGTCACGGTCTGTGCGATCATGCGCAAGAGACGAGTCCATTGTCTAGAGTGTGCCGCTGCAACTGTAAAGGTAACTCGTCAATCTGTACATCCGGAAGACCACGAGTAAGGCTCTCAACCTGCTCCTGCACAGCTGCAAGTATCTCAGTATCACCAAGGTCGCGAATAACAACTCTCCTAGAAGGCTCTGCTGCTGGGGTAGCAACTGGCGATCGTGGACGAACTACTAGACGAACAGGACCAACATCTGCATGCACCCAAGAGTTTGATCAGTTTTGAACAGTAACATCATGAATAAACAGTGATATGGTCAGAGATTTTACCAATAGCGCCCCATTGCTCGCCATCCGGGAGCACCAAGTCCGGATCACCTCGGTAGTCCATACCCACATATGGATACTCAGAAAATGCCATCTCCTGACGCTCGAACCACCTAAAGAAGGACTCAGTGAAAGTGATATGAGGTTGACCAGCATGCCGAGACATATGGTCAACCCACCTCTGCATGCGTGGCTCGGTCGGAGAAGGCAAATCAAGCATGATGTACTGAGGTTGCATCAATGGGATTTTCTCCAAGATAAAGGCAGTCAGAATAGAACCAAATCCAAAGTTCTTCAGCCCCCGTCCTTTACCTTGGTCAATTGACTTTTCATCTGAACAAGTACTGCATCACACCAGTTAAACACTTTCGGTTGGAGACACTCCAAGGCGTGCTGCATATAAGATCTGTTGGCAACATGTAAAGCTGCGCTACCGGCCATCCTACCAATGGTAAACAGAATGGACCTGAGAGACCTGTCAGTGATGTCACGGATATTGATCTTGCCGTCTTTGCTCGGCTGTGAACCTTCCCGGCAATACTGACGAATGTAGTCCCTGGTGGAATTAGTCCCTCGGACCGTACCTGACAAAGAAATGGGGGCACCCCGCCTTGACAGCCCAGTCAAGAAGTACATGTCCTCTATGGTCAAGGGGATGGTTTTCCCCCTAATCTGGAATACTTGGTTAACAGGATCCCAAGCATCAAGCATATACTGCAGTAAAGAAATCTGTGCTCTCATGCTAGAGATACGGAAGAACTTCAGCAGGCCACAGTTCCGAAGCGCGTTCACCGTGACTGGGTCATGGAGTGCAACCATGTCCTCTGCTTCATGTTCTCGTTCTCGCCATGTAAGGGACATTTTGTTCAAAGTTCCCTACAATCAAACAAGAGAATGAGTAAGTTCCTGATTTTGATGAAAATCTGGCGAAAAATCATCAAAAAACTCATGCAAGGTCAGCTTTTCTAGGTCCAGCGCAGGCAGAGAGCCTTCCCCTTGCGCTGAGAATCAGTCTGCCATAAGGCTGCCTGAAATACAGCGCAAGTTTCGAAAGGGGAACCTGCGCTGATGCCAGGGCGCCCTGATGAAACCCCTGGGGCCCAGAAACCCTGAAAAACATGCATGAAACTGAAAAAGGAAACCATGAAAGTGAAGGGCTAAGGTTTAGCTCCTACCTGGTCCAAACGGCGCCGAAAATCGTCCACAGAATCTCCCGGAATCAGCTGGTGAAAATCAAGGAAGAAGAGGCACCTCCAGAGCTCCAACAAGCAAAATGCAAATGAAATGGTAAATGAGAGGTAAAAACTCCTTTTTATGACTTTTTACACAGTTTAAAGTTAAATATTAGGGTTATAATCTCGTTTTCATGTCCATTTCTAACAAAGTTTGTTGCAGCAATTGAAAATGAAGTACTACATTTGAAAAGAGAAAAGCTAGTAAAAGTAAAAAAAAATTAAATTTGACCATGAATCGAGCAGTTTTACCTCGAATTTATGCTCGTTAAAAAATAGAAAAGTGTGAGCAAAGTTTCCAGCAGAGTCCAAGCTCATTAAAAAATGAACTTATCCCGGTAAACAACCATTGCGATCGTAAAGTTATCAGCCTTAAAAACCTTGGTCGTGTTTTCATCCGTCACCTCCACTGTCATTTGGCCGATCGTTCACCCCCATATGTGTGTTTACCCATTTTGAGGAACATCTGCGAAGAGTGATTTTCACCTAGCCATCCTTGCGACACTACCGTGATTGGAAAATTCCAATTTGTACCTGGAATCTGCTGCTATCCCTGTTTATCACTCGTTCCTCAAAAGACGAGTCTTCTTTGAGCTCTTTTCACTGACTCGTAAAATATGAAAAGTTTGCCGAGTTTTGGCCTTCCAGCTCATTAAATGACCGGAACGCTATCCCTCCTCTAAATTTTAATCTTTTTGGACCTGAGGGATTATTGCACAAAAGGATCGAGCGCTTGTCTTGTTCGGCTCGTTAAAAGTACCGAACAGCCATCCCTTCTGTATCGTTTTATACTTTTTCGGACTTAAGGGATTAGATGACGAAAAAGGAATTATGGAGTTAACTTTCTGTACCTTTTCAAACTCTCTAAAGATGAAAAGGACCGAGTTTTCTTTGTCGTTAGACTCGTTAAAATGATTAAATAGCGACAAACTTGTCTTTAGACGAGAACGAGTTTCCCTATCGCTAAGCTCGTTAAATCATAGCGATGGGCTTGCCCGAAGGGCAGGTTATAGAACAAGCATATGTTATCCTCCTCAAGCTTGACAAAAATAAAGAGGTACTGGTCAGAAATGACTGGGGAAAAATTGGGAGAACATCAAAGTTTAATGGTAGCAAGTCACTCTTGAACATGACACTTTTCCTCCGTACCACATCGGGTTGGGTTGTTTCATTCACCGGTCTCATCACCATGGTCCTCGCCAAACCATCCACATTTGGGGTAATGCTACCGATCCATCGCATCAGTGTCGTTATATGGTCAAGAGGGGTCATTCTGAAAGTGTCAACCGTGTCCCATCCACTGCCATACATTATCCTTCATCCATTCATGATCGCCACCCTGAATCATATATCACAGTTTGTTTTCACCTCCACTAAAATCATTAGCTCCGTTCCGTGTCATTGATGTGGGATTCATTAAGGCCCTCCTTTGACGGATCGCTTCTTGTCGACTTCAGCTCATTATCCAAGAAGTTGATCTAGGAACAACCCCATCAGTACTTTGAAGCTTGCATGCCTCAATGGCAAGTTTCTCACTTCCGGCGACAGGTATACATCAATGACCTTCGACCAGAAGATTTTGCGTGGCGTTCGACGCCAAGTCCTTTATTCACGCCACGTGAATTGTACTGCAGTACCTTGAGGGTCATTATCATTATCGGTGATTCCTCTCGCGCTTGTTAACGGTTTTCATCATTGACCGGTAATCAAGCGATGTCTTTCCATGTTCGACTTCAGCGAAATTCTCACATGGATCGACTTGTACTTAGAGTGAAGATCGAACGAGTTTGAAGACCCCGGATCTAGTTTCATCCATTCGGGCTGCGATACATATTCAGGAAATATAAAAGCATTTGTCATGTACATCATTGCAGCAGATGATCATCCTACTCAAAGGATGATAATTTCAGCAGAGAATTATCAGTCTACTATCAGACGATCGTCTGTTCTATGTACCAAAATGTATTTATAAAGCTGAGCATGGGAATGCCCGCCTCAGCTAGATCATGAAAACATAATGAAAAATAATGTATTGTATTGTATTGTATTACAGGGCGCCTCCTCAGCACTGGAATGAACTTCGGACCCTCTAGATAAAGCATTTCACCCGATAAACGGCCTCATACTTTAGGGGGCAACTGTTATAGACATTTTTGTGCCTCGCAGCATGGAGCATGAAATGTCAATAATTACAGGGATCCTCAGTCCCTAAACATGTTGTTCTTACCCCTAAAAGAACAAGGTCAGCAAACCACAGCACTTCCCATCAGTTCTCCACCTGAAAACACTCAAAAACAGGCTTATTTTGGATCATGTCAGCTGCTCCACTGAGCATCTGCGCTGGAATGCAACTGCTCCTCCTTGTACCTGCGCTGGAAGTCAAATCTAATGAAGGCTACCTGCGCTGGGCGAGATTGGCCAAGTGGCACAGTCATTCTGCAAGGTGTCAACTGCCCAGGAAGCTTCCAAACTGACACTTGGTTCATGAGATTCGCCCTGTGATGAGTAAGAGGTACTTGATCACCATGTGTAAGCAAGGATCTCCAAGTGGACTCAAGGACTGAAGTTTAACTGAAGAAGGAGAGGACACTAGTCAGCTCTATGCCAGCCTCAAGCTGACTCATCCTTTCTTCTTCTCTCCTATATATAGAGCTCTTCTATGAGGTCTAAGGGGGCTGGAATTTTGTGTAAAGCAAGGAGGTGCTGTTGGTTTACAGTTAGAGCTATTGGGTGATTGTTTTACTAGAGGTGAAGAGGAGAGTTCTTGCTGCTGGGGAGGTGCTGCTGGATTGGAGCCATCAATGGTTGTAACCTTCTCAGAACCCTGTTACTTCTATCAATAAAGTTTTGCATGTTCTCCTATATACTTGTATTGCATTGATGTATTGTATTTACTTGTATATTTGATTCACTCTAATCCATGCATCAGTTATGAGTACATGTATCTTGTAGTTTCCTCTCTTGTTCTGTGCAGGATCTGTGTGTAGCTGGACCGGCAAAGAGAGCAAGGAGCTGGGAACAAGAGACAAAGAGAGGGGATAAGGATCGACTAAGCGAAAGACACCAGGTTGGTTAATCTTTTCTTCCTTCTCTCTGTACTTTCATAAAGGAAAATATCAAAGCTTTACTTTCAGTTGTTGCTAAAGACTGTCACCTTTAGAGTAGGGATAGGGTCATCCGAGTCGGATACTTTTCCCCACAACAAAAAGGAAGATAAAATAACATTGCTTGACCAAAAATTACAGCAAGCAAAATCTGACCAGCAGGCAAAGACACAGTTGGCTAAGCTGCAATAGGTATTCGAACAAATGCAAATAGAATATCAAACTAACTTAGCCGAGAAAGAAGCACAGGTGTAGGCAATAACTGATCTACGCAAAGACGATCCAAAAAGTGATCATTTTGTTACCATAGCACTCGGTCTTAACTCCCAGCTGATGCACCAGAAATAATTATTGTACTAGAATATTTCACAGTGGAAATCTTATTGTGAAACCCTCTTTGGGGTTTGAAACGTCGACAGAATAAACATCATACCGTGGATAATCCGGATCAAGCTACTCCAAGAAACAACCACAGAAGCTTAAAATCTAACATAATTTCCCTATACGGAGGGGATACATGGAATGAGATCTGTCTTCTCGAAATCTTAAGAATAAAAATTGAGAGAAGAACGGCTGACTTCTAAAAATTAGTCCTGATGATGGACCCTCTTTGGGGTTTGAAACATCGACAGAGTAAACATCATACTGTGGATAATCCGGATCAAGCTACTCCAAGAAACAACCACAGAAGCTTAAAATCTAACATAATTTCCCTATACGGAGGGGATACATGGAATGAGATCTGTCTTCTCAAAATCTTAAGAATAAAAATTGAGAGAAGAACGACTGACTTCTAAAAATTAGTCCTGATGATGGACCCTCTTTGGGGTTTGAAACGTCGACAGAATAAACATCATACTGTGGATAATCCAGATCAAGCTACTCCAAGAAACAACCACAGAAGCTTAAAATCTAACATAATTTCCCTATACGGAGGGGATACATGGAATAAGATCTATCTTCTCGAAATCTTAAGAATAAAAATTGAGAGAAGAACGGCTGACTTCTAAAAATTAGTCCTGATGATGGACCCTCTTTGGGGTTTGAAACAGTGACAGAATAAACATCATACTGTGGATAATCCGGATCAAGCTACTCCAAGAAACAACCACAGAAGCTTAAAATCTAACATAATTTCCCTATACGGAGGGGATACATGGAATGAGATCTGTCTTCTCGAAATATTAAGAATAAAAATTGAGAGAAGAACGGCTGACTTCTAAAAATTAGTCCTGATGATGGACCCTCTTCGGGGTTTGAAACGTCGACAGAATAAACATCATACCGTGGATAATCCGGATCAAGCTACTCCAAGAAACAACCACAAAAGCTTAAAATCTAACATAATTTCCCTATACGGAGGGGATACATGGAATGAGATCTGTCTTCTCGAAATCTTAAGAATAAAAATTGAGAGAAGAACGACTGACTTCTAAAAATTAGTCCTGATGATGGACCCTCTTTGGGGTTTGAAATGTCGACATAATGAACATCATACTGTGGATAATCCGGATCAATCTACTCCAAGAAACAACCACAGAAGCTTAAAATCTAACATAATTTCCCTATACGGAGGGGATACATGGAATGAGATCTGTCTTCTCGAAATCTTAAGAATAAAAATTGAGAGAAGAACGGCTGACTTCTAAAAATTAGTCCTGATGATGGACCCTCTTTGGGGTTTGAAACGTCGACAGAATAAACATCAAACTGTGGATAATCCGGATCAAGCTACTCCAAGAAACAACCACAGAAGCTTAAAATCTAACATAATTTCCCTATACGGAGGGGATACATGGAATGAGATCTGTCTTCTTGAAATATTAAGAATAAAAATTAAGAGAAGAACGACTGACTTCTAAAAATTAGGCCTGATGATGGACCCTCTTTGGGGTTTGAAACTTCGACAGAATAAACATCATACTGTGGATAATCCGGATCAAGCTACTCCAAGAAACAACCACAAAAGCTTAAAATCTAACATAATTTCCCTATACGGAGGGGATACATGGAATGAGATCTGTCTTCTCGAAATCTTAAGAATAAAAATTGAGAGAAGAACGGCTGACTTCTAAAAATTAGTCCTGATGATGGACCCTCTTTGGGGTTTGAAACGTCGACAGAATAAACATCATACTGTGGATAATCCGGATCAAGCTACTCCAAGAAACAACCACAGAAGCTTAAAATCTAACATAATTTCCGTATACAGAGGGTATACATGGAATGAGATCTGTCTTCTCGAAATCTTAAGAATAAAAATTGAGAGAAGAACGGCTGACTTCTAAAAATTAGTCCTGATGATGGACCCTCTTTGGGGTTTGAAACGTCGACAGAATAAACATCATACTATGGATAATCCGGATCAAGCTACTCCAAGAAACAACCACAGAAGCTTAAAATCTAACATAATTTCCTTATACGGAGGGGATACATGGAATGAGATCTCTCTTCTCGAAATCTTAAGAATAAAAATTGAGAGAAGAACGGCTGACTTCTAAAAATTAGTCCTGATGATGGACCCTCTTTGGGGTTTGAAACGTCGACAGAATAAACATCATACTGTGGATAATCTGGATCAAGATACTCCAAGAAACAACCACAGAAGCTTAAAATCTAACATAATTTCCCTATACGGAGGGGATACATGGAATGAGATCTGTCTTCTCGAAATCTTAAGAATAAAAATTGAGAGAAGAACGGCTGACTTCTAAAAATTAGACCTGATGATGGACCCTCTTTGGGGTTTGAAACGTCGACAGAATAAACATCATACTGTGGATAATCCGGATCAAGCTACTCCAAGAAACAACCACAGAAGCTTAAAATCTAACATAATTTCCCTATATGGAGGGGATACATGGAATGAGATCTGTCTTCTCGAAATCTTAAGAATAAAAATTGAGAGAAGAACGGCTGACTTCTAAAAATTAGTCCTGATGATGGACCCTCTTTGGGGTTTGAAACGTCGATAGAATAAACATCATACTGTGGATAATCCGGATCAAGCTACTCCAAGAAACAACCACAGAAGCTTAAAATCTAACATAATTTCCCTATACGGAGGGGATACATGGAATGAGATCTGTCTTCTCGAAATCTTAAGAATAAAAATTGAGAGAAGAACGACTGACTTCTAAAAATTAGTCCTGATGATGGACCCTCTTTGGGGTTTGAAACGTCGACGGAATAAACATCATACTGTGGATAATCCGGATCAAGCTACTCCAAGAAACAACCACAAAAGCTTAAAATCTAACATAATTTCCCTATACGGAGGGGATACATGGAATGAGATCTGTCTTCTCGAAATCTTAAGAATAAAAATTGAGAGAAGAACAGCTGACTTCTAAAAATTAGTCCTGATGATGGACCCTCTTTGGGGTTTGAAACGTCGACAAAATAAACATCATACTGTGGATAATCCGGATCAAGCTACTCCAAGAAACAACCACAGAAGCTTAAAATCTAACTTTAAAAAGTTCTCTGATTTCATCGCCTAGTAGAATACAGAGGATGGGAGAAAATCCGACTTGCCTAAGCTAGAAGAAACACATAAAGAAATCCTATTTGCGAGTTGGGATTCTCGACCTAAAGAAGCATAAAAGGCAAGAATAGATGCGGCGGCAGTAGCAAACAATGTCATAGAAAATATCAATGAAAATTTACATAGTGCCAATCTTGTGGCAGAGTCCATTCTAGGTTTCCTTCCTGATGCGAAACAACTTGAACAATAATGGAAACAGGAAGCAGAAGAAAAAGAAGTGATAAGGCAAACAACTAGGTTAAATTGGGAGGCATATTGGCAACATTTGGTAAAACCTCACAGCCAATGGATGACCCTGTGATGCCTAACCACTTCTACGGAGAAAACGGCATCAACACTGGCTGATGTCGTATTCGCTGGACAGTTGAAAGCTCAAGTCGGCCAACCAACATAGCTCAAGCCCATGATGGATATTTACAATCTGAAGGATCAAATGCAGGATAATTAGTCACCTTGTTTATTTCTATTTTGATTTTATTTTTGCACAATTTGAGACAGGTTTTTTAAACCTCCTCAACTATTTTTGTAATAATCTATTTTTAGTTTTATAGTTTAAGTATTTAAATCCCTCTCATGTATTTAGAGAGGGGTCCATAATTTTATAAAAAACACTCTTCAAAACATGCACTTTTGTCCCTTTGAGGAAGTTCTGGTGAAATTAATGGAACATGATTTATTTTCTATCTGATTTAGCATCTTCTACTGAAATTGCACTTTTGTACTCTTAGATGGTGTTGAATGGACTGAAGATAGATCAATATTGCTGAAACACATGAGTAGGACGTATTATAAATGGTACTTTTATCTCGTAATCCTTTTTACTTATGTATTAAGCAATGATTTCTTTTCGAATTGTTTATGTATGAAAGTCTGAATTTTGATTGCCATTATTGCACTTCTGTATGATGATGATCTTTATTTTATGCTGAATATATGAATAATTCCTTATGCGATATATCTTTCACAATCATTTTGGCTAACTTTTTATACGAAACAATTATTTTTAAAATGGATTCACTTCTCATCGCAATTGAATGATCTTTATTACCAATTGCTTTCAGATATTATTGTAGATCGCATACATCAATTTAATCCCGGGTATATTTATAATTAGATAGTGCTTAAATTAGGATAAAATGCATGTGATTGTTGGTTTATATTAGATTACTTTTAGCTTCAACATTTCTTTAAAACATCAAATATCGCCCCATTATCACAAGCATTAAATAGATTGGGAAACTGGTCCCATTATCCCCAGTCGAAGCCACTACTCCAAACGGAAAAGGAGCTGCCAACCAAGGTCCAGACCGGGTGGTTTTCCCCCATGTTGAGGCAATGATTTTCGAGGCTTTCAACATTTTGGCACTAGAAGGAGGGCCTGACTGTGAATAGCAAGTAAATCTAAATTAACAGGCCATTCTAAGAGCAAACTCCCTCACCCTCACCTCCAACTTCTCGAAAGTCTTCCAAACACCTTGATCCTAAGCGAGAAGTTGCACATAAAATTATACAACCTGTTGTTGAAATTCCAAAAAAGCCAGATCTTTCTTCTTTTACAGAAGCCCCTGAAGTTCAATCTTTGATTCATAAATTACAGGGGATCTCCCTATCTCAAGAAGAATCTGAGTTATCCTAGGATAGTGTTACCTCTCAGTTCACTCCATCTCAACGGTTAACTAGAAAACATAGTGAAAAGTTCGGAATTCCTTTGTTCGAATTTCCTTTGCTAAGCTGGAATAAAGCTAAGAAAACACCATTTGAATCTCACAGTGAGGTTTTATCATCATCTTCATTCATTCCATCTATACCCTCACAAGATCAATCATCCATCTCACCACCCCAGATCATGATTCACACAGGTACAGGAACTACATCTTCCTCTACCTAATCACCTTCAAACTCTACTGCTACACCTTCCCCTACCCACATACCAACAATGGCACACAATCCTCCAAGGCCATGGACAAACCCAGGGGTTGTTAGGATGACTGGACCTTTACATCAATTACCAGCACACCTAGAGAAATGGCTACCCAAATTCAATCCTAATAATGGCCTATTAGCTGAGGAACATATAAATAATTTTATGTTGTCCATTAACTTGAATGAAGTAGGGGAGGAAGACGCAGTTGTAAGATTATTCCCATATACTTTACAAGGAGCAATAGGATCATGGTACTTTTCGTTACCATCAGGTTCTATAAACAGTTGGGATGCTTTTCAAGAGCAATTTTTAACTAAATTTGGAGATGATAGATCTACAACTACCCTAATCAATGATCTCTCCAATTTTAAAGCTGAGCTGAGAGAGCCCATTAAGGACTTAAACTCTTGCTTCAATAAATTATTGAATAAGATACCAATGGCATCTAAGTCTAGCGATGAAGTCCAAAATGAGTGGTATCTCTGCTCTACCGTCAAGCACATCTATCTTCCTTGATAGAGCTGCCAAACCAACTTTGGCAGAAAATATGAAAGAGGCAATAGCTATGGAAAAACACATTCTAGCTGTCGAAAAGAAAAATGAATTAGAATAATGGAAATCTAAGAAAGTAACCTTTAGGGATGACTCTAAGAAGAAACCACCAAATATCCATTTGATCTTAAAGGGTTACAGAAAGCCCTCAAGACCATGTCTAATGAAATGGTTGATATTAAAAAATAGGTAGCAAAGACTTCCTCTAAGAAACCTTTTACACCATTTAAAAGGAATTCCCTTGCTGATCCTAAACCCCCAAATGCCATATCAAATGTTGAATCAGATGGAGAGGAGGACGAAGTTTCAACAAAAGAAGAACAAACAGGCGATGAAGAAGTGGCAGAATTACAAGGAATGTGGGATTTTATCCTTCCGAATGAAGAAACTCAAGAAGCATTAACTATTTCTACCCAAAGTAAAAATACTATTGAATTGTCGCAAACAAATCCAAAACAGAAGGCTTCAATGCCACCCCCTAGGGACAAAGTAACAGGTAAGAAATCTGTACCAAAATCCACCCAAACTACACCTACTCAATTGGATCCTTCCCCTTCATCCAAATCTTTGACAGTTTCTAATGAAATGGAATATAATATTATTGATTATATGAAGAAGACTAGGGCAAACATTACATTTCATGAGCTTAGTAAATTGAAACATCAGCAGAAGTTACTTCTTAAAGAGCTTAAAGCAGTGCCTACTGCACCGCTTCCTGTTGTCGTGATCTCACAAGATGCCCAAGAAATGGGAAGACCCCCTAGTGCTTCTTTGAACAAGATTGATCCAACTGATATAGCTTTAATTGGGGGAAGATCAAAATCCCACACTCTACCATTTCTCCTTACTTTTGAAGTCTTTAACAAAAACTTACACAACTGTCTAGTTGATTCTGGAGCTTCATCTAATATCTTACCCAGAACAGTTTGTGACAAGTTGAATGTTCAACCTCAGAAATCTGTTGTATGAATAGTTCAGTTAGATCTCTCTCAAGTCGAAGTTGTTGGGGAACTTAACCACGTAACCATCAAACTTTCATCAAACCCTAAAGTTTTCCAAGTCATTGACATACTTGTAGCGGACATTCCTGAGTTCTATGGCTTAATCCTTAGTAGAGATTGGTCATAAAAACTTCATGGTTATTTTGCAACTGACTGGTCTCACATTGGCTTCCCTATAATGGCAAACCAAATCAAATAAGGGTTTATCGTGAGAAACATAAAAAAATCATAGTGATAGAATTAGAAGGAGAAAATGAACCAGTTGCGTATAACAATAATATCATCAGAAATTATTCTGTAGAATCATTTCTAGGGAATTTTAATGCTCATACATCACCTTTATTAGAAAACTCTGTTATCTCTCAAGTTGAAAATTTTTCTCAAACAATCACTTCTAAATGTGTAAATTTGTAGATAAACTTGTAGTTAGATCTTTATTTTGGAAATTATTTTTTGATGGATCTAAATCCAATTAGGGAGCAGGAGCAGGTTGCATCTTGGTCAGCCTAGAGGGGGAAAAGACTATGTTAGCATGCCAACTTGAATTCGATTGCACAAACAACACTGTTGAATATGAGGCATTAGTTCAAGGTTTGTATAAGGCAATTGGCCTTAACGTTAAATACCTCCAAGTATTTGGAGATTCAAAGATTGTCATAAAACAGGTGAGAAATACTATAGACTTTTTATCAGGACATTTGAAACATTATCAGTCATTAGTCCAAGACCTGGCTCTCCACTTTACAGCGTTTAATATTTCCCCTATTCCAAGACTCCAGAATGTTAGTGCTGATCTTCTAGCCAATGCCACTTCCAAGCTGATCCCACCAGTATATTACAACCCAGATCGATTTTCCATTGAATTAATTTTTAGGCCTTCTATTCCTGATAATATCACCAACTGGCGAGTCTTTAATAAAAATATGAATATCATAAGCTTCCTAACCTTAGAAGGCTCTTATGATGACCAGATAGTTGATGAAAACCAGCATGATAACCAACTTAAACAAGAAACAATGATTAATGTTATACCCAAATATGTAGTTAAGTTGGAAGATTTATATGACCTTAAAGACAGTTTTAAACGATCCACCAATTCAAAACTTCAGAGTTCAAATCTGAGGTTTGAATTGATCAATCTTGGGATTGATTTAAAATCTCAAAATATTAACTTAGGTCTTGGTCTTACATCAGACGAAAAGGTAGATTTTATAGGTTTGTTGAAAGGATACAAGAATGTCTTTGCATGGAACTATGAAGATCTCAAGACATACGATACGTATATTATTCAACATACTATTCCCATGATATCTAACGAAAGACCTATTCAATAGAAATTGAGGAAGATCCATCTTAATTTAGAAAGTCAAATTAAATATGAGTTGAATAAACTGCTGAAAGCCAAAATTATTTTTCCTGTCAGACACTCCCGGTGGGTTTCCAATCTTGTCCCAGTCAGGAAAAAGAATGGCGATATTCAAATATGTATAGATTTATGCAACCTCAATAAAGCTTACCAAAAGGACAATTTTCCATTAACCCCTATGGAATAGATTTTGTAATCAGTATCAAGCTCAGAGCTAATGTCTTTCTTGGACGGATTCTCAAGTTATAATCAAATCTTAGTACATCAAGATGACTAGCTGAAAACTACATTCAAGACAAAGTGGGGCACTTACGCTTATCAGAAGATGCCATTTGGACTGATCAATGCCGGTGCCACTTTCCAGAGAGCTATGGATATAGCCTTCAAATGTTTGGTAAACAAATTAGTAGTGATCTACTTGGATGATATAACAATATACTCCAAAAAACGCAGTAATCATCTAAGAGATTTAAAACAAATCTTTGAACGTTGCCAAAGGTATGGAATTTCTCTGAATCCCAAGAAGTCTTTTTTCTCATTAAGTGAAGGAAATGTCCTTGGATTTATTGTGTCCAAAGCAAGAATTCATATTGACCCTGACAAAATTCGAGAAATTTCTGAAATACCTTTACCCCATAACAAAAAAATCAATGCAATCTTTCTTGGGTCAAATAAATTTTGTTAAAAGATTTGTCCCTGACTTCTCAAGAATTGTTTTACCTCTTCAATCCATGATAAAGAAAAATTCTCTGTTTAAATGGGGACATTTGGAACATGAAGTTTTTAGCTTGATTAAATAAGCAATCATAAATGCCCCATCTTTAGCAACGCCAAATTTTTCCAATCATTTCATTCTATATACTTTCGCTTTCGAGAAATCATATGCAGTCATATTGACACAAGTAAATCAAGAAAAAGCTAAAGCCCCAATCTCTTTCTTTAGCTCCAATTTGCAGGGAGCTGAATTAAATTACTCAGATGTTGAAAAACAAGCTTTTGTTGTTTTCAAATCTATAAAACACTTCAGATCTTTTCTCCTCAAAACCCACACTAAAGTAATAGTACTGTTCTCAGCAGTGAGAAATATTTTAATACAAAGGGATGTAGGAGAAAAGAGAGCTAATTGGGTGACAGCCCTGCAAGAATATGACATAGAAATTAAACCAGCAAAAATTGTAAAAGGTTAAGGTTTTTGCAGGATGTTGGTAGGAGCATCAAATCTATCATAATCATAGCATTCAGGTGACGATGTACAAATCTATGAGGTAAGCCTTAATGAAACTGAATCAAGGTATGTTGATATCATATTTTACTTGAAAAATGGATACGCACCGACCTAATTAAATTATACAAAGAAAAGAGCCTTGAGATTAAAAGCTAGACAATATTAAATTGTCAAGGATGTGTTGTTTAGAATAAATTATGATTCTGTTTTACTTAGATGTCTTGAAAAATCTGAGGTAGAGAAGGTGTTGCAGGAACTTCACGATGGTCCAGTTGGTGGTCACTTTGGAGGTGATACTACAACACATAAAATCCTGCATGCTGGCTATTACTGGCCAACGTTGTTCAAAGATGCACACAGTTATGTAAAGAAATGTAAGATTTGTCAAACAATTGTTGGAAGACAAAGAAAACCTGCACTACCATTACAACCAATCAACATTGACAAACCATTTGAACAATGGGTATTGGATGTAATAGGTGAGATCACTCCTCATTCTTCTAAGCAACATAAACACATCCTTACAACCACTGATTATTTCACCAAATGGGTAGAAGCAATTCCACTCAAGGTAGCCAATTCATAAAATATTATCGAATTTATAGATCAATTTATCATCACCAGGTTTGGCTTACCATCTTCTTTGATGTTTGATAATGCATCTTATTTTTTAGGCAATGTTATGAGAAAATTTTTCCTTTAAAGAGGTTTTAAGCTTAAGTATTCGGCCAATTACTATCTGTAAGGAAATGGATTAGCCGAATCCACAAAAAAAAATCTCATCAGGATTATTAAATGAACTGTTGACCAAGGCCAAAAGAACTGGCATAATTCTTTAGTGTTTTCTCTGTGGGCAAATCGAATAACTCAGAAAGCCTCAATTGGCACTTCTCCTTTTAATTTGGTCTATGGGAAAGAAGCAGTCTTGCCAACAAATGTATCTATTCTCTCCTTAGCCTTAGTTCAATTCATTGGAGAAACTCCGTCCTCATCTATGCAGGTTAGACAATTACAAATTCTTAAGCTTGAAGAGGAAAGGGAAAAAGCCAGGGCCACTCATGCACATAATCAACAGTTGGTCAAAGCCTCCTTTTATTCAAATTTTGTAACTTCAAAGTCTTTCCAACTTGGAGACCTAGTATTAAAATGGGATAAAGCCCATGAAGAGAAAAGTAAGCATACCAAGTTCCAACAAATGTGGCTTGGCCCATTTCAAATTGTGGAACAATAGGCCCATTGACGTTTCTGCTACAAGATTTATCATGTAAGGGAGAATCTCTACCTATTAATGGACAGGTTCTAAAGAAATCCTTTCCATAGAAGATGATCTCTTTTGTTTATTGTATATTATTGCCTTTAGTTAAAATTTTCCTTTAGGAATAATAATACCAATTGAAAAGCATTTACTTTTGGTTTTATAAAGGATAGCCTCTTTTTAATTTTGACTTTTCACTTGTTATAAGTAAAGATTGTTATGTAAGTAATATTCACATATGAAATGTATAATTAAGTTATATTTCTATTAAACTGCCTATTCTTTGCCTCAATTATCTGATTTTTTTTTTTTTTTTTTGATGAAACTTATCTTCTAGAAAGAAACTTATCCTTTACATCAGTCTAGAAAAGTATCTATAACAAAGCAAAGTCCCTCTTCAAAAAGGCATCTTTAAAACTCTACAATTGTTGTCCAGAAACTCTTAGTGAGCTAATGATTCTCCCCACTTAATCAGATTTCATTTTTAGAGTGTAATTCTAAAATATACTTAAACTTAAATGATAAGAGGTCTCATCAAGAGTCGGCTTACCATGATCATAAGATTATAACTAACTGACATTACCAATACTGCATATCAAAATAGGGTAATGGCTTATGATTATATTAATCAAAAGACAAGGGGTCTCATCACGAGCCAACTTGTTTAGTTAAGTTACAAATCAAGTGAATGACATTTTCAATGTTGGTCACCAAACCAAGACATTGTCCTTTAAGAAACAAAAGGTAAAGAGCTGAAGCAACAATGAATCACTTCAGGAAATAAAGAAGGCAATAAGTATACTTATGAGCTTATCTTTAAAATTGCATTTTGATTTAAGTGGGATACTAGATCATTATTGGTTAACAGGTAACCCTGTCGAGGCTATGAACGCCTGCTGGCAGCAGAGGCTCTACCTATGACAACTAAGTATACCAAAAACTGATCTGAGGAGAGACTTCTTGCTTTTATCTTTAAAAAACCAAGTAAAGACTGATGTAGACAAAGTGACTTTTTATGAGAAAATAATAATCAAAAGAACGGTAGTTAAGTAGATGTTGTTTTATTAATAAAGAGCAGTATTACTTACCTTATATTCCATGTAACTTATTTTATTTTCAAAACTATCTTTATTTTGGAAGTTTTAGAAATTTCAAAAAACTCTCAGAGATAACTGGTTCTTCCAAGTGAATCGCCAATTGTTGTGGTATTCAACAACCCCCCATTTATTAATGATAGTAGTTAATATTACGTTAATAAATGGGGACCCTTCAAAAAATTTATCCAAAAAACAAAACTTAGCATTTAGGCATTTCTTTTATTTTTGGAATAAAGCAAAGATAACAATCAAAACCCCCTTTTAGAAAACTACTAAATACTTACCTTTTCACATATAGCATGATTAAAACCCACCAAAAGACCTTTCTAAACCTCCAAAAATCAATTAAAATGATTAAGTAAGGACTCTATGCTCGAAACTATCATAAAATCCAACATAAACTAAGTCCTTAAGCTTTTTAGGCTTAAGTCTCGCATCACATATCACCATTCATAAATGACTAGCTTTAAAAAGGTTATTGCGAAACATGCGAGATGCGAAATTGTGTTGGTGTCGTTGTTGGAAATAATACTAAGAGGGGGGGGGGGGGTGAATCAATATTATCAAGTCATTTATTTTTCATTTCATAATCAGATTTGTATACGTTACTTCAGTTAGTGAAAATGGTGTATATACGCAACTGCAGTTAAGGAAACTCGCGTATAACTTGCAGACTTATAATTTAATTTATTCTTCAGATGTTGATCATTAATCTGTGTGTCATAACCATATAAACAGTAACCAGGAATAATAAAATAGAATAGACAGTCACACACAAGAACACAAGATATAAGGTGGAAACCCAATGTGGGTGAAAACCACCTGCTGCAATTCGTCTCTATCTTCTTTCAATTAGAAACTTCTTTTTACAATGTTTCTGTACTGGTGTAGTCTTATACAAGTACGCAGGATTATACCTGTAGAAGGCTACAACCTTCTCTCGTTCTCCAGCTTCTCCTGGAAGGGAGCTACAATCCCCTTAGCTCTTGTACTAGCTAATGTACTAGTACGTAGGTGCTAACCTACAGAAGGCTACAACCTTCTCTTTTCTTCCAGGGACCACGTTTCATAAATTTTCAGACTGGATCCATCAATAACAAAACATCAAATACATTTGCATCAACCAATCTCCTTTGCTTCAATCAAAACTAAATCACACAATTACTTCCCTGAATGTTGTAACCAGAATACATTAATAGTAACTAGAAACCAATCCTGAACCCAGAACACTGCAACAATAAACAGAAGTAGCTAAAACATATTTCATGAGACGTACACTACTTCAATATGTAGAACCTACGTGCATACACTTCTGTATTAAGGCCAACCTGTGTATACGCTATTGAATTACCGAACTAGCATGTATACGCGTATTTGCTTCACTGAACCTGCGTACAGATCTATAAAAGATAATCTTACCCTTTTCAGTTATTCAAACATTAGTAATACCCAGATCATCAGATTTATAGATCAAGTCATGCGCCAAATATAACAGATCAAAATCACACAAAGATACTTCTCTTCAAGCCTTAAGATCTTGACCCATCAATAGAACTTATCCTTCTCCTTGCGCTCAGGTTCCTCCTTGATTCAGTTTTAGCTATGCACCATAACCCAAAGACCAATATTCTAGGTCTTGCTCTTCATAAGATATTCAATGCTTGAGTGAATGCCTTTGCCTAATGATCTCCTTCCCTTTTTATAGTTTTCAGCCTTACTCAATAACATGGTCCAAAACCATATAGAATCAATACCTGGGTTCAACACTTCGGACAAGATACCATGGTCCAAAACCATAGGTCCAAATACCAAGGACTAAATACCATGTACCAAAAAATAAGTTTTCCCACATGTACACACTTTTCATTGCATGAAGGTGCGTGCATACATATACGCGTCTTTTGATTGGAGATCCCATGTGTATACGTGACTTGGTTAAAGGGAACCTACTTATATCTCTTTTTCCTTCATTCTGAGACCTGAACTGTGATCTTTCATTTGAGTGAGTTGCCATCAAGAACAACACCTGTGTCATAACGCCAAACCTGTGTCATAATGCCAACAATCTCCCCCTTTGTACTTGATGGCAACCCAAAGTCACTCAAAGTCATTCTCCCCCTTTGTCATCAAGTGCAAAGGGTTATGTTCCCCTTGAGTACATGTTGATATCTCTGTTCTGTTGTGTCATCCATGCTCCCCCTGACTGTAGGCAAGGTCTGCAAAACGATGTTCTACAAGAAATAACATGACTCTATAAATGACCTTCCTATCACCAAAGACTCATTCATGCATCCATCTCCCACCCAATTGGGGATTCACTCATTCACCCAATAAAGTGGGGATACACCAAAATTTTACACATGATAAAACAAGAACATTACATCATCCATCCCAGGCATAGTGGGGTAACCAACATAGGCCGTTACATGACCTTGATTAAAAGAAATACATGACATAGAGACTAAATATCTAAGACAAGAATATGATAGTCATCAACAACTAACATCAGCAGTATCTGACAATCATCATTCAGACTAGAAACCATGATCTCCCTTTGCACCTGTTCCACCTAAACAAAAACAGCTGTGAAATTGAACCAAGATCTTCTAAAATAATGCCAACAATGCATTATTAGAAGTATATGCTCCCCCCGAACCTGTGCTAGATGGTCTCTATCAGACCCATATCAGACTCTTTTCATCCTGAGTCTGGCCCCATTGCTTTTCTTCAAACCAACATATACGTGACTGTACCCACAGAAACCTGCGTATGTACGTGGATACGCTTCATTAAACTTGTGTACAACCACTGTTCTTTGAAACAGATAATTTCAACAGCAAGATGATGCATCAACTACTCCCAACTTCTATTCGAAGTATTCGAATGTTTCCCTGGGCAGTGGTTTGGTGAATATGTCAGCAACTTGTTCCTTGGAGGGGACATACTCCAATTTGACCATTTGTTCAAACACTTGTTCCCAGAGAAAATGATATTTGATAGTTATGTGCTTGGTCTTCGAATGCATGACTGGATTCTTTGAAATACTGATTGCACTTGTATTATCACAAAAAATGGAGATAGGTGGAGTACAAGTGATTTGAATGTCTTGCAATGTTTGCATCATCCAAAGGGGTTGTATGTAGCAAGATGCAACAACCACATATTCTGCTTCAGCTGTAGATAATGCAATTGAACTTTAATTCTTGCTGAACCAAGATACTAATCTGGAACCCATAAAGAATGCACCACCACTAGTGCTTTTCCTGTCATCCATGCTTCCTGCCCAATCTGCATCTGTATATGCATGAAGTGTGAGATCTGTGTCTCTAGGATACCATAAACCATAGTTTTGTGTTCCTTGAAGATATTTGAAAATCCTCTTAACTGCCTGAAGGTGTGCTTCCTTTGGATTTGCCTGGAATCTTCCAACTATTCCCAATGCATGCATGATGTCTGGTCGGGTACCTGTCAGATAGAACAAACTTCCAATCATGGATCTATAGGTTGGTTGATGCATTGTTGCTGATTCATCATTTGCGCTGAGGCTACATCCTATTACCATAGGGGTACATACTGGTTTTGAATCCTCCATCCCATATTTCTTCAAGATCTGCTTGAGGTACTTGGTTTGTGATAGAAAGATATCGTCTTTATTTTGTTGGACTTGTAAACCAAGAAAATATGTGAGCTCACCAAGTAAGGACATTTCAAATTCTTTTTGCATCACCAAAGCAAAGTTTTGACTCATGGTTTCTTCATTGCTATTAAAGATGATATCATCAACATACACAACAAGTATTAGCAATTTATCATTGTCAATTTTTATATATAGATTGCTATCTGTTGATCCTTTTGAAAAACCTTGTTGATGGTGGTATTTGTCCAAATGAAAATACCAAGCCCTTAGAGCCTGTTTAAGGCCATAGAGAGCCTTTTTGAATTTGCATACAAGTTTTGGATCATTCCCAAGTATGAATCCATCTGGTTGCTCAATGTACACTTCTTCTTCCAAGTCTCCATTTAGAAAAGAAGATTTCACATCCATTTGATATACTTTTAACTCCTGAAAGCTAGAAAGAGCAAGGAACATTCTTATGGCATCAAGTCTAGCAACTGGTGCAAAAGTTTCTTCAAAGTCTATGCCTTCTTGTTGAGCATACCCTTTACAAACAAGTCTGGCCTTGTTTCTAATAACATCTCCATTTTCATTCAACTTGTTTTTGAATATCCATTTTGTCCCTATGACATTCTTATCATTTGGTATAGGAACCAGCTCCCAAGTGTTATTCTTTTCAGTATGCTCAAGTTCTTCATTCATAGAATTGACCCAGCATTCATCTTTGCATGCTTCACTTACATTTTGTGGTTCAATAGAGGAGAGCAATGCTAGATAGCTTGAAGCTTCTGAAATAGTTCTTCTTGTTTGTACACCTGCCTCTTTCTGCCCCAAAATTTGAGTTTCTGGATGATTCTTCTAGACGTACCTGGATGGAGTCTTTTCTTCTACCCTTATATGTTCTTCTGGTGTCTCATAGGTTTCTTCTTCATCATTAGTCTAATTTGATGTTGAAGGATAGTCCTCATCATCTTCAAAATCTTCGGATTTTACCTGCCTTGGATTGTTTCCTGCTTCATCAACCACTACATCAATACTTTCAACAATTTTTCCAAGTCTTTTATTGTAACACTTATATCCTTTGCTTCAGGAAGAGTAACCAAGGAGAATGCCTTCATCTGCTCTAGGTTCAAACTTGCCAAGGTTTTCATCAGTCCTTTTGATGTAACATTTTCTTCCAAAAATTTTGAAGTATTTTACCGTAGGAGTCTTACCATACCAAAGTTCACGAGGAGTTTGAGTGCTGTTTACCCAGACGTTTGTTTTGTTTAGAATAGTAACAGCAGCAAATGAAGCTTCACCCCAAAAGGTTGCGGGAGTTCCAGACTCATCAAGCATAGCACGAGCCATTTGTTGAACCGTTCTGTTCATCCTTTCCACTACTCCATTTTGCTGAGGAGTCCTTGCAGTGGATAATTCCCTTCTTATTCCATGTTATTTACAAAAGTCGAAAAATTCATCTGAGGTAAATTCCCCCCCTCGATCAAACCTGAGGCATTTAATTCTGCGATCTAATTCATTTTCAACCAAGGCTTTGAAAGCTTTGAATTTTTCAAAAGCTTCATCTTTATGCTTCAGAAGTCCTATCCAACACATCCTAGAGAAGTCGTCAATAAACAATATGGAGTATTCTTCTCCTCGAGGTGACTTTTTCCGTGATGGACCACATAAATCAGTATGGGCCAGTTCAAGTGGCTTACTAGCTGATCCTTCCTTCTTAGGGAAATTAGTTCTGGTATGCTTACCAAACTGACATGATTCACATATTGTATTGTCTGGAATTCTGATGTCAGGGAGATCATGAATCGCCTGATATTTGCATGCTTTCCTTATTTGAGAGAAGCTTAGATGCCCCAATCTTCTGTGCCATAGCCAGTGTTCATCATTCTTGCTTAGATAGCATTGTTGTTGCCCTCCCTTGAGTATGTATAAATTATTTGGAGTTCTTATGACTTTGATCACTGTTTCTCCTGTATCAAGCTCACGAACAATGCATCCATTTGATCGAAATATTACCTCATTTCCTTGATCGCACATTTGGCTAACACTCAATACATTATGCTTTAAGCCATCAACATACATAACATTTCCAGCTTTGACTTTTTCTTTCAAAATAACAGAACCTTTACCTTTTATGGGTGCAGGAGTGTCATTTCCAAATGAGACCTTCCTTTCCTTTTCTAAGGCACTATGAAGTTTTTCTTTATCACTTGTCATATGTTTCGAGCATCCACTGTTGATGTACCACTGATTTTCCTGTCCTTCTGCATATAAGGCTATGCCACATATTTCTGGTTGCGGTTCTTTCTTTCTCCATGTTTTGGGACTCAATGAGGCTTGCTCCTTCTAAGTTGTTTACTGAAACCTACTCCTACATTCAGAATCTTCATGACCGAAGTTGTTACAAATAGAACATTCTATTTCATTTTCAAGAGCAGAAAAGTTATTGTAGGTCCTTTTCATGATCCTAGTCATACTTCTTCGTTTTTGTGCTTCTCTAGTCATGATGGTCTTGTAGGCAACACATTGAGCAGCTTTATGTCCAAAGTTATGACAAGAGAAACATTGGCCATTGAAGAAATTCTTGTGATTATCAAACCTATCGACCAATTGATTGTAATTTCCATTGACATCCATTCTTGAGGCAAATTGATAATGATTTACCTGCGGTTGGTTGTACCTTTTGTTTATCCTAGAAGTAGATTGACCTTGATTTACCTGGTCATTTGCTTTATGCCTTTGCTAACAATTGTCAACCTGTTCACTTTTCCTTGCTGCATCAAGATAACTTTTGGAGGTGGATGGCTTCTGTGCTTGAGGTGCTTCTTCAATATATCCAAGACCTGTCATGATTAGAGGAGAACGCTGCACTTTGATAATCTCATCTAAAGTTTCAGATCCTTTAGCAAATCTAAGATTAAGAGCTTTTGTTTTCTCAATATCTTTTCTAAGTCCCACAATTTCACATTCTAACTTTTCATTGTGTTTTTCCCTTTCAGCAAGTTGGAATGTTAGAGTCTCTATGATCATACTCTTTTCTTCTAAACAGATTTTAAGTTTAGAAATTTCTTCATAGAGATCATCTTCATCTATAGCATCCAAGAAATCATCATCTTCAAAAGCCATCAAAAGTCTATAATCATTATCATCTTCATCTTCATCACTATTTGAAAGTCCATCGCTATCTTCATGTGTATAATAACTCTTCTTACTTACATTCTATTTTCTGTTCCATTTAACTAGTTCCTTACCTTTATCAAGCTTATCTTTATGAGGACATTTGGCTACATAGTGACCGACTCTTCCACAAGAAAATCATTTGAAAGGTAGCTTACCTCTGAATCTTCTAGAACCCCGTTGAAGATTCTTGACAAAGTTTGATTCTTCCTCTCCTTCTGATGTATGCCCTGACTCATTGTATTCTCCTTTTGCTAAAGCTTTGAATGTGGCTTCTCTCCTGTCTAATGGTCCCTCTTTTCTCATTTCGAAAGCAGTTAGGATTCCGTGCAGCTGTGACATGGTAATACTTTGTAGATTCTGCTTTTCTTCTATGGCAGAAACTTTTGATTCAAACTTAGAAGACAAGGATCTTAGGACCTTTTCAACCAAAGTAACTTCTTTTATCTCTTCACCCAAGTTTTTCATACGATTAACAATCTCATCTATACGTAAGAAATAATTAGCTACACTTTCATCATTGTGCATTCTGAGAGTTTCATATTGAATTCTGAGAGATTGTAGTTTTGCACGTTTTACCTGATCGTCTCCTTCATAGCTCAGAACGATCTTGTCCCATATTTATTTTGCGGTTTTGAACTGCATAACCTTGACGAATTCTGATTGAGAGAAACTCCCTAATAGAGTATTGACAGCCTTTGCATTTGTTTCATACTGTTTCTTACCAGTTGTATCTGTAGGAGTTGCTGAAGGAAATGTGTATCCTCCTTCCATGATGTCCCAAACTTCTGTACCAAGAGATTGAAGATAGGTTGTGATTCTTACCTTCCAATAGACAAAGTTTCTCCCATCAAAGATTGGTGGCTTGATAGATGCCTCCTTTTCGTAGTTGCTCATGATGATAGATCTTCCTTCAAGCGATCAAGCTTCTTCTGAAGGACCTGCTCTGATACCAATTGTTGGAAATAATACTGGGGGGTGAATCAGTATTATCAAGTCAGTTATTTTTCATTTCATAATCAGATTTCTATACGTTACTTCAGTAAGTGAAAACGACGTATATACACAACTGCAGTTAAGGAAACTCACGTATAACTTGCAGAATTATAATTTAATTTATTCTTTAGATGTTGATCATTAATCTGTGTGTCATAACCATATAAACAGTAACCAGGAAAAATAAAACAGAACAGACAGTCACACACAAGAACACAAGATATAAGGTGGAAACCCAATGTGGGTGAAAACCACCTACTGCAATTCGTCTCTATCTTCTTTCAATTAGAAACTTCTTTTTACAATGTTTCAGTATTGGTGCAATCTTATACCAGTACGCAGGATTCTACCTACAGAAGGCTACAACTTTCTCTCATTCTCTAACTTTTCCTGAAAGGGAGCTACAACCCCCTTAGCTCTTGTACTAGCTAATGTACTAGTACGTAGGTGCTGACCTACAGAAGGCTACAACCTTCTCCTTTCTTCCAGGGACCACGTTTCATAAATTTTCAGACTGGATCCATTAATAAAAAAACATCAAATACATATGCATCAACCAATCTCCTTTGCTTCAATCAAAACTGAATCACACAATTACTTCTCTGAATGTTGTAACCAAAATACATTAACAGTAACCAGAAACCAATCCTGAACCTAGAACACTGCAGCAATAAACATAAGTAGCTAAAACATATTTCATGAGACATACACTACTTCAATATGTAGAACATACGTGCATATGCTGCTGTATTAAGGCCAACTTGCGTATACGCTATTTTGAATTACCGAACTAGCATGTATACACGTATTTTCTTCGCTGAACCTACGTACAGATCTATAAAAGATAATCTTACCCTTTTCAGTTATTTAGACATTAGTAATACCCAAATCATTAGATTTATAGATCAAGTCATGCGCCAAATATAACAGATCAAAATCACACAAAGATACTTCTCTTCAAGCCTTAAGATCTTGACCCATCAATAGAACTTATCCTTCTCCTTGCGCTCAGATTCCTCGATTCAGATTCAACTATACACCATAACCCAAAGACCAGTATTCTAGGTCTTGCTCTTCATAAGATATTCAATGCTTGAGTTAATGCCTTTGCCTAATGATCTCCTTCCCTTTTTATAGTTTTCAGCCTTACTCAATACCATGGTCCAAAACCATAGAGAATCAATACCTGGGTTCAACACTTCGGACGAGATACCATGGTCCGAAACCATAGGTCCAAATACCAAGGAATAAATACCATGTACCAAAAAAAAGTTTTCCCACATGTATGCGCTTTTCATTGCATGAAGGTGCGTGCATACGTATACGCATCTTTTGATCAGAGATCCCGCGTGTATACGCGACTTGGTTAAAGGGAACCTGCATATATCTCTTTTTATTTCATTCTGAGAGCCTGAACTGTGATCTGTCATTTGAGTGAGTTGCCATCAAGGACAACACCTGTGTCATAGTGCCAAACCTGTGTCATAATTCCAACAGTTTTAACCTTTATCGCATCGCATTTCGGGCATTCAAACAAACACCGTGTATGTACCACCAGCTGATATTGCGAAATGCGATTAAGACCTGGACCCACTCCTTAAATATCATAAGAAAATGTTTTAGGTTTGTTTCTCAGTAAAAAGGGTCTTTAACATAGGATAAACTTAGAAAGTAGCTACATTTTGAAACAACTAAATGAGTGGCTTGCATCTCACATCTCGCAGAAACAAATCAGGAGGTAAGAAAGGTAAAAAGGCATATTGTGATATTGTGATCTGTGATATTGCTTCACAAATCGCACAATTGCTATCATCTCAGTTCAAAAGGCTCGCCACTTGTTGAAAGCCCGAAAATTGGGTCTACAACAAGGGGGATAACCACCTGATCCGAACCTTGAAAGCATCTCCTTTTTCGTTTGGAACAGTGGCTCCGATTGGGGGTGATGGGACCAGTTTCCCAATCTATTTATGATGATACACTAATGGTATGATGTTTTTCTTTTTAAGGTTTATGGCATGAATGCTTATTATAAATATAATCTTGTTACAGGGAAAAGTGTCTATATAGAACTGCTCTATCCCACTAAGGTGTGACAGCTGCCTTAGAAACAAACAGAGAAAAACTACTTTTGTCTTTCCTTTATGAATTATAGATAGAGAATAATAGAAAGACCAACCTCTATCTTGCGCTAATCCTTCGATTCGATCCTTCTCTTCCTTGATAGTCCTCAGCTACCTACTCCCTTGCACGCCCAGCTTCACAAAGTACCTATAAGATCACAGAAGCATAGCACTATACAAAGACATGGATCTATATTCATAAACAATTTAGGGTCAGATGTAAATTGACCATACCAATGTAACAAGCATCAATGATACAAAATCATGGAGGAAAACTCAAATAGTTTTTATTGATAAACAAGAAAAGATCCAGGAGGAGTTACAACCAGTTGTTCCGACCCAGCATCAACCTCCCAGCAAAGAAGCCCCTCTTCACCTCAAACAAAGCATAGATCACCCAACAATCTGATGTTTGTCTCAAAAAACCAACAACAATTCCTTACAATATGCAAAATTCTAGCCTCTGGATCTCTGGGATGAGGGATCCATATATAGATATCTGTAAGGGGGATGAGTCAGCTTGTCATTTGATTAGTGTCTTCTCTCTGATAGTTCTTGCTTCCACTTGGAGACTGAAGGCCTCTTACTCATCCTTGGTCGAATTCAGTGAGGCAAGTGTCACAGGAGAAGATTCTGGAAGCTTCCATTGTCTCTCCACCTCGCGGAATGACACTGCCATTTGTCATTTCTCGCCCATCGCACCCCACAGAAGGGACTTTTGAAATGCAACGCACCTAGCCAGTGGAGCAGCTGAAATGATCCTGTTTTGACCAATTCTGAGCAGTTTCTCATGGAGAACTTCCGGGAGAAGCTGTAATTTGTTGACCTTGTTCCTTTAGGAGTTAGAACAACACTTTTAGGGACTTAGGAGCCCTTGATTTATGGACATTTCATGCTTGTGGTTGCAGGGCACAAAAATTTCTATAACAAATCTATCTATTGACTAACATATGCAATTTATTCTAATGAGGGAAAACATCTAACTTTAATCTATCCCGGGAGTAACGTTTCGCTTATGCGATCTAAAGTAATTTCCAACAGCAATTGGTAATAAAAGTCATTCAATCACTACGAGAAAGGAATCCATTAAAAATGATTGTTTTGTATAAGAAATTAGCCGAAACAATTATGAGAAACATATCGCATAAGAGTTATTCATATATTCAGCATAAAAAGAATAGTTATCACTGTACAGAAGTGAAATAATGACAACTGAACATTCAGACTTTCATATATCAATAACTGAAAATAATTTATCACTTGGCACATAAGCAAAAATTATTAGGAGATAAAAATACCATTGGTAATAGGTTCTACTCATGAGCTTCAACAATATAAATTTATCTTCAAATAACTCAACATCCACTAAGAGTACAAAAGTGCAATTCAATAGCAGACATCAAAATCATATAAAAATAAGTCTCGTTCCATTCATTTTATCAAAACCTCCTTAGTGGGGGCCAAACTGCGCGTTATGAAGAATTTTTTTTGATAAAATTCTAGACCCCTCTCTAAATGCATGAGAGGGGTTTAAATACTACTCTAATGAAAACTAAAAATAAATATTACAAAAATAGATGAGGAGGTTTAAACTACCTTCCTCATTTTAAGCAAAAATGAACTAAAAACTAAACTAAACTGTATCTATGATAAACTATGCATCTGTTCTTTTAAGTTGCAAATATGCAGCATTGGCTTCAAGAGCGTTGGTTGGCCAACCTCAGCTTTTAATTGACCTGCAAATATAGAATTGACGAGCGCTGGCACTATCTTCTTGGCGGAGGTTATGAGACATCTCAGGGTCATCTCTTGGCTATGTGGCTTTACCAGGTACTGCCAGTATGTGTCCCAGTTTAACCTGTTTACCTGTTTAATTGACTCAACCTTTTCCTCTACTGTTTGTTTCCACTTTGTTTGAAGCTACTGTGCCTTTGGGAGGAATCCTGGAGTGGTCTCTGATATCAAATTTGCCTTGTGCAGATTTTCATTGATGCACTCAATGACGTTGTTTGCTGCTGTCACTACTTCCTCCATCGCCTGCTCTGCTTCTTTAAGCTAGGAATCCCATTTTGCAAATAACATTTCTTTATGAGATTCATCAATTCTGGGCAATTCCACTCTTTTTCCTTCATCTGATTTCTACTAGCTCAAAAAGTCAGAAACCTTTTTTAAAATTAAATCATAATCAAGTCGTAAGTCTACGACTTGATTTGTAATGTTATCGCTCTTTTCGCAATGGGAATTCCATTGTGAGATCTTTTGGCAGAGTGTTTCTTCCTGTTGCAAGAGTTGGGCATTAAGAGCGAGTGTTTCTGTGATAAATTATTCAATCTTAGGATCATCCTTATGTAGTCCTATCATGGTCTGTAATTGTTCTTCTTTATTGGACAGACTGCTTTGATAATCCAATTACATTTTTTGGAGGTCTTGTTGGAGTTTTGTCAGTTGTATCTTTTCTTCTCGACTGATGCTGGCCTGCTGTAGTTGCTATTCCAAAAATAAGATATTATCCTCCTTTTCTTTTAATAGCATTTGAACTTTAGTTGCCTTATCAATTGTTGCAGAAGCATATGCCTCTGTGATCTGAGAGAGTCTAGTTAGGTTTTCAGATGGGTCTGTAGTTGGGTCTTTCCACAGAACATCCAGAGGTTCAGCCTCTAGAGAGAGCACGACATATATTTTTCTTTTTTTCCTTTGCCTCCTGACAATAGACTTATGTTGTGGGCTATAAAATACATCCAGAGGAGGAATCTCTTCTATTTTCAGTACAATTTCAGATGATGGAGCAACTGGAATATGCTCTATCTCTTGAGTATTGGTAGCCCCTTCCACCACCATTTGTGTGGCTGTCTCTCCTAGGGTTGTCAGTGGCTCTGTACTCTATTCCTCAATATTTATTTACTCATTAAAATTCTCCCATTCCTTTTCTAGGTCCACTATAATTGGCTTTGTTGGCTTTGGAAGGGAAGTGGGAGTTTCAGTTTGTTTTGGAGACAAAATCTGCTGATCAGGCCTTTCTGTAGATTGAACTCTATCTTTAACTGACCCTTCACTTCTACAGTGTTCACTTTTGGACTGCTCATTAGACTTTTCAGTCAATTATTTTTGGGAATTGGATTTAGACTTCTATTCTTCTAAACTTCCACTTATGCTAATGCTGGGAGTGGGCTCCCTTATTGGTTCAATACACAATTTGTCCAATGGGAACTTCTTTAACCTCTGTTCTCTGTAATTGTTAAACTTTTGAAATTTTTCTTGATCAAACTGAATTTGTGCCATATGTAAGACTTATCTGAAAGTGTACTTCTATAGAAAGACATCGTCAAAGGAATCTTCTTCATTGGTAAACACATTTATTTTAATCGTTGTAGTAAAATTCTTTACAACATCAAAGGGATCATACTGCCTCCCTGAGAACTTGGGTAGCTGTAAACATAGCATATTATAAACCTCTTTAAAAGCATGCCCTAAATCAAATAATGCAAAAGCCTCACAGACTACAGGGAATTGAGGCCAAATGGCCTTTTTAGAATATTTGAGCACTTTTCTCATTCCCCCAACACCACAGGTCTGGTAAGCTATCTCTCTGGCCATTAGTTTGTTAGAGACATACAAAGGTAGTACGTGAGGTGAGGCAATGCTGCCAAACACCCTGATGTATGTGAATAGTTCCTATGCAAACCACCTTCCCACGGGTAGAATGTCAACTTCAGCTTCTGGGGAGAATCTTGGGGCGTCTTTGTTATAGAGCATTCTATGAATAGGGAGCATTACTCCATGACATATCTTGTAGAAATGTGGGATGAAATTGGATTCCCACAATTTTTTGTGATAAACTTGAATAGGAAGAGGGTTCTGTACTGTCCATTTCCACCCCATGATAGGAAAATCAGAGACAAAACAAATGGCGTCCATGACGTAGGCACTTAAAAATAATGGAGGGTAAACCCTCTGATCAAAACTTCTTTTAGTTTGATATCCTAAAATAGCAGAGGCTAAATTATTTGATAAAATCTGGGCCTAATCCATTATGGTGGCATTGGTGGCCGCATCCAATAAAGGCAACCATTCTGATGAAAACTTTTTGATATCTGGCTTCCCGAATAGTCTACATAACATTGTAGCAACGAAACAATAAGGAGAACAGAGAGAGCCAGTGGTGTACATACCGTTTTTGTCCTTCTTTAGTGGTTCCTCCCTGGCAGACCAGCTTTTTGTACAGTCCGCCAAATCTTCGTTCTCTTTGGCGAATTTTTCTACAAATTGCTTGTTGTAGGAAGTCTGAGGTTCTTACAAGTGGTACATGTGCCTAAAATTGCTTGGGGTAAATGACCCTAGGACTAGTTTATTGGACATCTTGAACTTTATATTAGATATATCTGCATGATCAATGACCCATTTAACCATATCAGTGTAGGGAAGTATCTTCGGCCTTGCCGCAATATGATGTAGAAACAAGCATGCAAGCTCAGTTAGGGATGCTTTGGAGGAATCATGTCCATCTGCTGTAACTGTAACCTTCATAATCCTCGGGTTTTCCTTTTCTAACAATCTATACATGGCTTCCCAGGTAGATATCCCTACTTCTCTGGTACAAGTGGTGTCTGCAAATAATGGAGTCATTTCTAGCTTTTCAGTTGCAGGAGCCTTTCCTTTCTTTCCCATTATGCTTTGTGTGCTGCTCTGTGTACTGCTCCTGAAAATTGCAAGCAAAGAACAAAGATACGATAAGGATGATAGTGAATAACGAACAAAATAAGGTGACGGGAAAGCTTTGAATTCTTTAAATCATATCAAAGATATCACCTTGCGTGAGATGGTCCTTTTATCCTGATTCAAATCGTTTTTAATAAATAACCATCAATGGACCGTTAAGGTAAAAATTAATGGTCATAACTTTTGCATCGAACAATGGAAAGTGTTGTCATTAAAGCCCGAACCCTTAGATTTGTGATAAAGCAATTTTGCGATTTGCTTCGCAATATCGCAGATCACGATATCACAAAACCTATTATTTATTAACAACCATTGTTTCGTCGGGCGGCTACAAGATGCGATTTTGCGAGAAGCTTTATCGCATTTCACAATATTTGGGTGTTTTACATTAAGTGGAGCTGCAGAATTTGAAATTTGCGATATGTGATGGGGTGGTAAGGCCTTAGGTCTCGCATTCTCGTAGATCACATTTTCAAGTAGTTCTTTATATAAGAGATGCCCTCCATGACCCTTTTTGCGATGCGATACTATTATTTGAAGTTCGGGTTTTGTAAAAGGTTTTTACCTATTAATTAAGACTTTCCACTATTAAAGATTTTCTTCGGTTTTATGGTCATATAGCACTTGGGTATGGAAAAGGTAAATTCACCCGTTTGGAAAGTTTTTCTTTGATATCTTGTTTTATTTTAAACAAAAACCATTATTAAGTGCTAAGTTTTGATTTTTTGGAAGGGTCCCCATTTATTAATGTTATTGCTAACACTAATAAAATAGGGGGGTTGTTGATGGTCAACCCAATTGGTGACTCACTTGAAAGAACTAGTTATCTCTGATAGTTTTTTGAATTTTCTAAAACTTCTAAAATAGAAATGTTTTTTGGAAAATCAAGCTTTATTGTAGAAATATAAGGTAAACAGTGCTATTTGCTAACAACAACATCTTGTTCCATCTATCCTAATTCTGATTATCTTCTTCCCAAAGTTGGTCATTGTACTTACATCAGTCATTACTTGGTTTCTAAAGCTAAAAACAAAGACATCTCCGTAGATCAGTTTTAGGTGTACTCATTTGTCGTAGGTAGAGCCTCTACTGCCAGCAGGCGTCCATAGCCTCGACAAGGTTACCTGTTACCCAACAATGATCCAGTATCTTACTTAAGAAATATGCAATTTTCCAAGATAAATCCTCATATACATTTATTTCTTTTTCTTTTCTTTTAATTCTTAAAGAACAATGTCTTGGTTTGGTGGCAAAAATTGACAGTGCCATTCACTTGATTTATAAATTAACTGAACAAGCTGGCTCATGATGAGAACCCTTATCTTTTGATTGAAACAATCTCAATTCATTACCCTGTTTTGGTATGCAGTTTGACAATGTTAGTTAGTTATAATCTTTATGATCATGATAAGCCGGCTCTTGATGAGACCTCTTATTCTTTAAGTTTTAAAGTGCATAATTGGATTACTCTTTGAATCTTGCAATTTCCTAAAGTGGGGAGGAAGTCATTGGTTCCTTAAGAGTTGTTTTAGACGATAATTATAGAGTTTAAAAATAGCTTTTCCATAGAGAATCTTTGTCTTGTTATTGATTCTTTTCATGACTGATATGAAGCAAACTTCTACTTAAGGTTGTTTTTAATCAAAATTGGTAAATTTGAAACAAAAGAACAAGTAAAAACTTTCAGAAATATAGCACTTGACCATATGTTTCAAAAATAAAGATTAATTTTCCAAACCACCTCCATTTATACAAGCGAAAAAAACAAAATTGACAAGAGACACTACTCTTTTCGTGGAAACCAAAGGTAAACATTTTCAACCTGTTTTATTTTCAAAAAAGAAAAAACAAAATAAAACAATAATTTACAAAAATATAAGAGGTTATCTTCTATGGAAAGTATTTTTTAAGGATTTTCCCATTAACAGGTAAAGACTCTCTTTTCCCTGCTAAGTCTTGTAACATGAAAGTTGATGGACCTATGATTTCAGTAATTTGGAATGGTCCAAGCCACATCCATTGGAATTTAGTATGCTTGCCTTTCTCTTCATGGGCTTTATCCCATTTCAATACTAAGTCTCCAAGCTGAAAATATTTTCTAGATACCAAGTTGGAATCAAAAGAAGCCTTTACTAATTGTTGATGATGTGCATGGGTAATTTTGGCCTTTTCTCATTCCTCTTCTAGCTTAAGAATCTGCAATTGTCTTAGTTGCAAGGATGAGGAAGGAGTTTCTTCAATGAATTGAACTAAGGCTAGAGAAGGAATAGCTAGATGTGTTGGGAGGACCACTTCTTTCCCATAAACTAAATTAAAAGGAGAAGTGCCAATAGAATTTTTCTGAGTTATTCGATCTACCCAAAGAGCATACATCAAAGACTTATGCCAATTTCTATGATTTTGATCAATAGTTTGTTTAATGATTCTGATAAGGTTTTTGTTTGTTGATTCAGCCAACCCATTTCCTTGCGGTTAATAATTGGCAGAATACTTAACTTTAAAACCTCTTTTGAGTGCAAATTCATTCATAGCATTACCAAAAAAATATGATGCATTATCAAACATTAAAGCCAAAGGTAAGCCAAACCTAGTAATTATGAATTGATCTATAAAATCAATGATGCTCTAAGAGTTGGATGACGTGAGTGGAATTGCTTCTACCCATTTGGTAAAGTAATCAGTAGCTGTAAGGATGTACTTATGCTATTTAGAAGAGTGAGGAATGATTTCACCTATTATATCTAATCCCCATTGTTCAAATGATTGATCGATGTTGACCGGTTGTAATGGCAATGATGGTTTCCTCTGTCTTCCAGTAGCAGTTTGAAAAATCTGACATTTTCTTACATAGCTATGTGCATCCTTAAATAATGCTAGCCAGTAGTAGCTTGCGCGCAAGATTTTGTGTGCTGTCGCATCTCCTGCGTAATGTCCCCCTGCTGGTCCATCATGAAATTCCTGCGATACTTTTTTAGCTTCATATTTCTCAAGGCATCTAAGAAGAACAAAATCATAATTCATCCTAAAGAGTACATCATTTACAATTTGATATTGCTTAGCTTTTAATCTCAGGGCTCTTTTCTTTGTATGATTCAAATGTGAAGGATCATATCCATTCTTTAAGTAAAACATGATATTAGCATATCTTGATTCATTATTGTTTAGGCTTACCTCATACATTTGTACCTCACTGTCTGGGGACTGTATTTCTGATATGTGTGATGCTCCAGCCAACATCCTGCAAAAACCTTGACCTTTTACAATATTTGCTGGCTTGATTTCAGCGTCATATTCTTGTAGGGTTGTGACCCAATTTGCTCTCTTTTCACCCACGTCTTTCTGTACCAAAGGATTTCTTACCGCCAGAAATGGTACTACTATTTTTGTATGAGTCTTGAGAAGAAAGGATCTGAAGTGTTTGATCACTTTGAATACAACGTAAGCCTGTTTCTCAACATTGGAATAATTTAATTCAGCTCCTTGCAAGTTTGAACTGTAGAAGGCAATAGGGGCTTCGGCTTTATCTTGGTTGGCTTGTGTAAGTATTGCAACGTATGATTTATCAGAGGCAAATGTATAAAAAATGAAAGGATCAGAAAAGTTTGGAGTCACTAGAGACGGGGCATTTATAATCGAATGTTTTATCAGGCTGAATGCTTCATGTTATGCCTGACCCCATTTGAAGAGAGAATTTTTCTTAATCATTTCTTGGAGAGGTCACATAATTCTTGAGAAGTCGGGGACAAATCTTTTAACGAAATTGATTTGACCAAGAAAGGATTGCATTGCTTTTTTGTTATGGGGTAAGGACATCTAAGAAATCTCCTTAATCCTATCTGGATCAGTATGGATTCCAGATTTAGACACTATGAATTTGAGAAGCTTTCCTTCACTTAATGAAAAAAAGGACTTTTTTGGATTAAGTGAAATCCCATTTTTTTGACATCGTTGGAAGATCTATTTTGAATCTTTGAGGGGATCACTACATTTTTTAGAATACACTGTTATGTCATCTAAGTAAATCACCACTGACTTATTCACCAATCCTTTAAATGCAATATCCATGGCCCTTTGAAAAGTGGCACCGGCATTAATCAGCCCGAATGACATCTTTTGATATGCATATGTGCCCCATTTTGTTCTAAATGTTGTTTTCAATTGATCATCCGGGTGGACTAAAATTTGGTTATACCCCGAGAAGCCATCTAAAAAGAACATTAGTTCAGATCCTGCAACTGCTTGTAATATCTATTGCATAGGGGATAGTGGAAAATTGTCCTTTTGGTAGGCTTTATTGAGATTTCGAAAGTCAATACAAATCCGGATATCTCCATTTTTCTTTCTGACTGGTACCAGGTTGGAAACCCATCTAGAATGTCGAACAGGAAAAATAATTTTGGCTTTCAGTAATTTGTTCAGTTCAGACTTAATCTGGTTTTCTAAATTAGGATGGATTTTCCTCAGCTTCTGCTGGACTGGTTTTTCATCAACGATCATCAGAATTGTATGTTGTATGATTGAAGTGTCGTAAGTTTTGAGGTCATTGTAATTCCAGGCAAAGACATCTTTATACTGCTTCAGAAGTCGAATGAAGGTTGATTTTTCCTCGGGAGTTAGACCAAGACCTAAGTTGATATTTTGTGGTTTTATTTCAGTTCCTAGACTCACTAACTCATATCTCAGAGTTGAACTCTGAAGTTTTGAATTGGTGGAACTTTTGAATCTGTCCTTTAAATCATATAGGTCTTCCAACTTGACTATAGATTTGGGTATAGCGTTATTGGTGCTTCCTTGTTCTAACTGCTTGTCATGTTGGTCTTCATCAATTATCTAATTATTGTAAGAGCCTTCCGAAGTCAGAAAACTTACAATATTAGGATCATCGTTGAAAACTCTCCAGTTGGTAACATTATCCGTGATGGAGGGTCTAAAAATTAATTCGATTGAGAATCTTTCTGGACTATAGTCTTATGAGGGAATGAGCTTGGAAGCTACATTAGCCAAAAGGTCAGCACTAGCATTTTGGAGTCTGGGAATAGATGAAATATTGAATGCTATAAAATGTGAATTCAGGTCTTGTACTAACGATTGATAATGCTTCAAGTGACCTGATAGAAAATGTATAGTATTTCTTACCTTCTTGATAACAATCTCAAAATCGCTAAAGACTTGTAGATATTTGATATCAAGCCCGATTTCCTTGTATAACCCTTGAACTAGAGCTTCATATTCCACGGTATTATTTGTGGAATCGAACTCGAGTCTACAGGTTAGCATAGTTTTCTCTCCTTCTGGACTAATTAATATACAACCTATATACAACCTACTCCTGCTCCATCATTAGACTTAGAACCATCGAAAAATAATTTCCAAAACAAAGATTTATTTATAGGCCTATCTACAAAATTAATGCATCTAGAAGTATCCGTTTGAGAAAATTTTCTATCTGAGATAGAACTGAATTTTCTAAAAAAGGGTGAAGTATGAGCATTGAAATTCTCTAAGAATGAATCAACAGAATAGTTCCCAATTATATTATTGTTGTACGCTATAGGTTCATTTTCTCCTTCTAACTCCATTACTATGTACTTTTGGTGTCTTTCTCGCTCAACCTTTATCTGATTTGGTTTACCGTTGTAAGGGAGCCACATATGTGACCAGTCGGTCACAAAGTAACCGTGAAGCTTCTCTGACCAATCCCTACTAAGAATTAATCCATAAAACTCAGGAATATCTGCAACAAGTATATCAATGACTTGACATACCTTTGGATTCGATGAAAGCCTTATAGTCACTTGATTGAGCTCAATGATAGCTTCAACTTGAGACCAATCCAGCTGTACTATGCGTGTTGCAGACTTTTGAGGTTGGACATTTAACTTTGCACAAACTGTCTTAGGCAAAATATTAGATGAAGCACCAAAGTCTACCAAACAATTATGCAAATTTTTATTGAAAACTTCAAAGGTAAGGAGGAATGGAGGAGTATGGGATTTTTACCTTCCTCCAATTAAAGCAATGTCATTTGGATCGACTTTATTTAACATACCAGTAAGAGGTTTTCCCATTTCATGAGTAGCTTGTGAGATTAGAGCGGCAAGTAGCGGCGCAATCGGTACTGCATGCAGCTCTTTCAAAAGTAGTTTCTTTTGATGCTTTAATTTACTCAGCTCATGAAAAGTGATGTTGGCCCTAGTCTTCTTCATGTCTTCAACAATATTATATTCCATTTCATCGGAAATGATAAGTGTTTTAGATGGAGTTGTTGAATCAGATTGGACTGGGTTTGTCTGAGTTTCCTTTGGTGATGATTTCTTACCTGTGATTTTATCTTTAGAAGCTGGGCTTGGGTTTTTCTGTTTAGAACTGGATTATGGAGGATCAAGTTGATTTCTACTTCTGGTAGTCACTGGTAATACATATTGATCTTCTTCATCTGGAAGAATGAAGTCCCACATTCCTTGTAGTTCTACAGCCTCATCTTCATCAGCATGTTCCTCATTCGAGACTTCCTCTTCTTCCCCTTCTTATTCTGCGTTTGTTATAGCATTGGGAGGCTTCAGATTGATTGAAAGATTTTTCCTGAAAGGTTTGAAAGGTTTCTTGGAAGATGTCTCTACCACATGTTTCTTAATATCAACCATTTCATTGGACATGGTTTTTAGAACTTTCTATAACCCTTCCAAGTCGAATGGGTCCTTTGATTGTTTTTTCTTAGGGTCATCTCTAAAAGAGACATTTTTAGACTTTCTTTCATCAACAACATTTTTCTTTTCTAAAGCCAAGATACGTTTTTCCACCGCTATCGCTTCTTTCATATTTTCAGCCAATGTTGGCTTGGCAACTCTATCTACAAAGATTTCTATATTCGAAGGTAAGGAAGATATATACCATTCTCTTCGAACCTCTTCACTAGGTTTAGATGTAGTATGATTCTTATTTAAGAGTTTATTACATCTCAATTTGAAATATTTAATAGGTTTTCTTGATTCGGTTTTAAGATTTGAGAGATCATTGATTAATGTTGTTGTAGACCTATCATCACCAAATTTACTCAAGAACTGTTCTTGGAAAATATTCCAACTAGTAATGGATGCTGATGGTAATGAAAAATACCAGGAGCCCGCTGCTCCTTGTAAGGTATATGGGAAAAGCCTAACAACAACGTCTTTTTTAGTAACTCCATTTAAGTTTATTGACAACATAAAGTTGTTTATGTCTTCTTCTGCTAGTACACCTGTATCTGGGTTAAACTTTGGCAGCCATTTTTTGGGATGATCCAACAATTGACTCAAGGGTGCAGGCATTGTGACTGCCCCTGGATTGTTCCATGGTCTCTGTGCCATTGTGAAGATACTAACAGAGGAAAGCGCAGATGAGGTTACAAGTGATTGGGAAGATGATGTTGAAGTTCCAGTACCCTGTTGAACAACAATATGGAGTTGGGGAGTGGATGGTTGATTTTGAAATGGATGATGATGATGAAAGAGTCTCACTATCAGACCCTTCCGGTGTCTTCCTTTCTCTTTTTCTTTTAGGCATAGGGAATTCTGTTGGTTCAATACCAAGATTTTCACTCTGTAATCTGGTAAGAGGATGGGAAGGAATGTATTGCGAAGTCACACTGCCTTGAGATAACTCAGATTTCTATGGTGATATTGAAAATACTTGAAGTTTGTGAATTAAAGACTGAACTTCAGGAGGTTCAACAGTGGATCTATCTGAAATGTTCAGATTTTCAGCAGTGGTTGTTGTTTCCTCAACTTCTCGCTTAGAAATTGGAGATTCAGAATGCGAGGGAGAAGTCGGAGGAGATGTTGAGGGAGATTTACTCTCAGAATGGGCTGTGGATTTGAATTTTCTCGCCATTCATAGCTCATGCCCTCCTTCTAGCACCAAATATGTTGAAGGCTTGAAAATCGAGTCTACAACAAGTGGGATAACCACCCGATCCTGACCTTGAAAGTAGCTCCTTTTCCGTTTGGAATAGTGGCTCCGACTGGGGGTGATGGGACCAGTTTCCCAATCTGTTTATGATGGTACACTAACGGGATGATGCTTTTCTTTTTAAGGTTTATGGGGTGAATGCTTATTCTAATATAATCTATCTATTAACTAACATATGCAATTTATTCTAATGAAGGAAAACATCTAACTTTAATCTATCCTGGGAGTAACATTTCGCTTATGCGATCTAAAGTAATTTCCAACAGCAATTGGTAATAAAAATCATTCAATCACTACGAGAAAGGAATCCATTAAAAATGATTGTTTCATATAAGAAATTAGTCGAAACAATTATGAGAAACATATCGCATAAGAGTTATTCATATATTCAGCATAAAAAGAATAGTTATCACCGTGCAGAATTGCAATAATGACAACTGAACATTCAAACTTTCATATATCAATAACTGAAAATAATTTATCACTTGGCACATAAGAAAAATGTATTAGGAGATAAAAATACCATTGGTAATAGGTTCTACTCATGAGCTTCAGTAATATAGATTTATCTTCCAATAACTCAACATCCATTAAGAGTACAAAAGTGCATTTCAGTAGTAGACATCAAGCTCATATAAAAATAAATCTCATTCCATTCATTTTATCAAAACCTCCTCAGTGGGGGGAAAACTACACGTTCTTAAGAATTGTTTTTGATAAAATTTTGGACCCCTCTCTAAATGCATGAGAGGGGTTTAAATACTACTCTAATGAAAACTAAAAATAAATATTACAAAAATAGATGAGGAGGTTTAAACTACCTTCCTCATTTTAAGAAAAAATGAACTAAAAACAGAACAAAATTGTATCTATGATAAACTATGCATCCGTTCTTTTAAGTTGCAAATATCCAGCATTGGCTTCAAGAGCGTCGGTTGGCCGACCTTAGCTTTTAATTGACCTGCAAATACGGAATTGACAAGTGCTGGCACTATCTTCTCGGCAGAGGTTATGAGACATCTCAAGGTCATCTCTTGGCTATGTGGCTTTACTAGGTATTGCCAGTATGTGTCCAGTTTAACCTGTTTACCTGTTTAATTGACTTAGATTTTTCCTTTGCTGTTTGTTTCCACTTTGTTTGAAGCTGTTGTGCCTTTGAGAGGAATCCTGGAGTGGTCTCTGATATCAAATTTTCCTTATGTATATTTTCATTGGTGCACTCAATGATGTTGTTTTCTACTATCGCTGCTTCCTCCATCGCTTGCTCTGCTTCTTTAAGTTGGGAATCCCATTTTGCGAATAGCATTTCTTTATGAGATTCATAGATTCTAGGAAATTCCACTCTTTTTCCTTCATCTGATTTCTACTAGCTCAAAAAGTTAGAAACATTTTTTAAAATTAAATCATAATCAAGTCGTAAGTCTACGGCTTGATTTGTAATGTTATCGCTCTTTTCGCAATGGGAATTCCATTGCGAGGTCTTTTGGCAGAGTGTTTCTTCCTATTGCAAGAGTTTGGAATTAAGAGCAAGTGATCCTGTGATAAATTCTTCAATCTTAGGATCATCCTTATGTAGTCCTATCATGGTCTGTAACTGTTCTTCTTTATTGGACAGATTGCAATTTTGATAATCCAATTGCATTTGCCGGAAGTCCTGTTGGAGTTTTGTCAGTTGTATCTTTGCTTCTCAACTGATGTTGGCCTGCTGTAGTTGCTGTTCCAAAAATATGATCTCATCATCCTTTTCTTTTAATAGCATTTGAACTTCAGTTGCCTTATCAATTGTTGCAGAAGCATATGCCTCTGCGATCTGAGAGAGTCTAGTTAGGTTTTCTGATGGGTCTGTAGTTGGGTCTTTCCACAGAACATCCAAAGGTTCAACCTCTGGAGAGAGCACGACATCTATTTTTCTTTTCTTCCTTTGCCTCCTGACGACAACCTTATGTTGTAGGCTATAAAATACATCTAGAGGAGGAATCTCCTCTATTTTTAGTACAATTTCAGATGATGGAGCAACAGGAATATGCTTTGTCTCTTGAGTATTGGTAGCCCCTTCCACCACCATTTCTGTGGCTGTCTCTCCTAGGTTTGTCAGTGGCTCTATGCTCTATTCCTCAGTATTGATTAACTCATTAAAATTCTCCCATTCCTTTTCTAGGTCCACTATAATTGGCTTTGTTGGCTTTGGAAGGGAAGTGGGAGTTTCAGTTTGTTCCGGAGACAAAATTTGCTAATCAGGCTTCTTTGTAGATTGAACTGTACCTTTAACTGACCCTTCACTTCTGTTGTGTTCACTTTTGGACTACTCATCAGACTTTTCAGCCAATTCTTTTTCGGAATTTGATTTAGACTTCTCTTCTTCTGAACTTCCACTTATGCTAATACTGGGAGTGGGCTCCCTTATTGGTTCAATACGCAATTTGTCCAATGGGACCTTCTTTAACCTCTGTTCTCTGTAATTGTTAAACTTTTGAAGTTTTTCTTGATCAAACTAAATTTGTGCCATATGTAAGACCTCTCTGAAAGTGTGCTTCTGCAGAAAGACATCGTCAAAGGAATCTTCTTCATTGGTAAACACTTTTATTTTAACCGTTGTAGTAAAATTCTTTACAACATCAAAGGGATCATATTGCCTCCCTGGGAACTTGGGTAGCTGTAAACATAGCATATTATCAACCTCTTTAAAAGCATGCCCTAAATCAAATAATGCAAAAGCCCCGCAGACTACAGGGAATTGAGGCCAAATGGCCTTTTTAGAATCTTTGAGCACTTTGCTCATTCCCCCAACACCATAGGTCTGGTAAGCTATCTCTCTGGCCATTAGTTTGTCGGAGACATACAAAGGTAGTACGTGAGGTGAGGCAATGCTGCCAAACACCTTGATGTATGTGAATAGTTCCTCTGCGAACCACCTTCCCACAGGTAGAATGTTAACTTCAACTTCTGGGGAGAATCTTGGGGCATCTCTGTTATAGAGCATTCTATGAATAGGGAGCATTACTCCATGCCAAATATTGTAGAAATGTGAGCTGAAATTGGATTCCCACAATTCTTTGTGATAAACCTGAATAGGAAGAGGGTTCTTTACTGTCCATTTCCACCCCATGATAGGAAAATCAAGGACAAAACAAATGGCGTCCATGACGTAGGCACTTAAAAAGAATGGAGGGTAAACCCTCTGAGCAAAACTTCTTTTAGTTTGATATCCTAAAATAGGAGAGGCTAAATTATTTGATAAAATTTGGGCCCAATCCATTATGGTGGCATTGGTGGCCACATCCAATAAAGGCAACCATTCTGATGAAAACTGTTGATATATGGCTTCCCGAATAGTCTACATAACATTGCAGCAGCGAAACAATAAGGACAATAGAGAAAGCCAGTGGCGTACATACCGTTTTTGTCCTTCTTTAGTGGTTCCTCCCTGGCAGAATAGATTTTGTGCAATCCACCAAATCTTCATTCTCTTTGGTGAATTTTTCGACAAATTTCTTGTTGTAGGAAGCCTAAGGTTCTGGCAAGTGGTACATGCGCCTCAAATTTCTTGGGTAAATGACCCCAGGACTAGTTGATTGGCCATCTTGAACTCTCTATCAGATATATCTGCATGATCTATGACCCATTTAACCATATCAGTGTAGGGAAGTATCTTCGGCCTTGCCGCAATACGATGTAGAAACGAGCATGCAAGCTCAGTTAGGGATGCTTCGGAGGAGCTGCATCCATCTACTGTAACTGTAACCTTCATAATCCTCAGGTTTTCCTCTTCTGACAATCTATACATGGCTTCCTAGGTAGATATACCTGCTTCTCTGGTACAAGTGGTGTCTGTAAATAACAAAGTCATTTCTGACTTTTCAGTAGGAGCCTTGCCTTTCTTTCCCATTACACTCTGTGTGCTGCTCTGCGTACTGCTCCTAAAAATTGCAAGCAGAGAACAAAGATATGATAAGGATGATAGTGAATAATGAACAAAATAAGGTGACGGGAAAGCTTTTAATTCTTTAAATCATATCAAAGGTATCACCTTGCGTGAGATGGTCCTTTTATCTTGATTCAAATAATTTTTAATAAATAACCATGAATGGACCATTAAGGTAAAATTTAATGGTCATAACTTTTGCATCCAACGACAGAAAGTACTTTCATTGAAGCTTGAACCCTTAGATTTGCGATAAAGCGATTTTGCGATTTTCTTCGCAATATTGCAAAACCTATTATTTATTAACAACCATTGTTTCGTCGAGCGGCTGCGAGATGCGATTTTGCGAGAAGCTTTATCGCATTTTGCAATATTTGGGTGTTTTACATTAAGTGGCGCTGTGGAATTTGAAATCTGCGATATGTGATGGGGTGGTAAGGCCTTAGGTCTCGCATTTTCGCAGATTGTGTTTTCAAGGAGTTCTTTATATAAGAGATGCCCGCCATGACCCTTTTTGCGATGCGATACTATTATTTGAAGAGCGGGTTTTGTGAAAGGTTTTTACCTATTAATTAAGACTTTTCGCTATTAAAGCTTTTCTTGGGTTTTATGGTCATATAGCACTTGGGTATGGAAAAGGTAAATTCACCTGTTTGGCAAGTTTTTCTTTGATATCCTATTTTATTTTAAACAAAAAGCATTATTAAGTGTTAAGTTTTGATTTTTTGGAAGGGTCCTCATTTATTAATGTTATTGCTAACACTAATAAAAAAGGGAGGTTGTTGATGGTCACAACACCACCCTAGAAGCTTTCTTCGCATTTTACGATGCAAACATTTATGAGTTTTAAAGTTAAGGGATAATGAATCATTAGTAGTAATTTAGTAAGAAATAACTGCATTTATGTGTGAAAATCCATTTAGCGTGACAGGATATCTTCTTACATGCGTTAAAATAAAACTCCTTTTATCACCTTTACAAGCTATCTACATTATTTCATTTTACGTTCATCTTTGTGTATCTGATAATTGTTGTTCTTCACTTTCAGGAAAAGTCAGTAGAGAAAAGCGTTGATAACAATGGTGAAGAAAGGCAAGGCAAACAGCTTTAAGAAATCATAAATGACTCCTTTATTTACGGATACTACATGCAACAGAGAGGGAGGAACCTCTACATGGGAGGTTATGTATAACATACTGGAGGAGGAGCAACCGAGGATTATGGAAACCAAAATTATAGTTGACAGACCTGATTCCTTAGACGCTTCCATGTTAGAGATGACATGCTCATTTTTGCACCACATAGCCGCACGCCCGAAGATAATCCCTTATACTGACATGGTTAAATGGGTTATTGATGAAGCTAAGATCTCAGACAGAGAATTCAAGACAAGAAGCCAAGAGGTCACAGATCTTTTACCCCAGACAACCTATGGCTTATGTAGCACTTACCAGAGCCACAAGTCATCTACAATAGGCAGTTTATGTAGAAGTTTGCAAAAGAGAATGACGACCCAACATAATGCACCCGGGCCTGGTCGAATAATGAGGAAAAAATCAAGAAAGATAAGAACGTATGTACACTACTTCGTCTATTTGTCTGCCTTATAGTTTTTTAGTGGCCATTTTATGTAGACTATTTGGCAGACCCGATAGTACTAAGTTCTCCCCAGAGTGGTTGCCATTAATAGATGCAGCTATTAACGCAACTGTAATGAATTGGGCACAAATTTTGTCTAACAATTTAGCAAAAACAATTATCGAGTATAGAAGGAGAAGAAGTGTTGCTTCGAGGGTTTACCCTCCATTTTTTATGAGCGCCTATGTCATGGATGCTATTTGTTTTAGTTCGAAATTCCCTATCATGGGATGGAAATGGACTGTTCAAAATCCACTTCCCATTCACATATACCACAAGGACATGTGGGAATCCAATTTTCAACCACATTTTTTCAAGATTTGTCATGGATTTATGCTCCCTATTCACAAGCAGCTTTATAATCGAGATGCCCCCAGGTTTTCCCAAGAAGTTGAAGTTGACATCCTCCTAGTGGCCAGATGGTTCAGGGAGGAAACATTTACATATATCAAGGTTTTTGGCAGCATCACCTCCCCCCATGTCCTCCCATACTATGTTCTAGATAAATTGATGGCTAGAGAGATAGCCTATCAAACATCTAGTGAGGGAGGAATGAGCAAGACACTAAAAGAATAAAAAAAGGCCATTTGGCCTACATTCCCTGTACAATGTGGAGCATTTACATTACATGACCTAGGGCATGAATTTAGAGAAGCAGAGAACATTCTATCTCTGCGATTACCTAAATTCCCTGGATGGTAATATGACCCATTCGGCATTGTTGAAAATTTCACCACTCTAGTGAAAATAAAAGTATTC